>CADWAE010000471.1:1409375-2818750 GCA_902982915.1 Phalloptychus januarius
TGAAACAAACTGGCTAGTTGATCGGAACCTGCAGGTGCAAACTATTTCCCAGCTGTGTTTTGAATCTAACAGACAGCGGCTGTTGTGGTTGACTTGTGGGGGTTTCTATTGTGTCTCAGGTGTCTCTTTTGTCCGTGGATGAGATGTATGACAGCCTGCCACTGGTTGAGAGGGACATGTACTGGAATGAGTCGAAGCCCCAGCCTCCTTACACTCCTGCCAGTGCTGAACACCGTAAACCCTCCTTCATGGGTTCGGCTCTTGATATCAGGTAAACTAATGTGTTTATTACCTGGAAAACAATCACAGGATACTTTACAGCTTGGTAATTATCCACTTGACACCCTGTAGTGTTCCTAAGGAGGAGATGGAGTTCCAGTCCAACTTGGAACAAATCAAAGAACATGAAGAAGCCAACTATACCACTCCACTACTTGGAGGGCTGGGCCGTCTTTTGGGCGTCCAGTCCCCAAACTTTCCTCGCTCGTCCCGGGTTCCTTTGCTGCGCCGCCGCCCTGGAGCTCCACTGCATCGCTTCCCTCTTTACTTGCACCCAGAGGCACCATCGACCCCTACTCAAGCCCGCTACCCTCTGAACCAGGACCGGGATCCGGACTATGCCTTCTCCACTGTTCCCATGTATGAAAGGCCAGGATTTTACAGCTGCCCCCAAACACCGATTCACTGCGTGCCCCCGGCAGTGCCTCGCCCTCGGCATCCCCGGCGGGCCCAAAACGATTGGGATCGCAGCTGCAGCTCCATGGCCCCTCCGACAGTGGGCTCCCAGTTGCTGGCTCCTGACACACCCAACCATCTCCCACCACCTCCATCTTCTGCATTTCCCTGGTTGAGTGGGGAGGGAGATTCGCAGAGTGCACCAGCGTTCTCCTTCCCTGACCCAGCACCAGAACTTTGCCCAATCTCTAAACTCAGACCAGGACATGGCCTACTGTCCCGACGCCCGCCTGCCCCTTGTCTCACTTTAGAAACCTTCCCAGCTGCTGACAGCCAGCCAGGGCCCCTGAGTGCTCGGGCAACGGGAGGTGAAAGAGTGTTCTCATTTACTCCCCCCTCTCACACAGCGGTACCAAATCCTTGTAATCCCAACAGTAGCTCCGGCAGCATTAATGCAACAAGCACCAACAGCACTGCCACAACAGGAAGTCTTTGCAATGGAACAAGCCACAGTGGTTTTAGCAACCATGGAAACTTCACCTCAGATCCGAGGATGAGCAATGGGAGCGCTGGGTCGAGTACCAACATGAACACAGTTTCCACATCTGCACCTTCACAAGACGCGAGCCAGCAAAACTCAGCCAATGATTCGGGAATCTCATTGACTGAGGGGGATCTGCTGGGAGTTCTGGTGGACGGTGGGATGAATAAGGAAGAGAAAGGGAGCAGGACTGAGGAAAAAACTAACTAATTTGAAGCCTTTTATATGTTTGATTCTGGAACTCTTAAATCAATGAAATAACAAGAAACAACATGGTAAAAAAGGAATTAGCTCTTTGTGACTCTTATTGAATTAGTTTTCATGCCAGCACCCAGTCATGCTGAACATTAAAGTACCTTATTACGTCTCTAATATGAAATCAATATGTATGACACATTGCTGGATTGTGTCAAACCCACAGCTACAAATTAAAGACTTTGTGTTAAAACCTATTTCCTGAATTAGCTCAGAATTGACCTACTTCTTATGCAAAAATCCCCTTAAATGAACTGAAACTCAGCCAGTAAGAAATTTCAAAAACTTGTACACTTCTGCTGAAAACCAATCTTAACTATTTATATCCCAGTTCTTAGCGTTGTGCTATTAAATTATATATTAAAGAACATGCTGTGATACTTTTATCATTGTTTATTTAAATAAAAATGAACCACACAGGTCATTTGAATATTATTGCTTTATTTTCATAAGACAAGCTTTTTGTACATACAAGAATATTCAATGCTGTAGACAGTCACTACAGAATACTGAACTCAAACTTTAGAAGTTGTGAAGAAACTTACCAAAAATGAGGAAATTATACCAATGAAACAATGTTTTTCAATAATGAACAAAGTCTGGTCAATATAAAACTACCCAGCTTCATGGGTATCCATCACTTTAAATAATGAAAAGAACAATTTAGAAAAAAACAAAAATAATATCCTCACTACTTCCACTATTTGTACTAAGTGCAAGTTTATGGCTTTATTTGTAAGACTGTAATCCAGTTCTCCAGTGCAGGTTATGGCTTTAATGCTAATGAAAGAAAACTATGTCATCGGTTATATCAAAAGAAGCAAAACTACTTTACAGTTAGTTAAACTAACTTTACTGTTAGTTTAAACTAATACATATATTTCAGTAAGTTCTCCTTCACACTGGTCTGAGACGACCGCACCATGTGACCTCCACATAAGGGGTTCCTGTCATGCATGATGCAGTTTAGCAGTGTTTCTCCAGACATCCTGGTGGTAGCACATTATTTTCTACAGAAAAGAGCCTTGGAGCAGCAGAGTGACCAGAACAAAGAATGAAATCTGCATGACGCTTGTGTATTTTGCCCAGAAGATTTTTTTAATGTGTTGTGCTCCTTATAGAATATGAATCCTGGTGTTTGATAGGCACATAAACTGGAATATAGATGAGGAGAATGTTGAACGTTCATGTCCAGAATGGATGGAATGAATTTGCATTGATGTCTAAAGGTAGCTATGGTATTGCTTTTAGATCTGGAGGGCGGTGAGAAGGATGAGAAGGCTTTCTGAAATAATTTTACAATAAAGACAGCACAACTCTTAAAATAAACTGGAACAGTGATTATCAAAAAGTCCATCTTGGACATGTTCTGTGTGGATCCTGCACTTGCCAAGTATCTCAGATAAAAATAATTACACTCGGTCACTGAGTTCTGCACAGAAAACTCCTCAACTGCATCATCTTGTGCTGTCAGAAAGCTGATGAAAATAGTTTGTTCCACTACATTAAGGTTGAAACTTATGATTTAGGACCAGAAACCGCCTACATTTGTAGGTAAATTCTGCAGATTATGAGGGGAAAAAAACCTAGTGTAGCGGTATTCTCTGTGCCAATAATGGAGCAAGAACAAATACAACTCTGAAAAAAAATAAAGAGCCCCCTGCACTGAGCCCCACTGAAAACCTCCTAGTTATTCAACCAAATATTGATTCCTGAACTCTTCCTGAGTTAAAATATTAGCATTGTAGTTTCTAAATTAGTATGAACTTGTTGTCTTTGCATTATTTGAGGTCTGAAATAACTGCATCTTTTTCAAGATTTTGACCATTTCTCATTTTCTGCAAATAAATACAAAATTTTTGGTTGGAATTTCAGAGAAATGTTGTCAGTAGTTCATAAAATAAAAGAACAATGTTCATTTTACTCAAACATGTACATATAAAAAGTTAAATCAGAGAAACTGATCATTTTAAGTGATCTCTTAACTTTTTCTGGAGTTGTGTATGCACCTATTACTAACAAGGCCGTATGGCATTGCTTGCCACCTCGCTATAATGAGGTTTTCTATGATTTGAATGGTTTTGTAAATTCTGGAGAACATAGGGTGGTCTTAATCCAGGTGTGAAGGTGAACTTTTTTCCCCCCATCATACAACCACTGATAAATGTTACTTTGGCATGGTCTAAACTCCAAACACATATTTATCTAAATATTGTCACAGAAGGTTGATGCATAAATAGCTATGCCACATGAAATGATATTTTGAAAAATTTTGCATGGCCTTTAACACAGAATGCTTCCCCAGAGGTGAAGATGGATGATGATTTGCTACTCAGTTTAACTGGTTTCCTCTCCCATGGTGTGTTTGTCAAAGAGGTACTCGGCCATCCCGTTCTGCGGCGCGCCCATGCGACGCAGGTTTGAGATCCAGTCTGCCAGCTGTTTGATGGATTTCACCTGCTCATCCAGAAAATGCGTTTCTACAAAGTCACACATCTGTATAGGAAGACAAAAGACGCGTTTGAAAAAAAATGTCAGATCACAAGGAGAGATCGGAAACAGCTTGTTCTTCTGTGTCTCACATGGGGATCATTGTGTTCGGCTGCCATTTTCTGCAGGTCCAGCAGGGATTGGTTTACACTTTTCTCTAGCTGCAAAGCACACTCCAAGGCCTCCAGGCCGCTCCCCCACTCGTCTCTATCGGGTTTCTAGCACACAAATAATTCATGATGACTCAGAATCGTGTACATATTCAAAAGGACTGGTTTCAACACATAAAAGTGCATCACTGCTTGTGAAATTAGGTTTTACATTCTAAAAATGGCCCAACTGCTGACAAGAACAATTTATTTCCATTGATTAGTAAAAGTATCTTTGCATACCTTGATGTCCTGCAGGAAAATTCTGCCTCCACGCTCGTTCTGCAAACTCATCAGCTTCTCTGCATGCTCACGCTCCTCTTTCGACTGGGCATTGAAGAATTTTGCAAAATTTTGTAGGGATTTATCATCCCTGTCAAAATAGTATGCCTTAAAGAAAAGAGGAAACAGCATAATAAAGTAGCAACACATTTTCCACTAAATTACAAAGTAATACACAACAAAAGTGGCTTTTAAGTGTTTCTCACCATTGAGAGATAAACATAGGAGGCATAAAGCTCCAAGTTGATCTGTCTGTTGATTGCAGCCTCGCAGTCCTGATGGAAGTTTTGGCGGATTTGGGAAGCCATTTCTATCAAGGTTACAACAATGAATGAGAAAATGACCGTCCACATGTCTGATGGTCAAATCTAACACAAAATACACCAGGATACGTCCATCCATCCATTTTCCTACACCCTGGTCCCTTACTGGGGTCGGGAGGGTTGCTGGTGCCTATCTCCATCTATCATTTCGGGTGAGAGGCAGGGTACACCCTGGACAGGTCGCCAGTCTGTTGCAGGGCAACACAGAGACACACAGGACAAACAAACATGCACACACACACACTCACACCTAGGGACAATTTAGAGAGACCAATTAACCTGACAGTCGTGTTTTTGGACTGTGGGAGGAAGCCGGAGTACCCGGAGAGAACCCACCATGCACAGGGAGAACATGCAAACTCCATGCAGAAAGACCGGGGCCGGGAATCGAACCCAGAACCTTCTTGCTGCAAGGCAACAGCTCTACCAGCTGCGCCACTGGGCAGCCCACCAGGATACAATAAGAACAAATTGAACAGAGTTTCCTTTTGAGATGTCGTCCAACATTTAAAGGACTAATCTGAAGGAAAAGGTCACTTAACAGTACTGGTGGCGCACAAACACACCATAACATTGTTTGCATTGTGGGAAAAGCCTTCTGCATGCACAGGTATTTACATCCTATAACTGAAGCTAAAGATTGGACAAACACTTACAGAACATCAGTTTTCAAATCTAAAAAAACGTGTTCAAAATATGAATGTGTTGATATAAACTTTTGCATGGTTGTGCTTTTGGTTTTACTGTCTTGCTGGAAGGCAGTCTCAAGTCATTCAAAGCCTCTACTTGCAGTATTGTCAAGTAATTTCGAACCATTTCCACGGTTGCTTCGCCTTAAACGTTCTCCACAATTGAATCCCTGTCTGTTGTGTTGATGCTGTTGGTTCACTAATATTCTGCAACCAACGTTTGAGGCCTTTGCAAAGCAGCAGGTTTTATATTTGAGATTCAATTGAGCACAGCTGAACTCAATATTCTAATTAGGTAGCATTTAAAACAGTGCGTTGCACAGAATTTTATAAAGCGGTAGCAGAGTATAGAGGTATAAATGCACCACGAAACCTTCTACTTTACCATGAAGCTCTACTTTTTTTTTATTACCCCGTCTTTTAAAATCCCAATATAAAACAATAACACTTGTGGTTGGAGCAGTCGCTTCACATATTTTATTGCACATTTAGATGCATCCGTATTGACGCACACATGGCCTGCATCTGTTAGTAAACCGCTTATCAACTATTAATAAACCTTCATGTGATGGTTCCCATCTTAAACTTGCAGCTGGTAAATCATTAATTTCACATCATGCTCATAAATCTCACAGAAAAGCCCAGCATTTACTTATGCTAGCTAAATACTGCGAAGCTAATCCGCTATAAGCTGTTAATAGGAGCATAAACCTACCTGTTTCAAGTATTTTCACCTCTCCTTTTAACGTTAGTAGTAATTACTGGTTGTATTGCCGTTCAATGTTTTTAATATTAAAGGTTTAAGAGATACACACCACCTGAATGTTACTCAAAGTCACCGTTTAGCAGAGGCGCCACAATGTAAACACGTCAGGAGGTGGGGTATGTTGCATTCACGGACAGTAGGAACTAAGTGACAATTCTTTATCATCGTTCACAGCCATTATTATCACTCTCTTTATTAGACATTAACAACTGATATGCATTTTAATCGACAGATCCTGCTAGCGATATGTAGCAAAACTGTTTAAAAACAAATCAAACAGGGTCACGTATGCTTCTTCCGAGGTGACTTGAAAGCAGCATTGAGTTAATTCAGCGGTTTTTTTTCCCCTTAATGCGCAGCCGTGAAAATTTGTCAAGTTAACACCCTAAAATGTTTTAGATTAGATTCTAATAGATTGTTTTTTTTTTTATTTTATTTGAGGCAAGACGCCACCCAACCAAACCAGTCAAAAATAATGTCCACATATATAAATAGTATACTGATTATACAGCCTTTTGGGTGAATTTTACAAACCAGACAAGTAAATTCAACAAATTACTTCAGCATGAAGTTTGCTATAAGAAAACAATAAAAAGAAAAGCATAAAAGTATTCCATCATGTAATTTTTCACTAACTTTGGTGGGTTTTCAGATATGTCAAGGCCTCTAAAAAGCCAATTACTTTGATGAAAGAATCATTGCAGCACAACTACAGTAAGCCTTTGCAGCAATTTCACTGTTCAGACCTAAAAATGCAACCAGGCAAAATAACTTTCCACATTCTCAGTACTGTCTGTGTTCCCCCCCGCCCCCGACATTACTAACACAAACTAACACTTAATGATATTTTCTTACTATTAGAAAACCTCTAGAAGAAAAACAAATTACACTGAAAAACACTTTATTTGAAACGGATAAAAAAAAAAAATTAACAGCAGCAAATGTCACACTGCTTTTAGGTAAAAGGTCTCACTTCCCTCCAGCGGGAGGCGAGTGCCACACTGCAGAGCTGGTGCGCTTAAAGTAACGGGGTTTGCTTTTGTAAAATATGTTCTCCAGTCTGAGTGGCTCAATAGGCCCAAAGATGGCGTCCACATCAATAGGGTTGAAGTATTGCTTCATAATTAGCTGCTTCAGATTGGCACCTGGAAAAGTAAAAAAAAAAAAAGTTTTTGAAATGGCAAACAAGCAAGTACAGAAGAACAAAGCATCACAATAATATTTAGAAACCCCTACACTGGAGGGGATGCAAAAATCAACTAAAATGGAAGGGTTCTTGCTTTTAAATTTTTACCATGCAATGTAAATACCCAAACTGGTTATACACACCTTCGGCCCAGGAGGGAATTGGTTTTCTCGGGGCAGATTCATCATCTGTTGAATCGTCGCTGTTCTGGTCCATTCCGTAATCCTCTGGATCCTTTGAAATAGTCGGCTTCTTGTTTCCACCGTTGGGAGTGATGGCGTACGACTGAGGTGACATTTCCTGCAGGGGGGAAATGGAAAGCACGCAATGAGGCTCGATGACGAAGAGCAGAAGTTATGCTTTTAGGAAACCTGTGACAAAAATGTTTAAAGAAATACCTGTATGTCCACAGTAACATTTAGACCACCCTTTCCTGCAGGCGTTTTCATTACAGAATGCTGGGAGAAAGAAAAAAAACCAAACCACAAAATAAAGACAACAGTAGGTCAGGAAAAAAATAAAACAATTGCATGCAAGTTGCATGAAAACTGACAGGATAAACTGGGTTTAAAGAAAAACAAAACCTAACTTTGTATACAAGCTCTGAATCTGAGTGATGCTTACCTCAAGGTCAACTGTTTTATTCAGCAAGTTCTTTGAGAGGAGAGAGAAAAATGTTGAGTTTTTAAGATCAGGCAAATATAAAATACAGAAATACTCAAAACCATAATTCCGGGTAAGATGATTTTTGCCCGTCATCTTACTCGTGCAGCAGCTTCTCTCTGTTTCGCTTCTTCCCTCTCTTTCAGAGCTTTCTCTTTTGCAGCCAGCCTCTGCTGCTCCTCCTGAAACGATTTTCAGGAGTGTCAAATATTTCCAGTGCACAAAAAAGAAAGCACTTTACCTAAAGTAGAGGTTCGAATGCCAATAGTCCAGTCTTCACAATAAAATAAGTTTTTCATTTGGTCTAAAAGCATCACAGCACAGACGAAAACATCTCTTACCAGTTTCCTTTTGTCTTCCAATGCTTTCCGTCTCTCCTCCAGCTCTCTCTTTTCTTTCTCTTTGGCTGCTCTCTCTACCTCACGCTGTAAAGCGAGAGCCTTTTCTTTTTCTACCCGTTCTCTGCACACACACAAAAAAGTCATTATTACAACCTGGAACTGGTAAAATATCTCAGGTAAGTTCAATGTGCATCTTGACCCGTTTGCTCTCTGGCGAGTGCCATTAAAATAAGTTGGAAAGAAGGGGAGAAAAAAAAAAATGAAATCATGAAGTTAACTTGAACAATGTTTAAAATAGTCTTGAATGTTATTAAAAATGCTAACTTTAGTCCTAATTGTACATGTATTATAAAACAAAGACGTATGGAAACAGCTCCATCCCAGAATAAGACTGGGATGGTGCCGACTTACTTTTTGTGATTAAACATCGCAATAAGCAATTAATCAATTAACTGCATGATAAGTTAAAACAAGCTCTAATTTCTATTCTGATGATTAATATTTTTTGAAGAGCAATTTTGTTTACAGGATATTTAGAATATCTTCCAGTTCCACTGTTAAGATCTCTTTACAAAATTAAAGTTTATTGGTCTTTTGTGAAGGTAAACCTGCATTATTATGTCAACATGAGTGCATTACTTTAAAATGGCGTCTAAACAACAATATTATCGTTTAGCGCAATTTATCATCGTGACAGGCATATCCAGAGTGAAGTTGAAATGTCATATGTTTTATTTGACCAATACCAATAATTGCAGTCACTCTCATTTGTAGCAGACCTTTCAGCAGCAGCTTGCCGTTCCCGCTCCAGTTCTTGCTCCCTCTGGCGCTCCAGAGCTCGGCGAGCTTGCTGCTCCTCCTCCTCCACTTTCTTTTTGGCGGCCAGCTCCTGCTGTCGTTTCTCCTCCTCCTGTGTTTCAGGTGCAGGTGACATTTATAATTTTGCATACCCCAAAAATGTATAAAAATGTTGAAAGCGAGTAATATTGAACTTTTGTCATGTGGACTAAATTGTCCATTTCATTTGACTGTTGTGTGCATGTTTGGCAAAAATGAACAGGTTTAAAACATTTTGTGTACAGTGAGCTTATAAACATTTCAGTTGGGTGATTAAAGAAAAAAACAATATTTATGGCAGTAATTGAGCAAATTACAAGGATAAAACAGAAATAAATTTAAGTTTTCACCTGCTGAATCTTTTTCTTTCTGGCTTCTTCTTCTACCTTTTTCTTTTGCTCCAGCTCTTCTTGACGCTTTGCTGCCAGTTTCTTTTTAGCTTTCTCATCAGCCTGACGCTGTGTAGACAAAAAATAAACAAAATGAGTATTAACGAACCGAAAAGCAGACGAAGAGCCACCATAACTTTTCCATACTTTGTCATTTTTCTCATCAATTTGAGCCATCTTTTGTTCAATCTTCTTTTTCTTCTCTTCCTCCCTCAGCTCTTCTTTTACTTTTGCCTCAAACACTCTTTTTATCCTCTCTTCCCTCTTCCTGTGAAAACAGATTTCCAGAGAGAAATTTTAATGAAAACAACTGGCCTAAACGCAACAACTACTTTTATTTATTATCTTTTTAAGTATGGTAAACCTCTTCAGCTCTTCCTGCTTTTTCTTCTTTTCTTCCTCCATTTTCCTCATCCTTTCTTCCTCTTGTTCCTGCTTCTTTCTAAGAGCCTCCAGCTTGTGACGCTCTTTGGTCTGAAAGAAGAAATAAATATATATGTAGAAGAGTGAATATAAGAAATATAAAAGGCAGAGAGTGACAATATGATGTAAGTTTTAAAGAGTTAATGATTTTATCGATAAACATTAAGATGGCTGTGAGGAGGAAAAACAAATAGAAACCAGTGAGTTAGAAACACGTTAAAAAACTTCAGAGGAACAAAGAGGAATGGTAAATGTTATGACAATCCCTGTTTAAGCTTGATAAAGGCTAAAAGAAAGCCATTTTGTCAGAATTTCTTTGTGTCAATCTCTTGCAGGTAGAACAAAACTGAAGAATATGTCAAATAAAAAGTTACAAAGCTGTGCTGCCACAAATTTATCTGTTATTCTGCAAAATAAAAAAAGATGAATCGTTTACATGCTAAACATTTTGGGAATAAAAATGCATTGATAGCACAAACTCTATAAAGAAGAGTCAAAATGTGTAGTGATGCATTTTAGCCAATACTAACAATACAAGTGAATGCTTGAAATTTATTGTGGGACTTTTTCATTTGTAAATAAAATTTTATGACAATTAGCAGCAGAGCCTAGCGTCAAACCGCAGAGGAATAACTTGCAAAATGTGAGATGAATACTCAGCAATTAACAAAAACAAATGTATATGTATAACTTTGAGGCTCTAGCATATACACCATTATATGCTAGAGACAATTAGAGAGGAACTGATGACTAGACAGATTTAACTGAACCTTAAATGTTAGACTGAACAAAACAGCTACAACCGTTTCCAATAGTCTGTTTTAGACAGTCTGGGTTTTATTGCTCCTGTTGGCATCGTCTCCACCTGGTGGTGCAGGATGGGCACTAAAGCTGTTTTAAAAATTAGAATAAAACTATAAAAACAGATTTAAAAACACACACAACACGCCCCACAAACACCAGAGTGAACTGCTCTGAGTGACAAAATGCAGCTAATGTTTGGTAATGATGAAATGTCACTTTTTCTACCTACTGGAAAAGCGTATCTATTTTAAACCCCTTCCACACCTAAACAGTGTTCCCATTTCACTTTTAGCCTCATTTTCAGCACAAAGAATAAATTAGTTCCTTCATTTTTATCAAGTGCTCTAAAAAATTATATTTGTAAGCATTTTTTAGAATGCAACAGTGGGAAAGGATTTTTTATTTATGCAAGTGAAATGTAATCCTTCACACCACAGCTGTTAAGACACCACCGATTCCTACAGACAGTGCTTTAGCATGACACTTACCACAGTCCCCATGTTTATCTGAGGAAGAAACAAAAACATTTAAGCCAACATTTTGCAACTAAAGCAAACTATGGCACAAATGTTAGCAAGACTTCAAGGTGGTTGTTCTTTTGCTTTGTTTAGGAAACACACAGACAATCAGAACCAAACATCAGCATTCAGCTTTTATGCATCACAAATTCCAGAAAACTGAAAAAAATTTAGGCTAAAATCCACTAGCTTACATTTACCTTTGGTTTATAACTGGATAATTGATTTTAGTCTGTTTTGCATATTTATATTCTTTTCCTTTATTATAATATTTGCAGTTTTTATCACGTAAAGTTATTTGAGTTGCCCAGTTGCTGCAATGTAATAAATGAACTTGACTTGCTGAGGACAAGTAAAGCTTTACCGGTTCTTTATACAATAAGAAATCACACAGTGGCGGAACATTTCAGCAGCAACAGCCGGTGCATTCATTTGGCACCGTCAGTGAGACTGAAACTTACTTTAGGATCGACTTTCAGAGGAGTGGTCTGTTTGATAAAGGATTTTATCACGGCGGTTCGGCCAATGGAGCCAGGGGTCATCATCAGCAGCTGATTCTTATTCACAGTGTGAAGAAAAGATCTCATGTGCGGTTTGATGGTCTATATATTGGAGAGAAGACAACGTTCCATGCATTACTTAATTAATAAACCCACTTGATAGTTTAATAACCAAACCAATAAGATTGCTCTGTCGTACACTTAGGCTTTTCTTTGGTGGAGAGAAGCGCTTCGAGGGGCTGTCCTCAGAGTCTGGGGCCTTTCGTTTTGTGCTGAGGCTCGATCTAAAGACAGAAAAACAAAGATGCCAAGTCAATTTGCATGTATATATATGTATAAAATGTTAAATACAGCACTGACATGCCTTTATTACTGCCAACATGACAGAACTCTTATTTATTATTTGCCCATTTGGGACAACACCCAAACACCACATCACACTAAAACTGAACACACACACCTTCGAGTTGCCTGGCTTTGTTTCCTAGCAGCAGCCACTAAAAGAAAAGTAAATAAAAAATGCAAATATCATTTCATATCGTCCAAAAAGGTGCCTGGTTGTGCAACACTGCAAAAACACAGAATCCTAAACCTTAAGTATTTTGGTCTAGTTTCTAATGCAACCATCTTAAAATAATGTACAAGTGACTTTTCAACAAGACATAGGAGATTAAGTCAACAATTCTTTATTATTGAGCAGCATAAAAGTTCTAGTTACAGAGGCAGATTATTTAAAGTTACTTGTAAGTTAGTTTTGTGCTACTTCAAGATACTTGTACTAGAAAGGAGACAAAAATATTTTAAGATTTTGTGTTTTTTTTGCAGTGAAAATCATAATAAACAGAGTAAAAACAAAAATATGACAGGATCTCATACCAGACTTCTTGGCAGGAGTGTTCATTTTGACCACAGAGCAAAACAGCGGAGGTGGAGCCAGTTTGGGAGAATTAGCAGCTACAGAGCGAGTCACACGCTCAACAGCAGGCACAGGGACGTCGCGACTGCTTTTAGGCTTGTTTGATGGAAAGGGAGACATAAATTACATAGAAGACAACTCAGAGGAATTAGTTTAACACACTACAAGAAAAACTACCTGTGATGCTTCACTTGCTTTTTCTGGCAAGTCATCAACAATGTCTTCAGGTTCTGCTATCATTTTGCTGCGAAAGTGAATAAAATAGTAAAGATAAAAGACGCTGGATGCTGATTCATGAATTCAATTGCAGCATCAGATGCTTTCTTTAGCAGTCACATACATAGCTTCCTTAATATAAAGATTCATTTCCACCAGATGGGCAAAAAAAACAACCTCCTCTATTAAAATGTAATTTTTCAGTAAAGTCAATTTGTGAACATTTTTGTGATTTATTTTGAACAGATGCAATTCCTGGGAAACATCATCTGGGATTTTAAAACAGAACTTTGAACTCCCATTTTTTTTAACCTTAAATCCATTTCCATTCCTACAGCTGTAAATGCACAAAATAATGTAAATTTCCCAAATGAAAAATTGCAAAGAAATGCAAAGAAAGTGGTTTTACTCACACTTCCTCATTATCCTCATTTTCAGTGTCCATGGAGGAGTTTGCTCCTACTCAAAAAAGAAAAAAAATCAAAGACGAGAAAGAAGTTTAATCAAAGTGAGGAAGAATCGGTTGAAGATGTTTGCATTTGGGAGGTTAAATAACTCACCACCAGTGTTGCTGCTGCTGCTTGTAGAGGTGCCCATTCGAGTGGACATCCTCTTGAGCATAGAGCGGCGTGAAGCCCGGCGAACGGATTCCTGTGTCATACTGTGCCGAAGACCAGCCAGTGAGTGCCGCAGTTTGAGGGAGCAGCGTGCAGAGCTCCGCCTTGACCTACGATCAGCTGCAGCTATTGCTATCTTTGTAGCTGTACGACCCGGAGACGCCTCTGGCTTATTGGCAAGTTCGGCAGACAAGCGGTCCTCTGTTGAGATGCTGATGACCAACTCTGGTGAAAGAATCTTCGGAGGAGACAGAGAAGTGCTGCTTGCATCGTCAGATTTGATTTCTGCATTATTTACTTTTTGAACTTTGTCCACTTCATCATCTTCCTTAACCAGTTCTGGCTTCTTGTTCTGCACCTCTTCCTGCTTGCTGCTGTCACTGAATGACAGGCTCTCATCCACATCTTCAGGCTTTGTTTGTTTGTTTTTACGAGTAGCACGTTTCGGTTTTGGAGGGTTACTCGCCTTAGAGGTCGAGACCTCAGAGATCGCTTCTTCTTCAAGAATCAAGTTCAAGGGTTTAACAGATGATCCACGAAGATTGCTACGCTTTCCCTTTGAGAACCTGCATCACAGACACAAATAGTTACCACAATCCCTGGTACAACATGATTTCAGGTCATTCCCCTTCCTGAAAAGAAATGATCAAACAAACCTCCTTGCTTGTCCTTCCTCTTGGTGCCCTGCAGAGACCCGCCTCCTGCGACTGTTCTTTTTCTGTGACGGCGTTTTCGGCATCAGTTCTGGTTCAGCATTAAAGTCTCTGAAAAAAATAACAGAGATATGTAAAAAAAAAAAAAAAAAAAAAAAAATCTGGTTAGAATCCATTTAGCAGACCTTCACTACACTACAGCAAACCTACCTAGAGAACATGCGATTTGCTTCTTGTTGTATCTCTTCGAGCCAAACCATGTGGACATTTTCGATCTCACTGACGAATTCCTGCGTCTTTCCCACAAACATCTCCGTGAGGGAGCGCACCGACGGCAGCACGGAGTTCATGGTGGCAGCTAGAGAGAGGAGATCGAGTGATTAATAAACTGTTGACTAGATCGCATATACTTTCATAGAATGTAAGCTTAGGCCTATTACAGTAAATCAATTAATCACATGATGAATGAAAATTATCGACCTCATTTTAATTTGATCGGCTTTATCATTTCTTCCTGCCGTTTTCTCTTTCTATTGATGAGACTGGTTGAAAAGCAGTTCAACTCCAGTGCTCTCCACTGACCCTCCCTTCCTCATTTCTTTAGCGTAAAGGAGGAGTGAACTATTGTAAATCTAATGATTATTGAAGGGCAATATAGTATACAGACGTCATAATCTGTAATATTTTGGTTGAATGTAGTTTTTATTTCCACTTTGGTTTTATCTTTTATTCAAGTGCATTTTTAGTTAATGGAGACCGAGAGTCCATTTCATTTTGTTCAGTGTTAAGTGTCATTTTGAAAATAAAGTGTATTTATTTTTGGCAGGATGTGTTTGCATTATTATGCCATTACCATTACATCAATTTAAAATTATCTTCAAACAATGTTATCGTGTATCGCAATCATTTTTTGAGACAATTAATCACTCAGCAAAATGTGTTATCATGACAGGCTTATGTGAGCTTTGTTACTTTCTGAGAAGAGAGAATGTTGGAATGTAAAAAAATTCTCTATAATTAAATATTAACTATCCAGGTAAGTGTCCTACCAAAAACAATGTGCTGTAAGTACAGTACTGCAAGTTGATTTATTGTACATCTCAGTTAAAAAACTGCAATATTGATTCTCTTCAATGCCAAATTAAATTTACTTCCAGAAATTATTTCGTTCATCTGAGGAGCTGTATTTTGGGAAAACAACTTCTTTTTTTCACTACATGTGTTTTTGTGGAAATTTATAAGACTTTAAAAACCATTAAGAATATTGAGATTTAAATTTATGAGTGACAAAGGATGGGAAAACACAGCTTGAAAAACTTAACTTGACAATTTATCTCATTCCCACTACATTAATTGGAGTTTATCATCAAAATTGCAACATGCCCAGTGTGTTGTGCTTTTTTAACAGTAGATTTTAAACATCATATGATTGCTAATTTCCACAGCAAGTGCTACTTTTAAATGTAATGCGTTGTTTTCATTTATTTTCTGAGGCTCGATCTTTTGATACTGTATTTAAATAGCATATATCTAATAATATTGTTATACACTACTTTGTTATGCTATACTATTTACATTATGCTGTTTGCACTTTTGCAGATCTCTCTAAATGAGCAATAACAGTAATCATGAAACTTAAATGTTGCAAAAGTGGCATTTTACCTTACGTCCAAAAATAAACATTTTAACTAATGTTTTTTCACAATGGTCTCTAACTAAGACATTTATGTTTATAATTATTAAACCTTACATTTTAAAATGTCCAAACAAGCTAAGCAAAATTCCGGAAGCATAAAAATAACCTGAACCTGCTGTGGCGTCAATGTTCCACCATAACAATACTTGTAATTTTCTGCACTTCTACCTACAATAACGCGTAGATAGCATCATTACATTTGAAACACTTAGAAAAAAATGACAAGGGTAAAGTTAGCAATAGCAACTACTGGCAGCATGCTAGCTTGGGGGTGGGGAGGTTTGTAAGAAAAACCATAATTAAAACTACAAACAGCCGCAATTTAACCGAGAAAATAAACAGACTTTAAGGTGTAAGTAACACTAGCATTAATGTTTTAATTTCTATCTACTCCAAAAACCACCAGAAGGCTAACGTTAAAATGTTAGCCATGTAACGTTTACAAACATACACAAGCATCAATATTTACCTTTAGTACACGCGTTTCTTTAAAACGTCAACGAAGATCGTTGGTCTGTTATTTATAGTAAAAAAAAAAAAACTAAATCAATCGCATATCTGCACTAAACAAAAACGAACTAGTAATAATCCCTACTTTTGCGTGTAAATACTTCGGCCCTAGAAGTGAGGGGAAGACAACAGCTATTCTCCCAATAACCCGCTGAAACCGTTTTTAACTTATTCAAACCGCGGCACGGCAACCAATCACAGAGCAGAACGGCTTTTTTCCGAGTGGGTCGATTTTTACACCGTGACATCCAGGATGAGCGGAGTTAACCTGGCACATAGCAGCAAGCCAAGTATGCGGGGAGTGGCAACTACGGGCTCTGAAGAAATATAATATAAACACCACGGAACCTCAGGGCGGGGTTACGCTTTACGTGTCAGATTTAAATCAACCAATCACTGGTTAGAATTTTTCGTGTTCCTCTTACGACACTTTTGCACATGTTTATGGCAAAGTGGCAAAGTTGTTGTTTTCGATAATACATTAACCTTGTGAACAATCCAAAATACTTTTTAAATTCAATTCCGGCCGATCCACTCCATTCTTGTACCTCTTGTAATTTTATCGCTATAAGTATATACAAAATAGTATGTTTTTTTCCCTTCAGTTCACGTTCGAAAAAATTTGTTTTGGCGAAATACTGCTCTGGAAATCCATATTTAATTATTCAGCTGGGATTTTTTTCTAATCCTAAGTGCGCCTTTTTCCATTAATAAAGAAAAGTATCTTTAAACATGGGTGTAATTGAAGAAACAACATTAAAATCTTTTTAAAAATTTTAACTTTTAATTAAACATCATGACATTTGCAAGATCATTTGTGACAAAGACCAAAATAGTGTTTTTTATTGTTCCTTTATAACATTACCAATAATTTTCCATGTTTATTGTTGAAAATTTCAACCCACAACACATATCACAGACATAATAATTTTGCATATTTGTCTGTGAATGAAATGATGATGAGGAGTGTCAGGGCTCGTGTTTTAAAGCGGCCAGCAGAAAGACGGCGGATCCATTTTACATATACAGCCGGCTTCTCGAGGAAAAGTGACTGGCTGTCCTGAAATGACAGATGTGTAGTATTCAAAGATATTTTATTTGTCTAACTCCAACGTTTGTTTAATGAAACACAAACTGCAGTAGCTGCATGTCACTGCTCGTGTGTTACCTGGCGTTAGAGGGATTTTAGCTCCTGATGCCTTCAGGACAACCTGCAGCTTATGAGGATTAGTGTTTCCAGCTCTGCCAGTCTGTTCTCTGAGTATGACGCAGACATCATCTTTCCTGAGCAGCCAGTCCATCTGATTGCCCAGGTAGTTGATGCCACGGACACACAGTTCGCAGATCTGATCTGGAAGCAGCGGGGCGAAGGCCAAGCATTCTTTCTGAACTCTAAAAAAAAACAGTGAAGCCTTTCAAACTCAGCCTGTAGACATATGATCATCGGAGTATGTTGGAGGGATACATAACTGACCTGAAACCCGTGTACCCAAACAGCACAGCCTGCAGGAATCCTCCCATACCTGTGAGGAAATTTACCGCTCCAGAGCCATCTGATGATTCACTCCATACCTGTAAAGAGAAGTGATGAAGTGAATCATTGTTGGTGTAATGAGGGCGTGAGAGTCCCTCTGCGTACCTGAAACGGCCCCTGGATGTTCTTGAAGCACTTTTCAAGTAAGCGTTGAGCTTTCTCAGCTTCGCCCAGCTCCAGCCAGCCTATTGCAAACATACCCTGCAGAAGTAAAGGAAAATTAATGTGTTCAAAACTTAGAACGCTACGTCGTGTACGTACTTTTCAACATTTACAACCACAAACTTTAAAGCATTTTATATTGGAGGCCAACACAAAGTAATGCATATTTTATGGAAAATTTAAAAAGTTTTTACAAACATAATAATCAACAATCAAGTTTTTTCAGGATTATCCTACATTCATCTCCATCCCTTGTTTCTCCCTGACCTCTCTGATGTGTTCTTTTGTTTTCACCATCTTATTTCTTTAACAAGAGAGTCTCCTTAACACAGAGTTAAATAGTAGCAAAAGGATTTTTGAAGGTAACTACTTGAAGTGGATTTTATTTATGGGTATAAGAGTAAAGTGGGGTGAATACAAATGGACATTGTATTTTTCAGATTTTTACATGTAAACCTTTCAAACATAAATCGTTTTTATGTTGGTCTATTATGTTTAATCCCAATAAAATACCTTGAAGTTTATGGTTGGAAGGTGGCAAAATAAGAAAAAGTTCAAAAGGTATAAATACATTTCCAAAACACTGTTCATATTTGTAAAGGAGTTTGTAAAATGTGCTGAACATACAACTCCTTGAGCCTAACCTACCCAGGTCATGGCCGGTCCGTTTGGGTCTGTGACCGGCTCATAGGCTTCCAGATCATTCCTCCTAACCTCCGGAGGCATCAGCAGGCCGAGGGGATACCCCAGCATCACTGTGTCTGCCTGTTTCACTGGTTGGCCTGTGTGTGACAAACAGCAGAAAGTTTGGATGTTTTCTGAGTTCTGGATCCTTTTTTCCTGGTTTGGTGTAAGAGAGGCGCAGGCTTCCACCTTTACTGTAGCCATCATACTCAGGATGGTACTGCAACTCTTGGTCAAAAGGTATTTCGATGCGCTCGGCCACTTCCTGCCACTCTTTTGGAGCCGAGTGTTGGAGAAGATCAGACAACTCGACAGCAAACTGCAGACTAAGAGAGGAGAAACAACTTTTTAGAAAAATATTCATGATCTAATCTGCAACGTAAAGCAATCTTCAAATTTTTTGACTGTCCTGGTAAACGTGTGAAAAGAAACGTGATTTTGCTACAGAAGCATAATCAATAGAAATAACATTTCAAGTAAGAAATGTTCAGTTATGAAGACAAACACACATTTGCCTGATTTTTCTTTCCCATTTTGATCCGTTGACTCATTTGCCACGTTAAGCTTAAATGACAAAAAGGCTTCAGCTACACTTCATTTTGAAGAGTTTACAGGGAAGCCAATCACTGAGGGAATTTTGAATATAACAAATATTTCTTATTTTTTTCCCCATAAAATATTACATATATAAAATGTAATTTTTTTAAGTTCCGATTTGAGACAAAGGTTTCTGCAGGCTTTTACCAGGGTGCCAATGAATGCAGGCGGCGCTGTCTCTTATAATGTCTAAACTCTAACACAAATACCTGAGTTTGGCCACTGTGTTGGTGTACACTGAGTTGTTGACGTTGTAGTAATATTCATCTGGTGGCATAACACCTAAATGCAAAAAAAGAGAAGCATTTTGCAAGTATACATTAAATGTATTTTACATACCTATAACAATGAATTTATGCAAAGCATATAAAAATGTGATGAGCATATTTCTTTAACATGTTTAGTTGAATATATTAATGCATGCAAAATGGGTATTTCAGTTGCAAGTTTTCCAAGTTATGAAACCTTCTACAAAGATTAATAGAAGGCATCTGAATACTTAATTTCTGTTTAAAATTACCATAAATACAATAATAATAGTATTAGTAATAGTAATTTTGCATAATCCAGAAACAAATGCTCAACAGTTTAAAAAAATGTTCAGCAGAATATTCATGGAGAAAAGGGACAGAAAAATTGAAGGTAATTTAATTTCATTTATGTTTTTTCTTGTAATTTAAATGAATCGTGATGGGTAACAGTGAACAGGTTCGAATCGCAATGGATTTTAGTCCAATCATCATTTAATTCAATGTATTTAGGACATCATTCAAGTCGATGTGTCCATTCATAAATTCATCACCATTAAAGTAATTGGATGATATGACTGAAACACAACACTTTTCAGTAAACTCATTGCTTTGATTCTTTTAAAGCAATGTTCTGCCAAATAATTATTAAAACCCCAACTCACCAGGGCTTCTGTAGTTTGGACCTCTGTAATGCAGCAGGTAGTTTCTTTATTCTTACCCAACAGGTGATATTTCTGGTCGTCAGGGTTCCACTTTACCCTGGAAACCCAGTAATCAGCCACCCCGAAAATCACCTGGCTTCCCTTTCCCTCCGTGAACATGGACAGATCCTGCAACAAGCAGCTCAGTCAACTTCTCAGAGGCAGAAAACATGATGGGAAGCAGGGGTAAGTGGTCGTTACCTCTGTGAGGTAGAGGTAATGTTGGAAGGCCAATGTGACATCTCCGTTGATGTGAATCTCTTGTTGGCCATAAATGTCATCCGGACACACCTCTCTCCCTGACACAGCACTCTCCCATGGGAACTTCAGCCCCTGGAAGATAGCATCTGTGCTTTAGAAGACTCAGACAATGTTGTTGTTTTTCATTGTTGGAATCTGGAACCTGAACTGCATTCAGCAGGATTCCTTTGCCTGGAAAAGCTTTGATTTCAGCATTTTCCTTGTCTGAACATGAAAAAAAGAGTCAGACTTTATTCCAACCTGTTTGTTTAAATATTGTCTTTCCTCTCTCTCTCTCTAGTTTTCATTTTTCCAAAACTTGTCCTCCCTTCCCTACTTTTCCTTCTTTCCCTATTGCCTTATTTCCTTCCCTACTATTTCTTCGTTCCTACCTCACTTCCCTACTTTCTTTCCCATTTCTCCTTCTATCCTTCTCCATTTCAGCTAAGTAAATAATAAAAATGTGTCATTGGTTGTATTTTATTACATATATGCTTTAGGTTAGATTTTAACCTACTATACCCCCAGTACAGTAAGCCTGGCAGGCCACCAGGCTTTACGTTTGCCCCCAACAGGTTTAGCATTGCTTAATTATTTAAGTTTTTTTTTAAATGTTTGCATTTTTCAATTCTTAATAGTAGGTGTTCAGATATCAATCTTCCAATCTTCCAATAACACATAATTATCAAGTGATAATTTAAAATTTCTTGTCAACTTTAAACCTTTTTAAACTCAAAAACACGGTGGGCTGCTGGATGAATGTCTGCCCAGGACCCCAACCACCAGGCTTAGCAAGTTTTCTGGGGGAAACCTTGTTAGTGTTTAATCTATTTATAAACACAAGATAATTTTTTATGATAGTATTGTATGTACTTTCTTCCCATCATGACTATGTGTGAAAATAGTTTACTTCTTAGTTTTGTAATAGACTAGTACTTTAATACATACTGTGCTCAGTGTTTCGTGGTTTACTAGAAGAAAACACAATGGAGAGGCTGCATTCTCCTGTTGATTAATGTACCTTGTAACCTTGCTTCTGGGCATTGTCCTTTGCACCGTCTATCGTCCCAACTCTGTACTCCAGCACAGATCGGGCAAGCTTCGGGTAGAACAGCGCTATCCCTGGATACATCCAAACATCCTGTCAGATAAAAAGGGATATGCTGTGTGATATAGACAGCATAGCAAATAAACAAGCTGCAATCAACTTTCTGGAGCCTCACCTGATCCCAAAACACATGACCCCAGTAATCCTGGCCGTCCCCGCCGTTAGAGAGCCCGCCTGGACTCAACCCCCCGAAATAGCTGGAGGTGTCATGGATGGAGGGGAAGGCGCTCAGGAGGTAGAACATGCATCCGATTACAGCTTTGCTGAGGGTCTCAGACCCCGTGACCTCCACTGTGCTCTGCAACCACAACTCCTTCCAGGCCTTCTCATGAGACGGTCGCAGGTTTCCAGTTGCCATCAGATTCAGGCCCTCATCGTAGCTGGACTTGGCAGCTTCCGAGCTGTTGGCCATGATCAGGAAGAATCCCCAGCGAGATTTTGTCTGCTCCGGTGGCAGCGACACAGTGGTAGGCAAAGGGGTCCAGATGAGGTGGACTGTCGGACAGGAGCCGCCTGGGAATTCAGCTTTAGCCGTTTGTCCTTGAATATGCCTGGAGGGACAGAATGAAGTGTAACATTTATAAAACAACTTGAACTTTTCCAAATGATGAGTTGTTGTAACCAGAGGTCGGTAGAGTTCCCCCAAAATGTTACTACTTCAACATACTCAGGTAAGAGTAAAATGTAGCCATCCAAGATATTACTTAAAAGTAAAAAAGTATTTGGTAAAAAGGTCTAGTTAGTTACTGAGTAACTGTTCAAAACATCCATAATTTAATACTTATAATGACATCATCAGATGACCAAAATGTAAAATTATGTAGAAATGTTGTTGTTTTAAAAATTAAAATGAAAACAATTCATATAAACAGTGCAATTAAATGACAAAATTTAATTTTGTCATTTAATCAGGCAACAATCAGGCAACAATATTTTCCAAATTAAATTATTTCAATTTAAAACTTTAGAAACTTTAACAAAAATTGCAAGTATCTCTGAGTCGAGCAATATTTTGATTAAAACAAGCTTGTTCTTAATTCATTGAAGTTACTCACAGTGAATCCAGAAAGTATCCAGAAATTTTACTCAAGTAAAAGTAGTTTTACTTCATAAGTAAAAGTAAAAAGTAATAAAAAAATACTTCTAAAAGTACATATTTTAGTAAATGCAACTGAGTAAATTTAATAAGTAATGCTAAGTTCTAACAACAGTCACTTCCATGGGGTAAAAACATGCTGAAAGCCTCACCTTCCACCTTTGTAGTCAGGAGAAGACTCAAACTGGATGTCTTTGCTCTGAGGGGTGAATGAACTGACCAGATTAACTACAACTGGCTCCTCTGAGGTCACCCGGCGCTCCAACAGAACCTCCATTACCAAGATGTTGGCATAAAAACGGTGACAGTACAGAGACTGTGAGGCAGTCACAGTGGCTGAGCTCAAAGTGTGTGAGAAAATACCTGAAGATGAGAGGAAAACATTAAAAAAAAAGAAACTAACAGCATCCACTGGAGAGTCACTTACTCCCATAGAGATCACCTGTGTGAGTGTCCAGAGTGTAGTTGTGCTCGGCAGGTTCCTCTGTCTCAATCTTCACAGCCAGAGGGCAGGGGACATCAGCTCTGTGGCAATCTCCAGCCTCCCCATTATAAACACCACCCATGTGCATGATGCTGTCAAACACCTTCCAGCCCAGGAGCCCGTTTGCAAGTGGAGGGAGGAAGCGGGGGTCGCTGGGAAGGGTGTCGGTGGTGAAGACGTAAGGGTCCGAGTCACAAGACATGCTGTGAAGATGATCCTCTCACAGTCACTTAATGAAAGCGACGCAGAATGACTTTTATCTAAAGAAACCACAGTGAAAGTCATTATGACGACTGCAGTGAGGTTGAAAAGCATTTACCAACTTAGCGGTTTTACATACAGTTTTGTAAATAGTTCAGCTTTTTCAGTGTTTAATGCACATCATGTACATTTTTGGAAAAGTCATTCGACTCAGTTGCACATCCAATGGATTGCAAGTCTGATATTTTTCTTTGTAATAACTGCACAGTATAATATGATTATTATTACTATTATTGCTGTCATTGTTAATGTTTTTTTTTATATATATTGTGTGGGGCGCAGTTGGTAGCATTGTTGCCTTGCAGCAAGAAGGTCTTGCGTTCGATTCCCGACTCAGAGTGTTTCTGCATGGAGTTTGCATGTTCTCCCTGTGCATGTGTGGGTTCTCCCCTGGTACTCTGGCTTCCTCCCACAGTCCAAGAATCGGTTTCTCCAAATTCTCCCTAGGTGCAAGTGTGTGTGTGTGCATGGTTGTTTGTCCTGTGTGTCTCTGTGTTGCCCTGCGACAGACTGGCGACCTGTCCAGGGTGACCCCACCTCTTGCCCAAAACGCTCACTGGAGAGGCACCAGAACCTTCCGACCCCAGTGAGGGAGAAGAGTGTTAGAAAATGGATGGATGGATGGATGGATGGAGATATATATATATATATATCTTGAAATTCCCCTTTGTGGGACAATAAAGGCTGTTTCTGTTCTGTGTCTATTTTAATTTGTTTATTCATTTTTTTGTTGCACCTAAATGTTTAAGATCAAACTAATTTTATTAACTATATACGAATAAATTCAAAACACTGCTTTCAAATGATGATTTCATTTATAAACGGGGAAAACTAAATCTAAACCAGGATAGACTGATGTGAAAAATGAACTGTCCCATAAATCTGATAAATGGTTGAGCAATCGTGTTTGAGATAATTAACAAGTTACAAACACTCTTTGACACAAATTGTTTTAATTTAGTTACACTGAGGTCAGACCACAGTATCCGACTTTGACTTTAATTGACGTTAGTTGATTTATCTTTCAGTCATTCAGAGATATTTTTGCTGCTATGCTCTGTTGTACAACTCAGGTGATTTTGAGCTAAAGGTCACAAATTGATCACCAGACATTCTTCTATTCTTGTACACAGCAGAATTTGTGGCCTCAAACCATCTCATTTCTACCACCATGTTTGATAGTCAGTATTTTTTTAATTTCAAATTTTAGTTTGTTTTACACTAAATGCAAACCATTTAAAGATTCCACTTTTGTCTTCTTTGTCCACAGATTATTTTCCTCAAAGACTTGAGGATCATCAAGATATGAATAACATTTGCTGCTGCTGAACATACATGCACATGTTGTTCCATCATCCTTTATTATTTCCTTTAAAGTTTTTGAAAGCACTTATACTTTATATGCTGTAGGCACATGAAAACCTTGAAAACCTAGGTCAATAAAGTTGATCTGGGTATTTTAAGGGGGGAAAAAAACCCTTGAGTTGTTTTTGGCCTAGACTGAAGTAAGATGATTTTTTTGTAAATTGCCTTTAGACAATTTAGTTAGTTGTGAATTAGCGCATTATAAAAGCATTGAATTGAATTTACATCTGCAATTGGGGAATTGGCAATCTTTTTTTTAATTATTGTTGAATCATAAATACTGATCTTGAGCCTGCAGAGCTTAAAGTGCTGCTCTAGCTTGTTCTGGGAATCTTCATCACTAATCTATGTTGTCTTCACACTGGAGTCCCAAAACCTTAGAAATTACATTCTAAACTGATTAATGCCAATTACTTTTTTCCTCATTTTACCTAAATGAATTAAATAAGAATTTAAGAACTGCTTTTTGTTTTTACTCTGTTTATCTTTGCCTACATTTTGTGAGATGGTCTGAAATGTTCAAGTATTTATTTGCTTCAAGCTCATAAAGCAAGAAAACACCAGATCAATCAGAAGGCTTGAACCTTGACCCTTTCAATATGACTAGATGACCAAATGTAAACTTCAGTCATGTGCTTTCATGACTTGCATACAATGAGATGCAGACTAAACAATAAGCAAAAGCAGAAAAAGGTTAAAGAGTATGTATAAAATTAGCTAGAAAACATTCCTCACAGCTCAGTGATCAAGCTATTCTAAACACAGCACATCAGCAAAGTTGCATTGTTTCATTTTCACATAAACAGGAAGAATGATCTGTTTTTAACACAAAGAGGAATGCAGATGAAAAATGGTAAAACAACCTGAAGAAGTTCCCGAACCGCCTATTCTTTACATGATGAGCTGCAGAGTGTTTCCTGTGTGCTCTGATTTCTCTTACAGTCACAAAGAAAAGCAGTGCAGAGATGTTCAGAAAGTGGAAAGTTTGTTTAGTATCTCTGCAGAACGAGGAGGCCTCTCTTCTGTTTTGTGCTGCAGGGAAAATCTGGATGTAGTTTTGGTCTGCTGAAAAACCTGGCATGGATTTAACAGGGAGGATAAATATCAGCCCCAACCCAGCTGTGCAGGAAGAACTCAAAAGTGTACATAGATTTTATTCAAATGTCCTCCTTTCATGGCTTCTCTGGACTTTAATTGTGTTGTGAGCTTAAAAGGCTGCTGTGTGTGTGAGACATGTGTGTGTGTGTGTTTACAGTTTGAGTAGCAGGATGGCATAACTTGGCAGAGGCAGCAGAAATACTCTGCAGGTCACACTAAGAGTGTTTATGTTTTCATCTCAGTCACTCAGTCTGAACTAAATAATCTCTCCTGTCTTCAGCTAATTAGTGGCTTTGAAGGTCTTAATGGCTGCCGCTACTTTGTTTTGTTTTCTTGGCAGTCGCAGAGAATGCAAAGATTTGAAACTGAGGAAGCGGGTCAGGATGGGTTTGATCAAGGTTTGTTCATGTATTTTGAAGGGTCTAGTTAAACTCCAGGTCAAGATGGTGCTTTCTCTATACATCCTGCTGCAGGTTTTAATGTTTTCTGCTGATAGGGTAAAGAGAATGCATGCAAAACCATCAGAATATCTTGTTTAGCAAACTCCACACATTTACCTTTGTTTTGGCAGAATGGAAAGCGATTTGTCCTGTTATCACCCCTGCAAACCTATTTCCTATGAGGAACCAAGAACTTTGAGGTCCAGTTCAAAAACTGTTTGGTCTAAATCTGAACTAAAGCCCAAGGTGACAGAGCTTTTTCTGAGGTGGGTCCCAGACTTTAGATCTGCACATTAGGAACATTAGGAAATTTCTAACCATTCTTAAAGACTCACTTTTATGAACTGACATTTAGCACATTAGCCCAAATATTTTACCTTACAGCTGTTTAATTGTTCTTGTATTTTTAATGCTTTTTATAGTCGATTGTACCAGTGTTATGTATTTAAGTTCCAAGTGAAGCACTTTATCCAGGTTGAGCTACCTAAATAAATCTTGTCACATCAGTCAGATTATGTTGCTGCCATAAAGGGTCATTTCTTTTAGCACATCTTCAGCTGAGGTGAAAATAAATCTGAAACATGGTGCATAACGCTACAACTCTGCAAAACAGCTGAAATGATGTGCAAGTGTCTGCCTGAGGCACTAAAACATAATCCAACTTTGTTTAGATTGGGTTTTTATGACTACAGGACAGCCCATCTGTATAAAAATGACAGTCCTAACCATACATTTTTCCCAGCTGGACTGGAGCATTACATCAACTGAACCTCTTGATGGCACCAGGGAGCCATTTTGTGCAGCATCTGGCATCATGCCGGCTGTCAGAGCAACAAACCCTGGGAAAAGCAGCGCTTTGTCCATATAAGGCTGCAATCCATCCGCTTCCCTCTTCCTCCCCAGCTCCTCTTCCTATGCCTTTCTCAGACCTGAGGGATATTTACAGAGAGCGCGCTTTGGCCGGCCTGCTCTTCCTTTTTAGGAGCTTCGCCTGCTGTCAGATCTCCTACCATCCAGGACAGTGGTCCATCTCTGCTCTTGGATGGGCCAAACAGATGGATAACTTGTGTCAGCGCTGGTGCCAAAAGACATCAGGTCTCACGCAGCTTTGCCCCAGATGTGCTCCTCCGGCACACACTCATTCTGTCCCTCAGACCCCCGTGATGAATGGTTCACCTGGGAACAGCAGCAGATTAATTCAACAGCACAGACATGCTGTAAATACATCTGTGTAACTCCATTTCCTCTTTTAGTCTCAGTTAGCGCTGCAGCTGTTGTCTTCTTTTTCCTCCCACAACTGAAACAGGCCATCTGTCCACCATACACAGAAAACCTCCGCACTACATGCATGCGGTAAACCACTGTCAAAAGGAGCAAACTGATAACTTACAGTTTGCTCCTTTGCTCGTGTAACTAATACACTGTAAATTTGTTGAGTGCATCTCAACAAATTAAAGCTATTTTTAGACATGTAGTTTTGAAAAAGTTCTAAGATTTAATTGTATAATCAAAGTTTGCAATATCTTTTTTAAATGTTTACTTTTGCTATTTTTTATGGTTCTGATTCACATCGGAGAACCTGAAACTTGGTTATTAGAAATCCTGAATATTACATAAAAAAAGTCAAATTATCCTCCAGTTTATAAATGTTATTATTAAAAATAGTTTATCAGACATTTATTTGCAACAAAAAACCCCCGAAATCTGTAAACATCACAAAATTAATCCTAATTAAAGTCTGAAATAAAAATTTGTAGTAAATTGAAGGCTAACTTTTTGAACTGAATTATTGAAAAAATGACATTCGACAGTATTTACAGCAAATAACCTATAAAATAATAGCCATCTTGCATAAAAGAAACAAAAGTGACAGATTCAGAATAACCAAGCAACTTTTGAAAAACACTTTTTTTATTATGGTGCAGAGATCCATTTAATATATATTAGAAAACCAACATGTGAAGCAAGGCTACATAGAACTGTACTTCAAAGGGTAACATTATAGACTTACATTTACATACATAACCATGCTTCTTAGTAAAAGAGGAATCGGAAATGAAAAAAAAAATGAAAATAATATCAATGGTAACAATTAAAAACCATCATAGCATAATAGATCTGGACAAATTAGTCATTTCAGCAACTGTGCAACCTTTGAACTTGAATATTCTCAGACTACTTCCTCAGTGAGGATGGCTGCTGTGGTTTAAAGTCGTCTTTCTAAAAGACCGGGCAAAGGGTCACAGATATTTATTTTTTTATTGCTTTTCAGAGAGTAAAGTGCTGTGGTCCACTGACCTGGTTCGCCTTTAAGAGCATGGAGTATGTCTGCGATTACAGAAATAAAAACAAAAAGATGCAGGGAAGTGCATAAGTGGAGAGAGGTAGGTGGGTTCAAACACTTGCATGTGGCAGCAAAACAACCCAACAGAGCTTCACCGACGCCCCCCGCCTTCATGGCATGGTTTAATACAAAAACGAAGAGCCAAAGACGAGCCCTGGAGATAAGTGACAGAAGAAGAAAACACCAAAACACTTGGACCTGGTGAGGGGAAACTTTCTCAACGTGTGACGTGAAATGTGTTCACAAAAGAATAAATACAAGGTGGACGCTTTAAGAACCAAGCCATGTTGTGTGCTCAGTGGAACGTGTGTCGTGGGAAGGAAGGAAGGATGCACTCAGCGGGACGGTGTGTGTGCAGGTTCCCTGGCGAGCAGTCACTGTACGTCGACGTGGTGGGAAGACGCGTGCACAGGTCCCTCCTGTGGCAACTGAGCAATAAGGCACTCAAAAGACACTCCAGCTGTTCATGAAGAGGCATCACAATCCAAGTGAAGCTGCAGTGCTCATGTGCGTAGAACTTTCCATTGCTTCTCTCCCTCCTCCCCCCTCACCGCCTGGCACAGAGAGGAATGTATGGAAGCGGTGGGATGGATGAAAGGGGTGAGGGGGGGAGGAGAGTTCCCTGGTGGTCGTCTCTCTCAGTCTATTTGGAGAGTTTGCTGATGACGCGGATCAGTGCTCCATTTTCATCTTTAAGACGCTGGTTGTCTGCTCTCAGGTCAACCAAAACCTGCAGGTACAAGTTACAGCTCACATTAAATCAAGTCCGAACAGGGAGTGTGAAACGCTCAATATGTCACAGCATTGATTTTGGGAGAAATTTCCTAGCCCTAGTGTCGCCCCTCCCCCGCCTGTTCCTGCAGACTCTTGGTCAGCTGGCTTACAACTTTCTCCTTACTTACAGGAAAGATAAATTTGGCTGTTTTGAAATATTTTCGTTCAGAAACACCAAACAGTCATGATGTTCAAGCTAAAGTCGCGCCACAGGAGATTTCTGGTAGTTTATGAGGCTATTATTTTTAAGGTTGCACCGATCAATCAACTGGTTGATTGACTGACCCCAAGTGACCTGCGATTAATCAATACTTACATGTGAAAACAAACTTAATTACCTCCGAAAAGGTCTGAAAATAAATAAAAGTGCAGTTAAGACAAGTTTGTTTTGTTAATAAAGCTAAAGTTTCAAAGTTCTGGGATCCTTGTCTTGTACCTCTTACTGGATGGGATTTCTCATGTAAAGTAGATGGTGAGTCTGGTTAAAGATGCCAAATGATGACACTAAAAAAGATACAAGCCTGTGTTTTGTTATTTACAGCAACTGCACAGGGGAATTAAATACAGCTAGTAAGTAATGAGGATTTTCTAGAAAGTTAAGAAAAACCAAATCGCACAAATCCTGCTAGTTCAGCAGTGTGTATTCCATTGGATCATTTCACGCTAAGAGCAACTTCTACACAAACTACCAGAGATCTCCTGTGGCGCGACTTTAGTTTGAACATGACTGTTTGAGTGTTTCCTGAACAAAAATATCTAAAAACAGCCAAATTTATCTTCCTGTAAGTTAAGAGAAAGTTGTAACCTCCTTTCAGCCAGCTGACCAGGAGTCTGCAGGAGCAGGTGGGGGAGGGGCGACACCAGGTCTGGGAAATTTCACCTAAAATCAATATTATGACATATTGAGCGTTTCACCTCGATAACGATAAATGGATGATAACTAGTTCACAGCCAGTTGTTTCGATGGTATGATTCTGCTGGACTGGGTTTTTTTTGCAATTGTTTTTATTTACCGGTAATTAACTTTAAAGGGTCTGAAAATAAACAAAGAAAATGTGTCCTTTTAATTGTTATTGACTAAATAAACTCAGCTGAACAAGTTTAAATGGATGAAATACTTAACTTCCGATGCCCTTGCTGAACCCAAAATGTTGAGTCTGTACTGAAGCTCTAATGGAAAAAGTTTCTGTTGTGTAACAAATTATGAAACAAACACCACAGGAAGCCAGAAATAACTCAAAAGTGGCTTCGGGTAAGCCGTTTACAGTACCGTCTAGCCACAACACTTCGTAAAAAATAGCTTGCATTGTTTCCTCAGCGGTTTTGTTAAGCTGTCTTGTCTGTCTCAGCATCTCAGAGCTCAGAAAACATTCAGGTAAAACTGTGCAGGCAGGTGCCAAATACCAACATTATCACACCGCCTGACCACAGTGAGAGGCAGCTCTCTGCAGCGTGCTCCCACAAGGCAAAGCCAGGCCAGTCGAGCAGAGAAGCATGCAGTGTCAGCGGTCCTCATAAAGTCTCCCTCCGAACCATTCCTCACCTTCAGCTCCTCCTCCAGCTCTGCCATGCGCCGCTCCAACATCCTCCGCTCCTGGTGTCGGAAAAAAACGTGAGGGGACGGGAGGGGGGGCAGAGAGGAAGCGACGCAGAGAAGAAGGACAGAAGTTGAGTGAAAACAAGTGAGGAAGTGGTTGAAATGGGGGAAGAGAGGAGAGTGTGTCAAACGGCAGGGGTGGCACAAGTGAGGCACACGAAGCTACAAGAACTACGAAAACCAAGCGAGAGAAAATATTGGCAGGAAGAGAAAGTTTTACCTTTCTCTCTAGGTCCAGTAGTGCTGAACAGTCAGTGAAGCGTTCTTGTCTCTGTCGGGCAAAGAAAATACTTTTTTTCAATCAACAACATCGAAGGTTTTCAAGCAATTAGTATTAGTAAAAAAAAAAAAATCATTATCTATTTTCCAGGCAAATAGTGCCATTCTATAGCACCATTAAGTAAATATGTTACACTCACTTGTTATAAAAATGCTACAAGTATCATATATGACTGAAAATAAATTGGATTTTGGAATTTAATGCCTTGAAATTGGGTTTGTCTCTTTAAAAACTCCTGCTCTTTCAGCAGCACTCCTCTATTAGCCCTTTAGCAACTTTTTTTTAATCAGCTTTGCACTGAGAAGTAGCTCAGTCAATGTGCAGTTCCACCAGGTGTTTACCAATTGCTGCTGGCTAGTCTGAAGGAGCTGAGTGGCCGAGCAGCTGCTTGAAGGCGGAGCTATGTCTAGCTTAATGGTTACCATGGGAGATTCAAGGATTTCTCAAAATGAAAGCAGACGAAGAAGCTTCTGTTGAGGGGATAACCTTATAACATGACGTAAAGCTCATAATATTTTACATAGTACTGCGCCTTTAAGAAGGGAATCGAACTCCTTTGTTACCTGCGTTGCCTTCTCCAGCTCCACCCTGGTCTGACTAATGACCCTCTGCGTGTCCTGCAGTTGAGCTTGGAGCTGGCTGTTTTCTCTGGAAACCTCCTCAAACAGCTGTTACACACACACACCACACCCCCACACACACACACGCACCCCCGCACATGCATAAAGGCAATTAATAATAGAAGTATCACCACATAGCAAACCAATCAACTCCAGCTGCTGACCTTTTTAAAATCTTTGCTTTCCGATCCTTCTCTCTGGGTGCGGTTGCTATACGAGGTGTCCAACCTTGAACTCGTGCCTTTGTCTTTCTGCGTACAGAAAAGCAAAACAAAACAAAAAAAGGTAAACATGGCTGCTGTATTTATTTAATGATATTTGATTACGCACATCAAGTACAACCTGTGGATCCAGCCTACTCCCTGAGAACTCGTCCTCTCCGCTGGGCTCAATGTCTTCATCCTGAAGAAGACAGATGGTATGAAACCAGAGTCGATCTGCAGCAGTTTTCAGCTGCAGCAGTTTTCTCCATGAAGATGGTTTCGGGTTTACCCTCTCGGTCCTCTCTGCCTTCCTCCTGGCCCGGGCCTGCCTCCTCTCTCTGCTCTCTCTGGCCCATTTTTCTGTCTCACTCTCTCCCGTGATGGACTCGACATCTGAGCAGGAACACACAGCATGTCAGATGTGAAAAAGAAAAATGATGTTTCTAAGGGCTTGTGCTAAAAAAAAAAAATCATATCAATTGAACTTTTTTCACTTGAGAACCCAAAACTTTAATTTATTTTATTGGGATTTTATGTAATAAAGAAACTGGTGTGTAATTGGGAAGTAGGACAAAAAGCGTACAGAACATGGTTTTAGTTCTTTTTATTCTTTTAATTTTCAAGTCCTGCATACGATTCTACACTGGCTTTGTGTCTGGACTTTAACTGGGACATTCTTGTGCTTGAATATTTTTTTTATCTAATCCAGTTCATTGCAGCCCTGACTGCACGTTTAGGGTTCTTGTTCTGTTGGAAGGCGAAGCTCCAATTCAGTCTCAAGTCTTTTGAAGCCTCTAAAAAATTTTTTCAGGCAGTTAGTTCAGTTATACCAACAACTCTTACAAGCTTTTCTGTCCATGCTGTTGAAAAGCATTCCTCCAGTATGATCCTAGTTTTCCACAGCAGGCTAAGTAGGCCAAAAAGTTTTAATTTTGGGCTCCTCTGACCAGAGAGCTTTCCTCCACATGTTTGCTGTGTCCCTAAACAAAACTCATGGCCAACTTTAACTGGGACATCTGATGTCTTTCTTTCTTTCTTCCACATCTTTTTAGCCATTAATCCATAACTGATAGATTTTTCAATGGCAAAACTAACAGTGGCTTGTTGACAGATTCTCCCTGCCTGAGCTGTGGATGTCTGTAGAGCCTAAAGAGTTAAAATCTGCATTTTGACTCTTTCTATGAACAAATTAAATTCAAAGGAATGAAAATAAAGAATAAATACCAGAGAGAAACTGGCCTGAAAACCAATTGATTTTTATTATCATTACTTTCCTTCCACTTCACAATTATATTCTTTCTGTTGGTCTATCATATGAAAACCCAACAAAATGCATTAAACTTTGTGAATGTAAGATGCTTTTGGAAGCCACTGAAGAAGCGACTACCTTTTCTTTCAGGTGCTGCAGGACGAGCCGAGCCAGCAGGCTGAGTGAGACCCAGCAGGTCCGACTTCTGCAGGCTGGCAATACGAGATCTCCAGCTCACTTCCTGTAAGTGCATCACTTTAGTGTCGCAAGATCATAAAAACACGAATCGCACAGCCAAACCGGTCTGTAACCATTTCAGAGTTCTTACCCCTTCATCTGCCTTCTTCTGTTTAGCTTCCTTCTCTTTCTCTTCTTCCTCATTCTTTTCTTTTCCTTTGTTGTCTGTCTTCATGGTTTTAATTGTCTTCTCTGCCTCCTGCAAATCTGTGAGCGTAACTCCCTTTGAATAAAAGAAAACAATGATGAAGCAAACACACACGGCGCAGCCGAGGTTCAAAGGCAGGGAGCAGGTGAGGAGGTAATCCCTGACCTGGGTGGAGCGCCGGGATTGCCGTGCATGCCGGGAGCGGGCTTTTCTCTGCGCTTCTGCTTCCTCATCTCGCACGGGGGTCAGATATGACCTTCGTGATCAGAATTGCTTTAGTGACAAAGCCAGACCACCGTCTTTGTTTGGTTAGATGTTTCGTTCTTACTTGCGCCTCTGTTTGCTCTCCTGTTCGCTTGTCGTCGTGCTTTGACAAATTGAGGTGATGGCGGACGGTGGTTCCTTCTTTTCCGTCTGTTCCCGAGGAGTTCTTTGGGGAAAATGTTTTATGTTTGAAATTAGGCAAGAAACAAATATATGGTCATATTTTTTACCCATAAAACCCTCAAATATTGAAAGTAGGGGTTATTAATAAATCTTATGTGGACTTTACTTTATTCTTAAATGCAGTTTAGTTCATTTACAATCCCTTTTTGTCACCAGAAAAGCCCTCATAACCACTCTTTTTAATAATACGTAATCATCACCATGTTTGTTCGCAGTTTTTATTCTACGTACATAATTCTACTTTCTTAGCAAAAACCGTTTTCACAGAACTATGTTTAATAATCATCTGGTAAATACTTGATGACATTTCCTACGAAAGCCATTAAAGTAGAAAATCTGTGAGCCCCATGAAAACCAAATGGGTGAAGTGCACGGATTTCCCCTTACCCACCAAACGGCCTCTCTGCTATAAACAACTTTAGCTGTAGGATCATAAAAAACTGGAATAAAGGGAAAGAACAACCCAATGCTGAGGGAATAGTAAATAACACACCTCATGCTGCAGCTACTACAGCAGCAATTAACCAGCCTGAACTCCAGTCCAAGTTGTTGTTTACGATCAGAAGAAAATATATTTTCCCCTCACTTTTTTTCCCTCCATTTTGTCTCCTGTGTGAAACATCTGCTTATTTCCACACATTTCATTAAATGAATAACAACTCCCTTTAAACAATCTTTCAACATAGTTAGATTCTAAACACAGTGTTTTTCCCCCTCCATTTCTGAGCCAAAGTAGCCTTGCAATCGCCTTTCTAAGCGATTGCGCCTGATTGTCATCTCTGTTCTGTTCAAATTCTCCCATAGAGCTGGATTTCTACAGTAGAATTTCAACCGGGCCAATCAGCGAACAGAAAGACGAGTTGTGAACAATGACGTCAATTTTCTGTGCTGTTTTTGGAAATGCAGTTTGCCATTGGTTGTAGTTTGGCAACGGCGGAGGTAGCCATTCAGACCGTGTTGATAACGCTTCGAAATATTGCGCCATTAACGTCAGAGACAGAGGAAAGTATCAGCTCAGCATTTGGATAGCAGTTGTTTATAGCCCACTTCCTAGGGTTTTACAGTCAAGCATTAGAAAATGGGTAAATTAAGATCTAATCATTTAAAACTTTAACAGAGTGCAAGCCTCCAGTAAGCCATCATTTCTTAAGAGCCGAGGTTCATACAAAGAGTCCAACAAGTGGCTTTTTTAACCAGTCTAGAGCCAAATGAAGGAGAGAGAACATTGGAATATAGTGACCTATGAAGAAACCAACAATAGACAGACTAACAGAGTTCAAGCATATGGTGTCCTCTGAATAATGTTTTCACAGATACATTACTGTGGTGAAATTAAAACCCCATGATATAAATATGGGTTGATTATGTGGACAAAAGTGAGACCCACACAATCACAACATGGCAGGGAATTATAAAGTAGGCTGTAGACACACTTGTTAGGAGGAACATAATAATGCTGGTCAGAACGGGAGCAGAAACTGCAATGGTTTTTTAACTGCTGACAGATTTCAAGCAATTTAATATTGTGTTTTGAATTACAGGCAAACTAAGAATCATGTGCCAAACTACTACCATCAAATACCTTTGACTTTCTCCTTACTGGATAAATAGCCAATTTTCATTTTAGCCTGAAGACTTTCTTCCCTAACTTTGCCTCAATGTTATTGTAAATGTTATTTATTGATGCTTTAGCCATGCTTTCCAAATGTAACATTATCACTCTTTGTGAGTTTTGACTTCTCTTATTTAAATATTTCTTGATTTTAGGCAGGGAAGTGAATATAGCATTTTGGAGCTAGACGTCTGAAAAAAAAATAATTTAATACATCTGCAATTTTAAGGTAAAATACCTCTGAGCTAAAAGACTATTAAGGCGGCTGAGACCAGCAGAGCTTGTTCCTGTACTCGAAGAGGTCACGTTGGCGTCATCCAGTCTCTTTACATAAGACGAGCTAATAAAAGAACAAAATAGGAAAGGTAAACAAAAGCACATATTTCACTGTAATTTTTACACATAAATTAGTATTTGCAGCTATGGAGGGCAGGATAGGAGGGTGGGGTGGCTGTTGTGATCTGTGACAAAGCAAGCACACAAACACATAAATGGCAGAGCAAACGCATACGAAACAGGTGGTGAGCAGCGTGACTGACCTGTGGAGCAAAGATGGTGTGGAGCTAGTGAACTCATTCCCTAACTGACTATGAAGCCGTCGAGTGTACGACGAGCTACGGCTTAGCCAACTGAGAGAAAAGGGAGACAGAGTGACAGGGACACATTCACAGTGATCTTGATTCTGCTTCTCTACGTTGGACCATTAAATCCCACCTGTTGGAGCTGTCAGAGCTGTTATCTGGAATACTGAAGAGTCTTCGTGTCGGAGTCGGCGGCACTCGAGCAAGTCTTGGCTCCTGGGAAAATGAAAGAGGGAGACTTTGGTCTGTTTATCAGTTATTTATGCAGCTCTAAAAGACGCCTTTTATTTGGCTCGTCATGTTCTTGTTAAAGGGAAAATAACGGCAGTACTTCTGTGGTCGCATAAATCTGGGAAACGATTGTGTACCTTAGTGTCGGCGTCAGAGCTAAGGCGGGGGCTGGAGGCGGAGCGGCTCATTCCGAGTCCAGACTCTGTGGCTCTGCTCTGGTCCTGGACGGAGTCCGAGAGCCCAGCTGAGCCCAGAGTCACGGAGCTGCCCGCTTTCCTCAGGGACGTCCTCCATGAGCCGGGGGACTCGGTGGCTGGAGGCTTGCTTGGTTCCTGCCACATGTGCAAAAGACTTAGGTTACAAAACTCTGTAAAGCACATTAAGCACCTGGTATCCATGCAACATCTCTAAAGGCTACCTTCTTTAGCTGGCCTGCAGTGGTAGTCGCTGACATGGAGGTAGAAACCGCACTGGTGGTATTTCGTTTGTTGTTCAAGTTGTTTATGATTTCTCTGTTTTTTGCTTTCTCTGCAACGGTAAAACATTACGCAGGTCAAAAATCCTCCATACAGTTTCACAAAACAAAACTCAGCAGTGTCTCCCCTCGCTCCCCGCCCCTCTCACCTGACTCTGTGTCGCTCTCAGACTCGCTCTCCTCCTCTGAGCTGGAGCTGCTGGAGGCTTTCGCCTGGCTCTGCCCCGTTTGGCCTTCCTCCTCCTCGTCCTCGGCCGGACTGCTCGGCAAGGCGGGAGGCGGGTGCTTCTCCCGCTCATGAAGGCATATCTTGTCCCTGCTGCTCATGCGAGAGATAGAGGTCCTGCGGTGGAGAGGGGGAGGAGGGGCGGAGCCCGAGTCGGGGAGGGAGACAGGTGGCATGCAGGGAGCCGATCAGTGAGGGCGACCGAACAACGTGCAGCCAATTAAAGCGAGCAAGCAAGCGTCAATCAACAGGTAGCACCGCTGGACTCTTTTGGTATTGAATTGTTTTTGAGTTGTCACCAGATTTATAATTGCATCTTCAATTTATAATTTCTTTTGCTTTGATTTGTTTTAAAAAAAATAAGCACTAACTCAGATGAATAGACAATGTCTGGTCTCAGTGTCATGTTAGCCACTTATGATCAACAAAAGTATTAATATTAACAATTTAATTTTTTACATTTGGTCATTGTACAGCTAAAAGTCTTTCCTGAAAAGTTTCCCCACAGCATGATGCTGCCACAAGTTTCCTCTAGTTTATTGTGCGGTTGATTGATTTGTTCTTTATTGTGACAGGCCTATATACAACTTTGCCAGATAGTTAAACGTTCTGATTTAGTCTAAAGTGACTGATTCCACATGGTAAACCTTGTTCTGCACATTTCAGCAACAGGGCAGCTCAAAGTGCTTTCCGCCATAAAACCGTCACATGTATTCAGAGGAAAAATGAATAGGAAAGCTCACCATCACATATTTTAGATTTTAATTTGCAAAAGTATTTCAATTTACCTTCCACTTAACCCTACACAACTTTGTGCCGATCTATCACCTGAAACACATTACAAGTTGTGGTCGAAACAGATTTTTAGCACAGAGTTTTGCAGAAATAAAGCTAAAAGTTTTCATTTCTATGACTTTCAAAGCAATGATTATTGGTAATTACTGGTTTGTTGATAGTTGTAGAAAATAAGCTGCTCTTAGGAAGGCTCAGAATGTTAGATTAAATCCTTTTTAAAAATGATTTAATCCCTTTTCCTCAACTGAGTCATGTTATTCATAAACCCGTGTAATTAGCATGATTGAAGTTGCACTAAGTTAAAACTAAAGAACACTGTGTGCAGCGTTACGAACAGCAGGCTGAGTGGTTTTGGGAAACAGACAAATAATCCCTGTCCGGATTTAAAACACTGATGTAGAGAAAAGTCTAAGAGCCGCAAATACTAACAGGAAAGTGGGATGTGCCCTGATCTTATGTAATGGGCACTGGAACACATTATTCAAAGCTTTTTATGTATGTTGCATCATTGCCTGAAGGGCACTGCAGAGCATTAAGACTTTTAAATGGCAACATTTTAAGTTTTAAGACTTTTTAGTCTTAAAACTAAAAGTCTTAAGTCACAGCTTCCATTACTTCTTTCTGACTGCATGTCATGCGGCACGACTATGTTTACTGACACGAGCCAAAAGTGACTGTTAGTCACTGATGTGACTAATGGCTATGTGGAGGTATAATGCATTATGTCCAATCATTCAAGTTAAAAGAATCCACAGAAAGTCAATTATGATGCTTGGATTCTTTAGAGAGCTTAGCGCACTGAGCTGCAGGAAAATAATCGTTCTTTGAAACAAACCGCAGTTCTGTGGTTAAACAGAATGTAAGCCAATCATGTTTTCCATTTTCCCCCATAAAATGTTGTCGCTAACCTCAGAAATTAACATTAAATTCGAGATTTTTCAACAAAATTTCACACTTTTTTTTTATGAAATCTGTTTTTGAGTGATTTTTCTTTACAGGCATTCCTATAGGATTGTAGAATATTTACAATGGAGCCTGAAAAACCACAGACTTGACATATAAATAGATGGGTTGACAGACAGACAAATGATGGGAAAACGGACAAAGTTGAGGAAACGACGGACAAAAGGATGAGTGGATAGAATAATGTAGGGGCAAAAGGATGGATGAATGGGCAGACAGATGGACAGAGTGAGGGATGAGAATACAGACAAACAGGAAAAATGGATGGATAGTAGAAGAAACGATTGACAATGGATGGACAAAAGAGGGGATGAATGAAACGATGTATGAGGTAATGGATGGATGGACAGACGGATGAGCAAATGGATTGGAGAAGGACAAAATAGACCAATTGATGGACAAAAGGATGTAAGGATGGTTGGGGAAATAAATGGACAAATGTATGGATGTGCCAGTGGACAGACAAAAGAATGGCTGGATGGGTAGGAGGACAGATAACGACAGATATGGGCGAAGGAATCGATGAATATAGATCAATGGACGGACTATTTTTTTAACATTCAGATCTGCAATCTATCAAGCAGAGATTCTGACAGGGAGTCTACATTCGATTTCTCTTCCACAATTACCCATATCTGGAAAACACGTAAATTGTGTCATTTCCCCAGATTACACTGGAACCCTGTAAATCAGACTAACAGCACAAAGCGTCCTCCGCCTCTTAATGGTTTGATCTGCAGCTCTCATCCACGGCTGCACAGACAGTTCTCAGTACAGGCATTGAAAAGGAGAAAAGCCAGAAGCTTCTGACAGCAGCAAGTAGCCACTTTAAAACTGCTGATCTAACACCGATAAAAAGAAACACACCAGATGTTTTACTCAGAGAGTACTTACATAAAGGTCCTGATTACTTCTACACAAATTAACGTGAAACAGCTATTCAGATTGTTTATGGGAGATGAAGGACTTTCCACAATAAAAAGATCAGAACTGACGTTATTTAAATCTAATTTTCCGTTTACCGTCAAAATAATCATGTTATACACTGATTTTTTTTTCTTAACTTCTAACTGACTTACTCCTAAATTACAAATCAAGAGCAGTGAGGTATGACACTAAGACAGACAAGGTCACTTCAGCAGTACATCAGCTCGCAGGAACGCTTGGACTGTTAAAATCAGACTTGCGTGCATGCAGACAACTGGTACTGGGCTTTATGGGATTCAGCTAAGGCAGGGCAAAGTGTGTACCAACACAAACACAGACATAGTGGCACTAACCTGCGAGTGCGGACTGGTACCATGGAGATAGGTTGATTGGTCTCAATAACAGGATTCTGTTTCTGTTTCTCGCTGCGTAACTGAAGAGGAATATAAACAGACATAAACACAGAGAACATTCTGTGCCGCAGCACCATCAATCAGATGGAGTTTATCTGAGCGGGTGATAATAGCTGTGGAGCTCGTTTGAAGGCAAACTTACAGCGTTCTGTTTCTTCTGCAGCTCCTCCAAGGTGTCCACGAGGTTCTCGTCTGCAACATCAAGAGGCGTTTGACCCTATAAGGAAATTAAGCCGTGTTTTATCAGCTGCAACTGGCGATAAAGCTTCAGCGGCTGATTTAGGAGCGAGTAAAGGTCATTTCGGTCGGCCTCACCACGTTGTTGACGGCGGCCATATCACACATGTGGTCAGCGAGCAGGGTGCACACCTCCTCCTGTCCCCAGTGAGCTGCTGCATGCAGAGGCGTCCACCCGTCTATGTCCCTGCAGTCCACATCTACCCTACACTGTAACAGTACCCTGAGAAGGTGAGGAAGAGCAGGAGGAGGGGCAGACACAGCCATGAATAAAAGACGAAACCAAAACAAAACAAAAAGTCCATCGTCTGTCTTCTTACTTGAGGACTTCGATGTAACCTTTGGCTGCGGCGACGTGCAGAGCCGTAGCCTTGGTGTTGGGGTGAGGCGTCAGGGAGCCGCCTCCTTCCAGCAGCGCCGTGGCGTCCAGCAGCATGATCCTTTCCTCCTCCTTCCGGGCTTTATCCACGTCTATCCCTGTGAGGAGGATGTGAACAACGTGGAAATAACAAAATCATAAAAAAAAAATGCATTTAATTAAAACCATTTCCAGAATGAAACCATAAAACATTCCAACGGGAGATTCTTCTCATATACATTTTGGAATTCTCCAAGAACAACATATTTAGAGCTCTCAGGTCTCTTGGTTCTGGTCTGCAAACCCAGAACCAAACGTGGAGAAGCTGGATTCAGTTTCTATGCTCCACAAATCTGGAACAAACGTCCAGAAACCTGGCAAGATGCTGAAAGGCTGAGTTCCTGTTTAAAGTAAGTTGCCTCTGATTAATAACAATAGGAACATTGATTGATACATTTTATGTATTTTTGCTTAATAATTTTTATTGCTTGTTTTACAACATATTTGCTGTATTATGTTTTTAAGATGTAGCACTTTGAACTGCTTTGTTTGCTAAAGTCTTGACTTAACAACCTTTATTGCAATATCTGTGGATGCAATATCTCAGTGCCATATTTCAAGTGCTATGAATGTGAATTTTGCCAATCATACTATACATCTGGCACATTGCAAAGACTTTCACAGACCTTGATACCTACATATGATGCATAACTTTAGTGTTTGAGACGCAAAAGTTCAAATAGGGGCAAATGTCATGAAGAAAAAAATTTCAGATGCTTTTCTGCTGTCTCATAACTCTCGTTTATATTTGTATATTTTTATTTATTTATGTGAACTATAATAAAACAAACCAAAATACTTTTGCTTAACTTGTGGCAAACTATTACCTCTTTAATTAATCTACATTTATCCTCAAACCATTTAAGAAACAAGCTAGTCTCTCAAAATGTCAAAAAGTTGCTAACTATCTTTTAAAAAGTCACAAAATCTTTAACTGTATTGAAGTCTTTGGTTCAGATTTCAAGTTTTGATTCTATGACATAATTAAACACTGAAAAGCTTCAAATAAAGCAATGGGATCCCTGATTATGATTCATATTAGGTTCACAATCACCTGCATGACTCAGCAGGAGTCATGCAGATGATTGCAATGTGTCAGTGAGATCACCTTGTTTTTTGATTTCAGCTCTGAGAAGCCTCTCCATTACATCTTCATTGGCCACATCCAGTGGGAGCTCTCCTTCGCTGTTGACAGCCCCGACGTTAGCACCGTGCTCTATCAGGTACCTTCAAGACGAAGAGATGGTCCACAAGCAGTTAGAAAAAATGTAAATATATTAATCTATCATTTACGTACTGAAAAGATGCTGATCTGAAACAAAAGAGTCTGCAGCAGCCAGGATGATGAAGGTGAGAAGGACTCACTTGGTGATCTGGATGAAGCCGCAGGAAGCTGCAGCGTGCAGAGGAGTCCAGCCCTCATTGTCCCCTCTGTTGACGTCGCTCCCGTTTTCCACGAGAAACTGCACCATCTCCGCGTTTTCATCGATGCATGCCTGACAGGGAGACAAACAAGCACATCCAAATCACTGTGTTTGATTGGTTTGGTTTGGTTTGGTTTGATTCATAAAAGTCCTGAAGCTGAGAACTCAAACGGATAATACAGATGTTTGTTTCAGAGGGCCTCCACCCCATTAAAAATCGGTTTTCAGTGAGAAAAGGGGAAAACTCCAGACATCTCCAAAATCTATTCAACCCAACTAAAGCAGCAGAGGTAAAACAATGACCACACTGTATACTTGCTGTAATGACTTTCTGCTAAGTGGGCTGCTAAAAGCCCTCAAGTAGTTTCTAAAACTGTCATTTTGTTCCATGAATGAAACAGTGGATATGTCTGGCAGCTTTTCCTGGGGAGAAATCTATTAAAGATCTCAACGTGACCCAACCAGAGTCCCGAGACAAATCGCATGTGAATCTCGTGGGATTATTTTATGCTTTTTAATATTTATGAATAAAATCACAGCTTTACCTTTTCTGAAACAATTTGCTTTGTATTAGTCTGTTAGAAGATAAACACTTAGACACAAATATATTGGAAATGTGCAAAAAATGTTTGGAAAATGACTGTTAATTCAAACAGATCAATGTGCTGAACTAGTTACAGTACTGTGGAAAAGTATTTGCCAACATATATATTTATTTTTGCTTTTTATAAACTTAAATGCTTCAAAACATCAAACCAATTTAGCATAAAACAAAGACAACCTGATTATATCTAAAATGTAATTTCCAAATGATGATTTTACTCATTAAGGGAAAAAAAGAAACCAAGTGCTACATTAAAAATGTAGTCAAGTCATTAGCTTTGGTTTAATTTTACACAGGATTTCAGATATACAAGTGTGTTTCTTCACCTTAAACATGACACACCACTATCTAAGCATTCCCATAAAATGAAATGAAATAGAAACAATTAATTTTTCCCCCCACTTCTTTATGTATGAAGAAGACGCAGCTGAATATATTCATACGTCTGGAAAACACGACAATCAAGCCAGACAGGATTCTTGATGGAAGACGATAACATGGATCAGATTACCAACGAGCACTTTAAGACTGCGGTTATTACCTTTTCCTTTCTCTGATTAAAACCCAACAGCAGAGAACAAAAACATGACAGAAATGTGTCCAATAAAGATATATTTGTCCTAAAATAGAGATAAATACAGTGAAATTGAAAATGTGCATTATTTTTGATTTAAACTGATATGTTGCAAAGTATAAAGGTATTCTGTTCGACTAACTCTACGCATTTCATTAAGTGACTGTAAAACATTTCATTTCTTGCTTTGCTGTTGTGCAGATATGGACAGTTAAAATTCCATATCTGCACAAATTTGCATATTTTTGCATGCTGGGGTACTGGGTGGTATTTAAAGTATTTTTAAATGGTTGGTATTCAAGTCCCTGATGTAACTCACCTCACCGTTCTTGTGGTATGTGCATGTGATTTTGATCAAATGTTAACCACTGCCAGCGAGCTGGAGAACTGCTTTTGTACGTACAATTTCCTTTTTAAAACATGTTTTTTTCTCATGTGCATAGCCTGAAAATATGAATTATAAAGTGTGCACATTAATTTAAATAATAATACAACTGTTATTCACACTTTCAAAAATCATTCCCAATGAATGAGAGTCTGTACTGTCCAACTATGACATTTAAAGGAAATTTTATATCATGTGTATGAAAAACTGGAACCACAGTAAAATATGGTGCAAGTTGAATTATGAAAAATCTGTGTCAAAGTAGAGAGCATGCTAATGTTAAGTCTTCCTTTTGAACAAATTGCTCTGGGTAAAAAAAAAAAAAGAGTTTACTGCATTTGTTAAGGCAGATATACTTTTAGACAAAAACACTAAATGATTCTTTAGGTGACATGTTAACAAAATATTAAGGCGACTTCCTTAAACTGAGTTAACCTTGTCTTGCTCACTTGCAAAATGTTTGGTTGGAACAAAAATCTGAATTGCATCAAATTTAAATTATCTTAAAAAATAAAGAATAACCAGATACAGAAATAACAGGAAGATGGCTTAAGTTTGCTAAAATGCAAGCAGAGCTATACTATTCAAATATATTCAGATATTTCACATTTTACCTCAAGCACATAAACACATTTATCAAGAGAAAAAAAAGATTTGCTTTGATTTTAGAAAAAAAGGTGTGCACTTTTAACTGTGTACACTGCAATCCAATAGAAAAAATGGAGAAAAATAGACTGGATAATTATTCAAATATGTTTGACAAGGTTTTAAATTAAAGTTCAAAGTTATTTTCTGTTGATTAAACAAAAAATATGATGACAACTCCCTAAATGGGCAAATTACCTAATAGTTATTTTGTTGAATTTAGTAAATAATGAGTGTTTAAGGTGGAGTTGTGTCAGAGATGACCAGTTGGAGCATTTTTCCATCATTAACTGCTTATGACGTAAATGAGCGATAATCAGATATAATCTACCAGAGATCACGTGGTCGAAGTCGACTTCCTCTCCTCAGGCTATTGGATGCAGCGGCTGATCTGCGAGCCACGCCCACATGCCGCACCGAATGCCTCACCAGGTGACAAATATTACACACCCAGTTTCACACCATGTGATGTAAAAAAAAAACAACAAAAAAACAAGATCCTTCTTCCACTGAACTGTGCTCAGTTCGGTGGAACTGAGCACAGTTTTTCCATTTAAAAATTTTTTAAAACCTACAATGTAGTGCTTTTCCGTGGAACCATTCCAATAAAACCGTCACAAACCTTTTTTCCATTGTATGGACCTGCAGTACATCTTTTGTTGGCCAACTCGGACGTGCCTTTAGTCCACACACAAGCATCACAATAATGATCCGTTTTGAGGATATCTTAGACTGGGAGCTTCCTACAGAAGCAGCAGTGCTGGGCTGCTAAAACCCAATCCCATCACAGTGTGGTTCCTTTCAGGTCCAATCCAATATTTACATGTGACATTTTCTCCTGCTTTTAGCAACCGAGTGCAAGTATCTCTACGGAAACCTGCAGCCTAATGTTTCGCACCCACTGCCTTCAGCACTTGCAGCACTGTATACCCATTAGCAAGAAAATCAGGATTTGTTACTTCTTCTCCGAGCGCTCCTAGTGCTTTTGCCAACTGAGTACACCTGAGGCAGTTCTTGATTTTCCAAAAAAAGGGGCCCAACACTTAGTTTTTTCTACCCGACTGGTTACATATGCATCCAAATGCATTGTAGTGACACAAAAAGTGGCAAACAGCTGAATACAAAGTCCTGATTAAGGCGTTTTAATGTCAGTCAGCTGTTTTTTGTCTTAGCAATGAGTCAGAAATTGGCAATACAAAAGGTTTCAACCAGCCCCAGGAACAAGAACTCTGTCGCCACATCGAAATAAAAACATAGATGAGACAGCCTACATGCAGCGCCTTGCAAAAATATTCACTTCCTTTAAACCTTTTCCTGTTTTTCACCTCAAAATAAAATATACTGCAAGAATTTAAAGACACCTTATCACAATAATGTAAGTTGGTAAAATGAGGAGCATAAGACCTGCAAACTAGATTTACTAAATCAGCTAAATCATTTTAGCAATTGATTTTTCTGTCATCATCTTACAATTAATTGGATTTAAAAAATGGCACATTCTCCAGATTTCCCATTTAACCACTTACGCCTATTTATACAATATTATAAATGCACGAGAGATACAAATAAAATTGGTGCTCAATATAAGACTTTATGTTTTTTTAAGTTTGAACCTTGTGAAGTTAAAATTAAACCACCTGAGGAGTTCTGGGTACAATATATTTACAGACAATGTTTTTTTTTTTATTGTTAAGGCAAAATGTACATATTTTTGTTCACTTTTGGTTTAATTATTGCTCTGAAGATGTTGTTCTTTCAACAACTGGCCTTTTCCGATTGTATATACTCTAGTTAACAAAGTATCATTAATTAGTTGACAATTATTTCAATAATTGATATATCACGATTAATCCCATTAATTGTTTCAGCCCTTCTACAAATCTACAAGGAAAATACAGTCAACCTAAACAGGTCACAAAAGAAAACCTCAAATTTGGAGGAGCTGCAGAGAACCACAGCTCAGGTAGGAAAGTCTATTGAAAGGACAACGATAAGATGCTCCACAAATCTGGCCTTTATGGACCAGTGGGAGGAAGAAATGTGTTGCAGAGAGAAAGCCCAAGAAAATCTGTGACGGAAAAACACTTCACACCATCCCAACTTTGAAACTCGGTGGTGACAGCATCATGCTGTGGGGAAACTTTTCTTCAGCGCAAACAGTGAAGCTGGCCAAAGCTGATGAAAAGAAGAATGGAACGTAACGGTTCACAATCCTAAGACTGAGCAGGAGCTTCACTCTGCAGTAGAACAATGAGCCCAAACAATTAAACGGTGTATTAGCTTCTTCATGTGTTAGAATGACTCAGTAATACCTGAATCCACATGGGAATTCGTCAAAAATGACGTTTAATTACTCAACATCTTTCTTTTATAGCAACTAACCCTTTTGCCATTCCAAACACATGAATAAAACAGTGAAAGATAGTATGTTTTTTACTTTTTAAGCAACGTAGTTATGTCATTACGAAGACTGGAGATGAGTCTAGGTTTGTCACAATCATACATTTTACTGAATGATAAATTGTCCCAGAAACTATCACAATAAATAATAATATTGGTTTTTGAGACAATTTTCAAATAATATAGTGATATTTGCATAACAATGCAAGAGGAAGACAATAATAAACCTTAATTTTGCACAGAACAGCTAAAACTGGAACTGGACGTTATTTTACATGTCCAAAATAAAAACAACCAAAAACAATGAATAAAAATGAATAAAAAACCATTTACAACCAAAGCCAGAAAGCCAGACTGTAAGAAAAAATTTGGCCTTCAAAAGATAATCATCCATCATGCGATTAATTGATTAATTGCTCATCGCGACAGGCTTAGATATGTCTTATTTCATTTGTTGACTGGTCCTTGTAGCACTGACCACACAGGAAGTTGTGACCGCTCTGGTCTTTAGGAGAAGCCTTCGCACCCACAGATGCCTTCTCAAAGTTTTCTAAGCCCATACAAAGGCTGCTCTGCGTAAAAATAGCTTGATATCACAAAACAGCGAAGACACCAAGATGCTGTTGCCTTCCAAATGTTCACTCATGAACACTTTGATCTTCTCCCAGCATCAGATGAGACGTTAAGAGATCTCTAAGGTGATGACAATTAATCACCATGACAACAGAGATGTCTGCAGTCATCATGATAAATATAGAAGTCAAGATGTTTAACTGGGAACCACACATATCAACCGAGAAAAGAATAAACCACCAAACCAGCAGGAGTCATCGTCTGGGGACATTTTCTGGCAATTGCTGCTGAGAAACCTCCTCTTTCTCTTTTATTTATTTGGATGTGGATAACAGAATTTGCTAACTTAAAATAAATGCCGTCACATCAACATCAGTAATTATAACTCCTCAAATTGAGTCGAGAGTAATGAGAATGTTTACATGATGCTAAAGCCTCACACAGAGCCGTTCGCCTCCAGGAGTGACTTAAGCTACCTAAGAGGCTTTGCTTTTTGGTCTAAATCAACTAATCGCAAAGCCGCTACAGGCCTTCTTTCGTTCCTCGCAATATGAGACAATTAGTGGGAAGCCAGGTTGGAGGGGATAAAAATGTGCTTGTTGTAAGAACAGAAGATGAAGCTTGCAAGGGACGCCAAAAAGCTTTATTCACCCACAACTGAGGGATGAATGTCTGTTTGGTGGGAGGGTATTCGAACAAGTAGCTGAATGAAAGAACAGAGGGCACTTCTTGCCCCTCGGAAGGCTTCAGAGGTGAGCGCAGACCCTCCAAGCAGAGTCTTTCTCCAAGTCATCAAGTGACTCATTGTGGAAATCGCCTTTGACAGCAGCAGCTTGTGCTGTTTGAGGAATGTTTTCCATTTCTTCATCTGAAATCCCCCAAGTCCCTTCCACAGGGAACTGGCAGAGAGGAAGGAGGAAGAGAAAGAGCGAGCGAGGCAGTCAGAGGAGGAGGAGGAGAAAGACGGTGTTGTGGAGAAAGTCTTTGGTTGGTGAGGATGGAAAGTTTGGAAAGGGTAGGCCTATATTTGATTCAAGTTGCCAGGCAACAGATGAGCAACAGGGGAGGAACGGGATGGAGGGATGGATGGATGAAAACCTCACTTGGGTACCACATGGGGATCAAACTAAAACAGGAACACTTCACCCAGCTTTTATCTTGGGGTTAGTACCACTTCCTTAAATATAATACCCAGTAATGCATCGCCCCTCCCCACAACAAACACACATCGGCATACTTCTAGTTCTCCTTTATGTTTATTTGAGTCAAAAAGATCACATATCGTTAAATATTTGAAGGAGGACCAACATTTGACAAATAATAACTCTAAAGCGTTCAAGTTGCATTTAAATTAAAAAGAGGATTCTATGTTTCATGAGCCAGAGTTTGACTCTGGTGACCCTGAAGAAAACAGAGGAGATGAAAAATCTGGTTATTATTATCTAAATTGTATCATGTTTTTTGGGGGAAACTGGTGATATCGGGCTCATTGTGAGTCTTATGGATTTGAAAATCATCTCAGTGGAACATAAACAGTGAGCACAGAAGTTTGTCTTTGGGATGCTTTCTTCTTGAATTTGATTTACAACAAAAAGAAAACGAAGAAGCGAAACCTGTTCTATAGGACAAAAACTATAACAAGTTTAATTGCTTTCACAGAAAAGTCCCACTGGTCACTATAAATGCCTGGAGCGTTTGCAGCTCCTTTGGGAACTTCAAATATGGGGAAGAGAAAAACAATGTTTACATCTTCTTATATCACATATGACACTCGCTGGCTTTGTCTTCAGCTTGCATAATGAGACGACGACGTGTTTGACACCCGGTGTTATAAATGAAGAGGAAATGCAGCATCGCAGAAGGTTTGTGTGACAGTGACGATGTCCAGAATGCAGCGCACTGATCACACTGAAGTAGAAAGGAGGGAGGGTCTCTGAAGCTGAAGACAGAAACATCTCTAAGAACAGTAATCCTCACTCAGTGGACAAGAAAAAAAATATATAGCTATAACACAATAAAAGTTTTCCTAAAGATCATAACACGTATACTGCTCCGATAAAAACCATTAATGCCCTTAAAAAAGCCCTTGATAAAAAGCAGTGTCATCTTTCTATGCAACTGGATTCCTCAAACGCCTCTGATACTAGATTTTTTTAAACAAGCAGTAGGAGGGTTTGCAGATTAGCTTCAAGACAGAACCAGATGTACGCGCCAAACTTGCAAAAGGGGTTTCACAAGCTTTAATTCTTAGTCCATTATTGTTGCCCATCTGAAAACAACCTGGAGCACATTCTGAAGTCACTTCAGCCTCACAAAGTCTTCCAAGTAGCTCCAAGTACTTGGAGGTACGAGAAATTAAGTCATGATTAAGGTAAACTTCCTTTGCGATAAAACTTTATAAATAAAGTTGAATTGATCATTAAAATTAATTTGCAGTTTTGGAAATGAAGTTTTTCTAATTCTTAGCACTTTCTACTCCTAAATTAGTTAATAAAATTCTGAAACTTAGATATTTTTTTACCAGATCTCCAATGCTAATTATCTGTATGACCTCAATGGAACTAATAAAATAAATAAAATAAAATAATCTACATGCTGAATCTATGAACTTTAACTTGAAGCATCCTTTTTGGAGTAATGTCCTCCCCCTCTTTTGGTTTTAGTTTTTCTACACCAGGACCTGTTTGTTCACTAGATTATTACAATATAGCACTATACAGGGAGTGTCTGCCTCAACCCTGCTAGTCTGCGTCTATAAAAGAACATCACCCCAGCAACACTGATATGACCTCATTTTACTGTGTGGCATAAAACTAAAAGAAAAAAAAAAGCAAAAAGTATTGAACTAACAAAGGAAAAAAAAAAATAAGGTGGACGTGTCAGGCTAAAGTAAAGAAACTGTGACAGTCCACACACAGGCCAGAAATTCTGCCTAAACCTCCCTGAACAAATTCCGATGAAGCTGCAGAACCTGCTGCGGCAAATATAAAGTAAATGTTTGCTTTGTTTCCTAGAAAGCAACATATTTTACCTAACGAGCTAGATAACCTGAACGCCTCATTCTGTGAGGCTCATTAACGGCTCAACGCCGCGGTTAGTTTAGAGACAATCGGACGCCTGCAAAAAGTGACAAAACAAACTTTGTGTCCCGATAACAGACCCAAAGTTAGCTGCTCACCTGGTGAAGCGCTGTCAGCCCGTCTACGTTGGCGTGGTTAATGTCAGCTCCTTGTCGGAGTAGCGCCGCAACCTCCTCCCGGTCCCCGGCGGAGCAGGCGGCCATAAACACGGCTCCCTGCGCGAACTGCACCTTCGCGCGCCGCGTCCCAGAACCGCCCGTGGTTTTCCGAGTGTCCGACCCCGTCTGGTCCGTTTCCGAGCCCAGCCATCGCTGGAGCTGATCCTGCCGTCGCTGTTTGGCAGCTTCGGACCGGGAATGGTCAGTGGCCGCCATCTTCCCCCTGGTGTGTCCCCGGACAGATTCAGCTCATGGTACGAGGAGGAGAAGCAGCGGAGTGCGGTGTTTAGATTGAGCCTTCTCACCCACTGCCCGGGCTGCGCCACCTGGTGGACGATCTCTACCATTGAAACCGCAAACTTTGCTGAGAACTTCAGCGGCAGCCCCCTGGTGCCTTCAGGGGTGGCTCGGAATTTACTTTCTGTAACGCAAGTGTATTAACGACGCTGAAGTCAGCTTCAAATTCGCTGCTTCAGCTTCAGCACTTAACAAAATGTTTTTAACGACACCTACCTACCCACCTGTGATCCTCTTTAGTACTAAATCTAAAAAAATTGGAATGGACACACTTTCATCTCATATTCTATAAAACACTGCAAAATGTCGCATTTGGTAGCATTTTTGCCTTGCAACAAGAAGGTCCTGGGCTCAAATCCCATCCTGTGTTCTTTCTGCATGGTGTTCACATGCTGGGGTTCTCTCTGGGTACTCCAGCTTCCTCCCACAGCCCAAAAACATGACTGTTAAATTTAATGGTCTCTCTGAAAGGCTCTTAGATGCGTGTGTGCATAGTTGTGTTTTTCTGTATGGCCTTGTGATTGGCGACATGTCCAGATTCTGGGGAGTACATTCATGTGTAGGACTCTCCATGTATTCTGGCTGCCTCCTACAGCCCACATAATATACCAGTTTGGTCTAAATTGCCCTTAGAAGTGAGCAAGGATGGACAGATGTTGCTACTGGAAAGTCACATCAAAATAATATTTTTTTTCTTACACCAAATGTAACAACAAAGATAACGATTAAAACAAAAACTTGAGAAGTGAAAAAAGTGATACATCTAAAAAAGTACTTTGCAAAATGTATGCTTCATGCCAAATTGCGTGTTAATAAGTGGTTTATAATGGAGGAATGATAAATGTAGTATAACGTTTTTTAACTGAATTTCTAAAAACCCACAAAAATCTAGTGTTGCAATCCAAGCCTGAAGTGGTTTTAGAGGTCGGAGGAATAAAACCTAGTCTAAATTTAGTGCATGAAAAAACGACTTTTTCCTGTTTTCCTTTTTTACTACTTGACATTTTTGTAATTTTCTACTTTACTGTCATTACAATTACAAACACAGTTTATGCCAATCCTAAAACCACAAACAGTGAAAAATCCTCTGTAGTTGATCATTAAACTTGGATGATTTGTAGCATAACCTTACTGATGCTCCTGATTGTCTTGTCATAAAATTGAAGTTTTTTCTGTTGTTGTTTAACAGAGTCGTAGTTAAATGCTTTAGTTAATCATGGGGAATACCAGTTTATTTTATGATCACAAACTCTAAACATGATGACACCTGGTGACAATTTCAGCACATTACATTGACTTGGCAAATAATTTATGCAAGTTTTTAGCAAATCATTCTTAAAGCTCGTTAAAATGAAACACACTATCCATGTCGAGTACTTAAAGCGCTTGGTTACTTAATACGTAGAAAATGTGCAGTTCTGAAAAGAATGATTGACACTGAACAAAACACCAAAGATATTTTAAAATAATTAACTAAAGTAAGAAGCAATGAAAAAAAACAATGAAAAATCATAAATCATCATAAATCACAAAATGTATGATTGGAAAAATACATGACCACTACAGTACTTTCAAGTACTGCACACACGTCAATTTGTTTTAGCCATTTACATTAGTACATTTGTTAAAAACAAAGTAAGCTTTCTTTAAACATAGTGCATTGGAAATTGCATCACGCAAATGGAGTAACTGCTTTTAACAAACCAACTCTAATGTTTTCCGTTTTGTGCTGTGCTTCCTGTGAGCCAAAAGTAATTGCAGGCAGGAAAATGCTGCTTCACTTTGTGGCTGACTGCCTTCCACTAAAACCATCAACACTTTTTTTTTTTTACTGTGCTAAATCTTTGTAACATCCTGTAATTCAAGTTTGTGCATGACTGACTAACTGTGCAAATTTTAAGTGTGCTTCTGTCGATGTAATACTCCCTGAATGCCTGAAGCTAATGGCTTATTTCTGACTCAGGCATTGGTCCAAAAACATCGTACACCCAGTAAATGTGCCTGTGCCTTAAAAAAACTATTTATGGTTCTTGAAGTTTTGTAGATTTTTGCCACGCCTTACACCTTGCTGTTGTTTTTGGAATTTCAAGTAGAAAATGAAACAGTCGACCACAACTGTGAAATGAAAGAAAAAAGATGCATGGTTTTGGGGATTATTTACAATTAAATATCTGAAAAGTGTGGCATGCATTTGAAAAACAAAAAACAATAACAACAATAAAAAACACTGTGTGGCAGAGAACTAACACTCCCGATAACCATGAGCACATCATCCAGACAGTGAAACATTGCAGTGCCATAATGTGGAGAAGGTTCTATTCCACCAGGATAAGAAAGCAGGTCATAAGTTGTAAAACTGGGCTATCCTTAAAGAAAACATGTTAGAGGACAGATTAGACCTGAAACTGAAACATTAGTTATGTATTGGAAAAGCCCTGTGAAAGTCCAGACATAAATTCGGTTGAGAATCTGAGGAAAGACTTGAAAATTGCTTTTCATGTTTCCTTTCCATCCATTCTGACTGAGGTGGATGAACGGGTGAAAATGCCAGTCTCTGAATATGTAACGCTGTCTGAGACATATCACGAAACGCTTCCAGGTGTACATGCAGAGAGACGTGGCTCTAACAAACACATGATATTCTCATATTTTTTGATTGAAGAAAAAAAGTGAAAACCATGAATTTTCCTTTCACGTCACAGTTATGCACTGCTTTGTGTTGGTGTAAACTTCAGGGAAGTATGAATTCTTTTTCAAAGTACTATGTCACTGCTACCAAACACTACACAAAGTAGCAGACTGCATTTCAAATGCAATATCGACATTGCAACTTTAACATATCTTAGTGTAAAAATTCAGCCTTATTTTTGTTTTTCCCTATTCCTGGATCAGGATTGTGATCACAGCTGAAACCTACCAAAAGCTCCTAGATCTGCTCAGAGGTTTAGCAGGTTTGCCACCTGGAGGATTATTAAAATAATCTTTGTGTTCTGCAAAGTCTTGTTGGAAAAAGCTGGCCACGCGGCTCGTCTCTGGTGGGATCCGTCCGGTTTTGAAGGAGCCTTGCAGGTCCATGTCGATGCAGAGACCCCCAGACAGCAGCCGGTTCTTGTACCGGTCGAACATGTCCTGCATTGAAGAGCCGCTGCTGTTCACCCAGGCAGGAAAGAGGTTGCTGGAGCTAACCTTGGATGGGAGGGACCAGTAATGGTGCAGCTCCAGGTGGCAGAACAGCCTGGTAGAAAAGATTGCAAATGAAAAATTGGCTCAAATAATTGTAAATAAATACAAAATAAAGTATATTATTATAATTATATGTTGAGAAAAGTTTTGAGCTGAGCTAACTTTACTTACAAAGTGACATGTTTGCAGCAAAAAAAAAAAACTACACAGAAACTCTGAACTTCTTTGGATTATCTCTCTAAAGAAGCAATTTTGCAAGATTTTTTTTAACAACTAAGTAAAAATAATATGTTTTCTGCCTAAATCTAATGCAGTGACAGCAGGATATGCAAAAACGCAACTATTTTTCATCCAGTTTCGGCTTGATTGTTGACATATCAGCCGTTTGAGGGTTCCTGCCACCCTCAAACGGCTGAAATGATACGCTTCTGCAAGCCCTACAAAGCTGAAATCCTGCCAAGATCAAATGCTGCAGAAAGCAGCCTCTGTCAGTCAGGTGTGTGCAGACATGTCTGACATGTTATGCAACATTAGGCTGTGACTGTAACTGAGTCTGTTTATGAACTACCTGGCAGATATGTGCTGTGAAAAGTTTCTGGAAGCCTGACGCAGAAGATGCTGCAGGATTTTCTGTATCTGCTCTCGGATCCAGCCCACATCCTCCTGCACATCTGGAAGCCACTCCAGAAGCCTGCACATGGAAGACATCATCATCAGTCGGAGCACAACATAAGCATCCCCAGTAACAGCGATAAACATTGCCCTCAACTATCAAAATGGTGCACCTGGTAAAGTTTGCACAAAAGTGTTGAAGTAAAGTTACGTGAAGAGCCCTGGTGATGAAAAGATGCTGTTTTTATGCAGTCCTCACTGTTCATGCTTTCGAGGAAAGCTCGGGTTTTCATCCAACCTTGTTTGTCCCAGTTCCAATTGTTTTTAATGTCGTAATTGATAATATGAGTTTAAATATGGACAAGTGATTTAACATTTGTCTTTTCGCTTTTATTACCTGGAAGCACAGTTGTAAATTGTGAATGAGATGTTCCACTGAATTTTAAATTTTGAGGTGAGAGAAAAGGGCAACTCTGTCGGAAGAATAGTAACTCAAGGATTACTAATGAATAAGTTCATAAAAACTCTGAAACTGTAAATAGAGAATAAAGTAATATTGCTACAGCTGCCAGTAACTGTTGGAGCTGTGACAATGAACAAGCATAAATAGTTTCTCTAAGTATTCAGTTTAAAAACATTGTTTCCTGAAAAGATGGCTTCTGTTTTGAAACATCAGACACATACAACGTTATCAGAAACAGTGGGATTGAGGTGTGATGTGATGAAGTCACACCTCACCTGAGAGTCAAGGACATGGCAGACTCCAGAGGGAGAGTGTAGGGGAGCATCATGGCTGATACCATCCTGACAGGGAGCAGGTTGCCCAGAGACTGCATCAGGCTCCTCCTCTCCAGGCAGGCCTCCAGTAAAGCTGCAGGGGGCGCCAAACATGCAGAAGTTAAAGAATTTCACACATTCATAAGTTATGTTACTGAACATTTGCTCAATTTAGTGGATATAATTTATTCTGTCATGTTTAGTGAATATAATTTGCCACCGCTGTTAACTTTGGGGTTTTAATGACGCATTTGACTAATAACTATAATTAATTTCACACCAGCTTAAGTGTATTCATACACACTGAATATAAGCAAGTCACAACTTGACCTCATGTCATCTTGGCAGGTAGAATTCACTTTTTGCAGAGACTTTTAAGTATAGCCCTAACATTTTTAGCAGCTTTTACAATGTTTATTTTTTGGGTAGAATGATTAGAAAACTTAATGTTGGCGAACAAAACCAGTTTTGATGTGCATATGGGATCCTTGTCCAGTTGGAATCTATAAAGGAAATGTTTTTCCATCTACAAAGGCATGTATAACAAAGGCTGGAAAGGGCTAATTTGTTGATTAGAAAAACATTAGCATGCACCAGGTATGTCAAGAAGTACCAAGAAATATTTTAAGTGCCAAAATAAGCAAAAACATTCAGGGTCAGCAGTTAGATACATAAACTTTACTGGAAATGCAGCTTTTGTTCCTACAATAGCTGCAACAAAAACTTAAAAAAGGACTCAAGAAAATATGTTTAAGAATTGCTTTAAACCTTAAAAAAGTCTGATGTTGAAGCAGAAAAGAAGAATGAAACAAAACAAAAGTTGCTGAAGACTTTCAAACAAACTGTAGATAAATAAAATAAATATAATGCACTGTCAGGTTGAGTGAAATCTTACCTCTGTTCACGGCAGGAGGAAGATACTCGATGATATGCTCATCTAGTGAGGAACTGGCATGAAGCGCCACTTCTGCCTCCACCTGTGGCTTCTCTTTTACTTTGTTTTTCTCAGCCTTCACTTCATCACAAGCCTTATGCTCTTCTCCGCTGCCCAGTAAAAGTTTGTCTGTTTGAGGCCCGGTGTAATTAAGCAATCCTGAATTTCACACAAAACAGATATAAACCTTACTGATTCATCAATCTGTCCTATGCAAAAATATAATATCTCTGGAAAATGTGCTTTTTAACAACCAAATATAAGTTTCACTGCTTGTGTGCACTTAAATAACTACGGTGAGTAATCTGAGCTTATCACAACAAAAAGCAGCCGATTGATTTGCTGACATGGTAACAGGAAGCATGAGTTCTGATAATGTATCAGGACCGACACGCTGTGTACAACCTAAACATTTGTGGCCATGAGACAAAAACAAGAAATCAATCATGCTAGTTTGTAGCCAGATTTATTCAAAGGAGCTTTAAGGCTTTTTGCAGAATAAAGCAAGTCTTACCGTTTCTCTTTAAAAAGAGCAGAGCATCTTTATATCCCTGCTTGCACATGGCCTTCATGACCTGCATTCAAAAACACATTTATGTTTATCTCTCATGTGTCAAAGTAGAGCAGTGTGATCACTCCATCTTACATGCTATTGTTTGTGGGGTTTATGGTATTTAACATTACCTTTTGTAATCTTTGTAAAATGTTTAAATTGTTGAGGCGGTTGACTTGAATTTTATGTTTTGATTTTGTTTGTGTCCTCAGATATTTCATTATGTCTTTTCTTTGTAATTTTTGTAAAGGTTTGTGGTATGTGGACCCCAGAAGGAATAGTCTATACTGTTGTAGAGCCTAGTTGGGATTTTTTTAAAAACACATTAAAAGATTAGAACAAGACACATTAATTAAAAGGAAAAAAGGTTTTTCTCCAATTGCCTTGCACTTGCACGACCACAAACAAATATCAAAGATTTAGCATGACAAAATGTGGAAAAACTCTAGGTGTATGAACACTTTATTAGAGAAAGGCCTACCATTGGATCTGGTGGGAAAAGCGCCTTAGAGACTCTGTACAGGTTGGTGAGGGTGAACTGGATGCTCGTGTTGGTGAAACGGAGCTCGTGGATGTTGGTGGAAGTGTCTCGAGGGCAGATGTCGCTCTCTCCGGAAAAGGGGGAGACCGTGATGGTGTTCTTCAGCTCGTACTGCGGCAGGTTGTCGGAGATTCCCCCGTCAACATATCGCTGAATGGTAAAAGATAAACAGCAGCAGAGCAAACAGCGACAGATCAATGAATGCACAAAGTTTCCACAAACGGAACTGAGACGGCATTCATCCACAGCGCAGGAAATAAACAGGAGGTGATAATAGTGAGATCATATCCTCTGTATTGACAGGAGGATGTTTTTGTCAGAGATTATGAAATGTCAAAGCTGCCAACTAGACTTTGAAATGAAATCAATCAAATGAACTTAAGATATAGATTCTCCCCTACAGAACAACATCTTACGTTTTCTATTTGTTTGCTATTTATTAATCTTGAATTTTTTTAAATTGACAAGGTTCCATGCAAACATCACATGAGGCACAAAGCAACTGATCATAGCTGTTCATTTATTATTATTATTGTTATTGTTAACCTCTTTATTCTCATGTCTTTGATCAAATTTCTTCTTCAGAAGTGTACTCTTGTACTCCTGATTTAAAATATATTAAATCATTCTGAGCATTTCAAATGTTTTTGCCAAGAAACCATAAACTGAATGTGTCTCAATCTGCAAGTAAAAATTATTTTCAGTTTTCTTGAAGCACACACTCTGTGGCTGTTTGCTGTTTACTCATTATAAATGTAATTTGCTTTAAAAATAATCAATTTGCAGTTATGTTGAATTGCTGTTCGGAACTAAGGATGTTCATCAGAGCTGCATTTTTTAGGATCAGTTCAGTTAGATGCACTTTTCTGAAAATAAAAACTGCATTTAAGAACTGGAACCAAGCATGAGAATAAATTTATTGTCATCATCCCAGCATATCCTAGAAGGTTTTTAAGAGTCAGAATTTGGCTCAGATACATAGAGTTGGATCATTTGCAACTCTAAATCTGTCAGAATTTGTCAAAAGTTGCTTGTTAACTATAATTTACGCTAATGCCAGCAGATTAGCTGATCCCAACCATATACACACAAATCCGTTTTTTTCTTCACGGTGTTTTTCAAAATTGTAGCATTCTGCGAAATCCTGCAGTGCAAACCCATACATTACTGCACAACTATTTTTTTTATTGTCACATTTCTGAGAAGAAAAACGAAACCACTGGTTAGTCTCTTTACACACACACGTAAACTGTGTGTGTGTGTAAAGAGACAGTGACATCAGGATTTAAGTCATAATAGGGCACTAAGTAAACATCAAATCACATGTGAGGCCACCTGACCACATTTTGGCTCTGCCACTCTCTACGTTTTGCCTCAATCCAAACACAAACAGAGACACACACTCTCTTTCACTCTCATAAAGTGTTAAAACTCAGAAAAACCCGTCACAAAGTTCACAGTTTTGGGAGGGCGGAACTGCTGGCATCGCTCAGTGATATTTCTCAGAAAAAACCTTTGCACTAGAAACATGCCGAACAAAACAGAAAAGAGGAAAAAGAAGGCTTTCCAACCTCCCTCCTGAGAGTAAAATCTCAGACAAACACTAGTGGAATTTTATAACCACTGTTTACATACACGTGGCATTAGGAACAAACACATTCTGAAGGAATGAAAGGCCCCAGTGTGTTGGGTGACAGAAAAGGAAAATGTGCCAAAAGCAACAAAGACAAAACAGAATGAAGTAAACCACTTTAAGTTGGAAAAAAGACAGACTGCTCTTACATCATATCAGAAAAATCAGTTTTAATGTAAATCTTCCCAAATCACATAGTTAAATTTAACTTAATTAGTTGAAAACAGAAGAATGGCAACAACAGGAAAAGGAACAGAGGATTTACTCACCACTCCTTGAAGTGTGGGAGGAATGAGGCCACAATACATGGGGATGTAGGCACTGCAGACACACGCCTAATAAACCAAATAATGTCAGAAAAAGGACTATTGTTTACAGTGTCAACTTTACACTGTGAAAAAATAACATTAGGTTATATTGAATGTATGAAATCATTGGGAGGTCAGAGCATAATTGATTTCAAGTGGAATCAAATAAATAACATCTGTTTAATTTTAAAGAAATTAAACAGATGTTTAATTAAACAGATGTATACCCCGCCTCTCAGGCGAGAGGCGGGGTCGCCCTGGACAGTCGTCAGTTTGTCGCAGGGCAACACCAAGACAGACAGGACAAACAACCATGCACACACACACTCACACCTAGGGAGAATTTGGAGAGACCAATTAACCTGACAGTCATGTTTTTTGACTGTGGCAGGAAGCCTGGAGTACCCAGAGAGAACCCACGCATGCACAGGGAGAACATGCAAAGTCCATGCAGAAAGACTGGGGCCAGGAATTGAACCAAGAACCTTCTTGCTGCAAGGCAACAGCTCTACCAGCTGCGCCACTGGGCAGCCCTCAGTTGCTTACTCTCACCAAATAATTGGTTTGAAGTGCAGAAGCTAATATTCTGAATTAAAAACAAACACGGTAATAAAACACACGCAAATGAAAGCTGATCAATTTTCAGTCCATTTCAGCAAGGAATGCTTTACTTTTCTAGTTTATTTGAATTAAGCTGTACTGCTGTTTATAAATAGTAATATTTTAATATTACCTCATAATATTCAGGAATCAAGAAAATATATTAAAATATATATATATTTTTAAAAACATTTGAAAAGCTTTGTAGCAATTTTTTTTTTTATTTTGCCTGGGCAGAGTAATTGTGTGATTGTAATTGTTTCACTCCAGAAGAGTGAGAATAGGCATAAAGAGTATCAAGTCTTAATGCTACTTAGCATATACCTGAATCAGCTCCTCCTTATTGTTGAAGTGAGACACCAGGACGTTTTCTCCATCTGGCACCCGGGTCAGAGAGATTCCCAGGCGGCCGTTGGCCCGACGGGGGCTGTCGTCGGGCAGAGTCCGCCTCAGGGCATGACGGACAATCTTCATCAGGTTAAAGGAGGGATGCATAGGTCCGAGGAACCGCTTCCTTGCCTCTTTGGCGACTTCAATTATGCTTGCCCCAGCATCTCCTGCAGTTAATTAAAAGAACGGAGGTTCACAATCATGTGGATCACAGCCAAAGATCAGGGTTAGACATTTACTGCTTTAGTGAGTGTAAACTATCAGACTGGAGTAAAGCATTTTAAATTATATAGTCAAATAAGCATCTTTGTACAGCTTTACAAAGAATTCCATGTAAATGTTGCACCCAATATGTATAATTCTGAGGTTATCTAAATAACAGATAGGATTCTCTTTATGCATTTATCTGGGTTCATGGGAATTACTGAGCGGAACCTAAAGATAGAAAAAGCTATAAATAACAACCCATCAAAACGACAACATTAAGGTACATTAAATAATAACAATTAGCATTATTTTTACACTGAATAGTTTACTATAAAGACACTAAGAAAACTTTTTTGTATACATTTATTTAGGTGAGCTATTTCATAAAAAAACCAAATCATTTTGTTTTGATAATACTTGAACAAAACATAAAACCCAGTCAAGTTCAGGTTCAGACCATTTTGGGGAACTTGTCTCGACTCTTTTAAGTTTACTTTCCTAAAGAAGCAAAACTTACACTTAAAATAAATTGTAGTGCATTACAGCCTTCGTGGCTGTAATGTGTAAGCAACATTTACAATTTTTCCTGTTTGCTTTTCTTTGTATATAACTTTGTTCATCCTTTTTTTACATTTTGTTAAATTAAGTCAAACTCAACTCAAATAACTCCCCAAATCTTTATTCTTAAGACACTTATGATGATTTAAGGTGACAAGAAGACAGATTTTATTTTATAACCTACATAAAATAGGTTATAATTGGTTTGAGTCAGGGCTGCCCAGTGGTGCAGTTGGTAAAGCTGTTGCCGTCTCCGGGTACTCCGGCTTCCTCTCACAGTCCAAAAACATGTTAGGTTAATTGGCCTCTCCAAATTGTCCCTAGGTGTGAGTGTGTGTGTGTGCATGTTTGTTTGTCCTGTCTGTCTCGGCCGACAGACTGACGACCTGTGCAGGGTGTACTATTGCCATAGTCTCGCCATCCCATGCAGGTGCACACAGACAGTAACAGGTACATACCAAGGCACACTCCAGTGACCAAAGCAGTGGCGGTGAGGGCCCCAGCAGAGGCTCCATAGATGTGTCTGGCGTTCTGCACCATGAAAGGAGCCTGCTCCTGCAGACAGCTGGCCACGCCGATGTGGTAGATCCCCAGGAAGCCGCAGCCTGCGAAGGAGATGTTCCAGGGCGAGTCTAACGGGAACATGCTTGTCCAGAGCTGTGCCCAGGAACGCAAAAGCTTAACTCTGAATTTAAACGTTACCGTTCACTAAACAGCTTACAGGTTTCTTCTGCAACAACAGACTCTCAAGTTTTAAGCATTCCTCTTTCGCATGACGTACTTAAAGCACTGAACCTTTACCAGTTAGTTTTGTTATTGCACAGCAATGTCCTCAGCTAACGATTAAAAATGAACATAGTTTAGAAAGCAACACGCAAATTCCTTAACACTGAAAGTTCTTAGCAGCTTTTAAATAAGCTAGATCGGAGGAAATGAATAAATAGGTAGTAAACTTTGGGCGATTGTTATTATTTCACATGCTGCGTTTGCATAATCAAGAGGGAGGATACAGGATGAACAGCGGACCAATCACGTTTTAGCCGGAAAAGAACCTTGACCAATAAGAATTTAACAAAGTAACATTTTAACCAACCACAGTTTTCATCGCTGCGTGGCTGATGAAGTCAGTTTGCGGTCACTTTTTTCTGACATTGTCAAAAGTTATTTCCCTAGGCGGAACTCCATGCTTTGTTTTGTTCAATGTTTATGTTCCCAAGTTAATAATAATAATAATTCAGAGACCAGAGGTCTTATTTTGAGTTTGTTTCACATTATGAGTCTTCAAAAAAATCTGGAAGAAAGGTGTACTGATTTCTGGAACCCTGTGCTTATATGACAATCGCTGAAAACCACATTGTGCTATATGAAGATTTTCATTTCATAATAGCGCTAGGTCAACAATAGAAGGTGACTTTTTTAAAAAAAAAAAACAGTGCCTGTATATTTCATAAGGGATATGTAACTTTAACATTTTCTGTTATTAACAAAAATATTGGACCTTTTTAAGTTGAAACCCCAAATATTTGGTATATAAAGTGCACTCTGATTGTGCAATATTTCTGACTGATCACTTCCTTGAATAAACCGTTCGTAGAAAAAAACAAACAAAAAAAAACAGTCAATGTTGAGAAAGATCCAGATTAACACATCCTATTGTGAAAACAGGATGTGCTACTTTCCCTGAGTTTATAGATTCCTATTCTAAAAAGATACCACTGTCTGAATGAGCCTATAGATTGAGTCTATAGATTATATAAGTTTCCCAAACAGTTTCCCAAACATCGGATCGATAATAAGGCGGTTTTATTCACGGTAAAATCATCTGCTCTCAGTGAGATAAGCAGAGTCCCTCTAAATGAGAAGAACATATGGTGAACAATAAAGACAGCAGAATATGGTTTTCATAAAATATAAGTTTTCATGAAAATCAATGAAAACTTATAAGGTCGCTAAATTCCTTTAGCTTGCAAAGGAATTTATTGTCCTTTGCACGTGTGCATAATAATGTTATTATATAATAATCTTATTATTCTTTCATCTTATTATAATGAGATACTATCTCATAGTATATAATGAGATAGTATCTCATTATACTATATTGAGATACTATCTCATTATACTGAGATAGTAACTCATTATAATCTTATTATAATGAGATCGTATCCCATTATAATGTTATCACAATGAGATACTATCTCATAGTATATAATGAAATAGTATCTCAATATAATGAGATAATATTATTATAATAGGTATCTGAATAGAGTATATTGATATACTATATATAGATATATGTCTTATATAGCATTAAGATAATTACATAGAATCTTAATACTATATAATTAAGATTTAAATTAAATTTTTTACATTTAAATCTTTTTTTAAATTGTAAGCAATAGCAGTTTGTTATTCTGCCAAAATAAACAGCGACACCAAGCGCCTAAACATGAAGTTGCATCGACCGGACACGTTGACAATGTTGTCCCGCCCTTAGTTGAAACTTTGGCGGCGCTACTAACTTCACGCTTGTTGTAATATATAAGAACCAGAGAGAGGGGCGGAACCGTCAGCACCAATTGGATTCTAATACCCGCACTAGTGCCTTCTCTACCCGGAACACAGCGTAAATTAAAACAAGCGCGCCGCGGTGACGAAATGGATTTGCTTTAAAAACGTTCTGGAACCAGGAAGTAGCGTCACACAGCGAACAGTCAATTCTAAAGTTTCCTGTTTTTATCCTGTAAAACTGCGATAGCTCGGAGAAAATCATATTTTAAAATAGTGCTCACATTTGGTTGACTATTTACGTTAACTTAAGAACGGTGTTTGCGACTTTGACGTTTGCACTTCTTCGTACAGTGAATTTGTCCTCATAAGGGGTTCTCACCGCTTATCCTTACTGCCATGAAGTACAAATTCGCCTGCAATCAGCCATGTAATGTGTTATGGAAAGCGAGAACCCCAGAGACATCACTGCAGTAGTAAAAGTGTTTTTATAAACGCTTTTTTATGGAAAGGAAGCCTGAAGAAGACACAACTCCTCAAGAGGAAGATGGAGTCTAAAACAAAGCAGGTCAGAAGATGGAGAATAACGCATCAGAAAATCTAAACGCCTCCCCAGCCTTGCTGGTACCTGGACTGAGAGAACCGCATCATGCGCCTGCAGCTGAGGTTGCTGAACCAGAGAGGGAGGCTGGTTACTCAGCGGACCCCAGTGATCGCTCCATCTCAAGCCTCTCCTCTTCTTTCTCGTCAATGTTTCATCCTCTTTCTTCATCTTCCTCATCTTCCCGTGGCTCAGTGCTGTCTCTGTCGCCACCCTTACCTCCCTCTGTGGAGATTTCTGCAATCATGACAGACACCAGGCTGACCCTGGATGTTTACCTTGGAGGAGCAGCTGCGTTGCCCTTGGTTTGGGGGTATGACCCTGATCATCTGAGGGGCATCAAGTACCTGAGACTGGGCTCCGAGGACAAACCTGGGCTTGATGCTGCACTGGATGTCCTTCCACATATGACAGGGCTTCACTCTTTGGCCATCCGGGGTAACATATAGCATCGCCAACACATTAGCATGCATATTGCCATGTTTTTGAATTTAGTTTAGATAAATTCTTCTAAAATAATAACTAGCACTGCTTTGATTCATTTAGATTTGGTTGTTTCTAGCAGGTTGTTTTAACACAATCAAATCATTCCTGTTAAAGTGACATTGTTACTTAGAGCTGAGAATAAATATGCCTAAAATATGTTTCCTACTTTTACTACAATGTATGAGAAAAAAAATACAAATAATAATGTTAGGTGTCACTGAAAATGTGATTGCGTAACTTGAGATCCATCCATCCATCCATTTTCCGACACCCTTTTTCCCTTGCTGGGGTCGGGAGGGTTGCTGGTGCCTCTCCAGCTGTCGTTTCGGGCGAGAGGCGGGGTCTCCTTGGACAGGTTGCCAGTCTGTCGCAGGGCAACACAGAGACAGACAGGACAAACACACACTCACACCTAGGGACAATTTGGAGAGGCCAATTAACCTGACAGTCAAGTTTTTGGACTGTGGAAGGAAGCCGGAGTACCCAGAGAGAACCCACGCAAACTCCATGCAGAAAGATCGGGGCCGGGAATTGAACCCAGAACCTTTTTGCTGCAAGGCAACAGCACTACCAGCTGCGCCACTGGGCAGCCGTAACTTGAGATGTATATTGAAAATAATTTTTTTTAAACTAAGCTAAGCATATTTCCAGATATCCTTATGGGTTTTTTTTATATTCTTGCATCTTTTCAAAGATCTAAAATACTCTTTTTTCAGAGCCGATTTTAGCTATAGACGCTCAACGTTCATGTTAGATATTGAAGATAAACATTGTGGGTATCTCAACTATACTTTTTAAAAAGGTGAAATTCAATTTTCTAAACTTTCATTTGTGAATTCTCCTGAAATATTTTGTGGTGGTGTACATTGCCTTTATCAGTAATTTGATGGGAAGAAGGTCAGTTCAGAACTTAGAGTTGGAATCAAACAGTAGTTTTTGTTATGGTGCACATTTTCCACCACTGGATTATTTTTTTTTTAGTGGCCAGGATATAAACGACACATTATATTTTATTCAAAGTTACTTTTGAAATATTTTTTTATTTTAAATGAAATTTTGGACCTGTAGAAAAGTAATTAAAGAGGATGCAATGTAGCTCTGATTTAAGAGTGACTGACAGAACATTTACAATCACATTAATAAAATGTATTAATGTATTATAATGTAAAGTTGTTCCAGATATCTACAAGTTTTATCCTAAATGTCTGGAGCTGACTGTCAACACATCTAAGTTAGAAAAGTGACACCATTTATTATTGCAAGAAATATGCAGGTATTTTAAAAATTAATATTAAAAATTGTTTGTAGACTGAACGAAAGATATTTTGGATAAATAAAATAAAACATCTGCTCTGAAGATATTGCTTTCACCATCTTTTCTACTTCCTTTTCTTTCTTAAAGGACATCGCTTCTATGACTCACGAGGTGATCCACTGCCTGGATTCCTCACCAGTCTGCCAGACTCCACGACAAATCTGTCTCACCTGAAATACGTGGATCTCTCCTGCAACCAGCTTACCTTTATGCCGTCATGCCTGCTCCGACTGCCGGCGCTGTCCATGTTGCTTCTCTGCCACAACCACATCTCAGCTTTGCCTCCAGATCTAGGCCAATTATCTTCTTTAACCTACCTGTCCCTGATGGGGAATAAATTGGTATCTGTTCCCCCAAGCGTGGGTCAACTAAAAGCCCTGCAGAGGCTCGATGTATCGCATAACGTTCTCCAGCAACTGCCTGATGAAATTGGTTTCCTGGGGGAGCTTGTTAAGTTGGAATTGTCTCACAACAAGCTGAAAGGGCTGCCAGAGAGCATGGGTAAGAGGTTCACGGTGAATTACGGTTTTAGATATAGAGCACTTTCGAAATAAACAAGATATTCTGTTTACTGGGAGTTAAGTTGTTGACGAGTTTTATTCATTGCACAGGCTCGCTTGTTTCTCTTAGGGAACTGGTCATCTACAGCAATGAGTTTCGGGTAATTCCAAAATGTCTGAATGAACTCCCTCTGCTTACAATGGACGTTCGCGATAATCCTTTGGGAAAACCTCCGACGCCGCCTCCTCTGCCTCCTGTGCCGGGTGAGCAGACGTAAATTGGTTTATGCTCAAATTTCTTTGCAATCATGCAATGCACATTTTGCATTGTACTCATTATAATTGTCTTGTCTTAACAGATCAACCAAAAATACCAAAGTTGCATCTTAGATTTGACAAGCACAGGTACAGCTCTGCAGTAACGTCATCAAATTTGTAAACTCGCACTGTTTGCTTAAGCGTTGCAGGACAAAACCAAACGTGTCCCTCTCCTTTGCTCTTTAGTTTCTTTGTTTCGTCTGCTGGTTGCCATGTGTTTCTCCCAGGAGGGGCTGAGCTGACGTTCCCCCCTGGATGCCTGATGACAACCACCAAACTCATGTGGGGTGAGAAAAGGCCAAACAGGAAGTGGGTGTGGCTGGAGGAACACGACATCCTACTGAGTCGGCCCCTGGAGCTTCGTCCTCATGGCGTTAAGTTTTTAAAGGTGTGAAAATGATTCATTATAGTTTATTCCATTAACACAAATGTACAGTGCCATAAAAAAGTATTAATAAGCCTGGGAATCTGGAGAAGTGAGGCATGTATTCTCCGCTTTTTGCTTTTATAGCTTTTTTAGCTTTTATAGCCTACATTTTGTTATATTACAGCCTTACTTCAAATTATATTAATTTAACCTCTCGACTCAAATTTCTGCACACAAATATCCCATTATGACAAGGTAGAAAAAAACACGTGCAAGTACTCACAGCCTTTAGTTGATCAATTTAATACAATTCGGATTGAGGATGTAACAAAACTAAATGTGAAAAAGTAAAGCTGTGTGAGATTATGTTAGAGACCTTAGTGAACAAACAGCATCATTAAGAGCAATGAACATGACAGCTGCATAAAGCATTAGGTTGGCCTTTGGTTAAAAATAAGGTTGTAATTGCCCTTTGGTGCATTTTTAGAATTATTGTAGTATCTAAGGTACCAGATGTTTAATATAACCAACATCTATTTAGCCACACTTTGCGCAATTTTAATACAGGCTTGGTTTAAAAGGTTGTTTTACTTTTCATGTAACAGGAATGCTGGACAAAAGACGGTTGTTTTTAGAGGAATGAAAACATGGAACTCCCTTCCTTCGTCTGTTTTAAATGCAACAAATGCTAGAGCTTTTACGAGAGCCTTGTTTAATTAGTTTATTATATAGTGTCATAATTTTACATTTATGAATCAGTATGCTATGTCACTCCTGTTATATTTAGCATCTGTAACTGTTTTTGTAATAAATATTTTTTCTATGATTTGGACTTGGCCAATGGGGATCCAAACGAACAAGCTGAAGTCTATATTAATGCTAATAATATTTATTTGGAATGTTTTTGGGTTTCTCAGTTCATGTGTTTGTTGTGTACGTCAGCCTGTGGAGGTGTGTGTGCCGTATCACCGGACCAAACGAGGGGAGGTAGTGTTGCGCACGTTTGACGGGCAGACATGGAGCACTCTGCCCACTGAACTCAGGAGAGGAAGCGAGGAGCATTGTTGTCATCCTGGAGGACGTCCAGCCAGGGTAAACAGGAAAATCTGACATTGGACCAGAGAGTTTGTTTTTCTACTTTAATGTAGATCATAGTGGAATAAAATATACTTTTTTGTTTGTGTAGCTGGCATGTTCCTTTGTGAGCCACTTCTCCTGGTTTATGGCGGTGTCCAGACCTGTAAGGGATACTTGCTCCGTCACACCCGCAGGAGCTCTTCTGGTGTCCAGCTCCAACCCTGGAATAAAGCTTCACTTCCCTCCGGACTCCACTGCACAGACTCGCACTATAACCCTACAGGTGAGGGCAGCAAACAGCAGTGAGAAGAGCACAACCTTCTCAACTCCAAAACCAAAATTACTCCAAGAAAAGCAATGGGTGGCAACAGCTGGTTTGTTTTTTGAACTCGCCTTTGACTTGATTGTTTGATTGTGGGGTCAGTGTGAGTAAAAAGCACAGAGTAAACGTTGTGGGGTCCAAATGACCCATCTCTTAAGACTGTGTGGGGGTTAAAAAACCTCCCATCATAACACCAGACATTTGACAAACAAAAAACATCTTTTAAATTAATGGGAGGGTCTAAAAATGACCAAAGTAATCATACCGATTCCAAATACAAAAATTAATTGCAGACTTTGGTTCCAAATTGACTTCAGTAGATCCTAAATGCCTAAAGAAAAAACTAAACGATAGAACTTATGACTTACAACAAGTAGGAACACCATTGTTACCATCACCAGCTGTTGATGGATCTCTCTCTCTCTGCCTCTCTGCAGGTGCTGCAGGTGTCTGAGTTTGAGGTGCAGGCTCTGTGTGGCGATCCTCAAGCCAGAGTCAGCCCCCTCCTCTGCCTCTCCCAGACTCCTACCTCTCACTTCCTGCAGCCAGTTAAAGTCCAAATCCCTCTGCCACCAGGAATCACAGGTTCCATTGGCCGTCATGGTTTTCACATGTGTGCATGAGCAGAATATTTTAGCATCCATTAACATTTACTGTGGATCCACAGGGTATGAAGCCGATGTGTCTCAGTTGCATGTACTTCACGGAGATCCAGCTGCTCAAACCTGGACTGATATTACATCACAAGTGTCTCTGTATGTTACCCATCTGTATGCCATTTTCTACATTACACACTTCTCCTGGTAAGCTGCTGTGCTTTGTTATGCAATTTACAATTGATATGCTACAGATTGTATGCTAGGGGTGTTGTAACTTTGCTTTACCTGCTCTATTACAGGTACTGGCTGTGGTACACTACGCAGCGCTGTGTTAGCGGGGTGGTCAGGAAGGTTTATCAACGGCTAAAACAGTTTAAAGTCCAATTCCTCGTCCTCCAGCGGAAGACGGATCCCGCTCAGATTCTGCTGCAGTGCCTGCCTGCTAACAAGGTTTGGCATCTCACCTTTTGACCTTCTTTGGAACCTCAAGTATAGATACTGGACAGTAATTGTGTGGGTTTTCTGCTCAGATTGAGGGCAGAGTTCAGTCTTTGTCTGAGCAATATGACGGACCTCACCCCTCAGACCTGTGTGACCTACTGGAAGGAGAGCAGTTCTTCGCTGGCTTTGAGAAGGGCTTAGACATCGTCACAGGTTGGGATTCAACTTTGCTGTCATTTTTATTAAATTATATGTTGTTGCGTAGTATCTTTTTTTTTTACATGCTTATTTATTTTCCTCAGACAGGCCAGATTGTGTTGAGGGGCGTCTGTGTTTTGTGTTTTACTCCAGTCTGAAAAACGTAAAAGAAGTGTACGTCTGTTCTGCTCAGGGGCAAAAAGGGCCGGTGAGGGGACAGGTAAGAAACACAGCACAGTGAATAATAGTGGATGTTACATGTACACTCTGCAGATAATACAAAGAGCACAGAGCAAAGAGCATAACATTTTAATTTACACTGAGTACGTACAAAATAAATGGCGATCCACCCTGTTGTGTTGCTTCACTTTGATTACTTTCAGTTTAGGAAAGGAAGCCATCTAAGACCCAATAAAGACAAAATACACAGCAGATGTTGTCTATTAAAACGAAACATGGTTGGGTCACTCCAAGAAGAAAATTGATTTATTAAAAGCTACCATTTTTCTGATATATGTTTCATATATCAGCTTGTTTCTGAATGTGAAATTTTAAGTGCAGAAAGGGCTTAAAAATTCAAATTCAGTTAAAAGTTACACAAGACTCTTGTGTATTTGTTGTAAACAGATTTCTTTCTGGATGTCATCTTTAGTGAACTTGGATATAATCTGTTTGGTACCCTGTGATAGTGTAGGGAGGAGGGCGTTCTCATTGAAATATTTTTGTGTTGAGTCAATAGTAGGCTCCCTTCTAAAACTGTTAAGAAAATAATAAAAATATCTTGCAAACCTTCTGGGAATCCTACATGCTGTTTGTTTCATTCCCTTTCTCAATGCTCTCTGTTACATATAACACTCTTCTTGTGCTGACGGTTTGTGCGGAGGATGTGATCTGTAATTCTACGGTACTTTAAACTTACTGAGATTTGCAAGATGCTATTTTTGCATCTGCACGGATTGCAGGTGTTACCAGTGAGGTGTGCTGCTCCTGCTGCACATAATAAATCAGATTACCCCATTAAACATAGTGGTGTCCTTACACTGGGTTTACCTGTACTTCTCCACTGACTTGCCATTCGCAGCCAATTTGAAACTGATACAATCAGCTCATCTAAATGAAGAGAAATCAAGATTGAACAGCTCTGGGAGCTGTTATTCCTGTCACTGGGATGACGGGAATAAGATGTTTTTTTATCTATGGAGTCCTTTCATGATACTCGCTTGCCTAGCCACAAGATAAAAATATATAGTTGCAGCTTTAAAAAACTTTGGACTGCAGGCTGTTTTTCAGTGAAGTCATTCTTGGAAGCTGGAAAGAGCATAAATAAGTGTGGCTGAAACAAATGTCACACTGTCCTTAGTGGGATAAAGGTTGAAAGAGGATAACTTTCTGTACTTGTTTATAGGAAACACATTGCATAATAGGAAATAATTTAGATGATGTGATTTGAGACATTTTGTACAATTCATGGCCTCACTGAACCTGGTGTCTTTCTTTTATGGCTTATTTTTGACTTTAAAGGGAAACGAAAAGAGCAAAGCTTTAGCAAATAGCTGTGGCGATGTTTGCTGAGCAAGTTGCAGTTTTTAATCTAAATGTTTGTGTTTGTTATTGTTTTTTCAGGTGTCATTCTACAGAGGGGAGATTCCCAGTAATATGCCAGAGGAAGTAGCCAAAAAGAGGAAAGGGCTTGACACCCAGTGGCTCGCGACTTTACCATTAAGGCTTCCTGTCAGTTAAAATGCCAGACATTGTTGTTTCCCACTTCTCACTTACACTGTTGCTTGTCTTTATCATAAAATGTCTTTATCATTTACATTTTTTACCTTTATATATAAAATATTTGCAATATATTCGCACTATTTGAGTTGCTCTTCGTGCTTTTGTTCATTCCACTGACAAACATACAGCTTTTCTCAACCTTTTTGGCTTCTTTCTATGTATAAAATCGCCACTTAAAGGGGAACATCTCCATGTTTCTCTTGCAGGCTCTGAACTCAGACAACAGTTTTAACCTGAAGGAGTTCCAGTATCCTCCCCTGAACCTCGGTGACCCAGAGAGCGGCTACCTTACAGAAGTCAACCTGCTGTCCATCTCTCTGCAGATTGGACGGGACTGGCGTGCCATTGGTATTAACCTCGGGTTGAGCTATGAAGAGTTGGACCGCATACAGTACAAACACAAGTGAGTAAATAAATAATTGTCTTGGATTATGTTAAAAATAGAATTATAAAGTGTCTGACCTACAAAGATGTTGGAATTATGTTTTTTATTTGTATTTCAGAACTCTGTGATCATCAGAGAAACTTGACTTTGTGATTTTAGATTGAAGCAGATCAGTTTGATTATAGTTGATGTAGATTTGAGCCTTCTTGGTGGAATCTGACATAATAATTGAGTAACAAAACTTGTCTTGATTGTGGAATAGGTTGAAAATCATTCAAAACTGCAGCTTAAATGTGGCTAGAATTTACATTTGCTGTAAAGGTAATTTATGTAATCAGTGTGCAAACATGGAAAAGGAAACCTGTGTGGAATCCAGGTAGACTGAGTTGGTATGCAACTACAGAAGAACCAGCAATAGGAAAAAAAATTGATTGTTTTAATCTGCACTGTCAGCCGTCATTGAGCCATCTGGGACACTGCAGGAGATTACACACAGACTATTTACTCATCTGGCCCTCCCCCTCCTCCTAAGCCTAAAAAACCCACTCATGACGCATCCTGTAGATGGAAAAAGATGCGTTATGTAAAGGCAAGGATTCATGTCCTCACAGCAGGAATATGGTGGTTATTGTATGGAGAAGATTAAATTTTCTTACTTTTAGGGGGCCATTTTATTAAAATACACATATAACTGCAAATTACACTAAATCTATAATGATCATACATTTCTTTCAAATGTTCACGTTGCTGCTACTGATTACTGACAGATGTATTCATGCTCATACGTTGTTAGCATGGTGTATTTTTACACCATTCTTTTCCACTCAAGCAGCTCCAGCTGGCGGCTTCATAACACAACATCTCCTGTTTGTGTTACTCGCCAGGGACAACCTGGGCGCCTTAGTGCTGGACATGCTGTTTCACTGGGCCCGGGGACAGAGGAATGCAGGACCTGGGTCAGTGTCCAGGCTCGTGGCCGCTATGACAGAAAGCGGCAGGAGGGACCTGGCGGAGGAGATCGAGGACATAGTCAGTCTTGGAAGGAGAAAGTACACAGAGTCGCTGAAGAGAGTAGGTCTGGAAGCAGAGAGCTCCTCTGCTGGGGAAGCACAGCAGTAGATCAGCCCACACTGGGCGAAGATGGCTGCTTTACACTTGAGTAACCTGCTTGTTTACACTGAGGCCCCGATCATCCCGTCCGCCTCTCTGATCAACTGTCTAATGTGCAAAGCCCTCTGAGACACCAGCCTCCAACCGGTGGGGCTTTTTATAAGACTTTTTTTTTTAAGTCAAATGGATGGATAGCATTAGGACCAGTTCCATGGCCTGCTGGCATTCTGAAGATTCAATTTAGAAAGCATAAAGCTACTTCTAATGTAATATATTTGTAGTTGTATAATTTGTATATAATATTGTGTAAATATTTTGACTCTGGGATCCTAAAAAAATTCTGAAGTGCTTTTGACTGCCGTCTATAATTGTTGCAAATCATCTGAAACAAAACTGGGATCATTGAGATCTTGTTGTCCTGAAAATTATGTTGGTAATAAAACAATAATGCTCCAATGCAATTGACAAAATTTGACCATATGTTGTCATTTAATGATAATAAGAAACTTAGTTATTTATTAACTTCCTACTATTATAGTTTATTTGCCAAATTTTAATTTTATGAACACTGATCTTCTGAATAATATTTATCTTCTGGAGTGGCCAAGTCAGATTCCTGTCATGAATCTAATAGAGAATCTGTAAATGAAGCTAAAGATTAGAGTGATAGCAAGGAGGCCTTCCAACCTCCAAGAGCTTATCATAGATAAATCCTCAACATTGCATTGGTAAAATGTAAAAGCTTCACAGCAATGATCAAAAGTGTTTGCAGACGTTTTTCCATTATTTATTCGTTTCTAAACTATTTTCTGATGATGTTTGTGGTTGATTTTTTTTCTTTTTTTTAAACTATTCACTGTTGATGAAATAATGATAATTTGAGCTTTACAACATAAATTGTATAAGTCAGGTTTATTTGTACTGCACATTTCAGCGACAAGGCAGTTCCATGTTATTTTACATCATAAAAACATACACTCACTAATTATAAAGGAATAAACATTAGATTCTGTAAAATGTCATCATCAAAATCATCGTACACCAACCTTGCACATATAAAACAATTAGCTTTACAGACTTTTTGTAAAATCCACCAAACACAATGCACACACATCAAAATTAACTATATGCTTTTGTCTATTCTGCATTATCAGTACATCTGTTAGAATAGATCACGGAGTAGTCATGAGGAATCCATGCATTATTTTGTTCTTTAATTTGGCGGGTTAGGGCCCCTTTCTCAGTCTCAACCCCAATGCAGCAGCTCTTGCCATTTTTATATTTTTATCCCACAAGGTCATTGTGCAGCGATGAATCGTCATGATGACGTAGGCTACGGTCCTACCATCCCCCTAACCATCTTTACACCTTTACTGCGCTTGTAAAATGTGTGTGTAATTCCACTATACGCCACTAGAGGTCTCCTTCAGATTCCCTGCTATGTTTTGCAGCAGCTTCTCTGTTACCAGCCAGTCTGCTCCCCTCCCTGCCTGCCTGCCTGTCTGTCTGGCTGCCTGGCTGCTTGCCTTCATTCCCACCTCCTCCACTGTACTCAAATGCTAGTAATTCCCGTAGGTTAGCTGCTATTGGAGTATCAGTGAAATACAGAGTGAAACCGCATTGATTTCACCCCAGAATTACCCCGGAGGCACAAGCAGCGGAAACGGCTCTGGTATGTACATAACGGGGATGCTCGTTGACGTCTCCTTTGAAAAACTGTGACTTGCTTTCCAATGCAGGGAGTGTATATTTTGCAAATATCACCCGAAGATAACCGAAATACTTAGTTTAAATTTGATCTCTGTGTAAAATGAAGACAGCTGCATGAAGTAGCGGCTGATAGTGTTGGGGCTGAGATGCGCCTGTGTGAGGTTGTCATTGAGTAACGGGAAGGAAATCATTTCCCGTCATGCAGTAAGTGTAGCAATTTTAAGCTAAAGCGGATTAAATATGCATACATAGCAGCAACGTCGGCTTTAATGTTTATCTAGTGAAAAATGGCTTACTAAAGTGTTATACCGGGGTCATTACGTGCGGTAAAATCGCGCAACCATTAGACGACACGTACACACATGTTGACTTTCCGTCTGTAACACAAACGCTGGGTCGGCTGTCATCTTTAAGAGGTGCATGGACATTTTTATTATTTGCTTGTTATTGGATTTTATCAGCATATTCACACATTTAATTGTGCCATTATTTATTTCTTATTGGTAGAAAAGAGGAAGACACTCTCTGGTTATACATTAGAGTTCTCCTTTAAGTTGTAAAGTTCTTTAGAATATATAACGATACATGTTACATGTCATTTGCTTTACAAACTGAATAATACCCCATGAGCTATTTGTTATTTTCTCAATATGCATTCATAAACCTCATGGTATTTAATGGATCACCTATCCTGCAAGTTGTGTGCATCCTATTTCTGTCTTTTTCCATTAAATCTTAATTCCATCATTTCTGCTGAATGAAAGCATCTCCACAACATGAAGCTGCCACTGCCATGTTTCATAATGGGAATGACATGTTCAGAGTAACCTGGAGTATCCGTTTTTTCCAACTCAAAGCGTTTTGATAGTTGGCAGAAAAGTACATTTTGCTCTGACTTGACCAAGTGGCAAATGGGAATTCTAATTGTTTTCATTCCACAATTGAGGCCATATTAGTGGAGTGTTAGTGAATACATGTCCACCGAACTGAAACTCGAGTTACCATAGTCCTTGGCTACGTATTTTTTAAATCAAAGCTGTAATTTTGGAGAGCTTAATTGGACAGCCATCACTTGAAGTTGGTTCAAAACTTGAAATGTTATTTCATAAACTAAACTTGATTTTAACTTGCATGGTCTTCATGATGCTCTTTGTTCTCCCACATCTGAGGCCTTCACAGAACAGCAGGGGTTTGCACTGTTACCTTCTGGGTTCAAATCCCAGCTTGGGGTTTTTCTGCATGGTGTTGTTCATGTTTTCCCCAAGAATGGTGATTTCCCTCTACTCCAGACTTCCTCCCTAAGTGCAAAGAAATGATTGTTAGGTTAATTGATTACTCTAAGCTACACAAAGTGTGTGTGGATAGTTATTTGCTCTGTGTGTTTCTGTGTTACCCATTTGGTGACCTGTCCGTATCTCACATCCAGCACCAGCAGCTATGTGACTGCATGGAAGATTAATACCGACGTAAGATACACTTTGTAAAATAATTTTCCTTCTTCTGCTCAAATATGCATTACTTTGCATTGGTGTAGCACATAAATCCCAGTAGATTACATGAAAATAAAATAATTGAAAAAAGTTAGAGTGGCATGCATACTTTTACAAGCTATTGCACCATTATTCTTTAACCCAAGGCATCCACTGCAAAGGCTTCAAAGCCTTGTAAAACACACATGGGAACATTTATCAGCTAAGCATGACGACAGAGGAACTTGCAAAAATCTATTTATTTTAAAACTGGCACTGGGAACTTTACTTGTACATGTATGGAAAAGTTCAGACTATAAGTCTAATAAAACATTCAACTGCTTGGAAATAATTGATGAGGTGAGTCATTGTTGGGTGTTAAGTGACATCCTGTGCTACCTGCTGCAACTGTTCAGCATTTTAGACCAGATCTTAGAAAATAGTTTTACTATGACTCATCATACGGACCTCGTTTTATTTTACAAGCTTGCATGCAAGACCAAAGGGATTTCACAAAAATGTGCTAAGTATCCCACAAGCAGGAGGCTCACTGCAGAAGAAGGATACTTTTGTATCATCCCTGTGTGAGAGTTGTACCTTCATGTTGCAGGCCGCTACAATCTGCAAACCGGAAGCAGTTGCAAAAGATCCACTTTGTTTTTCCTCCACAGAATATTTTCCCAAAGTCATTTGGATGCTTTTGGTGAAATATGAGAATGTGAAGTTTAGTCAGCATTTATTCTTCTCTTTTTTTTCTTGGAACAGTAAGAAAACTGAGATTGAGGCAAAAGCGTGAAGATAAAGAAATCCCCAGATGGTTTACAGAAACAAAGCCTCCATGTACTACCTGTGGAGTCGGAGGAAGGACCAAACTCTTCACCTTTCATCTGCACAAAGAGCCTTTTTCTAAAACATAAAAGCCTGACTCAACCTGATATCATTGGCCCGCAACAGGTGATTTCAAACAGCACTCTTTTGTACTGTTTTAATGGCTGCAATATGATCTCAGAACAGAGAATCAGTGACATTAAATGTGTTTCTATGCCCACATCTCACTCTTCTGGCTTTTAAAACGGGTGGGGAGTGAGCTCTCATAAGTACGTATTAAGTTTATAATCCTGATGGTGTAGGGAATAGGAAATGTTAATCAGATCTGACAGACATTGTAAATGTTATCCCTTGGTCCTGCACTGTTGTGTAAGACTAAAAATATTCATAAATATTTGCAGCACTGCAGTAAAGCATTAACATAGGAGTACACAGATGGATGTTAGTCTGGAGGATTATTAAAAGCATTCCTTTTATAAACAGCTATATGACCAATATGGACACACTGTCATGAAGCTAGATGAGATAGTGGATTATGCATGAGTCATTTTATTACAATAGCCCTTTTACATTACTTTCTATTTATACCTCATGTCTACATATTGCAGACTCTGGATTCATTTAAGGCATTCTTTGGACTTGGACCTGAGTAGAAACGCTGAATGGTTATGACTGCCTTCTTATTTACCTTCTTGTACTTTACAGATTATTTTGTTTTGCATGTATTTTCTTTTTTTTTTGTCTGTTTTTAAATGTGGTAAATAAAAAGAATCCATAATGGTGTGAATCACACTTACATATTTTCTTAAAAATAAACAAACTAGTCAAGTCGCCCTCGCCAGCAAGAGCTGACAAAAAAAAAAAAATAAAAAATCAGCTTTGTACGTAACTGTGAAAATATGTTGGTCATCTTTTCCTTGCAGGATTGTTTTAATTCAGCCACTTAAGTTTTAAGAATGTGATGTTAGTTTGTGTTGGTTTTTGCCTTGGAAATGTCCCATGAATGACATTTTTGTTTGATCTCTTTCATCAGATAGTCATGAATACTAACCTCAACAGAGACAAATGAAGCAAACGTCGCTTTAGATGTTGTTCTTTTGTGGCTCTAGTGAAGTCAGTGATGCGCTCTGTGGTGTAGCCACTCCCAGGAGGGTTTACCAATGATTTGTGTGTTGTCCATTTGTAGATAGTGGCTTTCAATCATTTGTCCTGGAGACCCAATGTCTTACAAATGGCTTTGAAACCATTTCCAAACAAATAGAGGTCAATGCCTTGTTTGTCATCTGTTCTTGCTTATCTTTAGACTTGAAATTTATGTGTTGCTTTTACCTGCGTCATTCAGTCTGACATTAAGTGACTTCTTGATGCTAGACATCAGCAAGAAATCAAGGCTGGATTTGACTAAGGAGACCTAGCCAAAACATGAAGTTAACCAAATTATTATTAATTAATAAGAGGGATAGCCTGTTTCTTTAATAAATAAAATGATAGTTATTTTGGCTTTTACTGCGTTATCTTTAATATTACAATTTATTTGAAAAACTCTTTAAGAGGGCTGATACATTTTCACAACAATTCATATTACTAACAGTAATAGAAATATTAATAATACCATATAGCTCTAAACAGATGGAGCTTTGCGTTAGATCTGACCTCTGTGATCTTGCAGCTTGTAGCATTACCCAATACATCTGCAGAAACCCACTCCTGCTGTTGGGGACCTCAGGGTGCTAATGGAACCAGCTCATGTGAGACAGATGAACTGGTATCTACTGCCTGCACCGAGCTAATGAAGAAGCTGCATTTGCTTTTCATTTTCTGTGCTGCCTTCCCTAATCACGTGGGCTCTTTTTTAGTGCTGATTGCAACAAAGCTTTGCCACCATATCCACTCACTTCCTTGTATCTTTAGCCAAACTTGAATGTCATTCATTCACCAAGACCTTTACTCAGTCGGCACTTAAGAAGAGGAGCAGCCCTGGAGCTTAGATTGAGAAGGTATTTGCCTCTGGCTGGTTGATTTGTGTGAAATAAATATAATTTGCCTTCAGTTTGTGTTGGAAATAAATTGAGAAGGAATAGTCTGCAGATTCTTAAAGCTTGATTTCATCTCTTCATGGTGAGATTCCTTAAAGCAGTAGCTCTTCCAACTACATCACTTCATCTTTAAATTATCCAGGCATTGATCCTGTTTACTTTTCCCTAATGCATCTGAGTGCAGACGTGCATCTGTCCATTGACTTAGCTGCCTCTATTCAGGACTGGCAGGCAGCCGCAGCTGTTCAGTATGACTGCATCAGTCAGAAAATGAAGTATGGAAATCATCAAACTTTTCTATTTAAGCAAATTTAATTTAAATCCACCTTATTATTCAAACTTAAAAACTGTGAACTTAACTCATGGTCATGAGACATGCTTATGTTTGGTGTGTCTAATATTAAATGTGTTTGAATGTACAAATGACTGTGTTTTAATCATTCATACTGGATGTTCTCTAACTGGCAGCAACATGTTATCATATTTACATGTCATATCATAAAGAAAGCGTTAACAGTCTTATTGAATGACTTGTTCTGATGAACAAGGGTCACAAACTGGACTGCAGTCTTTTTCAGCACCATCGTTGTGTGTTAGCTCTTTAATCAGCTGCATCAAATAGCTGCTTTAGTAGGCTGGCTGAAGTTAAGTTCAAGGTTCTGCACTGGTTGCACAATCACTTATTGTGTACTCATCAGTACTTATCAGATCCTGTGGTGCAAACATAAAACATGACCTTTGTTTAGAAATGTTCAAGACGGTGAGATTTTTTAGGCCTTACATGAACTTCTGATAATTTTAGGAGCAGATATGCAAGTTTTGATTTCCTGGGTGCAGAGTTTATACTGCGGTTACTTTCCATTCTATTGTCAAAATAGAGAAAAAAAAGTACAAACAAATAAATGAATAAGAATAAAGATGGTAAGTACAAGCCAGGTTTAACAGGACCCATCAGAAGTTGAATAGTGATCACAATAAAGTGGACACCCAGAAGTTCTTGTTGCTATCAGCTGTTTTGTCATTAATAAGCAGCTGCATGGCTATTCATCCATTTATTGGTAGGAAAATTAGGTTTTGGTAAAGAAAATAATGCAAGTTCTCTGAAACATTCCCAAAGATGCTACATCATCATCCTGTTTTAGTGGCTGTGACTCAGAAGGCTCTTTGTTTTTCCAGAAAATCACCTTTTACAGTTACTTATGGAAACACACAGAAAGGCTGATTGTGATTTATTTATTTTATACTTTTGAGATTTTATGGTTTTCTTGCTCTAAAATGTAACAATCCTACTGATTTTATTTACTTTAACGCATTGCAGGGATATTCTAAGCTCGAATACAGAGCAGTTTAGTGAGATTGTAACAGATTCCTTGCAGCCTTGGTTGATGACGAGTTTTTTTTTTTTCCTGTGGACACTTCACAGTGGACCTAGTTGTGTCCAAATACAGAGTCTGATTGTCATGACAAGACACTGCAGCCAGGCTCTGGCTTGGGGACATGTCCAAGCGCAGACGCAGTCGTGTGGATTAAAGTTGACAAGTAATGTTGAAGGCACGGTGGAGAAGGATGGAGATGTCAGCTTCACGCTGCATCTCACGAGGTGACAGGAATCCGGACTACTGCTACATTTGGTCTTTGCTGCGTGGTTACTCAGTGGTTTAAAAAAAAAGAAGTGCTGAGTATGGAGTTAACACGTGTTTGTTCATGGGGAAGTAACTGTCAGAGAACAGAAACTAAAAGAACATGCTGTGAAAGGAAAATTTAGGCTAAATGTCACCGCTGTGAGAGAAAACAGAGCTAGATGTGCAGCAGAGACACACTCCCAGTGACCTCCTCTGAACCGCCTCTCTGCTCCTCCTTCCTCCACCTCTGGAGCAGCCAGTAAAAGCCTCCAGTCTCCCATCCACCTAAACACGCCAGATGCTGCTGCGCTCAGTGCCAGCTAAGGTTACCATGAACCTAAACATCCACTCCTGCTGTTGAGTCTCCAAGAAAGAAGATCTGGGAGAATTTAGGACATTATCGTTAGCGCGCGCGCACACACACACACACACACACACACACACCCCACGCACATTTCACACTGCAAACCCACCAGTCAGCAAAGATCTGAGATGCAAAAGTTGCGTTTACTGAGTCGTGACTCGTGACTGAGAGAAAAACGTTGGGGGAGGGCTGGTGGGAAGGAGAGAGGAGGAGAGCAGAGGCAGGTTCTGATTGGTGTATGGAGGGGTGGAGAGAAAAAAAGGGGAAATTGGAAGCATCTTTTCAGAGTAAAGACCCTCTGCGTCAAAAAATAGTGACACACATCCTGGATGTGTAGGTTTTTTCCCCTGTTTTCTCTCTGCATGCTACATCTGAAGCAGGCAGATTTAGCTGTGCTTGTTTTGCTCCAGTTTCCCAGCGAAAGCGCGTTTGCATAAAGCACGAGGCTTCAAGGTCACATGATGAACAGATGCTCTGATGGCTAGAGTTGTTTGACCGAAGCCATTATGGCTTTATTTTAGGAAAACTGTCAGAAACATTTCCTTCTACACTGGGACAGCTCACAGTGCTCTTAGCACCTACTGTTCTGAGAAGAAATGTGTCTTTTTTTGCAGTTAATGCAAGAAATTTGCTGGATTTAGTTTTGGAGTTTTTTTTTTTTTTTTTTACATATCTTAGCAATCGCCTCATTGTGCATGCAAATAAACGACAGTCACTGGCATCAGGTCTTGTTAGTTGCAGTTCTGGTGATGTTTCAATTATAACAACCTTCAGGATACAGGATACAGTTCAGGCATTTTTCTCCCTTTTATTTATTTCCATTTTTTCATTGAATAATTGTTTCCAGGTATCACAGATAAAACACCAATCAGACTACCACCATGTCTGTTTGTAGCTACAGTGGGATTAAGCTAATTGATTGTTTATTTCTTCAAATAACTGTTGGGAATCTGGAATCTTCATTTTGTAAACTTGATGATTTTTTTTCTTATTAATGTAGAGCTATTATAGTGTCTTTTAGAGTGAGTTTCTCTGTTTAACACTTTCAGCTATTGTAGTTCTGAAACTCTTCCGTTACCTTTTGAATTTTAGCAATGAGCATCTTTGATTGGTGTCCTGTAATCTTCTCTAACTTCCACAAAGTCATATCTTTGTTGGTCTATGACAGTCTGCATCTTAGCTTTAAGATTGTTGAAGAACCAAAGATTAATGCTTAAGAATACTGACAAAATTTCATTGGCTTATCTGAATTTTCAGCCTACTATGCATCATTTACTGGGAAATAGGCTGATGACGTTCACTAAATTCAGTATATGCTCCACTGTGGCAAACGTACTAAAGTTTATAAGCTCAAGACTCCGATGTGGATGTTTTGAGTTGAATAAAACTCTCAGACGTACTTTGGGTTCCTATTTTGCGGAAAGAAAGTTGGAAAGCAGCCCTGGTGTTAAAATGTTGCAGAACTCAGTATATACTTAATTTTTGTGCATTTTGTTTTTGATTGTTTTTCAGGACTCCTAGTTGAATAGACTGTAGAATTACTGCCTACTTCATGCTATTTTAGTGCTTGTTGCGAAATAAAAGTCTCTTTTAAAATGTTTGTTGTCGGTGTGCTGATTCTGTTTTCTGTTGGGATATTTTCCGATCAGAATCACTTCACTCAAGCAGGTTTTTCTCTCTTTTCTGTTCAGACTTACTTGAAGTAACAACAACTGGATTAAATCGAGTGGGAAAACAAAGGACCACACCACTTTGTCTCACTTAGACCGCGGAACACCACTGGAATTATCATCTCAAAGCAAATAAACATCTCCAGAGTGACCAGCTAACCAACGTGCTTTACTGTGACCAGCCGGGGGTTCAGATAAATGGCTGATAAACAGATCAGGTAAAGATGACTGGGAATCATGATGTTTTAATGATTTGGTGATATTTTCTTTCTCCTTTCATTCTTGGAACTTTTTTTTCTTTGGTCTTCTGTTTCATGCAGTTTGCCTGCCAAATTGATCAATGGAGGGATTGCCGGGATTGTCGGAGTGACCTGTGTGTTTCCCATTGACCTGGCCAAAACTCGCCTGCAAAACCAGCAAAATGGATCTCGCCTTTATACCAGCATGTACTGTATAGAAGCTCTTGACTTAAATCCCAACAGAGTTTGTGGTTCAGAACTGATCTGTGTTGTCTTGCAACCTGTCCAACAACACATGACCTCTGTTGTTGTTGTTTTCTTTCAGGTCAGACTGCCTTATTAAGACCATTCGATCAGAGGGGTATTTTGGGATGTACAGAGGTACGTCAAACACTTTTACTTTAAACTCTGAAACACACGGTTTTTCTTAATGGCTTTCTGTTGTTTTTATCCTCTCAGGAGCTGCGGTGAACCTAACGCTAGTTACACCAGAAAAGGCTATCAAATTGGCTGCTAATGACTTCTTCAGGCATCACCTCTCCAAGGATGGGTGAGGCACCAAAGTGCTGAGATCCTGACTTACATTCACCTTCTCCTCTAATTCACTCTGATGTGCTTACCAACATATCTATAGCTGAACATATTAGCTGCCTGCACTTCTACCCCAAGGCTCCAGTTAATCCTTCACCTTTTTGCCCTCTTCTTGAATACTTAGAGGATTTTAAGATGCTACAAACTGTGTGGCTTATAATGTGTTTTGCAAAAGACACATCATTAAATATTTCCACATTTTGCCACATTATAACCATAAATGTCCATGTAATTCTCTGTAATTTCACAATATAAGGTAGCATATAATTGTCAGTGTAAGGTAATACTTGGTTTTGAAAATGGTTCATAAGTAAAAATTACACATGACACCTTGAGTTTCCAGTATCAATATTAAAATTTTCTGAATCACAAAATTTGGGGTTTTCATTTTCTTTAAACCGTAACCATCAAAATTACAAGTAATAAAGACTTGAAATACTGTGTGAGCGACAAAATTAACGTAGTATATAAGTTTCACTTTCTGAAATTAACTTTTTCATAATATTCTAATTTTTGCATAACGTTCATTCCCCTTTACATTTCTGCATTACTTTGTGTGGCTTGTCACATAGGAACCCAATAACATACATTGAAAATTGTATTTGTAAGGTATAGAAAAATAAATAACCCAAAAGTAGTTAAAAGAGTATGAAAACATTTGCAAGGCACTACAAGTAAAGCCACTCAAATGTGTGCCAGCAACGTTCTTATCAGAAATCTGGTCACCCGCTAACATATAAGGGTTTCATATCTCAGACATTAGCAATCATTATCTGGTTTAATGAAAGCAAGACACCATTGTCCGCCCCTAAAAGCTGCATGCACCGATAAACCCAAAGCTTTCTAGGACATCTATCTCAATCTCCATGGAAACAAACATGCAGGCTGATGAATGATTGACTTGTCTGGTCCCAGTGGCTCTCCTTGTGAATTATTAATCTGTTCCTGTTCCTGACATGTTGATACTGAAGACAAAGATTAGCATCACAAGAATAAGCAGTACCTTTTTCTGTTTTCAAGGATGTTAAGAAATAAAGTTGATGTTTGCATTTTATCTTTCTTTTCCTCCTCAGAAAGCTGACTCTGGTCAAAGAGATGCTGGCTGGGTGCGGAGCGGGTACATGCCAGGTAAATGAGGAAAAAGCTGGTGCAGCTTCCATTGCACCCTCCATCTGAAACTCCTGACTTTAGCATACTCAGGTTGACTTGGGCTGCTGCTTCATTTGTCTCTGTCCCTGCAGCTGTAATCAGCCACAACCACATTAATGTAGGACATGGTAGTCAAAGAAGCACCCTTAGAGTCTGTAGATGGTGTGATCTGGGTCTGATAGTAACCCATGTTCTGTTCTAATTAGCGATCTGTGAGCAGGAAGATAGACGGCCAGCTGTGTAGATGTGTGTGATCAGATAGGAGACATTGTGAGAGTGCTTAGCCATGTGCGCTGAGTGAGTGAGTCCGAAGGAAATGCTTCTCGTCAATGAGGGAAAAGACTTCAAGCCTTAGGACTGTGATTAGATTAAGTGCAGCAGATCTTGGATTACGATCGCAGCTGAGAACATGGTCGTCTCACCCTTAATCTAGTTAACTAGTTACTATGCTGTAGCTACAGGGAAGGCCCAGACTTGACATTGAGCCAATTGGTGCCAGTAGATTTACACCAGACACACACGCTTTCAGTCTCACTCGGTATTTATCTAAATCGATTTGAGTGAAAAAGTCTTCAAACCACATTTGCATTGTTGCAACTATCAAATTTTCTGTTTTTAATTGAGATTTTGTTTAAAAAACAACAGTAAGTAATGCATAGTTGCAAACTGGAAGGAAAATAGGAAAGGTTTTTCAAAAAGCGTCACAAATAAAAGTGGTTTTATTTAAACCCCCTTTATTCCAGTACAGCTAAATAATTCAGTGTCACCTTTCTCAGTTTAAATAGAGCTGTTTTGTGGAAGTTTTAAAGGATTGCTAGAGTATAATAGTGTTAAACAGTAGTGTGAAGACAGCAGATAGGTCAGGGTTAGAGTTATGAAAAAGTTTGATGCAGGCATTAAAGGATTATTTTTCTTAATCACCAACTGCAGTTAATTCAAAATGTTAATAAACCTCAAACATAAATGTTTAAGCAAGTAAAAGTGAGGTTTTCTTAGGTGAATATTTATTTGAAATAAAGTGTTGAAAGAAACCCAAAACAAACAAGCACAGCAGATGTAAATATGCTCTGGTCAGATGAGACCATAATTTTGCGTTGCATGTTTGAAAACTAACACTGCTCATCACCCTGAACACACCATCATGTTCTTGAAATGTGGTGATGTTAGCATCTTGTCGTGGAAATCTTTTTCTTTAGCAGACGCTGGGAAACCAGTTGAATGATGTTGGGAAGATGAATGAAAGCAAACACAGGGAAAAGCAGAATACCTGCCACAGCCTACAAGAGGCTTAATACTGGGTTGGAAATTCACCTGCCAACAGAACGACAACTCTAAACACACAGTCAGAGCAACAAGGCTGTGGTCAAAGTCTAAACCTAAATCCAACTGAAAATCTGATGATCTCCATCTATTCAGGTGAAAATTGAGCTAGCTTGGAAACAAGAAGATGGCAGTTTAGATGTGCAGAACTGGTAGAGACATAACCCAAAACTTGCAGCTGTAATTCAGGTATTGGCTCAGGCGGGCTTAATTCAAACCGATGCCAGATGTAAAAACCATGCTACCTGTTCCTTTCAGTTAATGATTACAAGCTGCTTTGTTGTGGTCTATCAGGTAAAACTTCAATAAAATAATTTGAGGAATGTGATTCTGACTTGACAAAATGTGGAAAAGTTAAAGTAGCACTCTAGATTTCTGCTTTTTGAGAGACAAACCTTGTGCTGCATGCCTGGATGCTTTGTTTGACACGTTTTATTTCTGTTTCTTCACAGGTTATTGTAACAACTCCTATGGAGATGTTGAAAATCCAGCTGCAGGATGCGGGGAGGATTGGTAAGAGGAAATTAGACATATTTTTCACCAGCACAGCTTTAAATGTTATTAGGAAGGAGCGCCCTCGTGTGGTGTTGTTAGATAATACACATACACATTTTGCATTAGGAGCTTGAGATGTATTTTGCTTCTCCTGGACTTTAGCTGCTCAGAGGAAACTCATGCCAGAGACGGTGGCAGCAGGAACTGTGGAGACAAAGTCCCCGACAGCCATGCAGATCACCAGACAGCTATTGAGGGAAAAGGGTATTGCTGGACTCTATAAGGGCCTTGGTGCCACACTGCTCAGGTAAATTAGTGACAGGTAAATCTGATCCATTTTCCATGTTCAGGCCTGACTCTTCTTTCTACTGCGTATGCAGGGACGTTCCTTTCTCCATCATCTACTTCCCCCTTTTTGCTAATCTGAATAACTTGGGGAAGAAAGACGCAGAGGGCCCCGCTCCTTTTTATGTGTCGTTCATATCAGGCTGTGTCGCAGGAAGCACAGCGGCTGTTGCAGTCAACCCTGTTGATGGTGAGCTGCCGTGTTTCGATGCATTTTCAGCAGCATACAAGCCGATACTTGACGTTTACAGTCTACCCTGGGCTTACTGAATTGCAGTGATAAAGACTAGACTTCAGTCCCTGACTCGAGGAAGCACAGAAGACACGTACTCTGGAGTGATCGACTGTATCAGGTGACCTCATTATGTCTGTACAGCTAAAGCAAGTGTGAAGTCTTCATTATTATCTCTGCAGGCAGATTATTAATGCTGCTCCTTTCTTCTGGTGTAAGTAATGACTTATGTCTTCTCCAGGAAAATCATGCGCAACGAGGGTCCGTCAGCCTTCCTGAAGGGAGCCTACTGTCGCGCCCTGGTCATCGCACCTCTTTTCGGCATCGCCCAGGTCGTCTACTTCCTGGGCGTGGGCGAATATATCCTCAGCTTCTTGCCTAAGAAACACAACTAAGACGCACCTCTCTTCCACCTTCCCTCCCATGATGCATTACATCAGCTCCATGAGGATTCGTCTGATTCTTAGAGTTTTCTTCTTTTCTTTTTTTGAATCTCATTTATTTTTGTTTTGAAATTGTTGTGCTGAATGTTCAAAAAGTTCAGAAGGGAGCCTTTGTTTTGCCAAGATGCCTGTGGCAGCGCACAAGTTTCCAGTTGGCAAGCTCCTCCACAGCAGCTTTCTGGAAATCTTGCTACAAACAGAGGTCTGTAATTAAGTGATTTTATTGTACTTTTAAATATGATTGTCAAATTTAGCAAATTAGATGTACTGCCCTCGGCTGCAGCAGCTCTGCAAGCCGTTCAGTAATGCTCTTTGGAGGCTTCATTACCCTTTTAATATCAGAACATCCCGTTGCCTTCAATGTGGAATCCCCATTTTCCACTCCCTAAATTGAGCAATAAAGTCAAAATCTTCTGTTAGGAATATTTAGAAAATCTGGAGTAGGCATGGGGCAATCTAAAATCCTCATGGTATTGCAACTATGTGTACAAAAACCATGTTATCACTGGTTCAGACATAAATTCTGAAACAATAATTCATAAAATTCTCTTAATTTGAAGCAGAAAATCAAACAAGTTTTGCTACTCCTTCTAAATTGATACTACGATTTACAATATTGGTACAGAATTATGTTATAGTTATATCTCATTATCATAACTACAATGACTTATAATAAGATTAAGATTAATCATTCTCAATCTTATGATTAATAATGTTAATATTTTATAGATAAATAGACACAATATGCAAGGATTTAGTTTCTTATTATGCAGAACATAAATCATACATATACTTTTGTGATTTTGTTGTTTAGAGAGAAACAATAGGGGTCTGATAATGTTATTGGTTAATTAGCTAACCTGCAGCCATCTTCTGAACAGACATACTAAAGTGACAGGTGGAAATCAATTTGCTGTCATGAACAGCAAATTTTGTTCTTTCTTGAACACAAGGGCAAAAGGCAGCAGCCTTTTTCAGCCAGCTGACCAACAGCGTATAGTTTGGGGGGCGGCTGGAAAAAATTTATTGTTTCCATGGCTCCTTGTTAGAAAGACTTTAAGTTGAAAGAAATACTATATAATGTAAATCTTCGTCTTAAGCTGTAACTTTTTAAAACCATGGTAATACATTGATTTCAGTAACCAGCCCAAATCTGGAGCTTTACTGGATTACTTAAAAAAAACAGTCAAACAGGCTGTATGTAATGAGAGAATACTAAACAGTGGGAGACTGGTTCATGCCGCGTCCCAGGGCAGTGTGTTGATGTGATACCAGCTCACTCCCTGTGATCTTTCCAGGGAATCCACTTCCTTTCCCCTGTACAGTAAGTGGTTGTAATGAACTCCGCGGTTCAGCTCAGAGCAGACTTTGATTGCCTTGGATTTCTAAGGAGATCAGGTTCCATCTGATATTTAGCTTAGCCACAGTGGTTCTACTGTTTGGCCTCCCAGAACAATGTCTGTTTTTTGTTCTCACACCATGCAACTTCTGATTATTGTGAACGGCTACAAACTATGTGTTGCTGAAGTTTAAATTCGAAACAGAATCACAGTTGAGTGATCATCGAGGGGATTGCTTTTGAGCTTTAAGACCCTTGTGTGCTGAAATATTTTGCAATCTGTGATTTACGTCATGTTGTGAAACCTGACTTATTGTTTTTTGTTTGTTTGTTTGTTTACACAAGAGTTTGCTCTTCATTTTCCAGCTTTGTCCAAACTTGCATTCAGTGGCAGGAACCCAAAGAGCTAATGAAAAACCATTTCATTCATCTGAAAAGTCAGACCAGTGCGTTCTCAGTGTTGTGCGATTTGTACCAAATATATTTGCTTGTTTGCTTTAGAGGTTTTGTTTGCTTTAAGCCGCCGGACGTAAAAAAGAAAAGAGAACAGCCCTGTCGTATCTTGTTTATGCATCACAACACTGAGGCGCCCTGCCATTGGTGTATCTAGTCGGAGATCAAGGTGACTTTGATGTGTATTATCCAATCACATTCCTTCCTTGTTCCCACTGGTCAAGCAGCTCTTCAACTATTCTGTTGCACTTCTGATGCAACTTTTTCAGTGTGATATCATTTGTGGGAGTGAGCTTTATTTATAGATATTCCCTCCTAGAAGCAGTATAGCGTTATATATTTGTATGTGTTTTTTTTTAGTGTTGTATTGTCGATTTTGTTATCTATATTGTACATATTCAGATGAAATGAACGCTGTTTTAGAATTTATTGTTTTTGTACATTACGGCTTATTTGCACACCTACCTCTCCACCTTCCCCAGTCAATTCATATTGTGGTGATTTTATGTCAGAATGATAAGTCAAATGAAGGAACATCAGAGAGTTTTTTTTTATTACTGTGCGCTGATCTTCAGATGGATTTGTTTTTTTGGAGGTGCCATTTTCCCTGGACTATGAATAAAATCTGTGGGTCCAGCCACTTGTTTGAACATAGGACCAAATGAAGAATCTTCCTGCTGAAGTTTAGTTTCCAGTGAATGATATAACGATGCTGAGAAAGACGAGCTCTTTATGTTAACGTGTGTCTGAATGGTGCTTCTTCTATGAGCTGTAATACGACAGAGGCCACACTAAAAACCGAGGCGGTGCCGTCTGAGTCGCACGCAGGCCAAACTCAGCCTCTCTCCATGTCTTACTGTAACTGAAAGCCATAAATCGAGGAGGAGGCCGCTAGACATCAAGTGGCACCTTTCAACAGTGGAAACAGACAATAAGTCTGAGGGAGGTGAAAAAGACCCACCAACTCATTTAAAGTAGGCTTTATTATTATTATTATTATTATTATTATTATTATTATTTTCTTTGACATTCCAACTTGATTTTACATGCATTTCTGTTCAGAAGTTTACATGCAGGTATGGGCATGGGTTTAATTTAACTTTTCTTTTTCCAGGTTGGAGAGATGATACTTTGTACAACTATGTTTTTTAAGAACAAGACTTGGGTGGTTAGTATATATCTCTAAAGTGGGTCAAAGGGTCAAAAATACACATTTTATTGGTTAAATGCTCCAGGAGCACAAGGAGCAAAACAGACCCTCAGCTGCCTTGGAGCTGTCAGGGATGTCACATTGACTCCTCGAAGCATTCCTCTTAGTGTTGTGATAAAACTAACAATAAGCTTCTGGAAAGGCCCTGATATCAACTCCACTAAAGATATGAGAGTGATTCTTAATGTGGGAACTTAACAAGCCAGTAAGAACATTGATCAGATATCTAGAATTATGCCTGAAGCTTGTTGAAAGCCTTAGAAAACCTCTAAGTGACTCAAGACATTTTACCAAATATAAATAATAAGAAGTAGAGAAAATCCACACTGTTTTCAAAACTAGTTTTTGTGATCTATCGTCATTCCAGCCTGGTAAAGAGAAGAGCTGAAATGCATCATTAAAAGCCCCAATGTCAAACATTTCTGCTCTAAGTAAGTGAATGTAAAGTTCTGTCCAGAACCTGTATGCTGTGATTATGGTGAAACGGTCTGCTGTAGTGTTGTTGATATTACTCATCCCTCCTCCTTCTTCCTCTTTAGATTGTTTTCATCAGTTTTCAGCTGAATCTCTAAGTTCTTCTTTGTTTTGTTTTGTTTTGTTTTTTATTCAGCTGTGAATTGTTTCTCCGACCTTGTGCGTTCGGTTGTGTATGTGCGCGTGTGTGTCTGATAGTGTAGTGCTGTAGTTGAAGTGTAGTTGTTGGTGTGCTATGGTTTCTCTTTTTTCTCTCTCTCTGTTTACTCCCTCTGTGTTTTTTTTTTGTCACAATCCTCTGCCAGTATGCAGGTCGTGTGCAGAGAAACTTCTAAAATACACCAAATGTACTATTTGGAGTGTGTACAATCAGAGAAAGCACAAGGGATTTTTAGGCATAAGATAGCACATGTTTCCCTCTAAATACTCCACCAGCTGATTTGGAGAACATGTATCAAACTGATTTATTTCTTTGAATCTGTTGCTATAAATTGCTATATAGAAGAGACATATTTATGTGCGGTGCTAGTCAGAACTTTGCATGCACTCATCAAATCACTACATATAATTATTTGAGTTGATGTTTTGCTAAAAGGCACTCATGCATTGTAAAACCCAGGACTTGGGTGCACAAGTGTGAATTCAGTCTGATTAGGTGACATTTTCAAGCCTTTATTTCTGTTAATTATGATTATTAATAAAAGCATGTCTTTAAATTTCTTGCAAGATTAGAACATTGCTTTGGACCAGTAAAAAACATTTCTGAAAGATAAATGTGGGCTTAATGAAAAGTGTGTTTAATATGCTTTTATAGGCTCTTATGACCTGATTTCAGAACAGTGTGTTCCAACTCATTTTGTTTGAAATGCTAATGTTAAAATTAAATCAACATTTAATCATGTCGATTTGACCATCTATAAAGAAATGTGGTCAAAAATCTAACCAGAATCATGTCAGATGCTATAATAGCCATGTTGTCAAGGTGCAACTAGCAAAGAAAAACACAGAATTTTTTTGGGCTAGAAAAAAAATCTATGGTAAATTCAAACTTGCAACCCCATGTCTGTTTTTAAAATAATTGAAAGCTGTATAATTATTCCTCCATGTGTAAAGATTAGCTTTAATTAATCAGAAATTATATGGAGTGTATGCAAACATCTGACCAGCACTGTGTATTTATCTATATCTGTAAACCTAGAGGGCTGAGATGATAGTGTCCACTATGTTAGCTATAAGCAGTAAGCCACAAGATGTACACCGCCTACTTATTCTATATGAATCAGATGTAAGAATGTAACTTAGATATTATGAGATGTATTATAATTATTGTGAAGAGTTTATAACATTGTAATCTAAAGATTTGTGCTTTACACTTTCACTGAAAAATTCATGAGCCAGCTTACTGTTATGCAATAAGTAGCCACATACACACACGCGCGTTGAGAGGAGGCAATGAATACAACCAAGTAATCACAGCATCACACACACATACAGAGTATTATTATTATTGCAACCATGAAACTCAGAGGCCGTTCGGACTCTGGGCTCACCTCGCAGCCCTTGTTCTCTTCCTCCAAGAGGAACCGTGCAACAAAGCACTTTAAAAAACGAGGACCCCCGCCTTCGATCTGCTAAGCCTCTTATCACAGAGGCCGTTTGTGAGGTTGTGTGGTGAAAGGCACAGTTGTCTGTAACGCAATGGAAAAGAAAAAAAAATATTGTGTTCTGTGTCACAATTTACTGTTCAATAAAGTAACTGTCCTTAAATTGCCTGTTGTAGTTGTCTGTCCTGAAGGTTGCAGGACAGAGAACTGTCCTGCAACAGTTGAGTGTGTAGATACAGTGTCCACTCATCACTGTATCTGCTTTCAAGGTCCAGCAGTTGTTTGACAGGATACAAAAGAACTGACAGAGTGTGTTTGTCTGTAATAGTGCTGTGGAAACGGGAAGGGGAATGGCTTTGAAGAGACCAAGGACGACTGTGTGACTCCTCGAGGGCATCTGCAGTGGCTGCCTCGCAGCCACCAGGTGTCGCTGTGGGACCGCGGTGGAGTTTCTGGGAAGAGAGTGAACGTCACCAACAGGCACTACAGGTGTCTGTTCGTTTTTAGGTAGTGTGACCTGTAAATCACACCTTCCAGCCGCTTTCTCTTATTTTTCTCCCCTAAAATATGCAAACGTCAACCCACTGGAGGCTTAAACACAAATGCCCTTCTTACCTGAACTCCTTGTGCTTTCGCTTGATTAATTAAGCCTGTCTAAAAACTTAAAATATGCACAGAAATTTGCTTTCCACCTCATGTTTGGTTTTTGACTTAACAGATCTCATAAGAGGGGGTGCTCATTTATTCTTAATCCTATTTTATTTATTTATTTACTTATTTATTCAGCATTGGTTCATAGTGTTAGCTTGCAGAGTGCTATTTTGCACATCCCTGCAGCATTATTACATCATAGCACTTTCATGTAACCCTGCACACACACCCCCACACACCCCCACACACACGCACACACCCTGCAGTCTTTCTATGCGCTTCTGTCTTCCTCATTTCTGTTAAGAGTCAGATTTCAAATTGAGAGACACCTTTCGTCAGACCATCTACTCCAGTATTTACTCGCTCACACACAAACACTCACTCACCAGAGAGAGGAAGAGAGAGAGATTAGAGGAAGGCTCAACGAGACTTTGAAATCTGGAAATGAGCAGCAAGCCACTGTTCCTGTGCACACTCAAAATCCTTTTCATGTGTCATGACTTAAGCTTCCACCGTGAACTATTATTAGCCCTTTCTTGCTCTCGGTGGCAAGTGGAGGAGGAATGGAGAGGCAGTTAAGTTGAGCTGAGTGATGGAGGAGAAGCAGGAAGCAAGAGGTGGAGAAACAGCAGAGGGACCGAAGGAAGTGAGGGGATGGTGCTGATGTGTATATAGGTCACTAAATCAATGGGAATCAGATTTTTGAAGGAGGTATTTATAGATACCAGTGGAGACAGATGCATCAGTGACAGGCACAATGTTGCTGGCAGTGAGGGGCTGGGCGGGAGGGGAGGATCTGGGAACCGAGTGCGGTCAAATTAGTCTGCTGAGAATTCTGCCCGACCAGCGGGGAAAGATGCTCAGCGGAGTGCAAATAGCACGGAGAGCTCGGTGCACGGCAGAGTATGATCAAATGAAAATCACTACAGGATGCAGGAGCAGAGTATGATCAAATGAAAATCACTACAGGATGCTCGGGGTAAATGACTTTTTCGACTCTATTGATAAAATGCAGGGAAACTGTTCAAAGCATTTCCATCGACGGTGCTGATTTACTCATATCCTATTGAGTTTCTAATCTGTGATATCACATGAGCCACATTATTGAATGGAATATCGGGCCTCTGTTCCATGAGCTTCACAGGAAAAAATGTGCAGATTCATGAGTCAAAGTGTCAGAAGTCGTTTTGGGATCTCTATTGAGTTTAATATTATAACTCAGTAGAGAGTTATCATAAAACTCTCTACTGAGTTTTAACAAGTGGCAAAAGTAGTGAGACATCCTTTTTGCTGAGGTTTTTAATAACTGTCATGCCTCATCCTATTTATTCTCTAATGCTCCATGTCTCTCTCTCGCTCTCTGCACCAAGTTCCATTACAAATTGGTAATTTGCTCAGAGAACATGAAGGGAAAAAATAATTAAAGAAATTGTTTTAAATTGCTTCGTATAACTGGCTTTTTCTGGGACTGTGTCAAGGTCAGGGGCAAATCAGTTCTCCTCCACTTCCAGAAGTCTGCCTGAGTGTGATGTAAGACTGCCTGGATACTGAGGGCTTAAATAATCTGCATCTCAGTTATGTAGTTTACTCTTGGTGGAGGTGAATAGTAACTATTTCCCTTTGTACCACAAAGTGATGGTTACTTCCTTTCTGGGAGTTTCTGATCTGTGTACCTCCATTCACCTGTGTTTCTGCATGCAGGAACACAATAGGTAGGAATATATACACAAGGTAATACAAGATAAGTGATCATAACAAAATTATTTGCTTCTCTGATTTAACTATTTGTGGACACGAGTTTAAGTAAAATACTTTTTTGTCCAGAAATAGTGACAAGACAAATGACAAGAAAAAGATATTGAGTTGTCAGACAGACAAATCTAGTTCATATTCATTTTTTTTACTAACTTATTAAATATTTTAACTCTAATAGTTAAAAATTTATATTTGGTGGGATAACCGCATATTTCTTGCATGATGGCAAGCACCAGATTGGTTTCTCATTTGAACATTTTCTACCTACATGTTGCTATTTCTCTCACTCCTATTGTTATTTCATACCTATGCACTTAAACCACTGAATATCAGTTTATTCTTCTAGTTCTCTTGATGCTTTAATTAATTATTGTGCACAATATTAATAAAAGTTACACAATATTTTATGTACTTTTAATTCATTACATATTCTCTGAAAACATTTTGTTACAATTCCATTTATTTTCATTGTGCTCTTTGGCCCTGTATAATCTTCTGAAAGGTGATGTATTTAGATCCCTGTCAGAACCAAACAAACGCTAATCAACCTCCTGCTGGTAGATGTTTACTGCTAGATGTTTCCTTACGATAGACTATTGGTAAATTATATAAAACTACCTTTAATTAGCAGCTTCGTTGTCCCCAACTGTCTGTTTATTGACCATGTTCGTATGCACCGGCAGCTTTAAAATCTTAAACATGGTTCCTCACAAACCAGATTCAAAATATTCTTTTAAGTTCTTAAGTAGAATGATATGTGCATGTATTGGAATGTTGCAGAAAGTGGAATTAAATGGTTGTTATTCATGTAGAGATGCTTATACCTGAAAAATTTTTTTTGGTCTCTTACTTTTTTGCAGGGCTGCAGACAAAAAGAAGGTGGAAGAGCGTAATAGGTCTCAACATGAAACGAAAACACAAGACCTCCCGAGGGGTTCTCTAACTGAACCATTAAAATGACTCAGGTTTTGCTGTTGCAACAATAACCAAATTTCACCATAGGGTAAACTGTATCCATGTTTTTACATGGATGTTTTCACTTTATGACTACTTACATTTTTACTGAGCCACTAATGTAATGTATTTATTTGTTTTAAGATTTGTAAAAGGTCTGCAGTTTCTTTTAAAACATGTTAAAACATTTTGATTTTTACAATCCAAACATATTATTGTTCTAACATGTAATATTTACATTACATATCACCAGTTTCTTTATCTATCCATTCTCTTTCGTTACCCGCATGATTCTTGCAGAGTGACAGGGGGACTGTTGTCTTCCTCATGTGGTCAATGGAGGAGAGGTCACCAGTCTATAACACACGGGACTAATAGCAATGCATGCTCAAACTCAGAGCATTTCATATACATGATTTTATTGTATATTAGATGGGAAAACATGCACTTGTGGTGTAATACAAATCCTGGATCTTCTTGGTGTGTGGCTACAAAATTGATCTACCTTGTAGCTGCCAGTGTCTTTAATAATATCATCTTCCAGTTGTTATTTCCCTCTTGATTTACGTTGAAAATGCAAGATTATTATTTGGAGTTTGAGGCCCTGCAGAGAGTTAGGGGTAAAGAGCAGAAAACATATAAACACACATTGCAAATGTATCCTGGGTGAAATAAAGCAGAAGAACGATTGTCAGAAAGATAAACAAGGATATAAGCACAGAACAAACAACCATGCACACGCACCTACACACACACACACACACACACCCCCACCCCCCCCCACACACACATTTTTCATCAGAAGACATCCAGTCTACTTTAAGCTGAACTCTGAGGTGCTGCTGTCCATGGTGCTGAAAAGGCAAGTGGCCTACTAATTAAATAAAATGGTGAATATTGAAACATGCTGCAATAGCATAGTTTCAGTAGTAACAGAAATGAGCTTTATTAGCTATTCATTCATGTCTATGTTGGTTTTCTGATGAAATTTTGATTTTTATATTTTATAAGTATATTTAAAAATAATGGCCAGCATTGAACTGACTAAAGTTGATTTGATCCTTAAATAAAACTATAATAAACTCCTAAATATGTTGTAAAATGACTTCAAAATGTATTTTATGAGTGACGTAGCGAAATCTGATAAAAAAAAAAAATGTAAGTAATTTAATAGTTGAATTGACAAAAATCTTTAAGAATTAATGAAAAAATAAGTTGTAAATGTTAAATTAAATATGATGCAATTTCATTTTGAATTAATCCCAGTAAATTCCTCCAATGGTCATTAAGAGTTTCCACTTTGGAATATTCCCCAAACCCCCCACCTTCTGGAAAGCTAATACATTTATGTGAAGTCTCTGGAAAGTTCTCAAAAGTTCACTAGACATTTTCCTCTGCTTGCAGGAGGTGAAACACATTTAGCTGAAATTGAACAGGGCATGAGGCCAGGCTTCCACATGACCAATGGAGAACCTATACAGGTGCAACTGGACATAGCGTTCTGTAATTGCTCCTGCCGCCCCGTGGTCTATGCTGCCCTGGGTGGTTGTCCATATCGTCAATGTCAAGACTGTTTTTTTATAATGATGCATTCAAACACAAGTGAAGATATTTCAAATTAGGCTTGAACCCAATCAACAAGCTCCGTCTCCAGGTTGTATTTAACACATTTTGCAATACCGGCAAAATGTCTGTCTTGTTTGCATCTTTTGTAAACCCTTTTTATTGTCAATTTTTTTTTCTGTGTTTAATTTTACGGAGGAGTTAATTAAGGTGCGACGCTCTGAAACCAAAGATCAATGTTTAACTGTTTTTTTGTTTAAAAAAAAACAAAACTCCACCAATAATATTCAGCAGCAGCAGAGAAAGGAAACACTGGAGACTTTACGCAGCTGCAAAAGTCACTCTCCCCATTTTGTCCTCTAAGTCACAGTACGGAGAGAGAAGGAGGCAGCGAGAGAGGAGAGGAGAGGAGAGAGGGAGGGAGTATAGTGAGAGTCTCGGACTGGTTAGCCTACCTATCCACTAGGAGGAGAGGAGAGGCAGCCGAGCAGCAGCAAAACAATAAACACCTACTACTACAAATCACATCGGCGGAGTTCACGGCACACGCAGTCAAAAAGAGAGAAAGAAACAGGAGTAATACTAACAGACAACTGAGACAAAACGCCATTGTGTTCGGCCGGGAGTGAAGTCACACAGCCATGTATCTGAACAGGGAAGAGGACAACAGCAAAGGTAAGGAGATCCTGTCAAGAACTGCCACTCTGAGCTGGGAGAGCGTCCTGACAGTTTCAAGGTGTTTCATTGCTTAACGCGCCTCCTCTGCTGGAGGTGACACCAAAAAAAGGTGGGAATATTCTGTCACACATCCTCCCCTTTAATGTGGCTCGTACTGGGAAGCCTCGTCCTTTCTGCGCGGACAGGGAATGTTGCTGAAAAGTGTGGGCTGTCATTATGTAATATCGGTGCAGTTAATTGCCTCCTCGGAGGATGCATGTCTGTACGTCGGATCCCTGTTTTCTGCTTCTTTACTAAACCGATCAATTGTGAACCTGTTGTGGGCACATCCACTTTAGTCGTGCACGAATTTGAAAGTGTGCACCGGCTGGATTTAATGTTGTGGACATTAAGGGTAACGTAGCACAAGGTCAAAGCCTTGAGCAGCAAAGAAAAACCCCGGTCTAAATAGGTTATTATCTTCCGCGCTCTGCAGTATCCTGCAAGAAGAAAAAAAGAAAAGAAAAAGATACAGAGTCGGCTGCAGCTCAGTGCTTGTAAGGAGAGATAACCGTGCCGCAGCGAGAGGGGTAAAGAAGGGTACAAAGGAGGAATATTTGAGTAATCTCTCCCACGTGTTTTTGAGGCGTGATTCCCCGCTCTCCACGGCTGCTCAGAAACGCACTCGACTCTCGTCTCCTGCTGCTCCCCACGAAGCATAAATAACTCCCTCGGGCTGAGAGGTCACGCTAATTACCACCTAAATCTTCAGGTTGTTCGGGGATAACACCTGCTGCTGCTGGGGACCAGGTGAGGGAGGTGAGGGTGGTGAAAGAGGGCGCAAAAGGTGGAGTGGGAGGAGCCGTTTTTGTTCAGTTTCCCCCTGTGTGGTGTGAGATGTGATCTCACACGGACCACAGCACCCTGGATACTGTACAGGGAAGTGTGAGATCCGTGAGATGGTGAAGGTGGTGACAGATTACAGCCCCAAACAATCCAGACACTCACTGATGTTTTCTGTTGTTGTTCTGTCTTTACTTTACAAGAACATAAAGGTAAAGACAACTACATTAATGACAGTAAATACGCCAATCCATCACTTCTTGTTTGAGATATGTTATAATTTTTCGCAGCATAAATTCAACAAGCTTTCAGAATAATTGTTGTCCTTATTGACACCATCACACATCTGCGAGTTTGCTGGCTGTGCGTCCCATTCTGTCACGTCCCAGTGGCTACCCCACTGGGACGTGGGGGTCCTCAATGATACTCAGGTAGCCTGTGGCGCTCAAACACTCATTGTCGCCAATATACCCCCAACACCAGGTAGACCTATGCTTTTATGTTGTTTATAACTTGTCCACCATATTGCAGCTGGTGGATAAAACTGAAATGCGTTACATTAAAACACCCAATCACAGCTCTGTAGAAGGGTGTCATGGTGCTGTCAGGGAGTGATGTTTATTTCAGTTTTCTTTAGAAGAGCAGTCTCTGCTGAATGCCTCACACTCCCAGTGGTTTTCTTCAACCAGGTGGGGTCATCAGAGATCTGGAGTTCTTGGAACTCAGTGTTACCAACTCTTTCTAATTCACTATTGCTGAGGCTGCAGGTTGTGAGCTCCAGTTGTAACCTCTGGAAGTCGATAATGATCTCCGTTTTTTTGTTCTTGTTGAGCACCAGGTTGTTGTTTCTGCAAAGGCTCTTTAGCTGTTTCACTTCCTCTACATATAATGACTCTTCATTCCCATGAATTACTTTTAGTCCTGTGGGAATATTTTTGAACAACTCAAAACAAAATGCAGAAGAGAAACTTATGCTAGTGGATGCATTTACTAAACAAAAAAGGGCTTTTTTATAAGTTCAGATGCATTCAAAGAGCAAGAAAAGCATACCTGACTTCCAAGTTATTTCATTTCAGGAAAGCAAGTTAAGGAAAAACTGGATAACTATTTCTACTTAATCTTGTAAACAGCTGACTCTATGCAATATATATATGAGCTGGTCCATTATTTACAAAAGTCAATACTGGAGTGACTTAAAGTAAAGTAATGTGAAGTTTTGTTCAGACCAGCCATGTGGCACAACTCTGACATCCACGCAAGTCCTAAAGTATCATTCAGGTGATAGACTTTATGCTATCCTCATCAGCATGAGTCAAAATACCACAAAGGCTGTTGATCAATTAATTCTGCTTTAAAGTTTTGCCTTAAATTAACAAAATTTTGACGCTGCTACACTGATTTTTCTTCTCTTTCCATCTGTGTTCATTCAGAAGACTAAGAATTGACACCTTAAACTCCATGGTCCAGGTCTGTATAGTTGCTTGTCAGAAGATAAATACATTCAGAGTTATTTCATGAATTTGAGCATTTGATTGTAATGGTAAAAAATTCTTGAGAACAGAGTGAGATTTATTTATACTTGTTTGATTCAGAGTGAACCAGTCAATGAAGCTGGAGACAATAGCTTCTCTTTGACTGACACATTCACAGTGTGTTCCACAGCTGAGTGGGTTGCATTACAATGGATGCATCTTTTTTACACAGTCTTTTAGAAGTGGAGTTGTTTTCACCTCATTAAACAATCTTTATTGACATCCACTGGTGGATTTGCAACTAAAGCTGGAGGCGGCATTTTTTTGTTTCTATAAATGTCTATGTTGCAATTTTGTAACATTACCTTAATTTCCTCTTTAATAAGTTGACTCTCTCTCTATGTTGTTATTTAGTTTTTAGGAGCAAACAACAAAGTGTGTTGACATTGTCGAATTGGCATTTTTGCTGAAAAAAATCATTGTACCAATGCCTCCCTAGAGTCTTTCCCAGCATTTAGACTTGAAAAATGGCCAAGCTTATTTCTGGTTTCCTGCTTTCCAAAAACACTTTGTGAGAAAACAGCTGCAACTCTCTGTTGTTCACCTCTGAGCTCACTAGATATTTTCAGGTTTATCATTTCCCTTTTTTGAACAATAATCTCGTTTAGAGTAAAACAAATAAAACAGTCAAGGTTGTAGCCACAATGGAAGGTTTTACTGAACAAAATACTTGTTTTGTGTCCTGGGTTGAGTAGAATTGTTTTGAGGTTTTTTATTAATCTGTGTTCCTTAGTCTCTTTTTTGTTTCTGTTCATTTAATTAAATCTTTCTTAGTGATTCTAGTTTATTTATTGTCTGTAGTTGTTCCTTGTTACTCTATTTAATTGTTTCTTAGGTTTAGTCATTCTTTAGTGACTAAAGATTTATTTCCTAGTCCCCTGTGTATTCTCCTCCTGTCTCTCTTGTCACCCTGCCTTCTGCTACAATCAGCATCACACCTACAATCAATTAGCCAATCAGCTCAGCTCCATTGTTCCTCATTCATTCTCTCAGTACTTAAACACTTCTTTTCCTCCCACTCTTCTTTTCTTCCCTGTTTTCCACTGCTGGATTTTTTCCCCCTTCAATTCACGGTTTTTGTTTTGCTCTGGCTCCCTGTGGTCCCTGTGATTTTTGTAAGTTTGTTCATAATTTTTCTCATGATGCATTTTTCATTTACTTGACACCTTTGACTTCCTGCATTTGGGTCCACCATTAAAACCCACATCAATGACAACTTGTGCATCTCAGCCACTAAAAATACCCATTAAGTGTAGGGATTTGGGTTTTTGTGTGTTTTAGGTTTCTGTGCTCTGTAGAGTCTCTGTGTTGTCCTGGTTACCCCTTTATTAGTTACACCTGTTCATTTTTCCCCCTGATAGCCTGTGTTTTTCCATTTTAACAACCCCCCCGAGTGCGTGGAAGTGAGAGTGCAGGAAGCGTCACCGCCCTATACATAACCAGAACTCTGTGCAGTCATTGTGAAATGACTGCAATGCTGCCATCACAGGGATGTTTCGGGCAGCGGAAGGCTAATTTCCACCTAAACGGCAGTGGTGTTTACTTGCCAAAATGCCATAAGGTTAGAAATATTGGCCTTTGTTTGTTGATGGCTTTTTATGAACTGAGGTTTGTAGGTAAGCAACCTCAACCTTTAATGTGTTTAACCACTGATGGAACAAGGCTGGGTTTTGGAGAAAACTGCAAGATATGATGGCTGTGTTTTTTTTTTTTTTTTCTGGTGACTTTTGCTTTACTCCAAAATAAAGTGCAGTTCAGTGGAGACAAAACTCAATACTGTTTCTATCCGAGATCAACAACTCAATGCAGAGCTTCATCCTTTTCATCTTCTTGTTCTAACAGAATTTGTGCATGGGGGTAAATTTGCCCTCAGCTTTATTTACTGTGTGGTCTTGCATTGAATCTGGCAGCATATACAGCTTGAATATGATATGTTGTAACACCAACACTTTTGCTGTTGATTTAGGTTGGTACTTTATTTGGTTTTGGGCCCGAGTCCAAACTTCTGGTCAAGGCCAGCAGTCTAAATGACTTATGTTTGGTATGCATGAGATGTACTGGAGAGAGCAGGAGGTGGAAGCTGTTTGTTTATTTTGGCATTTCTGACTTATGTGCAACTAGGAAAATATTATGCAGCAGATAGATGCAATAAGGAATACTTAATGTGAGGTGTCTTAGTCTGTTTTTTCTTCAGAAGAGACCCGAGGTTCCACTGTTTCTGTGTTTAGCTCTACTTCTGTCCTCTAGAGTCAATTGCTGCCATTTTATTTGTATACTCATTATTTTTCTTTCCTGTGGAAAGTACTACTGGCTCAGTGATTATTTCTTGCACAACTACTTTATGCAGCTATTGCTGCCATTAACTCCTCGTTTTGTTTCATGTAGAAATGACTCTTGTCATTGAAAAAGCTCTATCTTCCATCAACTTTTTTTGCTCTACTTATTGCCCTTTCCAACAGAAAGCATCCTGGCTGATTGCTTCTGTCTTTAGCCACGTTTCTTTCCTGGAAGAAGTTAGTTATGAGATTGATGGAGACATTGATGGAAATGTGTCTTATTTTAAAACTGTGTACTCTGTTACAAAGAAAGTACTCCTGGCTAATGGAGTAGTAGAGGTGCTTCTGTCTTTAGCTATGTTTATGCATTTCTGTCCATGATAAAGTCACTAACATAATTTTAAACTGAAATGGATAATAGCTTGATATGTGTTGGATCTGTTAGTCTTACAAAATATCTTCAGGTGACATTTGTTTTGAATCTGTGCTGTATAATTAAACTGAACTAAAATAAAAGATGCCGTGATGTACTCCCTGTCACTTTTGTGAACGAGTCCCTGTTTAATCGTTGTTTTCTCCTTGCAGTGGATTGGCTGGAAGGGGTTTAAAAGGTCCACCCACCAGGGCAGTGAGGAAGTTTGGAATGAGCACCTTTGTGTTCATGTGACTCTGAGCCTCGCTCCTCTTTTAATCAATGCCACTTTCTGATCTTTAACCACCTGTTTGTGTTGTTTGGTCTCGGGATTGTGGGTTTTCTGGTTTTTGGTTGTAGGGTTAGCGATCCTGTGTGGGAGGGTGAGGGGAGCGGCCCGAATCCGACGGCCAACTGCTGGCTGGTTCGTGAATTCTCCCACACTTTTATTTATTTTTAACCCTAGTTCCTCCATGTCCAGATGTGGTTTCAATAAAACCTCTTCATTATATGTAAATTAGTCTGGACTCCTTGTGTTGTGTATCCTGTGTGGACCATAACAGATGCATGTAGCATTTTTGACCTCTAATTGGCTTTAATGAATCCAGCTGAATATGCAGTAATGTTTAGACGGTCAAACCTGTGGATAGGGCAGGAGCTTACATCTTAATTAGAAGGTCTTCAATGCGCCCCAAAATTTTACACTACTTTCTGGTTTCTGTAAATTGGCGGAGAGCATCAAAGGATTTTCACTGTAGGGGAAATGAAATAGAAAACCGAGTGGATTTCTGGGGCGTCTTTAACGTGGTATGAAATATAAATGTCAGCAGAAGACGGTGAGCTCCTAACCTCTTTGTTATTATTGCCCTGTAGAAATTGATGATGTCCCTCTACTTCATGGCTGTTTTACTAATGTGTGATGGGAAATTATTTGGGGGCAATTGCTCCAGCAGTGTTGTAACGTCCACGCCTCTTAGGGCAAGATGAATTGAAACAGAGCTGGATGGCAAGAGAAAAAGGTACTTGGATTGGCAGCTGGGCTCAACAAGTCTCATTTTCTTTGATCAAAACTTTAAAGGAGGATTAGCCGAGATCTTAATTCAGGGCTCCCTTGAATTAAATTCTTTACAGCACAAAGCAGCTGTGAGCCACCCTGTTGTCCTGTCAGCTTGCTGCACTGATATCAGATGCAAAGCCTGGATTAAACACAACACATTCACCCCTGTGCGCATTAAAATGGGGAACACAATCACAACAGAGACCTTTGGGAATAAAAGAAACATAAACCAATACAGAAAAACCCCCAAAACATTTTGGCGTTCAATGGACACTGTCATTTGATTTTACGTTTATTCACCTTGATTAAATGGCTAATGGCTCCAGTTAAGGTTGCAGATGTGCGCCGTGAGCTAAAACCACAGGGAAAATCTCAAGGATTGCAAGAGTCGGAGGAACAGGCTGCAAACGAGTGCAATTAGATGCTTTTGTAGGAACACCTGCAATGAAACGTGGGTTTGAACCTGCTGTGTTTGTCGACCCCCCAGAAACAGGAAGCCAGTCACCTGATTAGAGCAAAGTCTAATCAAAGTTTGAATCGAGTAAAAAAAACACGGCATAAGAAAACTGAATCCAGCTTTCTGCAGGAATCAGTCATTAGATAAAGAAATGCAAGCTAAACGCTTTTTTTCCCCCCATGTTCATGTAATGCAGTGCCTTGCACTACTTTTCCACATTTCATTATGCAAAAACACAAATGGATTCTCAATGGATTTTATTTAAATTTTCTGTCATAGACCAGCACTGAGTTGTGTAAAATTGATATTTTTTGTAACAAATGCAATTTAGGATTTATTTTTATATTTCTTGCAATGAAAAGTTTGACCTACACCAAAATTAAAATCCATTGCAGCCTCAGCTTGCAGAGGTCACCTGATTAGCAAGTAGTCCACATGAGTGTAATTCAATCGCAGTAGAAATCCATCTTTTCTGTGCATCATGTAAAAATGGGAAGGTTATGGGACAACTGCAAATCCACCACGATACCTAAACCGTTATAACCAGTCGAGGAAAGCATTAGTTGGCAAGAATAAAGCAGTCAGTGAAAGAAAGCCATAATAAGTCCTGCTTGCAGTTTGGCACAAGATGCTCTGGGCAGATCAGGCCAGAATTAAACATCCTGATCTGCATGCAAAATACAATGTTTGGATAACTAATGCTACACATCATCCAGAAAATACCGCTGCAGTGAATAGTGAGAGCATCATCATTGTGTTACAAGCATCTCTCTGTTCTGGACAGAACTGTGCTTTTAAGGAGTCTGCAAAGACTTGGCTAACATGTCAGGAGGTCATTGACCCTGAAACCAAACGTGTACAACCAGAACTAGAGAAGTGAAATCTTGTTCAGAAATCCTCTACATTGAGAAAATTGTAAAACCCTTACTGTCTATGAGGGTTTCGCATTAACCCTCATAATCTTGCAGCCGGAGATGCAGCAAAACAAGCTTATTTCAAGCATTGACCAGGGGAGGCTAAAGACACATCCAAGTTATCATTTTCATCTAGAAAAGTTTGAGAATGTTTCCTTTTCCTTTCACTTCAGAATGACACACTACATTACGATAGACTAACCCATAACCTTCCCCCAATAAAAACAAAATAAAAAAGCAATTTGCTGTTGTAACATATCAAAATGTGAAACGGTAGAAAGTGGCTTCCGTCCTAATAGCAGACTTGTTGATGCAGTGTCTTAGTGCTGGAGTTATTTTTATAGTATTCTCGCTCAGCTGACTCAAGGGGAAGGGGAGGTCCTTCACTTCTCCTTTCTCTGCCATCTTCCATTCCCTTCCTCCTGCGAGTCTCGGGGAGAAGGAGAAAAAGGATCGCGGCGGTTAACATTAGCTAGCCACAGGAGGAGTGATAGACAGCAAAGCTAGACGGGCATACAATAGAGTCGGGGTAAACTGGGGGAAAAAAGGATGGAGAGAACAAGTGAGACAGGAGGACAGGATAAGCAAAGAACAAGCCCTGGAGTGCTAGCAAGTCAAGGTCACACAGAGGATAGGAGGCCCTGTGGGGGTGTGTGGGTGTGTGTCTGTTGGAGTGTGTGGAAAAACAAAAGTGCAGAGATGGACGGCCGGTACAGGAATTAGCGACGGGCTGGTGACATCAGACTCGGTTAGTCTGGGATGGGGAGACAAAAACTGAATAAACTTAACGCCATACACAAACTTACTTAAAAAAAAAATCAGCATTTATTAGAAAATGTAGTCAACAGGAATATAAATCCACAAGATATCGTAGTTTTTTTTCTGACCATGCAACACATACCGGCAAGCCAAACAACTCCTTAAAAGGCATAACTGACATTCTTTAAATATTCCTTTCTTTTTTAAAGTTGTTTAAAGTGCCATTTAAAGACTAATATGTTATCCATTTTTATGCCATATAATCAGATTGAAATTAGAGTATCTGTGACAAACCTTTAAGCATTAGGGCAGTTTCTTAATTTAATCTTTTGTCTAAATTGTCCATTATTGCATATTTAGGGGACATTGTCCCGCTGGTCGGTGAATCAGTCTGAAGTGTTTTGCAGCCTCTAACATGGTTTCTTCCAGTATTAAACTGTATTTAGTTTCTTCTTTTCCATAGCAGAAACTTTATGGGGCATGAGGAGATTTTCCCACCAGATCTGTGGATTTATGCAATTCCTTCAGAGTTACTGTTGGCCTCTTTGCTGCTTCTCTTTAGCGGACCTGTAGGTTTAGGCAGACGGTCATGTCTTGATAGGTTTATAGGTCTGCCATAAACTCTCCATTAGCAGCCGATGGATTAAACAGAGCTTCCTGTTATGTTTAAAGCTGCAGATCGGACTTCAGCAATAAGTAATAAATTCATTAATTGCATGATAAATTGAAAAGAGTTTGATCATTTCCATTTGTATGATTGTTTCTCATGTCTCTCCCTCTTTCTACCAAAGATTGGATGACAAAAGGCTTCAGTCTGGTTCATTTGTCTCAAATAGCCTCTTTTTTGAAGTGCAGTTTTGTTTACAGAGACTTCAACATCTATTGTATTTATTGTTTAGATTGTTTAATTATTTTGGATATCTAAAATATCTCCAGCGTTAAATGCTTATTATAAGTTGAAGTTTATTGATCATTGAGAGCTTGTTATTGTTTATCACAATGACTTTTCCATAATTTGTTATGACAGGCCTTACTGTGGATATTGTTTTATCACCTTACCCTGCTTTGAATGTCTCCACAGCTTCATCCCTGACCTGTTTGCTGTGTTCCCTGTTCTTAAAGTCTTGCTGATTCACTAATGATCTCTAACATTATGTCATTAGACTGAGATTAAATTAAACATAGCCTATAATTACTAATTAAACTAATTACAGGGGGCTAAATACATGTGTGTACTTTTAAACTTTTTTTTTCTACCTCATAGATGCTAGTCTGACATATGTATGCCAATAATATACACAGAAGTGTGTTGTTGGATGTAAAGATGAAAAACGGTTCTTGGGATTTGAATACTGGTTTACGGTGTTTATATACACTAAAACAATAGGTTAAAATCGTTGTTTTTGCATATTTTCAGTGCCAATGGCTGCTTCACACCCATATCAATCCTTCTCTCCTGATATGGTTTCATGTCTAACTCTCATTATGCTTGACTGGAATAAGAGGCAGCTGTGGTACATTTGTCCTGTTTATGGCTAAAGGATGTGCGTGCATGCTCAGTGAGTGTTTACACGTCGAGCTCTCACAGTGTTTTTCCATTATACTCTCTATTCTTCACGTTGCCTTCAGTGACCTCCAACGTCTCATTGCAGGTGCAACTGTCAGTACGTGCCACATTAAAGTGAATGTGTTTTGAAAATGAATAGTTGTAGCTCCGGTTGGATGTCCCCCTCTTCTGTACCGGGGAAAGAAGAAGAGGTTTCTAATCCCAACCTAAAGCCTTGCTGTTTTTTTGTTTAGTGCTGGTGAAAGGCTTGGTGTTTGTCATTTTAGTAATATATATTTTTTATGCACTTACTTGTGCATGATGCCACTTTAGAAGTAAAATCTCTGATGTCTCTTCAAACATATCAGCTTTGTTTATAGTTCACACCCAAGAGAGATTATGCTTGTGAGCTGTTGCCATAGTGTTTTGGAGCACCAATGAAGTGATGCACAACATCTGAGGTTACTCTGGTGCTCTGCGACGTATCTCTAAAGAGCATTAAGCATAAAGTCATGACAGGGTATGATCCAGCTGCATAGAAGTCACCCCCTGCTTGACCTCTGAGATCATGTCCAGCTCCTGCTGCTTTAAAGAAGCTTAAACCCAATTTTCCTGCTGCATAGATCTTAGGCATTTTCCTTTTTCCAGTATGTCAGTCTCACCACTAATCCTTGCATTAAACCTGCAACGGTCACACAATCACATCCGGGTTTGTGGATGTGATTGTGCCGGGTATCATCCGGTTCATGATACCCAGCAAATTATCTGCAAATGTCCAGTGTGTGATTAATCTTCTAAACATAATGATTTCTTACACGTGTACAGTGGCTGCTTTATTAAAAATCGTTTCAGGCCACTGAGTTTAATCACGCATATTCTGAATAGACAATGTTACTGAGAGAGTAGAGACACAAGGAGCACATGGAGCTGAATCCCTCTCTGGAAGTGCTTTTCTACATGAGTGTCTTATGAAAGTAGTGAAATTTACACTTGCATGTAAAAAAATAGAACCGTCCAGTAAATATGCTGGTATTTCTGAAGACATGTTCACATTTCCCAGTCTATTCTTTTTGTTCCTGAAAAAAGAAGAAATTGAATTAACTTTGTTTTACTACTAAATATGAGATATCAACAAGAAAGTGTTTGAACTGAGGAAACAGTTACGACAGCTTAACCTGCCCTTGTTTTTGTCTGCATCTTAATGCACACCAAAGGAGGAAATGAACCAGAGTTCAATTTAAAATAACTGAAAACCTTAGGTTCAAACTGTTCACAGCAGGACATGGTAGCTTTTAGTTTGGGTACATTAACTTAGTGGAAAAATATCAGATTCATTTTATCTTCCAGACTCATCCAATGACTAGTCAAGTTTGGTCTGATTTTACCCACCAGCAGTAGCAGCCACCTGGGCTCTTCCTCAGTTGTTATTAAAAATATTCTAACATTTTTTACTAAAACACTGCCACAAACTAAATCAGTGCAATCACCACTTTAAACTCCACTGCTGTTATTTGTTCTGAAAGTATCTACTGGCTAAAACAATCAAAAGTGGAGCGTCTCATGTCATTGCAACTTCGCGCATGCGGCAACAATAAACAGGTGATAAGCCAAAAAAATAATCAGGTCAGAAACTGTCTGTGGTGGAAAGTGAAGCAGGGAAGAGCTGGGGCAACTTGAACCGTTCTGTTCTCTGGGGTGGAAAAGACTATTTTAGGACTCTGTGTCCTTTGGATGGCCACCATGCAACTCACCTGCCATCACAAGTGCTGCTGTCTTGAAGCCATAGTTTAATGAATTCAAGAAATGTAGAAAAAGCCTTCAGCATCAAGTGTCAGTGAAATCACAGCACCATATACGAGCATTTTTGCAGAATCTCCCTCATTTGGCTCAGCTTACCAAAAAAGAAATATTTATCTAAACTCGAAGCAGCTTTTTACGCATTTCTGGCTTTCAAGCTACCAAAAATATAACTTGCATGTGTTCATTGATGTATATTACAGCATAATCATGATACATCTTTCAGTTATACAATAACTTCCTAAAACTTAACATATTTTAATACGAGTGTCTCCACAGCAGACATTACCACCCAAAAGCTGGACCACAACCTCTGTTCCAGTGGACCCTTCTTTGTTCTTGGACCTGAAAATGAGATTCCGGTTTGCTACCACATCTAATTAGCTCCCTGGAATCAACACAGTTGGTTAGAGGCTTTGGACGTTGCCCCAATGTGGCAGTTCAGCTGTGAACTATATCCCAAATGGGCATTCAGTCAAACTGGTTTTCGAAATAGCACCAGTAAGAATGGCTGTGGGTTGACAGGTGAGTGTTTGGGCCTCGCAAACGCATCAGCTAAAATAAATTGTAATATACTTTTGAATTAGATAGGAGACAATTCCTTCAATGTTTTTTGTTGAATCCAGAAATATTATTAAACCTCAGAGTTTTTTCCCCTCTTTTTTATGTCCTAATAGAATAAAAAAGGAAAAAATCAGAATATATTAGAATCATAATTTAAAGGTCAGAGTGAAAGACGCTGGAAATGGGTATCAGCCAAGAAAAGTCTGATCAGAGCATCTCGTCCAATTAATACAGCAGAATTGAAGTTGCAGTCTGGAGGGTATGAATCTGAGCTGCTCACTGACAAAAGCAATGCAAAAAAGTGTTGATATATTCGGTGTAACATGTTTGCTTTGGTACACCATGTTCCATGACTTGGTGTGTATGCTGGTTGTTAGAGCATTAATTTCTCTGTTTGTGTGTGTAGCAGCAGTCTCTTAGTATTTAGCGGAAGAAAGAAAATGGTGTGATGCTGTGTGAGGCTCCCTGTATTTGGCAAGGTACTCAGACTGACAGATTGGGCTATATGAGTGCCATCTCTTCGACTTGGCTGACTGAGCCTTTCTCCCTCGTTCCTCTCTCCTGGCTTTCATTTCCTTATATCCCACTTCAGTGGTGATCAGCGAGGGAATGGACAATTTTTCTTTTCCTTTGGCTCATTCAGGTGTGTATGTTTAGTCACAACAATTTAAAAGGGAGGAACCAAAAGCAGGCGGACAGGCAAGGTGAGGAACACAAGGTGAAAATCCAAGAGTCCTGCAAGTCAGGAATCTGAAATCCAAGTAATAATCTAAAAAGGTATTGACATGAACAGAAAATAATCCAAAAAAGACAAATTAGTAACATGACAAAATCTTAAGCAGCTTAAAACAACCCCAGACATGCACACAAAACCATAAATCATGACAAGAATCCCCCTCTATGGAGTTATTTCCTGTATAAATGTGGCCTTAATTAATGAGTGAACAGCCGTCGCGGCGTGTCTTCCCTGTGGTCGAGCCAGCGGGCTCGCTTCTGACTCTGTGAGGTTAAAGTATCAGAGAAGGCAGCTAGCACACTGCGTGCCCTTGCTTTACTCTCTTCCATTAGCAGCTTGTGGATGTGCATTGCGACTGAGCAGGAATTACACACAATATATCGATGATGAGCCAGAGACGTATTGTTCTGCAGCATCTGTTATGAATAGGAGTCGATGGAGTCATAGTTCTCTCTGTGTGGCTTGTTGTTGCAGATAATGAATGTTGTGAATTTGCTCACAATAGATTTTCATCAGGAAATTTAACTACATTTATTCCAACAAAAAACTAATTTCATTGGATTTATTAACACAGTTGTTTTCAAATTTGCTCTATGTGGTGTCTTCCAAAAGTATGAATACTTCTAGTATTAATACCAACTTTCTAAATGTTGTCATATTGCAATCACAAACTTCAAAGTATGTTTTTGGTGATCCATGTGTTTGGCCACCGGAAAATACTGCATAAATATGAAGTAAAGCGCAGAAAAGTTTTCAAAATTTACACAAAACAATTTGGGCATTTGGTATTTGACATTCCATGTATCCAGGATGTAACACTTGGAATCTTTATTCATCATCTCTTACTTATTTATTCAGCAGGGTACAAAAGCAAACTTGGATTTTCAGTAAGACAAGAAAACATAAATATTTTCTTCTTGGTCTTGAAAATGCTATTATGTTGTATTAAGTTTTTGTTGTTGCTAAAGCTGCACAACAAAATTGTAAGATTTCTCTGCAAACAATTTGGAGACAAATATTGACATTTTCCTGCTGTTCACACACTTACTTGAAATCTTCACCTTATCGCCATTACAACTGGCATTACTGTCATTCGTCTTTGTGAAAGATAGCTGTGGAGTCTTTCTTCCACTCTGTAATGACTCCGGCTCATTGCGAGTTTTCTTCTGGTAATGTGCTTCTGTCAAGGAAAACAAGGCAGCGCCTCTTAATGAATTGCTCAGAGAATCCACTGCTGATGGATCAGAGGTCCCCATTCTCACAATTTTGAGCACCAGCTGAGAATATGATGGAAAGAGTGCAGAGAATTGACTGAAGAGGGGAAGGAGCAGGCAGCAGACAGTAATGAACTGAGGGAGGAGGGAAAGACAACATAAGAAAACCCAACAAATACAAAATAAATGCACAGTGCCAAGTCATATGGAATCTGTGGCTTTTGATTCATACACTGAGCATTTGCTTCCAACTGAGTATACCCAGTATGAACACAAATAAGAATGCAGGGAGACTTTTGGACTGTTTTTGTCTATTTTTGACACTTTCCTTTTCCAAATTACCTGCATGACCTGCTTTTTGTGGCTTTATCTCGACACCTCCACCATGGTGGAACTTCGTTGGGGTCACAGGCTTATCATTCGCCGTTTGCCCTGGCAGCGGCCTGAATTTGTGCAGCTGGAGGAGCACAATGAATTGAATTCAAGCAATTGTGCATGCACGGGTGTGAGCCGGCAGAGCTCAGATTTGGACTCAGTGGAGCTGAGACTGAGACACCACAAGATTGGACTGACTCGTCCATGCAATGCAATTCTGATTGGCCTGGCCTACTGGGCAGAAATGTGCCTTTTGTGGAAAATGCACTCGTATACTATCACCAGCCCCCCTTTGTTTACATCCATGGATCGTGTTTCATTTACACAACATTCATTGATTAGTGCCAAACGCCCTGAAACCATTCTCAATGATTATGGCTCTCGGGGCTTGGGAGGAGCGACTGATACCCGCAATGAGTCATAAAAAGCAACAAATTATGCACTCTGAAAGCCTGGACATTGGGTGATATTTCAGTGTTTGGCCACTCACTCTTGGAGTCTATTTGCCCTCGGAGTTGGCACATGCTCAAATACCCTTCAGACGTACATTTGCACAAGTAAACAGTGAAATCTTGACTCTCCAGTCTTATGGTGTGTTTTCTGTGCACTCAAAGGATTGCAGGCGGAATCCTTTTGAACTTCTTGCAATAAAGCAAACAAGAGTCAGAGAGGGGTGTTTTGAAATATGTTGTGACTCTGGTCAGATCGTCACCTCCAAACTGAAGTGCACAACTACACAATCGGAACAAGATTCTTGAGCGCCTAAATCCACTATGTGAAATGTCATAATGTTTCTAGTTCACTGATGTTATTGTGAGTCCTGCCTGGGGTGCCATTTTGTTCACAGTGGTATTTTTTGTTAGTATAAATCTTCGGCAGTTAACCAGCCTCTTTGGTGACTAGTTACATTGCAGTTGATTTTGTGCCTGATGTTGCACAAACATATGAGTGCAAAGTAAAATAAATAAATTATACTGTGATAACTTTTTTTTTTTATTGTACTATGTATATCAGTAATCATTGACTGGGAGGGTATGAGCTAAAGAAAAGACAACAAATTATTCATAATTACTTTTTTTTAATTACTGTTTCTTTCTTGTTTGCTCTCTGATGACAAGCTAGTATTTAAATACAAATGAATAATACCACAGAGAAAAAGTCAGATTAAATTAGGATGCTGTTTTTAAAAGCCATTATTGCTTTTTTTTTTTGACAACTCCTGATGTTTTGTGAAGGGTAGAAGTCAGCCAGCCTCTGTTAGCGCCGCATCAGCTGACTTCCATAGCAGCAGGATCGGTTTTGTGGGCTGATTTTAGTGATGATGTGCAACCAGTCAGCAGCAGGGTTTACAAAAGTAAACAAGATTCAAGCCATTTACAACTTGAAAATATCAGGGAAGTGAAAAATATGATTTAAATTTGAAGCACTTGCTCAGGCAACAATGGGATTGCTACCCTGAGTTTGTCCAACGTTGTGGTTTTGAAAAGAACGGCATGGGGAGACTTGCAATGCAGATTTTATGCATGATGCTGAGGCTGATGCAACATGACATAGACTGTCGTCCCACACTGCCCGCTAACTTTTTATTACACCCACAGCTGTGCAGTATATCACCGTATCGCTGTTAGTCTAACAGGGGTCGAGATCAAATCAGACTTTTACCGTCCTGTAACAACCACCCTTCCCGAAAACGTCATGGCTGTTTATGCTAATGCTATTTTATGAACCCATTATCCAAAATTAGGTTTGCAATGGGTTTTTAACTGCTGATCATTTCCTCACACCCATTTCATAATTATGAAGAATAGTCAAACTGTTTTTTATCAAAAATGTCAAATTACCTGCACAGTTAATATGTTAAAATTAAACCCATTTGTAGCTAGAATAAGGTTGTTTTACTAATGCATTTACAGTGCAATGCTGTATACATCCCCTTATCAATGTAATTTATGAGTAGAGCGGGTTTACATGAGCTCTTAGTTAAAAACAATCAAATCGTTCATGGATTGCATTTAAGTAAATGTGATCAAATAATGTATTCAGCATTGGTAATCAACATACTTCTTGTTGAATTGATGACAACGTGTTAAATACAAATAATTCTAGGATTTCTTCCTCACGTCAAGGTAAATTTATGCTTGCTGCTGTTGGCATCCTGAATAATGAGGGAGATAAAGGACTGTGCTGTGCCCGTTGTTTGGAGACGTGTTCTGTTCTTTTGGCTGGTCGTGCAGATCCCATTTTTGTGAGAAAGCAAGTGGCACTTAGCAGATAGGAAGGGTGATGTCTAAGGGCATAAAGATGCATCCAAAACAAAATTGGGTTCAGGAGGACAACACAAGAAGATTTCCCCAATATTTTTCTGTAATAAATAGAATTCTTTTTTTTTTTTTGTTGCTTTCAAGTAAAAATTACTTTTTAAAAATCTCATACTGTTTTAAAGAACATCCATTTAGTGTAAAATAAACCATTTCAGGTTCATCAGCCTAAGTACTTTAGAACTTAAAGTGGAGAAGTTTTAAGTGGGAAATGTGGTAGGAGTCGATGATGTGATGAGCTATGTGAATAGCCCCAAAAATGATAGCCATTAAGTGACATTATTTCATTGATATTTAAACCAGCCTTACTTTATTCTTACATACTTATTCTGACCATAAATGAGTCAAATACTCAGCTCATGTTTCATACAGAAAGATAATTGGACGATATTGCCTCCTAACTCAATTTCCGGCATGTTTAATGATTGACTCCTATGTTGGTGAGCAATATAAATAAGTCAACAGTTTAAAGGTCCATAAATGAGGATTCATTCAATTATTGCTGGAGATGAACACCAACCTCCTTTTTCTCCTGGCTATTGTATTAAAGTTAGAAAACAACTTATCTGTTACAGAAAAGTGTATTTGTTAAGGTAAAGTTTTATTCCATTTTTGCTACAAATAATCTTGACGTTATTGAGATAAAAGTGTTTTGATGCAAGAAGACAATATGCCAGAGTCACCTGCTCTTAATGTTTTATAGCCTCGAACTACAGCAACACTCTTGATCTCTTGTTGTGCCACCAACAAGCTGGTTTTGTTACTGGGCAAAACTGTAGCTCAAACACTGCAGACTGGTAAAGGCTTTTCCTGCATGCTAACTATCATTCATGTCTGCTAGCATACTTTTCAAAATGGAAGTAGGATTACAACATTCTGCTATGTGGATGTAAAAATGTATGGGAAAGGTCAATGTAAGGACGGCGAAATGCAGTGACAGTTCCTCTCACGACACTCGCAATGATATGATGGAGATCTTCACTTGTTAATTAGCTACCAGAGAGAGAAACGGCACGCATGGGTCGTCATAATGAGTCTTTGACACCCTCGTTTTCTAGGGTTAATGTGTTGTTGCCTTGCTTCTTAGTCCACCGTCCCCTGAAAAGCACTTCTTAATTACAGAAGAATAAAAAACAGAAGAGGGGAGGACAAAGTGTGAGAAAAGAGGGAAATAAATCCTACAGATTTTAGAAATACAAATGGATGCATGAGTACAGCTGAGCAAAAGTGGAAGGAGATGGGCAAAGTAGTTTTGAAAGAAGATGGTTTTAGAAGGACCTAAAAATGCTTGTTAATGTTTGCAGACCAATGCGATTTGAGATGCCCCACTGACCAAGCTCTCACTGTGACGAAAACGCGTAATGACTGCACATCGGACGTGGCTGAGGGTTGACAGCCATGTGGCTCCCAGCCTTCTTCCGACAATCCTTCCCTTTCTTAAAGCGTCTGACAGACCTCATTAAGGACAGTTCACACAGGGTCTATTGACAGGAGACATACCAGGACAGTCATGTCTAAAACATGAGTTCACTATCGTCCTGCAGAAGAACCTACAGCTGCAGCCATAGCACACATTTGACTCATATTTGTGTTTTCTGCAAGTTAACTGCCTGTCTCTAAAGTTTGACTTGGTTTTGAAGTGAGTCAGTCAAAATTTAAGTCATGTATGTTGGATGTTAAAAAAAGAACACACCCTTTTTAATTGCCAGGGTTTTGTGAAATGAAAAATAAGACTGAGCTAAATCATTATATACTTTTCTTATCATTTAATGGGACACATATTCTTGTTGACTTTAAATTCAAGGATTCCTCAAACATGCATTAATCGGTCAAGGCGTCACTCCTGGAATGTGTTTGAAGAGAAAATAACATAATATAAAGCTTAAAAAACCCATTTTATATAATACTTCCCCTTTCTAATTAACAGAAAATGACCCCTTTTGGTTAAATTGCATGGCATTTATTATCATTCAAGATGTAAGCACAATTAGCATAATTCAACAGTTTATATTAAATCAAATAAAAGTGGAAAAAGAACCTAAAAATTATTTATTAGTCTTTTTACTTCAAATAAAGCTGATATTTTGCCACCATTGGAGACACATTGAGATTCACTGCCCCCTAGCTCCTTAACTCTTCTAAAATATTAATATAATATAATAGGCTGTTTGTATTAAATATTTAGCCTTGTGCTATATTTATATCTCATAAGTTGAGGGTCAGCATAGCTGCAGATACCTTCAGAAATGGAACAGGCAGAGAAGCAGATGATGGCTGGGAGAGGAGACAGCAGTGTGTAGTGTGCAGTGTGTGTTTGGAATTGCTTCAGGAAGTTCAGTGAAAATGCATCTTGTGTCCTTTCAGCTGCTCCATTTTCTTCCTTTTCTTCTAAACACAGCGCTGTGCTCGGTTTCCCAGTGTTCATTACCCACTGTTTGCAGGAGCACTTTGTGTAATGTTTCTCCTGAAAGATTTGACAGCCTGGACGGGGACCATACAGAATCTCCTTCAAGTTCACCATCTAGCAAGAGATCTGAGGAAAATGTTTTGAGTCTCTTAGGTTTTGAAGGAACAATGGATGTGAATCAAAAACAAATGGAAGAAGCAGGTAAAGATGCTTATAATGTGAATCTGGCTCAACTTTCCCCTAACAATTACATATGGTTCCTTTACTGTGATATTTGAGTTTCCAACTGGCAGTTTGGGTTTGCTGTGGTTGAAATTAGTTTGGTTCTGTTTGACAGCAGATTTTTCCTTCTATGTGCAATATGTGCTGTCCTTTTTGTAATAAATTTATGGAAAAAAAAAATTATAATTTGAAAACAACTCAACATTATTTCTTGTAAATATGTACCGTATTTTCCGCGATATAAGGCATGCCTTATAATACGGTGCGTGCGCCTTATATTGGGCCAATATTTAGCCACAACAGGTCTCACAACTACGGTAAGCAGCCGTCGACTTCATTTTTGTAATCTATTAATAAGGTTTGATTGACCTATCTGACTGTTTTGTTGACGATCCCTTTAGCGCAGCTCCATCTAATGGATGCATAACGTAACCCCAGCCTCTACTGTAGCATCTATTGTATGTGCCTTATAATGCGGTGGGCCTTGTATATATGAAAAAAGTTTCAAAATAGGCCATTAAGTGAAGGTGCGCGTTATAGTGCGGAAATTACAGTAGCTCCTTAAAAAATACGTTTTTGAGTTTGACTGTCAGGTTTGTTTTTCAGTTTAATTATACTAATTTTCATCTGGTTTGTGTTCAGAGAAGCCAGGTCTTCGTTGCAGTGGACAAATTAGTGCATTTGGCCATATTTGTAGTCCTGACCTGAGGTTATTACTGTGTGCACTCATGAGAAAAGGAAGGCCAGTGCCTGGATTCATTTTATCAAGCTGTTTCAGTTGTTTGAGGGCCTTAGTGTTGGGTGTTTGATTGGTCTGACATGCATTTCTTTAATTGTTGATTCCTTACTTTGGTTTATTCATACCTAGATGCAAAATATGCAGCAACATGCATTGTGCTTAGAAGTTACTGGGGATGACAGTTGATCCAGCACATATTCCTTGAGAAGACAGAAATTGCAATATTACATTTGTTTTTTTCACAAGATCTTATCCACAGATACTCTGGGGCCTCCCTTTGCTGTGTGCATGCCCCCCTAATCACCTGTGAGCAGCTACAAATGCAGGTGTTGCTGCCCCCAAACCGCTTTAAAAGCAGTGATCAGTGATGCACATGGCTGCATATTCAGTGTAGTGTGAAAGCAAGTGTCTGCCTGACTCCGAGCAGGGGCTTCAACTTCAACATTTCGCAACCTGCAAAAACATGACAAGTTATTTGTTCAGTGGAAAGAACATGGACAGTTATGAGACCTCAGTCCATGAATGAATGACTCCAAATGCATTTGTTGTCTCGGTGATAATTTCCTTCTCACGTTAGACTCATAGGATTTTAGTTGCAACAGGTTCACATTTACATATCTATCCCATAACTCAACTGTTTTCTTTATATGAACTTAACTGACATCACTAAATTGGGAGGAAAGTTTTGTTTTTCAATAAGCTTTTGGGAGAATATTAGTGATATGTATAATTTGCCTTTGTTGAATAAGGCTCATGAAAAGCCCTGAGCATCGGCAGTCCTGCATGCCCAGACTTGCTCACTGTCTGCCTCCAGCTAGGCTGCATACCCACTTCCAGTCTTATGACCTCCTCCTCCTCTTCGCCCCTTCGCTGCCTTCAGCCTCTCCAGCTAGCAGAGCCTGGAGGTAGGGCATACTGGCAGCTCTCTGTGTTTGATGGTTGCATTTTTCTAATTCTATTTTGAGCGATTGTCTTTCAGTAAAGGTTCGCAAAAATGATTCGGTCCAGATGAAGCGACAAAGGGACACTTTGGGACATTTCCCCTCCCCTCTCTGCTATTACATGTTATTGTATCTCATGTGTTTATAACCACTTCACTGCTCAACCATATATTGCCAAGTGGTGCCAGTTGCTGCTGCTGCTGCACGTAGGCATACAATGTTCCTGTAAGAGGGAGCAGAGCTCTCTGCATTGTACACTGCATTGTATTTTCCTCCTCCTGCTCCTCTTTACAAATTCTTCTAGCCTCAAATCCAATTCTCCATGATAGTGAGCCTGCACAGGAATCCTCCAGAACATCCTGGTGAATCACCCTTCATCCGCAGGCTGAACACAGCTGAGCCATGTTTGACTCTAACACTAATAGGCACAGACACATACCCATCCAAACATGTTCTCCTCCCTGAACTCTTATCTTTCGGCCTTGTGTTATTTAGTAGTAAAGGGGTGCTGTTAGCCACTTTATAAATTGTCATTGTGTAATGAATGAGCTAATTTAAAACATTGCACTTAATGCTGATTACTTAATTTAATATTTATTATGACGTAGCAACATTACCCAATATTTTGAAATTACGGGATGATAATTTGTGGGGCTGCAGAGAGTCTTTAAACATGCAAGCTCCATTTTCAGCTTTGAGATATGGATGATATGGGCTGCTCCCCAGGGCGGCACACCAAAAGGGGATGACACGTAGCAAAACAGACAGTAATGTCTTACCCCTGGACATTAAATCAATAACAATGTATATTGTGACATACAGATGATCAATATTAAAATATAATGTCTGGTAGAATATTCAGTAATTTCACTGAACTCTGATCGAGAACTGCACAGGATTCTGGGGGATGTAGGCAGAAGACTGTCTTCAGCTGCTCATCCTCTCACAGCCAGCCACAAGCAAGGTTGGTGACATCAACTAATTCACTCACTCTTTGGTTACCTAGCAACTCATTCTTTGGTTGCCTAGCAACAACCAGCTGAGTAACTTTCACAGCAGCAGTTTAAGGTTTCACCACTGTGCCTCATAACCTCTTAAAAATAAACAGTATGGAGTGAAAACTGTGGATAAAACATGAAAGGTCATCCCACCAGTTTGGCAGTAATTCAGGTAATTAAAACAAAAAACTAATTAATAATAATAACTAATGATATTGACTGATTAAACGCTTATATTATGGTGCATTTTTCAGCCATATCGTCCAGCCCAAATTGCACCCTGAATGAGTTTTGTTAAAATAACTCAAACACTGGAAAATAAGAGAAATCAACTGTATAGCATATATTTGGGTCACCTGGCGTCATATGGTGTTGTAAGAATGACAAGAGTGATTGTTAGCAATGGGGTCTGATGTTTTTGGCTGTAAATGTTATCCTGGAGAGGTAAGTTTGAACTGATTCTGACAGGAATTCTGAAGCATTTTTTTGACTTTTTACTGAGAAATATTCAACTCTGTGAGAGGGAACATTCCTGCTGCAGGCAGTTCTGTTCTTAAATGTTTGAGCAGGAACATAATGTGAGGAAGAGACTGAAACAACGAGGGAAATGATCACCATCAGTACGTCGACCGGCATAAATCTATTTATGTTCCTAATTGTTTTTCATTTTACTGATTTCTATACTCTGCTGCTGTCGCTTCAATTATGACATGCCACCACAGAAGTCAGAGATAACATAAAAATCTACTGTTATACATTAAACACAGAAGTTTATAAAAACATATTTATTTTTGTTAGTGGAGTCAATTTGTTTCATGGAAAAAAATATATTTCCAGATTTTCTTTGAGATTTAGCTAAGAGAAGCTATAGGCTCTGAATGCCTGCTCATGTAAAACAAGTGGAGTTGGGTTAAGAGTGCCAAAAACACCAAAAAGGAAGCCAGAACAATTTTGTGTGTGAGTTTCAAACTTATTTTTTAAGACTGATATAAAAAATTGGAGTTTAAATATTGATGTACAGACACAAATACAAATACACTGCAAACACACACTTGATAAATCCATCCATCCATCCATTTTCCTGCACCCTTTTCCCTTACTGGGGTCGGGCGGGTTGCTGGTGCCTATCTCCAGCTGTCATTTCGGGCGAGAGGCGGGGTACACCCTGGACAGGTCGCCAGTCTGTCGCAGGGCAACACAGAGACACACAGGACAAACAAACAGGCACACACACACTCACACCTAGGGACAATTTAGAGAAGCCAATTAACCTGACAGTCATGTTTTTTGGACTGTGGGAGGAAGCCGGAGTACCCGGAGAGAGCCCACGCATGCCCAGGGAGAACATGCAAACTCCATGCAGAAAGACCGGGGCCGGGAATCGAACCCAGAACCTTCTTGCTGCAAGGCAACAGCTCTACCAACTGTGCCACTGGGCAGCCCCCCCTTGATAAATGATAAGGATATCTTTTCAGGTGGATGAATCTTAATTAAAGAACAATTAAGGTTAATTTCTAATCTTCAGACTCTTAGAGGAACACAATTTAATAGACATTATACTTTCATTATAACAACACCAAAGGTTTGAGTGCAATGAACAGTATCATTTCTTATCTTGTTTACTGATGTTTCTTTTTTTTTTTTTTGCAATTTTTTGTTTTCCTTATTTCAGTTTTTTTCACTCTTTTTTTTCTTCTAAGTTTATTTCACAGTGTGAAATTTGTCTCTGTTTTAGGGACTTATGTATTATTCTGCTGAAAAAAAATCACTGGTGATAGCAAGACATAACTGCAACCTGAGGGACAAAAGGAAACTTTTCACAGTAGCCAGAAATTCGATAACTGTGATTGGACGAGAGAGAGGATCTGTAAATCGAACCTGGGTCATTTAGGTTTCTAACATAATACCAGTATTTAGCAATACTTGACATAGATATAAAAAAAATCAAAACTTTAAAATCAGCATTTCTAATATGAAAATCATAAATCTCAATTGCTAATTCTGGACTATAATAAGGGAGAACATCATTCTTCTGTTGCCAGGAAATGTGCTCTTTTATTTGCTCGCCACTCTGAGCCCATTTTACAGCCAGAGACCTGAGCTGAAGTGTTTCCCTAAATACAGCAACTTGATCTAGAAAGGCCTCTGCTCAATTCAATCAAATCTGATTTAACAGGAACCTCTGTTTTCAGACTGTTTGTGAAAATGTTCTCAAGAGCCCCTCGATTGGCTTAAAGGTCAGGTAGTATATAGATTGAACAGCTTCCCCATTTGTCCTTTCAGAAATCTAACAGACCTCATAGAGACACGGAGCTGAGAGGCTGCCTCAACAGCATCACTTGTTCCATCAGGCCCCATTACACAGGACGAGAATTATAACCCCTTCAAGTGAGTCAATTAATCAGCCATGGATCAAGTTAGACCAGAGCTCTTTGTTTTTTGTTCCTGTTACAATAAATAATAATTGCACTGCTGGGGAGATTGTTTGTGACAAGGTATTTTGCATGTTGCCGGGTCAGAATGAAGTGCCCTCGAGAGGATGTCGAGAAATTGAGGGAGGGATGGAAAGCGAAACGCTCTCCACGATTAATTATATATTTGAGGCATTAATACTGTGTTGCTCATTATCACTCCGCCAGAAGAGACGTGTCCGCGGACGTGATTTCCATCTTTTCTCTTTTCTGCCTTAATTCCTCTCCAGGCTGATCTCACACTTCCCTCTATTATTTCCCACCGCCAGCTATCCCAGCAATAGTTAACCAACTGACATCCTTGTCATGATGTTATGGTGATAATGTCAAGTAGCTGCAAGAGCCCCTGGCTGCCCATGTGTGTGTGTAGCTGTGTTTAATAGTGGTCAATTCTGCCATCAAATCACCCCAGCCTTGCTAGCTAGATGAGAAGCTCTACTGTTTCAGTAGGTGTGACAAACATTGACACAGAGCACTGCAGTTATCATGTTCACTTCTTTGAAATAATACTGAGATGATACTTATGGCAACCGGCTTGTCTTGCCTGAATGGCTCCTGTTCAAGAGCTTTTGAGGAAGAATTATAGGGACGCTTCAAGATTTTTCACATCAGGTTCTGCTTATAAGTAGCTGAAAGCTTACCTGCATTTCAGAACTGCCTGTGTGACCAGTGTGGACTTTTAGCTTCTTTTACTAACTTCAATCTGAAGAATATTGAAGTGGTTTACACAAATGTTATTTCATCAAACTTTGTAATGATGTTCAGATTTGGGATTAAAGTAATCTTTTAGTTTTAGTGGAGAAAACAGAAATGATCAAGAGATCTAGATAATGGCTAAACGATAAATCATCAAAATACCAATAAAGACGTTTCTCTTTATTACCGAGAAAGGATTAGATTATTTTCAACATAAAAAAAAAATCCAATTTAAAACATTTTTTTTTCCCAAAATGAGACTGTTTTTAATTACATTTTTTTTTAGATACTTGTGATCTTTCCTGTCGAACAAAAAATAAAAATCTCTGTGTTATAGCTTTGGGCCTAACTATTGTAGGTGGTTCATCGCCATTGATCTTCCTGAGTGAAACATTTACTGAAAACATGAGATTGATTCTTGTCCCATTAGCTTTTAGCTTCAGTCTCCAACACCAGCTAATTTAGATTCACTCAATGGCGATGGGCTGGTATTACATGAGGGGATGATAAATACAGAGATTTCACAGCTATTTGCATAAAGATTTGTAATTAAGATGTATAACATGATTTAACTGCTTTTGGTTAAAAATAATAATAATTTCATCTTTTCTAAAGTACAATTACTAAAGTTAAAAATGTATATGCTCTTTGAATTTATTTAAAATTTAATTGAAAATACAGAATAGATGCTTAAGGTAGAAATATTGCCATTTAGGTTTTTCTTAAGTCAAAGCTACAAGGAGCTGCTTTACCCAATATTTTGCTAGTAGCTTACCAACTGCACTTTTAAAACAGTATTATCTTAATAAGAGTAATGGGTGGCAGCCCTTTAGATTGAACACAATGAATGTCAGTCATAAATTGTACCAAAAGTACATTTTTTTCTTTTTTTTTGTTTAAATGAGGGAAAATATTGTAACCTTACTTCATCTGACTGAGCACTGATCAGCAACAGATGGGGGAGGGGTAGTACTGTGTTGCTCCATAGCATCTCATAAAACGTACTTTCAACAAAAATGACAGAAAATGCTACAAACATTGAAATTGTAACTTTAAAAAACTTTTTTTTTTTTTTGGCTGACTACAGTTCAAAATCTAAAGTAACGGAGCTTCACTTTAAAAAATCCTGAGCTACCCCTTTATGACGAGCGACATAAAGCCGGGTTAAAATGTCCTCAGGTGTTGTGTAATAACTGAGTTAATGTGGAAGGAAAATTACAGAGCGCGCCCTGCAGAAAGTGAAGGCCACAAGGGCCAGTAGTGGTGGAAAACTATATTTCCCATGGGCTCCAGACTGCATCCTGCTGTGAGCAAGCAGCTGCGTGGCATCATCAATAAGTCTCTGTCTGCTGGGTGCTACCCAGCTGTAAACAGTTGACAGCTATACGAGCAAACACATCAATGAGCTGTCAGGCAACAGACAGGAGTGCTGAAGGCCTCTCCAAGACAAGATGATCCCCACGTTTAGGATTCTAATCATTTACTGCAAATAATATTTGAAGAATTATGTTTTATGCCAGGTTGGCGCTCTGCTTTCGTGTCGGTCTTTGATTATGGAGAATTCAAGCGGGATTAATGTAAGTGGTTGGGTATTTTTCATTACTGGAGTTTGCCCTTCCTTTGACTTTGGTTGATGCTAATGAGGGTTATTTTCTGTGGTGTCACTCCAGCTGGAGTCTAAAAGCAGAGGGATATTTAAATCTTCTCCTGACACACAGCCAATACAGTGTTGTCCCTGGAGACGCTCTTCAGTCCACAGCACTAAAGAGGACAGGACCCGAGCAGCGCTTTACCTATATAACACCCAGCAAAGTGATGAGATTTGTCACCTGAAGGCATGGGCTGCTTACTGGGCTGAAGGTTTATAAGAGTTTCAAAAAGGCTTCAATTTCCCAGTTCTATAAATAACATGCAAGGGTTTCCTCTGGCTGTAAACTAACAAGCAATGTTGTCCTGCCCACTGCAGGACAATTGGCTGAAAGAATGCTGCAAAACCAGACAATATGGCTGAAAAACATATCATGATATACAATAAAGGCCTCCCCCGCTTGATTTGATGATCGGTACTTGTCAGCATCAATAATTATTTAAGTTTTTTGTTTTAAATGTCTGAAATGCAACCAAACTGGTGACATGACCTTACCTGGTTTATTCAGAGCTTAACTCCATGCAGTTATTAAGCACCGTGGCAAAACCTTAAACTGCTGCTGCGCAAGTTAATAAACAAAGCCGTTGCTAGGTAACCAGAGAGAGTGAGTGAGTTAGTTGATTCCACCAACCTTGCTTTGCTGGCCTTGAGAGGTTGCGTGGCTAAAACTTTTCCTTTAACCCTTAGCTATGTTCGTCTCGGGTCACATTCAGATTTTCAGCATTTATTCTAACAAAAGAGGAAATCACGTTGGTGGTCAGTACAGTAGCATCTGCCCCACAGCTACAAACCGCAAAAGAAAATAGGGGACGAGCTGTCCTTTACTTGTTGCTATGGTAACCACTGGGTATCAAGAGGAACGTAACAAAATTTAATGCATCAATAATTGTCTGGAGAACTTCTTGACAAAACAAAATAAATTCAAAGAATAAATAAACAAATGTTGACAAACTTGACATTTCAAATATTGTAAAAATAAGACCCCGTTACACCTACATCTCCCAGAATGCTGTGCAGTTCTGGATTGGAGTTCAGTGAAATTATTCAAAATTTTATCAGACATTATATCCGTTGGTCTCGTGCCTATCGCAAATTATCAGAAATTTTGCTGATTCTGAAAAATACAAACACCCATGGGATGCAAAATAGGGCCACCACTCACTGCTAAACACTATTATCAGTAAAGGTTAGTTAAAAAATTATATTGTATTGTCAGCTTGAAGAAGAGTGAATAAATTCTCAGAGCAATAAAAGGCTAACAAGCTGTTCAGACAGATACCACGCTTTAAATGATCTGCTTGACCCGATGTTAAGGTCATCCCTCCAGGGAGGCATTGGCTGTTTTCATCTGGCCCAATCTTTGGATGTCTGATGGTTCCTCTCTGGAATACTGAACCAAGTTAATGACGGCAGCAAAAATAGTCTTAGTTGATAAGCTAGCTCTGTCTGTACTGCAGATATGTGAAATAAATCTTGCTCCAAATGCATTAAGATTCAAAACAAAGACAAAATGTTATTGTGGAGAAACTTGCCTCAATCTCCTTGATTCTGTGTTTTTTAGTCTTGTCAGTCCATCACGCTCCCTGGCTCGCTGATTCAGGATTAAGGCCAATACAAACACAAACAGAGAAATGTTTTCTCAGTGCTAGCGCTGCAAGATCTGATCATTGTGTTGTTACAGGTCGCTCTTGGAGCTTGTGGTTGACACATTTTCTGGGCAGAACCATTTTATTTGTGGTGTCTGACAAATATTGTGTGATTGGTCAAAAATATGAAGCATTCATTGTTACTATCCTGATAAACGGTGCTGGGGGAGGGATTTATGAGGACTTCTCACAAATTCTGCACTTGATTATGAAATGTCATAACCGGAGAAAATGTGTTTTTATTTTTACCACCAGCATACTGTTACCTGGTAATGATCACTGACTAGTTTAATAAATGTAACAGTACACAATCGACTTAGAAATATAATCCATCTTTTATAAACTTTCTGTTTGTTTGAGAGGATAAACTGTTCCAAAATACGGAGCAACAATATCTGTTTGATTATTTATGTCATGGAAACCATACAGTCATGAAATGCTCACACATGTATATTCATGTAAAGGTTCATTATGCTATGATATATCGAATTATTTTTGCAACGGTATGAATAATCTTTGCTTTTCTGTTTTAGATTAAAGGAATTACGGGATTTTAGAAATTGTATTTCGAATTCTGTGTAAATGTACTCTATACTTTGAGAATACTTTGGAAAGTTTGCATCTGTTTACTGTGTGAGGAAAGCAGGAATCACCATCTATAAAGCTCCATATCCTGGAGTTAGCATGCCGTTCCGGTTTGGCTGCCTTTTCAACATGCAGACACCAGATCCAGTTCTTTTTTCTGAACCTTCTTGCTCTTTCTCACTAAGCTGTCGCACACTTGTTCATCATCCTCTCATCAGCAACTCCTCCTGACACCAGTTGTGAGAAGGTTGTGGCTACAGGCGGGACGTAGTGATCTCTCCTCACACCATTTTAAGTTAGTCAGTGTGAGGATTTGACTCCAGGGAATGTGTGTAAAAGACTAAAACACACACACAGGAATGACATCCGGTCATTTAAGGTCTGTGTTTTAGTGGATATTTTATGGACTCCAAAGGTAGAGGACTTTGATTGGGCTCCGGCTCAGTCAATATTCTAACCTCCAGCTACTGATTCCAGTTTGCAGGGTTTTTTACTGCCTTCTCTGTCCAGTCTGACAATAAAGTCACTTTTTACAAGCTATCTTTATTTGAATTAAGAGGCAAAAGGTAGAGCCCTTTATGTCATCATGAATCAAAATGAATTCATCTATGCTCTGTGGAGTCTGCCATGACCATATGAACTTTGATCATTGTTTGGTCGACACCCGTCACTCCTGGAAACCGGATAATCACATGAAACCCCTTGAGCTGTAAGCTCATGCTCCGCTTCTGTTGTGTCTGATGAGACTTCATATAAACCATAGCGGATATGCCGAGAATAGGCTGCTTCGCTGTCATTTGACTGTCATTTAGCTGCTGTTCAATTAAAGTTGCACTTGTCCTGCCAATAATTTAATTACACCATTAATAATTGTTTTCCCATTTTTAAAAGGCAGAGAATATTTAGGCTAATATTTTGCACATGACCAGAGGGGCGGGAATCAGACATTGATATCTAAGTGCAGGGGCATGCATGCAACTCTGTATCCTCAGGCAAAAACAATTGACTTCGACTTGGATTAGATTTTATTATACCACCCACATGATACATCTGGAGCATCCGAGACCTCTTTGTCTTGGTTGATGTCACCAGCAGCAAGCAGTTGATGTGGGCAGATCGGGACTGTAGGCCTGTATGCATATGCACAGGCTTCACAAATCGCTTTTCAATAGCATTACAGTTGACTCCCTCTTCCCTCACTCCCACTCTTTTTTTTTTCCTGCGCTGCTTTTTCTCCATTTTCTCGCTTTCTTCACATCCCAAAAGTGCTCTGAGAGGATCCCACTCATGTCACTTGGCTTAGGATGTGTCAAGTGGAAGAGTGCGTGACTGTGTGGATGTTTGCAACTCTGAGCATGTATGTGTTCCCATTTTCTGTTGGGCTGTGTCCTTTCTAAAGGGGATAAATTAGAAGTTTCTATTGAGCACATTAGGTGATAATAAGTTAGCACTGAGTGGGTGTAGACAGTTAGATATGCCAGGATTAATAGCTGGCACGCTTAACTGTGCATTTAAACAAGGATAAGGAGGCAAATTAATATTTATGGGTTGGTAACAAAAATTCAGTAATTGTCCAGGACTGTCCATACACCTTTAAAAAAAATTGTTTTATCAGGCCAATGCCAAACATAGCCGCTACTTTTTTCCCACGCTTTGAACCCATCCATCCATTTTCTATACTTCCTTTTTCCCTTAGTGGGGTCGGGAGGGTTGCTGGTGCCTATCCTCAGCTAACGTTCCGAGCGAGAGGCGGGGTCACCCTGGACAGGTCACCAATCTGTCGCAGGGCAACACAAGAGACAGACAGGACAAACAACCATGCACACACACACTCACACCTAGGGACAATTTGGAGAGGCCAATTAACCTGACAGTCATGTTTTTGGACTGTGGGAGGAAGCCAGAGTACCCAGAGAAAACCCACGCATGCACAGGGAGAACAAGCAAACTCCATGCAGAAAGACCGGGGCCTGGAAATCGAACCCAGAACCTTCTTGCTGCAAGGCAACAGCTCTACCAGCTGCGCCACTGTGCAGCCCACGCTTTGAACCATGCGGCTTATGTCTCGGTGCGGCTTTTCTGTGGATTTTTCTTCAACCACCAGGGGGCTCTTTAGCAGGAAGTGAATGATTGGAAGTCAAAATTGAAAAACAAAGAAGATAGCGCTAACTTTCACTTAGCACATGCTAGCAGCAGGCACGACGGAGAAATGTTTTCAAATTCAAAACCCCTCATCATAGAAACCACACGAAGAAGTTCATATGATGATGCTTTTAAGTTGAAGGATTTTTTAAGGACGCCCTTCAAAACAGGAAACTATTACCATAAATTGATTGATACCTTCATGACTTTAACTTCACCTTCTTGAATCCTGTCACTCTCTGTGGATTATTTTATGTACAACTACAATGTTTTGAGTGAAACATAATGAAGAGATGTCTAGCTGCCTATTGGCAAAAAGATACAACAAGCACTTCTGCTGCAGAGATCATTTATGCAGGAAAATTGATGAGCTCCATAGGAATAAACAGGTGAGAAAGCTTGATTTCTTCTCACCCACCTGAAACAATTCCTCTGTTGAAAACAGTTTTTGCCTCAGGGTTATGAAGCAACTGAAATATTGGATGGAAAAGACAGAACCACCCAAAGCGGAGAGAGCAGGAAGTGAAACACAGTTCATGCCATAGTTAGGACAGATCAGTGCATGTGTTCTAAAACTGGAAAAAGTGACAAATGTTGTTTCCCGTCCAGCTTCAGGAGATAACAAGCATTTGTAAAATGTGTGCAAGAAGTCCTTAGGCCAGAGGTGTTATTTAACAATCCAGACACTGGTTTATTGGGAGGTCTGACCCACTTAGAACAAATAAAATAGCCAATTTAATGGCCCTGATTTCAGAATCCTGGTAGCCATGATGGACTTAGTCCACAGCTCACAAGCTCATTACTGGGATAGACACTAGTCCACCTCCAGAGTATCAGCAGCCACATTGTGGACTTAAATCAATAAACTCAAAGCCACCAGTGGGACTGGTGAATAATGGCTTATTTGGAGCAGCCATAACGGCCCAAAGCTTGGGGGACACAAGAAGCTCAATCAGCTTGATCCAGTACCAGTAATATATTGCTTATTTGTCTCTGACACGCAGGAGCTCTTAGGTGGTACTTATAAAACAAGGTTAAGTCTGTACTTATCGCCTGCGGGACAGGAAGTCAAGAGTTACAGTTGATTAGAAGTTAAATGCATGATTTATTATTAATTCAGCACAGATGGACTGCACTGACAAATATTAAGATTGTATCCAGGCAGGTACATTAACCTTTGTTAGAGCAACATTTGAGGGGATTCTCTGATATATATCTGTAATCTATTATTAACGTGCGCTTCACTTAAGGCAGCAGCACAAATACGAGTTTGCTCATTTGAAGGCGAGGGAAGCTTCCTTTTTATAAATGGCCTGGCTCTATGAGGCTTACACATTAAAGTAATTTATTTCAATCTTGCCGCTTAATTTTGTCGTTCTGTGCCAGAGTTGGGGGAAGAAAATTATCCCAGGGACACTGATAGATTATCTGATATATGTTACGGTTTAATGTAACTCTTATCTAAGGCAGGGGAGAGATAGATGCTGCCAGAATGGTAGCTTTATCTCTTGATCAGATGGAATTGAAAGTGGATAATATTCAGTTACCTCCCACTGGGGTTATGACAGTGAATAAACATTGCTAAAAATATCTGTGCTGAGTTTAGGTTTGTGGATATAAAGCTTTGCATGTTTTTGAATTAAAGCTCTGTGTTTAGGGAGAAGACTACCCGTCAAGCCAAGTGTTAGGACTAGTATTACAGCTAGTATAGCTCCTTTTTCAAAGCTTTTGTACACGTTTTATCACATTTCAATCAGACACGAGTATATTTTAATGTGAAAGACCATGGAAAAACGCTTCATAACTGAGAAGTGGAAGAAAAATCTAAATAGTGAGTGCATGCATGTATTTAGCCCCATTTAATCTGATATCTTTTAATGAAATCAGTGCAACCAGCATCTTTGAGTAGTCATTTAAATAGAAAATAGGTGTGTAGAGGATTGTTAGAAAAATCAGCCTGAATGAGCTCGAGGTATTTTGTAAAATAGCTCAAGCTCCTGGGTGAGTGTGTGACATGGGGGGGAGCGGGCTCCATAAATACATATGCATTTTCCTTCCACATCTCATTTATGTATAACTTTATGCTAATTTATTTAGCAAAATCCTAAATATAAGCACTAAGATTTTTGATTGGAACATATATGTGAAAAAGCTCCTCTCCTCTATCTGTGTTTCCTATTCAGTTCATCTCAGCTTGCTTTTGATGCCTTATTTATTATCTGGAGGTTTTCATACACTATTAGCTCCCTTTCTTACCCCGTTTCCTGTGCTTTTTGTTTTTCAGATCCCTCAAAAATCAGCTTTTAATTAGCGCCTTCTTTCAAGTTTTACAGTGTTTGCCTGGCATTTGGGCTGGCTTTACAACCAGCACAGAACAGATGGTGCCTTTCTAGGTGACGCCGTGCATGTGTCACATGATGCCTCGCTAGTTAAACGCTAGCACGCCTTGTTACTCGGACGAGATGGAGCTTGTCACTGAACCGAGACGTACATGAGTGGTGGTCCGCTCACTTTTACTATGAAGCGGCCTCTGTGAGGGGCACAGCGGCGCTGCAGCTGAGCCTCAGGGAACATATTGGGACCAGAGAACAGGCAAAGCCCCCTGCAGCCTACAGGGGAAACAAGAGACACTTGCTCTCACCACAGGTGCGGCCCACCTGTCAAAATTTCACTGATCCGGTACATATCCATGTGATTTGATGCACATGGAGATTGAGTATCTGCTGTGGACTCGGATTTCCAAAGCTTCAGCTTGTTTTTTTATGTTTTTTTTCCTCCTCCTGAAAATAGCCTCTGTTCCTTGCTGTCAGTTCATCTGAAGATGAATTATTTATGTAAACAAATCTGTGCCCAAACACATTCAGCCACTGCACGGTAAAATGTGGTGTTGCTTATGTCTAAAAGCTGATCTTAACTACAATGCTGGCCACATTATGCAAGTTGCAACCCGGAAAATGATGGTCAAATAATCTTTTATTTCAGTAACATGAGACACAACCACAAAAAAGGGAAAGAAGCATGATCTTTACTTTTAGTATGCTTATCTAGTGGGGCAAAAATAGTAGTGAAAATATTACTATTGACACTATTAACACTTCCACAAAAATGAATGTAACTGGAGCCTTAAAGATTTTTCTTAAATAGAAAAAAATGATGGAGGAGTTCAAACAAACCCCAGAACTATAAGAACTGAAGGGTGAGGATATGCTACTCCACCAAAAGATTGCTTCTTTTTAGATCTTACACACATCTTTTCCAGCAGTGCCGATAAACGTGAGGTGTGCCGTCTGTGTAGCCACACTGCACATCGTATCTTCCTGTTTTCTGCTTTTTTTTGTGTCCGATTGTTTTGGATGTGATGCTTTAAAGATGGTCTACTTCTTTGAGTTTGTATTTTTTTAAAGCTTGGAGATTCTAAGAAAAATGTGCCACATTTTTCCTCCAATCCTGATAATGATTCAAATGGTTTGCACTTTTGGCTGCCTGCAGTGGGAACCTGTCAGTCTATTTGTGATCAGAGCAAAAATGGCAGTCTGTAAGAAGGCAAATGCCCACTGAACTCTACTGGAATGGCAATGTTACAACTACAATGTAGAGTGAATGTCAGAGCAGCAGGTTAGTCTCTGAGAAGATCGGTAAATTAAATGCCACCACGTCAGTTTGACACATTTCTTACCTTAATCTAAAATAGATGTCTAGTTTAAAAAAATATATAAAATTGCATTTTTTTTAAGGTTGCTCTTGCAGTTGGAGCTCAACTTAGTACAGCAGAAATAATTCAAATCTGCTGATTGCAATCAGCTATGTATTAGTCCTCAGTCTCCAAAGAAAAAAAATCTACTATGTAAAATTGAAGCAGAAAGTAGTCAGAGCACCACTTTCTGGTTTGCAAAACTCAGCATTGTGCTTTAGCTGCGGGTAAACAAAATTTTGCTGAAACATCCTGTTTCTGCTCCTGAGGCAGAAGAGACTATGGAGTGACATCTGAGGTTTACCCTGCAGATCAGCGGCTACAGAAAGTGCAGAACCTGGGCTCAAATGGAAGAAGCAGGCTCTTTGAAGTTACTTATAGGCTCCGAGCTTTGAATCCAGATCTCCTGAGGCACAGTCCTCTTCACCTCACTTAGAGCACACAGATATGCTTTGGCAGTTTTGATGACTGGACACTGCTCCAGATCCGCCTGTCCAATTAGCAAAGCTTTTCCTCCCCCGGAGGACTGGTACCTGCATGTCATTGGGCCTGAGATCACTCCATAGGGACCAGATCACATCTGCACAGTCACAACAATGCTTAATGTCACAAATGGGCATAAGCCAATTATTGCTATCACCAATGCTTTATAAAAGTACAGTTTTAAAGCTGTCATCATGTGGATCTTGTTAGCATTTTCTTTGTCAAGTCAATAAATAATTTCAAGTTTCCTTTGGTTAATGAAACACAACCCTGGTAGTTAGCTGGCCAACATATATTTACATATTTCAATATTTGAAATAATTCCAAAGTATCAATGCTGCAGCTTTTATACAGATGGTTTAATCATGTTTTTCATCACTACATGACTAATGCAACCACTAGTCAAAAATATTACAACTATTTTATTACTTGTAGTCATACAAGCTATGCAGACATTCTGTCTGTGCTGATGAAAATGAACGCGCCTTGAGAAGTCTACGGCTGATGATGCCGTAGACTTCTTCTAAAACTGATGACATGAACTTCATTCTTATTTATTTGTTTAATAATTATCTGGTCACTTGATGACACTAATAGAAATTTAAACTTTCACCACAAGTTGATCCTTAAATATGTTTTAAAATAAATAAAGACGCCTCAGAGAAATTTACACACCCAGTTATGACGCAACAGAATATGGCGTGTTGCTTAAAATGTACTAAATTTCTCTTGTTTAGATGCAGCATAATACATTTATAATTTTGCTTGCATACATGGCAAGAAATAAAACATTTTACTAAATTAAAAAATAAACATATAAATATGGTTGAGCAATGTATTAGAACAAAAGCAATGTGAGCTATTGTTTTTGGTGCTTTTGTTAAATAGGAAATTCTTTTGGATTTTTCAGTTTTTCACTGATTGTGGAAATTGGTCATTTTTAATTAATTTAATATTTAGCAGCAGCAGAAATAAATACATTTACATACAAATACATAATTAAATGATATATATTTTCATTTAATTATTTACATAACATGACGCCATGGTATGCTTACTCAGAGTTGATCATACTGGGGGAGAATCCCATGCCAGTCACTTCTTCCCACTTCGGCTACACCCTTCTTATTGACTTTATTGACTGTCCACACTTAACCCCTTGCATGAATTAGGCCTTTGTTTTCCTCTCCAGTGAGAAGGGTTTATTACAAGCTCATTTGCAGCATCATTGGAAGCACTTGCCCCAGTACACAGAGCCATTTATTTCCTCTTTTATGTGCATATAAAAGAGAGAGCCACTGAAATCTAAAACAAGCAAGTGACTTTCAAGTTCAAGAGTGGCCTGACTTCTGAAGGCCTTTGATCAAAGGCTTCAATGGCTTGTTCACCTCACTTGTCATTTTTTACCAAGTAGTGCCATTGCAGATGAGATTCAGCACCCTCCCTTTGCTATGATTTTTTACAGTGCTGGCTTAAGCTATGTGTATGTTAGAATATTGCTTCTATGTTTACATATTCAGAATGCAAACAACCATTTTAACCTTTCACCCTTCCAAAGCTGCACCTGCTGAAGTATTTCAAGCTATGAGTTGTGTGCAGCGAGAAGGATACATTTAATTTCCTGAGCTAGAGGTTTTGCATGCTTTTCTTCCTCTAATGATCCAGTTTTTTTCTGCACAGCCATAGAAGATTTGAATATATCTCTAATACCTCCACACAGTGTATTTCCTTCCTTTTATTCCTTTAGCCAAGTTTTGCACGCTACAGATGGCTATAAAAAAGGGATGCATGAAATGGGAAGCAGGGTGGAACTGTCTGTTACTTTAAATACACCGTTTCAGTTGAAAGCCTTATGAGTGATACAGCTCATAAGCTCTCTCTAAACCACCCGCCACCTCCTCACCTTCTGACCTTCAAAGAAAACGCAGGGCTTGATGGCTGTACATCAGCTGCTGGCTTCCATGGATCCTGACACATCCAAACATTCATCACTGAGCCACTCAGCACCGACTGTCTCTCCCGCATGCCCAGAGCTTCGCAACAGTCCGACTCTACTTGTTTAAGATTCATTGCTACTCGTGCTAATGCCATGCTTTCTAATGGACTCGACTTTATTGACCTGCTTTTAGAATACACAAGCAGACCACAGAGGCTATTTTTGAACTTCTGTGAATAGAGATATTCATCATCCAGGAGAAGGCTGAGCTTTACAGACCCTCTCATACTTGGAGCTTGTCTTCTGCCGGGCGCCTGAGCAAAGATAAAGACAGATAAACAATGGACAAGACGCTTGTAATGAATGTTATGCTGGTTGTAACTTTACAATCAGATAAAGGTCAGGGGAGAACGATCAAGTGTGTCTACTTGGCTCGGTCAACTTCATTTGTAGTCGGGGGATGAACAAAGACGGTGTAGTGTTTATGTTTGAGACTTCTTGATATATCTGCATGGAGAGCATTGTTGGATTCCTGAGGTACCAGATAAAACATCTGAAATCATATATCTCTTCTTTTAAATAGCATTTTTAACCCTGTTGTGAGTAAAATTTTATTGTGTTGTGTTTTAGTGTTCCATTGTCTTCTTTATCTGGCTACAGGCTAAGGCTTATTGGAGAGGTTGGCAGTTCTAAAGCATTGCCCAAAGAGACTCTGCTCCTTCTCCAACTGTTTTATCTAGAAGTTTATCCCAATGGTTATTCACATCCCATGAACTCAAACCCTTAGGTTTGAGTTCTGCAAAGGGTAGAAAAAAATATTAGTGTTAAGAACAGCTTGCACATTTTTGCAACATCAGAACACCTGGATCTTTTAGTTGAGGCAAGCAAAAATAATAAATTTAGCTGACTGGACTGCAGTACTTCCTTAACTTGCAATGCACATTTAATACGTCAGTGTTGTTATATGGAAGCCATTGTTTTCTGCTTATTTAATTGTGCAAAATTGATGTTTTTTTTTTTATCTTCGTGTTATGTTAAAATGTTTTTCCCTCATCAAAAACATACCTGATGTGTCACTTTGATTTATTCATGCATCTTTGAGAAGTTCCTTAATCTCTCACAGTAACTACTATGGGGTGCCTAAACCAATGGCCTTCCCAGACCAGAAGGTTAATATCCTCTATCCCCAAAGGCATCCATTCACTAGAGTGGTAACCAGTTCTTAAACTGATGACTTTTTACTGCTATAACAACTTCAGCTCTTTTGGGAAGGCCTTCTACAAGGTTTTGGAGTTTGTTTCCAAGAAATTTTGACCATTCTTCCAGAACCACATTTGAAAAGTCAGACACCGATGTGAGGCCTGGTTTGCAGTTTTCACTCTAATTTATCTCCAAAGCTCTGTAGGCTTTATGTCAGCCACGTTCTTTACATTCAAGCCAACAGTTTGGTCTTTCTCTTTGTTGAAGTACAAAAAATATGGTAACACAAAACCTAGGTGCGCACAGTTGCTGCTATGATCACAATTGTTATTGTTCAAGAATATGCTGGAAAAATGTTTTCAAATAATAAGTTTTTAATCCCAACCTGTTAGTGGATTAATTACAGCAAAGGTACAATTTTTGTTCCCAAAACAAGTAATATCTAAAATCTTCTGTAAGTTCACACTTAAAACCAAACAGCACCAAGTAAAAAAGTAAAAGCACTTCAGTATTTCAACGTTTTTTTTATGAACATTTGAGAGGTTTATAATTTGAAGTTTTGTTCCACAGAAAAATACACAAGTTCAGTCTATTACTGTACATTTTTAATTCTTGTCCGCTTTAAAATAATAAAGCACTATATAAGTCTGATGTCTTTTCTAAAAATAAAAATTCCTTACGCTTTTTTCTAAGAGAACCGTCTGTTTTTGCTCATAGCCAGCTGAATGGGGTCATTGAAAAAAACATTAGTTAAATGTGTGAATTCACGCTTGCCTGCCAAGCAACGGTGTAATCCACCATCAAAACACAGTTGTAGATACTGTTATGATGAATAAACACCAGCCATAATATAACAAACACAGAGGAGCAAATCATGTCATGTGTGGCTGAGCAGTCTGAGTGGTAGTTATCAAAAAACAGTCAACATCTTAAAAGTCAGCAAGAGCATTTTTTAGGCCTTAATTAGTGGATGGCATCTAAAAGTTTGCCTGAAACATAAATAGGTCTTCAGTAAATATCGAACTCCCATGTGGTAATGAGGGGGCAGGATGTGTTTTCACTTATTCCCAAACACATTCAGTTATAATCACTCACTGTGGATGTAAAACAAGCATGAAAAATAGGCATATATATTATATCATAAAAATATTGGATTAAAGCACTGAATTGTTAGTGAGGAGTGTTGGAAGGATGCAAAATGCAGGCTTCCAAACTAAGATTTGGATAAAAGCTTTATTTCACTTAACAAAAACCCAAAGCAGAGAATCCAAAATCATAAATCCAACAACAAGAGGAACACAAAGACAAAATCCACTGAGTGAAGGAGTTCCAACACTGCTCATGGATTTGAAGAAGGTCCATGTTTATATGCGGATGGAGAAGATGACGAAAGGGATACAGAAAGGCCAGGAGATTTATAGAGGAAAAAATGACAATGGAACATTTTTACCCAAATAAAGCAGCGGATAACTATACATCAGATGAGCATTAACTCACATTTAAGTCATTTCCAGCTTTGAAAAAAAGCAGGAGAAAAGAAGTTTAAAAATGTAAAACATCTGCAAGTTTTTAATCATGATATTATACTAGAGGGTAAAAATAATGGAAACATAGGGCTGGACGATGTGGCAAAAATGTATCGCAATAAAAGAGTTTCATTTCAGTCAGTATCAATAAGTATTGATTAATTAATTAAATATCTGAAATACTGCCAAATTGGTGATGTGACATTTTCTCTTTTATCCACAGTTTTTACTCCACATGGTTGTTGTTTATTATTGAGCAGTTATGGTAATGTTAGTAAAACCTTAAACTACTGCCGCAAGTTACTCAGCAGGTTGCTAGGTAACCAAAGAGTGAGTGAGTTGCTATGTGACCAAAGAGTGAGCGAGTTAATTGATGCCAAAAGCCATGTTCAGCTGGCCATAAGAGATGGAGCGGCTAAAGCCTTTTCTCTGCCTGCATCTCCCAGAATGCTGTGCAGTTCTGGATCCGGGTTTGGTGGAATTGAGCTGTGTGCATAATACAAGACAGAGAAAAAAAGTTCTTCCAGCAAAGAGCTGTGTCCTATTTTTTCCTATTTCTTGTATTTAGTGCAAACTTAAAGTCTTTTTGCTCTTGGGGAAGCTTGCTTGGATCTAGTAGCCTAATCGCTGTGTGCTTCTCATTAATTTTTTCCTCTTTTTTTTGTTCTTCATCCATGTTCTGTGCCGGCCTGTGCAGGGTTATGGTTTCTGAAGTGGACTCACGCTGGCTCTGAAACAGTAGCTGAGGCTGAAGAGAAAGCGGCAGCTTTCCCATATAAAACAACTTCACTGCCACTTTTTGCTCCTTTCTGAGCTAATCTGCTCCCACGGGTCTTGGTGAGGAGGAGAATAAACGCAAAGATGGAATGGAGAAATATGATGAAAAGGCCAGTTGTGACAAGCACAGAAAGGGAGGGAGAGATAGCTGCTGGGCAACCGAGAACAAACCCAGTTGGTGTAGGACGGCTGAGCTTTTTGTCAGTTTTTGCTGTTGAAGGTGTACTCTGGCATATTGCTGTTTATTTAGGAACTGTTAGGTAACGAAATCCCAAATTTCAACATATTAGCATCTTTCTCCCATCACTTAGGCTGAGCATCTGTCATACAAAGTGAAGACATTAAAATGTGGATTCTAAACTGTTCCACACATCAGGGGAAACAGTGGAGGGTGTTTTTTATGAGTCTTCCAGAGCCACCACACTCCCTGGGCATCCTCTGCTGCCCATTAATCACGAGCTCTCTTGCATTGTCACCCCAGCCTCCCATCCACCCCACCGCCCACACCCCACCCTTTCACTCTCAGCCTGTCAGTTAACAAGCCTCGACACCATGACAGTGACGTGTGTGCGGCTGACTGACGCCTGCCTCAGGTCCGTATTGAAAAGGTATTGAAATGCTCCTGCATGGAGGCCAGTGAGATTGTATTTCTGAGCTTACGATGGAATGGAAAAAAAAGGAAAGAAAAAAAAAGGCAGCCCAGCTTGGCGATTCAATTAATCGTGCAGGGGAGAAGGCGCAGCTCTATTTTGAGATGCTTTCTGTTTGACAGCATTTACAGTGGCATGTAATCAACCCGTGTTTTCATTTTAAGCACCTGTCTGTCTCCCCTGCCCATCCCCAAAAAAAGACATCACTGATCTCTTTCCTCTCTTACGTGTTGTTGTGTGTCCAGGCTCGGTGTCCCTCAGCGTGTTCCTGGTCTCCCTCGCAGTGACAGTTTGTGCAGTTTGGCTGGTGGCTCTTTGTGGCGTCTGTGGTTGGTGTCAACGGAAGCTGGTAAGTTTACGTACAAATACATTGTAATGCATTACATTACAACTTGAAGTGTGAAAGGGGAAGATATTGTGTATTTATTTTTTTCATCCTTTTTTTTTTTAAAAAAGCTTTTTCACGTTATTTCCTCATCAAAAACATTCCTGGAGTGAATCTTTCATGCTGCAGTCTCCTAATGGTGCACAATAATAAATGAAGGTAACGTAGTTACTTGAATGTGATTAAAAAAATGGCACTATGTACCTGAAAAATACATAATACCGCCCCTTTAATACACCTGTGTAATCAATGAACCATTGGAAACGAGAAAATTCATGTGCATGTTCTGAACAACAAAGACATTAGTTGGAAGGAAAAAAGGTGCAATGACCTCATTGGATAAGTGTGCACACATAATACCTGTTGATACACCTTTTGACACCTTTTCTAGTTTTCAGTCTTTTTAATTAGGCGTCTGTCAACACTGAAGGCTCCATTTTTTTATATAATACAAACCTTGGTGTTTGTGAACTTTAAGATTCATGGGTTATCCAGGAACCTTCCTGGATGACTGAGATTCTGAATTCACTTCCTGCCTTTGTAATAATAGTTGTTGAAATATAGATGTCTTAGTCTAACGCATAAAAACTGAAAGTTCTTATTTTGGGTAATATCTTCTGTAATGTATCTATTAGTAATTATTACACAGTTAGGTTGTCAGTATTTCTACATTTGTGATCATTTTCTATTTGTACAGCTGTGTGAGCTTAATTTTATCAACCCAATTCACATTTATTTACACTTGAGCAGATTAATCCGGTGGGTGCAAACGTAAGCTTTCTGCCGCCTGGATTCATACCGTCTGTTTAAATGCCGTTGACAGAGGGCTCCAATGTAATGAGCTTATTTCTAAAAGGCATCACAAAAAGGTGTGAAACGCTGGTTCTAATTTCAAAAGGGGTTCTTATGTTACATCAAATGTTTGCAATGCAAAATTTTTCTAAAGGTGTTACGGTCAAGTAATTATCTGTTGAAGGGATAACTTTTTCTCCTGGAATATTTTTTAAACTACAAGTAATTTGTAGTAAAAATAATAAAAAAATTTTCCTGTTGTCTCTTTAGTGCCCGATGTACTTTAAGCTTTGATTTGAATGTTCACATGCATGTGATGGTTAAAGCTAACAAAGACATGCAGATGTAGTGTGATGACAAAATGCATGGAGGACAGATCCTGCCACAGTTTGCAAGAAAAAAGAAAAACATGGCCTGATGAATTAACAAATGTGGCAAATATTGCATCCAAAAAATAATAATTTTCTCAACTTACTTGACTATTCAGTATCAATTTATTGCCAATTTTAGCAGGATCTCCAGACCGTCTTGGCCATAAGTTGTTCTTATATTTTCATAGTAGATTTCTTCAAGTATAAAAGAAGCTGACTGTCACTAAGCTTTTATTTTCTCAATTTAATGCTAAATAAGATTTGCTTTGGAAACCAGTGATACAAATTATTTTTCATAGTTTACTACAAGAAAATGAACATACTCAATAACTATTAGCAAGGGACTACCTAAACATACTTAATATTAATCAGAAACAGAATCATATGAAATCGGAAGAGGTATGAAATCTTGTGAAATTAATACAGAATTGAATTTCGCTATATAAATCTATAAACCAACACGCACTGGGATGCTCTCTCAGAACTAGCAGTGCATTAACATTGTCAGTGCAACATCAGAGTTAGCATAAGCCAAGCCTCATTGGTGCACCTCTAGTAGCTGAGTACTTTAAAAACACCTCTTACCGACATGAGTAAACAGTGCAGGCACAGTATGTGTGCAAAATTGTCTCTCTGAGCCCAGATGAAGCAGATTGACCTCTGACAGAGGGCGTGTCATTGGAATTATGTGGTATGAAATGTAATTGATTAAACAGGAGCCACCATTCATCACACAGACAAACCTATAAGCCCGAATGCCACTTCATCTTAAAGGATTCTTTTCACATTTTTATGCCTGTAAAGTTAATTTATTTCTTATCCACCCTGGTACAACCAACAAAAACCTACTTCAAGTTTAATATCGCCTCAATCTCTTTTTCAGCTCAGTGTTGCTCTGCCAAGTCACTCTAATAACAGAATTTGACAGTACAGTAGGTTCTACACACACTATGCCTCGCTATATACGGCCATTGGCAGCGCTACAATCACCAAGAAGGTGGCTGTGCCTGAATTACCTGCTGATGTCATTACAACATATAGGGGTAAATGATCCTTGCTAAAATGGGACAGAGGTTGAGGACAAGCTCTGTGTTGTTTCAACATCACATTATATTTGATATTCCACCTTAAAATAAATGGAGCAGTGAATTTCTTCTAGTTTCCCGTGGTGAGTAGAGGTAGTTCTGCTGCCAGTGTCATGGGAAGTCTCTAAGGTCCTCCTCTGAGCGCCGCTGCAGATGAATCTTATTTTTATCCTCTGACAGTGCTGTGAAGCAGTCCCGCTGCAGCCTCAAGTTGAGATTAAGTGACAATTTTTCTGACCTCACAACACTGTGATGGCTGCAGTCGACCACACAGAACGATTCTCTTCCCTCTCATGAGACGGCATTTAAAGCAGCCTTTCTGTTTTAATTTCAGTGAATCTAGTTACCTTCTGGGTTTGTGTTTGTGTGTGTAGCGGACGAGGTGGGAGGAATTAAGACGTCAATTAAACGCTTTGTAGTCATCGGACTTCTTACTTTGGGGAAAAAATGTCAGCAGCCCACTGGTGTGAAACCACTTTAAACGCAGCTGTTTAATGTACAAAATAATTAAGTGTGACCGAGATGAATCAAGCTCATTTCTCTGATGGGAAACGTTATTGATGACATGCTGCTGCTTGAGGAAGCACAAACAGTGGTAATCTGGTTAAAAACAGCTTTTTCACATATCCTGAAAATATCAGTTTTCTACATGGACTTGCAAAAGTATTTATACCTCCTTAAACATTTTGCCTTTTGTGTAGCTATAAGGTAAAACTTGCTTGTGGCAAAGTGCAGGTGGGAATTGTTAACACTTTCTTTCAAAAGTGTGTTCCTTCTTGTCACTCTTCCATAAGGGGAAGATGTTTGGAGTGCACAGTTGACACGTGTCCTGTCACCAGATTCTCCTCCTGAGCTGTGGATGTCAGAGAGCCATAGTATTCTCTGGTTAATGCTCCTCCTTCTCCTTCTCCAGCTTAGCAAGTTAGATGATTGGCCACTGGCTTGTCTTGGTGGGTTTGCTGTTGTACCAGACGTTTGTGATCTGTCAGATGGTCATGATGCTGCTTGATCAGTAATATTCTGCAGGACTGTGCAGTAATGTAGTAGAAATCTCACTCTAGGTTTTTTGACAGCTTAATTTTCCAGTAGACAATATCTTACTCGCATCACACAGAATTACAAACACATCTGCACTTCATTAGTCTCTACCATTTAAAATAGGTTGAACTAAACAACAAATTTTAAACAAGCAGGAATACAATTTAAAAAAAAATCTAATTTACAAATTCATTTACACAACTGAATGGTCTGCAAAATAAAACATTAATACAGGGGAACTCATAATGTTATTTAAAATAGTACAAACAATACAATAGAAAACAAATAAACCTTCATTTGGTTGTACCCAGTGAGTGAGGAAATGCTGGGCCAGCCCTCTCATGCACCAGTACCTAAAGGGACAAAGAAGAAACAAACAAAAGTGATTTACCAGAAACTCACCTTTTAACAAAACTTTCATCTAATAGTGAAATAAATTAGAAATAATATGTTTAATAAGGAACAAGTTGTAAATAAATACAATTTTTACCACTAAATTTATCACAAATGGGGCTCAGAGTAACTGTGCTGCTTTGATACATTGCAGCAAGGTAGACTCAAGCCTCTATGGGATCCTGCGCAAACAATTGCGTATGGATGATGATGTTCTTTAACAAATCTCAGTTGCTCACATCACAACTCTTTTAAAACTTTGATTAGAATATTCACATGCAGTCTGTGAATATTGCATTCACAGACTCCACCTGAGTTCATTGCAGAATTTAAATAAACATGCTTGCTTTAAGCGAAACTCTTTTATTATAAAAAGGCTTCTGTATTTTCCATAAGGTCGTGCTCCCTGCATGCTTTCTTAGCTCATGTCTAAGGCATTCGTTTTGGATATTTCTGATTCTACCCTTAGACAGCGTCAGCTTTTATAAGAACAAGCGGCTTGCCTGGAGCCTCACGTGTCATTTGCGAGTGGACCCATTCCAGTTTCTGGTATGATTCATAGGTTAATAGACAAGATGTTTTTGGGCAAGTGTTGCTTTTGGTATTTTAGCTTTGGCAAACTGGTGCAATGAGTTTTGTTTCATTGGTCCTCACATGAAGTCAAAAAAGCTCCTTCTTGAAGTAGAACATAAAGAATGCTTTACTTTGTTGTTGCTTAAAGATTCATAGGTGAATTTTGAACAAGTAGTCGGTGTCGTTTAATGCCTGATTTAATCCCAGGAGACAAGAAACAACAAATACTAATACAATAATCTCTTATAATGTGATTATTGGGCTCCTGCGTGGTGGGGCTGATAAGTGTCAGCGGGAGTCTGTGTTGTCGGTAGTGGGAGAGATTTTCAGATTTCAGATGAGGTGCAGCTCTAACATCTGTTTGAGCAGCAGTGGCCGCTTGGCATTCAGAAACCCCCCACCTGCTCCTGTGTACCTTGTTGCCGTTTGATCCGTGACATAGTTGTGAGTGGGGTTAAGATTGAACCAGACCACATTCACAGCACTCACTCAGGGTTTCCCTTTAGTTCTCTGCCAGCTGTTACCATATGAGAGAGAAATATTATAATTATATCAATGAGATGATCATGAATCAAAGACATTCAAAGGAAGATGGTCATGTAGAAAAGAAATGGTTCCTGGAGGATTTAATACAAAATGAAGTGCAAAATGCAACATCAGAACACAGGTAAATAAAAATGATTTTGACTGATGCTAAATGTAAATCTCTTGATTTCACAGCCCTTTTAATAGTTGACTCCTATTTAATTCTGGTATATCGAGTGAGCGTGTCTACTCTTGTTGCCTGTTAATTCATGGCAAACAAACACAGCTGGGTGTTGGAAGGCGAGTGCACTGCCAGGCGAGACAGAAAGAGAGCCATGCTTTTAACTCTGCCTCCTCTCATGTTGGGACTCTTTCAGAAAACTCTCAGCATCACCGCAGGCAGTCAAAGACCACATCTCCTCTTACTCATCTGCAGCTCTGCAGCACTAACTAAACTTGCTGCTTCCTCCAAACAAAGCATTTGCTGACTCTCTGCCCCTTTTATTAAGTCAAAGCATCCTTGTCAGTGCCTGAGACACAGAAAATGTGTTGTAAAGTTCCTTCTGTATTGCGGCATCCCGTTGCTTCCACTTTGTTTTCAGAGTCGTGAAAGAGGTGTGTGCAGTAGAGTTGTGTGCAGTGTGGAAAATGGGACAATCTTCAGTATGCAGCATCATCCAAACAACGGTGTTGTCTCAGGGAGCATAAATCTGTATTATGTCATGTCAGTTTTCCTAACATTTTGAAGCACAGGCAGAAAACCGGTTTCTATGTACCAATTTGTTTTAATTGCCAGCCTTGAGACTACAACACCTTCAGCAGTGCTACCTTCAGCAGACGGCAGAGCTGCCAAAATGTGTAATGTTTGTGGTGATTGAACTTTGCAAAAGACTTCTTGATGGTGAATGCTGCATAATGTCTTTCCCTAAGCCATTATGAAATTGCTTTTCCTTAAAAAAGAGATTTTGATCCAGATTCACTTAAGAACATCAGGCCATTGCTGCAAATTTGTCAGCTGCATGTTTTGATAGAAATATTCTGCTGCACAACATCCTGAAGGGATTTGACATCTGGTGACTGTGGAGACCCTCAGTACCACGAACGTCATGTTCAGGAAACCAGTGGAGATGGCTAGAGGTTTGTGACATGGCGTGTTATTTTGGTGGAAGTAAACATCAGACTTTACTGTCCTTTCCTGTGGTCATTGAGGATGCTTATTTTATTCATATGAAACAGTTAAAATATGTAGAATAAACATATGGAGTTCATTATTATTAATAAAACCATTGACTGTACTTTAGAGGTGAACTAAAGCTACAATCGTAATTGTCAAATGTATTTTTATGTAATACAGCCACATAACATCCTCCTCTGTTCCTGTCATGGCAAATACTACATCTAGAAAGTTTTGTCAGTTAAATTTAACTTTTTTTTTTAATTCTAAAATTTATTTGTAGAATTGAAACAAAGCGCATGTCCAGAGAAACATGCAAAATTTATAAGCACAACTTGTATAAGAAATTGTAGCATAATTTAAAACAGCCACTTCAGAAACTGATTAAATATTTATTTTAATTTATTCATTAAACTAATTTGTGTTTTTTAAAAACTAATTATTTAATTCTTTCAAAACAAATGCTGTATTCTGGGAATTTGTGAGAGCCTCACTAATTAACTGCAACACCCCCAGCAGAATTTAAGTCATGATATGTTTGACTGCTAGGAAGTATTTTGGGGATTATTTCATTATTCGATCCATTGTTTTGCCGAGAGATTTATTATGAAGTGCTGACTCAAAGCAAGACCTCACTGAAGCTTTCAGTCTGAAAACAAAAAGCCGGGTGGTGAATTTTATCGTCTTCTATTGGTTTTCTCTAACCTAGATTTGGAGGTATTGACTTGATTTTCTCCTTTGTTTTCCGTCTTATTTTGTAATAACTGCTCAGCTTTGTCATATCAGCCTTTATAGATTTCTGCTGCCTTACTGTGTTTAGAGAGAAGAAAATGACGTTAACTATCCATTCTTGTGAATGAGCCTGAAGGACACTGTGCAGAAGTAATTTATTTTTTATTTTTTGAAGCTGTGTGTTCTCAGCGAGACAGCGGTGTCTCGCTGCAGAATGGATGACTTCTTCCTCGTTTTAAACCCAACCCACTAGGGACTGTCAGTCAGTCACTGTTTCACTCAGTTCTCATTTGCACCTGTCTCTCTCTCCTACTGTCTTCCATGCCATTGTTTCACAAGCTGCTCTGCGCCATCATTGTTTTTCACTCCTTGTGGTCAGGCCTTTTTTTTGTTTTTCAATTTGATTTCCATTTTCAGCTTTTGCTCGTCTTTCTTGGCGCGGGACCTTTGCTCATCTCCTGGGTCCTCCCACCTTCCAGAAAATTTTACTATTGCAGTGAATGAAACATGAGTTTTGTTTGTTAGTTTGTCTTCGTTGCAAAGAAAAGCACAAGTTTTGCTCTCCAAAATAGTTGTGATGCAAAAGAATTTGCTGTAGATTGACCAAAATATTTGGATAAATCCACCTCTTCTACTTGCAAGTTATATTTTATGTACTTTTCAGACACATTGTGAGCACACACACAGATACACCCACATTTTTTTTGTGTTTTATAAGCAGTTCATTTGAAATTCATTGTGTCATTCTCTGGCCCTCTCTGTTACGAAGCTTTTTAACTGGTTATTCTGTCATTGTTTATTCATTTGTTGACCTTTCCAGTTTAGATTAGAACTGAACACACAAGACATGAGCGACTTAGTGTCCGTGTATGTATTAGATATGATCCTGTTTGCTACTGTGGCCTTTATCTTTCCTTCTCAGCAGAGCTTTTGTAAACTCTGACTTCGGAACAAAACCAAAATCCACGTAATTCTGGGATTTGGTTGCAGTTTCTGGGTGAGCTTGATTCTAGGAAACGCAAACTCCAAAAGCGCCGCCTGGCAAGGAAAAAAAAATAAGTTTGATGATAAATATTAAAAATGTAAAAAATGAAACGTTACAAGAACGTAAAATTATAAACAATATATAGAGATAAATCGCCTCTTTTTCTCTTTAGAGGTCAGTGATCATCATGCACATTTGCAGCTTAATTTATTTCAGTGAACTTATTATTATTATTATTTTTAGCTTTATTCAAGTTGTCCAGACTTTATTTTTTATAACCTAACTCTGCTCTAAAGTATTACACAACATTATGTCCCCTGGTCTTCCTTGCTGCATGTTAACTAATGTGCTTCAACAAATCCTTCAGAGAAAAGCCACAGTTGTGCTAAGATTAAATTGCTCCCTGACGGACTCTACTTGTAAAAAGATTCATGCAAGCAATTGGTTTCACTGGATTTATTCAAAAGTGTCAGAGCAAAGAGGCGAGATATTCCAGATTTTTACTTGTAAAAACATTTGATCCCCTCATGTGATTTTTGCTGTACTGACAAGGTGAGATGGAAACCTGGCTAGGGTTTTAGCTATTTTTTTTTTGCACTCTAGTTATATGACCTTCGTGATAAGTATGCTGCTTTATGCTACACCAAAATATCTAAGGCTGTAAGCTTCATTAACTCCCAGGAAAACAGCTGAGCTCTGGGATCATACCTTTAGTCAATATAGAGTCGAACTTATGGGATGGAGGAACCGTGTCCTCTCTTTGTGTGTATCAGAGCATCACTTTTAGTGTTACGTTCATGGTTTTATGTGTGGAAGAGCAGCTTTGGGTTGATTCCCAACCCGTTCCACTCGTATAAAAGTGTCAGTAGAGATTACCTGCAGAAGGACACGTGTGAGGCGCCTTTAACAGTAATGAGCTTTTCCAGAAGAAGAAAGCGCACAGCAGAACCTACTTTTTGAGCCCTTTAAATTGCCATTATTTCCATGGTTACTGCAGGTCATGCTCCAGCTGTTTGAAATCAGGTTTGTGCGGGACTTTTAGGAATGCCACTCTCCAGGACCCGGCGGATTACCTCAAAGAGGCAATTGCCATGTAAATTTCAGGGTGGTGTGAATGATAATCATAGTCAGAAATGACTCTTCACAGCAGATTTGATTTGACTTTGATTAGTGTAATCAGAGTATCATGAGGAGTGACGGCACAGTGTTGCTGAGATAATGGGAGAGGCATTTATACTTGAAATTAGCACAGCAAAAACACAGCTTCAAAGGAGAAATCCAGGCTAACCTTTTTGTGTCTTTGTTTTCCTCGTCATCCCTTCCCTTCTCCGTTTGGCTGCAGGGAAAGAGGAACAAGCCGGGAGTGGAAACAGCCGACACTCCAGACTCTGCACGTGGGCGAGGGGAGAAGAAAGCCATCAAGTAAGTGTCTGGTAACTGGTTGGGGTGGAACAGTCTGGTGATAATGAGCTCGATTTGGTTCGGCTTTGAGTCCCCCCAATGAACATCCACACAAACAGCGCAGAAAATGAGCATTAATTGTTTTTGTTATGTAAAAATGTCCTCAAGGATAGTGTTATAGAGAGCAGTGTGATGCTAGGACAGTGATTTAATCAGTTTAGATTTAATCTGCATTATTTCACATTTGAAGATCTTTGTTGTGGATGAAATCCTTTGACGGCTCAAGAGGCTGCAGGTTCAAGGCAAAAGACTTCTTGTGAAATGCTTGGAAGTCTGATTATTTTGGGGTGATATTAATCTCACATTTCTTGCAGGAATGAAACTGAGATAAAGGCATTTTATCGTCTTGGTAAACGAAGCTGGATAGGTCAGGTTTATATTCCTGTATGTGCTGCTGTATTCCACGTAATAACCTGCTCATTCTCTTCTTTAGCCTGGTTTTGCCTCAGCTACTTTCAGTCTGTTTTATTTATTTCTGTATGGATGGTTTTTAAGCACTGAAATGAGCTTCAGCTTGTAAATGCATTCTGACTTGGTTTGCTGGATCTCTTATGTTTTGTGTTTTGTTTTTTTTTCTGACTGGCTCCAGCAGCGTTGGTGTGCTCTGTTGGTCATTTCAGCTTCCAACTCCTTCCTTCTTTCTGCTCTGTCCCTGTGCTACAACTCTGACCGCTGCTGTGTGACTTGTACAATATTAGTGATTCTGCTCACTGCACTCTCTGACTATGTGTGTGTAATTTCTCTGCACTGTGTTTCTTGCTTTCTTTCTCACTTCTCTTAACGCCAAGGTTGGGATGCAGACTTCACTTCTGCTTCAAGAGTTTTCTATTATTATGATGTGTCTTTTTATTAGTTTGAGTGTTTTTCTTGCAAATATGTCTGTGCAGTTGGCCACCCTGAATAACCGCCAATGTATTTTTAAATACGCCTTCTGCGACAACTTGTCTGCTTCAGGTAGAGAAACAGACTTTAAATCTGGGCCTGCTGTCTTTCCGTCGATGCAAGAACAACAACTTCGTCCTCCAGCCAAGCCCCTGGGACGGCCTGTGATGTGAATGCTCGGTTGGTGCCAGGTCTGTCCGTAGTTATGTCGCTCTGACCTGTCTCTCTCTTTGGCCGCAGTGATCTAGACAGAGACTTTTGGAATAACAATGACAGCAGCACAGTGCAGCAGAGGTGGAGCTCCTATCCGCCCAAGGAGTTTGTACTAAACATTTCTCCCTATGCCCCATATGGAGATCCTCGCCTCACGCTCAAGTGAGTCTTGATCCAAGTTTGGTAAGAGACTTCTCTCTGAGCAGGGCTGTAATGAGGCAGGGGCAGCACTGCTCTCTTTCTTTTTCTCTGCTCCCTTTTTCTTTTCCTGTCTTCCCTTTCCCACTTAATCCCTTCACCAGCTTTGCTGTCATCACCATTAACAAACTAATCCAAATTATGATTGGATGTGGATAATTTCCATACGTAAAGACCAAATCTTCTCTCAAATAACGGGGATATTAGCTGGAACACTCATTTTGAAAATGCAATAAAAATGTGCATATTTGTTGACCTGCTTTTGTTATATAACGTCATTTCCATCATCTGTAGTAACAACAACAACAACAACAACAATGATGATGATAATAACCCGACCACTGTTGGCACACTGGAGAGCACAAATGATTGCTAATGATGGCTCTGGTTGGGAAATCTGAGCACAGCAAATGCCACTTATGCACATTACAGCATCCTGTTAAAGGCATTTGACTATTAGTGCATCAACAAAATAGCACAGTCATAAAGCCCGCCAGCATGTTCTGCTGCTTCTCCTCGCAAAAGTACAGTATGTACACCCCTTCCTATTTCACGCATATGTCATCCACAAACTGTGAAAAAGCAACACAAAGTAAAGCATAATTGTGAATTGGAAAGAAAATGGTAAATAGTTGTAAAATTTTGTGGAGAAGGAAAAAAGAGTGAAAAGACAGTTGAGTGTTTGAACTCCTTTGACTCTTATGCCTGTATATACATGTTAGTGCAATCAATTGCCACCTAATTAGCCTGGTGCTCATTTATCTTCTTTTTATTGTGAAGACCTCAGAGATAAATGAGGTCAGATGAGTCAAAGAGCCAAGAGTCCCATGTTAACAATGGAAGAGCTGAGGAGATTCACAACTTAAATGGAATGAATGTTGACGTTTCAGAAGAACAAAGATCTTAAACATGTAGCCAGAATTACAATGTAGTAACTCTGGCTACATGTTTAGTTTAAGTTTAGATTAATTGGATTAAGGCATATATGTGTTTGTTTGGACTAGTCAAAGTCCAGACCTTCATGAATGTGTGTAAGGATTTACAAAACTGATATTCGCAGAAGCTTTTCATCTAATCTGGCTGAGCTTCAGTTTTCAACTGTCTGGAAAGAAGAATGAGCATAAAATTAAATTTCTAGATGCGCTACACTGATAAAGGCAAGACGTGTTTTTAAAGAAAAAAATGCTAATTAAATGCAAATGCATGCAACATATTTCTGACTTACAACTAATTCTTCTGCCACTTTACATCTCTGTTTTATTTTGTGTTAGTCTTCCCCATAAAATCAAAATAAAACACATCTCAGTTTGCCAGTATTACACGACAAAGGAGTGTGAATACTTTTGCGAGGCTACGTACAATATCACCTTTAAGTGATGCACAGATGCCCCCTCACTCTCTACAGCCCTGCTGCTCCTCACTAACTCCTGACCTATGACCTCGCCTGTCTCTGCCCATGGTGTGACCATGGAGACGGACAACCCTCATTTTCCTCCTCTCCAAAAACACTTTTAACCAACCTTTTTCGATGATGTGTGAAACCTGCCTGTCCTCTGCCTCTTTCTTATATCTGTGTGGCGCTGTTGTGGTTGCTTTTATTGTGGAGGGTTGACCGTTACCACCAGGTCGCCAAGTGGTGACAGTTCTCACCTGTACTTAACATCCATTTGTGGCTTACTCTTGAATTCTCCCCCCATCAATGTAATACCAACAGTGTGTGCTGCACTAACATTTAATCACTTGAACTGCATCTGCTCTCTGCCATTTTTGGGACGCAATATAACACTGTTTTCTTTCTCCTTATTGCTATAAAAGTCTCACTTGATTCCAATGAAACTCCGGCAAGGTCACCTCTGGGCCCTGAGAGGACATTTAGATTCTGGGAATTAATCTGATAAAACTCCTGAAATTGGCCATCTTAACCAGATTGCCCAGAAGAAAAAGACTGCACTCAAATATTTAAGAAAGACTTAAATATTCTTTATATTAAGTCTCTTTATATTGCAAAGCATTTTTAAATGCAAAGCATTCAAGCTTTGCATTTGTTTCCTATAAACATCTGCGTCATTAGGTCCTGCCTTCATGTGTGAAAAGTGGTGAGTTTTCTCTACTACATGGTTAGCAGAAATAATCTGCTAAATCACTGTTGTGTGGCCCTGAAAAACAGTGACATTCAGTCAAAGTGAGACTATATAATGATAAGTTTCTCAGAGGGAGAGACGAAGGCGACCTCTTGACTCCCACCAATAATACGTCGCTAAAGCCAACAGACAGCTGGGAAATAATTTCCTTTCTGAGACTTCCTCGAGATGAACAGCTTTCCGTCGTTGTAATGACACCAGGCCTCATTTAGTCAGTCTCCCTGTAAAAAGGATTTAGTGGACTTAATGATAATTTTTAAACATTTTCAACAGCCATAACATTCTCTTCGCAAAGGGTGATAGCTATTGAATTATTAAAGTCATAATTTAATAAAACCTGTTCAGGTAAGGAAATGGTATTTATATTGGCTTCCTCTTTTATTGCCAACTCTGGTGGAGCAGCGTAAAAAATAACAATTTTATTAAACGTTTATTGAAATGGCAGACACTAAAAATGAGCAAACCCAGCGTACTTGTATAAGAAGTACTTATAGTCAGACTGTCTAAAAATTGCACAAACACACACAAACAGAAAATCATGGTGCTGTATCCATACATCTTGGTTTTACTGCTGTTCAATTTGCCCCTTATGCAAGTTAGTACCAGTGATTCTTAATGTCCTACTCCTCCATTTGTACCTATTTCATAGCAATGTATTCTAATACTGCTGTTTTATTTTTCATTTATTTAAAAATTTAGATGAATTATAGATGCCAAATTTGATAGAAAGTCTCTAATCTCATAATATTTTTCTATTGTGCATCAGAATGGAGTGAAAAGTAAATAGTGCGTCTCACTACTTTCCAGATTGCTTTGGTTCTGGTCCCTGCTTTGGGCTATTGACTGTCATTATATATGGCAGATTATGATCAATGATGTAACCAAAACAACTTCAGCTGGTATAAATTATTTATCGGAGTCACAGTAGACTGTGAGAGGAAAATTACTTCAAATCGAGTAATGTCCTATCAGGCAGGAGATGTGTCACTGATGGCTACCGCAATACACGATAGATGATGCTATTTACTTCTTTAAAAAGATGGGAATAATACAAACAAACTGTAAGGATAAGAAATGGTGAATCACCAAGGTGAGCAGTTACCTCTTGATTCATTACTAGTTTATTTTATTTGTAAAAATTGCATGTTTAAATGTATTTATTCCCCTTGTCAGTAGGCAAAAGTAAAAAGAATAAACAAAAAGTTCTTATAGTTGTTTTCTGGCAAAAGTTGTATCTGAATTTCCAAAATAATCCTACTTGCTTCTGCCCGTGTTAAAGAGTAAATATACATTCACCTTGTGCTCTGCTCAGATGAAGCTTGTATCCCATCCTGACCATCATACGGGTAAAGTTGAGATCGATAAAGTATAAATATGCACCAATGTGGCAGGTAGTGAAAGTCAAATTTGAAAGGTGACCCTGGTGCAAGTTTAATACCCTTAGCTCCCAAGCATGCACGGTGCAATGATAAGTCTTAGGAGCCTTGTGTTTTGTGTCTCCTGGAGCGGAGGAGCCATGCATATTAATGAAATGCAGTCATGTCACCAGAGGGCACTAATGTTCTTTTAATTTTGATCACCACTGCACCCGTTTTGAGATTAAATTTGAGTTGACAACTGCTTTTAATGGGGACGTTGATTAATTCCGGTACCATGTGCCTGTTTTTGAAGGCCGGTGTGATTAGCACAGTACTTTCTGCTTTGCGTTTATCTTTCTGAATACTGTCACCGAGTCTTAAGTGCTGTCTAAATGACAAGTAGGTATTTCAAAAGGGATCTTTTACACATCAAGGTACAAAAACAAATCGCGCTCAGTGGCTTATGAGCACCAAATATTTCTTATGACGTCATACTTTATCTAAGAAGTAGCACATCTCAAGGCCTAGAAGCTCAAATTAAATGAAAAGGAATAACTTAAAGGCCAATCGGCACACTTTTTCTGCTCAAATCTATGTCCTCTAAGCCCAAAGGAGGAACTAGTTGCTGGTTTTTCATCCTTCACAGGCTACCTCTAAATCCCTCTCCTCCTCCTCTTGCTTCACCTAGACGTCCTCTCCCCATCCCTGTCCTTTTCCACACTGGACTCCAGACCACTTTCATTCACCTGCTTTCTATTTGACCTTGAAACCTGGGTCTGCCCCTTCGCACAGTCCACCGATCGGTCTCACTTCCTTAATCATGTGGTTTCTCAATCTGTTTTTTTGTGTCTGTTTATATGTCTTTCTCACTCTCTTTGGTCTTTCTCTCCTCTGCCCATCATTATCCCCCTCTTCTGAACCCTTTGTCTACTTTGGGATCTCTACATCATCTCTTGTCCCTCAGTGGGGCAGTGTCAGGGGGGCAGAAGGGGGCTGCCGCAGCTGGGCATGTGGGTGCAGGGGGGGGTCCTTATCGCAGTGACAGCGTGAAGAGCATGGTGACAGAGGGAGTGAAGGCTGGGAAGTGGCAGGCCGTCCAAAGCCACATGCAGTCCGGAGGATTAAGACCTACCAAGTGAGTTCAGAACCAGAGATTATAAAACTCAACGCTTCAGTTGCAAAATGCACACCTGACTCGCATAAGATGTAGTTCTTTTGGGTTTATCCCTTTAGCTGCACCAATTATTACATGAATGACTTCAATTTGGGAGCAAACAAATGATGTACTCTCAACACCCTTCTAACATATGAAGCCTCTTTCCTTTCATGCACAACAGTTCTTCCAGTTGTTATGCATCCGAGGTGCACATTTCTTATTGCACATAATTTATCGTTCTATGTGTTGAACGATAAATTATATTTAACAACTTAAGCAGGCAATGAACACGCCGCTAACATTTTTCTCAGTAAACATACTTTTAATTGGAGCTATTGATTGGATAGAGGAACTTTTTCCACCTGATGACTGCTTCATTCTAGATTTTGATAATGTTTTTTGGTCTTTAGTGGAGTCTTGTGCAGATATTGATTATAGAAAAACTTTCTAATCCAGCTCTTTCTCAAACTATCTGCAAGTGAACCTGTGATGAATAAAGGTAAAACATTCTGAAACAGATAATTGGGACTTTAGGTTATCTGGGAATCTGATACCAACTTTTCAGAACAGTAACTGGAATCACATCAGGACTTTCCTGAGCACTCTTATATAGATTTAGAGACTGCTTGGGTGTGTGTAATATCTTCAGGAGAGTAGGACTTGCATGCTGCCAGGAAGGTTAAGGTAACCAGAAATACATTAATCCTCTCTCTCTCTGAAACTTGAATTGTTACATTCTGTTACATTGTTTTTTAATTAAGACTTGAACTTACAATCTAAACTGAGTCGGTCATTGACTGTACAAATACCTCATCTGTGACGTTTGACATGATGTCGGGGCTATATTCAGTCTTCTGTAAATGAGGCAGTTAAACGCGGGTGCTGTGATTTTCTTCACATTCCGTTGACACTTCATGCCTGCGATTTCTTCCTCCACAACACATTTACGCTCATCACTACCTCGCTCCCTCCTTTTCTCCTCCTCTCATCTTTCTTTTTGCCCCTGTCTGTAATTGGATTCTATTTTCAGGTCGCCATGAGTGTCTGTGTGTCTCCTGCGTTTGTGTCTCGCACCCTGTCTCTTCCCATCTCTCCTCCATCGTCACCTTGTGCTCCCATCGTTCTCCACTGGTCTGTTACCATCTTCTCTGCCATCGTTTACCTCTTTCTTACTAACTGGTTTACTTTTGCAAGGCATCCATTGAACTTTTTTTCATCCTTTTATGTGTAGCTGTTAGGTACGGCGAATATCACAAGAAAAGCTGCATGTAAATTGTGTTGGATGAGGTAATGCAAACTGCACAAACTGATGGGAATAGCTCTCTCATGACCTAGTTCTGGTAGTCTGGGTTACACAGCGATCCAAGGGAGGAAGTTATATTTAGTTAGGAGAACAAACTAGAAAAAGAGACAATGAGAAGTACTGTAGAGTCTGCAAAACACAAGAGTGATGTATATGTAGGCAGACAAAGAAATTCTAATTGCATTGTGGGATAGTGGTTTGAGTCATTTTAGGCAAGGCAATTAATCAGTTAAACACTATTTAAGAAGAGGAGGAGTGGAAATTAGGAGACTGACGGAGGGAGGGAGTCTTGCTGTAGAAGTTGGTTGGCTGTCAGGATCTCTCTAGAGGTCCTGCATGTGTTTAAAAGACCAAAAATACTTAGAGAGAAATGAGGAGAGGCTATCAGAGGTGGAAATGTTGACAGGCGAGTAGAAGAAATGGGGATTTCTCGTCGAACCACAAAACTCTCGACGGCGAGGCCCGGAAGCAGTAAAGCCTCGACGCGCACCCCGCGATGCGGGCGTGCCGCTCAGAGCCGCAACACGCCTGTTCGGACGGTCAACATCCGACCGCTGCCGCTGCGAAGCTCACCTCCACACAAACAGCATGCTCAAGCCACACAGCCACGCAAGGCGCATTCGCGTCCAACGCAGACTCACTGCCCGACTCAGCACCACGAGCAGCACATGTCACATGCCGATCATCACTCAGGCTGCACCTTTTACTGCTATTTTTGTTACTGCTGTTACAGCTGCTGCCTCATGTTGCTCTCTTTTTCTCTCCTCCTCCTCCTTTCTCCGCCTCCCAACGCTCCTTTCTCTGATCCCTCCTCCACTTTGACCTCAAATGCTACCACACCTTCACCCTCCTCTCCAATCACACAACCTTCAACTTCCTCTTTGGATGAACTTTCCTGCTTCTGCCCGGATGCCAACCTGACTTTGTCTCCAATACCTCCCCAATGCCCTCGATCTCTTTGTCTAATCTCCGATGATTCCTCACCTCTCCTCATCGCCTCCTGCCCTGACCTAACCACCTCCGCCGGCACGTCGTCCTCACCAAACCAATTCTTTGCCGGCCCTGGCCGTCAACCCGTTCTCTTTCCTCACTACTCCTCTGCCCTCCTAGCTTTGGTGATCCAGTCTTGTCCTATGCCTCCACCCTGGAGCACATTCCCTCCCGTCCTCGGACGCTGCTGCGGCAGCAGAGTCTGCAGCAGCCCCTCATCCACCCATCGGGCCCGGGTCTCAGCCACCCGCCTACCACATCCCAAAGCTTGGGACAGTTAAACACAGGACCTGGACAGCCTGGGGGAGGTGGTGGGGCAGGGAGAGGAGATGGTAACAGCGGTGAGGGTGGGGGTGCAGGTTCACGAGGCAGTGGCCGGGGTGCACGGGGAGGCTCAGCGGGAGCAGCCGCCTCACGTTATAGGGGAGGTGGAGCAGGAGGGCGCTCTCGCGGCAATCCTGGCAGTTGGGATTACATGATGGACCAGATGAAGAACCGGGGCCTGGATGTCAAGTCCTTCCTGTAAGTCTCTAAAAGCCTTCCTTTACTCATAAATAAATAAATAATAGCTGTTGTCTGTCAGATTGCATACTCTGTGCTATGTATATTTTGTTACATATTTGTGTAAGGTACATCTTTAATGTGTACTTCTTCTAAGAATTGAATAGTTTTCAGTAAAATAACTTTATATGCTTAAGTACTAACCAGTGCATAATTTACAGCCTATAGATTTTCTCGTCCTTCTGGTGTTTTCTGCATGCGTGCATCAAATATCCAGGGAAGGATATTACTTTTTTTTTCTCAAAATATGATAAATTATATTTGTCTATGGAAGCATGCTGATGTGTGTGAGAGAACATTGCAGTGGAGCTCAGCTTCTACAGTTTTAATAAATATCATTGACAGTTGCAGCGATGGATGTAGGATATATGAACTTATCTCCAAAATATAAGAATGTATTTAATCAACAGATTCTAACAAAGCTTGTAGCAATGAAAGAATAAGGACTAATATAACCAACCTGGAAACGTAGATGAAAATGGGTAATTTCAATTCTTTCTGAATTTCAGTTTTTTCCAGTTTCTTTTGCTCTGTATGTAGTTCATACTCTTTCTTCCACTCCAGTATAGAAATAAGTTTAAATTTAAAAACACTGAAGTGCTCCTCCCATTGCTTTGCTTTAGATGACCTAATTTAAGTTGTTGCATATTTAGCTTGCTACCTGCACTTAACACCTGATATTTCTAATGGCCAACTGCTAGTATTCATGGAGAGTTGTGAGGTCAAAGTTTATTGTGTTATATTTTTAACCCTTAGGCTTTTTACTGTAGAGTCTTGAACTGAAACCTTGGGATTTTGAAGGCTAGAAACCATTATTTTGGCAACTTTTGCTTTTCATTTGTGTCTGCTTCTTACTCATTCCTGCTTGTGATAGAGTTATTTGAAATGCTGAATTTCTGACAGTATTCAGTTAGACGTTGTAATTTCTGCCAGTCCAGCTTTCTGACTCTGATATGCACAGACATGTGTCAGCACCTTTCTCCCAACAATTTACCAGAATAATTTACATTACATCAGCTTGACATGAAGTGTTTAGGCAGGTATCCTCTCTTTTTATGCTGCTAAGTACTTTTTAGTGTTTAGCTGTACTATTGCAATGTAGCTGTCAAAACATGTTCCTAAGAAACCATTCAAACTCTTTCTGCTGTTAGTTTTTCTCGCATTAACTTGGTTTTGCTATATGTTACTTCACGCTAAACTTACACATGGTTCAAAAGAGCATTAAAATACTGATATATTGAAGATGTATTAAAACTCTTTAAGCTGTGCAAGGCTTAGCAATGGATATCAGACATATAAAAGTTAAAATTGGTGTGAAAGAAGGCATTTTATTACCTGATTAACTTTAAGTTCAGATTCAGTTCCTTCAAGTCTGACTGTTTTACTTTGTGTGAGATTTGCAGCAGCTGTAACATCAACTGCTTTTTGTCCTCCTTCAGCTTAAGGATGTTCCTTGCTTTAAATCCAGTAATCCAATTGTTTCATAATCCTGAGGCAAAAACTGTTTCTAACATAGACTGCTTTTGGTAGGTAGGACGAAATCTGTCCTCTTGACCTATTTACTTCCACTGAGCTCACCAATCTTTCCTGCATCGATGATCTTTGTAGAAAGATTTTGCAATCCATCTTTGTGTCACCAAACATCCATTTGACATATTGCTTCTAAAATGGTCTGTCTTTATCAAAACAATAGTCTGTAGACATTTACAACCATACCCCAGCAGTGTTGTTATTCATATAGTTTAGATACTTTCTTGTTTTAAGAGAGCTTTCCAAGCGGTTTTTTTTTGTCCAGTTTTTGGTGTAAATGTATTGGTCCACTTGAAGAGGGACAAAACTAATTTACAAGTAACCTTTCAGCAAGACAGAGTTTGTTATATGTCAACAATATTGATAAAAAGAGCAGATTTCTCTTGTAACATGTAAAAAATGTCTTATATATGAAGAAATATAAGTTGGAACTAATATTTTTTAAAATCAATATTAAGGAACTATTTACTTAAAACAAACTTTTATATCTTCCTAAAAAGTAGCTTATAAGTTAGGTTTGTGTTACTTGAAGTGGATCAAGATATTTGCACCAGAAACTAGACAAAAAAAATACTTGGTAAGATTGAATGTTTTTGTGATTTTTAAATGCATCACAGATAACAATCTGTGACAAGAAGAATCGGTATTAATGTAATTTATTCCAATTTTCTCCAGTGTATAGTATTATAGATTTAGAAAAAAAGCTGAGCTAAGCCCCGGCATCTCCCCCAATTCATTACAGGAGCTGATCATGGAAATGAGAGATAATGAAGCATCAAAACAAATAAGGACTCAATAAATGGGGCTATAAAAGTGCAATTAAAATTGCTACTAAGCATAGAGCAATACATGTAAATATGTAATAAGGTGTTGAAGCTGAGCTTTAAGCTTGTACTATGGATTCTTACCTTTATTAAAACCAATTAATTGCCTGCATTTATTCACTTTAATATTAGAGACTATGCATCCCAGGGAAAGCATTTAAATGTCTCAACAATATCATTTTACAACATTCACAGATGATGTGCCTCTAATGAGCTGTGATAAAACAAAAAGCTACTCATTGAAAACATAAAAAGTACTGAGTCTGTTTTTTTATTATTTAGAAAGTCGTGCCTGAAGAATGACAGGAAAGTGCGACATACTGTGGGTTCTCGTTCTGTCGGAGGATTGTTAAATGGTTCCACTGTATGCTCTGCTAAACAGTAACATCTGTTTTGTTGGCATTCAGCCTGTCTGCCTGCAATCGCTGTAACAGAACGGCGCTTACTTAATTACATTCCTGAGACGGTGGTAGGAAGAGCTAGAATATATTTATCTTCACATATGTCTCATCCAGTTTGGTTATTTTTAGCCACATTTCATATGAAACAGAAGTTTTGTTAACTTGCCTGCTTCTTGTGTCGAGTCTGTTCAAACATAGAATGTTTTGTGAAAGTATTCACACCCACTGAACTTTTCAGTTTTCTTCCCTGTCACAATCAGAAGCATTTGTGCTTTGGTAGAAAGACAAGTCCTCAAAAAAATTACAATGTTGAAAGTTTTAAATGTGACCTCTTTCTAACACACCTGAGTAACATGAGTATCCAGGCCTCTGCACATTCAATATGATAATTATTCAGATTAGAGGAAAATTATGTATCCATCCTTTATTTAACCAGGAAAAGTATCACAGTGAGATTAAAAACCTCTTCAAGAGTGACCTGGCCTAGATAGCAGCAATAAAAATACAATAAATATAAAATACAAGACCAAACACCCAAAATGCATAATGAAGAGGAATCACATAACCAAACATTAAGGCAGTTACAGAAGCCAAGTAATCTGATCTATTGTTTTTTTAGAATTGATTTAAGTTGCCCTAAGGTATGATATATCCTTAAATACTTCTGCAAATTATTTCAGGTGGCTGGGGTGGAAATTTTAAAAAACATTTTATCCAGTTCAGTTCTGACCTTTGGAAAAATAATATCCTGAGAGCATATTTTACTGTATGGAAAGGGAAATAACACTGAACATTACCTTATAACCACTTGAAAATGGATGTAGCTCAATGTAGAGCAATCTTGGAGGAAAAACTCTGTTAGAAGCTGCTGAAGTCTCAGGTGACAACAAGAATTACAACTAGCCAATGGGATGCTTTAGATAAAAATACAATATTTTTTATGTTATAATGGCCCAATGTGCAGAACTAAATACAGTGTCAAAACTAAAGGCTTGTATTTGTAACTGCAGTGAAAATTGGTTCAATAAAGCATTGGTTATACGAGGTCAAACCATATATTTTAAAGTTTTCAAATAGAAAAAAAAAACACAAATAACATTTGGAAGGTATTATGTCCCATTCACTTTACAGTTATGCACTACTTAATGTTGGCTCATCAAACCAAATCTTAACAAAATGCATAAAAAATTGTGGTAAATGACCATTTATTGCCATTTACCAAGGTTTAATGAGTATCAATGCTTCTGGACGTCAGGCTGATCATAAGGCAGCCTGACACGTCACTGTGCATCAGTTTAGGAACAATGGCTGAGCAGCTGTGTGTAGATTTGAGGTAACCCTGCCGTATTGATCTTATGTCACCAGCACCATTACTTCTGCAACATATTGTAGCTCCTTGCCTGGAGGAGGTGGGGAGGGCAGATAAGAGAGGAGGAGGGTGATGAAGGGACAGATGAGCAAGGACACTGTCAAGGTACAGCATGTGTTCAGTGTGCACTGAATCAGCTTTACTGTAGCCTCTCTCCGTCCATTCCCTCTTTCTTTGTGTTCTTTCAAGCCTTCCCATGGATGTCACAGCTGAGCAAATGCCAGTGGCTAAAGTGGGCATCAGCGATGCAGCACAGCACGCAGCCTCCAAGGTCACTGACAATATGGTCCATGATCATCAACCGTTGCACTCATTGTTGTAAATGCGAATTTAAGGTCATTGTTGGTGAGTTTCCGCCTCTGGAACATCAACGTCTCTCATGATTGATGGCACAGAGGGGGCAGTAATAGACATGACCCTTTGCTGGAGACAGTTAATTTTAATCTTGGCCAGATTCCCTGTTTGGATGAATCATTGCCTAATGAAAGTGTTGATGTCATTGACACAGATCTCTTGCCTTTGGAGAACTTGGACTAAATGGATTACTTTGGAGACCTATCTCCATTCTTTTTGGCTGGAAATCAATAATTCACCCCAGCTTCATTGACATCCCCTCCCTCTCTCACCTCAGCTTCCCTAATGTCTGGTGCGTTGAGCGAAGGGCTTTCATGAGAGTCCTGAGTGTAAACTTAAAGGGTAATGAGAGAAGAGGCATGCAACAGCCATTATGCTTACTATATCAATGTAAGCACCTTATCATGTTGCATAATCCAGTGATTTTTAACCAGCTCTACAAGTATTCAGCAACTGCTTCTCCACAAATAGATGCAGTCAGGTCCATTTGGACCTGGACACAGGTTTTTGTTGTCTTAGTTATTGGCAGAATCACAACACTTGTCATAACAATTATCTTATGGGCTTAAAGTACAAAGTTTTAAATGTAATTATAATGTTTGCAGTTTTGGGACATTTTATGAAGCTATAGCTCAACTTTTTAAGGTAACCAAATCTCTTTTGAACCAAAAAATTTACAAACACTTATAAGTGCCATATTAACGTTGCAAATGTTTGACAATATTTGACTATTTACTGTAAATTCAAAAGTTTTGAGAAATTTCCTTTAGTATAAAGACATTTCTAACTTAGTTCTAACATTTTAAAAGCTGTTTATAGTAATTTCAGAATATTCCTCCTGACAGAACCAGCTGTAACTGAGTCCAGTTTGGAGGCTGACCTGTTCTCACTCACCTTTTCGTCTCTGTCCACACATTTCCTACGGGACTGAGAGCAGAGCATCCAAAACCTCAAATAAAATTCAAAATTCATGATAATTATTACTAAATGTAAACTTACTTGTCAAATCAAAAGGCTTTTAAACTAAATATTAGAATTGGATTAGTCATTGCTAAGAACTGTAGCAGTCAATGACTACTTGACATCTTGAATCTATGTAATCTGACCAATGGGTTTGCATTGTGCAGCTTTGTCAGCTCTCATTTCTCTGCCCGGAGTTTTGCTTTGAGTATTTCAATCACACTGGATCAGCTTTTTGGCTCAGCCGTCCCTGGACTATACCCTATTTTTCTTTCAGAAATCCCTGGCCTACCTTCATGGTATTATTTTGGGTCTCATGCGATGAACTGTCTCATCAACTTTGCAGAATTTAAATTCGAGCAGACACCGCCTTCCTATAAGAAATGGAAACTTAGAGTTTTATTTGTCAGGTAATCAATGAAACCAGCTGGTACTATTTTCTATCTACACATATTCCACTCTGTGATCCATGTGTTTTTTTTTTTTATCAATATGGTAAATGTTGATAAGCTGTATCTGTCCAGCTCCAGAGCAGATCTGGCTTTTTCAATACATCTCTTTGGCTGACTATAACTAAGCTTCTCTATGCTTGAGTTTCATGAATGATTTGCATGGTAGACATTGAAAATGATATGTTTACTTCTTGAAGAGTGTTTTTCACCTGGCTGGATGTTCTGAGGGGTTTATTCATTCTTTTTTTAGCCTAAAAAACAATGTTGTGATCATCTGTGCTGTCTTCAGTGAGAATCCAGACATTTTCAACGTTCCTGTTTACTTGGCCAACCTCAGAGTTCCTGCCGTCTCTCTTGATTTCTTTTTTTCTCATTAAGTACGACACGCCTTGAGCTTCTTAATTGCATACTGTGAGTTCGCAGTGACAGCTTCCAAATAAACATATCACACTTTGAATCAGCTTGGACCTTTAATGTGCTTGGGGGCGGAGGAAACAATAACGCAGCACACTTGGCTGTTCACAGCTTTTAAATGTCCCAATTTGCTCCTTGAAAAAGAGGGGGCTTCATCGAAACAAAATTTGTATGTGAGCAGCCTGCAATTAAAATTATAGCCTGCACTTTAAGCCTACATTCATTATTCAAATTGCGTCTGAAATGAACTATTTTGCTAAATAGCAGAAATGGCAAGTTGTGTTTATAACGAAGACCAGGTCCTCACCAAATCACACCAAGGCATCAAAGATAAAACTGAACTTTGATAGTTTGCAAAGTTTTAGCTAGAGCATCCACAGCTCATCAGCTCCACTTAATGTGGCGCTTCCAACATTGGAAATGCCAAAAACACACACAGACAGAGGAAAGTTGTGCAGTTCATATGGAAATTGTATTCACCCTTAGGTAAAGAGACACCTTGGAATTATATTTTGCAATGAGAAGAGAGGAGAAGTGAATGAATCACAAGCAGAATACATTCTATTATTTTACAATAGCTGGTAACAACTCCTAAAAAACAATTTCAGGCTTCAGAGCCGATGTGTAATTGACTTAATTTTTTTGTGATTCTCATTTGCAGCACTCTGAGATATAGATACAAAGAACTATGATATGTTAAGTTTTCTGAAGGATTAACAATGTGTGACAGCTCAAAGCATAAAGAGAAGATGGAATGGGATGAGCAGAGACATGAGCAGTTCAGGGAACATTAAGTTCACATCCTACCCAGATGATGCTAAAAGTGATTTTTTTTTTCTTTTCTTTTGTGGTGGTTTCGCTCCAGATAAATCAAGACATAATATTGATTTTTTTACCTTCCATCCCCTCTAAGATAAAAGAAGGTGATAAAACTCAACACTAACCTTATTTTGAGGTTTTGCCTGACTAATAAATTGTAGATTTTTAATCAGTTTTACATGTTTCTTGTCTTTTGATTATTAATCCTTTCTTAGAAATGTTTGTGCAGTAGAATTAGTGGTGTGGGTATCATTGGCATTTGCTTAGTTTTTTTTTATTTATTCAGTTTTAGCTAAGGATTAGTTAGTGGATATATTGCAGTTTATAATGGATTTGACTCTTTCCATTGATTTTATTTTATAATCTTTAGTTGACATGTTTAGTGTTAACTCCAAATATGTTCTAAATCTTCAGCGTTAAACATAAATCATATTATTCGTTTAAAATGCGATAGAGATTGGTCTCTGGAAAGCAAAAAGGTTCATCCATCAGATATTTTGCCAGCTTTTTGCCAGCTTGTGATTAACTGCGTGGTTTCTGAACACGAATGTCATTTAGCTTAATATTACTGCAGGTTTAAAGAAGTGCGCTGACAACAGGTAGAGTCTGTATTCACATTTCATCGACAACAAGCTGATTATTTAATGATTCCTAATGGATGTGATATTTAACAGCTTGCATGTTTAAGGTGTCTACACACCCACACACACTTTCAGTAATTTACCTGGTTGTTTTTTTTAGGTTGCTTCTGCTTTCCCTCCACATTCGCCGTTTTACACTGAACATCCGGGGCGCCTTTCTCCACAGTTAAGATTTAATTAAGCCTCATTAGGAAGATCTGGACTAATTGTTTCTATTTGAAAGATGGAGTATCTGGAGGTGTACGCAGTGTGTCATCGTTTTCTGGGTCACTGCTCTCTCACTCTTCTCATTTCATCTTCTGTAAACCGCCACAGCTGCTCTACAAATCCTACCACTTTCCTCTCCCTCATCCCTTTACTCCTTAATTCCCAGGCCTCCTCATCGCTGCCTCCCTTCCCTGCTTACCATCATCCAAACCTGCCGTTCTATAGCTTAAGCCCCTCACTGCGTTAACGTATCTTGGCTGAGAAAATATGTTGCCGTCAAGCCTTGGGGAGATATTAGCCTGAACTTCAAAATTTCACCTCTTTTTTTTCCATGAATGAGGCTTTTTTGCACATTGACTCTAAGTTTGTTAAATAATCTGCCTGTTATGCATCAAAGACTGTAGTTCCTGAACCTTTTAGGTCTCATAAAAACCTTTCAGATTAACACAAGTTGCTGACAACACCTGTCAAATGTGAAATTGGGTTATTTTGCAAATCATTTTAAGTACTTTTTGGGTAATTTACAAATCACTTCACGTATTTAGCAATTTTAACTAAATGAATGTATCTATTTATGCATTTAAACACATCTATTTTTAGATTTGATAGTTTAGTTTTACATCTTCTGTTCCACTTGCTTTTTAGGTAGGTTGAGCTTGGATCCAACGTGTTTTATGTAGCAACTTCAGTCTTTTCTAGCCTCCAGTTTCCAGAGTTCAGTCTTTATGAACCTTTAAAATAAAGTAAAAGAAATATATAAGATACACCTGTTTGTCATGAATTTGTCAGGAAGGAAGACGCAAAAAAGCAGAAAATTAAGCAGGAGCGTACAAAGATGTTATGAAAAAAGGACAGAAGAAACAAAATGATAAAGAAAGGAAGGAAATAAATAGTCACAACATTTAGGCAATCAGATAAGTGAAGAGTATATATAGAGATATTTTTCCAAACGCTTATTTACTTTTACCATACAGGTTTTTCCAAACTGTATTGGATCCCTAATTTAGTTCATAGGAATTTATACTTTTTTTTCATAGTTTTAAGTACATAAGATGAAAAATATAAAATCCTCTTCACACCAGAATAATTTCAATCCCAAGATGCTGCTTCTTTGCAAATTTGAAAATCATATAGTAGTAAAAACCTTTCCCACTTCCCAACCACAATGCTTCCACCATCTGCATTACATCTTATGCTTCCTCATATATCTTCCTATAAAGATGGGAGTTTTCTGCACCTCCACAAACCTTATTTAATTTAGGTGAATGTTGTTTCTTTAAAGAGTTCTGCACAGCTGAGCATGCCATTCTGCAGAGATATAATCTAAAACCCAACAAAGTCACTAAAAAGAAGCTCCTCTAGGTGAAAAACCAAATATGAAGTGTGAATCTGTGTGGTGCAAAATTACTTATAAATTCTTGAATTTGGTCTTTGATTCTCTTCCTAATATCCTTCCCTGGTCAGATTGCTTACTGCAGGGGTGTTTGGTTGTGTTGTGCTTTTTGTTGTTTTGATCACTTTGTCTTTTTTCTCTGATTTTGGTCTTTTGTTCCACTGCCTCTTTCAAACTTCCTTCCTTCTGCCAACCTAAAATGATCTCTCTTCTTCTTCATGCTCAATTCCTTTTCTCCTTTGGGCATCCGCATTCTTTTTCTCGCCCCTCTTTCTATCTACTGTTTTTTGTTTTGTCTTCACTGGGAGCCAGTGAAGGAAAGCTGGTGGTCCTGGCTTTGGCCATTGGTGTGGCAGAGCAAGATGACTTTGCCAATATCCCTGACCTGCAGGAAACGGCGCAGGCAGCACCGCCAGCCAATCAGGAGCCCCCTCCTGAGAAGAGGTACCAGAAATTGTATGAGAGAGAGTGTTTGTGAGCATGTGTGTGAAGCAACTGGATGAAAGGGAAATGTGACATGATTTCAGAACTCATGTAGAGCAAAAATCCTTTATTTGTCCCAGTGATTTTGCACCAGAAATAGCCTTTCACAGTCTGTTGCAGTTATAAAAATAAGTCCAGACTTTGCAACGTAAAACTGAAAACACTCATGTAATGGTGAGATCAGTAAAAGAGATAAAAACGTTTCAGGTTTTAGCTGTAAAGAAGTAATGAGCTTCTAAACCACTGGAGTGAGATGCTCATTGGCACTCTACTCCTTTATTACGCTTTTAGAGGCAACATTTTAAACAATCAGATAAAACTGTGTTTTCCCATGCCAGTGGTCTTTTATATTCCATGATCACCATAATCATTTTCTCTACCACAATGACATTTTCTCTCACCATTTTCCTCCCTATTTTTATTTTTTTTTCAGTCTTTTTGCTCCTGTCTGAGACCTCCCGCTGGTAATTTTCGTATTTCCTTTGCATTTTCATGCTTTTTATTATCCCAGCCCTTTTCCGCGCCTGTGTTCTTCTTTTTCCCTCGTGCTCATTAGCTTCCTTCAATCACCCTCCGCCGCTCTGAGAGTCTCGTCTCTGCAGCTCCGCAGAGGGCCCTGAGAGGCTCCTCATTATTCCACAACACGTTAGTCACTTACATAAACATGCAGCCAAAAATAGCCCCTTTCCTCGTCAGCCAAGTTACACACTCCGAGTCAAAAATATTTTCACTCGTCTGTGAGGATGCACCAGCCTTGCTCGCTTGCAATCTTCCCGTCTCCAGAAATAATTATCTCTGGATTCTGTTGTGGAATCGGACCAGTTTTAATAAGCGACTACAGGGGGAGGGCCATGTTAGGCAAATAGCTCTCGCCATTTTTTATCCGCTGATGGTCGTCCAGATTATCTGGATTTCGCACCACAGAGCCGATGTTAAATCCTTTCTTTTCTCCAGCCTTCTCGCACATGTGAGTTTTCGTCTACACTCTGGTTAGCTTGATTTAACCTCCATCTGTTTTTGCAATAATTTGTGATATGCCTTAAAACAAAATGTTAGAAAAGGGCAAATTAATTCTGAAATACATCTTGAATCTAGTATTATCTTGTTTCATATTTGTCATGTTGCAACCACAAATGTCAATACAGAGCTTTACTGGGCTGGAATATGATGTGATAGGCCAACACAAGATCTGATATGTAGTATATGGCACATTGCTGTTTTAGGCAGCCTCTTAAAAAATAGATCTCCCTTCCTTATCGGACGTTTTTACCTTTAAAGCAACCCTTTGCCAAAATCTGGTTTGTCTTTTTGTCACGGTTTCACAAACCGGCCCACCGGTTTTTGTGTGCAGAAATCTGTTTATTGATAATCAATGCTGCAACACCCACACAACCTACAAACAATTTATTTCAGTGCGATTTACCATGCATACGGCATTTGTCTTTTCTAGCTTTTTTGTGTAAACTGAGAAACCTTTACAAATGGATTGTGAAATCTGCTAATAGACTAACCAGCAAGTGGGAAGCAGCGTGTGGCCCCCAGGATCCACCTTGATTATAACAACTGAGTGCATTCCGGTATTGGCAGGATTAACCTGTGGCTCATTTAATTTCTTTGACTTACAAACAGAATGACTGACAGCCTTCAGTCTCTGCACAATAACAAACTGATGTAGATCGAGTCCAGAATTTATTTGAAATGTAAAGTATAAACTTAAAGGGAGTGTTTTATCCCCCTTTGGCTCAGCGTTGCTTTCACAATGTCTAAGAATGACATTATCGATCTCCTTTATAGCATATGGAGTCAAAGCCACAATTTCATTAATTTCTCACCCCTTTGCCCATCCTGTTCACCACTTTTGAACATAGTCACTCTCATCAATCATCTCCGCCTGCATTGAATTCACTGGTTTTGGTTTAAACACATCACTGGTAAAGCCGTTCCTTTAGTGTATGCTTGTAAGCAAAAGATGCATCTGCAGCTAAAAAATGACTGACAATTATTATTTCTTTAAAAATTGGGTTGCAAAAAGTGCTTAATAGATTTATTTGAACTTGGCAAACTAAAAATGTGGAGATATGGAATGATTTTCATCTTAAAAGCAAAATGTATTTACGTTTCCTTGTACAGTTTTTACCTACTTACTGCTCTGACTGTGTTCTTCTGTCAGCAAATGGCCTTTTCTAGATTCTATATACTCCAGTTAATGATTAATCAATTACTAAATTAGTTGCTGATTATTTCAATAACCGGTTAATCCCGATTAATGCAATTAATCGTGTCAGCCTTAGTGAAATGTATCTAAAGTTCCTGAGGCCCAAACAAAGATATCTCTTTTGTTCATCATATTGCACTGATCTATGTCTGGTTAAAAGCAAGAAGGCGTTGTTGTGTCCTATTTCCATAATTCACTGACCTTGTGTGTGCTGTAGCCGGGTGAAAGCGCTCTGTGGTGGCACGTTTATGAAGTGCAGCAGAGCATACTGACATTTCGAACTGCAGGAGACCCAGCCCAACTGATAAAGACTTTCTGACCAGTGACAGGGAGGAAAGGTTGCATGATGAGAGGTTTATCTACCAGGCATCCATAAGTTGTGTTTTCTAAGAAGGCCCAATTAGTATGCTAGAGTTGCTGCTTAATGCCTCATTGGTCTTTGCTCAAACAATTCAGTTACAACTCAATGAACATATTCTGCAGGTTCTCTTCGGCCGCTCATCGCTGCAAAGAGAGCTTTCAGTCCAGATCCCCTCGGAGCAGCGATTGAGCGGTCCACTGAGAACTGGGCCACAGGACCAAGTAGGAGGGATATGCATCTTTGTGCCACATTAACATTCAATCCACTTGCCTGTGGTCCTTTAATTATTCATCCATGCATGTTACATAATTCTGTGTAAGCCAGTAAAGGCTTTTTTCCACCTCACAGATATTATTAGACAGGGATGTATATTTGTGTGCCGTAAAGATGCACTCAGAGAAATTTGCTGTGTTTAATGCTATGTGGGCCGTGTAATATCATTTAATTATTAATGAGCTTAAATTGATCTGAAAGACAATGGATAGGGGTTATGAGCTAAGTCAATATTAATGTGTGTTTATTTAAGTTCACAATGGATAATTAATTTAATTACTCTCATAAAGAGTTAAACCTTTTTCTTCTGTGGAACGCTGTGTGTAGCATAGCTGTCGGTCATCCACAGGATAGGAAAAGAGAAGAAAACATAAAAACGCATTAAAAAAAGGAAATAAAATAATGCATTTTGGGAAATGTTTTCTGCTTTGTCTGTGTGTGAGAGGTTATTCTCTCCACTTTTATTCAATATCTTTATTTTTTATTATTTAATTCTTGATTGTTTATTTCCTTGCTTTTATTTTAATGTTGTGTATATTTTAAATCCTTTTTTATATAATGAAATCTCCCTGGTGTTTATGTGTATAGTCTCTTTTGTTATTTTTTGTATTACTTTTAATTTCTCTTTCGTAAAATATACTTCTTTCTGTTTAGTTGTTTTTCATCTGAAGAAGTTTTATTACTTTAGTATGGACTGCAATTTTGTTTCTTTTTCTTATGTTTTGCTTTTTACTTGTACATGTTGGTCACTGTGCTCTTAGTGGATCTTTACCAAACAGCTTAAATATTCCCCTACAAGCTTTTTTAATATTACCGGAAAAAAAATACTTGTAATCTCTATCAGAATAAACACATAAATTGATTATTCCATGCCTTGCTAGTCTGATGCAGCCTTTCTCCTGTGACAAGAGCTTTCTAAGCCTGACTAATCAACAGGGTCTTCAGGGGCTCTGCTTAAGACTGTCCCCAAGGCAGTGGCTCCCTGAGGCCGCCGCGTTCATCCGCACATCACTGGAGGAATGTCGAAATGTATTCAGCTGCATGCCAAGACAGCGGTAGGAAGATAGCATTTAGCCACGGCAAAAGGAGAGGATGAAGAGGAGGGGGCAGTGTGTTCATACACTAATGCATACAGTTACAGGCCAGTGGAGAATGGTAGAAAGTTCAAAGTACAAATCCATCTTTCTTCAATGGGAGCATTGAGAATTGAGAGAGTTGACTTCACATTTGTGTTTTAGCTGAAGGTGGATCTCTACCCAGCAGGTTTGTGCAGAATCGGATTCTCAAATGCTTTTTTTTTTCTAGATAGCTACATAGATGGTGATCTGGGAGAGGAGCTATTAGAAGCTTTAACTCAGGACTTCTGCACCCCGTCTCAGAACAGCTTTGATAAACGCAGCTGCCTCATCCTCAGGCGATCTCTGAGATAAATAAGGATTCAAAACATTTACAGCAAACTCTATTTTGGATTTGGAGTCTTATTGGAACTCTGAAAATGGTCTTTTTTTCCCTCATGACTTTGTGTTGCTGATATTGCTTGGGATGATGAGGTAGTTGCTGTGATTGACTGTGAATGCTAAAATTGCAGAAAGTATTACGAGGCTGTAAAAGAAAGCAGAACAGTGAGCTGTGGTACATAAAGAAGACACTAAACGCACCTTAAGTTACAAGAGTAATTACACTTACCATTTATCATCAGCAATTTTTTTCAGGTTTGTTGAAAAGTCATTAAAGACCCTTAAAAGTCCCAGACTTTACAGCATTTTACAAAAGTATTCATCTTGTTAGAGCATTTCCTTATTTTGGCACTGTAACAAAAAAATGTCAGTGTTGAGAGTCTATATGATAAACCAACACAAAGTACAATTTCAAGTATAAACAGAAATAAAAATAATAAATTACCTTCATCTTTTTTTCCTTTTTTGCATGTAATAATCTGAAAAGTGTGGCATGGAATTGCATTCAGCTGCCTGATCAAAAGAAGACAAACCTTAACATCAACCTCTCAAACTCCAGCCCTTTGTTACTTATCTGCAACTCGCAGTAGGAAATTTTGAATTTTCATGTTTTCTGTTTTCGGTTAATCTTCTATAAAAGAATTACAAGTATTTGATGTGTATTACTGAAATAGGATTTCCCTAAATAAACCTATTTTAGGCTAAATTACCGTTCCAGCATGCAGGGAGTAATTGGTTGACACTGAAAGTAACCTTATTTATTCAGTCATTCCAAGGATTTGCTGCAGCTTTTGAAGAATGACAGCAGGTCTGACTCTAATGTGAATGCTGATGTGGTTCATGTGGATGATGACTTATGTAAGCAACAACGTGCGGCAGTTCTCACTATGATCTTTGGAAGTGAGCTGCACTCCTAACGCATGATAGATCAAGTGGGTGGCGATGAAATTGAGCATAGATGTTGAAATACATCACTCCATGGTCTCAGCATGTTTGTTTGAGTGTTTGCAGAAGAGTGGAAGACTGAATGTTTGAAAAAAGAAAAAAAAAATAAAAGTGGGGGATGGAGGGTTTGGGTTGGGCTCTTTTTCTCGCGTCTCTCTCCAGCCTAGAAGTGGAGTGTCTTTGCCTCCCTTGCCCCTCTCTTCGAGCTGCTGGCCCTCGGTCAGGTAACGAAACAGGATAGTATCACAGGACGGTGAAACCCAAAGTATGCCTGCCTGCCTCCATATGTCCGTTCACGTGAATATGTGTCTGCGAGGCTCTCACCCGTACCTGTCATATATCCTAAACCTTATCTTCTTTGTTCTCAGTGTGTTTGCTTGTGTGATGCACCCACCCCTCCCTGTGCCCACCACCCCATTTTTTCAAACACACCCTTGAGTCCACTCCCAACAGCCTCTTGTCAGACACACCCCAAACATCCTCCCAAGCCCATAAATATATATATATATATATATATATATATATTTCAAGAGTCGTTGCTATGCCAACAGCCCACTTTCTGTGTCTTAGCTGTGGCAGAATCTGATCTGAACCCACTCTGCCTCCCACTGGACACTGTAGACTACTGCAGGCTTTACAGAGCCACATCTACCATCGTAGCCCCCTGAAGGGTTGGATGACAAAGAAAGCATTGGCACCAAAATTATATCAGTCACTGTTCTGCCATCTGCCAAAATTAATATTGCTTTCTTAGAAATGAAAAAAAAAACTGGAATCAGATTTCGTTTTTATGTAAAGTGCAATCTTGAGAAGAAAGCTTAGTTCCTCCAGCAGAGCTGCAGCCCCAGCTACTTTGTTTCAACAGCCTGGAGGCAGAGAGCCCAGGACCACCTTTGGCTGCTCTGGCTCTTACCTGAAAATGCACCGAACCCCTGAATGAAGCATGAGGGAGAATTAATAATTGAAGACATTCAGTTTCCCATCAATACTTGGGAGGTGGAGGAGGCGGGAGGTGCACTGCTTTACTTCAATCCCTACCAGTCTCCCCTCGCTGTAGAGTAGATTGTCATATCTTCACCCAGCATCTCCCTCTCCTCTCTCACTCTAGTTTAGATGTAGTGCAAGAAAGTGAAACAAACAAACAAAAAAACACCCTTTGGCAACAAATGCACAGTACAGTGGATTTGAAGTGTGCACACTCTTTTTAAAATCCCAGGGTTTTGTGGTGTGAGCAGTTAAACCAAACCCTTTCCAACCTTTATTTGATATGCATCCTGAACTGTTCAACTGAAACTGGGTTGCAGCAGTCTGCACTTCTTTAAATTAAACTTTTTGATTCAATTCCATCATTTAATCTTCTTGCATTGATGCCTGCCATCAATTGTAGCGACTCTGATTAACCAGGAATAAAGTTCACCTGCCACATTTAAATTTTTTCAGATTTTTTCATCTTTTGTTGAAAGTCAGAATTTAGAGAGATTGCAAAAGATCAAAAGAATCTGATTGGAGAAATCTGTCAGCCAGGAGAAGAATGAAAACGATCCAAAACATTATTTATTTGCTGTTGCAAAGTAAAGACAATCATTAATAAGAAAAGTAACGAAACCCGTATTACGAAATCAGACATGTATGCAATAGAATATAGCACAGATAAGGATTGTTTTTAATTACAATGGTAATTACTGTTTACCATTTATTTAGTCAAACAGTCTAACATATTTCACCTTAACTGAACAATCTAATTATCAATCTGATCTTGATTTGCTTTTTCCCCACCAAATAGTAAATTATTATAGCTTCAAAAAGACTAAGATAATTTTGTAACTGATTTCTACTAGAAATAAATTAAAGGGCACATCACCTAAAAATCATCAGGAGTTATTACTGGAATCAAAGTTTACATTTCTTATTTGTCAAACTAATTTATATTTCCTGGTGTTAACTGACAGCAAATATAGAAAACTAGATAAAAACAAAACTAAGCAACAGAAATCAACTGTTATTCTATCTTAGAACACAGTTTAAAGGGACTTGGAACAATACAAAATGTATCAGTTAACAAATTCAAGTTGTAATAGTTTTAAAGCCTTTTCAAACTCCAGCTCAGCATGTGGAAAAGTCTATAACTCTGAAAAGGGGAAAGATGATATCAGGGTGCAATCCATCCCTTTTAAATTCACCACAACCTTGAATCTGCCACTGGTCAGTATGATGAACAATCCCACCTTTGTAGCAGAAGAAGTCAGTCTTACTTTTGTCTTGGGGTTTCATGCTGGCAGTGTGATCCAGCATCCCACGCACTTTGCAGAGCTGGGGAATAAGCACAGCAGCCTTTGAGCTGGCCTTCAGGATCACTTCAGAGGGTCTGATGGGGATTTCATCCAAAAACCTCCAAGCCTGAGTAAAATCTCCCGAAATCTTGTGACGAACTACACTGAAGTTGAATTTTTAAGACATGTTTAAACATTGGATGGAAACAATTGATATTGCAATCTATTTTAAATAATAGTTATAATCCACAGCCTTCAGTTGTCTGCTAGAATGATGACGGTGATTACAGTTCTTGGTATGCCAGCGAGTCCAAGCGTACTTCCAGCTCCAATTAGAAATGACTTAATGGGAAATAAATGTAAGTTTTGAAATGGCCTCACAGTGGACTCATAAAATAAATTTGGTAGAAAATCTGTGGAATCACTCAGGTACGGTTATAGACTGTCAGCACCCCCATAATCTGATAGATTTGGAGAACCTGATCTTGACAGAGTCACGACATGCTAATCAACACACACCAAAGAAAACTGATTGAAATTAAATCAAAGGGAGCCTGGAAATGTGAAGGGTGCAGTTATTCAATCATATTGTACCTTTCTTATTCTTTCTATCAGTTTTTTGTTGTTGCTTTTCAGTTGAATAGTACAGAATAAATGTCACAATAAACATGGAAAAAGTTGTTTATTTTGGGCCTAAATTTTTACCTCACAAAACCTCTGCAATTTAACAGAGTGTGTACTTTTCAGAGTGTCTGCTATTAAAAAACAATCACTAAAGAACAACCCCTGTCCTTGAAATGGTAACTTTCCTCCATTTCTTTCCCCCCTGCCAATTTTTTCAATTTTTTTTTTGCTGGTTGAAGTGTTTGCTTGTCTTGTTTGCTTGCCTTTTCTGTCTGTCTATTTGTCAGTATACTTTCCTTCAGTCAGTTCTGTCTTTGTCCTTTGCAAAAATGCACACATTATTGCATTCAACATCGATTCTCATCCAAATTTGGAGTTTTGTAGCGCAACCGACAAAGAGCGCGCACTTCCTTTCAGCGAAAAGCTCGATAGAGAATGCTGGCCAGACAGACAGACGTTTTATGGGCTCCTTGTTTTATGGCCTGTCCAGGGCATTGCCTTCACTCGCTCTGAGTGACAACTACTTGCATATACTAAATATGCACATGTAGCCAATGCCGGTTTGTGCTTTGGCCCCGTGTTCCCACTCCACACTTTTAGAGTGTTGCTAAAATGCTGGAAAATCAGGCTAGTACAAAAACAACCTGTATCATCTGTAGTTGCTGAATTTTCAATGTCCTCTTTTGTAACACTCTAAATGTGCTCTTCCTATGTTATTATTTGTCCCCTTTCATGGTTTTAGTGAAGTTATAGTTTTGATTGGTATATCACCTTTTTTCTCTTTTTATATCTCATTTATAAGTTATTTTAAACTCTCCACATCGTAAAAGATGTTTCTTGTTCACTTTATCCTGATAATCAATTGTATTTATTGTCTTTTTCTTTTTTCTTTGTGCTCTCTCTCTCCTTTTAGCATGTTTGCTCCTTTGTCTTCTCTTAAAGATATTGTCTGTAGCTCTGTGTTTCATTTTAATTTTTTGTCTTTTATTCTTTGATTCTTATCAGACTGACAAAACTAAGCCTATCTTGTGTTTGCAGGCTTTCCTTCCTTCATTCCCTATCTTTTCTTGCAGCTCTGTTTTTCTCTCTAACGTGCTGGTGTTTGTTATGATCTCACTCTCTTTGGTTTTTGTTTTCATACTGTTCATGCTGGTAATACTTGCTATCTCTTCTAAAACAGATTTCTAAAAATCAGCTTGCTTGTGTATTTCTCTCATTTTCTTCTGGTCGTCTTTTCTGTCTAAAGTCTTTATTATTTGTGTCTCTTTGTAATTTGTGAATCTTCTATCCGTCTGCTCATTTTTTCTCTTTCTCCATGTTTCTGTTCTGTCTTGTTTGTCACTTAACGGTTTTTCAGTGTTCAACCTCTTCGTGTGACTTGACTAGTCATTTAAATGGAGTGCTGTCTTAGGTGTCCATCAACAAGATCCTTTGTATTATCCTCTATTCATTTCTGTCCTCTCTCATGCTTTTTTGTCTTATTTTTCTAATTTGATTTTCTCTTTGTGGTTCCTATTTTCATGATGTATGCACTTAGAGTTTTTTTCTCCAAGCGTGTGTGGAAGGGAATTAAATGTAACATCTATTAACATTTGTACCTCAGTGCCAGCCATGCCAGTGAAGAGCTCATGTCTCTCTTCTTTTTTGTTTCTGTAAAATCAACTGTTTGTCGATACAACTTCGAGATTTAAACATGCAATGTCTGTCCTCTATATGTTGCTATATGTGTTTGTCTGCGGTTTTTATATATTTATATGTATGTCGTTATACGTGTGTATCATAACCTCTCAAAGGATTTGGGAAAATAATTTGGTTTTAATTATTTTAAGTTCATTGACTTTGTGTCTTTTGTCTGAAAATGTGTTTATTATTTTGCTAGTGGAGGTAACATTCGTTTTGAGGATGTACTTAAATTTCTTATGAGTTACACCTCTCAGGTCTTGTGCCCATCATTGATCTGTGGAATACCTGGCAGATTTTATTTGGCTTTTGTTAGCAATAGCTGTTAAAAAAAAAAAAACCTTTTCCGCTGTGAAGTGACATCAATCCATAGTAAAACTGGGACTGAACGGATCATTTTAGAGAGGCAGTTTGCTGCTAAGCAGGTGGAGGCTGGACTCCCTGTGGGCTTAAACGCTTTCTGTAGAGTAAAATGGTCATTAATGTTTGAGCTGTTTTACGTTTGTCAACCTGAATTTTTGCTTGCAGGGGCAACAAGCCAGCAAACAGCCCCAAGGGTCACCCTCCTGATGCTGACGGGCACTCTTCTGTAACTGACCTGGCCAACTCGCTCACTGGAGACATGGTGATGGTAAGATGACCTAGTCCACCTGGCATCCTCCCTCGCTTCCTTCCTTCCCTCCTTCCCTCCTGCTTCAGGTCTTGGTTTTCCGCTCAAAATATGTGGCTAAAAGCAATTTCTGTGAACCAGCCATATGTGGTTATTCATTATTACTATTGTATTGCTTAAAGAGGGGGGACAAAGGGATAGTATTACTTAAAATCATCTTTTTTGTGTTTTATATGATGTTATTCCTACATCAAAAACCTATCCTGGAGTGTTGCTTTGGTTCTTTCATCCATGTGTGAGAAATCCTTGACTCTTGACCCATTTTCACAAACATTTGCCTCAGATCTGCAAACTCCTCCAGACTAGCGGCAGCAACAAGTCTCAGTCCAATGCTCCTAAGAATGGTTGTAGTTGGCATTATGAACGCACATTGTTATGGTGATATGTTGAAGGTGGAGTGCTGGAAAGAGCAGACGCTTCTTAAAGAGACAGAGGCCCAATTTTTTTAAAAGTCATGTTTGATACTGCATAGTTAGTTTATCGTGCTATAAAATGTCATTATGTGCCTGGAGAAAACATAATAACCCCTTTTAAATCCTTTTCCATACAAATCTCAGTAATTAATGTCACTAAAATGTTCATTTGAGTAACTTCATTAATGACACACATGAACATGAATGTTTATTTCTTTCTAATGATTAGATTGAATGAGAGAAAAATGTTATATTGCAGAAATACTAAACTCAGAAACAGGAGGGTCCCAAGGTTTTATGGTACAACAAAGAGTACTCGGTTCGATTCCTGGCCTTGGACCATTTGCTGCATGTCTTCCCCTTAATAACCTTTAGTGTTATTAAGTTCTGAGTCATGCTGTTTTCATGCTGGTGTCTCTAATATGCAGTGACTTGATTTGTGTACACTTCTAAACCAATCAATAATTTTTGGGGGGCTTTATTTACATATATATAATAAAATATGTAGCCTATTAGCTGTAATTTAAGCAAAAGAGCAGGTAAAAAAGATAACTTTGTATTTTGACAGTTGGAATCTGCGAGCCAAAGCTTTGGAAATCCTGATAAGATCTTATTTGTTTTGTTCAAATTGTTGAAATTTGACTTCAGCTAAGTCAAATTTGTCAAGATGAGTAAATAAAATCACATTGTCCTGAGGTAATTTTTGCCACCAGCAGGAGTTGTGCTGCAAAGTCATTGTAAGTTTATAAGGCAGGTTGATCTAAAGGTGGGGACGGTAATGAGCCAGTCATAATAGAAAAAAAATAACACACCAGCCGTTCCCACAGCGGCAATCAAGCAAGCCAAGTCATCCAAGGTGACTCATACTGTTTGACAAATTGGAGTTGAAATTCTCCCTCTTTCTGAAACCCGTATTGATGAATCAGAAGTGAGCCTTTGTCATTTTAGCTTTGGGTGGAAACTTCAAAAAGTACCATTTCAGGTAATTCTCTGAGCAACAGTTTGCATGCCAAACAGCACCGGAGTTGTTTCACAAAAAGGTTTACAGCAGTGCATGCTGCTTAGCTCCACATAATGTATGTATACTTATATCCTGATTGTTTTTCTATGTGGGGAAGGAAAAAAAGACAAGTAGACAACAACATTGGGACTAATATGTTACTGTAGGGAATGTTTCACGTGCAGAAAGCCGACATTAGTCCATGTTTTACTGAAAGCTTTTTTCCTGGTCTTTCTGTTTCTCTTTTGCTCTCTCTGTTTCCCTCTCTCTCTGGCTTTTATCAGATATCTGCCTTTTAGTGCAGAGCAATGATAAAGCAGTCAGAGTGGCTGTGAGAGAGCGCGGGTAGTCTAAAGCTCCATATCTTCAATCTGAGCACCTCCTGCCTCTTAAGAACATTAGTAAGGAAATTAAACTCTCAGAGTCTTCTTAACATTGCACCAATCTCCATCTCCGAGCAGCTGCTCGAGCATGCCATGATCAAAATGTGACTCTGAAATCGTTCCCCCTCACGGCTGTTCTCTGTGGAGGTCCGGCTGATGCAGAAAGTCAGTGCCTTTAGGTCGGACTTGTACGTTGTGCGGCTCTTACTGGACATGTGACGGTTTATGTTCATTGCTTTGTCTTCTGTGGCCTTGCAGTTGTCCCCAGGTTCAGAGGATGATGACGGTGAAGGGCCCGTCAGTGAAAAACTTGGTCGAATCCAGTTCAGCATAGGCTACAGCTTCCAGAATACAACCCTCACCGTCAAACTTCTCAAGGGCCAGGACCTGCCAGCCAAGGATTTCTCCGGCACCTCGGACCCTTTCGTCAAAATCTACCTGCTGCCTGACAAAAAGCACAAGTTGGAAACCAAGGTCAAGAGGAAGAACCTCAACCCCCACTGGAATGAAACCTTCCTCTTTGAGGGTTTGTTGTATTTCCAAGTTTTAATTACCTGAAATGTAATGCAAATCCCATTTGATTCTAAAATTTCCTCTGGGTTTAAATGTAAACCTTAAAGTGAAAGTATTGCATAAAATTCATATTTTGCACGTTTTTAGGGTCTAACCTGTGCAGAAATAAATCTTTAAAATATAAGTAAAAGCTGATAAAAAAAGATAAAATAAAGTCAATTTAATAATATGCCATATAAGGTAAAGTTAATGCATACATTTTCAACCCTTTCCAGTTAGAAGGTGCAGTAACACTTTATTGAAGAGGTGTGCATAAGACTGACCTGACATTCATAAATATGACGCAACACCTGTTATGTCCATAAAGGAGTCTTCATGAATCTTTGACTGTTGTCATGAAGTATCATTTAGTAAATAATGACACTTTTAATGTACATTTTTACTAAATCTTTGCATTAAAACTCCATTAAGTGTCTTTACTGAATGGAACTTCATGACAACTTTCATAACCATTCATGAAGACTCCTTCATGTTCATAACAAGGGTTAAATCATGCTCATGACAGTTTTATGTCAGACTTATGCACACCCCTTCAAATAAAATGTTGTCGAAGATGCTTCTTTGGTTCTAATCACAGTACTGAGGCTATGTGAATATGTCTCCATCATCCTTGTTTTTCATTCTTGCAAAAAAGCTCAAACTCTTTCAGGTTGAGCTGTTTTCATGTTTACTAAGATATTCCTGACTGGACTGATATCTGGGCTTTGACTTGACCACTCCTTAACATTAACTTTGCTTGCTTTGAACCATTTGTTTGTGAAGTTTTGCATCACACTTTAGGTCATTCTTCTAGTTTGGTTATTAACTCAGATCACATGAACTTACATTTTTCCCAGATTATCCCTTGTGCCTTCGACTGAATTCCAGACTAAATTTGTATGCTCTTTAGAACGATTTTTAAACTATTATTTCTCTTTGACATTCTGCCATGCAGTTTGATTTTTAAGAAACCTTAGAAAACATTGCGTAAAGCACTGGAACCTTTAACTCCCTCAGATTAGACCTATGTAGCTGTCTCGATGGCTTCTCGAACCATTCTCTTTTTTTCCCGGTCACTCACTTTGTAAGCACAGCCAGCTCTAAATAGATTTAGACAAGTGCCGTACTCCTTTCATTTTTCAAAAGATGAATTTATCTGAACTCTGTGGGATGTACATTGAGTTAGAAATGTTTGTGGAGCCAAAGTCTAACTTATGTTTTTCAATGAAGTTTTCTCTTACTTGCTTGGAGTGTTTTTTGTCTGTATGATGACATAGTAGTTGGAGCAAAGATCACCAAAAGATGAAATTCTGCCTATAAGTATTGTAAATAAGTAATGTGGCTCTAAAGTTTTTAGAAGTATTTTTTTTTAGATTCTTTCAGACTTATAGTTTCCCATTAAATAACTATGAAAGTTTGTTTAAAAGTAATAAATCTCACCAATCGTTTTTATTGTAAGTAGTTAAATATTTGATTTTTGAAATGTTTTTGTAATTATACAATCACAATGAGATTTTATACTCTACATTGGGTTTGTATTAGATTTTTTTCTCAATTTTCTGCTCTTTTATCTCAGGTAATTTTATCTGCAACATTTTATTTCGGCGACAGTTTTCCACCTGATTAAACCATCAAAGACCTTAAAATTACAAAGATAAATGAAGTGCTTTTGTAGAGTAAGTGGATTGTTTGAGCATAGAGTTTTGAAATGAGCATCATTTTTGCTGTTAATATTATTTTTCTCTATGTTCATGTATTGGGGGGAAACATGGCAGAAACACATAAAAACTTTATTGCAACTTCTGATAACTAACAATTAATTCATGTTTAAAGAAAAAATTTAAAAAAGCTAATAATCAATTTTATTTATTTTAGAAATTGCAGCAATAGTTGTTTGAGAGGAACTTCTTGGATGAATCTGTCACAGTTGTATTAAAAATGTACTTTAATTTTCTTACACGACTAGCAATAGCAGCCAAAATCCTGTGTATTTTAAACAGTCTGAATGTTAAAAATACACATTTTTTGGTTTATTAGGCATCGTGAATAGAAATGTAAATATTGTGTTAATTTTCCACCTGTTAAGAAACTTCAGGCCATGAAACTGGATGTTTCTTTGCTTTTTTTCATCAAGTAATACAGAAATAAAGTTAATTTGCAGCAAGCTTGGCACATTCCACAAAGACCTGTTTCTCCATTGAAAAGGAGCTTTGTGTTAGTTGTGTGAAAACTCAATACCAAAGTTGAAATTAGAGCAAATTTTTTATTGATTAGACCTCCAGCCTAGAAACAGCAGACCAATATTCTGTCTTGCTGTAATAACAATCATCATCTTGTAAGCTGCAGAGGCTGTTTGTCATCAGCAAAGACAAAAGTGCTTTTTTCTTCTTGTAAAAACCGGGTTTTTTATGACTTTGAGGGCTGAGTGTGAAATGACAAAATAGGAAAACTAGGGTGGAATATTGTCAAACCTTTTCCAAAAACACAGACCTTTAAGCACAGACCGATTAGTTTTGTGACAAGAGTACAGCTTTTGCTGGCATTTTTGTCATATTCTTCCCTGGAAGCATGTTGCACATTACTGTTCCCTCTGTACTGTCAGGAACATGCTTTTCGCAATCTGCCACTTAGCTGTGCCTCTCCGCCCACAGTGTTATCTGCTTCCTGTGTCTGTTTTAGGCTTCCCTTATGAGAAGGTGAGAGAACGCACTCTCTACCTCCAGGTGTTGGACTACGACCGCTTCAGCAGGAACGACCCCATCGGAGAGGTGTCAATCCCCCTGAACAAGGTGGAACTGGGCCAGCTGAAGACCTTCTGGAAGGAGCTTAAGCCTTGCAGTGATGGCAGTGTAAGAGGGCCGATAGACAGAACGATGGCTGATGCTCACTTTTAATCCCAGTGTAATTTGTTAAAGCAAATGTAACACGTTTGGTCGCAGCTTTCATCATGTTTGATGTGATTTTTGGGTGAGTAATGATCATAACTAAGCCAGCCCGGTCACGGGACCATCTGTATTTGGCACATGGAGTTAGAGCAGAAAGGGCAGTGATGTAACATTGCACAACAAGGCAATGAGTAATCTGGAGTTTGATATCCCCTGATGAAATCTGATCTTAGACCAGATGATTCACACTCCATTGTTTTGTGTGTGTGTGTGTGTGTGGGGGGGTTCGTTTTTGCAGGGGAGACGAGGGGACCTGCTGGTGTCTCTCTGCTATAATCCCACTGCAAACACCATCACTGTGAACATCATCAAAGCACGCCACCTTAAAGCCATGGATATCGGGGGCACCTCAGGTAAAGTCTTTTGTCCCGGTCTTAAGTCTGTGTTTTTCAGTTTGGCGCCTTTGTCTTGACTTTCAAAGTTTTGAGGTTTTAACTTGAATTTGTACGGTACTTACTGACCGGAAGAGTACCTTGTTAACAAGTGACATTAACAGTGGCAGAAGATCTCCTCACTTTAAGTACTAATAAAAGAAATCAAGGGTGAGGTGCTTTGGTGGCGCAGGGGAAAAGCACAACCCACGTACTGAGGCTTTAGTCCTTTAGACCTCGTCTCGGTGGTTGCAGGTTCAACTCACGGACTGGCGACATTTGCAGCATGTCTACCCCTCTCTCATTATCCTCTTTTCTGTCAAACTATTTTTGAATAAAGGCCACTAGAGCCAACAAAACCTAAAAAAAAAATAAATAAATAAATCGAGGGCTTCTATAGAATTGTTCAAATCAAAGAAAGTATTTTCGGTGCGCACCAATGTTTTCACATTAAGTGACCGATGAAGTCAACATTAGTCTTTACTGTTTGCACAGTAGGACTGAAGAATAATCAGTGAGCTGCAGCTCTTTCTGCCTTTGCAAATTTATGGACTTCTATTTGACAAAAGTCTATAATTTCTTTTTTTTACATCTTCATAATAATGCCTGGCTTTGTGTTGATCCGTCACATAAAATTCGAATAAAGTACACTGACGGTTGTATCGTGACAAAGTGTGAAAACGGTCAAGGTGTTTGAATACTTTTGTACTCTGGTTTCTGTTCTGTTCATAGTCACAGCAGCAAGGTGACATTACATCAAGCATATCTGTTGACCTCTATCTGCCTGTATATCTATGAAGATCTTGAACCTCCCAGCTAAATGTGCATCAGCGCACTCTGGTCTCTTCTGGTTTAAAAAGAATATTCAGTACTGATGTGACACGCTTTTGGTACAATATTTTTATTTTTGTAAAATTAGAGTTTCCTGCAGTTACTATTACCAGATATAAAATTGCTCCAGAAGTTGCTGTACGAATCCCAAGCCCCATTTCCATAAATACTTCCTCATTTGTATGTTTGCTAGCTCAGGGAATAGGTTGACCTTGAGCTCAATCGAGGTCTCTGCTTCCCTGCTGCCTTTCCTGTCTATAACAATCAAGAGGGTAATTGCAAAGCTGACCCTGAAAGCAAAAAAAAAAGAGGAAAAAAAAACACATCCATAGGCATTTCCTTAGTTACCCTCACGTAAACTTCTGCTCTTTTACATCCTTTCTGCAGACCCTTACGTAAAGGTGTGGCTCATGCACAAGGACAAGCGTGTAGAGAAGAAGAAGACGCCGGTGATAAAGCGCTGTCTGAATCCAGTTTTCAACGAGTCCTTCCCCTTTGATGTCCCTGCCCATGTGCTGAGGGAGACTACCATCATCATCACCGTCATGGACAAGGACAGGCTTAGCCGCAACGATGTTATTGGCAAGGTAATTTATGACACAAGCATCTGCGGGGAGTTTGCAGAGGTTTTTAGATAGGAGTCATGGGTTAGCTCGGTGTGTTGTAGAATGGAAGAGTCAACAGTAATTCTGGGAAATTACTGTTGACTGTTGAATTAAGAAAGTAAAAACATCAAATTAATAGAATGTCTTATTTTTATTTTTTCTATAGGAAAGGAATAGTTCCGAAACTTAAAAGAGAGTTTGTATGTTTGCTCAAATTGTTTTGGCTTGATTGAATATTCTTGGTCTAATAACAGGATTTGGGTCACTTTCTTTCAAAATGCCTGCTGGATTTAGCAAAGCTTAAATGAATTCAATAAAATCTGATTTGGTTGCAGTAAGTTGACTTTTAAGTCAAAGTCTCTGGACAGCGTGGTTTAGCGTGGTTCCGCTAAAAGCTTGGTTATAAAAACTTTGGGTTGTACTTTCTGCAAATCATCAATCATCTGAGCGGGAGGGGTCAAATTCCTGCAAGCAGGGTTGCTGAATAGTGTAGAGGGACAGTTTCAAAGAAACACCAACGTGGACCACAATTTCAAAGCTTCACTTTGCACATCCTGAAGATATTTCTTCCTTAGACAAGCAACACTTTGTTGCAAACCTGTTTGTGAACTTGAACAAACAGGTTTTGTCATGACAACCGTGCCACTTTTAAGCAATTTGAGCAATTCTCTTGAACACCAACCCCAGCTGTTTCCTCCTATGTGTATGAGTTGGCATTAAGCTTGAAGAGACATAAAATTTATAGTAAAAGCCGTAACTCTCTCTTTTGTTTGAATACTGACTATTTCAACCTCTAGCTTCATTGATTTAGGCAACAATGGCGTAATAATACAGCCTGTGAGTGAACTGGGGCAGCTGTTACTGCTTCATCTCACCGTTTTTTGACTTCAGCAATAACTGATACCAAATGCCATCGTTTACCATCATGATACACATGAAAACATTTGGATTTGGAAGAGATGGATCATACAATGGCCTTTTACGTCCTATGTAGTTTACAAATATTCATGAAGTGTGCATAATTGTTTCTTTCCCCGCTCTCAGATCTACCTATCGTGGAAGAGTGGGCCAGCAGAAGTAAAGCATTGGAAGGACATGCTCGCTCGGCCGCGTACTAACGTCGCCCAGTGGCACGCTCTTAAGGCCTGATCGCACCACCCAGCTTCCTCCATGGCCACTTCCCGTCTCCTACTTCCCACCCCTCTTTTCTCTCCCCTACTCCTGCTCCCCATCCTTATGCACAAGACTGACTTGCTGCCAGGCTGCGAAACACGGGTACAATTAGCCATCTGCTCTCTTAAACCTTTAAACTCTTCTCTATTTTCTTTTAGAATCTCAATTTCCTCTTCCACTTCTCTCTGAATTTTTCTCCCCTTGTGCTGTTGTGTTTTTTTTCTGTGTCGCCACTTTGCCAATAGTCCCCCTGTTTCTGACTGTCTGTATGTCTGTCTTTCTGTCCTTATGCAATCGGCCCATGGAGGTCTAATGATCCGTTTATTTGTCGCTGCAGTCCCTGACCAGTTAAACAAGTTGGTATCTTAGAGAATCATGATAATTTGAACTCATTCAATGTTGTTGTATAAAAGTACAGAGAATACAGAGGGTACTGTATGAATATACAAATAGATGTCAATAAATTACAATACCATTGTAATGTTAATGTAGTGATTCAGCCCAAAAAGTGAAACTCACTACATTCCAAGTCGGTAAACTACAGTATTATAGATTTCCAGTTTTTATGTCTGTTAATTTTGATGACTGTGATGTACAGCTAATATAAATCCCAAATTCAGTTTCTCGCAGAAGGAGATTATTACATAACACCAATGGAAGAAAAGTAATACAGCTTTGTGGTGCTACAACATGTACTATACTATGTATGTACTCAATAGCTGACCGGGGCCACCAGTCAGTGGCTGTGCAGATGTGTGCGCCAGTCTTCAGTTCATCCTCATTGTTGACTCTGGTGCCTCGACAATGTCTGAGCTTCAGACAAGGAAAGTTTGCACTTTTGCCATATTCTGCTGGAAAAATAAAATCTGCACTTCTATAAACCTTTTCAGCAGAATGAAACATGGAGTGATCTAAAACTTTTTTGGTAAACTGTGCTGAAGTTGGACTTTATAAAATACAATAGAGCAACCTCAACCAACTTGAAATCTGTGCCTCTTCCCTTTAACTCCAGACTCTGGGACCTTGATTTACCAATGAAAAATAAAATCTACTTTTCTAATGAAAAGAGGACCTTGGACATGTCCTTTTTAAGAAGTGTTTGTCAGTGTCTTGCATTCAGGAGTGTCTTAACGCAAGGAAGGTAACAGTTGCAGAATATTTTCTGGAAATGACTGTGTGCAGTAACTCTTAAACCTCTGATTCCAGCCACAGTCAGTCCCTTGTGATTCTCACCAAAAATCATAAATGAGCTAGAATCCTCTCAGGGCTTCAGGTGTCCCTGTTGCCTGTGCCAGATTTTCTGCCACCTTTTTTCCTTCCACTCAACTTTTTATTAGCAGCACACTCTTATGGTTTGCCCTCTTTGTACAGAAAGTCAGTCTCTTTCTACTGCTATATTCTATTCCATTTATTTGAGAAACAGAAATTTGGGTTTTCATTAGTTGTAATCGGTAATGATCAAAATAAAGAGACATAAATGCTCCAAATATATAATGTTTGTAGTGAATCTTATTATTATTAATTAATTAACTTTTCTGTGACGTTAGGATGCACCTGTACCCATCTTATGAAGATTTAATTTAGCTATATAGACTGGCAGGATTTCACCTACCTATGAACACTAGTTAACTGTATCCTAGCTACATTCTGTCACCTGTTTCCCCGTTTCATTAGTCTTTTCATTGACGATGTTGTTCTTGTTATTTGTCTCAAGTGTGTTACATTTTTCTCTCATAGCAAACCTTTTCTCCTTTACTCAAGAATGGTTTAATGTTCAGCTGAAGTGTTTGAAAGTGATCGATAATAGGTTTGTGATGAAACAAGCTGAACTCAGGATGGATTTGTTCACACTGTTGTCTCTTCTCTTCCTTCTATTCTCCTCTCTGTGCTCTCTTTTCTCTTCTTCTCTTCCTTCTGGCACAATATTAGTGACTTACTTTGCCCCACCACTCCTCTCACACCAACCCTCTTTCTGGAGCCTTCCTTGTCGTCTGTGTGCTGTGGGTGCTGTGCTGTAGCTCCAACAAAAATAGAGATTTAAAAAAAAAGCAACTAAACTTTCCAAAGCTGGGAAAAGAGGGGACACAAACTTGTGACATGGATCCGTCCCGATTTTTCCAGAAAGAAAAAAAAAGACACAGAGAGAGAAAAAAGAAGATGAGATCCCAGGATGTCACTTTTCATGCATCACCAACCGAGGAAACTAATTGAAATCTTCCAATGTCAACAGGAAAATCGAGGCTGAAAGCAAAGTTTGTGCACATGGATTCAGCTGTGTGCACACACTTCTCTTTGCCCTTTGCTCTTCTGTCATGCTGGTGGGTGTCCACCTCCAACAGGTTGGACTGTATAGTTAGACTGCTGTGTTAATGTAGGCTTTCTGCCAGTTGAGTGTGCATTTACAGGAGCGACACACTTCGAACTTTACAGAAATCTTCTTCTCTTTTCTCTTTCTTCTCTCGCGCTCTTCTTGCTCTTCTTACTGCCATTGTTTCCCCATCCTCTACTGCCCTGCCTTCTGATCGAGGGCATGGGGAAGTTCATTTTGCACTTTTTTGAAAATGTAATAAAAATAATAATGATGATTATAGTTTTTGATGATGATGGTGGTGATGATTATAGTTGCGGTGAAAATCAAGGGAGGAGAATCTGGAAGGGTTGGCTGCAGTCGGGGGGAGAGGCGACGTCTGCTCGGTGTTTTCAGGGTTTGGAGTTGAAGCGGAGGACACAGAGGATGCAGGGCTCTCATCCTCCTCTTCTTGGTCTTTTTTTTTCTAAATCTGAGTACTTATGTGTGCTTGTGTGTGTGTATTTGGAGGGAAACTGCAGGACTCCTGGTGGGAGTCCACTGATGTTTGAAATGTCAGGCTGGGATGGAGATTCAAGGCACGTTTGCTTGTCTCATGGAGACTGGCCAGCACAACAGAGCTATTACACAATGTGTCGATTAACATCAAGCTTGTCAGAGCTCAAAGCCACAGCCTGCACATTGTTATTCTGAATGAGTCCAAGAACAGTTTACATATATATATATATATATATATATATATATATATATATATATATATATATATATATATTTCTATGTATAAGTATATATAGGTAGTTCTTAGCCACGTTCTGAATTTCAGTTGCACTTCATGGAAATTGTAAATGATGGACAGCACGTGTGATTTTAGATGATTGACTTATCTGCCTCTGTGAGAAACTGCAGGACTGGATTAGATGTTATCTAATGCAGTCATAGTTGCCCAGTTTGTCAGAAACATTCAGCTTAGCTTCATAGCTGTGGAATTAAAGCTGTCATAAAGCAGCAACAATAAAACTTAATTAGATGCTCAGTAATTAGATGCTCTTAGATACCTCTGCTCTTTCTTAGTTTGCCCTTTAGCCCAGTTGTTTGCAGTTTACCTTTAAATACACCCTTGTGAAGGTTTATGCTTAATTCAGTCCCAGAGGTTCCCTATAGCACTCCCCAGTCTTTCTATACCTTGGCACTTTATTCAGGAAATAGCTAAAATATTTAGCTGAATTATCAATACTGTGCTTTTCAATAAATTAGCATTTAATGCCAAATGTACTCTAATGCAAATACATCTATTTAAACATATTTAAATTTCCGGTACAATATAATAGCTTTCTAAACCAAAAGTATGTGCCAGAAATGAGTTATAATTAGTTATATAAAGATCATTGAAGTAAGAAAATCTACTTAAGAAGACTCATATCACTGTATAATACTGTATATACCTATGTATGTCAAAGTATCAAATACTGACATACTGACATGAGACCAATGTCTCACCGTAGTAAAATATAAGAATATACTATGTTTCCTGTGTTGTCCTTAAGGTCGTAAGTAAGTAAATTCAGCTTTATTCATCATATTTTCACATAGGTGTCACAAAGTGTATAATAAAAAAGGTAACTTTAATAAACCACACAGAAGTGTATAATACAGAAGCCACAACACAATCCAATCATCTTGTGACCATCTATTTTAAATAATAGGATTTCCTGTATCTGCTGACAGTGCTGCCATGCTAACACTTGAGAAGAGACAAATAGTGAGGGAGTTGGTTCGGTTGTGTATTTTTAAAATTTATTTCCATTACTTTAAAAATCAAAAACAAATTTGGTCTTTATTCTTAAACTAGGAATATGTAATGCAATAAAATTATGTTTTTGCTGTTTTAAGAATATTGGTAAAGTTTCATCTTTCTTTGGAAGTTAGATCAAATAGCAGCTATAAAGAGAGAAGCATTTACTGCATATCTTGATGCCCAAACAGTAGGAGGATTTCCTATCTGTATTTACTTCATTAGCAATGGCTTCCTTGTGTTCAGTTTCTAAGGTAACCAAGTGCTTGATTGCTTAATGGTTTAGGGTAATTCTCTTGAATTATATTTACTATTCAAGATGCAATGCCGATATCAGCCACAACATTAGAATATAGTTTTTATTTTCCAAGCTGCAGATCTTTTTTGTTGCCTATGGGGAAGGATGTTAGCTAGTAGCATTAATGCTGCATCCAAATGTACAGGAAACTTGTTTTTCTTTTTGACTGCGTCTATAGTGATGTCTCTAGATTAGTCTGCTTTGAAGATGAGCAACTGGATGAAAGACATTTAGATGAGATGATAAACAAAAGCACAGCAATCTGATCTTTGTGGGTGTAAATGTTCAAGAAAGTGGAGCCCCACATTTCTTGGGCTAACAGTTATGCACCACTCTAAGGAGTTGTTAGCTTAAATCTTAAATCTCTTCCTGATTCTCTACACTGAGATTCTTCTGACTTTTATCCGCCGATCCTGACCTGAATCACTTAATTTGAAACTCACTGTATAAAGACTTGCTAAATAAGTGAGTCCATACATAGCACAGCTTCTGCTAACACTGCTTTTTTTTCCATTTCTTTTGATTCACGCTAAAGATGGTGTCAGCATACAACTGTGCAGTTGTAAACTGGCCAGCACCGTATAACTCCTCCTCATGAGTGTCGGTAAGCTTTTCTGGACAGCATGCGGTGTGCCGAGTATGTTCTGGGCGCTGTCTTTCATGTGAGCCTCAGTGCTGGCTGCTGTGATGCACTGATCCAGTCCAGTGCCCTTCAGAACAATTGGCCATCCATGGAACAGGGCTCACTGTTTTGACAGCCAGTGCCTGCAGTGTCACAGCACATTACACTCCCATTAGGTGGTCAGAAAGGAGCAATATCTGCTTTCTTGGACCTGGGGGGCGGAAGGAGGCTCACTATTTGCAAAAATAACTCTGGCTAAGAAAAAAAGAGACATGGAGTGCTTTTATAACTAACATGCGTGCAAGTAAAAGTCATCCGCTAGCTTGGTCAGATTTATCTTTGCTAATATTGGAGCTTTTCCCAGCTAGAATTAGGCAAGGGAGTGAGTACACCCTGAATAGGTGCCAAGTCCATCACAAGGCTAACACAAGGACAGCCAATGCCTAACAATGGATGTTTGTGGACATCATACAGAAAGGCCCCCAGGTGACCAGCAGTCCCTTTTTCCAGGTATATGTCAGTGCAAACCGCTGATCCATCTGGATTGTCAGGTAAAGACAGAAACTAATCAGTGTAATCACTCCTGAAGGTGTGAAAAGACTTTCTGGATAAGTCAACAGTTTCTCAGCTATGTAACTGAGTTACATATTGTTCAGAAGGCTGAGCTACCAGGCTTTATGAAGCAGTCCTCAGTCACCCTGTGAGCTTGGAGATACGCTGTTATTTTTGTAACATGAGGCAGATTGTGAAGTCACTCATCCTTGAAAATAGACTGCAGAGAAGACTTTTGGACTTTTAGAAGTCTAAGCTCTGATTTTTAATCCAGATGACCTCCTGATTAAAAACTACCGAATGATAAATATTCTACTCTGTCATATTGGTCAGTTTTGGCAGGTTGCATAAATAACTCATATGGAAATTTCAAAACTTTTCTTTTGACCACGAACTGATCCTTCACTTTTATGATTCATGGTATCATCATAGCATATAAAGAAACTGTTGCTTATTTTTTTAGGAAGCATAGCAGTGATCTCAGACCTGGATATTTCTAAGGATTACTTGTGCAAAATGAGATACAGCTAGGTTTCTTTTAGTGGTTAAAATAGAAGAAGCATTGATGCCCTCAGTTGTGTCTACTCTTAAATGTTTGACTCTGGGCAATTATGGGAAAAAAATGTTGTGTGTTTGCAATAATGCTGGTTCCCTCAGCTTGTATCTGTAAAATAATAAGGATATCCTAATTTATCTTTATTTTCTGCTATCAGCTCAACAACCAAAGCACTAAAATGGATGGAAAGCTTAAATGGAGACATTAGCTCCCAAATATCACTTTTAATTGCACTGCCACCTTTCTCACACCTCTAAATGTGTTGCGCTTTCTTGGCACCAACAATGTCAGGAGTGACCTTCAGCAAGCCAGGGCTCATGAATACACCAAGACAGGATTACAGATGTTCCCAGTCAAGACTTTTTCCCCCCCAGACACGGGGTCCAATTGGTGTGTTTGCTCAGCCTCAGAGCTGTCTCTCATCATTATATTCAGTTACTGGCAGAACCAGCGAACAGGTGCTGCTGTGGGCCTGAGTAAAAAAAGTTCAATTCTCCCCACAACTTTACTGCATATTTTTATGCAATGAATAGACTTTTTATATCTAAAACCATCCTCAGACCTGTACTGTCACTTGTAGTCATGATGTGTAAAAGCTTTAAAATAGATTAGTCTTTTACTGCTCTGGTTGAAAAATATTGAAAAATCTAACATTCAATGTTAGAACATATCCTAAGTGTAGAAAAACAAGCTCTCTTTTTAAAATCTAATTGTTTTATGTCGTTTCTTTTAACCTACGTAATCTCTCTAGATGTGGGGAATGAAATGACGATGGTAAAAATGCTTATTGTATTTTAAATCATTATTCCATCATAAGACCAAATTTGAACCCTTTTTAGATTTCTGGTAGAACCCACCAAACTTAACTTTTGAATGTTCTGGTATTTCAAGCAGTTCCAAGTGGGTTTTTGAAGACAAACATCACAAATCTGCCATACCTAACAGAGGGCCTGAGGCATTTTACCTCACATTCATCTTTGGTTTCATGGCAGGACAACCTGGAGTTTTTGCTGCAGAGAAATTTTGCTCTCTGAAATTTGGCACAGACAATCATAGTTCCCCAAAGATGATCCTAACAGACACATTTAATGTCTTCCTTAAACTGAAATAAATCCATGTTGGCTGAGTTGAATTTTAAGACTAGACTTTGTGCACTAGAGTATAAAATTTACCTCTAAAGTTTAATATCTTGACATCTTATTTTGCACATTTCCATGCATTTTTAAAAATTGATTTACATTTGCTAAAGTTATTTAATTAGCTTAAACCTTTCACAACTGAAGAGGTCCTACCTGTTCCTTATGTTCCCTTGAGATTTATGATAGTGTTTGTCCTTGTCTCATTCGTCCTTCCCTTAATATTCCAGGGTAGTTTTCTTGATGGATTTCTTAAGTTAAGGATCAGTGACTCACTCTATTGGAAAGGTGCCTGCTCTGCTGTAGTCTTTGCTAAATTAAATCTTAGGGGTGTTCTTTCTCTTGGAGACCTTAATGTCTTTGTGTGTGGATTAAAGTGAGGCTGTGGTAATCCCATCCTGGAGGAACATCTTCGCTGTCCGTGCTTTATTCTGCTGAATCATGTTGCGACGCCATAAGTTCAGGAGTCACCTGGCTCACCTTAGCTGTTTGTCTGTGCGTTCGTCCTGCCCTGCACCAATAGACCTCTTCTCTCCCTCCGACTCACCCTTTCAATTGTTTTAAGCATTTGGTGAAAACCAGTGTGACTCCTCCCATTCAGGGTTGTATGAATAGTAACTACACGAATATGAATAACAATAACGAGTAATAATTTCCTTTCTGTTCACATTTGACTGTTGGTTAGTGTGTATGTATGTGTGTGCTTGGTGTTCTTGTGTTTTTATTTCTTTACAGAGCATTGTGAAGAATAACAGTTTTTTTTGTTTGTTTTTTAAAAAAACTTTATGTAAATATTGTTGGTGAAAATTAACATTTATTGTACTCCAAGTTTTCGTTTGTCACTCAAGGCGATGAAGAAAACAACGATACACATGAATAACAATGGTGATGTTGATGATGATGAAGCTGATTATACCTGCCCTTCTTGAATAAGGGCTTTTGATGTCTGCTGTATTTTTGTTGGGGGCGTCGTGAGGTCAAGGCAAGACAAACGACGGGGAAGGAGTGGTACCCGACACATCCCAGGTTCTTTGTAGCAACACTGCCACAAGTCCCCGAATACACCCAGGTAACTCAAAGCGACACAAATTGTAGCCATGAAGCATCACTGCATTCTTACAACATGCTTTGCGGTGTGTGAGAACAACACACACCTCCATGTTGAGTCACTCCAGCCCAGTCGCTTGGCATCACATCCCCCCCATCAGCTTACAGGCTCTGGGATTTACTGAAATGCCATTGTGTTAGACCCTGTCCTGACACCCATGATGCCTTGCTCATTGAATTTGGAGTCATTATTGATGTGTAGGGAGCCATACATCAGGATGGGCATAGCTTCCATTATCCTACAGCAACAAGGGTAATTTGCATGCATCTTTTAGTTCCCAAGTGGGCTCATGTGAACTTGCCAAATAACCAGCTTGTCATTTGCTCTGTGAGCTATTTGCAAGAGCTCTCAAATGCCAGAAAGGACAGTCCAGGATTAGAGAGACAGTCGAACTATAAACTGCCATATTGTGATGTAGAAAAACTCAAATAACAATACTTGCACCATCTCTCTTTAAAACAGATTTTAGCTGTGCAATATTTTCTCCATGACTATACAAGACTTGTCTGTAAAATGCTGTGAAATGTTAAATCATGTATTTGGTGTAACTTCAGAGAAGGCTGAAGGAGCTTTTCTGTGCTGATTGATCATTAGTGAGGAGGTAAGGTGATGTCACACTGTGTGTGAGAGAGAGCTGTCAGTGTCGCATAGATCTGCAGTTTAACAAGATTTCGGAAATGTGTCAAAACATCTTAAAATATCTGTACTTTGAGCTTAGCACAGTTAGTAAGATTAGCTATACAAACTATGAACGACAATTATCATGTGTGCTCCCTGAAGACTGAGTAAAACTGTGAAGACTACCAATCCAACATGTCCCCCAGCAAACAGACCCGAATTAAAACAAAGCTATTTTGCTGCAATGCATTCAGCCTTGCTTTTAAAACGTTGGTGCCTCCTGTGACATCATTTTTAAATGCCTCATCTGTACTGAAAACAGCTAACTTTGCTCAGTAACAACTTCCAAACCAAAGAGAGTTTTTGTCAGTGTGACATGTTGGCACTTGTGTTTTCTGAGCCTAAAAAAGATTGGATTTTTAAGTCTGTCACCATTAAGAGCTGGGAAAGTGTAAAATTTTAATTCTAGTCACCAGATGCTTTCTCTGTCCATCACTGCAATTTATCCTCTTTGAAATAAATGAGGAATTAAAATGCACTTTTGTTTATGTCCAACGCATGCAATGACTTTGTAAAACAGGATTGTGGTCAAGTACCATAAATCCTACTTGGTCTGGTTTTTCATATGCTGTGCCCTCATTCAGGCCCAGCATCCACACAGTGCAGCGGCAGAGCTTATCAGTTTCAGGTTTCTTTCAGGAGCGTCTCTGACCTCACATGGTTTAGCAGATACTGCCGGCAGCTGTCTCCAGGAAAGACAGTGGATACAGTTCTACATTCTGTAATACCATCCCTCTGAGGGAGTCCCACAAGGACGCTGAAGCTCCACAGGCTAACCAAAAATAAAGCCCAGCTACTCTCCCCTCCAAACTCGATCTGTTGCTGATTGTGAATGAGATGCAGGCTGAGCGGCGTCTGAATCCTGCCATTTATACAGAGATTTTTAAATCAGGGAGGTAATAAGCAATACTCTTAACTGACCTACTGAATCTAAACTGAGAGGGGTTTTATTTTTGCATTGAGGGATGTCAAGGGTAACACTCCTGCTTTTTGGTTGGGTTTTAACTCCTTTCTCCACTTGCCTTGGCCCACCTCTTCAACAAAGAGTGCTCTAACTTTAAACACACAATTGTGATGTGTACAATCTGATTCCATGTATTTATTTATTTTTTGCCAACTTTGTATAGTGTACAAATATCTATAAATATACAAACCATGACAGTACTGTATAGATTTTAGCTGCCTGGTAAGGTTAATAGTATATACTTGGTAGACTAAAAGAAAAAGCGTAGAGCTGTTCAAAAGCCAGTTACTGAGAAAAAAAATGCTTTCTGTAAAACCCGATGCCACTGGCTCTTTTTTATATTCTAAGTTTCTGCTTTCTTTTTTTATTGTAGCCAGTGGGATCTTTTTGTTTTTTTGTCCAATTGTTTTGCTTCTGTTTTTTTTTATTTTATTTTTGTTTCTTTTTTTTTTTTTGACAAGACACAGCAAGGTTCTGGCAGCCAGGAGAGTGCAGTGGAACGCAGACTGGAACCCTGTGCAGTTGTACGTGTTTTTAGGTGTGCGTCCGTCCATCGTAGTGCTTAGTGCTCTTTGTGCAGTGCCTCCCTCCTCCCTCTTTTTCTCTTACGCAGATTGCTCGCTAAGATGCAGGATGATTGTGTTTGCTGAGGCTAGCTGATGCCTTCCTCCTTTTTCTTTTTTCCCCCCACATCCGCTCTGTTTCTTCATTACACCGCTTAGTTTTAATCCTCCACTAAGTATAGATTTCCACTTCCTCTGCTCGATTGTTCATTTACTATCCCATTCAGATGATAATGCGCACACCACCAGAGTCTAATTTCCTGGTAATCCATTCCATCCCTCCATCATCTATCCTGAATTCTTTGTCCATTAGGATCTCCCATTTGTCACCCTCCACGTTACTTTTTCTATAGAGCTCTGTGGACCAGAGAATAAACAAAAAAAGAGAGGAGATCCATGTTCCTCATTCCAAGTCGAGCCTCGTCACTACAAACTCAAGAGGAGAAGGAAAGGTATCAGCTCAGCATGCAGCAACACAAAGCAGCCATATTAAAGTCAAGCACAGATGTGAGAGTTTATGTTGTGGCGGCTTCAGTGCTGCCTGTTTGTAGCAAGAGTGAGAGGAAACAAAAAACGCCTTAAAGATCGGACCAACCACACATATTAAAGATACTAGGATGTGTACATTTGTGGAAACCCTCCCTTTTCCTGCACCACTTTTATTACTTGGTATTCCAGTGTGCTGCTTGGTTGCTCTGTACATATCTGTGTAGTACTTCTGTTGATGTCCCCGTACTGGTATAGTTAAAGGGTTCTTACTGGGTGGCCTCGGCAGACGCCCTCCCTTTCCTGTTCTCGTCTCATTCTCCTTAAACGAAAACTTCTAACATTCCATTTGAACCTGAACCGAACAGCTACTAAAGATGATTGGATCTCACTGGGCGCTCAAGAGAAGGACCGAACTGCAGACGTCTCTCACTGGAGCCATGATAATAACCGAGACGCCTTGGTCACGTCCCTCTGAGGGCCGCAGAACCTCCACACATCCGCACGCAGCTCTCTGCTCCTTCCAACCCACCTCCTCTCTGGTCGGCCTTGGTTTGGGTCAGACAGTGGGACGGGGTCGGGAGAGCCCTGGGAGGCAGCGGAGAGCCGCGTCTCTGCGGTCGCGCCCAGCAAAGGGAGGGAGGGCGTCTCAGGGCGGAGCTCAGTAGCACTTTGGTTTTGCGTTCCATGTTTATTTTTTTCAGCCTCTCCTGATTTTTGGGCCGAGCGGACTGTGATCTTATTAGTTCCTTTTTTGTTTTTCTGTTCTCGCTCTCCTCCACTCATCAGTGTTACACAGTGTGCTGGGTGGACGGAGCCTTGGAGCTGAGCTCTGACGTTGTTCCATATTAAAGAATCATTTTTGCTACACTTGTGTTCAGAGCCTCATTGGTCTGTCTCATCGTCCTTTACTTCGGTATACTGTAACCAGGAATACACTGGATCATACCTGCTTAACATCTTGTTCTGTAACCACTAATTATCTTGACTCTGCACCTAAAAGCAGCTGATTATCTGATTGTTCAATTTGCAACAGTTTTAATTGTTCATTAAACATTTAATCACCTTAATTTCAAGCATTATCGTCAAGCTGATTCATCACAACTGCAAAATGTCATTAATGTTTGAATAAACATTAAAGACCAATAGAGGATTTACTATTAGAGCCTAAGTCAATTAACGTAAATCTGCTGTTGTACATATTTTATTGTTTCATTGCCTACAGCACCTTCCAAATGTTTTGTTACCTTATACCATAAACCTCTGTGTATAAAATTGGCATTTTATTAATAGAAAGTAGTTCTTAGTTATGCAAACTCAAGCATGATTTTTCCAAATCTCACAATCATCATTTGTGCATTTCTATGTGGCTTCCTCATTCAATGCTGTCTAGAACCCACAATGCTATGATTACAGCTGCAAGGTTATCACAATTCAACAACTAGATCTAGAGGATTCTTGCTAATGTAGAGAAAAATTTTATTTAGCATGATTGTGTTTTAATTTTCTTAATGAGGGCAAAACCAATACATGGTAGATAATTCAGCACCTATTTTGAAAAAGATAAAAAGACAACACTGGAAAATATGTTTATGTATTTTACAGAACTTGGTATCTTGATTTAATTGTTTGGTGAATTGAGAGGCAGATCTTTTGAAGTGTAGGAGGAATCTGGTCCATATGAAAAACGGTTCAATTCAATGTAAACATGAATCTGGGACATTAAAATATTGTTTTTACAGGAGATTTATGGACATGTAGTTTGTGGGAAAACATCCTGAGGGGGAACTTGGAGTAACTTAAAACCATTTTGGATAACTAAAGACAGAAATATTTGCCTATTTAAGCAGCTTGAGCTCAACCAGATTGAATGGAAAGCGTCTACTGAGATTTTCTAGTCTTGCCACAGATTCTTAACTGGATTTATACCTGGACTTTGACTGGGCCATGATAATGCATGAATGTGCCTTGATGGAAACCAATCCATTGTAGCTCTGGCTGCATGTTTAGGTCCTGTTGAAAGCATCTGAGTCATCTGACCTGTTTCTCTTATTCTTTGAGTTTTGTTTGTTTTTGTGTTTGTGGAAACGGGAACGTTATAGATGACACCCAAACAATGTTTTTTTTATTTTCATAAAGAGCAGGTTTGTGTATAACTAACAGATGTTTTATCAACAGATTAATTCACTGGAGCGCTCCTTGCCAGTGTATTTTATTTAAGCAGGTCACATTTTCAAATTTGTATTTTGAAAAATAAACTACGAATCTGTTTTCTTTCACAATTATGAATATGTTTTGAAACCCTGAGACTGAAAATCTTGTGGCTGTCATCTGGATCACACAAAATGATCTGTTAATTTCACTGCACATTGACACTATTAGCTTTTCTTACAAGTTTTCCTGTATGATTCGCTAAATGTTTCCATAAAAGTCAGTGAAAGTAAACTGAAAGGAAAAGAAAGAACCTAATTCAGCTCGGCTACTTGTAGTTGCAAAGAGCTGCTTTTAATGGAATCCCATTTTAAAAATCACCATAGCCTCTTTTGAGCTGAAAACTAAGATTGTGAACAGAAAAGAGCACATTTATTAGTGAGAGAGGTCAGCAAAGTGCCATTTGATTCCATACATGCCAAAGGAAACCCTCCACCTTGAACCCCTTTCAGATATGTTGTACTGAAAGTGTAACACTTATCTACATACAGCGAGTGACAAATGGGAGATTTACAGTTTTTTGTCATTTTATTGCAACAGACTATTTTATTAGGATTCACAATTACGCACATCTTTGTGTTGGTCTGTAACATCAAGTCCTCAAAATTATTTAGTTTTATTGTCACAAAATGAGGAAAAAGTTTAAGATTTATGAATACATTTGTCTCTGCCTTCTTACAAATAAATCTGTTGGGTCAGAAAGTGATGTTTGGAGGAAAATCAGTTTGATTTAATGGGGACTGCTGTGAAAAGTTTTAACATCATTTGCTGAAGGAAATGGGATTTTGCAAAGGTTGTTTTAGCCTTCAAGACCAATTAAAATGCGTAGTGGACAGCTTTGGCTCTGAGCAACATATTAGTCAGCATGAAAGAAAATGAATCACAGTTTCATGCTGCAGTCTGGAGGAAACTTTCCTCCTTTTCTGGGGTTTTGGGAAATTATCTTTGTAATTGGTGGTTAATTATTTTGCAGGTTTCTTTTTTTTTGTTTTGCTTCAGGAGCATCTCAGTCATCTGTGCACTTCAGGTTCCACTGATGCGTGTCAAAATATCTCCCTTGTAGATCTTAGAAGTGCTGTTGTTTTCACTTGAAATGTCTTATTTCATGCCTTAATTTTCCACACCACATTCTGGTCACCCTCCACATCTTCACCAAAGCTGAGTGAAACGTAGAATGGAAAAAGATGACAGTGCAATTTGCTCCAAACCATGCATGGAAGATTTGTCCATTAAGTACCGAAGTTAGAAAGGAGGCTGCAAGGAGATAAGCCTTGCAGAAATGAAGCAGTGAAGCAGAGGGAGCACCTCCGAGACCCCGGCAACACAAAGACAGGTCTGAGCGGCTGAGCTGGCTCTTTATGTCCTTAAACATTAATTCCATGCTTTTTTATGGCAGACAAAGGGAGCAGTTTATTGAACTGACAGGGAAACCTTGGAGAGCCGCCTCCCAGGGCTGCAGACTATCAGCAGCAGGAGAAGCAGGTGAGCCCCTGCAGACAGGAGTGAGGGTCTGAACCGCAACAGACGGCTGTGAGCGAGCCGAGTGCATCATCACGACGGGAGACCCTTGCTTGCATCACCTCCGTCTATTTTTAGAACAGCTGCATGATCCCCCCTTTTTGTCTTTGCACCTTTCTGTCCTCAAGTGCAAGCTGCAGCAACATGCAAAAGTACAGTCTGTTTATCTTGAATGTTTTGATCAAAAGCTTGCATGCAACTGAGTGTTTTGCTGGAGCAGTCACATTACGTGTGAATTATGCAGATGGAGAACAAACACAGGCTGCTCGTTCTCAGGATGAACAATCAAAGCAAAGCTGAGAGTCTCTGGATCCTCATTCAAATCCAGGACAGCAGGTGTTTTATCTGTTCCCCCACTCTGAATGTCAGATTGAAGTTGCTTAAACAACTCAAATCATCTGGTGTAATCTTGAACTGGAATGAAAATAGGCATCCGGTCTAACCCTGCTGCCTGGATCCCCCATTGAATTTGTAATTATAGATGCCAATAACATGCACATTGTATTTCGAAGAAAAGAAGCAGGAAATGAGATGTCAGTTTCAATGATGCAGGCGTTTCCCCGTAGTTATTTTTTGGAGGAGATAATAAACAGTTCCAAGTTTGGCATGACAGGATGTCAAGCGAGAAAGACTGCGGAACAGAAAATGCAAGCAACAGCTTGGTAAAGACGGGCTCTATCCATGCACTGCTGGCATTCAGCAGATGGAGGAAAGGAAAAGAAAGCAAGAAGTGATACAGCAGAGAGGTGGGAAAAAAAGCTGTGTGAGTCTGAGGAAATTAGATAGCATGAAAAGAAACGGGAGGTGAGAATTAAAGGAAAAGTGTAGAAATAGTGTGAGGCTGCAGTTCTGAGCCCAGTTTGATGAAAAGGTGTCTGAAATAACATTGTGTTTGAAGAGATGCAAGCATATAGGATTTGCGTACAATTTACGAAAAAAGTCTATTTCTAATTAAAAGAATCATCTTTCCATGTTGCTTTTTTTGAAGTTCAAGAGTCAGATTTGAATTAAAAAGCTGACATGAATGTATGTTTTTTTTTTAAACGTGTGCATGCTTTTTAGACATTTTCTGCTGCTATAAGCAGTGAATTATCACATCCTGTCCTGGATGGACATTTTTTTATCAAGATGTCATGCAAATTTCAAACCATCCATCATTTTTATATAACCTTAGACTGAAGTCAGAGCCATGGTGGCATCACAATGCCATCCAGTGGACGCATGGAGAATCAGTCCAGACCGGTTCTGTACACAAGCTGTTCTGGTTCCTGCAGCTCTTTGTCTGGCCTGTTTTAGTCCATCTGCAACACACAGTATTCAAAGAAATGAATAAAAATGTGTGAACATTAATTTAATTCAGATCTTTTAAACTATATTCTCCTACACTTGAAGACCAGATATGATCATTAATTTTCTTCAGACATCAGGTTCTTAGTTCGCTTGAAGTAAGACAAAAAAAAAAAAACTTACAAGTAACTTTTCAGCAGGTTTCTTGTTTTAAGTAAATAATTATTTTATACTGATTTTAAAAGATTACTAGCTCCCCTGGCAGATTATTTCACTGATGAAAGGACATTTTCCCCATGTTACATGTGAAATAATCTACCAGTAGAACTTTAATTTTTTCATCCTCATGTAAAAAAGTTTTTGATCTCAGCGGGTTTTTAACTGATTAAATAAAGGTTTAATAAAATAAAAATCAATATTAAGAAGTCACTTACTCATGCTCCAATAACCTACTGAAAAATAATTTGTAAGTCAATTTTATCAAATTTTACATAAAATTGCATTAGAAACTATACAAAAAAATTTGTAGAATTTTGTGTGTTTAGAGTGTATTGAGAAATGCAAATAGAACCTCCTTGATATGTGTTAATGGTTTCAAACTGAATAAAACACACGAGATTTAACCACATGAATGAGGTTTTCAACATTGTTTTTTATTGAGAGTATGAGTGGTTTTATGTGCTGAAGAAATAACTGGTGACAAAGTGAAAGTGCTGCAGAATGACCTAAATGTCATTCATCTGTCGCTTTAATTGGTCTTGAAAAGTAAATTGAGTAAAAAGAATAAAGAAAGATCCAACTGCTGTGATATTGATGCACAAAAAGAACCAGACGTGGAAATATGCTTGCCTGAAATGAACAGGTAAAGTAATTTCAGTCTTAATCAACAAGACCCTTTGTTGCATCATGTCGGGTGATAAAGGCATAAATTACAAGTAAAGTACAATGTAAGACTCATTTTGTCTGCTCGCTTCTTTTTAAAAGGCACCCGCATAATTTCACCTTTGATATTTACAGATTTCAATAATTACATGTGCCTTTTCTTCTTTTTTCCACTCTCTAATGGCACCTATTTTCCTATCTGAAACCTTCCAAGAAACCTTTGATGGTTTTGTGTAACAGCAAGCTGTCTGCAGTGTTTTGTATTATTACAGTACAAATTGCAGAAAAGGAGCTGAACTGAACAAATTGCAGGAAGGAAGAAAGAGACTCTTAACAATGCCTCCTTGTGGAATAACATTACGCTCACACCTGAAATAATTTCTATGCACTTCAGTTGTAATGTTCTGCCCCTGTGTGGAATCTCCTAGCAACAGAAATGTGTTTACCTGCAAACCGGCTCAGGACAAAGAGACGAACAAACAACATAGTGTTTAGACACAGGTGTGTCCTGAGTCAAGCTTTTCACACTCATCTCTATTTTACTTTTAACTCATTATATTCAGAGGAAATAAGGTGAGATTGATATTACTACCCTTTTTTCTGACTTAAATTGTCTTTGTAAATTGGAGATTTCTGTTCTTCCTTGCAAACTGCTTTTTGATTGTGAAGTATAAAAAATGCACTCCTTGCTACATTTATTTCAGATCGCTGCAGTGTCAACATGCCTGAAGAATTTTTTCCAACCATCAGTGTTAATGGCGGAGGTTTCTATTACAACACACTGCAAAAACACAAAAAATGTTACCAAATATTTTTTTGTCTAACTTCTAGTGCAAATATCTTAGTACACTTAAAATACAACAAAACTTACTTTAAAGTAACCTTTCAGCAAGATATGGGAGCTTGTTTTTAAGTCAGTAATTCTTGAATATTGAAGAATTACTTCAATATTCTTCAATATGAGTGAAATCTCCTAGTTACATTTCACTCATACAAACAACATCTTGTTCAAGTAAAAAAATCTTGTACTTTTTTACAATATTCAAGAATTGTTTACTTACAACAAACTCCTATATTACAGAAAAGTTACACTTTAGTTTTGTTGTATTTTATGATATTTTTAAGATATTTGCACGAGTAACTAGATAAAAATACTTGGTAAGATCGTCTGTTTTTGCAGTGCATAAACAGATGTTTGGTCAGCCGAGGATTGTCATACCGCCAAGTGAACAAACTGCAAAGTGGAGATTCCTGAACAGAGCCAGTCTCGCACCCTCTACAGGTCAGCTGGCCATGAGAAAGTCAGAGTAAAAAACTCAAATCGATCTGTTTTAGATTTATTTTTGGATCATGACAGACACATTGTGGTTGCAGTTCCAGGTAGGATGTGGTTCGATTCCTGCCTTGGAGCCCCCGTTGCATCCGGCTTTATATCGAACCAAAGACCTGTTCTATCTTACCAGCCCAGTTTGGACCTTGTTGACAACCCTCACTTTGGGTAAGTGTCAGGGCAGGTAAGAACTGTCCGCCACAGCGTCAGCTTTCACTGTCCACTGGGAAACACTCAGGCAAAGACGTGTCAGGCTATTTCTCACTCTTGCTCTGACCAAGTGACACAATAGTTCTGCTCTGACTTTTATCCAAAATAGAAAACCGATACCAATTCAAATACATTTTTATTTAAAAACACGTTTCATTGTTTCACTGTGTATTTATTCATTTCATGGCTCTGTTTGCACACTGTGATGTGTATGATTGTGTTTGGTAAAGTCAAATACCAATATTGATGTAGATGTCTGTGGATATTTTTTTGTGTTTTACCTCTTCTCAGTTTCACAGAAACTAATATTTTCTACCGTTTGCTTGTGAAATAACAATCCAGTTAATTTGTTGTTTTGTTCTAAGTTTCCCCAAATACTCTTTTAAACAACCATTACCTTTTCTTCCGATGTGTTTCTTAAGACATAGTTGTATTTATTTCTTTTTTTTGTCTCCAGAGTGTGGCTAGCCGACAATTTTGTAACTCAAAATATGCGGTACTACCAGCGTCCCACCTACCCTGATGGCTCTCAGGCTTTGCCAAGCCTCCTTAACAAACCCATGACTAGCGGTTTCCATCAAGTGAGCGCTGTTTGCCACACAGAGCCTGTTGTGGATGAGGTACCACAGATTTTCCTTTACATTATCCTTACAATTCAACAGACATGCAATAGACAGCAAGCATGAGCTGTCTATCTTCTGCCTCTTCAGACAGAGTACCAAAGAGTGTTTGTGCCCCGTCGCTTACCACCTGGTAAAAACGTAGGCTGTGGCTGCAGACAGATGATAAGATGAGACATGATAGAAACACTAACAGATATCCTTGCTACAGTTTCTCACCACATGAATATGGGTCCAAAACTGGAGACTGGATGCACTGAAGGAGAAGACCTGCAGTTCATCACCTTTCGAGACAAAAAATATGCCACTGTGAGTATTGCTTAATAGTAATCAATCATATTCACATGGTGGAAGTATTCATGTTCTCAAAATGTTTAATTGGGATTTTATGTCTTAAAGCAGCAAAACAAACCATCCATAGCTTTGAGGTAGAAGAGAAGGGATCTTGCGTGATTCTATTTGTAAAGCATTTAGCAAATAAAATACTTTTTTTTCTATTTTTACAGTTTAACCACTGTCTATAGGTCTGCTACATAAACTGTCTCCAAAATACATTTCAAATTATGAGTAAGATGCAAAAAAATTTAATAAAAAAAAATATATATATATGAGGAAATGTTTACCTTTTTTTGTTATTATTTGATAAATCCTTAAATTTATTTGTATATTATAGAATAGAATAAAACATCTTCCATTATCGCCAAATAAATGGGGAAATTTCTTAACTTATATTCATTGGTTCACAAGCAGATGCTTTCATGCTTTTTCCTTACCTCACCTTCTGTCACTCCTGTCTGTCCTTCTTCTGGTGCTTTCAAAAGTAATTTATATATGTCTGAGCCACAATATTTTCCACAAGCTGCAATATTTTTTGGATAAAAACAGGTAAATAAAAAAATTGTTTTGCAAGACTCATATGTGGCTTACTATGAGCAGCATAAAAAAATACAGTTTGTAAAAGGTATTCGGTCATCCCTCAAAATGATGGCATTATTTGGTTGTTAAAGGTCCTTCTTTAATTCTGAATGTGTCTATTTGTGAAGTGTTTCCCTTTCAAACTGTGGCTGATTTGTGCAGGTGGATCCGCGTCTGACCAGCAACACAGTGATGACGAAAGACTATCTGTCTCCGACTTTTAAGCAGGTTGAGCCACATTCACTGCAACTTCATTTATACTGAACTAACAAACACAAGTATGTTTTGACATGAAACATTAATATTTTTTTCAGGGAAATGAACGCTTGCCAGGTATATGCAGCGGTTCCTGCAGAGAAACAGGGTATACACGTGGTGCCAACACCCTTTTAGTCGACCCAGTCAGTCCCTATATTCTCCAACCTGTATTCCTTTTGAACTGTTGTTATTGTACAAATTTTTGACATGTACTGTTTTATAATATTCTAGCGCCTTCATCTGCCATCACTGGAGTTGAAACGTTGTGTACCTCTTGTGAAGGCTTCTGCAAACAAGGTCAGGCGTTTACTTCTTTTTTCTCCAATTAACAGATCATCTCTTTTTGATTAGACTTTTTATTTTTACTTTTATTCCTCTCTCCTTTAGGAGCTCTCAGGATTTTGCTTAAATATGCCAAATGAAATCTTCTCTAAGGGACCTTTTGATCCGTCACATTTCACTACACATTATGATAACAAGTAAGTGTTATTTTATACTTTCGATTATGGTTTAGGATATTTTTAGATAAAAAAATAAGAAGAATTTGAGCCAGACATCCTTGGCTCTGAAATGTTTTGTTGATATACTTTGAATGAGCAATAAATCATTTGTTCATCATTATTCATCATTCAAATCATTTATTCTACTGATTACAATGATCTGAAAAAGTACAGATTTCCCCTGCTCAATGTCTCTTTTGTACAAAGTGAGCTATAGAAATTTAGATTAGATTTTTATTTTCATAGAATTAAAAAAAAAAAATCCTTGTTTCTTGTTAATTTGTGGTATCTCGGTATCCTAATTTATTTGTGTTGTGCATAAGAGAGAATTTTAACTTGACGAGAATTACATTACTTTCCAGCTTCAGTCAGAAGCACAGGAAGTTTTTCTATACTTCATCAATTGTCAACGCAAGCCAAACAAAGGACAATGGCTACAACAAACGAAACACAGACAGGTAAGGTACCATCAACATTTTGCCTGGATAATATAACATTGTGCTCATTTTTATGATTCACGTGTCCTGTTTTTTTATTCCACAGGTTCATATTGAAGCATTAGATCACTATTTTACAGTAATCTGCATGTCTTCTCGTCTCAAAAATAAAATGTATTATTCAAGGTATTCATTTGGTCCTTATTTTTTGTTTGTAGAAGAATACAAACTCCAGATGTACATTGGAGAAGATGCAAAACTGCATTTTGTTTTGGTTTGCTTATAAAGCCCATCAGCTGTGGGACTGAAGGTGTTGATGTACTGACTTTAAAAGTACCTTGTTGTCACTGACCTACAGAAAGAGAAGACTGTAAACTAAGGTGAAAAATGATTCCACTCAGACTGAAGCAGACTCTGATTTGCAATCTGCAATCACAAATTGCAGATTTCATAGTGCAAATGATTTTTTTCAGGGTTTGTATGTGATAAATTAGCAGATATCACCACATAATTCTAATGTTGAAGGCAATTTAACTATTTTCTTTCTACAAAGCTGAAATCTACAGTTAAAGGGAGATCAGAGAAGTTAAATACAGGGAGAAATTGGATGAAAGTTACAAAAAGCAATAATGTGCAGGGGTCTTTCTGCATGATGTGCGCATGTTCTTCCTGGGTATGTGTGGTATTTTGTCTTCTTTTTGTGGAGAATGCACAACTGTAAGTTTAATTGGTTTCTCCAAATGGCTCATAGTTATTAGTGTGCACATGAATGGTTGTTTGTCCTGTGTGTCTCTGTGTTGTAAATGCCCCCATGGACCTGCAGGGACAAGTAGACATACAGAGCAAAATCTGCAGAGTTAAATCAACACTATGCCGAGTCTATTTGGTCCTTGTCAGAATTGGTGTTAATTTAACTCTGAGAGAAATTGAGTAATTTTAACACTGAAATGGTTATAACTACTTAAAAACTATGGTTGAAATAACTCTGAAAGAGTTAAGTTATTGCCAATTCTGAAAAGGACCAAATAGACTCGGCATAGTGTTGATTTAACTCTGCAGAATTTGCTGCAGAGGGAAAGATGGTTCTACAAATTATTGACCAAAACAAGTGCACACTACTTCTGTTCACTTCACAGTTATCCACTACTTGGTGCATTTGGTCCATCAGTTGATCTGAGGGACTAAAGTATTAAGTAAAATATATTGATTTTTTTGATGTTGTGCAACAAAATGTGAAAAAATGGTTAAGAACACTTCAGCAGTCGCACCTGTCCCAGGAGAAAATCGATCCTGTCACGACACAGAAAAAGGTCTAATCAGTCAGAAAGGAGGCCACAAACATCTGAAGAAATTGTAGCAGGATGTTAGCAACAGATCCTTTGGGTCCTGTGGGTTGAGGCTGGGTTACTTCCCACAGATGCCATCAGATTCCTATTAGGGGAATTCTGTAGACCATTAATAGAATTTTGGAGCTCATTTCTCACATTCCTGCGTCTTATCTATTAATACCACCAATATTATTAGAGACAGCGATAGAAACTATTGGTGCCTGAAAATTTAAAAAGAGTAGTATATATGTTCTGCATTGTCCCAATGCAAATGTAATGAGATACTGTCACATGAGCACACGCATTAATATTCTAACACCAGATCAATATTTCACTCTTTTAATGAGATACGAGGAAAAAGATCTGTGCAGACACAAAGGACTGGATTACGCATGAGCCCCACATGAATAATGTGCTCAGAGATGAGAGGAGAACAAGGGCCAGGCCTGTATAACGTCAAGAAAAAGAGTAATGTCACCGTCTGTAACAAAAAGAAGTGCACAACATTCATGACACAGCTGAATTTCTGCCCAGCAGGGTCCTTCAGGTTTGTTGGGGCAGTAATAATATTCTGCTTCATCCACTTCATGTTTGAAGCCTCTTTAAGGACTTACCTTTTATGGTCAGGCACCCCAGCTATTCATCCCTCCAAAGCTCTTTCTTGGCACTGACACTCGTGTCGTAAATATTTTTTTAAAATCTTTGACCAACACACTCATTTAAATGCAGAGACAGCCGTGCTTTAAAGGAATAGTGCTGACAAGCACATAACACAGGTACTGACTGTGATGAGCAGAAATGACTCTTGAGTAAACACACTGTGTCTTCTGAGACAAAGGACTGGCATCAGCTTCATTCAGCTGAATATTTAATAGCAAAGAACCAAAATAAGTTACAGCAACCTGATAATGTGCAGTTGAGCGAGATGTCACTGGTGTTGTTGCTTTAAAGAAATATAATATCAAGACAATTAATTTTCACAGTTAATTACAGATCATTAATTAGCAGCACATTTGAGAATAAGTCGTATTTACGTATCTGCTGTACAGTCCAACATCTGTTTCCACCTGAAACCAAATCATCTTGGAGTTAGAGGGGTTTTTCATGCTCCCTCATCTTGTCTTCGTGTGTCTTCCAGCTCCTCCCCATCCTCATACTCATAGTCAATTGGAACATTTTCATACATCAGCCCCTCTCCTTCATACTCAAACCCTTCTCCCTCACATATCATCTCTTCTGTCTCATAGTCAACCAATTCTTCATCATATTCAAGCTCAGCACCATCATACTCTGTCACTGGCACTTCTACGCAGTCTTCCTGCTCTTCCTCATTAACCAATGGTTCTTCTTCTCTAACATCGGAGTCTTCAATGTTCACAGCAGCTTCGTCTGTTGCCGTTTTTGAGTTGCTGTTCTTTAGGATTCCATGGATCACTGGTTCCTCTCCAGCCTGAGCTAGCTCCTCAGCCTCTTCCTCAGCGGCCTTGCGTCGTCTCTCCTTCCTGGCCTCACGGATCTGCAGGAACTCAGCAGCTCCTTCCCCCACCAGAAGTACATCCTCGCCTACTTTAGGAGGTTCCTTGACAGGATTGTGGTCATAGGAAAATAGGTGAAGGGTCTGGAGACGCTTCAGGCTGGGAAGCTCTGGTATTTTGTTTTTATCCAAGTCTAGGATTTCCAAGGACTTCATGCGCAGCAGGACTTTGGGGAAGGTTTCGAAGCGGTTTGCATACAGCCACAGTCCCTTAAGTGATTCCATGCGACAGAAGTCTTGAGGCAGCGCTTTCAGTCGGTTGTCCCCCATCTGCAGGGACTTGAGGTTTGGCAGGTCGTAAAGCTCCCGTGGAAATTTATGGAAATAGTTGCTCTCCAGCCAAAAGCACCTTAGATTCCTCAGGTTGGTGAACTCAGGTGGAAGGGTCATGAGTCGGTTGCTGCCCAGATACAGATGGGTGAGGCTGGTGAGCTCGCACACCGCCAGGGGAACGTCTTCCAACTTATTGTAGTCAAGGGCGAGCGTCCGCAGACCCTGCAGCTGGGAGAAGCTTTCAGGCACCTTGCGAAGTCTGTTCCCGCAAACATACAACTTTTCCAGGTGCATCAGCTGACAAACACGCGAGGGTAATCGCTTGAATTTGCGGTAGCTCAGGTCTAACACAGGATCACCGCTCTCCAACAGCTCCTCCACTCCCAGTGGAAGCTCTTCCTCTTCCTTCTCCACTACTTCCTCCTCCTTCTCAGTGTCCTCTTCCTCCTCACCATCTTTTGCCCCCTCTTCTTCCTCTTCCCCTTCATCCTTCCTGGAAGAGTTGCCCATGCTGTGCCAAGCAGACCCTGACTCTGACGTGAGTCAGGGCAGAGTCATTTGATAAGGTAGTGTCTGTGACAAGTGGACTCTCAGTTTGGAAGCTACTGTTGTTTCGTATATGAAACCACAGGCTGCAACCTGCATCATGGTTCGGACCAGTTAACTCTTCTGCAGCCATGCAACCCAAGCAGTTCCTAAATGCCCCTGTTGCCACTGGTTTATTAGAAAGTTATCACGTGGTATTATCTGGCAAACAGAATAAAAAAAACAATTAAAGGATTAGGTAGAATTAGTAGTGAAAGTTTAACTTTATCTTTAGTTTTTCATCTTACCATTGTCTCTTTAACATCCTCAGGACTTTGAAGAGAAAAGTGTCCGGCAGCTTTGAGGTCATGTGATCAGAAAAAGAAAAATTCCCCCCGAAGTCGTTGTTCTGCGCCTCTTAACTTGCCTGCAGATGTCTGTGGATAAACCCAGAGTTGGTGCGTCGCTCAGTGACCTGGCCGGCGGGAAAGAAAATAAGTCACATAAAGGTCCGTGTAAGAGTTAATGCAGCTGCTCCCTATTACAGGCCGGGTCTCACCGCGGTAACTATAATCCGCGCTGGGAAAAGAAATTGCATGTTGGAAAATTACAGCGCACTTACTGAGTGACTGACGGACTGTTCTTGATGTTGGCTGCGTCTCTCCATTACTGTGAAGGCTTGCATTCAGCTGAAGCCTCCCTCTCTGTGTAACCCGAACAGGGGGCATTCACATCACATGGTCAGTTTGTGTGTGTGTAAGAGGAGCGTGAGGAAGTTACTTCGAGTCAACTTTTTAAAAACTTTTCGGAGCCTTTTCAAAAAGTTATTATTATTATTATTATTATTATTATTATTATTATTATTATTATTATTATTTATTATTATTATTAGTTTACTCATAAATAAATTACAGATGTATTTATCTGGTTGCATTTATTTATTTTATTTTATTTTTTTACTTTAAAAGGAGATTTTTTTCCCCCCAAATCTTTATTTGGGAAGTCTCCTTGCCATCATCCTAATCTTCAGCTCCCTCCACAGATTTAAATTGGGACTCTTTCCTCTTGCTGGGCCACTCAAACATTTTTGTTTGACTTCCAGTATGAAGACTCATGTTGGTAAAATTACATTTTGAATAAAAATCTGCAGTGGGGTTTCTTTGCAACTTTTCCATTTGTTGTTATTCAAAGGGTGCTTTTACCGAAGCTTTGAGAACTGCTCATAATTTAATCTGAAATGCCAATCGTAGCTGAATTTCTGCCTAAAAAGGAGTACTTCATCCATTAGAGACGCCACAGCAGATGGAACATTTCATATTAGCAGTTAAGTAAAACCCAAAAGTTTCCAAATGTACCAAAGTAAATTGAGACTTCTATTAAGTCAATCTTCTGCTGAATCCATCAGCTATTTGACAGTGAGCTTTCCTGGGTGGCAGTATTTTTTTTTCACTGCGATGGAATAAAAAGCCTAAAGAAAGCTGCTGGGGTCAGATTTTTTGGGCTTCTGACAGCCTGATGACTCGTGGCAGAAGAAGCGGACAAACAGGGGCATGGGTCAGCGTGCTGCTTGAGGATAATTCTGTCTGATATGCTGAGGACCAAAAGAGCTGATTTGCAAATTTTGGAATTGCATTTAAGTGACCCTGAAATGACACAATGGACTGGAAGCAGTAGATAGGCAAGCAAACAGACAAAGACCTTGGGTAGAGAAAGGACACAGCTGCCGAGGTTAATGTGTTTTGGAAGCACTGCGTGGTCCATGCAGGCAGTACAGGAAACATATGGAAAGAAGACAGAAAGCACAAAATGATATTTGTTTTATGAGGTGCAAAATCATTAAAATTTATAAAATTGCAGGCCTGCATACTGAATAGATGATGAAAAAAGCAGAAAAGGTTTGCAATAAGAGCCCTAGTTACTGTGCAGCCTTGGGTTAAAAGAAGTTAAGAGTTGTGTGATTAAAAAAAACTCTTGCACTTGCTGGTAGCTAAAGGAACTGCAGCAGGCATAAAAATAGCAATCACAACATTTCAGCACTTATTGGCACCTGTGGTGACGATGTGTAAAAAGTCTTGAATTTAAATAATTTATTGCTGCACTAAGGTAAATTCTGAAGGCTTAAAATAAACCCATCCAGCACTTTGGGGAAAACCGTCTTTGCTTTATAAATAAAGTGGATTTGGAATTGGATGAGAAAAAAATAACTAATATAATTAATAATAACTTTAATTTGAGTATTTTTGGTAATGAAAAAACATTTTTCACAGCATCCCACTGTCTCAGTTAATTACACTAGTGATAAAATATTTTACAACCTGCTTCCATCAGTAAGACAGCTTGTTGTCTTCACCTGTAACATTTCAAGGTTTGATCATAGAGAGAGAGTAATTTTTGAAAAGCAATCTCTAAATCATGTCCTTTCTATGCCCTCTTCATTTTGCCACACAGACTCACTACAGGCTTTAGGCCTGGGGACTGAGGTGGCCTTGGAAAAAAATTAATAATGTCAAACTGTCACGGTGTTGACGTCACACGCCACATGTTTTTGCTTCATTATCTCTCATTGATGATTCTTAGTTTACTCGCAGAACTCACCAGAATATCAGTTTAAAGTGTCCAGGTATTTCATTGAGTTTGTGAGGATATAAACTCTAATATGGTTCCCAGGCCTTTAGAAAAGAAACAAACTCATGTTGACAGTGAGCTTGGTGTCTTCTACATGTTCCTTCTCATGTTCCTCCAGGTAGGTCTTCATAAAGACCTACCTGGAGTTTTTCTTACGGAACAACTAAGTCTTAGTCTCATCTGACCAAAGCACACATGGTTTGTGTTTGTTATTGCACTGATTAGTGAACTCTTTCTCAGCCATTTGGCAACTGGATGGTATCTAGTGGTTGTTATGGAGCCTCGGTGACTAGAAAGATCTTTCTTTTCTTTTTTTCTGAAGTTTTCTAACATTGAGTGTTGGAGATCTTTTTTTTTTACTCTCTCCTACAATCTGACTCACTGCATGTTGTTCCAATATAAATATTGACCAGTGTTTATAAGAAAAATATGTGTCAGATCACATTGATCAAGGAAAGAAGAAAATCATGTTTCAAAAATTTTATGAAAACTGGTTATTTTTCACCCACTACATTTTTTACCACGAGTTTATGCTATTAAAATAAAAGCCTCACTATTTTCCATACATTCGCAAAGTCTAAGTGAAGGTGCTGGATGTTTTACCTTTTGGCTTTACAGTTTAAGGAGTTTACAAATTAAATTAAATTAATCTTCCACTTTACGAAAAAATGCAGTTACGTGGTTGTTATATTTGGGTTTCAAACTGGCATCTGGAGAGTTTTGAGATTGAGTCACAGACTTTGATGTTCCTTGACTCATTCCTAAGCAGGTTTTGTGAGACCAAACACGTAGGTGTCAAAGTAACACCCTCGTCAATGTAAAAAATGCTGCACTGTAAAATTATTAGAAGTGTTACTCAGTTTCTCAAGACACTCAGTAGCTGCTCATTGGTGCTCATGGAAAAATGTTTTAAAAACTCACATATTAAACTTATCAGACCTGTAACCAAAGGTGTGTGTGAATGTTACTGTTTCTGAAGGGAAACCAAAACTGGCCGTGCAAAATGGTATAAATTTGACTTGTTCAAAAACAAAGAGAAATAGCAATGAACCAAGGTAAATCTCAAGCATTAAAGACTTTAAATACTGGACTTATCAAACATAAATAAACTCTAAACTTCCATAACAGTGATTTTAAAGGTGGTGAGTATTTTTAATGCACTTTTTGAAAACAACAAAGCCTTTGTAGCCATCTTCTCTTTTCTTAAAATGAAAAGTGAGGCAGATTATAGAGTGCCAGTTTATCAAGCTCAGACAGAATTTCTTGTCACATTCACCCCATTCACTTTATAAATCTTGTTTTTACTAAATATACTTAAAGTGAGCAACATCCCTAAAAAAAACTTGACGTAAAATTATAAAGAAAAATGTTAGATAAATGCAAGAGACTGAGTAGAAAAAAATACAGACAATCCTGGCAATTAAAATAAATGGCATAAAAACACAAGAAAATCACGAAAGAAATGGCAACTGAGCTTAAAAACGTCTAAAACACGAACGAGGCTTTGATTTTAATTATTTTATTGACATATAAGTACAAGAAAATCACGAAATAGCAATTTTATTTAAAAAATGTTTAAAACTGCACAGTAACTTTCATTTCAAACAATTTATTGACATAAACACACAAGAAAAACACTGAAGAGATAGCAATTTAATTTTAAAAAAGTTTAAAACGCTTATACTTGATTTTAAACACTATATCATAAGTTGGTCTCACGATTTGAGAAACGTATATCTCCAAATTAACAGCAGTCCAGGGCATCAGGATCAGCAGTAAGGACGTGATAAGCAGGAGAAGCACCTGTTTATGCTTTCTCAGCATGCCACCGCATCTCCTTTAGTCCGTGCATGGGCCAGACGGATGAGCCAGACCTATGCACGCCCCCAGCTGAACTTTTTCCAGGATCACGCAGTTGACCGTGATGTCCAGAGGAGCAGCTCTCTGAGCCTATCGCGTATTTAGCAGCGGTTGGGTTCCTGATAACTGCGTGCCGATTGGCCAGAAAGGCTCGAATGATCCGCTCGAAGTTCGTGCACCCGGAGGGGGTGAATGAGACGATGAGCGCAGCCTATGAGGGAAGAAAGCTGCAGGATGGATTTTATGATGCTCGCAGTTAGAAAATGAATTCGTGCTGAGCTGGAGCAAACTTATTCAAACTGGTCTGGTGATGAGACTAAAACACAGAGGGACTTATTAAGATCTGATTAATAGCTGCAGTAAGTTTTAGACAGTTTGTCCTATTAATGTTATTACACAATAGCTAAAAAAAAACATTCATAATTGATTTGATGAAATATTTTTCCTGCATTTGATGTAAGCCTAGTTTGAAGAGTTGCATTAATAGTTTGTTTTATGGCTCAGTCAGAAATTCAGAACGATAAAAAAAATCATTTTTTTGTTGTTTTAATTAACTTGTGTCTCAGTGTGTTGCAGTTTTTTTTTTTAACAGACTACTCTAAGGTTGTTTTTTTTTTTATTCTTCCAGGTGTGAACATCTGTGGTAAAGTGATCCTGAGCCTTCAAGTGAGTCCAAGCAGCATCAGCAGGGACGATGGGAGGTGGAGGACAGCAGAATGAACCTGCAGAGCCAGGCAGTGGGAAAGCTTCAGGTGTTTACACCTGGGAGGAGGTGCAGAAACACTGCAGCAGAAACGACCAGTGGCTGGTGGTCAACAGAAAGGTTTATAACATCACCCAATGGGCCAAAAGGCATCCAGGAGGGTCTCGGATCATCAGCCACTATGCTGGAGAGGATGCCACGGTAACATTTCTAACCTCTCTTAAAAAAATAACAACAAATGTTATAGCATATAAATAAAGCTGTTCTTTTTTTTTATTTCCAACACATCTTGAATATCATCAGATATTTACTCAGTTTTACCAATAGATCAATAAAGAATAACATATGACATATTACAAGTTCATCATTCATTTTATTATTAAAAGCTAAATTTAAGAACCTTTGTGCACTTCAGGTTTTATTATCTTTGTAGACACAGAAATGTACAGAACTAGTCATCCTTTCTTGACATTTTGATATGAAGGAGCTTTAGTAAATTTTTTTATGTCACTCTGAACTTTGAATCATCGCAGCTTTGTGCTCTGGATAATTTTCATAAAGGATTATCTAAATTCTGCCAAGTTTAATTGTCAAGCAAATATATTTACTTCTTACTCTAAAATGCTTTAGAGAGTTTACGGTAAAATCAATGGCTGCAAGGTTTTCTCTAAGGCTTCTGGCTGCAAAGCAAGCCCCCATCATCACCCCTCCACTACCATGCTTTACTCTTTCATTCATTTCTGTATTGTTTATCATGCCTTAAAATCTCAGTTTAGACCATATTTCTCCAAATAATTAATTTTTATAATTTCTGGAAGACTTGACCTTTCTAGTTTTTATGTTTTCCCACCTATGCTGGGCATTCCCATACACAGCATGTAGATGCTCATGTGAAACCCCAGAAGTCTTTCATGAATGAGCTCAGACCTGTCCTGAGACACTGATAAGATAATGACCCAGCTGGCTGCTGCACATTAACTCATTCCTTTGAAAGCAGCAAGCATGTCTCTATTATCCCACACATGGCTTCCGCACTCTGGCTTTGTTTTCTGTTAAATAAATAATGAGACAGTGTAATATGTCATGTCTTGTTTATCTAAGGTTTGGCTGACCTCATTAAGACTATTTCGTATGTCTATATGCAAAACCCGCTCTGGCTTAATTTTTCTTTGCGAAATCAACAAAATTAACAATGCAATAATAGATATGCATAAATAAAATTGGTGAAACCAACAAAAAAAATGTTAGAACATTAAAATTAATAATGTCTCCTTACATAAATAACTATAATGTTAATCGTGAATGTAATAGCCTTTTGAGGTGTTTTTATCCTATTGCTGCACATACAGGTCTGTCTTAATAAATTAGATTTCCTTGAAAAACTAAATTATACCATTCATTCAGTTTTAAAAGTGAAACTGATTTTATATAGTTTTATTATACACAATGATATGTATTTAAGCATGCAAATATCTGTAAATTACAATATCTGACTTATATTTGATGAAACACCCTAAAAAATGAGCTTATCAAAAGATTAGACCAAAACAAATATTTTTATTGCAAAATTGTCTTATCTTGCACACACAGTCGTACGGGGAACTGTTGATGTAACAGTTGTCTGGCAGACAGTCATGTGGCTTATCCTCCCCATAAAATGTCATTGCTAAAGAAGTTTGCTTTTACTGCTGCATGAAAGCATGTTGATCTGAAATTCAGAGAAAGTAGAAAAGTACACAACCAATAGTATAACTGCAGAATAGAGAAGATAGTGAAGCAAAGCTCATTCAGAATTATAGGGTGGACTCAAAAGGCACGAACTGGAACTGCACTCAATGCTGCAGGAGCCACCATATCTCAGAAACTGGCTACAAATGTTGTATTTTTTGCATTAAGCCACTTCTAAACCAGAGACATGATTGGGCTCAGGAGAAAAAAAGACTGGACTATTCCTCAGCAATTCACAATGCTAGTTTGAGATCAAAGTACATTTTTTATTTCACTTAGAAATCAAGGTCAAAGAGTCTGTCGGAGAAGTAGAGAAACACAGAATCCAAGTTGTTTGATCTCTAATTTGAAGGTTTCAAGTCAGCTGTAACTTGCCATGTCATCAGCTACTGTTTTTTTTAATCAAGTCCAAGGTTAGAGCAGTCATCTACCAGAAAACTTTACAGCACTTTGTGCTTCGTTGTGCTGACAAGCTTTTCTGGTTTTGGAATCACATGCCTGATTGGCCAGCAAACTCTCGTGACCTAAACTCCATACGGGATCTAAGGGATCTTATCAAGAGGAAGACCACAACGATCCAGCAATGCAGATTTTCTGAGGGTCATCTTTCATGACATGTGCTTCCTCCATGCCACAGTAGCTCCACACTGATCACCGCCATGCCACTCCACCCTGATATAAGGAAGTAATTTAATACTTGCTTCATAGGTTATTATAGTTCATACTAAGATGTATTCCTGAACGAATCAAGTTTGATCTTTGCCCGGTGATGTCACGTGAACATTAGTGTGAACTTTAGTAAACTCATCACCCCATGGTTAGTATGTCTAAATATGAGTCAGACCAGCTGCAGTTTGTTTATGCTCTTCTTTATTACTATTCCAGATAATAAGAAGGAAAACTTACTTAGATATGGATTGTCACCTAAGGAACAATAATTGCTAATAGATATTCTTATTTTTCTTTTTATGAATTGTAGAAAGTAAAATCAACTCTACAAAAAACATGTTTTCACACTCACTTGTTCCTGGCAAAGTTACAGAAACATAAGATAAGCAATCTGCATTCTTTTGAATATGTCTATAATTTTCTTATTTTTCCATTTTATTAATGTCCTTAATTAAATATTAATTAAATTCCTATTCGACAGTTATTGTGTCTACAGAGTTGACTGATAACCATTCAGTTCGTGTGTTTCTTGTGATGCTATTGATGTAAACACACACACAAGAACACCCCTTTTATGAAATTCTGCAGACCAAATTCTTTATTCATGACTCATTTCAGATGCATTTGTTTTTGTTAGTCCAATTAATAAACCTTAAACTTTTATCTCAAATATGAACAAATGTTGTGGCTTCAAATAGCTAAACCTTGTAAAAAATATAGAAATGTTTCATAAATCATAAACATAAACAATTATTGCTATGTTTAGTGCAGTACGTTAGTATATCAGCTCATTTTGGTCGCTTTTGGAGGGGTAATTGTGTAAAGAAAATATACATTTGCTTTCTCTACAGGAGGCCTTCACTGCCTTTCATCCAGATCTGAAGTTTGTGCAGAAGTTTCTGAAGCCTCTCCTGGTTGGAGAGCTGGCGGTGACAGAACCCAGTCAGGACGGGGAAAAAAACGTGAGTCTTTACATTGAAATCATTGAAGTTTGCAGCATCAAAGCCTCATTGTTTCGAGATGAATAACATGTTCTTAATAATCTTATTGCAACTGACATTTTTGCTTTATTTCAACAGTTTTACATCCTAGAAAAACTGTAAAAAACTGTTTAATTTTCTGCTTCCAGGCAGCAATCATAAAGGATTTTGAGTCTTTACGGGCGGAGGTGGAGCAAGAGGGTCTTTTACGCTCCAAGCCTTTATTCTTCTGCCTCCATCTGGGCCACATCCTGTTGCTGGAGGCCCTGGCCTGGCTGATGGTCACATACTGGGGGCCGAGCTGGACGATGACATTACTTTGTGCACTGATGCTGGCAATATCTCAAGTAATTTAAACATGCATGATTATTTAAATTTTTTGTTGTCTAGAAACTTAATCTCATGATGCTAATTTACCTTCTTCTGTGCAGTCACAGGCTGGATGGCTACAGCATGACTTTGGCCACCTTTCTGTCTTCAAGAAGTCAAAGTGGAATCATTTGGTTCACAAGTTTGTCATTGGACACTTAAAGGTGACTGTATAGGTTTCTGCCTTTTGAATCATTTCTTCATGGATGCTAACAGAGGATTTTTATAGGGAGCTTCAGCCAACTGGTGGAACCACCGACATTTCCAGCATCACGCCAAACCAAACATCTTCAAGAAAGATCCTGATGTCAACATGTTGGATGTCTTTGTACTGGGAAACACTCAACCAGTGGAGGCAAGCACCTGAAAGGAAACATGTTTCAATTGATGCGAACTATTATGCAGCTGCTCACCCATCTCTGTCCTTCTCTCTGTCACAGTATGGCATTAAAAAGATCAAACACATGCCCTACAACCACCAGCACAAATACTTCTTTCTTGGTATGCTTGTTGGGAGTCAAGCTAATTAGAAAATTATAATAGCTTTACAGGAATAATGAATATTTCTTTTGCAGTGGGACCTCCGCTGCTCATACCGATTTATTTCCACATGCAGATAATGAACACCATGATTACTCGTCGTGACTGGGTGGTAAGATGCCAGACTCTGTGCAGAATCATTATATAAGTTGGAATGGGATTTCAATTTAAGCCAACATAAACCACATATTTAGCCACCACACAAGATGAATGACAAATTATTCTTCAAACAAAAAAGTTTTTAGTTGATTTGAATCTTTTGTTTTATAGGACTTGGCTTGGTCCTTGTCATACTACTTTCGCTATTTCTACTGTTATTCCCCTCTGTACGGCTTTCTTGGCTCATTTGCACTCATGATGTTTGTCAGGTAAGTATTCTGAACAAAACTGAAAAAAATTGAATGAGATAACACCTGATTTTTATTTTGTTTGTTATATCTATGTAAGTTTTACAACTGATGTTATTTCATTCTCAAAAGCTTCATTTTATACTAATTTGCTATTGTAAAATAATTTCCCATTTTGGGTTTTTAACCCACATGAACACCATGTTTGCTTTCCATTGCTTGTTTTGCAGGTTTTTAGAGAGTCACTGGTTTGTGTGGGTAACTCAGATGAATCACATACCAATGGAGATTGAGTATGAGAAGAACCAGGACTGGCTGACCATGCAGGTGCCTGCTTTATTAAAAGACAACCATATAACTGTCATAATAAAGATTTGTATTCTGCTGATGTGGCTTGCCTGCAGAACTCAACCTCCCCAAACAATTTTGCGCCTATAATCTGCTGAGCTGCTTCAAACTCAGGCTAGATAATCATTTCAATCATACAAATGATGTGGCTTTGTAAGGCTAATTTACTGAAAAAAGTTGTATTTATGTTTTATTTAAAAGCAATAAGAATAGTTTGGATGTTTGACTAAAACTTTGGGTAACGTGGTGTGTGACATAAATTGCTTTGGATGGAACTCTGCAGTTTTTTCTGCAGTTCTTCTGAAGCCTGTTTTTAATGCAATCTTGGCAGCAGGTAATAAACCTAATCTCACCAGATTAAGATAGGAAACCCTTGATAAAGTGTAGATATTTTGAGTTAATAAATGTCTCACGAGCCTGACTAAAAGGTTTCTTGTTCTCTGTCTATTGGACCTTGTGGGCTGAAGACACTCATCAATACATGATGATTAAGACGCAATCTGTGTACAAAGACTGTACACCTTAAATATTGACTGAATTCGGGTTTATGCATTTTAGCATGCTTTGTTTTACTGTTAGCTTTAATATACTAATTAATCTCGCCTGTAAACTACAGCTACCCAGCAGATAAACTAAGTCAAATGATGTATCTAGAGTCTTTTCTCATATGATCTGTTTCAGTTACAAGCCACATGTAATATTGAGCAGTCGATGTTCAACGACTGGTTTAGTGGACACCTCAACTTCCAAATCGAACACCAGTAAGTCAGACGATTTTGTGCAGGAAATGAGTGTAAAATTTTTCAAATTCATGCAGAAAAATGCTGAGACATCACAAATGATGACTCATCTGTTCTGTTATTTATTGTCTCTTTCTTCAGTCTGTTCCCCATGATGCCACGCCACAACTACCACCTGGTGGCCCAGCGGGTCCGTGCAATGTGTGAGAAGCATGGGGTCCCTTATGAAATTAAGTCTTTGTGGCGAGGAATGGCTGATGTTGTCAGGTAATAATTCACTGGGTGGATCAACAAAATGTGTAAATTTAAAAATGTCCTCAATAAATATAAATATCATGAGATTAAATGCACAAATCCTTCTTTTTATTACCTCTCATTATAAAAAAACAGCTGCTTGTCAGATCCAAAATGCTTTGCGATTTACTAAAAGTTTGTTTTGTCTCCTTTTTCTTAGCTCATTGAAAACTTCGGGGGAACTCTGGCTCGATGCATATCTTCATAAGTGATGAAATGTTTCTAAATGGACTGAGATTTTTCTCTATGTTGCATCACAATCCGATCTGCATGGGTGAAAATCTAGTAATACCTCTGACTTTGTTGATGTTAAAATTAGAACTTTAGAAGGTTTTTTTTGCCTTTTTTAATAACAGAGTTGCTACAATTATCGTTCATTAAACATTTATTATGTTTTTTCAATTAACCGTAGTGGAATGTCAACTGGACAATACAGAAAAAATTATTTTATTTTCTTGTTAAAAATCTATAAAAATTAATTATTTTTAATTATTATTTTAACAGACAAAAATGAAAAAAACATTTTTTTATCAAAAGCATGTAATATAAACTTTCTTCTTTCAATCCTTCAGCTGTAACTGTATTTGATCTTCGAATAAACAATAAAATGCTGACCTGTTCATGTACCTTGTTTCTGATTTTAGCTGTTATACTAAATCCATCCATCCATTTTCTATACTCCCTTTTCCCTTTGTGGGGTCGGGAGGTGCTGGTTCCTATCCCCACCTAACGTTCTGGGCGAGAGGCGGGGTCACCCTGGACAGGTCGCCAGTCTGTCGCAGGGCAACACAGAGACACACAGGACAAACAACCACGCACACACACACACTCACACCTAGGGACAATTTGGTATTTATTATATATTTGGCCGGAGTACCCGGAGAGAACCCACGCATGCACAGGGAGAACATGCAAACTCCATGCAGAAAGACCCGGGGTGGGAATCGAACCCAGAACCTTCTTGCTGCAAGGCAACAGCTCTACTAACTGCGCCACTGAGCAGCCGTTATACTAAATCATGCATCATTTTTCTTAATGATAGTTTAGTTGACAAGTATGCTAGAAATCTGGCTACTTTCACAGAAAAGTCATCTTTGAGCTGCATTAAAATAGTTTCGCATGTGCAAAACTGCGTCTGCATTTGAAAGTTAAGAGGTTGAATTACAGTTCGAAATGGTTCGCTTTTACCATTTCAATAAGAAAACAAAACATTACAGTCTGTCTGAATTTGTTACAACAGTTACAACAGAAGGTATTGCAGAAGTTACAATAAATTACAAATGTAAATAAAATCTCTTTAAAGAAATTTTACATCTTTTAATATAAAAACTTATTGATAAAAACATAATTGCACAGTAATTGACAATAAAATGTATTTTGCTTCTTGGTAATGTTTCAGAAAAGTAAATGGTAGTAGAATTGTTTAAAAACATACAAAAACAGCATTGACCACACTGTTTGCACCCGAAACACAAAACCTTGCATATTTTATAAAGCTATAAAGTTTTTCTCATGAGAAATTCAGATAGCTGACACTTTGCAGAATGAATTATCATTTAGACAACATCAATAAAAGTAATATTGATGACTGTATTTGAAATATGTGGAGTAGTAGTGGAAAATTTGTTCTATATCAGGTGACCACACTGGCCATGGCATGACTGATTGTGCACCAGCCTTATCTTTATTTCTTCAGGAAAGTTTTGCAAAGGATAAAGGTGTACATGAGTACAGTACATGATCTTACTGCATGATAAACTTGTGACCTATTAAAGAACTTTCTTAAGGTCCAGCATGACACGGCAGGTTGAGGTAATATTGCTCGTCATTAAATTTGTTTTGAACTTTGTAAAGCTCGCTAACTTGACCTGGGATGGTGCAAAACATCCTGGAAGCATAACTGACACTCACAACTGCTTGATAAGCATAAATTCACATTTTCAGCCATCTCAAAGTAGTACATAGAATAAAGTGGATGGAAGATAATATATATGTTTTTATCACCATCTATGCCCAGTCAATATTTTGCAGAACCAACTTTTCCTGCAATGTTAGCGTCATTTTCAGGGTGTTTCTTAAGCCTCGCACAAACAGATTTTTAAAAATCTATTTCTATTCTCTATTTTGTTTCCTTTTTTAAACCCATTTCTGTGGTAAAGTTGCTCAAGTAAAAACCAACTGAATTCAAAGCATCAGTGAATGTCAATTTCTAAATCTTTTTTAGAATTTTTACAATCCAAAGAGGCATTTTTGCTCTTTATCTTAATGAATAAAATTGTACTAAGAACTTGATCCAGCTTTCAAGAGAACCTAATGTATAAAGTGTTTGTGATTGTTGAATTAAGTAATAAATAATGTCTATTTAACAGATGTGGAGCAAATAAAAATTACCTACTTTCACAAGAATACAAAAAGGATAATTCTATTTAAATGGAAAGCTCTGTGTTTATGGAAAGTGAAGAAATAACATGTATTTTACAACTTAATGACAAAACAAAAAACCTAAAGAAAATATTTTTTCTATCACTGCAGCATCATTCTATTACTTCATGCTATGTAAAAGAAGCATGAAACAGCTGAAATAAAAATGCTATGACTATGTGTTGCTTTTATTAACATTAATGTTTAATTATTTAACATTTAATTCTGCTAAGTAACTTTTTGTGTAGGTCACTATGTTCTCCGCAGTTCTTTGCCAAGACTAAACAGACCTTTGTTTTGACTCTCATTCTTATTATAACTAAAATGATTTAATCAAGTTTTAGTCATTTTTCTTTCAGTCAAATGATCATCAAACCTTGACGGTCACATTGATTCCACGTGTGACATTAATAATAATGAGTCCAACAAAACAAGAGGCTGAAATGCAACATACCTGTTTATTTCAGTGAGTTATACACCCAGCAGTTGCTTCACTGCATTAGTTTATCTTTTTTCTGGGAAATACCCAGCATCTCCAAGGTTACGTGAGACACATCTCCCCTGCTGATTTGTTTTTCTCTTTGCGCTCTCTGTGTGTTTATTGCGCCCCTAACGCCCGGACCAAGCCATCCGAAATGTATGAAAGCTGCCCGCTGATTGGTCAGAAAACCTCGAATGATACGCTCGAAGTTCGTGCTGCGGAAGGCGGGTGACTAAACAGAAGGAACGAACTGATGGCTTTTATGGTCTTTCTTTTTAGAAGTCGGTCTTTTCGGGGGAGGAAATAACGTGAACAGGTCTGTGGATGTGACTGAAGAGAAGAAAAGCAGAAAAGCAACAGGAGTCTGGATTGTGTAAGTTTAAATTTTTTCTCTTAACAGCCAGACTACGTAAAAAAAAAAAAAGGTTTTATAGCATACCCATAAACCAAATATTATTTTGAATCCATGTCCAAAACGGCATATTTTCCTCTCGTGCTTGTATGATTTTACAGATGCATGCATGTCACTCGTTCAACTGCATGTCTTTTAAAAACTCTGGTAATTATTTATTATGTCGCGCTTCATGTGTGAATGACTGGTTGTTTAGCGCCCAGCTGCCTGCAGATTCCCGGATCCAGAGACAGCAGCAGCAGCAGAGAGGAGCATGGGAGTTGGAGGCCAGCAGACTGAGGCTGCAGGTGTTTTCTCCTGGGAGGAAGTCCAGAAGCACCGCAGCAGAAATGACCGGTGGTTGGTGATCAGTCGAAAGGTTTACAACATCTCTCAGTGGGCCAAAAGGCATCCAGGAGGATCTCATGTCATCAGCCACTATGCTGGAGAGGATGCTACAGTAAACACACCGCCTCCTTAATCAGAATAAAAACCGGATGCATTCATGAACTAACAGTTAACATAAAAGCTTGTTAAAAACATACTGTCTGGTATTTTAAAGTTAGATATGCACTTTATTAAAACATTACTTTGTGATTCAACATGAATGACAGAATATGATTGGCTTATCCAGTACTACAACTATATAATATGATAAAATGTACAATTACAGAGCATTACGTAATTATTGATTTTGCCTCTGATTGCATGGTGTGACACGGTGGACATATTATTACATGTGTGATTCCAACATCGAATAAGCTCTGCACTGGTGGTACTCTTCAGGGGATGACATTCCTGCTATTTGGTGGATTTGATGCAAAAGGAAGGATGATTTGAGTCTTAAATGTTGCTAATACAAGATGAAAATGAATCTATTACATCAATTTGACTGACAGTATGAATGTAGCTGCAACTTATAATGGCAGTAAACAAGTGTAGTTTTTACATAGCAAGCTTTCTTAGATTACAAAACTCAGTGCCAGGAAATCATCTTCACCTGATCCCTCTAAACATTTACATTTTTTAAATTTAATTTAAAAAAAAAAGAATTTTTAAATTAAAAATATACATATATTATTAAAATAAAATTTTTATTTACATCCATTTTCCTACACCCTGGTCCCTTACTGGGGTCGGGAGGGTTGCTGGTGTCTATCTCCAGCTATCGTTTCAGGCGAGAGGCGGGGTCACCCTGGACAGGTTCGCCAGTCTGTCGCAGGGCAACACAGAGAAACACAGGACAAACAACCATGCACATACACACTCACATCTAGGGACAATTTAGAGAGGCCAATTAACCTGACAGTCATGTTTTTGGACTGTGGGAGGAAGCCGGAGTACCCGGAGAGAACCCACGCATGCACAGGGAGAACATGCAAACTCCATGCAGAAAGACCGGGGCCGGGAATCGAACCCAGAACCTTCTTGCTGCAAGGCAACAGCTCTACCAACTGCGCCACTGGGCAGCCCCATTTTATTTACACATTTTTTAAATTAAATTAAAAAAAACTATAATTTTGTGGTATTGCATTTTTAATTTTTTCATTTTAAAAATGTAAAATTTCTAAATAAAGGTTCAAGACCCACCATTTGTAAATCTTAGCATTTCTAACAAGCTAAAGTGCTGTTAGTGTCAATGAGTCATTTACATGGTTGAGGACGATTTTCTTAGCTGAATTTTTAATTTAGCCCTGCATGTTAATATAACAAAAAGTAAAAACAAAAACAACCGTAAGAGGGCAAACACTTTTTCAGAATTATACCTCATGGAGAAACGTCTTTAGCATCAGATTTTACCAGAAAGAACACCAAAGAGAAAACTGTGCCAGTGATGATCACTGAAGGCATCTTAAAAAAGGACCAACAAAGGGCAAAGAACTGATTAATGGCAGATGTTGAATTAGTGAGGAGACACAGTGACCCCCTGGGTTTAAAAATTACAGACTGTGGTGAAGACAAGCCTTCAGATTTTTTGTGGACATTTATTTATGCAAAGAGGCCAAAACTGTAGCTAAAAATGGCCCAATTTGCATAGATTGTGACAAGGTCAAAACTCCAGCTAGACCTGTGGCGGGTGGAACAACTTTATGAGGCTGAAAGGTTTTAGCTTGTGGCCTTTTTAAAGGAAGGAAATACAAATCAGCCAGGGACATTCTTCACTTACAATAGGTTCCCAAAGCAAGTCTTGAATGGTGTTGAATTCTTCAATTAGTGGTTATTTAACATTTTTCTTATGACATATATCTGACAATTATATAGAAGCCCGATATAATTTTCTTGTCACAGTTTGCTATTGCAAAGAATTAAAGGTAAAGATTTTAGCACAGCGATCTTTGTTTATCAGGTTGTGTCATTCATTTGTTTTTATAAATATATCATAAAAGCCAAAGGTGCAAATGAGATAGAATGAACCTAGTAATAATAGATCATATTTTAACTATCTAAGCAGAAGTGAAAATCAGAATGTGGTGGTGTATGACATAACACAAATTTGAGGAAAATATCTTTTGTGTTAATAACATGATTTTTCTTTTATATTTTTCAGGAGGCTTTCACAGCTTTCCATCCTGATCAAAAGTTTGTGCAGAAGTTTCTAAAGCCTCTGCTGATTGGAGAGCTGGCAGCAACAGAGCCAAGCCAGGATGGGAACAAAAATGTACAAATAATTCAAGTCTCACAAAGCTCTCGGATTATTTACACGTTCACAAATTAGTTTTTTTGTTGTTGTTTTTTTTTTTTTTTTACGAAAGGCATTAATGCAATAGTGTTACAGCTTCCCTTTTCTCTCCCACAGGCAAAAATTATACAGGATTTTGAAACTTTACGCACCCAGGTGGAGAAGGAAGGACTTTTTAAAGCCAAACCTTTATTCTTCTTCCTCCATCTGGGGCACATCCTGCTGCTGGAGGCTCTTGCCTGGATGATGGTCTGGTACTGGGGGACAAGCTGGACTCTGACCTTACTGTGCGCTGTCATGTTGGCAACATCTCAAGTAAGTGCAACAAAGTTCCCTGTCACATGAAGATTAAATCGCCTTAGATTATGGAAAATATGACCTTTTTATTTCTAGGCGCAGGCTGGATGGCTGCAGCATGACTTCGGTCACCTGTCTGTCTTCAAGAAGTCCAAGTGGAATCACCTGGTCCATAAGTTTGTTATTGGACATTTAAAGGTAACCTTTGTAGTTTTGATGTTTAAGTTTTTTGGTAATTTTCCCCTGTTTTTAAGAGTCCTATGTTTTACAGGGAGCTGCAGCCAGCTGGTGGAATCACCTGCATTACAATCATCATGCCAAACCCAATATCCTGAGCAAAGATCCCGATGTCAACATGTCCGGCGTCTTTGTTCTTGGATCTGTTCAACCTGTAGAGGCAAGCAGCTGGAAGAAGATTTGTTTTAAGTATTTTAAGAACTTCATAGCAGCTCACAAGCTGTTTTCTCCTTATTTGTTCTCTCACAGTACGGCATGAAGAAGATCAAACACTTGCCCTACAATCACCAACACCAGTACTTCTTTTTATGTATGTCATGGAATATGAGAAAAGAGATCGACAATTTTTCATGACAAAAAAAAAAAATCATAATGATTTACCTCTGTTTCAGTGGGACCGCCTCTTCTCGTCCCAGTCGTCTTTAACCTGCAAAATCTAAACGTCATGATTTCTCGCCGAAACTGGGTGGTAAGATCTTGGACCGGATGCTTTGCACAAATAATAGAAGTTTAAGTGAACATATCATTTTAATGTATTTTATTGGTACAGGCCAACATAAAGTATTTTACTATGGTAAATTGAAAGGAAAGTTTTCCTTGAATGTTTCTTAGAAACAATAAATTACTTCATTCTGTTGTCAAAAGTTGCATAACAGTTGCTAATCAAAAATAGAAAAAGTTTAAAGCTGCTATTCAATATTCTATTATATGTAACATCTATTTTGATCTGAAACCCTTAAGTTATTTAAAGACATCTAACAAGCTTTAATTGTTAATTGCAGGTCTGAATTTCAGAAACAGATTCTCATTTAAAAATACAATAAATGAGACAAAACATCCAGTAATTTTGAAAACTATTAAATAATGTAAAACATATTCAAGAGTGTTTTTGTCTTTTTATCAGAATTTGCAAACATGGAAACATGAGATAAAAAATGTTTTAAATGATGAAATTGTTTTTTTTCCTTTTTTATTGTCACTCAAAGGATCTGGCTTGGTATTTGTCCTTCTATGTCCGATATTTCTCCTGTTACGTTCCCCTGTATGGCTTTTTCGGCTCTGTGGCTCTCAACCTCTTTGTCAGGTAAGAATTTGAATTGTTAATTCTTTAGTCATTTGTTGCTTGCTTGTTAATTTCATTCATTTAGCAGCTGATTAAAAAGATTCCCCAACTGTTTCCAAAAGTTGTTTTTCTAGAAACACACTCATTACTTGTGTTTAAAAAGCTGTTGAAAATAACTTATGTACTGTCATTAAACAGTACTTGTTATAAAGTGTTTCATATTGTTGTGCATATGAGCTCCGAGTAATTTTTACTTTCACCAAAGCAGGCAATTTCCCAATCATTAACTGGACCACAGTGCAGCTTATTTTTCTTAGCAATGACATTCTAATTTTTAAGAATTGTGTAAGAAAATAATAATGATAATGCTGATATTTAATTAACAGATTAATTAAATTAACAGATTAAATACAATTAATTATTTTAATTAATAGAAATAAAAACTAAATATTGTTTTTATTTTACACATACTTTTCTTCAGTTGACCCCAGATGGATCAGCCAGTTTTAACAGAACAAAGGATTCTGACCTCTGATGAAACCAAAGAAACTCTGAAATCTTGTTGATGTTTGTTAAATTCACATAACCTCTGTAAATATCATGTTAGGTTATCCGCTACCAAAATATGTATGTTATTATTAAAAGACATGTCTCAATAAAAAATGCCAAAAACTGCAAATGTATGGATTGCAGAATTTTTAGATGACATTTTGAAAATTGTTTATTTTGCAGGTTTTTGGAGAGTCACTGGTTTGTGTGGGTGACTCAGATGAACCATCTTCCAATGAACATAGATCATGAAAAGAACAGAGACTGGCTTACTATGCAGGTACGTTCTTTAAAAAAAAAATAAAAAAATCAAATGTATATTTATTAAATGTCCATAACATATAATTATTAACAAGGACACATTTAAGTTTCAACACAGGTAAAGTTAAGCCTACTTACATATTTTCCTCCATTTCCAGTTTTAATTCAGCAAAGGTGTCTTCAATGAACTATTGACTTGGATGGCCAGACCACAAATGCAGTTCACACTTTTTAGATTTCTACCGAACAATTGTTAAACATCTATTACTTTTCTTTTGCACTAATAATTACTTTGTGCAATTATCACATAGATTTCTTTTTTTTGCCTTCTACCTCATCAGCCAAGCAATTACAGCCAGTGTTTTACAAATAGATTAATTAAGCCAGAAAATAAATTGTGTGATTCACAGAGGAAGTTAGAATAAACTGCTCAAATCATGCATTAAATTAAAAACATTTTACTTAGAAAATTTATGTCTGTTAATCTAAAATTGAAAACACTAAAGATTTAATTTTGTGCTGGCAAATGAGCTTAGTGTGTGATTTACCATCCAAACTGGCATTCAGAGGTTTCTGTTCTTCACATTAATTGAGATTCATTTATTAAGAAAACTTTGCACTGCAGCTACTCAAAAATTATTGACTTATCTTAGTTGAAACAATCAACTAAAATAATATTAATTATTCAGGATATTATGTTCTCACAAATTTCACAGCAATCAACCTTTTTCTTTCATTTATCAAACACCTTTTTGCTGTTAGTTGTCATATTTGCTCCACCGTGATTCCAAGAAATGTCTTGACACATGTTAAGGAGTTTGGTGTTAAAATCAATGAGGGTATGTTCTTGATTTGAATCAATTTGTCTCATCAGAAAAGTGTTTCTTGTCATTTTGTACCTCTAAGTGAGGAGCATCGTTAACAAGCTAATGGGTCCGCATCATTTTCTGTTTCAGTTACAAGCCACATGTAATATAGAGAAGTCCTTTTTCAACGACTGGTTCAGCGGACACCTCAACTTTCAAATCGAACACCAGTAAGTCGACAGCGGTTTATAAAAATGCTGGCCTCTCGTTTGCAAGACAAATATGGACACTAATAAGGTGAACTTTTTCCAGTTGTTGCCACTCAGATCAAAGACACTGCCAGATATCTCAACTGGCATTTAAAATGTTTTGCGTGACTTTAGCGACTTTAACACTTTGAGTTGTTTCTGATTTAATTCTTCATTGGTGGGATATGAAATTTGGTCTGAAACTATTAGAAATTTAAAGCTCTACTATTAAACAGTAGAGCTTTGGTTTGACTTTGATTCTTCTAATAATTTTAATGTAATTGCTTTTAAGTCTGTTTCCGAGAATGCCGAGGCACAACTACCACCTGGTTGCTCCGAGGGTCCAAGCGCTGTGTGACAAACATGGGATCTCTTACCAGATGAAAACGTTGTGGCGAGGCATGACTGATGTTGTCAGGTAATAACTCTGACAGAATAGGCAGTTGAAGCAGAAGCAGTTATTTAAACTAAATTGAAAATAATCCTTCAGCTGATTTAAAATGCATGAGCAGAGCAATGTCGGCAGAGGTAATCTGTCTTCTTCCAGTTCACAACAACACACTGCTTGCCTGGTTACAATCTGATGTTTCCCTTTTTTTCCCCCCTTTCTTTTTTTCAGTTCACTGAAAACTTCAGGTGATCTCTGGCTTGACGCCTATCTTCATAAATGAAGAGCTGCTTACAAATTAAGTGATCTTCTGTTGCATCAAAAACATTTTGTTTGTTCAGAATAAAAAAAAAAAACAACTTGAAAGTGTAACTAATTTCACCATTTTTGAAGATGATGTAGTTAATGGACTGAAAAACTATTTAAAGCTTATAGGATTTTAAATGTAAAGCTTATTGGATCATCTTAAATTATCTTTATAATTAAAGATTATTTAATTATTTTTAATTAAGTTATCTTAATTCAAATAAGATAATTAACTGGATGGTTTTTGGTTAACATTTTCAGTCATTTTGACTTAAATAAGACCGTTAATATGATAACTTTCTTCGAATAGCAATAAATAACATGACTGTCCTCTTATTGTAATTATTCTGTCATACAGAGGTTAAATATTATAAAATCTCACAACCTTCATTTTGATTTCTTCAGTTATTGACCTGCAACCTTTTAAATCATTGTGTTCTTTGTTGACAATACACAAGTTGTTGTCTACTTCAACATTGGTGTTATTATTGGAGAGGCAAACATAAGAAATATTCTTTAAAAAGTAATGATCAAATTGTTGTTATATTTTGTTAGTAATTTGGCATTGTAAACTTATTGACAGATGTGTTGTAATGTGTTGGAACTTATAGAAGGAATTTTAGCAATCAAGACGAAAGTTATGAACTGAAATACCAGTGAATTTATGCACCTGTCGCTTTAAAGATGTTGCAAAATATATTAGAAGTACAAATAAAACATTTTGCATTTTCCTGTTTTCCTACGTGTCTATTATTTTTGTCATAAAACACAAAATCGAGTTCCATGAATCCTTGCAGAGAGTTAGTCCATGTTTTAAACAAAGCATATTTTAAGTTGTTGCAAGATTCAATTAATAACCATGCCTACAAAAATGACAAGTTCAGCAGATATGATGTGATGTTTGAAAATACATCATTTACTGAAATATGCTCTTGTGACGATAAGTCTTTCTTAATGTGAAGATAAGCCTCACTTTTTCCAAGAGAGGATGAACCAATTCCTCAACAATAAAAACATAACCCATGGTGTCACATACATGCTTTTTCTTCGCGTCTCTTCAGTCACATAAAACAGACATAAACAGCTGATTGTTCACTGTGGGAATCTGGTCATGCTGCTGCTGACTGGACCTCCCGATGAATACATCGTGTCCAGTTACCATTTCTTTGTTAGCAGATCAAATTTCCTTACAGCCCTGACTGTCCACTGAGTGTTAACGTGCAGAAAATGTGTATTTATTCCCCAATTACAAAATATTTTTGCATGATAGAATAAGGATTTACGCAAATTTTTCATTAGACTCACAATTTTGCTAATCTTACATGCATGTTTTGATTAGTTGTAGGTAAGAAATCATCATTAATAGAAATACCCAACTAGCAAGCAAATGTTCAACCGATATTTGAAAGTCAAATGCGCTCCTGATCTCCAACTAGAGTGATGGTTCATTTTTCAGCAGGACAACGACCCAAAGCATGCAAAATCTCAAAGGAGTGGCAATTGAACCACTCTGCGAATCTCTGCACAGGCATCTCGCATCCAACCTGATGAGGTTTGTCAAAATGTCAGATAATCAAAAAGTTAACCAAATTCAATCATGAGTAAGGGTTACACTAACCATATTCAAAATGATAGAATTAGGTTTCTGTCCTTATTTTTATAAAAGCTAAACTTAGCATTCATAAATATAATACTAGGTTATAAAGTGAGACTGGACTTTATGCAATAAACTAACAGAGAGAGTTGGTGGAAGGATCAAGTTAAAGTTTTTATTGCAGAAGTAAAACAGTGATTAACCTAAAGTTTGTATTGAATTCTGGCAGATCCTATCAGAATTTAATTACTAAGACATCTAATTATGTTTTACCAGATAAAAAATAAAGTGGAAAATGATGGACACACTTCCACACTGTAATTACATATCTATCTGCAGTGCTTAAATTAAGTTAACAGATTAATGTAATTATTTCACATGATCCGCTTTTAGAACTGCAGCGAGATTGTGTCAAATAAAATTAATCACTTTTAAATATGGAGCAAATACTGAATGACACCTAGGAGACAAAATGAACAGCAGAAAGAGTTGATAAGCACATAAAAGGACAGCAAAGAAACAAAAAATAGACACTAATGGACATTAACAAAATGTCCAGAAAGACATGTTTGCACAACTGGACACAAAACTGAAAAATGAAACCAAAACTCAAAGTATGTTGTGCATATTTTTAGAAAAGGGTAATTTGCTGAGTATCCAATTGATCTCAAATGGCATGGCAGATAGAAAATTAGAATATTAGAACAAAGCTTGTGTACAAACAAGAAGTCTCACTTTACCAAACTGTGTGCGTTTGGTGCATTTTTATTTAAAGCATAAAAGTTACTCTTTGTGAATAGAGTAGTCAGAGTAAGACTGTTTTGTGTTGCTGAAAAGTAATACTGGATATCACTTTAAATCTGTCTTCCCCACTTGAAAACATGGGGGCGTGAGCATCATGCTGTGGGAACGCTTTAATTCAGTAAGGACAGGGAAGCTAGCAAGCGACGTTGGACATTTACTGCAGGAGTAAAACAATTTTCAGTTTCTGGATCGCCAATGCTGAAACAATTTAGGTTGCAAAAATAACAAGCAAATTCAGAGTAAAAAAATAGCGTTGCTGAAACATGGTGCTTTAAAAAAATGAAGAGAAATAACAGGGCAAATGAAGAGAGTCATGCACCAGGGGTAGCAACTTGAAAAATCCAGCATGAAGAATGGTGGTAAATTATAAAGAAACAGGAAAATTGAAAGAAGGAGCTGACCTAAGACTCAAAGTAATTACAAATTAACTCATATGCCAACATCTTACTAACAATAATGAACACTGAGAAATTAATTGAATATGGCAAGAGCTATTGAATATAAAAAATAAGAAAATAATCAAAACCCAAACACTCAAGGAACGTTAGAAATGCTGGTAGAGACATAACTCATCAAAAAAGTAGCAGCTCACTGTACTATAAACATGAATGTATGCAATGCTTTAAAAAATTTACCGTTTGACTTCATAATTGAGAGTTACTTTATATTGTTCTGTCACATATAAAAAAAATACATTACATTGAAGTTCGTTACTATATCATAACCAAACCAGAAAAAGTCCAAAGGACATGTCTCATAAAGGAACATTTTATATTCACCATCTGCTACACAAAGGCTGCTAAAAAGATATAAACTGACCACACAGAGAAACCTAACTAGGATTATTGTGTTTGTTTAGCAGCCAGGGGGGGCTCTGGTGCTAAGAAACCAGAGGACTTGTAATCTGCTCATTGTGTAACCTGTTTTGTAAGAAATATGTGCAAGCAGTCTGTGGGAAGCTGCATACTCCTCGTCCATTCTGATCAGAAAAAATACAACGTTTGCATTAATTGTAAAATGATAAATCATTACATTATTCTAATAGTTACTACTTCAGATAATCCCTAATCCGTTTGTATAATCTGTGTGAACCACAAAGTGTTGCAGGAGCAGCTGGAGCTGGAACGCACTGACTGGATGGACCGTTATGACCTTTGGCCTATTTAATTCACCCCGGTGTTAAGCAAGCAGCACTTCCAGGGTCCGGCCTCTAGGGGGCCTGTGCAGCTGATCCGAACCCGCTCCTTAACATTGGCGCAGCCTCAGGAGCATCTTGTCCCATGGTGCAGAGGCAACGCTCCAACAATCCAGAGCTGCTCGTCTCCGATTGGTCAGAAAGCCTCGAAAGATCCGCTCGAAGTTCGCAAGGGACGAAGAGACGTGTTGGGAGGGGGGTGAGAGAGTGAACGGGGCCTATCAGGGAGGGCTGCCAACCTGGTCGGCTTTTATGATCGCCTTCCTGCTTTTATAAAGCAGCTGGACGGCGCCGGAGGTGAAGGGCTCTGAGGGTGTGAGGAGACCAGTCCGGATCTGGATGCTGTAAGTTGCAAATGTTTGTTGCAATGCACCTGACCGCCGCCATATTTGTGAGAAAAAAGTGAAAGCATCATCTGAGAGGGTTAATGTTTAGCCTCTGCAGAACAATGCATGCTTCTTCACTGCTCGCTGGATCTATTGTGGATTTTTTTAAAAGCGGGATTACACCTGATTAGATTGTGGTTTGCTTTTCCCATCCGTGTGTGAGGCCAGACTGGTCCTCTTGTGAACAGGTGAATCCAGGAAGGGACAGCAGCAGCAGCAGAGAGGAGGATGGGAGGTGGAGGACAGCAGACAGAGCCTGCAGAGGCAGGCAGCGGGAAGACTGCAGGTGTTTATACCTGGGAAGAGGTGCAGAAGCACCGCAACCGAAACGACCAGTGGCTGGTGGTCAACCGAAAGGTTTACAACATCAGCCAGTGGGTCAAAAGGCATCCAGGAGGGTCCCGAGTTATCGGACATTACGCCGGAGAGGATGCGACGGTAAATACGCTTCCTTCATGCAGGGAAATGTCAGTTTTCCACTAAAGATGTTGATAAATTGCTAAAATACAAATGACAGTATGTCAACTGCTGATGCTTCGCTATTAGGAAGTTATGCATGACCTGCTGTGTTATTTGTGAAAGTATGACGATTCCTTTTTTTGTACCTCCATAAATGATAAAAATCCACACTTTGATTTAAAGTGACTACTTCAAAGTTATGGGAAGTTTTAGTTTTCTTGCATTTTATCTCATTGGTGCCACTGAAAACACAAATCAGTCTTTAAGGTTCAGTTTGTAACTGCTGTGTGTTTTACACACTTTATGTTGGCGGTATGAGTACATTTAAGTGCAAAGTTACTCAGGCTAAATGTTGCCTAAATATGGATGTAAACGTCTATATCAGAGAAAGTATTTTTACATTGACTTGAATATAAGTGAGGCTTAACTTAGAGCTTTCCTTCAAACTGTATGTCAAACTAATTCTTATATTGTCTTATTTGCATATTATCATTTCAGGTTTCCACACTGATTTTCTTTTTTTTTATCCTATTTAATATGAATCATTTTAAAAACTAAAGACTTAAAAGTTTTGTCAGATTTTTTTTTTTTTTGCATTTTACCTTTCTGCATTATAAATGACATTTTTGGTATTTCATGTTGTGGAAATTGCAAAGTAAAATATTTAAAATAAAAAACTGCTTCATTAAAACGTAACTTGAAATGTAACAGAGCTATAGAGAATAAATTTGGAAATCTTTATAAGACTGTGCAGTTGATTTTTTTTTTTTATTTCATTAAGAAGCAGGTTGTTAATATTTGAAATTGCAGAAGGGACCTCGCTGCGACCTTTGAACAGAGTCTCTACGTGTAACTGGACATGATCTGTGATAAACACATTACTTAATGCTTCTAAATGCACGTCTCTATGTCTCCAGATGTCAGTTTACATGTCTAAATGTAATGTTCTAATCTGTTATTACAAATACTATATATATATAAATTAAAAATATAGGAACAGAATTAACATTTGATTCTGAAAAGATTCAAATTTGACATTTAAATCTGCTCCCAAATACTGGATTTTGGAGCCAGCTGGATTAACAATGACCTCGCTTTTTGTTGGGTTATTACCAGTTGTCACTGGCAAAGGATATTCACATGTATTCATTAAATAACTTTTTCTCATTTCATTTTCTTTTCTTTTGTTGTTGGCTTCATTACTAACTAACCCTGTACTTATAAAATATTTTCTTATCATGGAAACCTGTAAGATTACAACATAGACGTTTTTATTTGGGATCATTTTATGCATTTTTTTTTCTGTAACTTCACTATAATGCAACAGCTGAAGTTTTTCTACAAAAAATAGTAATGAAAAAGACTGTAGCAGTTGGTTCACACATTTTCACATGATACATAAACTATGGTTGTAAATTATTTTTTTTTGGCCCTTAAATGCCTTTACTTTGCACAGCTCTCTGCAGATTGCTGCAACTGACAAAAATAAAACACAAAAAAGAAATGGGCAGGATTATTGTATAAATTATTGAAAACTATCAACCTGACACAAGAAGAATCATGCTATCTTCAACACCTTAAAAAAATAATCTCCAAATCTCATATTTGGGGAACTGCAGCAATAGGATTCAGCTGTCGCCATGACACCTGGGATGCTATCTACATCCTAACCTTTTGTTTGTCTACCTTTTACACGGATGTGAGTTTGTACCAATAAATTTGGTACTGGGATTTTGCACATTTTTACCAGAGATGACAACAGTTCTGCAGAAAGTGACTTTTATCTGTTAAAAGTCACTTTTTAGCACACTGCTCCCAGACTGCAACATTACAACTAGACATTGTTAGTTGTAATTCGTTGTTGTTGGATTCGGCTCAGCTGTGCTCCAACATGTATGTGATTTTTTTTTGAACAGCCCTGAACTTTGCTCAGTTTTTGTTCTGGTTTATGCCTAAAATGTCACATGTTTCTCTTTCCAGGAAGTTTTTGCTGCCTTTCATCCTGATCAAAAGTTTGTGCAGAAGTTTCTGAAGCCTCTGCTGATCGGAGAGTTGGTGGCGACAGAGCCAAACCAAGATGAAAACAAAAGTGTAAGATTTTACATTTAAATGTGGTAGGGAATCCCTGCTGCCTGTGCAGTGTTTTCCACAACACATTTTAATATTCTTGCATACAGCACTCCATGAACAGCCAACTGCTGTGGCAAATATATTTTGTGACACACCCTCCTTAAGGATGTTTTTAATAACAATGCACTGGACTTCAGTCACTTTTTTATTGCGGTTATATACATTTCAAATTTTTCTGAGAAACTGAATCTTAGATTTTTATTAACCAAAATAATACCTTTAGTTAATAAAACTATTAACTAATAGTTTAATTATTACTATTAGTAAAAATAGTAACAAAAAAGTATTAAGATTTCCAAAAAATTAGACTTTGAAAAATATCCCTTTGTGTGTAATGGATCATTACAGTTTCCGTTTACATTCCAGGGAATTCAATTCCCTTTTGGAATTTAAGTTTTTGGAATAAATTCACATTTCAATGATATTTTAAACTACTGTGATGTTCAACTCCAGTTCTAAAGAATGCATGCATATTTTAGATGTTTCCTGGGTCAACCCAACTAAATCACATAAATGGTCCATTAAGAGGCCTGTGAATAACTTTATGACTTACTAAGGAAGTAATTTAGCCCTTAATTCTGGGAAATCTAAAACATGGAGACCAACAGCTCTTTAGGGCAGTGTTTGGCTACCCCAGTTCTCTATACCCCCCATTCAGGTTTCACTGAGATTTATAATATTAAGGATTGCACAAATGTCACATTAAATTTGATAATAAAAGTCATTTTAAATATATTTTACTTCTCTGCTTGCAGGCAGAACTCATTGAGGAGTTTGATCGTTTGCGAGAACAGGCAGAGAAAAGAGGCCTTTTTCAAGCGCGGCCTTTATTCTTCTGCCTCCATCTGGGTCACATCGTGCTGCTGGAGGCCATGGCCTTCCTGCTGCTCTCGCACTGGGGCACGAGCTGGACAATGACACTACTGTGTTCACTACTGCTCGCAACCGCTCAGGTAATTTCAGCAGCGCTAAACTGTCCTTATTGTCTTTGAGTAACTTTAAAATGGATGAAAGTACTTATCCTCTCCATTAGTCGCAGGCCGGATGGCTGCAGCATGACTTTGGTCACCTCTCTGTCTTCAAGAAGTCCAAGTGGAATCACCTGGTCCACAAGTTTGTAATTGGACACTTGAAGGTAACTCATGATTTATTCTGTTTACCGTCTGCAGTTGTCTAAAATAACTGATTGGTTTTTTTTTAGGGAGCTTCAGCCAACTGGTGGAACCACCGACATTTCCAGCATCACGCCAAACCGAACATTTTCAAGAAAGATCCCGACATCAACATGATGGATATCTTTGTACTTGGGAACACGCAGCCAGTGGAGGCAAGTAGCTCAGTAAAGGAATGCATTTCTAATTCGTTCTGAGCTCTAAAATAGCTTAAGAGCTCCCTGCACTCTGTGCTTCTCTCTGTTGCAGTACGGCATTAAGAAGATCAAACACTACCCCTACAACTACCAACACCACTACTTCTTTCTCGGTGTGCTTGCTTTAAGATGTTTGGAAAGAATTAAAGAAATCTAAAATTGTTCCAGATCTAACTAGTTTATATCTTTCAGTGGCACCACCGCTGCTTATTCCAGTTTTCTACAACTACAATATAATGAAGACCATGTTTACTCGACGCGACTGGGTGGTAAGATGCCCACCTCATTGTAGAATAAATATAGTTTACATAAAAGGTAATTTCTTTGTAAAGAAACATATAAATAATACTTTTTTTTGTTTTTTTTCAAGGATCTGGCCTGGGCTTCCACATACTACATTCGTTACTTCTACTGTTTTGTTCCACTGTATGGTGTGTTTGGCTCTCTGGCCCTCATGATGTTTGTCAGGTGAGCACACTGAGAGGGATTTAAAACGGTTCACATTCTGATAGCTTCTTTTAAAAATCTATGTGTCTAATTTAGGTTGCAAACATGTTTGCGTTTGTTTTAGCTGTGCAATAAAGAGGCCGACAAACAGCGTGAAAAAAAGAGCATTCATAATTTGATTATGCATTTGCATCAACTCTTTTTAATGATTGCCTGCATTCTTTGCCACATGCTTTGTTACTCTGCTTTCAAACAGAAGACAATGAATCTACTGTAAATGTGTTGATGTTAAATTCTGCAGGTTTTTAGAAAGCCACTGGTTTGTGTGGGTGACTCAGATGAGCCACTTGCCAAAGGAGATCGATCACGAGAGGCGCCAAGACTGGCTGACCATGCAGGTACCTGCTTCATGATCAACTAACGTTAGAGTCTCGTTGTCTGTACTGCTTATCAGAGGTGGAAATTAGAGCCAATGGCTTATCTTAATTGAAAATAAAATCAGATAAGAACAACATGTTTTAAGGTTCAACACTCTAGATAATTTGATTATTTTATCACTAATTTTATGACATCTTATTCCTGCAAGGTCTCACACACATTTTCTACATATCTTTTTATTTACTGTATTTTGTTTGATAAATACTTCACAGTACAGTATTGAGAGTGTGATAGTTCCCAGCCACATCATCAAAGTTAAAGATACAAAAATGAAGTAGCTTTGAGGTATTTTAAACTTCATTGTATTATTTTAGGAAAGAAGTGCATAGTTGTTCAATTTTTGTCAGAATGAGAAATCTGAAAAGTGTGTCATTCTTTTAGAGTGACACAAAATTTAATCTCTGTATATTCTGTGAAGGCATCTGAGGTTTGGTAAGAAAACAATGATGGACAAGCAGCATTATGAAATCCAAGACACACGGCACAGAAAAAGCTGTGGTACAGTTTAAAGGGGCATTGGAAAAAAAAACAATATCTGAACATTTTCACATCTTTCCAGACTTTGTGGGGGAGAGATTTTTTTAAAATCATTTCACATTCCACTTAAAAATGGTGCACTACTTTACGTTGGTCTACTACATAAAACGCAAACGAAATACTTTGAGGTTTTTGGTTGTAACTTGACAAAATGCAAAAACGTTCCATGTTGATTCTTCATTCTTTTTCTCTGTTTCAGTTACAAGCCACGTGTAATATTGAGCAGTCCTTCTTCAATGACTGGTTCAGTGGACACCTCAACTTTCAAATCGAGCATCAGTAAGTCAATAGATTTAAAGTTGGACTTTAACTCACTTTGTTGTGCCATGTGAGTATTTTTGGAAAGAGCTGAAATTCGGACAAAACCAAAGACTGATGGAAAAAAAAGAAAACTCAGTCAGTAAAACAAAATGTAGCCAGTCACTGTAACAAGTACTTGTTTGGTAGAGACTTACTCCTCTGGACCCACAATGAATCTGATACTTACAAAGAGAATGTATTGTGCTCAAAAAGGCTTGTCCTATTCAGTACTTTGTTAAAATCAAAATATTTTTTTTGATTTGTTGTCTTCTGAGCGTAATATTTTTTTTTCCTATTTTTTAATTTTTAGTTTACCTCTAAAAATAATGCCCATTCATTTTTGAGTCCATTATTCTGCCTCTTTCTTTCAAGTCTGTTTCCCAGGATGCCGCGCCACAACTACCAGCTGGTGGCGCCGCAGGTCCGCAAGCTGTGTGAGAAACACGGAATTCCTTATGAGACGAAAACTTTGTGGCGAGGACTGGTGGACGTGGTCAGGTAATAACAAAGAGCCACTGTAATCTAATAAACGAAATGATCAGAAAAAAAATAAGAGTCTCTGGGGCATTATACTTACCGTATTTTTCTGACTATGAGTCGCTACTTTTTTTCTACACTTTGAACCATGCGGCTTATAGCCCGGTGTGGCTTTTCTGTGGATTTTTCTTCCACCACCAGGGGGCTCTTTAGTGGGAAATGAATCATTGGAAGACAAAATTGGAAATCAAAGAAGAAAGCGATGATTTTCATTTAGAAGAAGCAAATGCTAGCAGCAGGAACAATCTTGAGTTTCTCCACTTTTATTCCGTAAACTTTTTTCATTTTTAACTACTTTTGCATACTTTGTGCTTTTATAACTATCCAACTTTTGCCATAGTCTGTTTATTAAGGATATTATAGCTATCACTTTTGGTATTGACATCTTCTATGGTTTATGAAAGATTCAGTTTTTGTGACCATATTGGGCCCCAATGAAATGAATGGAATATCCCATAATTTCTGAAAAATTCTGCAGAAAATTTTAGGATCTTTCACAGCTAAATATTTTCACGTACTTTCAGCTAGAAATGCCATTAAAACTTTAAAGCATAGTCATATCCTTCAACTATTTCAAAAGGTCTCTATTCAAGTTTTTGCTTGCCTTATGCTCAGTTTTAAGGAAAAAAAAGCACTGGCCCACTAGCTGTGAGGGTTCCCAAACAAACCCATCCAACCCTTAACCAAACTCTCGCTCCAACCCTAATTTCAACTCTCCTAATCCTCTTTCCAACTATACTTCCAATCTTAAGTCGAACCCTCTTTATAACCCTAACACCGACCCTCCTTTCAAACCTTTTTCCAACTTTACTGCCAAAGTGAAAGTAAAGTTGGAACCCTAATTCCAACTTTACTTGGATGTTTCAATTAGGGTTGGAACATCCTTCCAACCCTAAATCTAATTACAGCAGTCACACTGCATTTTCACACAAAATGCAAATTTTTTGAGTTTCTAACTACATTGTTTAAAGAAAGACTAATAGCCTCAGAAGGCTCTTAAACAGGCTCTTAACTGATGCTTTTCTGTTTTTTTTTTAGGTCGCTGAAAACGTCAGGGGAACTATGGCTTGATGCATATCTCCATAAATGATTAACTGACTTTTTTACACTTGTCATGTAATAGGAAAATCTAATAGACGAAACTGTAATGACCTGTGTTTCTCAGTGTTTAATGTAAAAGACTCTTCTAATCTTTAGTGAACACCGGATTTTTGTGGATCAACCATAATTCAATGTTAAAGGTGAAATTATAAAATGTGACTGACTCATTAAAGACTTTCAACAACAAATAGCGCATCTTTTTTTGTCACATTAGAATAATACTCATGGTAACTCGAAACATAAGAAAATGCCAAAAGGTAATGCTGAAGACAATAAAACATGTAACTGGAATTCATCAGGACAGCAAAAAAATAATTAGGGAAACTGCAGCTAAAACACTATACATCTATTATTATGGTTTATATAACAGAAATATGACAACTTTTAAAACTTAGTATATACCTTGAAACTCATAACTGGGCATTGCATATGTTTAACCTTTTTCTGCCAAAGCTGTTGATTCATTGGAGATATTAAATACAGTGTTATTAAGGAACTGAAAAAGAAAACAGTACATAAAAATATGTTTCAAAATATTAAAGGTAAATTCTTTAATCATATCATCAAGAATATTTACACCAAGAACATTTTCTATGAATCTTCACATCATTTTTCTTACCAGAAAACAGATTTAGAGTTTATTCTGCTTAACATTTTGTGGAGTTTACATTGCAAAAACCAGGTTACAATAGACATTAATGTACACAAATAATGGAAGATGTGCAAAAGTCCTTAAAATTGATTAATCTGTTTTTGCTGTAGCATAATTCAACACTAATTAAAAAAAAAACCTCAGTGAGGAGGAAAAACTCTTAATAGCTTTTTAAAATGTCACCTGCATCAAATTTAAAAGGCGCTAAAGCAGGAGTAATAGAGCCTTCTATTTTCAAACTTATATCTTACTTTTTAAGTTGTTCAGAGTGTTGAGGTTATTGATTTTGTCATCAGTATTTTACTTAATTGGGTCATTGCGATTTCACAGAGAAATCAAATGTTTTAACCATACCTGAAGACAGAAAGTCAGATTGTAGACAGAATCCTTTAGAGTTTATTATATTAAACCAATTAGAACTGAACTTCTTGTCAATAACAAATTGTACAGGGGACATTCACTACATTCTTCCATCAGTGATTTTCTGAGCATGTTTCATTTAATAAGTCACAAAATGCCCACAAGAAAACAGCTACTTGTTTACACTAACGCAGAGCTGTAGACAAAGTGATAATTAACTCAGTTTTTATTGTCCACAAGGAGCAACTGGTTCTGCCACAAGTAATCAAATAGAAACTAAATGAAAAGGCAATGAAATACTATGTGTACAACATAATACCATGCACTAATGTATGACTTTGTCCATGGAATATGAAAAAGATTTCACTCTTAAAGAGCTGCAGAAAAAGTTTCCAATGTCAAAATATACTTCAGCAATAAAAGATTCATTCATTTTAAAGGTTCACATCCATTTTAGATATAACAATAAATTTGGATGGTGCCACATAAAAGATCCCACTATTACTGAAAAAGGCATATTGCTTTTTTAAGTTGCCAAAATGTCAAATAACATCAATAAAAGAAGAATAAAAACATTTATTTAATACTTGTCACTGATTTATGTTTACCGACCAGATACAAACTTCTGCCATACACAACAAAAAGTATGCCTACTTTATGTTTTCCTGTTAACATGAAAATAATTGGCTATGCAATAGAAAATATGTCAAACATCCTGGCACTGATTTTAAAAAGAAACTGCAAAGATTTTAGTTTTTTACAGACAAATTGTGTAAACAACGGTATTATTAAGAACATACACTGACCCTGCACTCTCATACGCTGCATGCATGTTCTGCACACGAGTTCCTCTTCTTAGCAGGTCAAATCTTCAATAATTTCATCAATTGAGAAAAATCCAACATAATTTGAAAACACTTGAATAACAAACAACTAACATTTTACAAAATAAATATGCAATTAAAAATGAGTGAATTCAATCTTTGTTTCTTTTTTATCTGAGGATCACAAGAAAATGTTCGCTGATTTAGGAAACTGCTGCACTTGGAAAGCTGTGAGGAGGGAAAACATCTAAAGGAGGTTGAGGTGCGCCACGTGTTCAGTAGCTGCTTGTGGAGTCGACTTTCTCCTTCCTTCGCGACATGATTTCCTGCAGCTCAGAGTCTCCCTGGGACTTCTGGAGAGAAAACACATTTGATGCTTTATATGATTTTGTTCTCTGAGGCATTCCCAGAACACAGCAGCTACATTAGAGAACAAAATGTTGCAGTTTTATGAGAAAGCTCCAAAAGTTGAGCAGAGACTGTAATTTCTTAAACAGTTCTAGATGTTTATGTTAATAAATACTTTTTTAAAAAGGCCATCTTTACTAATCCAGCACTGATCTTTGATTTGCTCAACATTTCAATTGTCTATTATCTTATTTATGTTACATCTGACTGTTCTGAAGAGCAGTGTGATTGTAACAAACACTTTAAGTTGTTTGCTGAACTGTTGTTACAGTAACTCTCCTGAAGGTGGCGGTAAAGAGAAACTTTTGGAAAATTACAACACTAAGCAATGTCAGCCCAGATTTCTGCTTCATCAAGATGTCTGCTGCTGAAGCTAACCTATTTTGAAAATTTACTTTATGTCTATAATAAAATAGAAAACAATATTTTAAACCAGTTCAGAGTCCAACTTAAGAGTTGTAAAAAATAAAAATAAAGTAGTAAATTTGCAGAACCATCTTGAGTGAGAGTTGAGAATACAATGGCACCAGACTGGATCATGTGTTGTGAATTTCATTTTCAGTCAATTTGCAATAAAACCTGAGAGCAGGTGAGCTGGTTCAAAAAACAGGGCATAAGTGGACCCAGCAAAAAAAATGAGTAAGGTTGTAATGGTGAACAAAAGTTATGGTTGGCTATGTATTTCTTATTTGAGGTCAGTTTTGCACACTTTAATAAAAAAAATTAATTTCTATCTGTTTAGATTATTTTTCATCAAAATATTAGTCATTTGATTTTTTTAGATAGCAACTCTAATTTTAATTCTTGTCAAATTTCATTTTATTGAACTTCTTGACTTTTTTTTCTTTTCGTTTTCAGTTTGAGTGTCAATGTTGGAAACTTTGACTTTACAAGTGATGTCAAGTACTTGAATTTAATCACCTCTGAGTCATTTTTTCTACTAAACATATATTAATTCAAGACTAGTTCCTGCAGTCTAAAAGCTGTTGACAGCTCCTGCATTTCTAAATGCACACTTTGTCCCAACTTGCCCAGGTATAGTATGGAAATTGCACACAACAGCAATAAAACGACTCCCACAAAAACAGGTTTTTAAGCAAGTTGCATGCAGAGGATTGTGACCAACCTCTAATTGTTCTTTCTGCAGAGACACCTGATTGAAGACACGGCCCCCTTCGTCTCCACACACGGCCTTCAGCTCCTCTTTGTTCAGGGAAAACAGTTGCGCTCCTGTCAGGATTCCCAAACATTCAACAGTCCTGCAGAAAGGACAGTAAGACAGCTTGTTGTAATAGCATTTCAGATACATCTGTAGCCTTCCTGAGTGTGATATTGCTCCTAACGGAGGGCACGTTGTTGCTGGTTAAACAGTGAGGAGCCAGATAGTGTTCTGAAGGCATTGCAGCATGTTGCAGCAGGAAAAGCGTTGGTGTCAGAAGTGACATAAGGAACAAGTGGATTCCTCTGAAGCGAGTGTGTTCCAGCCCTTGGGGAGATTCCTCTCGAATATTTCCACATTTAAAAAGCAATTACATCTTCAGTTATGCCTTCCAGTGCCTGATCTGTGACTCATCTCTTCATAACAATATAGCCACATAATAGCTACCTCTTCAGCCGTCTTCCAATCAACGATTCTAAAAACCTACGCAACATGACTGAAGAGCAGTCATTTAAGGACTTTGTAGTTACTGCATTATTGCAGATGCAGATGGGGTGCAGAACATGAAGATACTGCACAGTTCATTTCTTTGAGATGGGATTTTCAAAGTGACTGTGCAGTCGCAAAGTAAATGCGAGAGGGAGATCCTTGTCTGTCTGTAAGAGAGTCTTGAAAACAGACATGAGCAGCAGTTCTTCTGACTCCTCTGACAATTCAACACGCCTCACCTAAAGTGGATACCAAAGTCTGCTGCTGTCTTGTATTTTGTTACTCACTTTTTAACCACCTTGGATAAAAACCTACTGAATGATTCACATCATGTAAATATAATGTTGCTGTCATTGTTGATGTAATGTACCTTTATGACTAATGAGAGCAGCTCAGGAAATCTGAAAAATGAAATAATTTCTCACGTTCTTGCGCATTTATATGTCGTATTTTTACCATTTATTGTTGTTGAATCTCTTTATTTTCATGTACAGAGCTTATTAATACCTCTTAAGTTTTTTCATCTTTATATAACAAACTTCAAAGATTTTATGCAATAAACCAACACAAACTATTGCAAAACTCTGAAGAGGAAGGAAAATGAGACATGGATTTAAAAATGTTTGACAAATTCTCAAATAGGTTTTGGTCTGAGCTTTGGCTAGGCCATTCTAACACATGAAATAAATAAATAAACTAATCTAGAGTAGATCTTGTTGTATAATTGGGTTCAGTATGTCTGAATGAAATAAATACCTTGTTGATGTTAGCAGTCAGAGGTGAATATAGAGACTGATTGCAGATGACAGAAAGGTAACATTATCTCAAATAACTACTCATTACATGCAAAGTATGTAGACTGCCTTCTCCAAAAAAACGTGAAACATTGAAACAGATGTGCAACAGCAGCAAAAGACCAGCACTGGGGGCCACTGCTGACAGGAAAGAGCAGAAAACTGACATTATTATAACCTGGAATATAACAGATAAGAAAACCGATTGGTTTGTCCAATCGGTCTCAGTTTCACCTAATTTACAAAATGATGTATAATACATCAATGTCTTTCAACTCTGGTCTTCAAGGCGCACTACCCTGCATGTTTTAGGCATTTCCCAGCTTCAGCACACGTTAATAGGCGTTTGCTGAGCTGCAGTCATCTGAATCGGGTGTGTTAAAGCAGAGAAACATCTAAAACATGCAGGGCAGTGAGCCCTGAGGGCTGGGGTTGGTATAGATTATAAACCTTGCCTTTCACCTCCAAATGTGCAGTAGTACTAGTTTAACACAAAAATGGTTTGGGAAAAAACAATAATTTTATGACTATAAAGAGTAATCAAAAGCACTAAAAGCATCCCTGCCGTTGGGTTTTTAAGTGATCAAATAGAAGACGTGTGCAACGAAGCAAACTTACTGTTTAGAGAAAGCTTTCACATTGAGCCACTTTGTCACCTGCTCTGGAGATGAATGGGAAGTTAATGGCACCTGTGGGGCCGCCGGGCGCTCTATTCGGATCTTTCTGGGTGGCGGGACTTTGTTTGCTGTGATTTTCATCAGTAGCTCATTATTAACGTCGTCCATCTCTGCAGAGCAGAAACGTGATAGAAACGGAAGTAAGAACAAGTGTTTTGTTTAAATATTCTCGGTGTGTTGTTTTTGCTGTGTGCGTTGACTCACTTTTGTCTTTCTGTATCACCCCTTTGAAACTGTCCCTCTTGGGCAGAGGTTCAGTAGGCGAACTCATGTAGTCGTTCTGGAATCACACAGACGCAGTTCAAGACAGAGAAACCACAATGTTATGACAAAAACTGGTTCAGCGTCACTCTTTCTCCAGCTGATTCATTTTTGAATGAAAGCCAGCAGCAAAATATGCTAATGTGTGTTTTGAACAATGAAGAGGAGCTGCAAACACGAGCTGACGCAGGATCTTTGTTGACGTCTGGAGGAAGTGCATATTGGAATGTTACGCAGGAGACATTCCAATATGCCTCCTGCATATCTGAAGTTGTACAGAGCAGCTTGCAGCCTCCACTTCAGAATATTTTGTCTTTCCATTTTTTTTAGGTCTATAATTTATTTAGGTCTTAAATCATCATTTAGCAATATTTGTTCTAACATACAAAAGTCCTCCAAATCTATCTCTTATGTCCAGCCTTTGTCAGGAAATCCTATAGGGTTTTCCTTCACATTTAGTTCTGAACTGCAGCCTGGTCATCTGGAAAACTTTAATTTTGTTCTCATGAAATAATTATTTTGTTTGTTTGTATGTAAATTTGCACTTACGGCGATTCTCAGGGATAACATTTTTTATAAGCAGTGCTTAAGATTTTGGGTTCAAAAACTATTCACATTTAGTAATAAAGGACTCCACACATGTCTCTGCAGAGTAAAAAACACCATATTTGTTTGTTTTTCTCAGTTAAATCATTTGGGATATTTGTAATATTTCCTCTGGAGGTTATGAAATAAACTTTGTCTCTTTTACTCAACAAAAATGTTATTTTAAAAGGGTCATGGACACTTTCTGAATACCAAAAACATCCAGTGAAAGGACATGTGTTTTTCTTGAAGCAGCCTCTGCATCATCTCTCAAAGCCTGACCCAAACTGTTTAGGAAATCAGAGGGATACTGTGTGTACAAGTTTGCAGTGTTTGTCAATGTGTCTTGAACAGAGAGGACTGCAGTAAATGTTGTGTATGCAGAGTTGGTAAGTTACCGGATAGGGCTCTTCTGGTTCTTCTATCCTTACTACATCTAGGATGTTATATGGGACGAAGCCGGATTGGCCGCTGCGATTCCGTAGTTTCCACCACTGTTTGTTATCTTCCAACACCTGGGAGAAAGATTCAATAGCTCACTCCACAATACAGGAAGATGGAGTAGATGTCATACATTATCTCCAAAGGTCTTTCTTCAACAACGTTTCATTTACAGGTCACAGTTCTGATGCAAAAGAAAGCATCTCGATTGAAACTGTAAAAAATAGGAAAGTGTTCCAACCTCAAGGATTTCATCCTGCAGCACTGACAGCTCGTTGGGATTCCGTGCCACAAAATTATATCGGATTTTGGCATATTTACGGCTGCTGGGCATCCCATTTGGTGGGGAATGATTGACGTAGTACTAAAAAAGACAAAACAAAAAAACAGATACATATTTAAAGATACAGCTATATGTTTAATTAATCTGAACCAAAGTAGGGAAACAAAAGCATCTTACATCGTCATGTGAGTGTTTTCTGTAGTCAGGGCTGACGGGAGACGCAAGTGGACTGGGCGGTCCCTCAGTTTCCCATGGAGACGTCAAGAAAAACTCTGCAGGTGGCTCCCATCCATTTCGAAACTTGGGGTAATATGGAGGCGCACACTGATCTCTGGGCCACTCTGCTCTGTAAGAGGAGGAATGACAAGTTGTTTAAAAGTGATCCATGTAATTCACATAGTAAGCAGACAAAGTCAGCAGCAGGAGCGGCAGCACTCCACATATAAACACACCTGGGTCTGGTCCATCCATCACCAAGCAGCTCAAACATGGCCATCTCTTTGGGGGTGAGGTGTCCGCGCAGGAAGTTGACAGCATCCATCGAAAGATGAGGGGAGATGACGGAACGCATCAGGTCAGGACTTCCACACGTCTGCAGGACCTGAGAACATGGTTTAAAGGTTGGACCTGACTGAAAGAGTAGTGCTCATTATTTCCTCTGAAAACTCTGAGGAGATAATGTCAAAGTACTGGCCAGGTAAAGATGGCATAACAACGCCAAAATCTTGGAGTGCTTTGCAAAATCATTAACACCCTTTAGACATTTGCAATGCTACAAAAATACTTTCAGTGTAATTGTGAAATGGTAGAAAAATGACATGTTTTTGCATTTTCTTTTACAAATAAATGTCTTAAAGGTTTGGCATGCACTTGTACCCCAAATACCCCCTACATTTAATATGTGGTATTAAACCCCATAGGGGTATTAAAACCATCCTCCCTCCAAAGGAGAGAAAAAAGTTTTACTCAATAATTGTGTGAAGCTGGTAGAGATAAGACAGCGTGAATTGCAGAAAATAGTTGTTCTAAAAAGCACTTTTCACTTTTCTTTCTTTATTTGCGTGTCCTTTAAAAACACATATTCTAATGTGTTAATTACATAAAACACAGATAAAATACAATTATGTTCTCAGCATATCACAGAAGTCTCAAGTGTTCACAAATCATTTTCTGTCCTGCAGTATCGAGGAGTGGCTGAGCACTCCAACTTTGAAAGCCATGCATGCCACTCCAGTTGGTTAAGTGTTTGAGCATAGCACCGAGAGTGGGTGTGGTGCCAGAGTGAAAAAAAAAAACTAACCAAATAAACCACAAATGTCTGATGTGAAAAAATGCAAGCGATGAACTGAATTTAAAGAGCAGCCAGTCTGTGGCATCTCAGCTCAGCCAAGTTTCATTTTAAGCAAAACAAATATTTTAGTGAAGGTCCCTCTATGAGAGATAGGCGGCTTTCCTCAGCAACATTAAACTCAGGCAGGTTGTGGTTTTTAACTCTTACCAGCTCCAAAGGTCCAAAGAGGAAATGAACCAGCTCCGGAGCGCTTGGGCTCTGTAGATGTTTCTTCAGTTTGGCCTGTAGGGGGCAGAGTGGCAAACAATCACTGGAGAGTCGATGAGCAGAGGGCGGCCGTTCATCGGAGGTTAGAAGCTTTGATATCTCACCAAGAGGTTGAGGGACAGCTTCAGTTTCTGTATGCTGTCAATGAACTCTGCTTCAGAGGGGGGCCTGGCGCGCAGGGTCAGCATGCCCTCTGTAAGCAAGAACAACAACAGTGACCACACACAGAGGCCAGGGTTACCCGCTGCTCCACACCCAGGACGCAGGTTTCACTTTCTTGGCAAAGGAGCAAAGTCATAAATGTTCTTTTTTTTTCATTATTTCTAGAAGACTTTACAGCTGAAGCGATACAACCAAGGAAGATAATAAACAGCTCACCTTGACCAGGCCAAGAAAAACTCCTACAGAGTTTCATAACCAGTGACTCAGCTGGTTGATCAAAACGTTTGTGACACAGGATATGTTGGATATAAAATGAGAGTTTACGATAAATAAATGCTTTGGTAAATTGTCGCTTCTGTTGTATTGACTTTTCCGTTGCGTCATCATTTAGGGATGGGAGGAAAAATTACAAGTTAGCTGATATATTTTTACCAGAATGAATGCGAACGAGGAAAGTCTCTCTTCCACTTATTGGTTGTTGGATCTTTCTAGATTGACTCACTTTCCATAAAATCTCAACTACAAAGAGTTTCCAAGCTGGTTGTAAATCTCAGACTCCCTTTCATGTTTAATGGACCACTTCTCATCTCAAACATTCAGCGAGAGTCAAAAGATTCATCCATTTGAATGCTTTTTCACAGCACAACCTTTCATGATGCTGATTAGCTGCATGGACAAGCTTTTTTGTTTGTTCTTTGTTGGTACCAACAGATCAAGATGTTTATGTCTCGTTACCAGTCAGATAATTTCTTTGCAGGAAGAATTCTTCACCTGCAGTGTACTCAGACATTACATGTATTTCTTATGGTATTTTTACAAAGTTATTTACATTGAACATACAAAATTATACTCTGGAATAATAGAACAAGTATATAGTCTATAAAAGAATCAATGAATAACAATAAATGTGAAAAGATGGCTCAATGTTTTGTAGAGTTTTAGCTAATTATTATTCTGATTTCAATATCATTTCATGTTTTGTTTGTTTTCTTCTGGTTAAATGACAGGGAAGGAATCTGAAGCTGCACAGCAGATGCTAACTTCAGCCTCTCTAACCAATCACAGTGTTCCAGCAGCGCTTCCACGCTGATCCTCCATGCTGACCCTCCAAGCTGTCGCCGTTTCTTTTTTCAACCATGCAACAAAAATGTCTCCCTACAGACATTTTAAAGTAGTGAGAGCTTTTCAATGCCTACTCAACAGAGTGTTGTCAGCCAGTCTGATCAGCAGTTTTAGTCATAATAACACCTTCTGAACTAAATATCTCACACGCTAACAACAGCTGAGTAGACAGACAGTTTGATGAGAAGTACTGTTACATTTTAATAGTGCAAGATCTTCTGCAAGATCCTGTCATACTTGATCAAACGAATCTTTGACTCATCTAGAAAAATTTCTGCTCTCAAATGTAAAATAAAAACAACCCATAAAACATGAAAGCAGGTAAAGTGTTGACAAAACATGCATGCATATGATAAAATGATCAGCACACAGGACACAAAGAGAACCACACATTGCAACGTGAGCAATATGTTCATATTGTCACGCTGATTGAGCCACTGCAGAAGAAGAAAGGTTGACAGACCTGCTGGTCCTTTCTTCTTGTTCTTCTTACTCTTGTTGCGTTGATTGAGCTGATAAAAAGCCTCAGCTGCCTTCTGCAGCCGCGCCACAAAGATCTCAATGTCGTCCAGGGCACAGTTGAGGATTTGCTGAAGAATAATAACAATAATAATTAAAAAAACATGTACGCTGTATGATCTCATGAGAAGGACAATGATGACCACCATAGTGGATATGAGAGCTCACCACATCCTTCTCAATGCGCTGGGCCAGCTTTTCATGCGACTCTCCATCGTAAGGATCTGCAAGTGGAGAATCATTAATCACAGGAAAATACTAATTCTGGTCAAATTCTACTCTGTTGCTAAAATGTGTAAGCTTGCATGACTGCATAACTCTGCGTGCGTTCTTACCATGAGTGTGTGCAGCGGCTGCCACTCGTCTATTTGCAACAGGTGGCGGGCCCCTGGGGGCCGAGGGAGGGAGGATGGTTTCTCTCTGGCGCTTCATTTTTTCCTGGTTCACCCTGAACAGGGACAATGGAGCAAAAATGCATCACTAGCAGTCATTATTGCCACAAAAGTAAAGGTAACTAGTAAAATAAACACATATTCATGTGCGTGTGTACACCACTGTTCTTACTTGAGGGTTTCCAGCCTCATTTTCTTCCCATGTTTGTTGTCGCCAAGAGCACTGTCTATGTCTGCGTGAACCATCTCAGCCTGGACGAAGCACAAAGAGACACAGAGGGAAGAAAAGAAATGTTTTTAAAAAGCACAGTTCTATGTGAGTGGTTTTAAAATTAGATCTAAACTTCTTTTCTTTTTTAACAGTGACTTTGAATGAGTTTGCTCAGCAAGTTCTGTTTTGCAGAAGCCCTTTCACACAAAAGCGAGCAATAAACCACGACTTGAAATAGTATTTACTAATAAAAACTTCTATGAATATATTTAGAAATCTATCAGTCAGGTTCTTATGTATTTGTCTCTTTGTTTGTGAGACAAATACAGATCTTTTTCCAACAGCCTGCTCTTTGATGTATTTTGTTTTGATGCATGAGATAATAAGTGAATTTGTTTGTTATCAATCTGATTTAAACTTACTACTTCTATCAAGGAAACTGCAGTTTTTTTATGGTGCAAATGGAATCATAAAATATTTATACATTGTTGAAGTAAAATAAAGTTTGTATTCTTGAATCGAAAATCAGAATCAGTTTAAACACAAGGAAAGAAAAATCTCTTTCTTTCCCGCGGCCAGAAGGAAAGAGACAGTAATAACATGATATCAGTTATATTTTCCATTAAATTATTGGGATTGGAGACCTTTTAAGATGGTGGAAATGTGCTTTTATTTTAGCCCTGCTCTAATTTGCAATATCATCACCTGGTAAAGATCTGCTATCTAGTCTCCATAACAACCATTTGTTTTACCACTGCTGATGCAGGCCGTATTGTTCCACTATTTACACTAAACAAAGAAACTAAACGCTGCATATATGCTGCTCAGATCCAAAAGCTCCTTTAACATTTCTAAAGCATCACTTTAACTGGATTTCAACATTTAATTGTAATTTTTAATGTGTTTTAGAGGCGTCTAATGTAGTCTTAAAGAAAGGTAAAAGAAAGGAGTCATATTATTATAGTGACTTTGATAAATGACTTTGCTTTGTCATTTAAAATCTGATTATTTGTCCACAGTAAGTTAAAAACATATAATAGAGATTAAAAAAATATTATTTGCTTATACATGCAAGTCAAATCTGACCAAAACAACCCACAAAAATAGCTGAATATAATTTTCAAGGACACCTGGACAGGTAACAGCACACTTCAAGTCTTTGGGAAATAAACTCAGACACACCCACCTCCACTTGGTCACAATGGAAGAAATGGATGTCGGGTTTGTGTTGGTCCCGGTCTTGACACACGAGCAGCAACACAGATGGATAGCGTGTCTGATTCAGCACCGTCTGGCAGAGGTGGACTGTGGTGAGGGGGAAGTTCTCCAGTTCTTCCTGCATAACAACCAGCGTGCCATTGTTATTAAAAAAGAATGTTAAGGAAGAATAAAATAACATCGCAAGAAGTTACTAATTATTGTAGATTCATATTTACACTTTTCTGAGGTATTTCTGAAAATCTTCCCTACCAGATGAGATTCGTCAACTCAAACAACCACATTAAACATGGAATTTCTAGAAAGTTCCCAAAATGTGTAAATAACTTTATATTTAACTAGTAGCTTAAGGAGGGACATCTGTTTAAATCTGACCTCCTTATGGGAACACACCCAATATCAGAGAGACATAATGTGTGAATATGAACAAACCTGAGTGTCACAATCAAGAAGTCTGAGTGCCTTGTCTGTGACCTGCAGCAGCATCTCCTGTGTCCAGATTTTATCCCTCGAGTCCAGAAGAATCAGTTTCTTGATAGCGTCGTCTACTGTGACAATGGATTCTGTCTTGTCCATAACAAACGTGGAGAGATGCTGAAGAAAAACAAAAGCTGTTAGTAATTAAAACCTGGAGTTGGGTAAAAGAAAATGGACCAGAAGGACACACAAGAAATTCAAACGATTCAAACTGGTTAGTTTTCTCCTTGCCAAGGAACTTCTGCTATGTTTTCTGTGTCCTCTGCAAAGTTCTTGCCAAACTGTAAATAAGGCTTTAAACAACTGTCTTTCACAATGTGGCATACACAGCTATTAGTTGTCCAGTCCATAGATTCTCCAACATTAGCCCTTATAGCACCTGCAGAGCTACAACGTACCTATTTGCTCTATTTTTTCTTAACATTTCTAACTTGTACTCTACTTGCTCAATCTGATAGCTTAGCTGGAAGACCACGTTTGCAGTTGTATTATTATGTTGAAATTTTCAGACAGATGGTGGATTGAACTGTGCTCTGTGAAATGTTCAGAGCTTGGTGTAAGGGTTCATAACCTGACCCTGGTTCATTTTCTCACAGAACAGCTGGATTCATACAGAGATTAAATTACACAGGTATGGATTTCATTTACTAAGTGAAAGTGAACTTGAAGGGAACTTCAAAGTTTACAGAATGAGATATAGAAAAGATCTGAATACACAGCCTGTTCCATTTTTTACAGTTAATTAAGACAAGTTCAAGGAGCATAAATGTTAGTGGAAAATATGTTTAATGTCCAAATGCCTCTCAATTTCACAAAAACTGGCTGCAAACAAGAGATCAAATTAATTTATCAGTTTTACGTTTTACCAGAATAGATTACCTTAAATTCATATTAGCATATTTTTGTATTGCCGCATGATGCTTTTAGATCGAAGAGTTGGAGCATTACTGACACCAAGGTTTCGTTTCTGTGATATCCGAACATCCATCTTTTCTTGCATCTGCTGCAATCCGGTTGCAGAGATAAACTATAAGGTCACAATTAAGTGTCTTTCAAATGAGGGTGTTTCACATCAGGTTTTTATTTTTTTGCAAGCCTATTTGGTTTTTTAATGGTTAATACTGACAAAAATATGAATTAAAATACAAATGATAGCAGTTCCTTGAGCTAACAGTGAAATCTTAGCGTGTGTGTTTTTATTTCTGCTCTAAAACATTTAGTACTTCTTCTTTCTGCATTCATTATGTTGGAGAATGTCTTGCAACCTGCCCATGTGTGACAGTGAATGAATTTGGAAAATTATCAAGATTGGCATTGGACACAGTTCAGATCTGATCACCGACCCACAGCACATCTTTCACCTGTGCATATCCACCCCACATTGCTGCACTGTTTTATCATAAGATCTCATAAATCACAGGAAGTCTTCAATATGTGAGCTTTAATCTCTGGTCAAAGAACAACCCAGGACACATCATGATGTGATCTTTATCTTTTTCCTGCTGCGGTCAGGCAGTCTACACAGTTAACACACTTAAATAAAAGTCAAATGTTAGCAACAACAAGCTACTCGCTTCCAAAGAGCCACACTTTCCATAATTAAAATTAATATTGTGAAATATTTTTCACAATATTTTCAAACAACTTTTAAGGTTTTCTTTAGACTTTGGCATCTTTTATTCCAATGTTCTGCCCAGTTTGAGTTTTTTACCAAGTTAGTGTAGAAGCAGTTTGCTTTAAAAGAGGGGATTTCAAACAGGTAGATTTTTAAATTTTTTAAAATGTGCTTTTACCTGTTGGTTCTGTCACCCAGCTGAAAATCAAAGCCATCAGTAACACTTAGAAAAAACTTAAGTTGAGATTTGATCATTTGAGATAAAGGACTTCAAATAAATGTAAATCGCTGTAAAAATCAATTAAATGTTTCGGCACGACAATGCCGGGAATTTGGATTTACAGATTAAGCTAAAAGTTTTTGCAAGAATTAAACTAGGATAAAATTTGTACAATACAAAAGGCTCAAATCAGGATTAAATAATTTTTACACCAATTACAAATTATTGGATTTTTTAACTTTTGCTTTTTTAATAGTAAAATAATTGTTAATTTTTTTTTTTTTTTATAAAACATACATATACGTTATCACTTGTTTTCCATTACCGGACATTATCTCATGGGTTGGAGAGACAATCTATAGACGTTCTATTACACAGAAACTTCAGAGCACTTTAAAAGATTATAAAAAATGTATGAGGTACAGAGGTCTTCAAATCTAAATAAATATAAAATTTACTTTTTTATAAACCGTTTAATAAAAACTGTGACCAAGTATCAAAAACGTAGGAAACTCTAATTTTTTTGTTGTACTTCTAAACTTTTAAATCGAACCATAAAACACAGGCTTTACCTCAACGTGGTACTGCGACGTCTCTTGCATGATGAAATTTGAGTTGGAGTATTTTTTCCGCTGCTCTGTAGGTAACAAAAAAAAAGAAAAGTTATTCTATGCAGACAAAAAGCCATTGTAAAGCAGATGTCTCCATTAAAAGCCAGCTCTGACCGTAAGTCCACATGTTGGCGTTTCAGTAGGAAGACCAGACGAAGGGGAAAAGTAATGCGTGAGCTTGAAGAGCACACAGCAAATAAGGAAGTGACAGCTTTTTACCTGATGACCTCACAGTCAACAACTCTGCTAATGATTCAGGTCGGTGACACATTTAGCAAGGCAATTACTTTAGATTGTTTGTTAGATAAATGTTTTTGGTGCGGAAATAAAACAAAATCCATGACAAAATACACAGTTTTTTTGTAAAATTAAATTTCTTGGAAAATGTGTTAGATTAAAAAATATATAAGCCCATATAAGTAAAATGGGCCCAAAGGCACCAAATGAGTACTTTGTTTTAGTATTCTACTATACTAGCAGTCTTCATTTCCAATAGATTATACAGTAAATGGGCAGAGAGTGAAAGGGGAAATGCAGCAAAGGTCTCAGGGTCGGAAAACAAACCCCAATCAAGGCCTGAAAGCTTCCCTCTACACCCTACTAAACAAGTTAATCTTAAATCTTATATCATAGGGTTGCGTGTATCTTGATTTTCCCTCCCACATTTCATCATGTAGTCAGAGTTGGCACGGAACAGCCAGGGCTGGACTCATAAGTGCAGATTTATAAGAGGTACAAAGATCAATGACAGCACCAGGCTCGGTTCCTCCTTTCCGGCATTTTACCCACTAGTTAATAAACTCTGACTATAAATCTGAGACCAGCTAAAGAATGAGCCTGAGCCTCTACAATAAGAATTATTCTTCACAAGACAAAACATTTAAGATGTTCAAAAATGTAACTTACAAAGAAAAAGTTAGAAAAGGGAAATCTTAAACTCTGCCGATCTTTGTAAATGTTTATTTAATAGGACAGTCTGAAAAACTGAATTTATATTAACAGGAACTCCATGAATAAACCAAACTCTCTATAAAATCTACCACAGATCAGGTTTATATAACCTAATCAATATTTTCAGCTGATCACAGACTTTCTCTGCAGCAGGTTCAAATATGGAGATTAGATGCAAGTGGCCCAAAAGCTAAAGCTCCCTAAAGGTTGAAAGTGTCAGGATGCCAGAACAAAAAAGTTTAACAGAGATTATCACTGTAATATTTAGCACAGCTTTGCCCAAAGGTATGCAGATCTGTTTTGAAGTATTTTATCAGGAGGCCATTTGTCTTCCAGCTGATGCTTGGACTTATTTGGGTCATTCATATTCAGTAGCAGAACAATAAATTATCAACAAACATATAACATAATAAATAGGTAAGAGAAGAAAATTATCAAGGTGGTTCAATGAACTGCAGCTGCACATGGCCTCATAGCAGATTCACACAAATAAAAGACTGTAAAACACTGATACAGCTGCAAAGAGAGGGACTTATCAGGCCCTATGGATGATAATGGAGTCAGGCGATAAAGGTGTTTCTACAGGTTGCTTTCCAACAGCGGCATGAACAGTTTGTACCACACAACCTCATCTTAGTTTGATTTAATATGTTCTTGATTTTGTGTTTCAGTTCGTTTTCAAGTCTTACAGTGCCTTGCAAAAATATTCAAACTTCCTAAGACCAAACCTTTAGGGTTTATATTTGATAAGTGTAATGCAAAGTATAATTGTGAAATAAAATAACATATATATACATAAAACAGTAAACAAAAGTTTGAAAATATGACTTGCTTTTGCATTGCGCTTTCTTCAATCAATACTTTATAGAACCACCTTCATTATAACCACTGCTACATGTTTTTACAAGCTTTGTGCATCAAGGCTGCTCAGTCAGATTGGATAGAAAGTGTCTGTCTGCATAATTTTTTTAGGTCTTGCCACTGATTGTCAGCTGGATTTAAACTGGACTTTGACTGGACCGTTCTCATACCAGCTTTGATCTAATCGCTGTGGCTCTGGTTGTTTGCTTAGGGTCGTTGTCCTGCTGGAAGGTGAACCTCCGCCACAGTCTTTTGTAGCCTCAAGCAGATTCTCTTTGGTGATTATCCTTAATTAAATCCACCAATCTGACATGTTTGCTTCGTTTTCTAATCCTAATAATTATTTTTGTTCACTAACAATCTCTAACAGACCTCTGAGGTGTCCAAAGAACAGAGGTAATTATATGGAAATTAAATCATACATGAGGTGGACTCCACTTGTTATATAAAAATCTGAAGCAAATTGTCTGCTGTGAATTTTATTGCAGGGTATCCAAGTAATGGTGGCTTAGTAATCCCATACATTTCATGTCTTAAAATTAAATATGGTTTGCACCATTGGTTTTTAAAACTTTTACAGCAAAATCTTTCATGGTTGCTTTCTTCTGTTTTTGTCATTTCAAGATTGAAACTATTGAATTTTTAAACCAATGGATTTTTTTTCACAGCCAACACATTTCACAACTTCTAAAAGCCAGAATAAAACAGAACAAAAACATATTAATCTTAGCGGCTATTTATGTCCACATGCAAACACCAGCTTAGTTGATGTTAAATGAGCGCACCAAAGTGACTGGACCCGTTAAGCAGATGAATATTATTAAAGGTAACAATTATGGCATGTTCCTATAAACTCTCGCAATAGCTTTCATATCAGATCTCTATAAATTTCCATGTTCCATTTACCAGAGTCAACATTCTGATGTCACACCAGGCTTTGTCTTCATACAGATACATTTCCTATTGTTCACTTTATGCTGAATGCAACACAAAAGTTCTGTTGTTTGCAGAACACTTTAGAAAATGTATGTCAAGGCTCAGTGAGTAAATTCCAATATTTACCCTTTTTACCATCGTGACAAAGAGCTCTTCGTGGAACTCAAGCATAACATTGAGTACAGATTTAAAAAGGGACGACTTTATACCGTCCAAATGATGCAACCAATTGTCTTTCCTGTTCCTTCCATTTCCTTCCTGCTTGGCTCTCCGCGGGTGAAACAAAAGCGTCAGGTGTCACTCTGAAAGCGGAGCTCGACTAATGTCTTATTAATGACCGACATTAATTCCAATCAATTCACCGCCCTGTGACCGAGTGCAATAAGAGCCACTTAGTCGGCAGATGGACCGATCTGCAGAACTCTCCAGAGTCAATGGTCGGTGATAAAAACACAGCACCCTGGCAGATTATCAGCCTCTTACATGACCCAGATCCATCGGACAATCACTTAAACACCCCGGAGTTTGATATTTCACCTCAAGCAATCCAATCCTTACAAAACTGGCGCTGCTTCCAGAGCTAAATTCTTATTTAGATAAATTTATGAAAATACAATTATTGAAGAAAAACACTTGTGCTGCAATTAACAAAAAGATAAATTATACAGTAATCTGACATTAGATTTTTACAAAATCATTTCTTTCATTTTTACCTTTAAGAATAAATGCACAAATCCAAACTTTACAGCTAATTTCTGATCTCTGGTTTGGTAAAGATCTGATCTGCCAATTTTGGCCACTGAAAACAGCCTTAGTTCTTTTTACAGCCTTCCTGTCATGAGCGAGCAATAATTATTTGTATTAGTGTGATGTTACACATTGTGCATGAGAAAGAAGTTGTAAAACATGATTTTGGATATTTTAAAACATAACAGACATAACTACTACAAAAAGTGGATAAAAATCGTTTCTGGCATCTTATGTTAGCACAATTAAAGCTGTTAGAATTTCCAAAAATTAACGATTTGTGTGCGTCCCCTCCAGATTGTACGCAATATAGTTTCATGATTGACAGAAGTTGAAAGTTGAATTTAATTTATACAGTTGTCAGACTTTCTGCTTCTTTTGACTTCTAGGTCTTCGTAACTCAGTGAAATCAGAAAAATTGCAATTCAAGGCCTGATCTAGAAGAAGACAGTCTCCAGCTGCCAGCCGGTTTCTTGGTTCCCTTCTTTACATTTGCACCCACATAGATACCTCACCTGAAAGCGTCACCATCAACATCCAAAAGATGAAAGTAAATACAGGAATTAGAAGAGTCAAACCTTTCAGTTAGAGGCCTCACCTAACAAAGACATTATCCAGAGAAGCTTAGGTAATTGTCTGAGTGTTTTGGTCCAAAGCAGAGCAATGATTACTCTGAAGTTCTCTCTTTCTGCTTCAGCCCACAGAAGCAGATAACAGATCAGGCAGAAGGACCTGATCTGATTTGCATCCCTTGTCTACTGCACTGTTGAGTTATGAGGGAAGTTTGCATATGTGAGATTACACTGCTGCATGTTTATTAAACACTTTATCCAGGTCTGTTACAGATAGACAGTCCACAATATCGTCTGAGCAAAGGGAGGACAGGCAATCCTCCCTTTGCTCTGGTAGTGGTGACCATCTGTTGCTCAGCAGGAGCGGAGCAAGAAAACAACAACTAATCACACGTACAGTAGGGTGTCACACAGATCACCAGTGGGTTGCTTGCACCCTGTGGATATTTGGAAGACAAATAGCTTAACCGTGTTTCAGGTGCAGCAAGAAGAACTCTGGAGATACTTTGTAGCCGTTCAGCACCATCTCCAGCTATTTGAGCCGATTCTAAATATAGAAGAATGCAACCATGAAAGAGAGTTCCCCCTGTTGCACCTTTGTGTTGTTTCTATTTGAGGCAACTCAATGACAGGTTGGAACATTTTTCTCTGTAGAAGGAGGTGCCGACAGGGACCAGTGAGCTCATGTTTGTAGCAAAGAAGGGAGGGTCAATAAGTGAATGAGATGGATAGTTTGCCTTTTCCTTTCCACTGCTCAATGTGCCTTTTATTCACCTGCCATGCATGAGTATCCCCACCCTGTTCCAGCCGCACATTAAGAACAGGCACACCCTGCACTTTAGTTCTTACTCCCTCACACACACAGACACATATTATGTTTTTCCATCTCCGGCACAAAGACTTTGCACTGACTTTCATTTGTTTTTTATTTATTTCTAAACCTTAGCCTAAACCTAAACTTAGCTCAATTTAATAGCATGTTTTAATTGTCCCAGAAATGATTGTGATAAATGATAATCATTTTCAACTAATATAACAATAAAGGCTAAAAAATGCAAGTATGCCGAATATCAAAAACTTTAATTTTCAGAGAACATTTAACACTGGAACAGGCAGACATTTTAAAAACCCAAAATAAATAAATTAAACAATTACAACGACATATAAAATGGATTATGAAGTCTCAGCAAAACAAAATTTAAAAATATATTATTAAGCTCAGACAGGGATGATATGCAGAACTGCCATATTGCACTCATTTTAATTAATCATTAATTGATTTACTGATTATTGTGATACGCTTAACTCAATACCCGCCTTAGTCTTTAAAAAGAAAAGCACTTCTTTTTATGTGGCTGAGGCTTTGGGTCTTCACAAAGTAGTATTTGTTGAAAAATGGGCCTCACAAGATGAGAAATGCTAAACACACATTATAAAAACAAACCTTAGGTAAGCAATGGCAATAGTCAGAGGCTATTTAATCTTTTTTTTTTGACAGTGCAAATATAAATCAATCACTTACATACCACACCCTTGTATTTAAAGAATGCACTAAAACATGAATGCATCCGTTCATATGAGAAGACACACAAGCTGATGCATCCCACTGCTAATCCTTGCTGCACCACATGGGGAGCTGGAAAGTCCAGTTCCCTGCAAGAATCCTCTTCCTTCCATTGCCCTCATTTTCTAACTGAGTAAACAAGCTTGCTCAGCACAAACATGGGTAATTTTTTTTGCAGTCAGTGATTAATCACATGTGTTTAATTGGGGAGGGATTGTGATAGTGTGGTAAGGTCATACAACCCCAGCTGCACGTCGCACATGGCAGCCTCTGGGTTTCCTGATGGAGTCATTTGCATTGCAAGTGCAATAGTATTATGATTTGTATCCATAGCAGAAGGGATCTTCAGCAACAAAAGGCGTGGAAGATTCAAAAGTGTAAGGAAGACTTTCTTTTGGCACAAGCGACTGATTTTGAAACATAGCATGTGTCCAGTTATTCTCTCTGAGTTGATTTATATTGCTAGCATTGAAATATTATCTTTCATAAGTGTTGGATTTGCTTGGATTCACTCCACATATGCTTCTTCTGCACACCTGCAACCTTTTAGTGATATCAGTGCCATTTTACGTCATTCCTGTCAGTGATGTTTAATTACAGAATGGAAGTCGTTGGGTTTAGTGAGAAAACATTTGAATCTAATTTGAATAATAAACGTTGCTTAATAATTCAGGAGCAATTAGAATGTATGTGAGACTGAAGATATTTTATTTTTTTCCAGAGTGCCTTGTAACAACATTTCTTGTGAAATGACACTGTAAATAAACTGAAAATTCTTCATACTGGTTGAAGAGGATGCTTGTAAATATTCAAGTTAGCTTAAATCACTAGAAAAATGACAGTGTGCTGTATTTACAATATAACAGATCTTGACAAGAAAAGCAAAGGAACTTGTTTGTGCTTATTGTTGTCAGACAGTAATCATTTCCTTATCTAGATGGTGAATAATAAAATAGATAAATTACAGAACTTGTGTGCATATAATGTGCCCGCTTTCACCTGATAAAGTAAGTAATTGTGGCTTTGAGGCTCAAATAGTGACACTTTTACGAAGGCACTTTACATTTTTAAGTCATGCTTTATTTTGTTAGAAGCAGTACGTTTGAATTGATTAAGATAGGCGAGTAAAATACAAAATGTCTTTACATAGGACTGACCTAAAACAAACCCAAAATCATAAATCAATTAATATTCCTACAAGGGAAACAAGAAGAATCCACTTGTTCTGGATGCTTGAGTTTTATGATAACACCTGAGGATAGAATGATGTTTTATTCCTGCAGAACATTTTTATTCCTACCTAAATCTGGTAGATTTACAATTTTCAATGCTCTTTGCAACTGGGATGTAAGTTTGTTTAAGTAAAGGAATTAATAACTTCAAGATAAAGTTGTTTTGTTTCTATAAAAACTATTCTTTTATTGGTAAGTGTGTGCGACCCCCTAGATAACAGTTTTTTAGCTGTCAACAACCTGTTGTGACAACATCCAGCATTAAAGGTAAGCATAGACACAGGCTAGGGGTGTGTGAAAGCACATTCTTGAAAAAAAGCCAACAGTAATGAAACACCTCTAGGAGCTTACCATAGAGGGCCTTGGCGCTGAGCTTGCTGTCCGATCTGGCCACTCCACTGCAATGACAAGAGGAGGAGACGGGGTTACGCTGGAAGCCCTTCATCTTCTCTCCCTGAATATCTCTGTCAGAGACCCTCCAACACTTCTGATAAACACTGATACAAAGGACAAGGAGCAGACTAGACTACATCCAAAGTGAAGCATATGGACTGGAGGAGAGAAAGAGAGTGAGAGTGGAAACAGGAGAGAGGGAGGAGAAACAGAGGGGGAGCCCAGGCAAAGCAAACAACTCTGAACAGAGCGGCTCTGTGCCCAAAGTCCCTGACCCACACTACCTTCCACAAACTGGGTTAGTGATTCTCTGCAGCCAACGCAACGCAACACAGTCTGCATGTAGAAAGGTAAACAACCACAGGAAAGCAGCAGGAATGCATGGAGTGTGTGAAACTCACTTGGCTTGCCTCGACAGAGGTCCTGGGGCGTTCATGATTTCAGGCATCCACCTGGGTGAAGAAACAGAGGTAAACATGAGAGACTGAAGAGAGGAAGCATCTGGAAGGGAATGGGGATATTTTCTCATCACAATATTTTCTTAAAAATAACATGCTATAATTTTGTAACCTAATAAAACACACACATAACTGTGCATTCCACACTGAACGACCGTCAGCTTTAAAAAATGCTCTATATAATTCAGAAATATGACTATATATATTACTAGAGTAAAAAGACAACCACAACTTCCACCTAAAGTTGTTCATCTGACTCCCATTTAAATGAAATGACAATGACATGAGTCACTGACACCAATAACAAAACCTGCTGAACAGTTGTCCCATAAAAGTCGTGTCCATTTCTTCAGCCTTGAGCAAACAGTGGCTAAATCCAAGTCTCACTGCCTTTTCTAATTGAAGGTAACACAATAGTAAACTATTTTCAGTTTTTACACTTAAATATTTTAGACCAAGCCAATTTTAATAAATCCCTTGCAGAGATAACCTGAATAATGCAAAGTGCAGTTTTTAAATTATGGGATGAAAGCTCAAATGGGAATAAAGTAATTAAAGTAATTATGGATTTTGGTACAGCTTTTTGGCCAAAATTAACACCTATAACTGCCTGGCATGTGGAATTCGGAAACATTTAAGAGAACCTGTTTGACAACACGAAGTAGACTGGTAGATGTCAGACAGTAACACATCAGACATATCACAAGAACAAATAGAAAGTAAAGTCAGTGGCATCCATTAGTCTGGGAATGGTTACAAAGTCACTTCCAGAGGCTCAGGAGCCAATGATTAGCCAGGCAATAACAGCATTAAACCCAAGGAGAAAAGCAAGCTCATCAAAAGGAAAAAAACTACTTTGGCACAAAAGTGTCCCCAAGATTTTTGACCTAACACTAAGACAACATTTCAGAAAAAGAGCACCTAGCTGACAGACAAGCATGGTGGGTGTAGTTACTGCAAACCCTTTATAAATTAAATTATTATTTATAAACCATGTATCCACTTATGATATCCATAAGCACTTGGATGATTTAAAACATCCAAGTGCGACAAAACGTAGTGACAGATGAAATCTGTGCCTCACTTTATGGCTTTATAAGGGACAGACTAAGACTTATGGTAACAACTGCACAACACACTGAGATTTTTTTTGCATATTTTTAAATTTTATGGACAACTGTACAACTACTGCAGCATAATACTGTGTACAGTCTAATATGAAATAGGTTTTCTTAGCAGAACTATTAACATTTTCTCATTTTGTGACTTTACAACCACAAACTTCAATGCATTTTATTGGGATAAAGTAACAAGCAGAGCAGAACTATGAAGTGGAAGAAAAATTATACTTGCGAACAAATTTCAAGTCTCATTTGGATTTAGGGTTGCACTTTGACTGGGCCATTCGAACACATTAATATGCTTTGTTTTAAACTTTTCCACTCTAGTACTCACTCCATACTTAGGGGTTTTGAGTTAATGCCAATATCTGCCTCAGTCTAAATACTTTTGCAGCCACCAGAATAATTTTTTCAGTATTTCCATGTATTTTAACATTAATCTATAGTATAACTTCTGGAGGCAGCTGGTTCCAGCTAAATATGAAAATATTAAAGGATTTTTCACTCAGCTAGTGAAAAAGTTGAGATTTTCACTAGTAAAAAATAAATATTTAAACTAATTTTCATTCTTCTTTGTGATTGCATCATGAAGAAAGTATGAATAAGTTGAATACTTTGGCAGGTCACTGTCTATTCACATGTTTTTAACATCATGATGTTAAAGAGCTCAAAGTGTTTCATCAAGTCAGATCTGAAGTTGAGGTGTGCAGCTTGTTCTTCTGCAGCTGCAGGTGCTTTAGACAAAAGCAAACAGCAGGCTGATGCATTCTGTGTAATTAGATCCAGCCCACTGAGGACTATGCGTGCATAACGAAAAGTGTATTAATTTAGACTGATTTTTCACACCCAGACACACAAACTAGCTGTTTGGCATTATTAGAGTGACTTCTAAGAACACAAAGCAATGCGTAACAGAGCCCAGCTCCAAAATCTGAAAGATGTGGAGGAGCAGAGAAAAGGAAAACAAAACCTTCCCACGCCCTTCCGCCTCAGGCCTTTGGCTTAGCTGTGAACGCGTGAAGAGGCAGGTTACACAGTAAACATCAGGTCTACAGGCCTATGCAGCCTAATTTTCCTAATCTATAATCAACTGAACCCAATGATATGTGCAACAAAACATAAGTGGGGTCTATTAGATATTTGCTTTTGTTACATTATTAAATCCTAATAAAGGTTTGTTAATGAGAAAGGTGAGCAACAGTTAAGACTGTAGATAATAATCCTCTTAATTGACTTTTAAACACCAAAGAGCCTCATACTGCTGTAAGGTAGCAGCTCTCTTTGTATTATTAACGGGTAGCAAGAGGTTAGGATCCTGTGTCACCAGCAGATGTTGTCTGAAGAAAACTGGTCTTGTGTTTGACTCTCTAACATTGATCAGCCATAATGTGTGGCAAATTTTCTATTTGCCACATATTAATACCAAGCAGGGCTGCCCAATGGCGCAGCTGGTGATCTGTTGCCTTGCAGCAAGAAGGTTCTGGGTTCGCTTCCCGGCCCCGGTCTTTCTGCATGGAGTTTGCATGTTCTCCCTGTGCATGCGTGGGTTCTCTCCGGGTACTCCGGCTTCCTCCCACAGTCCAAAAACATGACTGTCAGGTTAATTGGCTTCTCTAAATTGTCCCTAGGTGTGAGTGTGTGTGTGCATGTTTGTTTGTCCTGTATGTCTCTGTGTTGCCCAGCGACAGACTGGTGACCTGTCCAGAGTGTACCCCGCCTCTCGCCCGAAATGACAGCTGGAGATACGCACCAGCAACCCTCCCGACCCCAGTAAGGGAAAAAGGGTGCAGGAAAATGGATGGATGGATAATACCAAGCAGCTCCTACTCTAGGTGCTGGTAGGACATAAACACTGTGTGTGACAGTTGGAGGTGTGTTTAAACAGCATTCTTCATGGAGATCATAAGAAAACAGCTTACAGCAGTATTCTTCTCAAATCCTCTGAAAGGAATAAAATGAAAGCTCACACCCACACGTTTTACAACTTGACCCCCCACAGTGTGGCTCCATGGCTTAAATCTGCCATGACAAAGAGTATTTACTTTACTATAAGTGAAATCTGCTAGAGACTGTTCTTCCTGCTCTTATCACGCTGGTCATCACCTTTCCACGCTATTGTCTGTGGCTCTGGCCTGCTGCCAGCGTTCAGGAGGGGCTCCAGGCCAGAAGAGGACAGGCTCAGTGTCATGTTTTGTCAACCTCATAGCACAAGGCCATCTGTGCACTTGCATCTGCTTTTTCCTGAGCAATGACAGCTTTACCTTTAAAGTACAACGTCCTCCATGATTACTGGAAAGGACCCCAAGATAAAGAAAGAAATTATACAAGAGAAGAAAGACTGAAAAAAGGGAAAAACACAAGGAAAGCACAAGTGGATACATGGGAGGAAAGACAGACATTAAGAGAATCATATCTTGTGTGCACATCTATACCAATAGGTGCCAATGGGTGTGGCACCTATTGAATACCCAAGATACTAAGGAAAATGTCTTGTAATTCAGATAAGAACTTTACAATATTTTTCATTTTACTCTTTATCTATTCATGGTCACATTAAGAGGTTGAGTTTAAACTCTTGTGTAATAAGATAATAAGGCAATATAGATTTAATAATCTTCTAGCTTTCAAAAATGACAAATTATTTGAGTGAGCAGGTGATAAAATGTACATTAATCACCTTTGGTTAATAATTAGTGTGAAAAATAATATATAACATTGAATTAATAAAGAATTACTTACTAATAAATAATATGACATAATATGTACGTCATATTATCCATATGACGTACATAGAATTTATAGAAATTATTATTATTGTTAAAAATAAGAAATTATTATAAATAACTCTATTCATTTCTTATGAATGCACAATGTTCAAGCTGTTACGATAGAACGTGAAAATGCAGGCTGTACATAAATAAGTGATTAATAAATTCAGAAATTATTCATTAATATTGACTGGAATACAAATTTGTATTTTTGAAAAATTCATTATTCTTGTATCAATTTTATCAAAATGTCGATTATTTTGACAACCCTAATCTAAAGGCAGAAATGTAATAAATTAGCTTAAAACAACGAAAGCAAAGACAGAAAAAGGTCACAGGTCAATGGTTGTTTGTAGAAATAAGATTAAGAAACCTTCAGAGTGCATAATTGCTTGCATCAGGTCTAGACAAACATTTTTAAAAAGTCTACAATATGAGGCACAAAGCTGCAGAACATGAGCTTTATGCAAAAGCCAAAGTAATAATTCTAGGGCAATAAACTCCTCATAATATGGATTTCAATTCTGAGAAACACACTTCATAACTTCGCCCAGTGGTTCCCAAAGTCGGACCTTGAGGGCCGGCATCCTCCATGTTTTAGTTCTCTCCCTGGTTTAACACGCCTGGATCAAATGATGTCTCATTAGAAGGTCTAAGAAGAACATTGACTAGCTGAAAAAGTTGTTATTACCAGCAGGGAGAGAACGAAAACATGCAGGATGCCGGGCCTCCGGGACCAACTTTGGGAACCGCTGACTTAGCCAACGCTAAATAAATCAATGCAGTGATTTACAGCATGTGTTCTTAAGAAGCTTGTATTTTCTGCTTACTTTTGTTCAGTGAGCTAACAACAACCTTTAACATAAAACAGAACCAGAAAACACCAACAGCGATAACTTGCATAATCTCCACCAAATCTAATTTTCTTCTTACATGAGCAATCTGGACTTTGTCCCACGGACCCTGAAAACCATCTGCAAAGAGATAACACATATCTGATCTGAGGCCATTTAACTGAATCAGCTCAGCTGTAAATGCTGATGGTTTTTCCATTAAAAATCAACATGATTCACACGTCAGTGCTGGAAAATGTGTTGGACGCTGGGTGGTTGTATTTACAATGAGTACATGACACCACTTTCCTCTGACCACAGAACTAAATGCTGTAATTAAGACTAAATGTGACACAGAAGAAATGCTGGAAAAACAGAGCCAGATAAATGTTACAACTCCAAAATAATCACATATGAATGAAATAGACATTTTCAGTCTTCTGTGATAGCAAAACAAATATAGCAGAAGCTACATAACCTCTCTGTGGAGGAAATTTTAAAAATTTATAGATTATTTTCATTTCTAATTAATTTTAAACATCTGAGACAAAGACGAAATATACCATGATACAGTCAAAAATGTATTAAAATATATTTTGCTAAATAAATCAGCCACAAAGCAAATATATTCTTACAGTCAATCAATTATTGCAGGACAATTTTATTTGACTTGTCAGAGTTAGGGGTGGGACTAGCACTGCTGCAGTTACAGATGATTGGTTTACCAAGACATTCCAGTGAATCTTAACCAATCAGATGACATTCTCTGATTGGTAACTAATCAAACGTTTTCATGGCAGCATGAAAACTAAGAAATATTCGAGTAACACTGAAACAAAATAACTATTTTCAAATAATATATACATGCATTTATCATTAAATTATTTTAGATGAGTTATTTAATAAAAACTAATATTTTAACAAAATTATACTTTTTTATATTAATTAATCATGGTTATTTGAATGACTATTTTTGGGATATTTTTATTGCATCATGGAACTTTTATCAGTCATTTTTTATGAAGCTGCGTTTCTGGACTAAAACCAAAAGTGCTGAATTGCTTTGTGTTTATTTGGACGTATTTGTATAAGGTTCAGGAAAAGTTAAAGCTGTTCCCTTAAAAGGCCCTTAAAATGACCAAAGAAAAAAAAACAATCAAACTAAGTTCTAAATGGACTCAGGTAAAGTCACCTTATTCCAAACTTGATTAATAGTCAGTCATTTTAATCATCTCTCAATTATGTTTGGTGTGTTCTGTATGCATAGGTGAACAAGAGTTCTTCATCATCATGCTACATCTAGGTTGAAGCATGATGGTGGACACTGTCATAAACACTTGCCTTTAGATTAATTATGGCATAATCCACAGCTCCAGAGTTTATTCAGCGTTACTAGCTGCTCAATTACTGCTTGCAGCATTATGTGCAGACACAATTTTTCCAAAGAAAGGGTGTGCCTAAAAATTCTGGTACACCTTACATCAGTCCTTATTAGACACTGGAAAAAGTATTACTGATGATATCTTAGGTCTGCCTTTAGAGGCACTTTAAATAAGTACTTACCCTACTTATTTAAGGGGTAAGTGTTTTTCTTGCCATTCTAGGCATTCAAGCTCTGTAGTGACATAACAGAAGATGGAGAGTACAGTGAATGGCAAGTGAATTAATTAAATTAAAAAATGACACAAGTTCAAATTAATTCATCTTTGTCTTAAACAAGTGGTAGCAATATGGTGTCTATCCCCAGCTAACGTTTCGGGCGAGAGGCGGGGTCACCCTGGACAGGTCGCCAGTCTGTCGCAGGGCAACACAAAGACAAACAACCATTCACACACACACTCACACCTAGGGGCAATTTGGAAAGGCCAATCAACCTGACAGTCATGTTTTTGGTCTGTTGGAGGAAGCCGGAGTACCCGGAGAGAACCCACCATGCACAGGGAGAACATGCAAACTCCATGCAGAAAGACCGGGGCCGGGAATCGAACCCAGAACCTTCTTGCTGCAAGGCAATAGGTCTACCAACTGTGCAGCCTGGAGAAAATGTCCACCTTTGAAACTGAGGAATCCTGTTCATTTTTCCAGCTAAAATTAGTTAAAACTACAGTTGTTAATCAAGCAGAAAACGAAGAAGCTTTATGTTTTTTTTGTTTGTTTGTTTGTTTGAACAAATCAAGTTCTACTGCTTTTAAATTGTCTCTTATTGTAGTGGCTCTTAAAACTTCCACTGCTGATTATGTGCACGCATCTTTCAATCTTGATGAAACTCGTTATCCTAAACAGTCACTATATTTTCTAATGAAGTAGCAGAACATCAACAGATTCCGTATCCTACAGACTCAACCGGGTTTATTTAAACCTCCAGATGATTTTAATAAATATTTAAAAGGCCCAGTGAATTCAGAAGAAAATCAAGCACACTAAATGACGCATAAGATTTCAAACAGTGAACTTGTCACCACCTTAGCAACTCACTGAGAAGTTTTGCAGACTGGGCGTTTAAGTTGACACGTGGGTTGAGACAGCGGCCCCGACGTCAGCCGGCCATCCTGAAATCTTCTGTGCAGAACCGCAGAAAGAAAGGTAACTCCGGGGAAAAAACTGTCAAAACTGTCGAAGTCAAAGAGCTTTGGCTTTGCAAGAAGATAGGTCCGAATGAACCACCTGTTGTGAGCTGTCACTTCTAAGAAAACAGCAACTGAAGGAGGAGAGGCGGTATAGGTGTGAGATGGTGACTGAGCAGGTAACTCAACCCAGAAGGGGCGGGGCTAACCTCAGAGCTCACTTTGCTGGTTGCTTAGAGGTTAATTTGTCTCAAAATGCATTCCTGTCACTTTAAAGGTATTTTTTCTATTTGAAAAGAAAAACTATGTACGTACTTTATTTCCTGCATGCTGTTATGTATGCCAACTTGTATTGAACTGTGAGTTCTGTTCCAGCCCTTCTTGTCTCACGATTTAGTGGAAGAATTTTTGACATAATAGGGAGCTCCCCTTTTTATATCAAAACGATACTGTTTTTTTTCCACATAACTGGAAAAAAAGTATAGTATATAATGTAAAATAAGTATGTGTAATTCAATTAATTTAAGATATAATATTTCATTCTAAACGGCTTTGCTGCAGTTTCATCTGAAGATAACCTTTATTTCAAACAAGGTTATTACACTAAATAAAATTAAGCATACAATGAAACTGTCTTGCAGACTTAATAGATAAGATAATTTCATTTTAAAAAGCAGACTAGAAATTAAATTCAATTTAATTTCAAAAGGAGTTAGAGGAAGGAAATGCTTATTAAATCTATATCATGCATATGTCTATAGTGGCAAATACCTATAGATTTAGCTAATCATTTATATTATTGCTATATACAGCCTAACCATACATTGATATTTATACTTACATGTATATTACACACAACTAATGTTTAATTATTTAATGACCAATATATATCCCATTATTATTGTGTATCATATATTATTGCAGAAGTGTTGTTTTAACATGATATTTTCAACTTATTTATGTTTATTTCAAATCATTGCTCAGTAATTCAAGTAAGATAAAACCACTGACACCAACTGTGCACCAGTGTAAATGCTGTGGGGTAAAAGGAATGAAAAGGAGATAAACTAGAAGTGATAAGTTAAAATACATCCACAATGACATGTTCAACGTTTACATAGCAACAGAAAATATTAAACATACAAATAAGTAAAATCACTTCAGAAAAGTGTTGCATTGTTTTATTATTCAGAGGTTTCTTTTGTACACTAAGCACAGGCTGGTCTAAACTGGCTGGATTCCTGAGGGTGATTGCATGGATCGCTGCCCAGGTTTCAGTATCACTTGCTAACAATGACCTCTCTTTGACCCCTCCAAAGAAATTCATCCACACAATGCTGTTCCTATGCAGTGCAAATTACATGAACAAGCAGTAATAGTGCTTAAACTAAAAGCCAGAAGAAAAAGGCACCTCTTGGGGTATCAAGGACAGACGTACAGCGTGGCCGACCTACAGTCAGTGTTTATCTGTGCTCACCTGTTGCTCAACCACAAGCACTCTGATATGTGATTTGTTTGGAAGGTGGTTACTTTAGGAACCTTGTCACTGGGTTTGATCATTAACTTTAGCTGTCAGTACTGAGAAATTTGTTTGAGGAAAGTGGAGCCATAAAGGACAAACACTGAAGATGTGGTAGACTTTAAATGCAGCCAGGAAGGCGTTGTAGAGGACACAGTGTGAAAACACTAGGGCTATTCTTTGTTATTACTGGGCCATGTTGTTATCTTACAATAGTGTTTTGGATTTAGGCTGTTATTGCTAAGTCCAGACTGTGGATTTTCACATTGACTAAAGTTTGACCAAGCCTCATTCAAAAACTAAAAACAAACATTGTTATAAAAAAGAAACTAAGTACTAAAACTCTTTAATTTTATTACATTTTAAAACTATTCTGCCCTCTGCTGGACAAACTAGGTAACACATTGAAACTAAAGGTTTGTAATGTTTTAATAGGGGTGATCCAAGTTACAGGATTTCTACAGATTTTTTTATTCATAATCATAATTGCTGTGACTTTATGGCAGGTATTTCTATAGTGGTCAGTGTGTAAATATTGAACCCACAAACCAAGAGACTGGGAAGAGGGACAGAAAGGCAGATGATCAGATGGATGAATGAACAGAAGATGGATTTAGACATTGGAATAATGAATTAAATGTGAAAATGCTAATATTTTCTATATTCTCTCCTGTTTCAACATTTATCCAGACCCAGAAATTATTTCAATTGGACTTTTTACTTTTCTTGACTGATCAGAAACCCTGGGTTTGACTTTGAACACAACCAACATTTCTATTACTATTGTTCCACTTCCAGCTACATAAATAATTACAATTACTTCCAATAAACTCATAATTTAAGACATATTTAGTAAATTTTTTCATACTTAGCCTGCAAGAATGAAATAATTAAAAAAGAACAAAAGTTTAATAAAAAAAAAATAAGAAATTACAATAAAAACACTCAAATTGTCCAAAAAACACATTCATTTCATAAATCTTGTTTTCTATCTGTGAAATATTAGCTTCCTAGTTTGCTGCAGGATATATGGTGGTGGAGTCTTCTTCACAAATACTCTCTGAAACAAGAAGAAAAGAAGAGTTCATTAAAACCACTTGTATAAGGTAAAAAAATGCATTATCTAAACAATCCACACTATAAACAACAGAATTATTCAGCAACACTTTTGGATCCATCTCTTCAGTTCCAACATGATTTAAAATTTATTTCAGAAGGAAAAAAACTAAGAATGTGCTGACACTCTACCAGGTACATGTGTCACTCAGATAAATTATATCCATATCAATAATGCAGGCGTGTCTTAAAGGAGCCATATCTGAACAATAGCCTGAGAAACAAAGAAAAGCTCACTGTTGTCAGGTCATTCAAAACAAACATATGAGATGCTAATTACGCCAGGAGATCTTGTCAATCACCATTACCTGAGTCCTGGTATCAATATCAGATAAAGGAGTGTTTTGTCTTATGTTTGATACCAGATATTAAAATTTTCCAGACTGTATTTTATTTCTGGTAATGTGCCACAATTTTGAAAAAAGAAATAAAAAACAGAACTTCCACAGTCGTCTTCCTTTGTACTGATTTCTGAGGTTTACACAGATAGTTAAAATTTCTGATAGAATAAATTCTAAAGATTTTAAACCAGATCTCAAAAGAGTGACTTAGCATTTTACCTGCAACATCAATACTTAACACATCAGTAAATCTCACATAAGAGTGTAAGATAAGATCCAGGGAAGCCAGGGTGGGACATGTGCCCTTTTATGAGAGCGCAGCACAAAACAATGAAACAAATATAAAAATCAGGGCACTATTTTGTTGCTTAAGATCAATATTAGACAACATTGAGCCACAGAGTTTCTTGTGAGTCCAAAGCCTCAAATTGCAGAACCTTGATCTAGAAGGGTACATTCTAGATTAGAAAAATAAGCTTCAGTCATTTCAATGTGACTGAATCTTAATTTACAAAAAAAATTGAAAGTAAAAAATGAAACTGGTCTGAGACCAATTTGTAACAAATTCTGTGCCAGCGTATTTAACAACAGATCAATGCAATTCCCACAGCTTTTCCTCAGTTGAGGAATCAGTGCTGTAAAATAAAATAAAGTGATAGTAGAGGCTAAAAATGTATATTAGAAACCAACCTCCTAAATTTGGCCAGGGTGCTTAAAGCCAGGACTCCATCTCACCATACACAGCGATCAACAGACTGCTGATTATTACATCTGCTCTCATGACGTAGGTCTGCCACACCAGGAAGTAAACCGCCAATAGGATGGTTGTTATTGTCACAACGAGGCTCCCAAACATATAGCTGTCACTCTCCGTCAGATTGCCCTTCACACCTGCAGTGGATTCATCCAGTGAAAAAATCTTATTAACACGCTGCATTAAAAGTATGTCAGAGTGGCTCAGTGTGCAAAGTGTGAGCGTTTTTCTCACCCCAGTAGAAATGCAGAGACTCCAGAGCAGCAAAGAGGAGCAGTAGACCAACATCACTTGTCAGCGCATCAGAAGGATACGGCAGCTCCAAGCCTAACATGAGCAAATGTTAGTAACTGTTAGTAGTTATATAAAACACGTGCTGGGATAGAAATGTAAGAGCATCACAAGGCATCACGGACTCTTTTTGATGATTAGGCTGAGCGTGAAGAGGAAATAGAAAACGAAGTAGATGCTCGTCAGGTTCAGCAGCAGCTGCAGGGTTACAGAGGACAGCTGGAGGCAGAGTTAAGGATTACTGTCTCTTCCAAATACCAGGTCGGACAGTGTGTTTTCATGTGTATCTCTTTAACAGCTTAAAAAAGGATACCGAACTCGCAGACTTTTCTGCAAATTAAAATAAACACGACAAAATGAAGCAACACAGGAACAACAACCCATTCAGTATATTATGTCCATTTAGATACAGTTTACGCATGAGAACGGTCTATAACCATAGCAACGCGTCCACCTACCTGGTCCTTGAATCGCCATTTTGATTTTTCTCCTCGAACATTCAAAACAAATATGTCTCCATCTGCTGGCTGGAAGACGTACTGCAACATGAAGACACCAAATAAAACTAAAATAACCATGCACAACATCTACGACTCCTACGAGCCTCGTTTATCAGATTAAATGTGCTTTAAGATTTAAATAATAACCTTTAAGAATACTAAACACACTTTTCACGTCTTTTTAATGGTATACTGCTGTATTCTAATCTTAAAATGTTGTGATTTTCAGCATGAGTAGAAAATGACAGAAATATAGGTTGGCCAACATAATCAGGCTATGAGTAATGAATCTATATGAGTTTCACTATTGAGTTACTGAAATGGATTAACTTTCCAGTAATATCCAAAGTTGTTGAAAATAACGGTTCATATAAAAATGACATTTATGATAATAAATATAGCTATACATCCAGTGAATCTGCTTTTTTGAGTAATGATTGAGATCCTTGATGTTAAAAACTTTACAGTGTACAAGAAAAACAACAACAATAATTAAAAAATATACAATAACAGCATTAAAAATAACAATAATTTACACTTTTCTTTAAATCTATAAGAGAGTAAGAACAAATATTGAACCTGACCTGGAATCAATTAATCTTTACCGTGTCTTGAAGAAGACACAGTAAAATCACCTTCTTTTACATGTCTGCTTTGTTTTTGTCATGTTACCACATGACATAAAGTTCAATGTATTTTATTTTGTAAAAAAAAAAAAAACCTTTGCTGCAGGCAGAGCTACAGCCTTTTGAAGGTATATTTCACCATATTTATAAATATTCTTTTCAACTTTGATCAGCTTCTTTGTCCCTGTTGAAGAAAAGCATGTCCATGTGTTACCCAGGTTTACATGGCTTGTGGCAAACTTCTCCTGGCTTTTTTACTCATGATGGCTGCCTTCTTGTAGCACAACTAATTGCCCTGTCAGCAACCAAGAATTTCTGCACAATATTTTGTTTGGCTTTTACATTATTAACTTTGTACAAAGGAGAATCTTGTTGCGACTTAGTTAAAAGAGCATAAAACCAAACACATCAGGAGTAACACACAATTTACTTCTGCTCATGCTTACAGTTGCTCATCTCTATAAGATAAGAAATACAGAATATCAAAATGAACTGCTTTAGAATATCCAGCTGTTTCATTGTCCTCTGCAGCCTCTGTCTGTTTCTCCTTCTCACTTGTCCTCTAAAACAATCTGCATAGTGTGGCTGGAAGAACGAACGCGTTGTTTTGGTTGAATGGAGGAAAAACAGAGGGGTGGAGGGGTGGACAGCGAGATGCTCCAGCTGTGGGGGGACAAGACAACACAACAGCATCTCACATGTGGGTGACGGAGGGGGTGGGTGTCCAGGCTGCGGGGGATGCACACAGTGGCATTGTTATAGGGGGGTTGGATGTATCTGATAACGTTGCGAGAAATGGATCATTCCCTCAAATCCTCCTTTTAGAAAGCCTTCACACAAAACACTAATGTTGCTATGTGTTTGTCTAAGTTAATGCTGCTCAGAAAAATGTCCTCCTCCCCCCCAAAAATTGGACTTGAGTTAAACATGCATTTTAGTAAAGTTCAAAGTGTCATAATTAGCATAATTAAAACAAAGTGAATTATACTGCCTACGAGCTCAACTATTAGGTCCTTAAAGTGATTGTTTGTGGGGTTATTGAGAGATAAACAAGCATAGTCTTCTCTTTTGGGATTTTTAAAAAATTTATGGTAAAGCATTATTAATTCATACAGGACTAATGGAGATTAGTGAAATACTGTGTCCAATATTTGTCTTGGACATTTCTGAAGGCTGTTCAAGAGAACATTAGAATAATTTTGTGAAATACATATTACAACACAAAACACTCAACCTGTACATAACAGAAATACAACCTCAAAACATGGATTATGATTTTCCCTCTTGACTTAGTTGATCACCTAAGATTTATTATTATGTTAGCAATTTCTTACTACTACTCATTGGCCATAAGATATTACTTTGAGTCTCATTTGCATAATTTTGCACCCATATCATCATAATGCAGCACAAGTTAGTCAGATTATATAACTCTATTTGGTCATTTCAATATTGTTGTGATGTTTAACTGCAGTTTATGTTTCATTAGCCTCACAGTTTGTAAAATGAACCATCAGGTCATTGTCCAATAATTGCTGTCGTGTGGAAAATCACAGAAGCAGAATCTCGGAAACCATGAAGATTTTTGTATGTTTACGTAAAATAAGAGGACATTAGTGACTTTTCATAAACTTTCAAAACTCTTCCCCCCTAGATATATTATTTTTTCAGCAGCAGCTGCAGCAGGCTGTCGGACATCCCTCACCTGCCTCAGCTCCTCTCCTCCGACTCTGCCTGCAGCACACACCCTGTCTGGGAGGGAGAGGCGCAGGAGGGACACAACTCGCCTCACAGACTCCCGGAATCTACTTTAAACTCATTTTCACACGCTTTTGTTTTTTAATCGTATACAAAGTAGAGTTTTATTCCTTCTTTTGTAGGAGACATATGTTTTAAGAAAGGAGCCTACGTCACAGTTTTTATTAAGTTTGTGAGAACTGAATTTGCGCTGTTGACTTTTTTAACCCTGTCCTCATGTGGAGCGCTCGTTGTTTTGTTTTATTTTTAAAGTTTTATCCCGTCACGTATAGCCGTATAATTCGAGCCACAAGGACATTTTGAAACTTTAAAATTGGCCCCTTAGATTGGTGCCAAGCTGTTTGACTAAAGCTGAAAAACACTTCAGCGCATTTAAACCGGCATTTGTGCGAAGTGAAGTTAAATAAAATCGGGATTTCGTGATGTATATGTGAAAGTTCTCCCCAAATCCGAATCGGCGTCGTTCGGAAAAGGGGAGAAATTGATGGAGGTTTTATGTGGGACCCGCTAGAATGGACGTGGTAGATGAAACAGAGGCTTTACAAAGATTTTTTGAAGGTAAGATGTTTTCTAATCATCTCATTGACCTTGTACGCATGAGTCACTATCGAAACAAAACGACGTTTTCTTTTTTTATGTTTGTAAGAGTTTTGACTTATAAATGACTTGATTTCATGAAGAAAACACTTTTTCTATCTTTTGAGACAGGGGCGTTACAAGACATGAAGTTATACGTGGGCTTTTTAAATAAAACTAAAGGCCAAACCTCAACTTAGTTTAAAGGTTTGGGGCATAAGGTTGTAACATTTTTGTTTTTTGGTAAATTCCTCTTTGTAAATAGAAATATGCACTTTAACAATTGACAATAAATAATATTTTTCAGATAGATAGATAGATAGATAGATAGATAGATAGATAGATAGATAGATAGATAGATAGATAGATAGATAGATAGATAGATAGATAGATAGATAGATAGATAGATAGATGATTCAATAATGTCTAAATGATTTTGTTTAGACATTTTAGATTATGTACATTTAACTTTTGAGGACATAGATCATTTTATAAATAGCACATTTTAAATATACCTAGTTTCATAATTACATAATTTTCTCAAAGACTACTATGCATAATTCTTTAATCTCACCATTCCTTTATCTTATCCTTTAAGGATTAAATATATTTTGGTTCTGGTTTGGGCAGAACCAAACCAGTTTGGTTTGGTTCTGCGTTCACGTTCAGCAAAAACAGCAGAAATAAAAAAACAAAATCTAAATTAATAAATGTCAGTGTTGTTCTCATCATCAGATATCATCTATAATTTATTTTCAACAGTCAGTGTGCTCTGATTTTTTGCTGTAAAGATTTGTCATTCACTGCTGAAAACAAAACTAGGGGAATTCAGAAAAGTTAACTGGTGCGGGGAGCAAAAGTGCTGCTGATGGGTAACAGATTGAGGAGAAAAGTAGGAATCCTGAAGGAGGGGGATTAGATGGAGGAAGGTGGGGCTAAAAGGGTGTAGGAATTTAAGTCAAGATAAATGGCATGTTTTGTAAGTGCTCAGTTGGACCAGAGCTGGCTTGAGATTTTACGGGACCCTGAGCACAGTTTGATTTGGGGCCCCAATTTTAATTCACATTATTTATTAAATAAATCACAGCAGTTAAATAGTGCAGAAAAGGTTATTTCTCTGAATTAGCTATTAGATCTGTTATTCAGGTCTAGAGTACAGTGATTTATTATAAGCTTAGTGAAGCCAGTTTACATTACTCCAGCAAAATGTCAATGTAATGCTAATTTTATTATTACAGGAAGTTTTAAATAGGGATGTCAAAGGTATGAATAATCAGATAATTTTTTTAAATTGTCAACACTAGCAAAAACATAAAACAAATTATAAAATGAACTAATAACTGGGTAATAACTGAGCATAAAGGACTTAATTGAATCAAACTTCACTGGACTTCAAAGCCAACGTAAAAACAACAAAAAGGATGTTTTTAGTTTAAGACACATTGTGTTTGAGAGGTCAGATGCTATTGGGGTCTGCCACAGTTTGAGTCCTACTTTAAGGGGACTCAAACTGTTTCATTGGAGCAGGCACATGTCGACTAACCCAGGGTTCCATCCTGGGGGCCCTTCTTATTTAATATAGCTAACTCAGATTATAACAACTGATGAGAATAATTATCACAACTATGCAGATGACATAGAGCTACCAGGTAACTATGAAGCCATTCAAGCACTGAGCAGATGCAAATCAATGCATGGATGTGGCAGAACGTTCTCTAGCTGAATAGAAATAAAACTGAAGTAATTATTTTAGGACCTTAATTAGGGACAACCCAGACCACCCTCTTTATGAGACTGCCTTGAGAAAACAGAGTATTCTCTGTCAGAGGCTTCTTCAGAGATCTTTCCTGCCAAAAGCCATCACCATCTCCAGTAATTCTTTGAAGAATCTAAATTAATGTTACAACAACATTTAATTTCTCTTTGGGATCAATACAGTATTTTTAATTTGAATTTTGAATTAAGAGTAGCAATCAAGAATCAGCACACAGCTTCAACTATTATAATTAGAGACTAGTGAAGCCTGAAATCTGCTGTAGTGATAGACTTAGACCTGAACTTTCAGAGTCGCATAAAGACAATTGCAAAGTCAGCCTTCTGTCATATGAAAAACATTTCCAGGATAAAAGGACTAATGTCCCAGCAAGATCTTGAGTAACTTATCCATGCATTTATTTTGAGTCAAACTCATGACTGAAGCATAAATTCACATAAAAAGTCAATCAGAAAGCTGCAGCTGATCTATAAAGCTGCTGCTGGCGTTCTCTCTAAAACTAGAAAAATAGAGCGGATAGAGTTCTGAATAGAGTTAAAAAGGAATCCTGAAGCTCAGAGAATGAACCTTAAAATACTTTTGTTAGTTTATAAGTCACCAAATGACCTAGAACCAAAATACATTCACGGTTTGTTGACGTATCGACCTTCCAGATGACTGAGGTCTTCTAGTCCATTTCTACTCTCCATCATTCAACATTCAGTTGTTATGGTCCTCTACTCTGGAGGAAGCTTCCAGAAAAACTGCAAGAATGCTGAAACACTAAGTGCATAAAATGTTGTCTGTTTTTCAATCTGTCATCGCCTTTCCTCACTTTGCACTTGGCTTCTTTGTGGATTTCTTTCTTTCTTATGAAGCAAAGCACTTTGAATTGATTTGCTGCTGCATGTAACTGAATTTCATTTACATATCATCTTTCATAAGTTACAAAACCATCAAGTGCTTTAGAGTAAAATTATTTGAAAATGCAAAAAAATGTGCTATTAGAAATAAAATCGCCATACTTTGCCTTGGGGTCACCATACAGGACTGGGGGCCCTAAGCAGCAGCATGGTGTGTGTTATACTTCAGGGTGGTTCTTGGTGACAAGGTGGAAATCTCTACATTTCAAGCCCCAAATTAATATCCTTCATAAAAAGTAAAGTTATGCTCTTATCTGCAGTTTATTTTTGACATTATGATTTTTTTCTGTCTATTCTTACTTATTCTTGCTCTAAACCTCCAGTAAGTCATTTAATCTTGGTGTCAGTCCATAATACACCCTGTGATTAACTGTTCCCTTCTTGTTAAAATTCAGAACACCCACTTTACTGATTCGGTTTTTATTTTTTCAAAAAGCTTTTCAGATGTCAGGTGTGCATAAACACACTCACACCCCAAGAAGAGATCTGTGAGGAAATTCTGACTCTTTATTATTGCATGCCCTAAACACCGACAGAAATATACACAGCCATCCATGACTGTCAAATGGTTCCTCACTGTTCTGACAGGAATTTAGTGTGTTTACATTCTTTCTTTGGGAGTAAGAGAGATGTTCTTTCTTTGGCTTTATTTCAGCCACCCTCACTTGGTCTAAAATGTCAACTTGTCCATGAGAGGCACACATTAGGTGCTTGTTTTCCTTGTTTGATTTAATCCTGAGCTCAGGATTTCATTGGATCAACTTTGTGTGGGTGTCAAAAAAGTGCTTTTTTTATAGTTGATCAGTTAAAACAGCCCAGTAGAGAAAAACATTAAGACATGCAGCGATGTGATAAATTGGGATACTGGTAAAGTGTGTTTTAAGGGGTTTTAGCGAAATATATATATGTGCACATTAATGTACATTCCTGGCATAGTCCTGGTGGCTGTTAAAACACGATGAGGTGAGACTGGTGTTACTCTTCGTGGTCTTAGGCCTCTCGCTCCGGCTCTCTCCGACTCCATTAGAGTGACAGTGAGCAGACAGGGTGAGGAGGTGAGATAGTGCAGACTCAGGGTGGAGAGAGGAGCCAACCGCAGATCCCCTCGAAACTTGACCTTCTCCTCTCTGACTCACTTCGATAGCAAACAGTCCTTCACACAAAGATGGTGTGTGCGCCCACAGAGACTGGAGTCACAGCTGTCTGCAAGTAGTCATAACGTCACCAAAGATTTGATTAAAAGAGAAGATGTAACGTAGTTTTAATGACGTTCTTAACACTAATAAGAGAAGAATTTTCACTTAAAATATACTAAATTGGCTTCATGAGGGCACACTTACAAAAACACAAATTGTGGTGGATGCAGGTGTGTTCCCCGATGAGCAGGAACGATGTCCTCAGCGAGTTCTGTCCTCTCAATGGGATATACCCCAACTACTTTTAAAGGGAGGCACTCATCAGGTCTCCTTATCATAGCGAAACTCTTTAATTGACTTCTTTCAATACAGAGGAGCTTTCCCCTCACCGAACCTCTAAGTTCAGCCATCCTGAGGAAACTCATTTCACTCGTTCTTTCTTTTGGTTGTGATCTGTTTCTCACAAGAGGTAAATGAATATCATCTTTTTGGTCCAGACAAAGTCTCAATCCTTAAATTCATCTCCTGCTCTATCCTATCTTCACTCCCTGGGACTTGAGGCAGGGACTGATCCCCGACTTGGAGGGAACGATTGCTCTTTTTCTGATTGAGAACCGGATTTAATCTTTAATATACACTGAATCCCCTTAAAGTTGTTTCATGTGCAACTTCATTGTGACTGACCACCACCATTAAAACATTTTGTTAATCCATATTTCCTGTACTATACAAGCTGATGGGACAGCAGTAACTCTGTTCTTCCATTACTCAGTTGTCGCCATCTGAGTAATTTTATGAAAATTCCTGCTGCTCTACTCCCACAGTAGCTCTGAATAATGGGTGTTAATGCTGCGACTCATCATGGAAAACGTGCAATAAGGCTGATGAAATTTAGCTGAGTTCTCTGATTTATGGGTTCAGCAGAAAGTTACTGTTAGAGGGAAGCATTGTTTCTGAGCAGACAGGCTTGCAGTGCCAAGCAACGTGCTGCAGGCCACCTCGCTCCATGAGTACATTGTTAAACTTGACTTCACTGATTAATTTACTTTTGTTTCCACATTGATTTTTAATGATGTAAAGTCCTGCCAGAAAATTTTAATAACTATTTTTCATTTTGTTGCATCTTATGAACAGTAACATGGAGTCTTGCTCTGTATCATTGTTGTGAAACCAGAAACAACTTGTACCAGAACACCTTTTCTTCCTAATTTCCTAAATGTTCCTTTACGTTGTCTCTGATTAAGTCGTGTTTAGTTTCCTCCTCCTTTTTTTCTCAGTATAGGTCACTTCAGCCTTTGGCACTCAGCCTCACATTTTACAGTTTCTCTCTGCGTCCAGATCCCAGCCTGCTTTCTGTTGTAATCTCCCTGAGCCAGGGCCACCGGTGCGGCCAGTGCTTGTATGCGACAAGGGCTGTGTGTGGTAGCCTGGTACAGCCCTTTCCCATGACTGCGAACTAATCCTCATTAAAACACTCTATTCTATTTCACACATACACATAATATCTTTAGCACACAAAACACACACACACACACACACACATTTTTTACACTGTTCTGCGACTCTCAAGACTTTAGAACAAAGTCTTTGCACCCGATGGGAGAAACATGTGAAAGATAGACAGGAATTGTTCCTCTCATCTTCTGTTTCAGGTGTTGTCAGCTGAAGAACGTCATCATGCTTTGGCTTCGTCCAGGTACCCTGTGCTGCTCTGTCTGCTCTGCTTCTGTAGATGTGGTTTCTTAGACTAGATGAGTGTTTTTAGTGATATGCCTCAGTTTTCTGAACAACTCTCTCATGAGAAAATATGCAAAACATTAGTACTGGCGATGATTTAGAACATTTTCTGTAATTTTTGCTTTAGTATGTGTGTACTTGACAGAATGCTGTAGACACAGTATGCATGTTTCTAAACTGAGCTGCATTTTCCAGATCAGCTGTGAAGGTCGCTTGCGGTCTTATTTGTCTGTTTTGATGTAGGTCCTTTTTCACAACTCAGTCTTAAATAGGAACATCCAAAATGCTTGAATACTAATAAACCAACCAATTTAAGAGATGTTACCTTTGAGATATTTAACTTGATATCCACTTAGGTTCTTCCCTTTTTTATCAATTACATAATACTGTGCTGTGTGAATGTTTGTTATTCTGCTTTTTCCATCTATTATATGGATGTTCAGCCAAGATTCTTGGAGGATGGACTAAGATTGTTATTCATTGTAGTCAGATTTTATCCATTTATTAAAAAGATCTGCCAGCATGTGTGCAAAAAAGGAGAAAAATATCATTCAAGTTCTGCATTTAATTTTCTTTTGTCCTTTTATTGAAATGAAAACAGGTTAGTAAAGTAGATGAAATCCTTTTTTATTTATCCTTGAATAACATGTATGTTACTTTAAAGAGCTCTAGGTAACTGTGCAGAAAATGAAACATTTTGATTCTGTGTCCAAGGGGAAAAAAATCCTTCACATTTTTTTACTTTTGGTTAAGAGAAGTTAAACACTTACCATTATTGTCATGTAGGTTCAATCTCAAGGACAGAGTAGGGCAGACGAAGGCAGAAGTTATGAGCAGTGCCTACAGCAGTGTGATTGACAGTGCTAAGACATCCTTCCTTGTTCTGATTGGTTGCTTCTGACTGGGAGCTCTGGATTTACGCAGATGCCAGTGGAACTAGAGGAAGGAAATAGAAGAGCTCGATTTTTTTACAGGTTATCTGTCTCATGTCAGTAACAGGTGCTTGCCTAGACAGATATTTGCGCTCTACTTCTCATACATACAAAAGTCACAATTCCCATATCATTAAGGGAAACTCTTTCCTGTAAAAGAAGCTAAATTGATCTTACATTTGTTTACCACCGAATGACAGATCATTTAATGATGCTTGGCTCAAGGTCAACATGTAAAAAACAGCTATGGTATGTTCAAAGTTCTCCTTAAAATGCACTCATGTAAATGCAATTTATGGCATGATAAATAAAAATAAGAACCGCAAAGATTACCTTAGGTAACACACATTGTATTGCTACATAATCTACTCATGTCTGAAATGGATGAATGTGCTCTTACTCAAAATAAAACTGCATTTCCTGAATCATATTCATCAAATCATCTTTAGTCGGAACTCACACACTTTGTCCTCTGTGGAACAACCAAGCCATTGAAATGGTGGCATAAAACACACACTCACGTAAAAACAAACAAATGCGTGTTCACATGGGCATGCGTATGCTCACAAAATCCTTAATCTTTCCAAAGGCACGTCTGTATCGAAGTCAGGCTGACAAGCATTTCACTGTTCCCCGCTGGACACAGCTGGACAGAGAAAAACATAGAGGACAGGGAAATCTACACATTCAGCCTACAGCCAGTTAAGATGATTCAGTAAATTGGGTGTTACACACCCTTGATCTACGTCTCTGTCAATTTTCTTCTCTCTAAGCCAAATGACATTGACATCGGCTCCTTTAATTACTATTTTTGATCAAAATAAGCATATAAACAGAATAATCTTTTTTTTTTTGTTGTTTGGGTGTGACATTATAAACTATTACTATTCATTGTTGCATTAAAAAAGCTCCATCAAAACAAAATTAGACAACAAAATAACACAACACCAATTGAAAATAATTCATATGCTTACTGTTAAACTGTACATTTTCACAGTTTCGACTGTGAAAATGTGTTTTTTTTTTTGGAGTTCCCCATTCTTACAAAAGTACAGAGCCCCTAAGGGGACATGGAGAGAGAGAAAAAAAAGAAAGAAATCCCAACTTACTTTCTCGAGATCCGGACTTTTTTTTCATTTTGCGGGATCTCGACAAAATAAGTCAGGATCTCGGGATAATAAGTCGGGATCTCGGGATAATAAGTCGGGATCTTGAGAAAATAAGTTGGAATCTTGGGATCTCCAGAAAAGTAAGTTGGGATTTCTTTTTTTTTTCCTCCATGTCCCCTTCAAGGCAGTGATCTACAACAATAACATTTACAACTAAATGCGTAATGTCTGAATAAAACAAATATTTAAGTTGTTTGAAAATAAAGTCAACAGTTTTCCCACCTAAATGAAAAAAACATATTGCTTATTACTGCAACAAAAATGTTTCCTATAAGATTTGCTATCATTGTTTAATTCATAAATTTGAGCCAAAAGGTAGAATAATAACCCAATGAATTTAATAGCTTCACACTTTGTTTTTTAGACACATCACAACATTGCAAGATAAGAACCAGCATGACAGAAGTCTAATTTTAAATACATTTTCTATATTTACACCTTTGACACTTAATCATGGTGATGGATTGCATGGATACTAACTAGTCATTCTAGTAAAAAATTACAAACCCTATTATTAGTTTTCAAAGCCATCTTGTTTTGAACACATGTTTCTTAAACTATGCTTTTGAGTAAAAAAATTTTCTCACTTTCCTTTGTTTGTAAAGTCTTCCCAACCTTGAACATCATACCTTTTTCCTCTCTTTTCATGCCCCCAGCCTTCCTTAGGCCCCATCAATCTTCCCTCCTCTTTCCCCACATCTCCCTATTTTCTGTTATCAGTCCTGCCAGCTTAAATTTACTGCCTCTTTGGGTGGGGTGCACATCTGGATCCCATTTAAAAAGAACCATCCTGCCTTTTTTCCTTCTTTTTTTTTTTACTACCAAGCATCAAGAGACATTTACCAGCTGTTTATTTTCTGAGAAGCAAGATTGTTTTTTTATCATAAAAATGGCAACACTAAGATTTATAACTTTAAATCTTAAATCTAATTTAATTAGTCTGAGGCAAGTGCTCAAGTTTGTGGGTTTTTCTGGTTGAAAGATATGAGATATGACTGTTCACTGGAAATGTTCTCAAATGGGGCAATTTTTCCAGGATGATATAACACATTAGTCACCTTTGTTGCAAACAGTAGAACTCAGTGAAAAAGTTTTATAGGAGCTGTGACTCTGGCAACACGGAGCAACATTTGTGTTGTGTTTTGATGGCAGTTAGAAATGGATGGAGAAAAGGGAAAAGGTGAAATATTTTCTAATGCTAACACAAAAATTCCTCACATTCCCAAGTTTCTAGCTGAGGACCTTCCTAATCTATTGGAGGAGGAGTGAATGGGTGTGTGCGTGCGTGTGTGTGTGTTTATGGGGGTGGTGTTTGAGCTTTAAAAGAGTGGGGTGTCCCACCCACCCACTTACAGCAAGTCCGTTTTTTTCTCATTTGTTCTGTTTGCACAATCTGACATTTGGGAAAATATGTTAGATGTTTAAGAAAAAATATTTACTTTTCAATAATAATATTTGAACTGATGATGATTATTTCTACAAGAGATGCATTCAAAAGCAGGTGTTCATTCTACATCTCTGTGTTTTCAAGACTAAGTGGGGTCATGTGTTTGGGATTTACAAGGCTTTGCCTATCAAAGGCTGCGGGAACATTTGGGTTGGGTTTTGGAAATACTTTTGTGTAGAATCATTTGTAACATTTTCTATATATTTATAGGAACAATAAATCAATTGACTAGTGAATGTTTTAAACATGTTTAAATATTTTTAAACAGCCCTTGGATTTCTCATTTTCTTTGATATCCTTTTTTATAGGATATCTAACCTATTTTTAGTCGTGCAGCTCATAAAACTCAATTCAATTTCCTGTGGTTATCCATTTCCTACCCAGTGTTACCAATTACAGGTTTCCACTGAGAAATGAGAAAAGCCAAACATATGAGTTCTCTCTGCATTTGTGTCTCAATATGTCCACTTGAAAATGAACAATTTTAAGCATGAAAACTTTGTTACTTCACAAAAATAGCTGATATGTCATACCCTTTGGGATCTGAAAGTTGAGAGCTAAGAATATAGTGCAAGGGGTGGAATGTTGCGTTTAAAAACATTTAACACATTTTTCCCTTAAACTATCACTGCTTGATGTTTCTTTGCTCATTAGGGAAAAATGAATAGAAGCCTCCCCCAAATAAAAGTATATATCACTTGATACAGCAGGAAAGCATTAGCTTTATTGAAGATATTAACATCTGTTATCTGTTGCTGATATAAAAAATGATACTTTTGGAAGTATAGGGTTAATTTAACTCAATATTTTTCAGGTAGAATAAATGTGGCTTCAGTACAAAACAGTTTGTGTAACAACGTTTGAATCACCACTGTGTCCACATCCTTTGACTCTTTGTCACCTCTGAACGTTTAATCTCTACATTTCCTGTGAGCCAATAACAACCCTCCATTTCACAACATCATCATTAAGTGTTCCAGAAAATGTCATCATGCTTCATTATCACATTTTACACCTTGAAATCAACAGAGTTCCGACAAAGACATTTGTGGGATAAATCTGTCAGGGAATTGTTGCAACACTTGGACTGAGCAGTTGTGGCACTGTGTGGAGCGGCTGATAGATTCCTGTTGCTAATCCCCAGATGCTCTCCATCTTCTCTCTCCACGTTCCCATCCCTCCCTTCTCCACAGGTCATGATATTACCAGTTCTCTGGAGCCAGCCAACATCGACACCAGTATCCTGGAAGAGTACATCAGCAAGGAGGACGATAGCACTGACATGTCAGTAGGGACTCCGGACTAGCCCAGCAACGTCAAAACAACATACACCAACCAAAGCAAACCATGTTGTTACAAAGGAATTTGTTTTTTTCTGATAAGGGTAATCCCTTCTTTCTTCTTCTTTTTTCTCCTGCCCAGCTGTTTCTCAGAGGTCCACAGCACCCCGGGGCCAAATTATTCATCTCCTCAGGCAGGAGTGTCCTCCTCTGGAGGATTGGTGTGTGGTGTGAGTCCCCCTATTCCTCTGCGCCAAGGAGCCCCTCCAGCCGGGCCCCCTAGTTGTCAGAACGCCTATCCCCAGGGTCCATCTCTAGGGCTCCGACACGGCTACCCCTGCCTGGGACAGCAGCATCAGCAGCAACAGGCTCACGTCAAGCCAGAGCACCGGGGCCATTACGCTCCAGGGTGAGCACAGTAGTTCAGGAAAATAACTGGAAATTTATTATCAGAAGGTTGGTTAAGTTACTTGGAAATGGTAATTAATTATTTTAATTACTAATTACTTCCTCAAAAAAGTAATCCAGTTACTTTACTAATTGCTTATCTTCAAAACTAGTTACTTGAATTACAATGCCGAGCCTGAAAATGCTATAAAGAATGTATTTTTATCCTAATTTTATTCTTTCTGTATATTCCATCATGTCAAATTTAATCAAATGAAGCCGTCTCTTTTTAACACCTGTTGATGTCTTATCACAGTAAGACTGAAAAAAGGTGGAATTATCAAAGAAGGCCAAAAACCAATCATACAAACCTTTTGTTTTTACTGATTTCATCAATTTAAAACAAGGTAAAATGAAAACATAAATTTTCATGAGAATAAAAGACCACATTATTAGATATTAAGGCTCTACATGTTTATATTTTGTTAAGTTTGTTGCTGATTAGTTCTGTGTGACCCTATAAACTTATTTTGCTTGAAGGTGTTCCATTGTTTTAATGCCATCTGATCATTCAGGTAGGCAGCCTTCGTCAAACACAGAAACACAGACGTTGTTTGACTAAGTGACAATAATGTACTGTTTCTTGTGATGGCACTGATGTTTTAAGATGCCACTCTTTGCTGCATATCTCTGTAACAACAGGTTTAGGCATCCTTTAGTTGCAGACATCTCATGACTTCAACATATATTTATTTACCTTTCTTGAATATCATGTTCTCTTGTCTTTCACATTTTTATAAAAATGGCATTTGGCCACTTTTACAACATAAATATCAAAGAAATATAGAAAGAATCACTTATTTAGTATTTGTTTAAACTCTGATCAATTTAGAAAAAATAAAGTAGAAATTAAAATTTTGCACTTATTTCGTTGGTGGGATAGTTCTGTATCTTTTCATTTACAGAACTAATGTAACAAAATCAAATATTGTCATATTATGCCACAGCTGTACCAGGTTGCTAATAATTGGGAGCTCTATTTCGATTATATACATCATACAATACTCTTACTTCATTCACCATTACAACCAAAACCCAACTCTTCAACAAGTGCATTATCAATGTTACTTTAGTAATTTAAAGTGTTAGTCAAGATGAGAGGGAGGACTGATAACAGAGATAAAGAGTCCACTTATATCCTCAAAAACAGAACGTCTGACCTTTCTGGTTGTGAGAAAGTGCAGAACGAGAAAAAAGTTCAACTAAGATGAAGTGGTTAATGCTGGATATTTTATTTATTTCTAGAGACTAGCATGCCTGTATTATACGTTTTAAATTCATTCCCATTATTTTTCTTTCCTTCTTTGAATCTCTGCTGTTAGGACTCTTCCTGAGTCCCCACCAGACTCCAGCTCTGAGCCTTATTCTCCTCAACAGGTGAATGGTGAGTAGATCGCTTTTTTGCTTTAGAAAATTGGAATTCAAACGCCAAGCCGAATGTTGGTGTATTTTATTTTAATTAAGCTAAACACTGACTTTGCAGCTGAATATATTGTTTTATTGTTTTTATTCATCTTACCTTTGTTCAGCAATTAAACAAAATTTTTTCCTTTTAAATAGTGTATTGCATTCTGAAATCTTTGGTTTAGATCCTCACATGATCAGAACCATGACTCCAGAGAACATGTGCCAGATGACTCCAACGCCGCCTCTCCCACACGGCCACTATCCTGGCATGCATCGAGACATGTACCTAAAGCCAGAGCCCATGATCTCGCAGTATCATATCGGCCCAGCAACTAGTGGGGGTGGGGAGATGCAGCAGACACAAATGCTCCATCAGCTGCTGCAGCATCCTCAGGGGCAAGAGTGAGTCAGTGGATAGGGTTGTGTTCACCAGTGTGTGTTTAAGCATCAGACGCAATCATTTCTGGTTTTTGTTCTTGCAGCAGCATCCCTGTTCATCAAGCCAAGAAGAGGAAGCACTCTGAATCTCCCAACAGCACCTTGAATTCCCAAATCCTCACAGGTATCATCAAACAAGAACCAGGTAGGCAGGCATCTTTCTTCCCTCCCTCACCTCCTCTACCTCACGCTCACCAGCTCTCACTAACCCTTAAAACAGATTTACAGAACAGAACGTTCATTACATGAAGCTTCAACACGTTAAAGTCAGCTGTCTTAAATGTGTTTGTCACAGGTTTAATGCAGGATGCAGACAACACCTACCTGGACCCAAACTATCAGTGCATCAAGTGGCAACCTCACCAGCAGAACAAATGGACGCCCCTTTATGACGCCAACGGCAAGGACCTGTGCGTGGATTTCATCTTTGCTATATTGTGCAGAAGCAAAAAGAGATTAATGGATTTTATAGAGTCAGAAATGAACTATGATTTAATTGGTTACTAGAATAATTCAACAAAATGCACGACAGGAGTGGAAAAGTAATGGCTTTCCACAACATTCCTGCGCAGTGAGGTATATGTGGGAGTGAACAAGAGCAGGGTTTCAATTTAGACAGACAACGTCGACGAGGATAAAGGGGGAAAAAAATGTATTGCACCTCGTTGTGCTTTTGCAGTGCCAAACAAGATAGGGAGGGAGGTTGGAATGAACTCCTAGGACCTTTGAGATATGTTATCAAAACCACCTGGTTGACCATTGCAGCTCTAAGCACACAATGCTTAAATTATGAAAATATAAGGGAGTGACTTTTTCAAAATTACTAAATTTTAAGGGAACTGCTAATCTGAGGTGACCTACAATTAGCAGAAGGATACAGATGAATAGACATGTTAATACTTTAAAAATATGAAATTTTGTTGATAGCTTGTCATTTTTCTGAACTTGTAGAATGAAACCAAAAGTATTTTGGGTCTAGTTTCTAGTGCAAGTATTTTATTACACTCGAAATAAGACAAAACAAATTCTTAAGATACACCCAGCCAGCATACCTAGGTGGGTCCCATATGGGGATAAGGAGGGCAGACAATATGGACCACCGCCTACATGGGCCCTACATGAGCCCTAGATGGCAGTGGACCTACATGGACCAACCCATGTGCGACACATATTGTCTGCCCTCCTTTTCCCCATATGGGGCCCACCTAGGTATGCTGGCTGGGACAGGAGCTTGTTTCAAGTCAATAATTCCTACATATTTATAAAAATCTGCCAGTTCCACTGGAAGATTTTTCACTTAAAAATTAATTGTTAATAAAGTGAAAAAAATCTTCCAATCAAAATATTGATTTAAAATTATTTTTATCAATATTAAAGAATTCTTTACTTAAACTGAGAGACAATAATTTGTATTTTCTGGAAACATAATTCATATATTTTTGGAAAATAGCCTTTTATTTTACAGAAAGTAACATATAAGTTTACCTAGAATAATAAAAACAGAGTCACCTTTAACCTACTAGAATGCAACTTAATTCTAAAAAAGCATCAAGTACATTCTGTGAAAATAACATGTAAATTCAGCAGATTTTCTTCTTCCCTGTTTAGACCGATGCCAACTTACCGCGTCGATGCTGACAAAGGCTTCAACTTCTCCTTGGCTGACGATGCCTTTGTGTGCCAGAAGAAGAACCACTTCCAGGTCACAGTGTATATCGGGATGCTTGGAGACCCTAAATACATCAAGACGAATGAAGGCCTGCAGCCCATAGACTGCTTTTATCTCAAACTCCATGGAGTGAAGGTGAAGGAAACATGCTGGATAGTCAAAGCCTAATTTCAGATGTATGTATGGTACCAACTTGGCTTGATTAGGTCCTTGGATGATGAACAACCGGACATTTATTACTTTCAATATTCTACAAATTGTAGAATGATGAATGATATGGAAAAATACTCACATCTTTAATTTGACACCTAGTGTAAGGGTGTGTATTTATTATGTACTCAATTTTTGTTCTGCGCCTGCAGGTGGAAGCCATGAATCAATCAATCAGTGTTGAACAGTCGCAGTCTGATCGCAGCAAGAGGCCGTTCAAGCCAGTGCTGTAAGTCCCTGCTCCTTAAATCACTTTGAAACAATCTTAAGAATAATCATTCCCTTCACTGTATTTGTCTTTGTGTGCCAGGGTCACGTTGCCCCCTGAGCAGGTCACCAAAGTTACAGTAGGACGACTCCACTTCAGCGAAACCACGGCAAATAACATGAGGAAGAAGGGCAAACCAAATCCCGATCAGAGGTGGACAAAGTGTGCTGCATAAACGTGAAATATTTGGACACATTTATGAGCCTTCGGAGTCTCCTGTTTTTGACTGCATTCATCTTTACAGGTATTTCATGCTGGTAGTGGCCCTGCATGCACAGTCCCACAGTCAGAGCTACACTGTGGCTGCACATGTGTCTGAGAGGATCATCGTCAGGGTAACGTCTGGCCATGTCTGTTTCCTTCTTACAGCAATCATATCCCGTGTGAATGTGGATCTTTTCTATTGATCAGCTGCTTGGCCCTTTCTAACCTCATCCTCTCCATTCCTATAACCTGTGTGTGAATGTTCTTAGCTTTACATTTTGAAAAAAATTGTTCCCCAGAGCTCACATGATGAAAGAATACATGATGCTGCTGTCCTGTGAAAAGACTGTTCAGATAATTCATCTGTTTTATGAGCAAAATGTGTTGAAGTAGATGCAGAGTGTGCCCAAACTGCAAACTTTGAAGGCTGATTATATCAGCAGCGGTACAACAAATAATGGCGTGAATAAGGAGATGGAGTACAGTTTCAAATATAAGTATATAAAAAATTGGTGGTTGCAAAAATTGAAACATAAAACATTAATTTCAATTTTTAAACTAAAAAACTAAAATATTATGTATTTATTATGCACCCATAATAAATACATAATATTTATTATTATGTATAATAAATATACATAATACATTTATGCGTATTCTTCTCATGGTCCTTCGTCCTCTAATTCATCTTAAAGGACATGTATCACTTCTTGCAACAATTATGTTCAGACAAAGTGGTGAGTGACCACTCATGGTCTAAATTATAATTTTAAAAACTAGAAATCATGGTAAATATAATTTCTGCTCTGGTTCCGATCAACATTCTTGTTTCATTTACACAGACACTTACATTTCTCTGAAAAATTGTGAAAACTGTGAATCACAAGAATTAGCTACTTTTAGAGACATGGCTCCAAAAAAGCAGGTGCAAGAAGTGGATTGCTCTTAAAAACAATAGAAAGGCCAAATGAAATTTAAAGATTTCCTCAGTCTGAAGTAGGTTAACATTTGCTCTTTAAAACATGAAATCTAAACTTTTCAGATAAAAACTTTTTACTGGACAGCAATTTATTGTATTTATTTTACAATTATTTATCATAACTGCATGAGATAGAGAAATATAATGTGTTTTTGTAACTAGACCATTTACTTGTTTTGAACTTTCTGTGATATAGAAATAAGACTTTTATGATGTAAAATGTGTAGTTGTGATAACCAAAAGTGTATGTAAAGTAAATACAATAAACACAAGCACAGCCATGGTGAAAAAAAAAAAGTAATTTAGTTAGGTTTTGTATGAAGTTATGATTTCTGAGCTGCCGGTTTTCCAGTGTTTATTCTTTTCATATTTTGTTCTTAATGTTTAAGATGTAATATAATATATATTGGATTTGGGTTCATACATTTAAGGCGAAATTTAAATGTCTTCAGAACACGGTAAAGACCAGATTGTTCTTATAGAATATAAGATGGACGTACTTTTTTACCATGGCTGTAAGCACAATATTCCAAATATGTGTTTTACTTACAATGTGTACCACATTGCTGTTTTTTAATATGTGAATCTGATTCCCAGTGTACCTCTTCCTTTGATTTTTTTGCGACAGGCATCCAACCCAGGCCAATTTGAAAGTGACAATGAGGTTCTGTGGCAGCGTGGGCAGCTGCCGGACTCTGTGTACCACCATGGCAGAGTCGGCATTAATACAGATCGTCCAGACGAGGCTCTTGTTGTGCACGGCAACGTCAAAGTCATGGGATCCCTTGTCCATCCATCAGACATCAGAACAAAAGAAAATGTCCAGGAGGTCAGGATGAGTATTTGTGACTGTGGGTGCTCTAAAACAAATTCAGATGTCATCCATGTACCTCTTACATAGCACAAGGAATGCAACAATATATACACCTCACTGGATAAAACATGATATTGGGTCCATGAGAACAAGATGCAACAAGATTCTAGCAATTGTAGGAGAAATCTAAAAACTCTTGCAAATTTGATTTCACAGGTGGAGTAAAGGTTTGATTAGTCATGAACTGTGATTTAAAGATTTTTAACTGGTTGACAATATTCCAGTCCTGATTGATTCTAAGTTGGTCCTATGCAAAAGAACTGAGAATGTTCTTTTTTTGTGTTTTGTGTTATACATTCAAATTTCTTTTCTCTTCTATTTTAAGAGTTTTAGGCTGCTAAGTGTTGTTAGCCTGCCTGGCAAGTAGTCTTTATTTTCTAACTCTGTAAATAGACCAAACAGGAAGTACATCCTTTTCTACTTCAAAGTAAGGGTCTTAAACATGCACACATTAGAGCTCAAACAAACACCTTCCAGTTCTATATTTATAATAGTAGCACACACTTATTCAACCAGAAGAAGCCAAAGAAAAAAACAAACATATTACTGTTACTACCTGTCTAAAATAGCACAAAGGCAGATAATTAATAACAAAACTCTGGAATGTTGAATTTCATCAACATATCCGCCCATTGTATATTTGATCCTAGGATTATAATTCAGAAACGTTTTGACACTCCTGTGTTTCCTTTTTTGCCTTTTATAGAAAAAGCAGTGAGGTTTGACTCTCCGGGGTTGGGGTGGGGGGCTATTACACATTTTGCTGACCTTTCACCTATCAAGTTGTGAAACTTTCTTCTGTTTTCTTTAACATTACATAATTTTCCTAGTATTTTTTAGCTGTTATCTTTGCTTTGTTAGCTGTTCTGATATCAAATAAAAAATGAAAAGTTCCCCATTTTAAAACATCATACCAGTCATATATTGTATCATATAACTGCATTGTGTTTTTTTCTGCATTTCAAACTGTGTTTTAACACTTCTCATATAAAGCTACTTACTGGATCATACTTTTTGTATTCATACAGTGCTGTTATCGTTCATTAGGTTAACACCACAGACAATTTGAAACGGATTTCTCAGATGAGGCTAGTTAATTACCAATACAAGCCTGAGTTTGCTGCGACTGTGGGCATAGAGAACACAGCAGAGACAGGTAATGATTTCACAAATTATTTCTACTTCTGCAGCTTTATCTTCCTGGTACAGCTTTATATTCCACAATAATACTGTATTACAGTGTAATACAATATGTGTGTGCATTTTGCATTATCTGCATGTTGCCACATGTTCTTGTTGCTCTTTATGCTTCTACTTCTCTCCATGCAGGTGTCATTGCCCAGGAGGTTCAGCAGATCCTACCTGAAGCTGTTAAGGAAGGAGGTGATGTTGTTTGTGCCAATGGAGAAACCATTCCCAACCTTTTAGTTGTCAATAAGGTAAAGACTGTACAGAAATAAATTTTCCAACAAGCAGAACTTTTATATATTGTTGCCACTGATTGAATCCTGTTGTTTTTGAAGGAGCGTATCTTTATGGAGAATGTTGGAGCTGTGAAGGAGCTCTGCAAGCTGACGGACAACCTGGAGACTCGCATAGATGAACTTGAGCGCTGGAGCCGCAAACTAGCCAAGCTGCGGCGCCTTGACAGCATGAAGAGTACAGTGAGCGGCAGCACAGTGAGGTGAGAAAGAAACACAAATTCCTTTGCATTTTGAGGCATAAATCCACACAAAATATGCCATGAGCTCTATGAAAACAATTTTTTGTGTGTCTTTATAGCCAGTCGGGAAGTTATTTCAGCAGAACAGGAAGTGGTCCGCTCAAGAAGAAAACGGTCAAACCCGGGAGCAAGGTGCGTGGCTGACTTATAGTTTTTAAGTGATACAGTGCTTTGGAAAACTCCCTATATTTTAGTGAACTGCAGTCTGTACAGATGTCATTGTGTGTAATCTGCCTGTTCCAGAGCTCACCTTTTGATCAGGGCTGCATCAGTCAGAGGTTCATGCAGGGAATCATCCTGGCTCTTCTTATTGTCATGGCCTTCAGGTTTGTACGCAGGTTTCCAGGTGCAGTAATGGGGGTACATGAAAGTTGCTATGCATACATCTGGTTTGATCGCCTGTTTGCTTGTTTGTTTGCAGCGTCATTTCGATGTCAGTCCTTTACGTTCTTACTCTTCACCATCGAGGAGCCATCACAGAGAAAGATGGGTATGCACTTTTCAGATTCAGAGACAAGCTTACCACAGCATGTCTCCATTTCTACTTTTAAAATGATTCTGTTAACTATGTCTCTGTTTCCTGTAGCTATGTTACTTCTTGTGTTCTCTACATCTCTTGGATGCCTATCTTCACTGCTACTATAACTGTCTGTCCGCCTGTCTGCACATGGTACACTGCCAGCTTTTCTACAACTTAAGTTTCCTTGAGCTCTGTCATTCCTAACTTAAATTGCTCAGCTGTTACTGTTGAAATCACATATGGTCACAATATAAATCACTGGAATGCATTAAAGTATGTTTCTGATTGGTGCAGGTCAAGAGCTGCACTGGAATCATCCCGCAAGAATCCTTTCACTTCAGTCTCTACCACACCTGCACCAGGTAATATCGACTTCAATTTGAATGTGAAATTATTCAGCTTAATGAATTAAGCTCGATCATGTTGTTTTTTTTTCACTTTTATATTAAACACCAATAGCTTGCTGTTCAACCACAACTGCAAACAACCAATCAGCAACCACTCTGACATTGAGTAGTAACCAATCCACATCTGGTGAGAAAAATTAACATATCAAATACTCATATTACACAGCAGATGTGCTCACTGTACAGATGAATTATCTGTCTTCTCAAGGTTTGAGCATCCCAGTTCCCACTCCTGGCACCATCGTTAAGAAGGCCAAGTCCAGACAAATGGACAAAGATGGCCATAACAGGAACCGTCTCAGCCACACATCAGCACCCATGTACTTTGCCAAGTCCAAGAGACCTGTGTCCCCAGATGCAGAGGGAATGGGAACCACCTATCGGTTCCCTCCAGGTCAACAGCCAGCACCACGCAGACAACGCAGCCTGCATGCCAAAGGTACCTGCATAACCACAACCCAGCCATGACACTTCTCCACACAGTAGCAGACAGCACACAAATAATATGAAGCATTGGATTTAATGACCACAAAATCAAGATTGTGTATTTAATGTATGACAGTATAAGTCTGGCTTAGAGAACATGATACATTTTGTTTTTCCATCACAGGAACAGCGACAACTCCGTCTCTAAAAAGTGTTCACATTGTGGAGACAAACCAAGAAATCACCTCCCAAAGTTGTGAGTCAGCGGAAAGCTGCAGGTCTGAAATGAGAAGAATAGTAATTCTTGGTTATTGGTGGACATATATAGATATTTTTACTATGACTTTCAATATTTCTTATTAATGCATGTTTTGTGTTCCTCCACAGCTACACTCTATCACTTAGGGGACAAAAAAATCATTCCATACCACTAATTACACTACGCATGATGTAAGTATAGCATGGGTGCACTATAGCACTAATGATGTGATTGTGTTTAATCATAGTTGTGGGGTTTCTATTGGATCTTAAAATGTCATGGATCTCATTATTTTGTGTTTCCAGATATTTTTTCCTTGCCTTATTTTCTAGGAAATTAAAATATAAACTCTTAAACAGGATTTTGCACTTATTCTTATCATTTGTTATATCTTCCAAATACAATTTTAACAGTAAGATTTCCGACCTCTGATTTTTTGAGTTACTTATGACTAACAAAGACATCGACAAACTCATTTATCTGTAAAGGCTTCAATAAAGATACAGGCATTTCTCAAATGGTGAGAAGTGTAAACCTTGTTATGCTATTATGCTATTATACTATTTTATTTTATCACTGTGTTTTCAGCTCATTAAAATCCTGATTTCAGAGGTATCTGCTGCAACAAGTAAAAAAAAGATGGAAATTGTAGTCTAGAAATGATGAAATTAACAATACAGATTCATATCAAGCTGAGCATTTTATCTGGTAATGTTAAGTTTAGTACTGGCCATTTTGCCCCACTACTCTTTCACATTGTAGTTTAACAAAACTTACTTTTATTTATTTTTTGTTCTGTTTTTGTTTTTATTAACGTGATTTTGATTTTGTTTATGATCATTGTTAGCCTTTTTTTTGTTGTCTTTCTCTCTTTGACTTGAACATACAATGGGAATTCATGCTGTAGACATGTTCTTATTTAAAGGCCTGTGACAGTGTAATTGTCCTATGGTAACTACTATAGTTACATAGTTTCTATGAATTTATATTATGAATGAATATAAATTAATTTATATTCTTTCATTATAAAGAATATAATGACATTTGTTTGTTTTTTTTCAGATCAAGAAATAGTGTGTGGGTGAAACAATGTGGAGCCACCAAAGGACGTTTATGTCCCAACCACACAGAGTCAGAGCTCTATAGTGGACAGAGTACATCTACAAAGGTATATCTGACCTAAAAGTGATCAGTATCGCTTATGTAAACTATTTATATTTTCAGAGCATACATTACTGATTTGCGTCACGGATAAAATCTCTGCTTGTTTCTAGGGGAGTCATCACCTCTGGTCAGTACCCGTGTCGTCTTTCCAAGACGTCACCTATCACTTCCGTGTCTCTCACTCTGTGAGTAAACCTGACCTAGAAAAATAAGGGACTCACTCAGATACTAAAATTGTCATCTGACTCCCTCAATTTTCTAGATCTAGTGGAATAATCTAGATTTTCTATGATTGTGTTGATTTTAATATATTTGTTCATTTTTTTGTTGACAGGGAGAAGTGAGTTGTGCCACTGAAGAAAAAATCCCATTGCACTCTGACTACCATTTTCTCATTCAAAGCAGCTGTGTGTGAAGAGGGAGTTGACGTCTGCCTGTTTCTTCACACTTCATCGTGTATTTCCTGTTTGTGGTTCTGGATGCAGACTGTGTATGATAGAATAATCTTTTCTTATTAATGTACATAATTTTAAAGATTTTCGTGAGGAACAAAATTTACCACTGTCCCAACTGCAATTTGTACCAAATTAATTTTTAGTAAGTGATTCTTGATTCCTGTGATCACTGGAATCATAGTTCCTCCATAGTTGTTGGCACCCTTCATTCAAAACGTGTAAAAATCCTGAAAATAACTTCAGCTGTGATTGCTTTAGAATAATCTTAAACGGGGGTGAAATGTGCGTCATGATTCAGACTGAAAGAAACTCTCATGCCAAAAGATGTATTCATATGTGAACCACTTATAGACAGAGGGACCTTTAAGCGTTACTCTTTGCATTATATTTATACTTAGCCTAAACTTCTACATTACATTTTGATCTATTCTCTTAAATTCATCACACATGTTTTTAATTGCATTCAGGTGCTGGGACTGAGGATCTGTTTTGGATCATTAAACTACTGAAAGTACCAATGATGATCCATTATCAGTTTTCACAGGATTTTACTCAAAACATTGTGGAAATTCGGAAGTTTATGTTGATCTGCGCTCGAACAAGGCCTTTGGAAGACCACCAGGCAAACAACAATGTAGCTCTGTTGTCACACTAAACAGTGGGCATTATGTGGTTTTATAAATATTTATCATATGTTACTGATTTTTCATTGCTATGGAGATTTTATTTTGGATATATTTTACATCCTTTACCATCTTGCTTCTGTGGGGGGTAGCAAGATAATGTTTCCTCATCTAGCCTTTTTGATTGCAGCTTAAGTTGTTTTAATTTTTATTATAATTTCTCTATAAATAGATGATCAATGCGGGGGAGAGATGTTCTCTTGTTTTTTTTTGTATTTTATGGAGTGACTAAGAGCCATTGGGATCCTTATGATGTTATGCTTATCTGCCATGTAACTTTAAGTAATTTCTTAAAGTTAGAGTCCCTAGAGCTTCTGATTAGCTCACCAAATAGTTCAACTTTAGTTAATTAATTATAGCAGACTTGCTGAAGTCTTCATTGGTGATTTCATTAAAAGTTATTATTTCTTAGCAAATTGTGTGAGATTACAGAACTGCAAGAAAGACTTCTACATTTTCACACATTATTTTTTACCAGGGGTGCCAGAATTATGGAGGCTGCGATATGACACACTAAATACTGTAACTCCCATGATGCAAGCAACATCCAAGAATATATAGTTATCTTTACATTTGATCAAAATGTCTTCCAGCTACAGCATTAGCCAAAAATATGTATGCCTTAGGTACTGAATATACCTCAGTTAGAGAACGCTGGTAAATCCTTAGTCTCCACAGTGGAGCTTCATGTCGAGGCTGCTACTGGCATCTACACTGTCCACTTCATCTTTATGGAAAAAATAAATTAAACACTGTATGGAGTTATAACACTGAATGACTCATAAAATGTTTATGCATTTGGCTACACTGAAGTTGCTCTTTCTAGAAAGCTGTAGTGGAAATATGAGTTGAGACCCCTGAGCCATGTCTTCTGCAAAATCACTGGAAGATATTTGTGTAGAATAAAACTGGAAACTAGAACAAATCACTGGAAACAAACATGATGATACACTGTTGCTTTTAGGATGTGGCAGAGGAAATAAGTCTTTTACTGACAATATTTCAACCAACACTGGAATAGCTTACACTGTACTTTTTAACTGGACAATACTGGTAAGGCATAATTGATGTTATCGCACATTTCAGGTGCAATTTCAGGTGCATGTCCAATCATTTCTCTAAAATACTACATCATGGCTTTGAGGATAGATCTCTTCTGGTGTATTTTACCTTTTGGATCATGGAACTGTGTGTCTGAAAGGGGAATTATAAATTAGAAAATTTTGCACTGGTTTTACTCTTCTGTGTATTTTGTTGGGTCACGATTAAACATTTTCCCCATGCCTTAAACGAACTAAGACTATGCAGTGATAGTGTTTGTATTACATCTGTATTATATGTTTTGTTTTTAATTTTCGTTTTTATTTCTAATAATTTTTTGACATTTTTCTGACATAATGTGTTGATTAAAAACTGTCATGTGTTGTGTGTTTAAAACATCTATAATCAGGAAAAACAACAGCAAAAAAAGTAACTCAAACTAGCAATGAACGGGAAGAACAGCCATCAAACAGAGATTATAGCATTTATAATGTAGACTGTGTGATTCTTTCACTGTACTCATGTGGGTAGAGGGTACTATTTTAGCTATTTAAAAAGCACCAGTTAGCATAAACCACTGTAGCACTTTTGTCACTGTACATAAATATATATATGAACTGCTTTCGCTTCATCCAATGCATGAGGCTGATGTCAGATACCCAAGGTAGAACTGCATTCCATGTTATTCTGTTGCATCATTTTGTACCTCCTTTTTATCTGATGTGCTTTGTTTTTTCTGTTTGTTTGTTTTTTATCAATAATATATTAACTTAGCGTAAGATGGGCACACATTTGCAATTTTAGATCTATTTGTAAAAGAAGAATAGCATAAGGATGAAGTTTATTGCCTGGAATAATATCACTACTTTTAAACATTTTATTATTAAAGCTTTTTGGGGGGTCAAAAATACGCTGTAATACTATGATTGCATGCTGCAAATAAATTGATTATTGCATTGTCTGAATGCGTCTCCTTTTTCTTGGGACCTACTGGATCATGCTTCATCCTGACCACTGGATGGCAGTCAATCATTTAGAATTACAGAAAGAAAATAGTACAATGTGCCCTGAATTTTGTCTTTCAGGTGAAAAACGTCTAATAAAAAAGACTAATTGATGACTGTTTTATTGTAGATCACTGGATAAAAATTAAAGACTAAATAATGAACAAAATGTACATAGCACGGAGAAATTCGAAAGACAAATTTTCCTGAAAGGCAAAACTGAGGGATAAAGTTATTAGACGTAATGACGTCATGCCTACGTCCAAAAAAAACCAGGAAGAAGTAACCAGTACGTGGCCTTTTCATCTCGAACAGTAGCTGCGGGAATCTCGCTTCGTCACAAAATGGTAATGAATTACGATATTAATTACTCAATGTATATCATATTATGCTTTTATACATGCAACCTTGATATATTTTGATAGCTTTGTATTCTAGTTCCCGGATAAATACAATACATTTTCTGAAAAGAGCAGCTAGCAAGCATGCAAACGTTGCTGAGCAAGTCATTAAATGTCTTCAGTTTATTTGTATCACTTTCCAAAGCCGGAAATTGTTTTATTTTGCGTTACTTTGATAAATTTCAGTATTTTTAAGCTGCTTGTGTGGCTGCAGGAACTAGAGGCCATGACCAGGTACACCAGCCCGGTGAACCCGGCGGTGTTCCCCCACCTCACTGTGGTCCTGCTGGCCATCGGAATGTTCTTCACAGCCTGGTTCTTCGTGTATCCTTTACCTGGTTCTGCTACATTACTGTCCGTTGTACAGTAATGTACAGGAGAGTATTAAATGTCCATTGTCTCCTGTGGATGATTCTGGGTCAAGATTATATTTCGCCATATATTGCAACTTCAATTTTCTATCATTTGTAACTCATGTAATTTGAAATATCTCCTACATTGATTGGAAAATGGGAGTTTTAGTGTTTCAGCGTTATAGACAACACAGTTTGCAGGGACTGAACAAATATATGATGACATATCAATTCACTGGACTATGAATGTTTGAAATCAAACTTACAGCTGGGGGGAATAAAGTGGACTTGAAAAAAAACAAAGTCAGGACATTTTGTGGTAAAATATATTTAGAAATGCATCATTTCTTTTGCTACAAATAAATCACGTTAACATAGTGTGTCAAAAAATAAATATAACTAGGATCAAAAAATGGTTTCTCGCTACAAACCTTTGTGCAATTATGTCGATAATATACAATGACTGTACAGAAAATAACAATTCCTCAGTTTTTGTTTGCAAACAAATACAATTTATTATCATATAATGACTAATTATATTTCTTTGGGGGGTTTTCTTCACAAAAATAAATTATGCTATGCAATAATTGCTCATTTACACATTGTACCAAAAAACAAAACAAAAAAACCAATGGGAAGATTAAGCATTTCTCTGCCAGTACAACAGGTTCAATGTCATAAAAAATTCCAATGCTGGGATGAATTCTGTTGGCCTGACAGCGATAGAGTGGAATTATGAAATATCTTGGCAGTAAAAAAATTATTATGGACATTTAAAACAAACTGAGGAAATACAAATATTAAAATTAGAATAAAAAACCCAATTGGTGGGTTTGATGTTAATGCTTTCACCAGTCTATTTAATGCATATTAGACTGAGAAATGTTTTTTTGTGCTTCTGTCTGAGATTACCTGAACTATTCATCAGTTATGAAGTAACATCAACAAAATACACAAGGGACGTCTACAAGGAGCTGCTTATCTCACTGGTGGCTTCGCTTTTTATGGGCTTTGGTGTGCTTTTCTTACTGCTGTGGGTTGGCATCTACGTATGAAGGTACATTTAACATCTTGTCATTTATATTGCTAGTAGAGGTTCATGTTTCTAACTGAATTGTATCTGTTTCCTGCTGTTTCAGGTAGCTAAGTCAAAAGAACATCACACATTCCAACTGGGCAAAGAACATCCATCACAACTTACAAGATTCTGGCTTTTAATTTGATGGCACTGACAATATTATTTGAATCACATGGACTCTGGATTTCATTTCACAAGTAAAAGGGGATTTGTACAAATTATGGTGTCGTTCTTGAAGTCTTTTGAGTGTAATTCTTCTATTAATATTTTAATAATACAATGCAGACAGATTAGGATTAACGTAGGGTCATGTTTCACAACAATAACTTGTGTTTTGTTAAATCTGTAATTTAATGGGAAGAGAATGGCATGGCTGTCTAGCTAAAGTCATAAAATGATTCAGAGTTCAGGTTTGAAGATGGCCTTCAGTCATTCACTCCTAAAGTCAGAGTATTTCTAGAAGAAGCAAACTGCACAGAAAAGCCCTGGGAGGATTTCCAACTCAAGACATTCTTGCTACAAGGCGACTTTGCCATCATGGGGGCTTTAATCTCACTTAAGTTTTGGCTGCTTTGCAAAGAAGGGGCAAAAATTTCAGTCTTTAGTTATACAAATATCATTCTGACAAGAATCCTTACTGCAGTGGCCAGTGGAAGGCTCTATAGAGTATTAAATCGTGGCTTCTTAATGTAAATGCGTGCCAATCTTCATATTTTTATTTGTAGAAAAAAAATTAAAACCATGTATAATTTTTTATCCTTTTCACAATTAAGTGCCGTTTTGTTTTGGGCAATCACATAAAAAAATTAAGTTTGTGATATTAACTGGACAGAGTGGGACAGCTACGTTTGCAAAGCAGGAGTATTTAGTTTTATACAAACGATACTACCTGTCTCAGAACAGCCTCGCAGCTTTAACCAGGTTGAGAATAGTAAGTTATTTTGTCACACTGAAGGCTATTTGTGGTGTGTTTTACTAGTGGCACCTTAAAGCCTCAATCCCTGATTAATCTTTGGGTTAAAAATAGGGCACCCTGCTTCACCTTGTCTTCTGGATAATACTGACCAGCCTACTAATGAAGGATTACACCGTAATTAGACGAGGATTATTTAATAATAAAAAAACATTGAACACAATACAAAGATTCCAACTAAAAACCCAACAGAGTTCACATAGAAATTGGCTTGTTTAACTCACTTTTACAATGTAAACAGCACAGGCTAACATTTTATTAAGGCCAAAAAAAACCCCATCTGATTTCTTTCTTTGAGGGAAATAATCAAATTCTACCAAATGGACCAGGACTACATCTTAGAGTTGATGGGTACAAAACATAAAATGAAAGGAAGGCAGGCCAAACTTTTATCATTCTTTTGTTTGCAGTACGTGTGTAGTAGATTGTTTTTAAAAGGCCACAAAGATTAACAGGCTCAATCCTGATTAATGCTATACTACATGTGCCATCCTTGGCTTGCCTGCCAGTGTAAACCATTTAACTGCCTGTCTGCCTCACTTTGAGGAGCCAGTTAAAACAAACTGTGAAACTTTGAGTCATTCACTAACAGAGCGTGAGTTCAATCTCTGCTCAATGGCAACTCTCTTACAGTCCAGCGCATTACAAGCATAAAATATAAGGAAATCATTCAGATATCAGTCACTGGTGAGTATGCCCAGTCTTGTCAGATGGCAGTTTCCACAAGGAGCCTTTATTGTTTCTCTCCAAACTGTCCCGTTGTCACTGACGAGCTCTGGCAAATTGATCACGGAGCCACATAGAGTCCTCATACAGCCTCGGGTCCCCCATGTGCTCCGCTGTGCGCTTGTATAAGTAGTAGTACAACACAGCCGCTGTTAACAGACACAAGCTGTAATGAAAACCAAGAGTAACTGCGTTTGTGTCTGTTTTATCTTTGAATTAATTACCTGTTCTCTGGAAAACAAAGAGAGCCAGAAGACCATCTGTCCACACAAAACGGTTTGAATCCAGCCATCTGAGGTTCTGGGAGCAAAAAGATGAAACACAATGCAAAACAATTACACAGGGCTGTGAAAATGTATCTGCCCCCTTACAGATCTCTCAGGATTATTTTTCAATGATTTCATGGAATGACGGGAAAAATGCAATCCAAGCCAACTTAATCATGATATGAAAAAGGAATTGTGTCCTAAGTCTTATAATTGGCTGTGCCATCCATGAGTCTTTTAAATAGCTGTCGAGAATATTTTGCTAAATAGAAACATTATATTTTTGTTTTTGATTAATAAACACAGATTTTGTTTGGCGAACATCAGGTTTCCAGTGAGGTCTGGCACTCATTGGAAGCCTTGTCAATGGGGGATGGTGTTTTGCTTTATGCATTTTGTTAATGGTAAAGGGGTTGCACTTGTATATCATTTTATAAAATCAGAGGACTCCAAAGCACTTTACAATCAGTCCCTGGCTTGTTTAATGACACTAATGGTGGTAAGCTACCTTGTAGCCACTGGGGCAGTCTGACAGAATAGAGGCTGCCACTCAATCGACACCACCTCTGACCAAAGATACTGAAGGAAAGTGACTGAGACAGACGGAAGGAGGGTTCAAACTGGCAACCCACCAATTACATCATGAACCACGACCTCCTCACCCACATCCTACTTCATACTGTCAGGTTTTTGTTCATAATTTCTTAATTAGCTGGGCCAGTAATCAGGCAGATGTGGGTTTCCTGTGGTTAATCGATGGCTGAATTGATTCCTCAATAAATGAAATCGTTTTAAAACTGCACTTTGTATTGAAAATGTAAAATTTATGGAAAAAAGAGGTCAAAAACTTTTTCACAGTACTGTACACTGAAAGAGCGTATAAGTTAAGTCAGACATGTGTTAATTTCTGAGTTTGTGTTTGCAAACAACTGTCTGTGAAGGCTGAAGCATACCAACACCCAGCAGTGGAAGCAGATGCTGAGGGTCAGGTAGAGAGCGGAGACAACGAGCAGAGCCCTGAATCTGCCCAGCAACACAGACACAAGGCCGACCTGGAAGACGTAGGTGTTGAACATCATCAGGAGGATGATGATTACGTTGAACAAGATGGCGATGTCCTGGATGCTGCAAACACAGGTTTTGTTGGTTTATTTGGAGTGTTGATTTTGGTCCGATGACAAGAACATGAGGTGGGTTTTTTCCAGTCGCTGATTCTGACTGGCGTCTTCAACAAAATAATCTACTGCTTTGCTGTCCTGCTCTTTATATAGTAACACAACAATAAGCTTTATGTTTGGGTTGAGCCTTCAGTCTTAATAAGAACGATGGATGGTGCTCCTTTGGTCACCAGGTGGAGGAGGGGCAGGTCAGCATCACTCGATGTTCTTACACTAATTTCGGTACATACTATTTTTAAAACCCTAGTAGACTTAGACAACGGTGGAATAGGATATTATCAATTCAGTTTTTTATCTTAATTGAGAAACACCACAGTTAGATAGTTGGCACCAGCAGAACTATTGATCTTTTAAATAATCATATTAAGAATTTACCCGCCGGCAAATTATGGTGCAGATTATCAATCATCTGCAACATGACTTTTATATATCTGTATATATATTTATACTTTACTCATAGTTTTTCAGTAATTTTTTGTGTACTCTGGCGAAAAATATTTTGTTGCCAAATTCACTGTTGTGTCTGTGCGATGATGATAAACTACATCTAAGAAACTGGATTTCTCATCTAATAGGCTGCTTCAGTTCCTGAAGAAACTCCTGAAACATCTTCAGTTAAGACACAAATTTCAATTAACCTTCTCCTTAAACGCCTGGAATTTAGAAGCCAGTAATAAATTAATGTCAATGTTAACTAAAATATATGACAAAGGTATAATTTCTGGAATGCCTAAAAAATTCAGGAATCAAAAAAAAAAAACTGAACTGTGATTTTTTTTCTCACATTTCTCACATCACACTTTTTTGTGTGTAGAGCTAAATCTGTATTACTTTCTAATGAAAGTGATACTCATCACTTTCATCTGTTTGAAACTGAAGCTAATTGTATTAACTGTACAGTTAATTATACAGTTAATTGTATTAACTGCATTTAACCCGGTTAATGGTATTAACTGCATTCCAGTTTATACAATTCACTGGAATACAAAACCAATAAATATATTGGTCCCCAATATATTTATTACACATATAAGACTGCCTATTTTCACTTGATCAACTACTGATAAATCCTGAAAAACCTTTCTGTAGGCAAAGAATGAAAAAAGCTAAGTTTTTTCAAATTTTGCTTTTGAAAAATTTTTTTAAAAAATGTTAGGGACAAATAGACTTCTCACAATATGCAATAAATCAATAAATCGGATGATAAATTAAAACAAGCTCGATAATTTCCAATTGCATAATTTATCTATTTTTTCTTTTCTCTGTCAAAAAGTGGATAACATAAGTCTTCAGTCTGGTGCATTGGTCTCAGCTAGCCCCTTTTTGAAGGAAAGGGGCTACAAGGCTCTGTTGTTAACAGAGCCTTCATAACTCATGAAGGCTTGTTCGTTGTTTCTGTTGTTTTGTTTATTTATTTTGGATATTTAACATGTCTACCAGTTCCAGTATTACATATTCATTATTTAATACAGAGATTAAATAATGAATGCATGATTCAAAGATTACTGATCTTTAAGAGGGTGAACTTGCATTATTATGCCACTACCATTATATTACAGGAAAATAGTCTAAAAACAACAATATTATCATTTATCACAATAACTTCTGTGACAATTTATCATCAAGCAAAATTTGTTATTGTGACAGGCTTAGGGTCAAAGGATGTGCTTTGATGTACAAATTGGGATTGTTAAATCCTTCATTTTTTATTTGATTACAATCTCTCTTATATGTGTTATCATTTTTTAACAAAAATGCAAATCATTCAAAATCAGATTTGGCAGCTCAGAAATAAAAAAAAAATCTCAGAAATCGTATTGGTCAAAAAAGCCTTATCTTTGCATCTCTCAGATCTACCACTATTTAACTTTAATCAGATTATATCTAATAAATTACCATATTCTGTGACTTACATGAAAAGCACAAGTTGGATGACAGGAGCTCCTCTCAGAAGTTCACTGAAGGAATTAACGAAGAGGTCATAGGCCAGCAGAACCAGTTGGATTAGGAGCACCAGTGAGTAGTTTCCAGTCTGAAGCATCTTTGACCCGATCTTCACTGTCCTCTTTTCCTTTGTCTGCTTTCCTTCAGGCTTCTGTCTAGTAGATCTATTCGCTTAGCATGAACCCCGTACATTCTTCAGTACAAAAACACGGTCCATGTGGTTACACAAAGTCGAAAAATAGTCCATTCACATAATTCATTTGGTTGCTTTTTAAAAACAAATGTTCTGAAATATTTTTTGGCAGAGATAAAAGAAATCTGAGGACACAAGTCTGTCCAAACTGTCAGCGAAATTCTGGTACTTGAGCATGCTTTATCCTGTATGATGGCATTCTTCATGTAGAAATCTCCTTGAATGCATCACCTACAAAGAAAAAAACAGAGGCAGGAAAATAACAGGAACGTTCAGAGTAATGCAAAACTTCCAGCAGAACGTAAGATCCTCGGTTTCGTGGAAATCTCCACCGATACAAGGAGTTGATGTAAGAGCTCCTCTGCCTCAGACAGCTAAATTAGAAGTAAACCCATCCATGTAAGGTCATCATGCTGTTACACAGGCAGGCATGTATAAAGGTCGCTGCTGGGATTATGGCTCTGAGCGAACTAAATTTACGCGGGCACGACGACAATCTCTTGTTTTGTTGCTGTTGTTCTTCCATCTGCTTTTATTCCCCTAATGACGACTGTCTGGCGCTGTTTTGTTCTGTTAGCGGATAATCTCGGAGACGGATAAGAGTGGGATTTCTACAAAATCTACACACCTTTACAGTTACAGCAACTGTTATACAAGCAGAGCTTAAGAAAATGGTCATTGCCTACTCACCTGAAGTAAAAGCAGCTCTTCATTTCACCTCTTTCTACTTCCCCCCCCAAAAAATGATGATCGCTAAATGCATCCCCCAGCCCTTTTCAGCAGTATCGCATGTATTTCCGTAATTCCATGGTAACGCTTCATTTTTACCGTAATGGCAGCAAGGTGAGGAAAGTTCGTTTTTGTAGCACAACATAATAAACATAGTAATTGAAACTGCTTTAAAGAACAAATAAAACAACACAAGTTAATACATGTAAATACATAAAAAAGAATTACATCAAAAGAGCGAAAGTTTAATTTGAACATAGCGTTATTGTTGTTGTTGTTCTCGTTATTATTATTAGTAGTATTATTAGTAGTAGTATTCGTATTATTATTATTATTATTATTATTATTATTATTATTAGTAGTAGTAGTAGTAGTAGTAGTAATAGCAGTAGCAGTAGCAGTAGCAATAGTAGCAGCAGTAGTAGTAGTGCTTACAAATATGTTTTTCAAGGAGCCAATAATTTTTGCACACCCTTCACTTTTATGAAAGTCATTGCAGAGTCTGGTTGAAAAGACGACGTGCTTCATTTCTGACCAGCAGCTCTAAAATGTATAAAGTGTCAAGACCATCCAGTGCCATATAATCAAAATATTTGTTTTAATATATTATTTTACAAATAGTGAGCCAATGCGACGCTGAATGAAATGTAGCAAGACCCAAAAATGTAATTTTCCTGGCTACAGTAAACATTACGGTAAATATATGATATGTGCAGTCGCCCTCTACTGTCTAAGATAGGAACTTGAGTGACTGTCTTAAGTGATCAAAGGTAGTGGACGCTGTAGTAACGCGGCTGCGGTAGGTAAGTAATCAAACTTTTTCCAACTTCGGTTAGCTTATTATGCAACACGTGCCTTTTAAAATTAACTCTAACCCTCTTTTTACTTCACTAGTTCACTGTAAATTGTTGTCTCTGTGGGGGAATTCTGCTTTAATTAATCTTTAATGGTCTTTTGTGGTGGGTTTTATTTCCTCTGCATGAAATGCTGCCCTAAATTTCAAGTTTCGTATACACTTTAGGGCATTAAACGTGGCCTAGATGCATTTAACGAAATTATATATGCAATTTCAAACGGTTACAAAGATATGCACTTTGTAGCCGTTTTGTTTGCTAAACCTGTTGCTTTATTTCAAGCACGCTGGTATTTTTGGAAACATATGTTTGAAGTTGAACCACATAGTTAAGCGGAACAGCTTCTGCCACCTTTTTAAAAATAATATACAACGAATGGAGTATTGGAGTTTATGAACTTTGGTGTGGCTTATGGCTTGTTAAGACACACTAAATCTCTAAAACACACTGTTTGCACAAGTCTCTTATCTGGTGTACTATATCCTTTAGTTGAAAACTTCCCAGACTACCAGCTAGATAATTTATAACTATTATCAGCGTTTTGTTTTATTCCTTAACATATAGCAGAGCATAAAGATACAGTAGAAAGGTTAAGGCATGTAATACTGAGACTCACTTTAGTTCAGTATGTTCATCATTCCAACATATGAAAGTCCAAAATTGCTTTTGTTGGATTATAATGAAAAATGTGACATATGTGAATTCACTTTTACTGTAAAAAAAAAACCAAATTATAGCTCACTGTATTGAATAGAAAATTCCAAATGTTGATGTAGCTACTAATGCTGTTTCCCTTTAGCTCTTTGGAGTTAAATCTGCTTGTAATTGTGGCAACTTTGACAATGCAAACAACTGCAAATATTAAATTTGCATCTCTTTCCCTCGTTCGAGCTGCTCTCCCCTGCAAGAACGCATAATTCTTCTCATATGACACCATCCTGTTTTTAATCACATACACATCCTGCTTTGCTTTTAGGGAGAACATCTTGTTGTGCTCTGCAAAGCTGTATATGATCTGGACACACCTTGGATTTGGCAATAAATATGAAGGAATAATTCCTTCAGCTATAGTGGTGTTATACAAGATATCTGAAAACTGTGGTGTTGCTCAGACTGACAGCCTTCGTGTCACATGCTCAGTCACAGTTTACTCTGCTCCGTGTTTAACAAGGGAGTAGTCTCAAGGACACGTTCTTGCTAATTTAAGACAGCATTTTCTACAATCATACAAGCAAGACATTGGTTCCAGTTCACCAGGAGAGTTAAAGTCCTACTTTGTAGACTGGAGATAGACAAAACATAAGGACTGAATCATTTCTTACTCTTTTTTTGTCTCCCTAAAGGAATGTCTATGTGGCTGAATGATGGTGAAGTGCTGGTGGGCCAAGGCCGGGGTGAGGCGGTCCCACTGAGCCCCAGGCTGAGGAGCCTACCGTCTGGCAGCCCCAGACTGAGTCAAAGACGCAGCCCGCTGGCTTCACCACACGCCAGAGAGCCAACACCGCTGAGCCCACAGGCAGAGACCCTGGGCAAAGCCAAAGAGCTCTTTGTCCTGTGTGACAAAGAGGGGAAAGGGTTCATCACAAAAAGAGACATGCAGGTACTGTGGCTACATTGGTAAAGCAGCAACATTTAAGGACATTAATTTTTAAAGTGTTGATTTTGATGTTTTTGGTTCTGTGGTCAGAGGTTAGAAGGTGAGTTGCCGCTCTCCCCAGAACAACTGGAGACTGTGTTTGAAAGTTTGGACCGAGAGAACAATGGATTTCTCACTCCTGTTGAGTTCAAAACAGGACTTGGTGAGTGGGCTGTGAAACGAAGCAAAGCTGTTTGTGAGCCACAGTGTCTCACAACAAAAGGTTGAACATATTATTGGCTCCTTGGCTCAGGTGAACTGATGGATGTGGATGAAACGGCCGACCTGAGTCCGGATGGATCAGAGAGGGACGATGTGGATTGGTCCCAGGACCCCACCGCAGCAAGATTTGTCAACATACTAATGGAGCTGGGTGCTGACAAGATGTTCAAAGAGTAAGATATATTCCTTACTGAATGTTAGTGGAAATGTCCCTCGGTGGAAAAAAGGTTGCACATTGTCTCTGAGAAAGGTGGGTGTTGTACTTCGCTGGATGGCAGGACCTCCATGCTTTCAGCATCAGATGTCACAGAATGCTAATGAGTATGAAAATAATGTGAATCATGAGCTGTGCCATTTATCTGTGGTCCTACATTTTCAAACTATCAGGAAAAATAGAGATATATATTTGAAATATATTTATTGTAAAAACCAATGAAGATACTAAAATAGTTTATTTCTGTTAGTTTTTTGGCCTCCTGTCTGTAGATTGCGGAACTTTTTTTACAATCTGTTTAAAAATATTCTATATTTGCTAACATTAGATTCCAACATGAACATTGGGATATATATTAGATTTCATATACTGAATTTAAGCGTATGATTCTGTATTTTTAACAGCCAGCAGGAGCTTTTCACCCTGTGGTGTGATCTCCAGAGAGACAGCCCAGAGCTGCTCAGTGCCCTGGAGTCTCTGTTAGTCCATGCCATGTCCAATCTGCAGGACGCCATCAGAGAGAGAGACACTCTGGAGCAAGCTCTTCTCAGGTCACTCCTTCCCCCCGCTGCTTAAATGCTCTGCAGTTCATAGGAGAACCACTTGAAATGAGTTAATCTTTTAAACCTGTTCTTCTTCAGAAGGGAGAGCGAACATGACAAGATGATCCGATCCATATATGAGGAAATGGAAAGCCAGATCAGGGAGGAAAAAGAGAAATGGGCCGCTCAGGTACAGGTATACAATACTCTCAAGTTCTGGCATTCTTACTAAAGATGTGTTCAAAAGTCTGGTTGTTAGGGAGATTTAGTGGTCCCCCCCCCCACCCCCAATTTGCCTTATTTGCTGCACTTCTCACACTGTGAATTTAGGAGATCTCCTCCATCAACCTTTATTTAACCAGGATAAAAAAAATCTTTCTTTTTTTTTTACAAGAATGTCCTGGCAAGTGGCAGAGCATAGTTACAAGCAGTCAGTTACAGATCGACACACTTTTACTCAACAACATAATTGTTAAAAATGTAAAACCTTTTTACATTGCATACCTTGCATACCTTGCAGGTATGCAAGGTATTTTAAATGTTCCTGAAAGAATAAAATGAGACAAATTCCTTCAACTGATGTTTGTTCTAAAACTGATTCCATGAAATCAAAAGCCTTTTTGCTTTCAGTGCCATCCTCTACAATGAAAACCTCATATTTATATCCCAGGGAAATAGAAATATTTCACTTTTTTAAATTATTGCTTCATAAATATACTTAAGTTTTTGTCCAGTTTTGTGTAGATTATGCTAAAAGCTGCATTTACTTTAAATCTTTTTTATACATTTACTTCTAGAAGTTAAATTGAGTAATTCAACCAATGTACCATTTAGCAGAAAAGCCAAATTGTTTTCATTTCTTTTTGCTCTATTTTAAAATGAAGGACAGCTTAAAGGAGAAGCAGAAAGGCCAACAGTTGGAGGAGGAGCTGAAGCTAAGGGAACAGGAGTTGGAGAACACAATGAACAAGCAGAAAGAGGTGGGGGCATCCCCGCGGTGGTCGACACATCTCTCTGTAAAGTGTTTGTGTTCACGGGGCTCTGCCTTCACTTTCAGCTCGAGACCAGAATCCGAACGCTGAACTGTGAGCAAACCAACATCAGGGAGCAGAACCGGCAGCTGCGGAGCATCAACAGCCAGTTGCAGGAGCAGGTGGAGAGCAGCAGAGAGAGGCTCAGTCCGCACTGCGTCAGCTCAGCCTGCTGCAGTCCAGCGCCGCTCAGGAGCAGGTGGCCCGACAGAGGTCAGCACCAAAACACGTCAAGTCTGATGAAAGTTATTTAGATTCAGTTGGCTCAGTCAATGAAGAGATAACTTTATCAGTTAATATCTGGCAGGATGGTTATTCATTAGCACTGTTTTCTTATGTATCTCTGTAGGAATGTAATGAGGGTATCAAGAAACATCAAAAAGGAAAAGGAAAGTCTGGTGAGACAACTTGAGATCTTAAGGTAAGCTTAACCGGTCTCTTATCCCAACACAATCCAAAGATAGAAGCTATATCGCGAAGAAGGGAGTTTTAACCGCCATTGTTTTTAAGAGACATGGTTTTCATTAGCTGTTTTTATTTTATGCTGTGATGCATTTAAAACTAAACAAACCTGGTTGAATGTAAATGTTGATACTTGTAATCGGTGCTGCTATCTTGCAAGGTCCTGTTTGGGAAAAAGAGATTGTAGATCTCAATGTGTTGTTTTTATTTTTCTATCTGGTTGGATAAAGATTGTCATACATCAGTGTGTTGATAAAAAAGTGTTGATGTTGTCTCACTTTATCATGTTTCACTTTGACTTGTGACTATGTAAAAGTCAAATGATATTCTCTCTTTGATATAAACATTATTAATGTTTCTGTTCTCTAAAGTTAGTTGTATTAAATGGCAGCAATGTGAGATTTTACCAGCTAAATGACAATTAACTGCATGGACTGTTTGGTCCATGCAGTTAATTTTTTCATAAATGAGCACTTATGAAAAAATTAACTGTCATAAATTTACAGCCAATCCAAGAGAGTAAAGAACAAAGTCAGGCTTTAAGACTTAATAGACTAACTGCTCCGGTGGAGGAGGTTTTAAATTAATAGAATGGATTATGACTTCACTGTAGGAAAGATTAATCATTTTGACATTTCCTCTTTATATTAGCCATGTATTTACAAATTTCTGTTTGTTTTTTTTCTTTAGGGATATGAACAGGAGGCTGCGAGATGAGAAAGATGCCCAGCAATCACTTAAGCTGGTTAGTCACCGACACACTGTCCTTTCTTCGCAGCCATTTCCTTATCCCTTCAGTGAAGACCCTTGTCCTCCTTGGACCCGGCAGGTTTATCCAACCTGAGCCAATTCTTGGAAAAAGCACTTTGCTTTTCTCCATTCTCTGGACAATGATTACTCAAACAGGCAGCTCCTGCTAATGACTTATTAATCTAAGTTTTCTGTGGAAGCGGTCAGTGAAGCGAGCGATTGTGCTTAGTCACAATTTACTGTCCTATGTTGACGGGAAAAGAAAATGTTTTTGTTACCCTTACTGAACCCAACAAGTAAACTAAACTGGCTTCATGTTTGTTACACCATGTCAGTAAATTTGTCTTCAAGTGAATTCCATACATGTTTAATTTTCATTCACAGAAATGTCTTGAGCATGTGCTACATCTTGTATTTTTTTCTTAAATTATAATTTATGAAAGAAAAAGTGTATTATATTATTTAAAAAAACATTGTGTTAAATTATTTTGCTGCAGAATAAAGTATTTTTGACTCCATTTCTGTCTTTTTAAATGTGAAAAGCATCCAAAGGAAATACTCATGATGTTCACGTAATCTTCTAGAATCCAAACGTCACCAAGTCTCTGCAGAAGAGAGGGTCAATATTAGGCAACTACTTACAGCAAGACAAGCCAGTAGGAAGGTTGGTATGATTGACAGTCTACATTTCTCATTTTTGTACAGTAATGAGGCAGACAAGATTCAGTTCTTTTTCTTTTGTGTTGATTCTGAAGACGGCTGAGCTCTTCTGAAGAGTTGGAATTGACTGATACAAAAGAGGTCACAGATTCATCCAAGGCCTGTCTACCATCATGTAAAGTCCTAGATGAAAATGTTGAACAGATTCAAGCGCAGGTGGGGAGAATCTTAAATATTCCCTCTTAAAAATATAAGACTAGACCAAGAAAAGTGTCAAGTTTGGTACCTTTTACTTTGCTTTTAGAGCAGACTTATCGGTCTACACCGAGTTTTTAAGGTGGTGTTTCTGGGTAACTCGGGGGTGGGTAAGACCTCCTTCATCCGGCACTACTGCACTGGAAACTACTGCAGTAAAATGAGTTCTACTGTGGGTAAGCAATTCTCTATTGCACACTAACATTCCCATGCATGTGTGAGAGGCATGGGCATCACAGGACAGTATAGTTTTTAGTGTCACACTAAATTAATTACTACAAAATACATTTTCCTGGAGCATTTTTAATACTGAACATAATTTTCAAATCTCTGCAGAACTACACTTTCTGGTTATCATGTTTTTTCATGTTCTACCAATGGAAATTACAACATTTAAAATGTTTTAAACTCTGAAGGTGTGCTATGATGCAATCTGGAACCTAATTCTGGTCTTTTCCAGATCGATTTCATAAAACCGTGGAAACAAGCTTATATTTCCAGACCGTAGTCATCATAACATAGTTCAAAAGACTAAGAACAAAACATCTGTCCTTTTTTGAACAATATGAATGCCAAAGTAACAATGTATGTCTTCCTTTAACATCCAGTCTTTACAGTTGGCTTTAGGACATTCTACAGCAATATAACTATTATAAGAATACCTGAGATTTACTCCAATACAAAGGTTTAAAATGGACATAAAAATAAATATGAGGGAAATATCACTACGGTTAGTTTGCTGGTGGTTCTACTGTGTGACGGATGTCTAACCATTTCCCAACTGACAGCTGAACTTAACCCACTGCCAACTCAATCTGAGTCAACCTTAAGCTTCATGCTTCATTGCAGACTTCATGAGTCTTAATCACCAGCCTTGGACTGCACAGGTTTTGTGTTGTTTTTTTTCTGCATGGACCAGTTGAGGTTTAAGAGCTTTGGGTAAAACTGTGTTTATGTTCAACCGTATAACCAGATACAGACTTAATTCCTTGGCACCTTATTATTCTGCATAAATCTAGAGTTTGGTGACTAAATCCAAAAGTGTTGATCTTCCTTGAATAATATTAAAAACTTGTTTTGAAGCAACACTGTTTGATGAATGCCCCATCCTTAAATACACTTTTAAGCAGTCTGTCCTCGATAGGACAAACACGCTGCTGTGTAAACAGTCACATGGAAAGGAACTCTGTCATGTCTACCTGACAAAAACACACAGCTAGTATTTACTCTTTGTCACATGTCTGCTGCTTGACATCAGAGGGGGGATTACAATAAAAGCATGCTTCACTCTGAACCTTTTAACATTTTGTCGCATTACAGTCCAAAACTTCAAAGTAAGTTATTGGAATTTAACAAGTAAGAATGTATATCAAAATTAACATGTTTAACTTTATTTGTGTGGAACTTGCAGCTTGTCTGAGTGAAGACAAATTGGCACAAAGTTTTGCATAATTGTGTTAAAGGAAAAGTCTTCATATTTTTCTAAATAAAAATCTTAGTTTTTGTGTTCAACCCCCTGAGTCAGTACTTTTTAGAATCATCTTTCAACACAACTACAACAGAAAACTTGGGGGCAGCTCTGCTTCATTGACTCAAATCTCTGCTTTATGTTCTTCAGCCCCAGTCAGATTGGATAGAGTTGGATAAAGTTGTGCTTTGTTCTAAACCATTCCAATGAACTGTAAGGTTGCCTGTTTGTTCAGAGCCATAGTCCTGCTGAAGGCAAAAATCCACCGCATTTTTTTTGCAGCTTCTAACATTACATCTTCCAGAATGGTGTTGCATTTAGCTCCTCCCATCTTTTAATAAACTCTGCTCTACTGCAGTATGATGGGGATTTTGTGCTCAGGGATGACAAAATCCTCCCTGAGGTTAAATAAATATGCAACATTTTTCTGATTATTGGTAAAAGAAAAAAAATATCAGGGTAATAAAATATCCTTTTCCTTTCACCTCATTATCATGCATTGCTCTGAGCCAGTGTGTCGCAAGAAATCCTGATAATACAGTGAAGTTTGTGGTTGTAGCAAGACGAAATGTGTCTGTCCATCTGGATAGCCAGAGTCTATCCAGATGTAACTATGATTACATCTAAAATTGACTACTTTTAATATTTAAGTATCTAAAATCTGTAATACTGTAAGTACGTAATAAAATGTGTGTTAAATGAAAACTGCTATAAAACATCACATGCTTTGGATGTAACTGGACTGTTGATGTTTTGTCATTTCTAGGTGTAGATTTCCAGATGAAGACTTTAATTCTGAACTCCTGCACTGTCACATTGCAGCTATGGGACACTGCGGGCCAGGAGAGGTCAGATGTGTTTTAATTTGCCGAATCTTTCACCAATCATTTATCAGTAAGCGACCGATCCAGCTATAATTTGTATGTTTGCATGTCTCCAGGTATCGCAGCATCACTGAACAATATTACCGAAAGGCAGACGGCATCCTTGCCATGTATGATGTAACTCACAGCCCCTCCTTCAGTGCGGTGAGAGGATGGATGGATTCTGTCAGGGTAAGAGGGCCGACCTGTTCTGGCAAATGCAAATCAGTCATTTGAATACGCACAAAGGTTATTGAGGAAAATGATCGTTTAGAATCTCAGTGGCATAATAGGGGTCATTTTGTTTTCCTCAAAAATTTGTGTGGGGAACATCTTGTTTCTCTTTCACTGGAGCAAACCAAGTTAAGTCAGCGTGGTGTTTTTACCCGCCAGGACAAGATGTGTGAAGGGACTGTGCTGATGCTGCTTGGAAACAAGCTGGACTTAGCAGAAAATAACAACAGAGAAATCACGAGACCGGAGGGAGAGAGACTGGCAGAGGTAAGCTGCATTTGAATATTCAAAGAGCTTTCTGCACTGATTCACGTAAAGTTGCTGCCTAGATTACATAAACTATATTAAAATATCAAATAAATACAAGGTTTGTCTTTTGTTTTTGTTGGCTTGCTCAGGATTACCAGGCTTTGTTTCATGAGTGTAGTGCCAAGACTGGGTATAACATGGACGAGCTGATGGTTCACCTGGCTGAGTATGAAACTGCAAAATGTTTCTCTTTCACTTACAGGAAACTTCAATTTATTGGTTTTAATAACATTAACTTCAAGGTTATCCACTATTTTGCAAAAATCTAAAGAAATATCTGTAACATTCTGAAAATTGTCATTTTATTGTAGTTATAATAAAATGTGAAAAGGTTCTGGTGGTGTAAATATTTTAGCGAGAGAGATTGTTAAATTTGTTACATTTTCCACATTTTGTTTTTCTTTATTTTGGATTTCTACTGCTTTTTAAAACAGCCCAAACTCTTAGCAGAACCACCCAGCTGTTTTTAAGCAATGTTGTTTCAAAATTTTTTGGAAGATAATGTCACTAATCAGCAGGCACTGTCCCTCACCTATCAGGCTGGGGAAAGCTCAGCCTATCACCTAGCAACCCAAGCTAAGCTACATTTTGATTGGTCAACTGGTTTATTTGGATTTAAAGAAACAAGATGCCCTAAAACAGCTAATTAAGGAGGCAGCTCAAAATGGGAGAATTGAGCAGACTAAACTGTCTTTAACTATTTTATGAAAAAATATTTAAAAAAACATATTCTGGATAGCCCATAGTCAAATACTTACCTTTTTAAGGAAGCATAATAGGTCCTCTTTAAGAAACAGAACAAAAAAATCCCCCAAATATGAAACCAGAAGGAAATCTTGGTTGCACTACGATTATTTCTGGCAGTTTCAATAGAGTTGTTCCCCAAACTACATGATCATTTTAGAAGTCGCAGGTTTAAATGCTTTCTTATTTCCTAAGAAAATGCACCACAGCTTCAGGCTTTGTCTTTAAATATGTATGAATGAATTAATATCTGAACAAAACCAGGACAAGTTCCTCAATCTTGTGTAAAGTAAATTTAGCAGTGCTTTTAGATATGTAGTTAACCTTCCAAACTGTTTTGGATCAAATTGTCAGAGTATAAAAAAAAAACAATTAATTGAATTCTTTCTTGTTTCTTATATGTACATTGTTGGTGTGTATGTTACTGTGGAATAGGCTGTAGTTCTTCTCGCACAAGCTAGTAATTAGAGGTGCAAAACAAGTTCAGTTTGCATAAATTATGTGGTTTATTTTATTTCCGTGTTAATTTATTTAAATATAAATTCTCTTATTTTAGGATGCTGGTGACCAAGAATGATCAGCAGTGTGAAGATGCTTTGTTACTGACAGAGGCCACTGCTCAGAGAAGTTGCTGTGCTCTCAGTAAAAAGAAGATTTGATGCTTTTGGGAATTTTTGTTACAAAAATTAAATAATAAAAAAAAAAAAGGATTCGCAGTTCAGTATCTCTCATCAACAAGGACTATCCAAAGTCACATCATTAAAAAAGAAACTGTGGCTCTTTTCTCATTTTTGACCAACTTCTATAATATTGTCATACTTTGTATTATCAAATCTTTGTTATAAAATATATATTTTTATTATTTTTTTGTGTGTGTGTGTCCTTTTTTGTGAGAGTTTTACTGCATTGTAAAGCCTGTGTGAATATGTAGCCAGATGGGGGCAGACAAGCCCTCTGCGTGGACTGTGGAGGTGGCGAGGTGTGTGTGAGGCCAAAAGAGGAGGACAGACACTCATGCAGGAGGCTGTGAGCGTCAATTGAAAACTTACACTGTTGCAGTTCTGCTTCAGCCACAGTGTGACAGTTACAGCAGGGTGAGTGGGATCTGCTGAGTTACCCTGAGAGTCATCATCCCTCTGGGACACATCGTCTAAATTCAGGTAGGACTGTTGTCCTTCCAAAAAACAAGAACGCAGCTTTTTCCATTACAGAGTAGGTTAAAAATAACTCAATACAAGCTTTGAGGTTGTCTAATATTTACGCTAAGGTGGGAAAAGCTTACTACTAACTGAAATATATACATTTTCTGTTATCTACTTTCCCTTTCTGTTTTGATCTACTTATCTTTAGGATAAATTTATATGCAAAATCCAAGGTTTTATATTTTTTAGCTGAACTTATGATAGTTCAGTTTCAAAAACATAAACTTTTTTTATCGTAAAGTGAAATGTTAAACATACCAGGTGTAGAGTAAAGGGGTCAGCTTGCATTGCTGAGATGGGGACCATACGACTGTGTGCTGGCTGACATGTGACACAAGTCGTTAAGCATGTTTTCCCCACAACATATTTGATTTCATCTCTGAGCTCTTTCCATGCCCCCCTTGAATAAATTTGGTGCCAGCTTTTTTGTCAGTCTATGGTTTAGTCAAAGGAGGGAAACTGTCTGCATGTCGTCAGATAAATTAATTAGACATACAGCTGAGATTTAGTTCATCTCAGTACATCACTTTTTCACATTGAAGGTGGAAGTTAAGCCCACTGAAAGAGGAAATTACTGAATGCATTTAGGCCACAGCTAACTAGTTTTAATCAGACAGTTTGTGGTGATTAGGCTTTATTTACCATGAAACTGTGAAAGTTTCACTGATAATCTTATCTCCAGTAAAAGAGCAGAAGTTGAGGTGTGACCTGAATTCAGTCTCTTAGCTCTCTGAGCTGTCTGGATCTTAAGTATTTGGAAAATATTATGCTGTTTATGATGTTTGCAGACTTTTAACAAATGTTGTTTTTCAGGATGGAAGCTCATCGTGAGAAGAGAAAAACATGTGGGACAATTTGTCTGAAGTATTTACTTTTTCTCTTCAACATTTGTTTCTGGGTAAGTTTACGAATAAGTAGGTTTATGAATATGAAATCCTTACAACATTACTGAAAAGTTCATATTTTTCAGAATTTCCAAAGTAAATCACATTATGTAGATTAACTGCACAGAAATGAATGTTTGTTAAGCCTTCATCTTTGTTTCACTCACAGCTAATGAAAACACAACATGTAAGTTAATAATATTAACCTGTATTCAGACCAATAATAAACATTATAATAGTGAAAAATGGGCTTAAAGAAAAGTAGGTGTAAAGCCTGCTTAAAGGTTGTTTTCAAAAGGGGATTTTAATCTGACAAACGAGTCTTATTAAACAGATACTCTAATTTAATTAAATTAAACATATTAATTTAAATGCATTATATAAAAAACAAATTCAGCTCAAATCTTTAGGGACTTGCAGTGAATAAATGGGATGTTTTGTAGTTTGCATAAGTGAAGTTAAGAGATGCATAATTCTTGACATGTGGCATGTTGTGTCTCAGCTGGCTGGTGGGGCCGTGTTGGCGGTGGGAGTATGGACTCTGGTGGATAAGAGCGACTATATCAGTTTGTTGAACTCCAGCTTCTACTCAGCCTCTGCCTCCATCCTGATAGCCACTGGAGTCATTGTGACTTTGACTGGAATCATCGGATGCTGCGCCACTCTGAATGAGAAGAGGAGCCTATTGATTGTGGTAAGACGGCAGATCCTACAAAAACAGAAATGCAACATCTTAAATTGGTTGGCTTTTTGTTATCTTATAAAGTCAGATATTCATGCACTTTTATTCATCACAACAGAACATGACTCTGAGAAGCTTGGGTTGGAAAAATAATCCTTGGTGACCTTCTGTCTGCTCCGCATCCATTCAGGGTAGCCTGATATGTGAGGCATGACTGTCAGATATGACAGATAAAGTCTCGCAGAGTGTGTCTTTAAGAGTTTAGATTTAGAGCTCAGCTCATGCCAGAGGAATGAGGAGCATCACAAGCGGCTGCTCGGGCCACAGAATGAGAGAGAGAGGCAGACAGTTGCAGTGAGCGGGATACAATTCAAAGGCAAACCTGAACAAACTGTGTCACGTTATGTCTATTTTTATTCCCCCTTGGACCTCTGCCTTTTTAAAGTGACTCCTTCCCTTCATCTGGTTGATTCATTTAATGGAACCATTACTTTTGATTCTTTCCACTTTAGTTTCATCTTCAATCATTTCCAAGCTTTTCCTTTAAATTCGATTTAACCCCTAAATCTATTGAACTAATAAAAAAGTAAAGATGTCTGAGTTTGAATAGTTTTTTATGTAACCTGTTTTCCTGTCTGCTCTGTAGTATTTGGTGTTGCTGCTGTGTGTCTTTCTGCTGGAAATCACCGCTGGGATCCTGGCTTATATCTACCAACAACAGGTAAATTTAGCTTTGCACATAGTCACTGGTTTTAATTTAATCTAATATAATTTTCAACTGACAGTGCTGTGAAAAACTATTTGCCTCTATAAAGATTCTTTCTTTTTTGTCAGTCCTAAATCTGTCAAATCAAAAATAGTAACAGACAAAGATAACATGAGTAACTCTGGGAAGGTTCAGTACTGTTCCATGTTTTCTCCATTTTTGCATAGTTATGCTCCCTGAAGCCCTAACACGTTAGAAACATCTGTTCCTAAATTATTTTAAATATTTTATATATTATCCTACTTCATTTTGTCACATAGGTTCCGACACTTGTTAATTGGTTTTTAACCAGCTTCTCAATCACCTTAGTTAGGATGCAGCGTTAAAAATTGGATGATAGTGGTTTAATGAAGTGGGATAGTGAAATTGTGGTTTACTGCAATTTATGATTTAAAAAAAAAGCTTGTTTTTTGGGTTATTGTGTTGGAGGTAAAAATTATTTTGATGATCTAAAGTATTTAATGCTGACCAAGAAAAGGAAGAATCTGTAAGCTTTTTTACGGCAATGTCCATATACGAGAATAAGCAAATTGGTTGTTTTGAAAATTTAAACAAATGTTTATTTTGTTTTGCATGTATTTAGAATTATGTCATCATGCAAAATTAGCTTTTCATTATTAAAACCTAACTCTGTAGCGATTCTCTCTGCATGCAGAGAAAAGCATGCAGAGAAACATGCTTTTCTCTGCATGTTCTTCTTTTGGTTTTTCTTCACTTTCTATTTTTCTCACGCCTCTGTTTCTTTTCCCCACTTCGTCACTGCAGTGTTTCCCTTTCTGCTACCAGGTAATCTCTTGAGATGTGTTTTCTGTTTTGCATCGGTTTCCCCCAGTAGTTCAGATACAATTCTAGTAAAAAGTTGAAATGCACCCCTAACGGTTTTGAATGTCATTGTCTTGTCTGAGGAATTTGAAGTGTTTCTTTTTTCAGAGAGAAATAACATTTTAACAAATAACTTCTATTAACTTTAAAACAATATCTGAACATCCAGGTATCAAATCGAATGATACAAAGGGGCGGGGGGGCGTTTGATTTTTTTTTCTTCTTACGCTCAAGTATTTCTCGTTTCTCACAGCTGGATGATGAGCTCAGACAGAGCCTAAAGTTAAACATGCAGCAGAAATACCTTGCAACCAGGCCAGGAGAGCATCACACTGTCTGTTGACAAGCTACAACAGGAGGTGAGGACATCTGTTTCAACTACGGCTGCAAAAACTAGCTCAAATAAAATAAATATGAGAGGAGCAGAAATAACTATCCTCATCCTTAAAAGACTGAATGCAGTTTTAGTAAAAAAAAATATGTCTTTGTTCCTCCCATTCAGTTTAAATGTTGTGGAAGTCACAACTTCTCCGACTGGAGAGAGAATAAGTGGATCCAGAGAGAAGAAACTCAAAGCCTTGTTCCTGACAGTTGCTGTAAAACTCCCAGTAATCTTTGCGGTCGCAGGGATCATCCATCCAACATCTACAGGGAGGAGGTATAGCGCCTCGCAAAACAGTCATAGCGCTTCACCATTACCAAAGTTTAATCGGGATGTTATGTCATATTTAATGTTTGGTGTATTACTTTTTAACCTAACTCTGATTTAGGCTGTGTTTTACCAAGATCTTCATGAATCTGTTTGATCTCTAACTTACATCCAACGCCTTCCAAGAACAATTGCATTAATGCAGGGATTAAATTACACACAGGTGGACTCTGTTTAGTAACTGGGTGACTTCTGCAAGTCCATTCAGGGTGTCAGAGTAAAGAAATGTGAATAATACAAATGCAAGCAAAGGTTGTCATATTATTTCTAGAGAATTTTGAAAATCATGCATAATTTTCTTTCTAGTTACAGACGTCTCCATCACATGAATTCACATTGAGTTGCATTGAAGTTTGAGGTTGTAGCAATAGAAAAAGTTTCAAGGAGCAAGATTTCTTCCTTATCTAATTGTTTCCGAATATTTTAGATCTTCATTTCATTCTGTTTTATTCCCACCCAGGGAGGATGCATTGAGAAACTAGAGGATTACATCAGAAGCCAGTTGTACATTCTCGGGGGAGTGGGTGTTGGGATTGCGTTTCTACAGGTAAAATGAGGAAAATACAAACGAGTATTCACAAGCCATGAAATCTGAAAGAGGAACTAATAAGTTTTTTACTTCTGTTTCCCTCAAGCTTGTAGGGATGATGTTCACCTGCTGCCTTTGTCGAAACCTGCAGGAAGATCTGTACTGACGTCGGACCCTTTTAATGTCACATTCTTGACTGTAACTTTTATTTGAAAGATGTAAAACCCAACATTTCCCACAATGTTGCTTTAGAGTAAGAAGCTGAAATGATGAAAACTGCTTAAAATGACAAACACCACAGATGTCGTAATGCTGCTGGACAGCACCAATCTATATTTCACAAGAGGAAATTCTAGTTATCTTACATTTTATGATAAAGTATGAAGTGTAAATATACTTCTACACAAAATAAAAACACAAAAGATAAGTACTGTTGATAATCAAGAGGTGTCTTTATGTAGCACAATGAATTTAGTAAGGGCTGTTTAACTCCATCTCCTCCACTGTGCGAAACAAAACATTTTATAATTATGACTTTGCCAACTCATGTTGTATCTCGTAGTTATGCCTAAACTGACTGATAATGATGTCATACTACCTCATCATGCTTTAGTGTCTCATAACACTAATATCTAATAAATGTCTAGTTTTATTATATTAAGAGAGGACGCCACAGTTAAATTATTGTCGTAATTCTAATGCATTCTTTAAACTTGTTTTGTTGCAATGCGAATAAAATGTAATTATTCCCAATATAATATTTCAGGCTTTTATTCTGAAATTATTTTTGCGGATGTTGTTGTCAGCTGACCTTACTTCCTCCTTATATCGTTCCTATTTAATTTTTTTGCGCTTCTGTTATCTTCTTCGGCAAGATAATAATAAAATGTCTGCGAAACCAGCGTGTTTAATAGTGGCCAGCGCTTCTCCTCAAGGTGAGTTCACTGCGGCTTTTACTGCATCAGAGCAGAGCCGACATTTACGCAGCCTAATGGTTCATTTAAATTGTAGCCGAATGAGCTGCTGTAGAGCAGTGTTGTCTTTTTTAAGTGTTAAGTTGGTGTGTTTTATTGGTTCAGGGGTCTCCGCCAAATCCTTCCTGCAATGCTTCAGTCTGTGCAGCACAGCTTTCAACCTGCAGACCGCCACACCAGGGGTAAGAGCCTGAATGTGAATGATGAGTGAAAGCCTAAAAAGCAAGTGCAAACGTCAAACAGCGTCCTGAGTACAAGTACATGACAAAAAATCTGTAAAAGCGCGATATTTCTTGCCAGTTATCTCCAGAAGGCGAAGCTATGTAAGCATCTCATAGTGATACCCCAAACCTGTTTTTGTAATTTTGATGATTATGGCTTACAGATGATGAAAACCCAAAATTCAGTGTCTCAGAAAATTTTATTACCCTGAAAAAAATAATTAATGGAAACAAATGGACATTGCTGAAGAAGCTGGGTGTTCAGAGTTCTGTATCCAAGCATATTAAAAGAAAATTGGCTGGAAGGAAGAAGTGTGGTAGGAAAAGATGCACCGCAACAGGGAGAACCTCAGCCTTGAGAGGTTTGTAAAGGAAAATCTATTCCAGACAAACAGATGGATATTAGACATGGGTAACATCAGAGAAAAGAAACAGGACTGTGGCATTATGGTTCAGAATACTGTTTTCAGATAAAAGTAAATTCTGCATTTCATTTAGAAATAAAGGAAGATTGGAGAGGCTGTAATGGACATGTTTTGCATAGAAATTGACATACTTTTCAGAAGTCTGACATTTGTGCTTAAAACATCCATCTTTGATTGGTCTAATGTGACATTTGTACTTTTCTGAGACACTTGAAATTTGTTTTTTTTGTTTTTTTACCTGGGAGTCGTTGTCATTAAAAATATTGTTCATGAAATATTTTGCTCTATTTGTAATTAATCTCTACAAAAACAACTATTTTGCTCTCTGAGATGACTGGCAAGAAGCATTGCATTTTATGCAATGTTCTATTTTGGGACATCCTATGTGTGTTATCGCAGTGACATCCTGCTGCCAGCTAAGGTGGTAAAATGATCTCATCCTTCAGTTCAAAATAGCATTATTCATCCGGTGAACAAAATAGGTTTCTCGCATTTTCTTGTTTCTTGAGAAGTGCAGATCAGATCAAACCGTTCTGGTCTAAAACATTCTGTCAAAGAACAAGCACTTTGTTGATGTGTTTATATAACAAATAAATGTTTTTTGTTGTTTATTTTGTTGCATTTATTAAATGAGGCAGATAAATTAGATTTTTTAGTCTTTGACTTGCTGGTCAGAGATGTTAAAGGTGAAGTTTGCAGATCTTGACCAAGATGTTTACTGAAACAAAATTCTTTTCCACTAACAGAGTTTTTGTTGTGCTGTTTATCTTATAGCTGCCAGTTTGATGTCAATACTTCGCAATCTGTTTTATTTTACTATGACTGTGTGATTTTTGGAAATGCAGGGAAAGCCGATAGACTTTGTAGGAGTTGATGAAAGCACAGCGAGATGGGTGCAGGACTTTAACGTGAAGTCCTACGCAACTCCAGCCAAACTGGAATCTATCGATGGTGAGAAGAGTTAATTCCACAACCCATCTGTTGTTTTTATGTCTGTTGCTGATATTGGTTGGACTCTGCTCAGTTATGATCCGCCGATCTCTTCCAAGGTGCCAGATACCAGGCGCTGCTCATCCCTGACTGCCCCGGAGCGCCGAATGACCTGGCACACAGCGGCTCCATGCACCGAATTCTCACACAGTTCATCTCCCAGCAGAGTGAGTTCCAGACTTGTGCTAATGTCTTTGTTAACAACCTCAGTGCTCGCTGTATTTTTGATTTCTCTGCCTTGTGCAGAGCCCGTGTGTGCTGTTGGACAGGGCGTGTCGGCACTGTGCTGCGCCACCGAGGGGCAGAAGTGGATGTTCAGTGGTTACAGCTTAACAGGGGTTAGTCTTCTCATGCAGGGGGGATGTTTACTCAGGCTGATCGCATGTGTACGAGCTGCCTAATAATCGATGTTTTCCTCAAAGCCGTCTGTGTTTGAACTGGTGCGTCAGCCCGACTTTGCCAACCTTCCCCTTATTGTGGAGGATTTTGTGAAAGACAGCGGAGGATCTTATACAGGTGAGCAGCTGCGCTGCACAGACACTGAACCAATACGGTTACTGTTCTTCAAACCGCTTTAACGCTCATCTCCGTTTCCCAGCGAGTCAAGAAGACGCCGTGCACGTAGTTGTGGACAGACACGTAATAACTGGACAGAATCAGCAGTCGACGTCACTGGCAGTGAATAATCTCATCCTCCTTTGTAATGCCAAATAAAAGATCACTCTGTCTGGATCTGTTAGTAGCACGCATTTATCTTGAACAAATCTTTGAAGATGATTGGTTCAGCTGCAAATATGGACACAACTACTTCTCAGTAAAAAGTCACAGATGCAACAAGAAAGTATTCTTCAATTTTTTTCCACATTTGTGGACTTTTTCCAAGTTAGGGTTTTTTTGTCTAAGCCCAGTAACTAATGTCAAAACAGCCTTTTATTTTTGACAAAATGCATTAATCCAGCATGCCTTGCCTTGATATGGTGTTTAAGTACCTTTGGCTTTAATCACAAACTCAAGTCTTGGGAGTTTTCTTCATCCTCTCCAGTAAAAACCTTCAGAGAGGAGATCTGTCCAGTCTGATAGTTTTGGTCTCTGTAGACCCCCTCACCCTGATTATTCAGGTTGTGGTTCCTCGTATTTCATTCCTGAAAAACAAAGGTACTTTCCAGACATTTAATGTTTGAAAACATGTTTTTTACTGTATCGCTGCATATTACTTTGCTTACATTTTTTTTTTAAAGAAAACAATATTCAGATCTCTTTTACAATAAGTCAGTAACAAAATGCGAGAAGTCAATGGGTGTGAAGACATTCCTGGGAAACTGTAGCTGAACATCATAATTTCTGAACTGTACAAATTACAAAATCATAAATTAACAGAAGTCAGACAAATCTGAAGTACCAATGTTTTCTTTAAATGCTTTTTCAAAACAAACTGTCCACATTTTTATGACCCTCAAACCAGCTGATTATTTTCCAGACTGATTATTTTTCTGTCGCATTTTTTTCCTTCTCTAGTTCAAAGAAGCAAGAAAAAAAATTACGGACACCAAAAACATTGTTTCCTTTATGAAAATGTCCAACATTTATAGGAGATCATAGAAATAATCCAGTCCTTGTCCCAGTTCCCATAAAGATAATCCTGTTCCCAGCTCGGTAGCCAAAGAAATCCTCATGTGGATGGACTGCAAAAAAAGTTAAAATAAGAAAAAAAAATCTGAAAAATATTTTACATTTGTTTACTGTTATAAGTGTAATTTACACTGTAATAAAAAAGTTTACCTTCAGTGAAGGAAAGTACACCATATGCTTTACAGCACTGCTTCTGGGGAGAAGGGGAGGACATTTATTTAGGGATGCTTATCAGAGTCTGAATTTTTTCAAATGTTTATTTATTCAGTACCTTTTGTAACTGAAGTGATGCTCAGCAGAGTATTCATCCCAGATCATCTTTGGTCTTTGTTCTCGCAAAATCTCAATGTACCTACAGAGATCAGCCAGGAAATAGAAACTGTTAGAGCTCCTGAATGTTTTCCCTCATGCTGCGTTAGATTTCTCTTGATCTGAGAACAGATTTACGTCTGAGAGCGATCTGGTGGCAAACCGCGTAATTTAACCAGGGCACCTACAACCACCAATACAAGTCGGGCAAAAATGTTCAGCAGATATAAAAAGTGTGATTAAAAAAAAAATCTGAACCTTTTCTTCCTTTAATGAGACATTTGTCTCCATTATTCGAATGACTGAACAGAGAAATCTGTTATGGTGAGAAAACTAAGCTGCGATGAGCTTGTTGCATAAACGGCTCCACCCTTAAGCTAACATTTTGTTAAAGCACCATTTGTTTCAGTTCTAGCATTCAGTCCAGCAATAAATTAAATATTTGAACTAATCCTAGAATGACTTGGTCTGCAGAGGTCATGAAGAATCTAAGTTATTTGGTCCAGGAGCCAAAATTGACCTGAAATGTAATTAATTATATTTGGTCAAACCTCTATCAGTTAGCTATGGCTAGCTAACAGATAAACTAATCCTAGTTTATCAGTTAGGATTAGCACCTCCTCCTCCGATGACATGCAATGGCAACCTCTGCATACTTTAGTAACTGAGATGCAAAATAAGAAACTGATAGGATTTTATGAACAAGTCATTTCTCTGGTTTTGCAGCAATAACTAAATCCTGAAGAACAACTGAATACAAAACTGAAACAAGCTCATTTAACCAGCAGAGAACCAACGGTTCTATCTCACCTCCCACCCAGGACTGGCTCTGTCCCATGGCTTGAAAAATCAAGGCCATACAAATTCACTCCAAGCAGGATCTTTTGTCTCCACTGAGTGTTTGGTGCAAGCTGCAGAACACAGTCTCTGATCCAGGGCAGCGGTGAGCTTGGACCCGGTCTGTTAGAACAAAGATAAAGGAAAGGGTTCATCTCTTAATTTTCTCTGCCTGCTTTCAGAAAAATCCTCTGATATATGAACTCACCTGGGTCCACTGGAGTAGTCGTAGGTCATGAGACTGAATCCATCAACTACCGGGGCCAACTCTTCAAACTCCTCCCTGCCAAACATCCCTGGGCTCCCCGTACTGATAATTACAAGAAAAAAATTTTCTTTAGCTTAGAACAGTTTAAGGTTTTGTTTTGCACAAAAGTAGTTGTTGGATATAAAATAACTATATTCACCTCGTCACAGCTGGTGGAATAACTAGTATGCAGTCTAACTTTTTAGCATTTAAAGTCTCACACACATGTTTCACCAAGTGAACAAGCTCCCTGTTGATAAAAGAGATTAAAAATGTTTTAGCAAATCAAAATGTTAAGGGTTTTCCAATATCCCTTTTCAAAACAGCAACTCGCTTTCTCTTGTTCCCGCCCAGCTGACTCCAAAGCTCCAAGGTAAATCCATCGAAACCCTCCGTCTGAAAGGCCATAAGGGTCACATCAAACTCATATTGAGCAAACGACAAAATCTCAGAGTTAAAAGATTAAACTAATACATTTATTACCTTAGCAACATCTACTAGTTCACCTGACAGCTCCTCGATTTCATCCTCACTCCCAAACACGCTCATGTAATCCTGGTAGGACCAGCCGTCAAACAACACTCTGGGCACTGGGAATAAATAGAGTTAAGAAAGCCGTGAAGTAACCTCCTGATCTCAAACCACATCCAATAACAGATGCTATATCTGCTCACCCATCCTGACTTTTTTGTTTGACTTGCGAACAGCTTTGACCCAGCCTGGAGAGACAAAAACATGTTATTTTACTGTATGAAAATGAGTAGACATTTAAAATTTGGCTGTCAGTGAAGTGAATTATCTACCAGCGTCGTGATCATGGAGTCCTGTAACGTCAAACGTCCCAGGAGCTCGTCGGCGGAGCTGAAGCCAAACTGGAGAGACCGACGACAGCTTCGAGCCGAACTGCTTGGCGATATCGTAGCCATGGGAGTTCCACTGCAGGATAACAACAAATACAAAACAAGAGAGGACTGGTCAGATGAAAATGAACAAATATGTGTCCCGTGGTTTGTCATAGAATATGTGAAGAGAACTCAAGAGAATGGGACGAGTAGCCTTAAGAAAACCATGGATCTGAATCTCTAGTTGAAAAAAAATGGCCTCAATTTGCTTTGCAACATAAATATTGGTCTCAAACAATAGAAGGTCTTGAGGTTTAATAGATTCACCTCTTTGCAAAGCAAGGGAAAAATTAGGATAAAAAAAAAAACAGGCAATAAAGTTAAGAAAAACATTGCTCATAATAATTATCTTGACACCAGAGTGGTGTCAAAATAATTTAGATTTAATTGCATTTCATCAAATAAGTCCTCATAAAACTAAAATCTAAGGCAAACTTCTTCATCTTAGTAAAGTTTCAAAACATGCCAAACTTTTTTGTTTTCAAGCATTACTTTGCTAACTCTATAGAAAAGACTGGCAAATACTATAATTCTCATTAAGAATTTAAGAGTTGCTAATAATCCCTTTGTCAAGGTAAGAAGTGTAGGCAGCAATCTGGTTCCTTCTTGGCAGCGGTAATAACCAATTAACGTCTGAACACCAATAATTAAGATGCACGTTTTTTTATTTTATTATTTTTTAGATAGAAACTTACAGGCGTGATATATCCCAGCACTGGTCCTTCAAATGTTTTCTTGATATGAGCACAGTATCTCTTTTCTTCCTTCACTATGTCCTTCCACTGCACATCTGTCACAACAAGTCCTCTGTCCAACACAGACAATTCAGCTGGAGAGCCCTAAAAGGCGAAATAAAGGAAGAAAACCGCTTTAGGCTTTGAGCAAAAGCATCGAGTGTTTGCACTGAACAGTCCTCAATATACAGGCAGCTGCTACTCACCTGCGCTTCAACTTTCTGCGACTTCTTTGAATCCGTTTTTGACAGAGTGGCACCGACCAGCCAGCAGAAAGAGCTGGCATGTAGCAGAAATATCAATGTAAACTTCATTTTTTTTTTAAAATGTCAGCTAATAATTATCTGGCTCAAGTATGTCAGTGCAAGTGCTTTCTGCCTCCCTTCCTTCCTATCTGCCACAGATGAAGCAGATTAAAAACCATGTCCTGATGTGTGACGTCACGTGAGACAGCGACCGCAAACTGTAGGGTCAACATTCACCGCTTTGAAAAGGAAAAAGCGATAATCGCGTTTATAAGATTTAAAACAGACTGTCACTGAAAACTTAGCTCAACGTGTTGTTGAAGCGTCACCACAGCTAGGTAACTTCCGCGTCTAGTGGTTTTCAAAATAAAGGTTCTGACCAATCACAAAAAGATATCTTCCTAGCCGGTAGGTGGCAGTGTGGTGGACTTAAAAACCGGATGGCACAAGTCAAAGAAGGCTGCTGTAAACAGACGCAGGGGTATTTACGGTGCAATGTAAGAGAAGACTGTTGACCGGTATTTAAACAACTACAGTACGTATTTTACAATCTTTGACTCCAAACTGAACTGTGAGTTATTTCTTAACATTTCTTCCCAAATGTTGCCGTGTCATAATATTATTTTCCTATTTACGTCGATTAACTTCATTATATAGGTCAAAGTCCAAAAATATGAGATCCATCATTTCAAATCTGATCAGTCAAATATATTTTTTTGCTAGATTAAATAAAGCAGCATAAATTGTGCTTTCCTTTTTCTGATGTTCCATAGGAGTACTGAACAATGGCGGTGGAGAAATTTGTGTCCAAGACTCTGGAGCTTCTGCAGGAGGAGCGGGAGGCTGAAATAGAGGAAACCAAGTATGAAATGTTAAGCTTTTATTTATTATTAACAAAAAGAGCATATACAATTTCTTGAGGAGGAAGTTAACATTAGCACTGCATGAATTCATGTTTCTCCATGACACAAGTGTGAAAAGACATTAATTTCCTTTAGCATTTAGGCTGCACACGTTTATTTTATCGGATAGTTAGGAATGTAAAATGATAATACTGTTGAAGAACAATCACTAGTGCCACATTAACCTTAAAAAAAAATGCAAACCTTCAAATACTGAAACTTTTTATATGTGTCTTCCCTAAAGATTACCAGACGTTTCACAGAATCTATTTATTTATGCATTTATTTTTTGTATATATGTAGAATGTGCTGACTGATTTAAGAGGGTTCTCCTTGTAAATTGATAATTTTAGATATGTACACTAAAAATTCTTGCATAATTTGAGAAATTTGATGCAGATGCTGATTCAGAGATTGTGAGAGGTGAATATTTAAGTTTATTTCTATGATAAAGACATTACATTCTTATTTAAGGCTTTAAAAAAATAGATTCAATTTAAATAAAAATTGCAAAACAAAATGTAAGTGGATTTTTGGTTTTGGGGTGTAGAATTCTGCCACATTTTTTAAATTTAACTAATTTAAATTAATTATCATGGTTACACGTAAGATTACCTAATGATAAACTCTACATGATAATTTTGACTAACTCGTAGATAGTGGAGTTTCTTATCTTTTTTCTTACTACAATATTTTCCATTGTCAGTTGTAGTCCATATTTTCCAAAGTATAATTGTGCATGTGAAGGTTTTAGGTTGCATACTCTCATCGATTAATAATTCTTTTTAATCAATATAATCCTATGAAGGAGACTGATAGATTTATCTTGTTCATAACAAGCTTCAGTTTGGCCTGAATCTGTCTTCAAAATATGACTAAAAAAATACCAAACATTTTTATTGCATCATAGTTGTATTTGTAAAATGACATGTTCAATCCTCAGGACATGGCAGGAGAACATTTCCTTGAAGGATCTTCAGAATAAAGGAGTTTGCCTGCTGAAGCTTCAGATAGGGAGTCAGTCCACTGGCCTGTACGGCCGCACCGTCATCATTTTAGAGCCGCGGAAGCATCTTGGTTTCTCCTCGCTTCCGAGCAACAGCTTTGGGCCAGGTGACAAAGGAGCCTAATCGTATTACTGTTGCTTTGGTTTTCATTTTTTCTCAGACCGAGATTCAGGTAATTTTTTGTTTTGTTTTGTTTCTCAGGTGATATTGTTGGCATATATGACCCTTCTGGATGCAGCGCAGCCTCACAGATCTGCACAGGGATAGTAACAAGGGTCAGCCAAGCTTCTATCAGTGTGGCCTTTGATGACCTGAAGGATGGAGCCAGCTTTGATTCAGATGGTCTTTATAATCTCTTGAAGCTGGCCAATGATGTCACCTACAAACGTATGAAACGGTGAGTAACATCCAGAGGGTAAAATACAGTTTAAACTCAGCTTCAATCCATCTTATGTCTATGAAATGTTTATCTCTGCAGGGCCTTAAATACATTAAATGGCTACAGAACCGGACCAGCGTCCAGTCTGATACATGTTCTCTTTGGAGATGCGCAACCTTCTTCTCACTCACAGTCAAGTTAGTGAAGCTGGTCATAAAACAAGTTTAATGATCAGAGCTTTCAGATTAAATGTGTGTATTTTGCTCTTTTGTTTTATCAGATGAGTTTGAGTTCTTTAATTCCGTATTGGACGATTCCCAGAGAGAAGCTGTATCCTTCGCTCTTTCACAGAGAGAGCTGGCTGTGGTTCATGGACCTCCAGGCACAGGAAAAACCACCACGGTGGTGGAGATCATCCTGCAAGCTGTGAAACAAGGCCAAAAGGTGCAAAGGATTTCAATAATTTAACAGACAAAAAAAATATGCAAAAAATGCATCTTAAATAATCAGATGCTGGATCCCTTGTATAAGTATGGTCGTGTGCATGTGCAGGTCCTGTGTTGTGCCCCCTCGAATGTTGCCGTTGATAATTTAGTGGAGAGGCTTGCTCGCTGTAAAGCCAAAGTCCTGAGACTGGGTCACCCGGCCAGGCTGCTGGAATCCATCCAGAAACACTCACTGGACGCCATCCTCGCTCAGAGCGACAACGCAAACATCATCGCCGACATCCGGAAAGATATCGACAAAGCATTGGTCAGCACTGGAGATTGTATTCCTGCTAGGATGGAGATTTGTTAGTCTCCTAAAAGGTTAAAGAAACTTTGTTTGTTTGTTTTCTTTTGTTTTCAGATGGGGATAAAGAAAAAAAGCGAAAAAGGAGAGCAAGGACACTTTAAACGTGAAATAGGAGAGCTGAGGAAAGAGCTGAAAAACAGGGAGACGGCAGCCATTGCTGAAATCCTGAAGAGCGCTGATGTCGTGTTGTCAACCAACACCGGTCAGTGGCCTGAAATGGTCATCATCCTTCAGCTGCAGCAATAAAAATAATGGAAGAGGTTTGTGTTCACAGGTGCATGCCACGACGGTCCTCTGAAGTTCCTGCCGGCAGAGCATTTTGATTGGGTGGTGATCGATGAGTGTGCGCAGGCTCTGGAGAGCAACTGCTGGATCGCTTTACTCAGAGCGCGCAAATGCATCCTGGCTGGAGACTACAAGCAGTTGCCACCAACCATCAAATCACAAACGTAACAAAACAAGTTGTACTTTTGTTTTCATTAACTGCCAAGAATTTATATATAACTTTTAAATGAGCAAAACTGATCTGTTGCCTTTAAAACACTCGCTGTCCATTTTTTCACGTACACATTTTCAACACAATGTAAAATTGACTTTTTTGAGCTTTACTTTATGCTATAATGCTATTAGCTAATCAAAAACAAATCTGGAGTATTGCTTTGATTCTTTCATGCATGTTTAAGGACTCAATGAATCTCCCATAGCAACCATTCAGGCTCTCACTGGGATGGAATGGGAGATTCACAAAGAAATCTGCAGCAACTGCATAAAGTTATCTTGTTAAAATGGACCAAAATCATTGATTTGTTGGCTCTACATTGAGGAATTAAGTACAATCAAGACATACATAGTAAAATTAATACTGATTTTATTTAATAGCAAACAAAAATCAGCGTTAAATTTTACGTGAATATGTTGTGAAAATAAACTTAAACCTTTTGTCAAGCTCATCAAACCATCCTGTTCTGTTTGTGTCCTTTCTGTACAGAGCTGCAGCTAAAGGCCTGTCCTTGAGTCTCATGGAGAGACTTATTCAGATGTATGGGGACTCAGTGGTCCGTATGCTAACAGTTCAGTACCGCATGAACAGCGCCATCATGGAATGGGCCTCCAAAGAGATGTACCATGGACGATTAACCGCTCACAGCTCTGTGGAGAAACATTTATTGAAGTAAGTTTCCACACACGCCTGGGTAATATGTCATATTTCCAAGGCAACGAAGGCTGACGCATGAGACTAATCGTAAAATATTTTCTCCATCAGAGATCTGCCGGGCGTTGCCTGCATCGAAGAGACCAGCACGCCGCTTCTTCTGATCGACACTGCAGGGTGTGGTCTGAGCGAAATGGAGATCCCAGACGAGCAGTCCAAAGGCAACCAAGGTAAATGTCTTTTATGGAAGACCGTAGAAAAACTCAAAGGGTTTATTGATTTTTTTTTTTCTAGTGTAAAGTCTGACTTTTACTGTGCCTTCAGGTGAGGTTGACATTGTTTCACTACATATAAAGAGCTTGACAGAAGCTGGAGTGAAGGCTAAAGACATTGCTGTTATTGCTCCATATAATCTACAAGTAAGTCTCTGGTTTGAGAAGAGCTGCAGCTAACACTGAGTTTTAGCTTCACAAAACGAAACTGAACTTAGCAAACAAACAGTGCGGAAAACATGATAAATCATCGATACAATTTACAAACTAGAGCACAACAAAGAAAATATCTTGGAAAATAACCTAAAACAAATTTTTATTTATTGATGAGTCAATTATTGTCACTTCAAAATTAATTGGTCTTTTCCTTTTATATTACTTGATTTGTAATATAATAAAGTTAATATATTATACGATGCATCATAATGTATACTATTAACAATATTTAAAAATTGCAGTCATTAAAGTCCAGGATCAAACCTTTTTGATTAAATGTTTTTAAATCATTATTTTTCTAAAGGTTGATCTCCTGCGTCAGAAGCTTTCTGCACGTCACCCAGAGATGGAAATAAAGTCTGTGGACGGATTTCAGGGCAGAGAAAAAGAAGCTGTTGTGCTGTCGTTAGTTCGCTCAAACAGAAAAGGTTGCTTCCTAATATAAATTTCTTATGATTTTTGCTAAATCATAACCATGAGCTGTTTTGAATTTTTTATTTATTTTTTTCTCTTTAGGTGAGGTGGGCTTTCTTGCAGAGGACAGACGGATAAATGTCGCCGTCACACGCGCAAGACGTCACATCGCCGTAGTGTGCGACACGCAGACAGTCAGGAATCACGCTTTCCTTAAATCTCTGGTCAATCACATGACCGAGTTCGGTGAGGTCAGAACTGCATTCGAGTACCTGCAAGATATCGTGCCGCAGAACTACACCCGCGATCATAAAGACACAAAGACCAACGCTTCCTCCACGTCTAGCAAGCAGAAGAGCAGAGATCAGGCTCCAGGTAAAGCAAAGGAAGGCCAGAAAGCGACTAGCAGCTCTAAGGACAACTCAGCTGGTTCACAGAATCACACAAAGTCCCACACATCAGCCCAGAAAGACCAAAAAGACAACAAGAGCAGATACGCTGAGATCAGACTGCAAGTGGAGAATTTTATGAAGGATGTAAATATGAAGAATTTACAGTTCCCATCATCCTTCAACTCCCATGATCGCCTGCTGGTCCACCAGATCGCTGAGGAGCTGGGTCTCGTTCATGAGAGCAGAGGAGAGGGCGGCAGCAGGTGCATCACCATCTTCCGGCCGGTGGCATCAGAGCCTGTCGAGGAGCCGACGCAGGAGGAAAGCCAAGAGGAAGAACCGGCTCCTGCTCTGCAGAGTGAGCCGCCACCTTCCCAACCGTCAGTAGATCTGAAGACGTTACATCTGGAGAGGATGCAAAGGGAGCAGCAGAAGAGGGAGGAAAGCATCCAGCAAAAAAAGCAACAGAACTCCAACCCTGCAGCTCAGGGAACAAAGAAGTCTAAAGGTTTGTCTCAAACCATCTGGAAGCATTTCAACTCCACGTCTGCTCACACAATAACTCTGGATTATTTCCCCTCAGGAAAGAGCAAAACGAAGTCAGGGGCCAGTGACATCGCTGCTGCTGCCGTTCCAGATGATGACTTTGATGCTCTCATCAGCGCCGTCGTGAAGGCGGAGAGTGTTTGCAGTTTTGTGAAATGCAAAGCGTCTGTGTTGACGCTCGGCCAGCTGTGCATCTTCTGCAACCGGCAGTTCTGTCTCGGTCATCACATACCAGAGGTAGCAAGCGCTCTGTGTGCTTTCTGACTACTCTTTGGCTCAGAACTTCTACTACAGCTCTGAACATCCATCCATCCATTTTCCTACACCCTGGTCCCTTACTGGGATCGGGAGGGTTGCTGGTGCCTATCTCCAGCTATCGTTTCGGGCGAGAGGCGGGGTCACCCTGGACAGGTCGCCAGTCTGTCGCAGGACAACACAGAGACAGACAGGACAAACAAACTTGCACACACACACTCGCACCTAGGGACAATTTAGAGAAGCCAATTAACCTGACAGTCATGTTTTTGGACTGTGGGAGGAAGCCGGAGTACCCGGAGAGAACCCACGCATGCCCAGGGAGAACATGCAAACTCAGCCTCAGCTCTGAACAATAAAATATTATAGAAAAGTGAATTTATTTCAGTCATTTATTTTCATTGCTGAAGAAGCTGGCTGTTCAGAGTGCTATATTCGAGCATTATAATGGAAAATTGAGTGGAAGGAAAACAAGTTGTAAAAGTAGTAATAAGATTTTGAGAGAAACAGACATTGCAACACGTATTGTCCCATTTTTAAAAATTATTTTGAACTTATCCAGGACATGGGCAACAACTCCTGAACTAAACACATTATAAGCCTCTTACTATACGACTCCCTGAACCTCATTAACATAATTTCAAGTTGGCAGACATTTTGACATTAAAAATACTACTGTAATATTCTATTTTTGAGTTTTCATTAGCTATAAGGACATAATTATCAAAACATATCATTACATGTAATGAACCAGAATAACCAGTTTCAAATTTTTTAGTTAAATTCCAGAAATAATAAAATTTTCAACAATATTCTAATGTATTGCTGTTTTCTAAGTGCTGTTTTGTTGTTTTAGGTTCATGGCTGTGGAGAAAAGGCAAAGTCTCACGCTCGGATGAGAATAAGCAAAGAGGGGGTTCTTTATGCCGGGAGTGGGAAGAAAGACAAGTCGTTGGACCCTAATAAGAAAGCGTACCTACAAAGAAAACTGGACTCTAAGCTGAAAGATATGGCATCACAAAGGAAATCAAAGAACAAGGAGAAGGACACTTAATGTCGTAAAATAACCTTTATAGTTTATAGAATGTGAAGACTTTGTTCTGACTAAATAAAACAGCTCAAATATTCAACTCAAAATACTCCATTGTCCCTCATTTGTTGCTTAGTTTTAATTGTATGTCAAAAGAATTGCATTTACTTCTGTTCTTTCCTTTTCGTAACTTAAAGACCCAACGCCAAGTAATCCCACTTCACTCAAAGGCACTTCCTAGGCCTTCTCTGGAGCCACTTTCATTGTCAGAGCGCAGACTGTGAGTGGGCTCGAGTTTTTCCAGTCCTCGCACAACCCAACAGAGAAGTACGGGAAGATTTTCTCTGTGAATTTGTCTTTGAATGTGTATATCACGGCTGAGTCGGCGGCATTGCTGAAAACTACCCTTCCTTTGTCACAGTCCAGCTGCACGGTTATCCTCTCCGGCATCTGCTTCACCGACACCCTGGTGCGAGGCGAGGTCTGAGCCCAGAGTGAATCTTTGCTGCACTGGCCCATCACCCAGAAACCCTCCTCGGGGCTCAGGAAGGTGGTGCTTTTCCTTTTGATGCTCTCACGCGCCACCCCTATGAACCAGTCTTTGTCGTGGCCCACCTCTACGGTCCAGCTGTGTTTCCCGGATGTAAAGCCGGTGGCGCCCAGCACACACATGCGGCTGGTGCAGCGCTCAGGGTTGTCGGGGAGAAGCAGCTTGTTGCTGTACTGCACACTGGTCAGCTCCTGGGACAGCTTCAGATTGGAATGGGCCGTGTTGGGGTCCAGAACGACGGAAGCTGCAAAACAGGAAGTTCAGTTGAAGCCGCAGTATGTAACCTTTTATTTTTTTAAAAATGCATTGTTTCACATATTTGTTGGAACAGTTATGACGCGACAATAGTATGAGACGGATTAACTCCCATCGATAACTAGAAACAGCCAATCAGAGCCAGGAGGAGGGTCTTGGTGCTGTCAATCAGCTCCTCCCTTGTTCAGTGCTACCACACAGCATCTCACTATCAACAGAGCCCATCGTGAATGCTAAGGCTAGTTAGCATGGCCACAGGGGTTCAAGCAATGGTTTGTTGTCTCTCCACCATTAATACATTTGGTAGTGTGTTTACAAGGTTGATTGACAGCGCTAAGACCCTCCTGGCTCTGATTGGTTTCTTCAGACACATTAGCAGCACTGGGAGGACGTGATCTCAGGTTACATTTCTCATGTTAAACTGTCACAATATAATGACAGTTTAATTAATATATAAAAAATGTTTTTTTTTTAAGTTTAATTGGTGGTATTATAAAGCTAATAGCAAATGTGCTTACCATATTTGACATTTTTCAACATCTTCTGGCAAACTGTGAACTTGAGTATTCCCAGATGCTTGGCAGAATTAATCAAAATGTCTCTCATAGTCTCAGGTTCCTGGATGTTGCGTTTGACGCTGAAACATGTGAAAATCATACCAGCATTGGTTTATAGCAGTGCTTCTCAATTATTTTCTGTTACGCCCCCCCTTGCAAGAAGAAAACTATTCGCGCCCCCCACTCCCCACCGTGACTATCCATCTCTGCATAACATTTTATCCTTATTAACATTAAAGAAAAGAAAAGAAAGACATATGGTCAAACTTACAAAGAATAACTTTATTAAATCGTGTTTTAAGACTGTTTTAAGTCTGTTTTAAGACGTCTTTTAAACATGTTTAAATTGTAAACATGTTTGACCAACTAATTGCACCATTGCAAAATTAAATCAAATCAATAAATAATATTTAATAATTATAATAACTAAAAAAAAAAAAAAAAAGCAGCCTGTTCCCCAGGGTCACACGCGCCCCCCCAGGTATCGCACCTCGCACCCCACTATTTGAGAACCACTGGTTTATAGAAACATTTATTACTGATTTTTGCAGATGAGAGCTTGCACATACCTTTGCTTTGTTCGCTTGTATTCCTAAACATAAAGTAAAAAAAAGGAACATGTTTAAGACACTTTTTCTTTTAGCAAAAAGGATGTATGCAGAGTCATTGGAAAAACATCCAATGAGAGTAATTATGCATGAAACACTAATTAGACCTCTGCTGATAGGTATGCTGCACAAGTCAATCATGAGAAAATGCACAGGTAAAACAGGTCCTTAGTTAAGTATGTTCAGCCTGAATATGACTGCATAACTGTAGATTGGAAGGAACGTATTATATTATTTTGCGAAAATGAAATCTGAAAACTGAATCGTGTCCCTTTTAAATCTGATTTCCAAACATTTCCACATGGGCTGTTTCAAGTTGAAAGCCAGAAAATTTAAATTCCATCTAAAAACATTAAGCCGTCTAAAAACAAATTATTGTGAATTGTCGATGTTCTGTTTTCATAGTCTAGAATTTAATTTTGTTTGTTGGCAGCAACAAAAACAGGATGTGGGTTTTTCTGTGACAACGCCTGGAACAGGCTGAGTGTAATGAATGGTTGCACGCTTTTTGCTTTGAAGTAAACTACACTGATCCCATTAATGACTGGATTTAAAAAGAAAGCAGAAACTGTGGTCAATGAAAGAGAAATACTTTGTGTTGAACCCAACAATTTTCACAGTAAGACTATTTTAAGCTGTTTCTGAGAATCTCACAACTTGTAGTTGTAATGTGGTAAAATGAGGAAAATCTTAAATGGGCAGGAATATGTTTAGAAACCAATGTATGTTATGCATTTGGGTACAGCCCATATTTAAAACTGAGAAAGTTCTGGTAACTTTTAACCATTTATGCCAATCATGATCCATTTAAATTTTTTTATTTTATTTGTTCCCTCTCAATGATCAGTAGTTTCCATTTCCATTTTCCATTTGGAACGTTTACAATATTCTCTTTAGCTACAAACTGCTGTGTGGCGTTGATAGAGAGACATAGCTGAAAAAGATTTTACTCGATGAAAAGATGGTTCAATTCTACTATAAATTTAAATGATCCTCTTCTTACTTGTTGTGTACATTTCAGAGGTCGCTGTCATTTCCTGTGAGCCTGTATCCACCAATTCACCTAATTTTATTTTTCTAAAATGCACATATTCTGAAAAGAGAACATGCGACTATTGACTTAGAATTTTACTGAAATTAATCTTGACTATTTTATCAAAGAAATAAGTTCATCGTCAGTAGGATGTACCTGTAGGAATGGCAAATCCTTTGCTCTGAGGACAATATCTACTTTGCTGATGGTGGAGTTGAGAGCCTGGATCTCCTTTTCTATGTCTTCAATCTTATTAGACATGACCTGCGTTTTTATTTGCTCTTCCTGTTTGAGTATTCTCAGCCTCATGTCTTCTTCATCCTTGAGGAACTGGTGAAGCTGCAGAAATTCCTCCTTTATCGCCGTCTCGATTTCATTACTTTGAGTCTGTAACATTGGAGCAGGCTGGTTATTTTGGTTAGTGCCTGATGAGGAGGGACTTTTTCATCCCTCCAGGAAAAAGGTAACTTAAGAGCTCAACATTAGGATTAAAACTGTGGAACTGGTGAAATTATCCAAGTAAAAAATAATCTCAAGAGCTTTTACCTTTATATAAGTTTTGATCTCCTCCCATTGGTATTGTGTTTTACTCATTGTTCTTACTTTCTTTCTTAAGGACCCAAGGACGTTAGAAATTTCTGCCTAAAATGAGAACATTAAGAACACTTTCAAAATGCTTGACTGAATAGCTAACTTTCATTTTCATACCAAACTAAGATACAATGTTGGTACAATTCTGGTCATTATGTTCTGATACTTTACACACAGAAAAAATCTCCCAATCCTCAACCGGGAGGTAGCCATATTTGTCTTTCTTATCATACTGTTATCTTACCATGTTTGATTCTTCCTTGTTTTTATTCATACTATACCTTTTTCTGTTGAGCTGCTTCCTCCACTGGGCAGCACTTGTGCATTCTGTGGTCCTTTGATATTTGGCAGACGAGACAGATGGGAACCTCATCATTGTCGCAAAAAACCTTCAGCTTCTCGTTATGAAGCGCACAAATCTCCGGAGCCATAGTCTTCTTTTTGTTTTGAAACTGATCCACGACTAATTTCAGGTCCTGGTTGACAGGAGGCATCCCAGAGGAAGACTTAATGCCGCACACGGGACATTCTTTACACTTCTTCCACTCCCAGAAGTTGTATAGGCAAAGTTTGCAAACGTTGTGTCCACATAGCAAAAGAACAGGGCAAGTATAAATGTCGGAGCACTGAGGACAGGATATCTCTTCCTTAGAGACAGATTTCCCCGTTGATATCATGATGGTGTCCACCTCCAGAGTGACTAGATAAGAAAACATCACTGTTGTTTCCTCACTGACAGTTTCCAGCAAATGCTGCCCAGCCAGTCGAACAAGTAAAAAATCCCAGCATGTTCAAGCTCCCACGTGATTACATATTTAGGACTTCACTGTAAAGGTGTCTGTGTGGAGTGCAAAGAGTTTAAACAAAAAAAAAAAACACACATTCACTGTAACTGCCCTTTATTTTCCAAAATAAAACACTTCCATATGAAACATAGTTTGATAAGTATTCCATCTATGCCTTTGAATCTGTACCTCATTATGACTAGAACATCCTAACAGATCAGAAGTTGTGGCATCGCTACTCTTGTTTCCAAGACTGGTGGCAAAAACAGAGGTAGATTATATTGTTAAAGGAACTGGGAGGATGATCTGTATTTACTGGATCCAAGCAGTGACGAAGAAACTGCCTCAGCAGGTACACTCACAATGAATCATAATCTTCTTTTCCAGAAAGCAAACATTTAAAAGAGTTGGCTTTCAAAGGTGAAGTCAGATTCCTGAAATCCTGATATACATGTTTTGTTTTTTCAATAATTGTAATGTAGTTATGACAAAAAAAATTCCAATGATTTCTTCTTCGTCATACTGCGGTTTGTAAAACAAAGACAACAGTTAATTACAGGGTTCCTACAAATTTCAGATGTAATTTCCCAGAAAAAGACTAAGATTTAAGCAATGGAGCAGGAATAAAGTCTGCAAATACGCATCATTTTTCCATGTTGCTTTCTCCTGTTTGTCCAGATAATGAAAACACGGAATTCAAATTTGACTCTCTTTCAGACTGAGTAGGAACCGTATAAGTAAAGCTAAAGTTCTGAGTGTAAATACCTGCACTGGCAGATTACCTCCTACTTTCAGTCTCTAAAATATCAGAAACCTGTCTGCAACAAAGCACATTGTTTAGCTAAACATATTTTCCCTCCTAGGTGAAACAATAAAGCTCAAAGTAAATAATTTACATGGAATATTGATAGTAAATCTCAAAAACTGTTAAGAAATACTCTAATAAACAGTAAAATAAATAAATAAATGGGTTCATAATCTCACATTGTTGCTTAGTTATTTATTTAGCTCATGTAAAAAGACCAGATTTGTTTATCTTTTTCCCTTTATCCATAAAAAAAGGCAAATTCCTTCAGTGCCTTTGCAAGTAAAATACAACCAGTGATATAAAAATACTAACAATGTATTAAATTGAAACTCCACAACTTCCCCAAGAAACTGAGTGCCTACATGACTGATCAAAGGTCCATTTTTTTAGCTCTATAAATAAAAGAAAGTAATAATAACATAATAATACAGCTGCATGAACCTGTTTGTAAAGACATACTAGTTTTTCAAAAGTTAAGAGATTTTAGATGTTTTACAAAAAAAAATACATTAAATCAACCAAATGTTTACCAGAAAATGACATGAGAACATTATATACATGAAAAAAGCCAATATTAAACCTGTTGAATTCAAGAGTGACTGTGCTGTTGAGAGAAAAACAATTACTACAGAAAGACTGTGGTGAATTTTGACAATATGCATTGATTTTAGACATCAAAGACTCATTTCATTGTTTTTAAACGGTTCTTACACATACAACAGTCAGCGATGTTGGCGGTCCTTATCCTGTTGCAACAGATGTCCAGTTCATCTGATTTGCTCAGCTTATCCCACAATTTAACAGTTACTTATACAGTATCTCCTCTGATGGACTGAGACTGAAGTCTCAATGAGACTGAGGCCCTAATCTGGGTTTGTGAGCCACAGACTCGGGGACGCTCTTGCGTTACAGTAGCCGCCCCGTGTGCAGAGGACCAAACGTTTGTGCCTTTTTGAAATTCAGCACATCCTACGGCTGCCTGCTGCCTTCACGTCAGTCCAGAGCCTTGCAGGCGTCATGCCGTGTCTGCAGAACCAACACACAAACTGACGGTGGCAGTCACACAAATCCAGGCTTTATGGAGGATTTGAAGCACTTTGGGCAACCCTTAGTCCCGTTTGTTTGCAGACACCTGGGGACGGGACATAAAATAAAGACACTTTATTTTTACGTCTCTGCTAGACCAACGCGAATCTCCACATCATAGATAGGATAATCATACATAGTTTATAAAAATGTTTAACAAATAAAAGCTTACAACTTATACTGTAAGTAAGGCTTGGATTTGTACTCATCCTCCTTTACTTTAATATCAATAAAGAAAAAAAGTCCAGGACAACCAATTCCCCTGATTGATTACTCACCTTTTTACACTCCACAAATCTGGCACTTAGCTAAGAGGGGCTCAAGGAAATCACCTTTGCACTTTGACACAAATTATGTTGATCTGATCAAATGAGACCAGATCACCTCCATACAAAATGCTGTGTGTGGCTACCATCACAGTGAAACACAGAGGTGGTGGTATTATGCTTTCTTTAGCAGGAACCACAACGCTGGTCAGAACTGATAGAGATTACTGTGGGAAACTCTTAGAGGAATTTTGAGGTTGTAAAAGACTTAAGAGACTGAGGCAAATGATTATCTTGTGGCAGGACTTTTTATTAAAATCTTAAAATCTGCAGTGTTGGCTGAGCTCTCTACAAGTACAAAGAAACCTGCCACGAAGGATACTTCGCAGCACACTTCTCAGATTTTTATTTTTAAACAAAGTTTAAGGGGTGTAGGCACATTAAAACACGCATCAAGCTCCAATATTTTTTTTAATGCTCATTACCTTAGTAGGAATGATTTGGTGGAGAGTAAACACCTACTTGAGGTGGAAAATGTGGGAACAGGGTAACGCCTGCAGCTTTTGGTCTCTGTCCCCGATGGACTCCCCACACATGCCGCAGTAGAGCTCCAGCTCCTCCACACACTGCAGGAACTTCACCACTTGCTCTCTCAGCTCCTCCTGCTGCTTGTTGTTGCGGTAGATGCCCTCACGTAGGGAGTGAACCTTCAGGCTGCACAGCTTCGGTACAAGACAAACAACATGTAGACTGATAAAGGCCTTGTAATTTATATGTAAATTTTGCAGATTTTTTCAGAGGCTGCAGTTACCTTGTTTCCCATTCCGTCTGCAAGCTCCTGCGCTCGCTCCAAAGACTCAAGAGCCTGAAGAAGAAAAAACACACAGGAAATTTAGCACAGAAATTTAGACCAGAAACCAATTAAACAAATACACTGGTTTCACAAACAGGGTACAGGTATGCATATTTAACTGCACAAACCTTGTCATATTCTTTCTGCAGAAGCCAGCATTTTGCAACACCCAGATAGACGTGCGCTTGTCCAAGACGGTTTCCGATCTCGGTCATAATGCCCAGTGCAGACTCGTAACGAGGGAATGCTTTCTGAATGATTTAAAAGAACAACAGCATGTATTTTATACACATTTCTCAAATAAATAAATATGTCAGGATAAGAGTCAGAATAAAAAAATTAAAAAAGGAAAAATGTAGATGAACCACATCAACTAGACTGGAAAGACAGCTTCACACGAACACAGATGCATTACTGTCACCTTACATTAACATCATGCCTGCAGCGATGGATGTCTGCAAAGTTCAGTAAGCACAGGGCTTGCAGGGGCCGGTCGCCATGCTGCAGAGCAATCTTCATGGATTCCTGTCAAAGTACAACACAAATGATCCTTAGAAAACCTCTCCATCTTTAGCTTAGGTTACCAACATACAGCTCTTGACGTTATGATGACACAATTTTCTTCAGCTATTTCTATTTTCAGTTTTTCCATGTCAGTAAATGTTCAGAGGTTTAGGATGTGGGTGCTCCGATATCTGAAGCATCCCAGGTTGTGTAATCTGTTTGGTCAAATGTAATAAATCTGAAATGTCTCTTGTTGCTGTTTTACACTCCAAAGCAATGACATCAAGTTATTTTTCACCCTGCGTACATAATTAGAACAGGGCGGGGACTTAAGTCGCCCTTTTCACTAGCACTTTAAATCAGCGCCTCTGTGAGAATATTTCTGTAGCGGTCCGAGGCCTGGGGACGGCAGAGCAACTGGAGCTCGCACCTGTCAGCAGTAAGCACAACATATGTAACAGAATCCTGTTGAGCAAACCTGAATTGGGAGATTCTTAAAGTCTGTGAGGAGATTTATATGATGTGGTTTCCTTTAAAACAATACCTCGCAGCACCCCATGGCGTCGGGCAGACGCTCCAGCTTCCTGTAGGCCACAGACATGTGGAACTGGCTCATGGCGCGATACTTGAGGCTCCAGCTTTTGCCGTAGTCGTTGACGAGCTCAGCTGCCTTGCAGGGGAAGAACAGGGCTTTCTCGTAGTCCTGTCATCAGATATGCAGAATTACAGTCCTTCAGTTTCAAATAAATAGCATAGTACACCACTTTTGCACTAGTAATAGAAGTTATATTTGGCTCAACACAATTCATACCAGAATGACCCAAGCTTCTTCCTGATGTATTTGAGCAAAAGAGTAACAGTGCACTATATCTCTCCCTCCCCAACCTGTTTCTGTGCACAGCCACTCAGCTTGCTGAAAGAAGGCAACTGTTCCCCTTTTACAAAACAAGCAAATTCATCAGTTCACAGCGTGGAAAGTAAAGCTTTTAGTAAATAAATATTATGAGCAGCATGTCTGTTGATCTTCCTAATGATCACTTTACCAACATACATAATCCTAATAATTATCCACCTGTTATAAACAAATAAGTTTATGTTAGGACTTTGTGGTTCCTCTTATGTGTTAAACCACATAAACCCCAACCTGTCTACTTATCCACTCAGTCTTTGTATTATCACACAAATTCCAAAGCATGAGATTCAAAAGGACCAAAAACTTTGAGTAAAAGTGTAATGGCCTGATGTTTACATAAATATTTTGCACAAACTATAAAATATACTAGCCAGTTGCACTTAAGACTAAAAAGCAAATAATATATTAACTGTTATATATAGATAACATTTTTTTGATCCATATCATGTTTATTTAGATTTTGATGCAGTCCATTAACTTATTCATATAAACAGCATATCAACTTCTGTTAAATTTGGAGTTTTACAGAATGACTTGTTGATATAAAATGCTGTTCTTAGCTAATAAATAAATCTAAGAAATGAGGTTCATCTTTTCAGTTCAGCTGTTCCAAACTAACTTTTAGATGATATTTTAATGAACTGCAACAGTGATACCTAAACAAGAGAGATACGTTCTGTTCTTGAAGTTTTGTGACCAGATTATGTTTCCTGATTATTATTTTATAGCACTACATCTTTATTCCGAGGTGTCAAACAAGAAATGTGCAGAGAGAAGAGAAAACATTTAACAAAGATCCTAAGGTTGTGCTTTAAACAAATTTGTATTTTTTGAAAGCAAAGTAAATGTGTTGGTTTTTTCTTGCAGCCAGCTGTTCATCAGTGCACCGCAATCCATTGGGGAGGGTGAAACAGTATTATTTTAACTTTATGCAAGCAAAAGAAAGGCTCAGGACACTTTGGGACTTTCAGTGACATCAAAAGTACTCGGAATATAACATAATGAAAATTGTTTTGAGGCTGTTGGTTCTCAGAATTTAGGGACTACATCCTTGAAATACATCTGGAATAAATAAAGCTGATTAACAACCAGGTTGAAATGAAACATTCTTCAGAGCTTCAGCATATTATTTTCATAAACAGCAGTATTCAGAACACCTTTAGCTGCACATAGATGTTTCCCAGACTGCAGCAGACTCTGCACTCCAGCATTTTGTCGTCGTTGTTGTGTGCATAGCGCAGGGCCTTCTCGTAGCTCTCCAGGGCCTTCTGGAAGACGCTGAGGCCCAGGTAGGCGTTGCCCATGCTCAGACACACTTGGCCGTTGAGCTGCAGGCTCACAGTGGTGCCTTGCATGTTTAAGCAGGTCTGGCAGTAGGACACCGTCTTCTGGAAGTCGCACAGCTTCTCGTTGCTACGCGCCAAGTTCAGGTAGCCTTCAGTTAGGTAGTCTGGGTCCTCCATTTCCCGGGCTGTGTCAATCTGTTCGAGGGCGTACTGCAGAGGAACGTGTTGGTAAAGAGAAACAGACAATATGGAAAAAATCTCATTTGAAAAGCAGAGCTTTAAGAACTGTGCTGCAATGTGGGAGCTTGGAAACTGCAGCTCAGAGGAGAAGCTGTGCCTTGAAGGCGGCGCCTGGTCACCCCAAGCGTTTTACACAGCTGAATGGTTGCCACGGGAGATAAAAGGACTTCTAAAACATGCATGAAATAATCAAAGTAATACCCCTGTTATGTTTCTGATAAGGGGATAACAGTATAACATGATGTAAAACAAAAAGATTTATAATAATATTTGACATAATACTGCCCTTTTAATTCAGTCAAATCGAAGCATTTATGAGTATAAACAGCCAATTTAAGGTTTTGCCACAACATCTCAGTAGGCCAACTCCAAAACCTTCCTTTTATTTTTTCTTTTCATTATTCTTTTAAGCCAATGAGAGAATAATTTGCTGCTGTGCTTCAGATCATTGAGCTTAAGGTAATAAACTGGGAGCCAAACATTCTCCTTTAAGAATTCCTTGTAAAGACTAGAATTTATGACTCTGTCAGTTTTGACAAATCACCATTGTCTTTAACAAGCAATGCAACCCAAAATAATCACACTACCACCACCATGTTTCATAATTACGTTATTTTAACATGCCATTTAAATGGTATGATCGTTTATATCAGGTGTAATGGGACACACATCTCCTAAATGTTCCCCTTTTGTTTTTGCAGTCCACAGAATATTTTCCCTTAAATCTTTTTCAGAAACATCTTTCTGTCAGGTTTGAAGTAGTAGTTAGTAGTAGAGTTTCTTTCTTTTTTGTTGAATCATGAATGCTTAGTGAGTCAACTGATCCCAGCAGTGCTGTAGATATTATTCTGGATTTTTGGAATAAATTTGATTGGCCTGATACTTTTGAACATATTTATCACTGCTCCACGATTTCTCCTTTTGCAGATAATGTCTCCACAACCGTAGAAATGGCGTTGTAACATTTTATACACTTTTAGATCTTCACAACCTTGTTTTCTTCTCCTCTTTAAGTCCATTAGGTCATTCCACGAGTTTCTGCTTTTAAGCTGTTTTTATCTACACTGTCTTGTTTTGATTTGTTTTCTGATTCTCCAGATCTGACAGTAATTAGCCCTGATTCATTTTTTGTTGATTTTAATAGCGTCTATGGATTCAATTATAATTTGAAAACTGTATTTTATAATAATCTGAGAAACTGAGGAAAACACATAGCTGAAAAAGCATGTGAAATGGCAAATTTTCACATCACTGTATTGCTTTGGTCGTCAGAGCTCTTCTTTTTGAAGCCTTCGTTAAAACTGCATCATTAAGACTGGGCCCTTTCTGAGTGCAAATGATTATATCAACAAGACACCCTACACTGACTCTAAGGTTGCAGGACACTTATTTACTCTGCATCGCTGGGAAGCCCACAAATGAATCCATGTTTCTCAGGATGGCAGTTAATGGTCGGTGGTTACCTTCAAACTCCTTAATGGAAATATTTAAATGCTACAACAGCAGAAGTGAGCTGACATGTTGACATATGAGGTGATAGGACACTCTGTAACATTCACTCTTCGGATTTACAACCACTAAGTTACACGGTTCAAATACAGCACGACTTATGCAGATGCTCATTTGGCTGATCAGAGAAAATGCCTTCAGAAAAGCATAAACGAAAATTACTTCATTGTCATTGTACCTTTAAAGAAATACCAAAGAATATTCATGAGCACACATTGAATTCATAGTCAGGTTGCATACCTTAAGCATATCTTTGTACTTTCCCATTTCTGAGTGGGCTGTGATCAGACACCCGAGAACTCGAAACTTCCCTCCAGGGTCTGAAGTCTTTTCCAGAACTTTTGTCCAGACATGAAGGGCTTTGTCCGTCTGATTGGACTGATACAACTTCAGGCCCTTCTCTATCTGCTGCTTGGTTTGGTCCTGGCCCATTTCTGGTGCAATGCGCAACGTGAAAATATTCATTCGCTTAGGCCATGCAGTTTCAGCAAGGCAGGAAGAAAGCAGATCTTTCCTGCACAACTCCAAAGAAGACTCCTTGAAGATGATCCCCTCAGAACAGTCGGCACCAGATCCCGCTCTATCAGCTCCGGCTGAGCTGAGATGGAGACGAAACCGGATCCGGCGAGGAACAGTGGTGGCACACCAAGAACATTATCACAAAAACGCCCTGCTAAGAGCTGGAAAACTGATCCTGTTTCACCTCAGGAGCGCAGAAAATTCTCCTTTTTAAATCCCCTTGGAAAAAACATAAAAGATACAAGTATCCCAGCTGAGTGCTGGCAAAGGTTTCCCAGAATATCTGCTCCCTCCACACCCCAGCAAAAGGAATTCTTAGCACCCCCTTGACCAGCCACCCCACTCCACCTTCCTCCTGCTGCGGCTCCAGCAGATGGCCTTGTCACTCCAGACCATGTGTCCCTTCAGGAATTAATGTTCTGCCCTCAGCAAACTGTTCCAAGGTCACTACAGCTCCTAGCAATCTACCTTTACATGAACCAAACATGACGGAGAGATATGCACTAGACTGAGCAGGATTACTATTGCAACAACACATCATCAGTAGGGTAAAACAAAATGGAAAAGACTGGAGCCTTAAATACTTAAGTCCCAGAGAGTCCTGGGAGAGGCCAACCACTGTACCTGGAAGCAACATGCTGCCAACTTTTTTTGGGGGGGAGTTTGTTTGTGGTAAAAGAGCTGCTTATCTGACAGTGTTTGCAGTGGCTGTAGGTTGTTATTGGTCGTTCTTGTATAGGCGCATCTGAACCCCAACACCCACCCCTCATCCCGCCGTCAGCAGCCGACGCTCAGAATAGTTCGCACAGTCTGACATGTTCCTGAGCTTAGGTTTCAGCTGCACAGACTCCAGCAGAACATCAATGGGACACTGTTGGCCTCTCTGTAGTAATTCTATCTTTCCCTTATCTTTTTCGCTCCCATGCAGGAATTTTTATCAACTTTAATTCTGGTCCCACTAATTCAAAGACAAGTATATATTCAGTCCCTTTGAGTCAGTACTTTGTAGAATCACTGTTTGCTGAATTTACAGCTGCAAGTAATAAGTATGTCTCAACCATTTGGGACATTTTGAGTGAAATTGTTGCCCACTCTTCTTTGCACAATAGATCAAGTTCTGTGAGAGTTGGATATGTAAATTCATAATCTTGACACAAATTCTCAATTAGACGCAGGTCATTCTATTGATTGTTCATTGTAGATCTAGCTGTATACTTTGTTTTGTTGAATAACTGACCTGTCAGTTGTGTTTCTCAGACTTTTTTTATTAATGTTCGCTAAAAAGCCTTTGAGGATTTAAAAGAACAGTCATATTTAAATTTATGCACATTTGGTCTCCATTTACTAATTCGGAAACATCTGGATAGTTTCACTGAATTTTATTTAAGGGTATCGATACAAAAGAGCATCAACAGCAAATGTACACACTTTAAGAAAAAAGAAGTACCATGTTTGTTCTACTTATTTACCTGCTACTGTAGATGAAGTAGAATTAGACGGTTTAAAAATCCTTCATTTGATTTTTAGTCTTACTTTTAAGTGTTTGATTGGAAAACTGTTTCTGAATAAATCCCAGCAAGACTCAATGATTCTCCTAATCTACATTTTCTGACTCTACCTTTTTGTTAAACACAGCAAAATACCAAATACTAACATTCTGTGTTGATCTACCATAAATTCAGTAAAACATATTTATAGTTCAACAAGTATTAATAAATTTACAAGGCACTGCATTTTTTTTAATCATGTTCTTTTTGAAGGATTTTAAAACATCCACCATTATTTGAGGACTTTGAAGGCTGATTGACTAAATGAAACTAAAAGTGTCTCTATGCAGGTTTTACCATTTATCAGAACACGTGAACTCAAACCAGTACTGCATACATAAAAAATGTAAACTTTGAAAAGCCACAAAACATTCTCTGATATTATGTTTACAGACTTAAAATGTGTGAAAACTTAGCCGCTTTCAGCAGCCTGATGATTACAATGCATTGAGGGTTTTTTTACTGACCACTAAAGCACTTCATGCATGTTAATATACAAGCAGTGCACAGGAAACAACAGCTCTGATCATCACTGGTGACAGTGTTACCACATTCGGTCGTAACACTAGCTAAGATACACAACGACACGCTGATACAGAAGCATCTCACAGACACGGCTGAGGTTTTGGAATGGCTAACACAGCTGAGTGGGAATCTTTTTAGGCCCACCAACGTTTGTCACCTGATTCTTTGTGATGATTGTGGACCGTAGATTGAAAATCCTCAAGCCAGTACAAACTGCCAGTTCGTTAGGAGGATCTTTATACCTTTGATAACCGAGACCACAGATGTGGCCGGGTTAAACTTTAACGTGTTCGCGTCGCCTTTCTTACACTTGTCCCTGAAGACGTATATGCAGCCGTTACAGCTGGCCACCTTCCACAGAGAAGGGATGCAGCTCCACACCTCCGGGAAGCGCAGCCGCGTGAAGCTCTCCAGCAGAGGGTTGTAGCACACCAGCGAATCCCCTTCGCCTACGATAAAGATGACGTCCATGTGGACGGCGGCGTGCATGCAGCCTGCAAACGGCAGCATGTATGGCTTGATCTGGCACTTCTGGGAGGAGGTGTCGAAGCACTGGATGAGACGGGACGGCTTTGTGAAAAAGTCCATGTCGTTCTCCTCGCCTCCGAGCAGGTAAATGGTTCCTCCCAGGTTGACACCAGCGGCCCCGGACACGGCTGTGTCCAACTGGCTCGTCTCTGTCCACATGTTGTCCTTCACTGTGTAGTAAATGATGGCGTTCGACAGCGTGTCCTGCAGCGTCTTCCCGCCCAGGGAGTAGATGGCATCTTCAGAGGCCACAGACACCATGGTGTGGTGGAGGCGGTCTCTAGGCAACGGTGCACAGCGCTCCCAGTCCATGGTATGCATGTTGCACTTCCACATGCGGCGGGGGATGGACCCCCCCACCACGTACAGGTCCACGCCGTGTTTACAGGCGGCGGTGATCTGATGGCACAGAGTGTTCTGGCCACTCACGCTGATCGCATCGTCCTCATCACAATGCAGAGACACGGCGAGGGAGTGAGTCCTCGTCTCCTCTTTACCGATCAGGTAGATGTGGACGTTTTCCCCGATTTCCTGCCATGGACCCAGAAACACATTTTAGTGACAGAAATAAGTGTGAAGACAACCAATCACCTTATTCTTATTATTACTACTAAGATCTGTCAGAATAAGACATTTTTCTGGATGATAAATTGTTCCAGTAATTATTGACATAAACAATGATATTGTTGTTTTGAGGCCAGCTTCAAGTAACATATTGATAATGGCATAATAAAGCAAGCTCATCCTCTAATAGATCAATAAACTTTACTATTTTAACACTGGACCTGGAAGATAATATAAATATCCAAAAAACACAACAAACAAAAACAATAAAACGGCAATAAAAAAACACATGTAGCCGCAAATGAAATGGATGATGAAGATTTTGTAAACAAAACTGCCATTCAGAAAATATTAATATTACTATTATGACAGCATGCTCTTGTCCTTTCCATGTTTACAGTGGACTGATGGACTGAAAAACTAGAATAATATTTACAGAAAACCTTCAAATCAGCATCTTGACTAATGGTGTACCAATTGACTGATTGGGGTTCTGTTTGATTCACTTTTAGGGTTTAGTAAAAGTCAGACGACAATTAGAAACGATTTTGTATTTCCTTTATTTTCTGTTTTTTTTTCTTTCAAAATTATTAGCTTCATGTTGGAACCTTTCCTTCAGGATCAATGTTTGTCACATCTACATGTTGAATAACTTCTTAGTTCTGTACCTTTTTAAAACCCTTGAAAAAAAAAAGATGTGGGAAAAAATGGAAATCTGACACCAACTGATAAAAACATGATTGGCAGGTGTTTAAATTCTACCTTCAGATTCTCCTGGAGAAGGCAGGAGAACTCCTCCCTCTCAACCTTGTTATGGTTTATCCATGACTCGATGGCCATCGTTGGATTCTGGGAGCTGGGAACACCATCTAAACAGAGACAGAGCCGATTGAAAAATGTTGATCAAGAGAGGTTACAATCTTATGCTTTTAAATCTGTGTAACTGTAATACCCTTGATGATGTCCAGCAGCAGGCAGAGGGGCAGATTGAGGTATTCTTCGGTCTGATGCAGCTGAGCGAGGTGGATTTTAGCACACTGCTTGGCTGCGGTGTACAGCTCCTGGTCACTGTGTCTGTCTGCAAGCCACATCACCTAGAAAAAAAAACAGAAAAAATATTTAGTATAAATGTTCTGAATCAGCCTGGCCTGCAACGCCAGTGACAGATCAATAAAGTCTTCTGATTCTGGTCTGCTTCTCATCCCCAGAACCAGAACCAAACATGGAGAAGCAGCATTCAGCCTCAAAGCACCACAAACCTGGAGCAAATGTCCAGAAAATTGTAAAGCAGCTGAAACAATGAGTTCCTTGAAATCTAAACTAAAAACCCACCTGTTTACTTTTGAAACATTTTGATGTATAACAATTGACAAAATACACTGCTCAAAAAAATAAAGTGAACACTCTGTTCTCTTTATTTTTTTGAGCAGTGTATAATCTCTGTGTTTTATGATGCAAAGCACTTTGACCTGCCTTGTTGCTGAAATGTTCTGCACAAATAAACTTGACTGATTGATTGAAATCACCTGTAAGCAATTCTTGACCTCCACTGTCCGCGAGAGGAAGCGGGAGCATTCCTCAAACAGAGCCGTCAGCTGGTACATATCCGCCATCTCGTAGGTATCCTGCAGCTCCTCCACCCGCAGCTTGATGGTGCCGTGGTAGATGTAGTCGACCAGCAGCTGGAAGACGGAGGCGCTCACGTCCTTCAGCTCAATGAAGCGGTTGTGGGACTCTTTGAGGTTGGAGGTGAACATGGAGCGGAAGAAGCTGCTCTGCGCTGACAGCACCAGCCGGTGCAGGTGAAACTGCCTTTCATCCACAGTGACGGTGACGTCTGCAAACAGGCCGTCCTCCAGGCACAGGTCCATGATGCTCTTCACCACGCGGCTGGAATGAGAGCGGTCAGTGAAGGTATATCCGAGGAAGTAGTTCTCCTCTCCAACAGAGCCGCCAACACTGACACCGCCATCCTCACCGGACTCCATCTTTGCTGCCTGCCATGTTAAAAACAAATGTTATAACCAGGTTATTAGGGAAAAATAAACAGTGGATTAGATGGAAAAAAGTTAGTTATCATTTATCAGTGGCTTTACAGCAGCTGTAAATACCTAAATATGCTAAATCCATATTAAATGTATAAGTAGAAACATAAAATAGATGCTTATCAAAAAACAAGTTTGTTTAGTGAATTGATCCAGCAGTTGCTCCACATGTATCTCGGTGTGGTTTTGGAGAACAGGATAACTTAGTACACATGAACCTACTAAGATCTCTTAAATATTGTAACTTTTAAAACATTCAGTTTTTACTGTTTATTCTTAGGGCTACGGTAATGATACCTAGTATTTTTTTTATCGTTCTTCATACAAAAAGTAATCTTAGATTTTCTTAAATAATAATAAAATTATAAGGGATAGAGCATGTTTTCAATGTTGCCTTTTTATAATCAGCAGGTCAGAATAGTAAAATATTTACTATTTAGACTCATTTATTTATGAGTAAGATGTTTCGTTTGATAATGTATTAACCCAGGGATTAAAAAGGATGCAGTAAACGAGTGGATTAGATTGTAGGTTTTATAAAGCTATGTTCCCTCATTGACTATAATTCCTCAGTTTGGACGATGAAGGATATATTACTAACTTCTATCTGAGTTTTTTGCAGAAATATGTAGCACTCAAAAGCTCACTACTCTTTTGAACCGAGACTCATATTCAGATATTCAGACGTGTTTATTAGTTGTTGTTTTTTTACAATGAACAATTAAATCGTTCCGTCTATACACGTTTTCTAATAAAGGGTTTTCAACATGTAAAGAGCAACCAAAACAAATGATAAGTGATGCTGATTGGCTAATCTAGGTTATCGCTAGCTGTGTTGCAGTGTTTATCTCCCGCTAACGCCCGCAGTAGAAAGCCGCCTGCTTGTTTTTCTATTAAATGTTCTACCAAAATATTCTGAAGAAAACTTGGAACTAAATAAATATCGCTTAACTGTGATAACCATGCAGTTACGCTACCTTTATTTGCACTGTTGCAGCATTCAGAGGCAGCCGAACTGTTCACCGGAATAACTGTTGTAAAAGGTTAAACTAAGAAAGCGCCAAACGCTTACCGCCCCCATGTGGCAGAACCTCATTACTGCGGTCTCTTATTCAAAACAACAAGAAAACAATATATAATTGAATCTCAGTAAGCATACGGATTGGTGAAGGCTTCACAGGTGTGTTAATATTATATTTTAATGAAAACTTTTGATCACAATACTATGGAGATCCTCTAAGAATAGATCCTCTGGGATTGCTTTCTTCACTAGTTTCCACGTGATGTTTTTTAGCCCCTACAATCTAAGAATGAAACTCAGATTTTCCTCACCTGTGCTTGGTATTCAGATAAAATATTTAAGTGAAACTTTTCACTTTACTGTGTTTTGAAAGATGAAGTTAAAAAAATCTAGATTTGAAAAATTTCCACAACCTAGACTTGCTCCAGAGGAACCATCTGGTTTCTGCCTGTTTTCCAAGCTGAAAAAAAAAATCTGTGGTATTCAGGGGACATTTTCTTCTTTCCATGAGTGGAGAGGTAGGGCAGATGTTGCTTTTCCTCTTTTTGTTCTAATATACAGAGGCATGAATGCACAACTAAGACTCTGGCTCCCAGTTATTCTGTGGCTTTGGCTTGGTCAAGTGCTGCAAGGTGAGTAAAACAAGACATTCTGATAGTTTATACTGTTACACTAAGGTAATTCATGTGTTGTCCAGTTTGCATTGTAGATACTAAAGTAAAGACAGTTATACTGGTAAATCAGCTACATTTCTAGCAGTAGTATAATTAAATCTATGACAATTATAATTTTTTCTCTTCAGATGTGGCAGCAGACTCAGCTCAGGCTGATCTCTCCAATGCAAACTTGATGTTTGAGGTAGCTGTATGTCTGACTTCAACAAACTTCCAGATAACCAAAGCATCTATGCTGTTCCTTTTCTGTGGTAAAAACTTATTTTCCGGATTCTTCACAGATTTTACTGAGTGGAGTTGAGTTAAACAAGGATAGCAATGTTTTCCTGTTGGACGAAGAGCTGGCATCGATGAGGAAAGGGCGGGAATTCTTGTCTCAGATTAATGACGGCATTCCAAGGACTCTGATCTCGACAGAGCTCATGATGAAGACATTGGAGGCTCGTCAGAAGACTCCTCTGAAGTTTGAGAACTTGGTTCTCAGCATGGTGTATTCTGCTCTGCAGGCTGGGGTCCAGAGGAACAAGGAGGAGCGAGAGGCTTGGGGTGGAGTGCTTATCCAGCTGGCAAACATCACCACCTATGACTTACGGGGAGGTTTTCTCTACAATTATGCTTAAAGAAATCCTAAAGAAATCATTAACATCGTGGATCTTAAAATTATACAGGAAAAGATTTTTTTTTTAAAGAAATATCCAGCAATATACAAATGAAGATATTTATTATATTATAGTAGAAAAAGTGCAGGGAAAATGTAAACAGCCCTGCAAATACAAATGGTTCATATAAAATAGAAAATTTGTCAACATGCAAACAATCCCTGATGTTAGAAATACAAAACACTAACAGAGAAATGTACAAAAATAAACTTAAATTTCTCAGGTCTCTACAGTTTCCTTTTCTGAGTTTGCTTTTGTTTGGTGCACCCGGTTTTGGTTTTGGTCTCGGTTTCTTCCAGAGAAGCTAGCTTTTTCTTCAGCTTTGCATCCCTGGTCGGACCCCTCCGGTCTCTGCCAGAGGGCTGCTGACCTCTCCGCTGACCTCTGACCCCATCTGCTGAAGCTGACGTTTCCTCGATCGGTTTGTGTCGGCCGCTGACCAGCGACTCTTCGCGGTCCCAAATCAGTAGTGTTACACCTGAGAGCAATCGTAAGAGAGTTCTACTGCTGAATTCAGCTTTTATTCCTCTTAAACCTTTTTCACATTTATTTATGCTACACTTCACAAGCTGTAATGAATTTTCTGACATGAAAACAGAAAGTAGAACATAACTGTGAAGTGAAAGAAATAATTGATGATTTTCCAAAATGTTCACAAATAATAATGTGGAAAGGGCTTTTAGTGTCATCCATCCCCCTTTATTCTACTACCTCTAAATCTAAATGAAATCCAGTGCAGCCCAAAAGTCACATAAGAGCTGCAGAGATGCACAGCGCTGGTGTGAAAATATTAGTTATGTACGACTTGAGAGCAGATTCTGGCCTTGAAAAAAATAAAGCGACAAAAGGACACAGCAGGATAGCAACCCTTAAGAAGATGCAGAAACAATTACAATTTAATGATTTAGACTAAATTATGTGTCAAAATGACCCAAAACAGATCTTATTTTCCAAAAAGAATGAGCAAATTATACCCCCTAATCCTTCACTATTCACTACTTTGTATTGGTGAGCCATATATCCCAATAAAATCCACTGAAAGTTTGTAGCTATAACACTGCAAAATATATTTTTTCAGGTTTAACTGGTGTAACTATGAAGACAAACTCACCCATTCCAGATCCGATGACGTCGCCCATTGGACTGAACTTGTTGATCTGTAGCAAAAAAACAAAAAAAAAAAACCCAAAAACAATCTCTTGGTTTAAAAACGTTCTGAATTAGTTTATTTTAACTGGACTTTTTAAATTAAGTGATACTGACAGATTTGATCCCTGAGGCAGTGGAATCATACATCTGAAACACCAACTCCCCACTGTTGGAGTCAAAGATGTCAATGGTCCTTTGATCGCCGGTGCAGATGCGGTCGTCAGGGTATCGCCCCGCCACAATCAGGTCATACCAGGGATGCCATGTGGCCTGCAGAACAATCCGTCATTGTTTTGTTGTCACAGACAGACTCAAATAAAAAAATGCATCCATACTGCCTACAATAAGATTTATGGTCATAAAACCAGATGGATATTTTTTATCAAATGTTTATGAAAGTCGTATTCTCCTTTTATTCCCACTGAAACGAACTTGAAGAGAGACAACAAACCTTGATGGGTGTGAGGTGCTGAAACTGCCTGTGTGGGTGCTGAATGATGTGCTGAGGCTTCGACCAATCGGAGGAGGAGTACACGCGGATCTGGTCGTGCTGATCTGTTGTGAGCAGCTTGGAGGCGTCCAAAGGGTTGAAATAGGCTGCAGTAGATTAACAGAACGGGTTTTATTTAGGTTTTTCTCTCTCTTAATAAAGTCAAATTTATTCTAATATTCCCTCTCATCATGCTGAGAGATGATATGATCACAACCCTTTGAGAGAAAACTGTTTTTAAAGGTATCTGGTATTCTGGTATAAAGTAAGCTAGAATCCAAACATTTATCTGTACTGTATGAAAATATTATTACTTAGAAAAACATCTTCCATTAATAGGTCGGAAGTATTTCTATAGCTAAATGATGAATAATAGAGAATTTATATTATTGTTAAACAGCCAAAAAAAAAGAATTACTTTCCAGGCCACAGTTCAGTTGTTTCTTTTTGTTTATTTCCACTCTGGGCTTTGCTGTTTTCTGCTCCAGAAAACAAACAGCAACACTCTGGAATGAAGCCTGAAGCATTTTAAATCAATCTAAAGATAGTACATTTTCCTCTGATATCTGACATCAAGAAGGTTGTATTGCTTCAGGATGAACAACCAGACTTACAAAAAATGAAACATTCTTTTTTTACAAAAGACACAGAATTCCAACCTGAGTTGACGGCTCTCTCGTGAGGCATTTCGTAGAGGAAGCTCTTCTTGTCCTTGATGTTCCTCAGGTCCCAGAGCTTCACCGTGTGATCAACCGACGCCGTCGCCAGCAACCAGTCGCATCGGGAGTTAAACTCTGCATGTGTCACTTTGGCTTTGTGCAACTTACTGCTGAAAATCTAACAATTAAACAGAGCAAACGCAACAAACGGTTTTAAACATAACCATCATATTTCTTTTGACCGGAAGTAATACTGTCTTTGATTTCACCATACTTTTCCTGAACAAGAGCAAAATGACTGATTTAGTCGTTTCCACCTGCAGACTTTTTACGTCTTCAATCTTTTGCTTTAAATAAATCCTCAATTCAGATTCATTTAGCGCATATCGAAATAAAACTATTTTTAGAAGACAGCTGTTAAACGGCTGTAAGAACAAACCTTTATCCCATCCAGGCCCAGAAGTAGGAGCTCCCCCATGTTGTCCCCAGTTACAAGCATCTGCCGACTCACAGACACATCGACACAACAGTACCAAAAACTGGGAAAAAAATAAGAACAACCATTTAGAACATGCAAGCAATAATCAGCATTTGTGATAAATAATAGCTAAAAACATTACAGCAATTTAGAAAGCTACAGAATTCAGTCTACTCCATTATGTAACATTCAACACCCAACAAACTTTTTTTATGCTTTTATATTTAATCAAATAAAACAATAGAAATAAACCAATTTGTTTTGAGGTTAGAGAATGACCTTTAGACACAGAAAACACAAACTAACTTAGGATACAAAAATTGAGCAAGAAATATAAAATTAGAAAAGCATATACAGTTTGTACTGTTCCTCACAAATATATAAACACAACTCTATTGCATTTTGTCATATTGCAGCCACAAACCTTTTACATAAAAACCAAATGTAGTGACTCGATCTGTTGAGTAGCTCCTCTAGATTTGCCATGGGGCTTTTTGTTGCTTAAAATTGATGCTCCCTTTGCTCCGCATGTCATTATTTTAAGAGGACAAATTCGTAGCAAATTGGTGGGTGTACCTTTTTGTTTTTTCAGATGATTTATTTTGGGGTGCACCAATTGCAGTTTGTGACACTGTGACATTGTTGCTCTAAACTGGCAACTTAGCAACTACGAGGTGACCATTGTTAACTGCACACATGCAGACTTGACCTGGTGAAGGGGATCCATCAGTTACGACACTTTCACGCAAAAAGTGACAGTGGCTGATTATCAGACCTTTGTGGAGCTACGCAAGATCAATTTCACATGTAAGTTTATGCCAATTACCCCAATTCAAGGAAATCTGGGCGACCAATCAGCCAATTTATCGGTACACCCCCATATTGATTGGTTGTGCTAGACGTTCACAGAAGATTAAAATGTACTTCATAGGTGACTTCTGAAGATAATATATAACACTGGATTTTATCTATCAGAAGAAAGGGGTTGAGCACAAACATAAATAAAAAAACAGAAATTTCCAAAATAATGGTTGCACTTTTAAAAAACTTTACATTTAGATATAGTTGTTGGAACACAGGGCTGCCCAGTGGCACAGCTGGTAGAGCTGTTGCCTTGCAGCAAGAAGGTTCTGGGTTCGATTCCCGGCCCCGGTCTTTCTGCATGGAGTTTGCATGTTCTCCCTGGGCATGCGTGGGTTCTCTCCGGGTATTCCGGCTTCCTCCCACAGTCCAAAAACATGACTGTCGGGCTAATTGGCCTCTCTAAATTGTCCCTAGGTGTGAGTGTGTGTGTGCATGGTTGTTTGTCCTGTATGTCTCTGTGTTGCCCTGCGACAGACTGGCGACCTGTCCAGGGTGTACCCCGCCTCTCGCCCGAAATGACAGCTGGAGATAGGCACCAGCAACCCTCCCGACCCCAGTATGGGAAAAGGGTGCAGGAAAATGGATGGATGCATGGATGTTGGAACACATGAAATCACCACAGAGGTTTGTGGTTGTAATGTGACAAAACAAAAATAGTCCAAGGCTTATAAATACTTTTCAAGGGCAAATGTTGTTGCCACCGTCAAGCATCAGTCTTCCTTCCAGTTTCCTCACCAAACATTGTGGTGATCATGACTGCAGTCTTGCGTTCTGGACAGCAGGGTGGGAGTGTGGCCCTCAAAGCTATGCAGGGTCAATGTCCCCTCGCCAGAAGCCGCATAAACTCTGGAGAAGTCTGTGGGGCAAAATTTCATCCCGCCAATGAAGTCTCCCGCTCCGTTCTGCACACACAAATACAAATGCAGGCCAATAATGCATTCGCTTTGCATGGAAATGCTTAAATCTGTTGGGGGCTGCCTGAGAAGAAGACTGATGCTAGACTGAGTGAGCTTACAGCCCTGATGGAGAAAAAAGGGCCTATTAGTCTTACTTCAGGGAGTCTGTGTATGTAAACACTGTTAGGGTTGTCCCACTGAAATCCTGCAGAGATGTTGTGCCGCTCATAGACGAGGTGAACAGCTGACTGGGATTTAACAGGTTAAACTTCATGTCTGTTACTGAGTCTCCAGCCCCCATCTAAGCAGAGAATCAAAAAAGGAGGATGCACACTTCTACAAATCCACCTGCTTTCTTTAGCCACAAGAGGATTCCAGATGACTATAAAGATCAGCAGGAGCCCTCCATGCTGTTGAGATAAACCCAATCAGATGCATCAACTCACCCCTCGAATGAGGTTTTTGGTTTCAGACTTCTCAAAGTCCCACAGAAAAATGTCCCCCCCTTTGGAGGCTGCAGCCACAGTGGTGGGATGAGTGGGGTGCCACTCCAAGCAGGTGATTCTGCGATCAAATGGACTGCTGGCACCATGAAAATGGTAGGATGACAGAGATCGAACAAACGGCTCCTGGAGACACTGCGAGACAGAAAAGTTTTGTTTTTTTAAACCAGCTTTTCATTCAGTATGCCGCATAACACTGCAGGAAAAATCCAAGGCAAGCCTAAGCATGTCTGCTGTTACAGCTCTACTCATTCTCAACTACATTAATCTCTGATCATCCCTGTCAGGAATAATTTTGTGCCAAAATTTGCAACCTAAATAAGCTTGAGACGTATGAAGAGTTTTTCGAGGCTCTGTACAACACTGGAAAAACATCTTTCAAAATGTTATGCAGAGAATTATTTACAGGAATTGGATAGAAAACCTGAAAAGAGGGGTGAGCATTGGAAATCACAAAATTATATATTTGATTAAAAGAGAATGAAAATATCAAATTTTGTGGAGGCAGGCTTTTAATACCTAAAAATGTGGTAGCGCTTCTGTTTTTATGCATCTTGTCTTAGTTTCCTTTATACATTTATTTTTGAAAAGCACTTTAGTCAGCAATACTGTGGATGTGTAAAGGACTAAATGAAGAAAGGATTGACTGCCACTAAAGAAAAATTAGGGATCATTTCACCCCTGCATACAGACTGCCCTTATTGATCCAGAACTAAGCAGAGATGTATACCTGTCTCATCTGAGAGTGCAGACTCTGGCCCAAAGAACTCTTGTATATATAGTGCAGGATACTTCCAGGGCCATTCTTCCTCTGGACTCCTGCAGAACTGTAAGAAGGTCCTGCAAAACGAAGAGACCCATTCATTCAGCCGTCAAAACTAAAACAATAGTTTTACAATAGTCACGGAAGCCGTCCAATCGATGCAGCACACCCGCATTAGACGTTTCTCCATCTATCTTGTCTCGCAGTTTTTTACTCAGCGATTTGTCTTCCGCAGCTCCTTTCTTCATTTTACTTTTTGATCCATTTGCCTGTGACTTGGTGGGCTTGCTTTTCATTTCTCAGCCTGTTAAATCGACAACGCAACACGAGAAGAGTGATTTGACTCGACAACAATCAGTCTGCCTTCGTGCATAATGTTCGAAGCTGCTGCTTACCTGTGATGGTCAGCTGGGAGAGCTGGAGGAGCTGAAAAACCAACACAGGAAACTTCTGCGTTTGCATAACACTGCATTACACGTGACTTAAATGCCTGAAGATTTGTGTTTTGTAACCTGTGTGTTATACAGTAGGAGCGCGACAGGGGGCGCTGGTTACTCAAGAACAACTTCACTGGATGTCCGAAAGAAGATTACAAAAGTGACATAATTTATTTTTTCAAGATTATTGCTTTTTTTTAAAGAACCAACAAAAATATTCTGAAACTCTGTTTAAATGAAGTAATACAAAGGCTGTTAAAATGGTCACTCAAAGCAATGTATTTATTAACATTTATCTAAATGTCGTTGTTTAAACTTTTTATAAAATAGTGAGTCGACATAATAATAATAATAATAATAATAATAATAATAATAATAATAATAATAATAATAATAATAAGTATTACATATTAATGAAATGGAAGAAAAACATACATTTCATAGTTTTTTCTTAGCTACTATTTATCTGTTGCTAGAATGATCAACTTGCTACACCAACGTGTACTCGGATGTTTCGGATATTTTTTTTTTACTGCGGACTTCACATAGTTTACATTTTTGTCTGGTGTCGTGTGTTTATCGTCATGCACGGAAGCAGAGGCGGAAGCACGTGCTCTTTTTCTGGGCTCTTATTGGCTCATTTCGGCTTCTTTTCAAAAAGTTCCGTCTGAGATTAAGGCGGAGGGAAGATTCAAATTTAGAGCAACAGAAACGGTCAAACTAAAACAGATTACTACTCTTTACAATGAATCGACAAGCGTAAGTAGGGTTTATTTTTCTCCGCCCGTCGCTTTTAGGGTTTATTTCAAATATGCTTTGTGTTTTCATTAAATGCCGAACTATTGATTTACGGATGACTAGCTTAGCTGTGGGATAGTTAGCAGAGGAGCCATTCATTACCGTTTACTGTTATGAATCGCTAAAAGTAGCTACGACGGTTTGAAATGTACTACATTTTATCCTTCACCATCAGGAAATGTAAAACGCCCCGAAAGCCTCCTCCTAAAAAGCCTCCCAACAGCCAGAGAGACCCAGTTGGGGTAAGTATCCCGGGTTGCTAAGCAAGCATTTCAACATGGCAGTCTAAGAAAACGACGCCTCTGTGGTCTTATTAGCGTCTTCAGCGAGTCTACACTGTATTCTGTAAGGAAAATAATTTTGGTCTATATCAGGTGTATCTACGTGTGCGGCCTCTGGTTACGGAGGATGAGGAATGCTGCATTGAGGTGATCAGCAGCTCCACGGTCCAGCTGCATGCTCCGGAAGGCTTCAAAGTAAACCGCAATGGGGAATATAAAGAGGTAAACATGCAGGTGTACCTTTAAACTGCAACACCTATGCAGTATACATGGATTAAATGTCGATTTTGGGTGACTCGGTTAAGCAAAATCTGTTCAAAGCCGCTTTAGAAATGTTCTTTGGCCTAAATTATGTGCGTGTTTTTTTTTTTTTTTCAAAAGCTGTCTTGCCTTTTTTAATTTAAAAAATATCTTTAAATACTTTTACCAACTCTTTTGAGGACTATCAAAATGTCTGATTCTGAGTTCGGTGAAGAGCACATAGAAATTGGAAGGCTGTTCACATTTATTAAAATTGTTTTTAAAAATGTATGATTTTTGCAGAATAAAGCATATTCATATTAATGGATGTGTTTTGATTTTTAGACACAATACTCCTTCAAAAAAGTCTTTGGAGTTTCTGTATCACAGATGGAGCTCTTTGAGGACGTGGCCAAACCTCTTGTTGTCGACCTCATTCATGGGAAAAATGGTAAGAGCATGAGACAATAAATTGTAATATGCAGAAACCAGAGGTGTCTACAGAAGCCTGGAGCTGCCACCAACACATAAGAAAATTACAGCAATATCACGTAATAGCACAAAAATGTTACAAATATACGTATTACAGCGACAGTATATTCAACAATCTGACTATGTAAATACATGTAATTGTATTTTTAGCCATTTATTTGACATTTGTACAAAGAATGAAGACTATCACCAAATATAAATATTAGGGATGCACACTAACATCAGTAATGTAACATGATAAACCTGTTTTTCTTTGGATAGCTCTATGCTTCCTGCATTATAAAAGCATCAGATATCCTGTTTTTTTTAAGTTCAGTGTTTGTGCTGTTTGCTGCAGGGCTGCTCTTCACATACGGTGTCACAGGAAGCGGGAAAACTTTCACCATGACTGGCTCTCCAGGTCAGGGTGGACTGCTGCCACGTTCCCTTGACATGATTTTCAATAGTATCGGCCCCTTTCAGGCCAAGAGATATGTAAGAGAGCAGTACACAATGATATCTTTCAAGTCCACACCTTTTGTCGTTGTATTTCCTTAGCTTTATGTTTATTGGAATCTCCTCTGCTCAGGTTTTTAAGACGGATGATAAAAACGGAATGGAAGTTCAGTGTGACGTTGATGCTTTGTTGGAGCGTCAGAGACGAGAAAACAACTTAACAGTTCCTAAAACTCCCTCCTCCAGGTAAATCATGTGATGCTAGGAAAAACAAAACAAGCTGCACATCAACACTGTATAACTAAATATTGAGGTTTTACTTTTTAGACAAAAGGTCGACCCTGAAATCGGTGACATGCTGAAACCAGAGGAGGCCTGTAAAGCAGACGGTATGGATGAGGACAGCTGCTACAGCGTCTTTGTCTCCTACATCGAAATCTATAACAACTACATCTATGACCTCTTGGAGGAAACGCAGGAAGATGTGATCAAGCCAAAGTAAGTTTCTAAAATAAATAAATGGACGTACAGATGTGCTTGAAGTGCATGCTTGAGCAATGTCATTCTAGAGTCTCTGTGAAGATGTTTAATAGTTTGATGACAGAATAACTGGAGGAGGAAAACTGTTGTCTTTTCTTTTTGCTAGGTGGAATGGTGGAGGCACACCTGTGCGCCAGAACACTGAGTTCATGTATGTGGCCAGTGAATACTAATCCAGTAGACATCAGATTAGCTGCATGATCAAGTTGAGCTGTCCAGTTGAACACACATGTAGAAGAGAATCTCTTAATAGTCATTTTTGGTATTGCAAAAAATATTTATCGGCTACTTAATTTGTGAAACAGGTGTACAATTAATTAGCTGGATTAATTGTAGAGGAAAAATATATAATCTCAGTTAATTTGGCCTAATTAAAGCGATTACTAATTAATTCTAATTAAAACCATGTATCACTGAGTCTAGAAAAAAGTAAACTGCCATTTCAAAATGCTTGCCTGAAACGTCTTTGAGTGATCGCTACAAATCACAAATGCATATTTGTTTGAATATTGGATATTACACTAAAAATTAAGTCAATAAAATTTGCTTCAGCAGGCGGGCGGAACATTTTAGTTATCATTCAGAAACTTATATTTTAATTGAACTGGCTCTGATTTTAAAAGTCTGCACTTTTAGTGTATATTACTGTCTAGATTTGACACATCTCTTAATTATCAAAATTTTTAATAGAGCTGATCTGCAGTACTATTAGAAAAATCAAAGGATCAATGAAATGTCAGTTTCAAGAAATGGCAAATGAGATGCTAACTTTAGCATTGAGTCATTTCATAAAGATAAAAAAAACTTGAATAGGGTAATGTCTTGTTGAAAAAGTCCAAAATCTGGACCATTTTAGAAGTTCATGTACAGATGAGTATGAAATCTGACATTGGAACATGTGCTGGAACCCTGATTATGAAAGACTAATAAGCAATGACTCACTTTTTGTAAATCTGAAGACTCAGTGTTTTTTCAGGTTTTGTCTCCGTTTCGTTTAATTGAATTTTAGAAATTCCTACATGACTCACTTTCTGCCTTCAGTCTTTGCTTTGTGTCACAAGCATCATTATTTGTGTCTGAGACTTTCCCAACACCTACTTGTACTTTGAGCTTCATGCTCATTATGTGTTGCATGAAAAACTGTTCCTCTTCACTGAAGAACAATTTATCTAACTTTTTTTTTCATTACTGCTACAGACCGCCTCAATCTAAAATCCTTCGAGAGGATCAGAACCACAACATGTATGTGGCCGGCTGCATGGAGGTCGAAGTCAAATCTGCTGAGGAAGCATTTCAAGTGTTCTGGAGAGGTGAGCGTTTCTGATCCACAAATGATAAACATTTAGCTCCAGATGCTGCAGTGATGATTTCTAGATGTGACTGACTTGGAATTGCTGGTCTCCGGGTCGGCTCTGTTCAGGAAATGACTTGGGTTAATCTTCTCTCTGAGCGGTTTCAGATCTGTTGGAAAAGATAAATTTTGTGCAATGACTAATTGAGATCATTTAACTTGCACATTAAAAAATTTTTTTTTTGTAACATTTGATATTTTTTGCAGGTCAAAAGAAGAGGAAGGTTGCAAACACTCGGCTGAACAGAGAGTCGAGCCGATCGCATAGTGTGTTCATCATCAAACTAGCTCAGGCTCCTCTGGATGCAGACGGGGACAACATCCTCCAGGTTAGTTGCAACCAAACTTCTCTCACAGTTCAGAACATATTACAATATCCACCTGCTGTTAAGTTATCATCTACGCAGTTGATTTGCTTTTTCTCCCTTTTAACCGTCAGGATAAGAACCAGGTGAGCGTCAGTCAGCTGTGTCTCGTTGACTTGGCAGGAAGCGAGCGCACTGGTAGGACGGGAGCTGAAGGCACGCGAATACGTGAAGCAGGTTTGTCAAACATAAATGTTAGGTTGGATAAGACACCTAGAAATCTTTTTCTCAATCTAACATGTTTTTCTATGCAGGAAACATTAATCAGTCGCTCCTGAATCTGCGGACCTGCCTCGAAATACTTCGGGAGAACCAAATCTACGCCACCAACAGGGTAAGTGTTGCCAGATTGAAACTAAACTTTCCTATTCAAATCATGTGGATAATGTAGAGCTTCTGTTGCAGATGGTACCATACAGAGACTCCAAAGTCTCCCACCTCTTTAAAAACTACTTTGATGGAGAAGGAAAAGTCCGGATGGTCGTGTGCGTCAACCCCAAGGCGGATGATTACGAGGAAACGCTGGCAAGTTGATCCCAGGGATTCACTGCATTCTTCTGAGGATGTTTCTGTTCTCTAACAAGCTTCGTGTCTGTGCAGCTGGTGATGCGGTTTTCAGAGATGACCCAGGAAGTGGAGGTGGCTCGTCCTGTAGACAGGCCCATCTGTGGGTTCACTCCGGGTCGCCGCCATAGGAACCAGGCGTTTAGGGAGGAAATGTCTCAAAGGTTGGAGGACCGCGGTGGTAAGGATGTTGCTTAAATATAATTATAAAACCTTATCAGACCTGAGTGATGAGGCTTGAAAATAAATTCTCCCAATTTTTTTTATGTATATATATTTTTCATGCTAAATCCAGGTTTCTTTCAATTTATTTTTGCTATTTCTTCAAAATAAATTAGAAATGACAAATTAATCTCAATCCACTTTTTTAGAGGTTTAAATTCTGGAGTAGTATTTATGCATCCATTAGTCTCTGTTCATCCAGCCATCTTATAGTTATGTGCCTTCTATAAGCCAACTATGAACTATATTTATAAAGGGCCATTTGCAGAATGAAGAGTTGGACTTGGTCTGAAAGAAATCTTAATTCACATCAAGAGCTTTTGGACAATTTCATGCTTCCAACTTTCTGTTAACAATTTGGAGATGATGCTGTCTTGTCCCAACATTGACTGCACAAAGTAACTTCCATAATGATATGGATGAGTAAGTTTGGAAGACCTTTACTACCTATAGTAAAGAGTAAGAGCTCAGAGTATAAACCTCAAACTGATTGAATGTCTATTGATTGAATTGGAGCAGAGCCAGCATCAGTGTCTGACCTCACAAAGGCTCTTCTAGAGAATAAATACAAAGGTGTATCTGCAAAGGGTGGGTTGGCATCATATTAAACTCCATGAAATGAAAATCGAATGTTACTCTAGTTCTCATATGAATGTGTCAACAGTTTTGGCAATATAGTGTCATAAGTTCATACTTCAGAAACTAAAGGCTAAGAGGTTTTGAGTTTTTAGATTGAAATCATGTTGATCTTTGACATAATGTGTATAATTCCTGGATTGTACACATCCAGGAATGTGTCTGTGTTTAATCAGAAAATGTTAACTTGTTGTAATCTGGACATCGTCCTTTAGACGCGATGTCTGCTCTAAATGGCGTGATGCTGAGCCTGCCACCTCTGCCCACATCTGAACTCACCGACCCGAATGATGAGGTCACCATTCCTCGGCTGATTGAAGCTCTGCAGAACAGACAGAGGATCCGGCAGATGATGATTGAAGAAGTCAAAAGAGCAGGTGAGAACTCACAGCTTGTCTGTCACAGGTCTACAGCTTTTTTTTTTCTTGTTTGTTTTTGTTTCGGCTCACCTTCCATATCTTATTTTAGCAAGCAAGATGAAGTCCATGCTGCAAGAACTGGACTCCAACGTCATTTCCAAAGAGAATGTGATCCTTGAACAAAATGACAAACTTGCAGAGAAAGACAAAGTGATGCAAAGCAACAAGATGGAGATCGAACGTTTAGAGAAGAAGACCAAAATGCAAGAACACAAGGTTCTTCTTTGACTTATTTATCACTACTGGTTTGTAGATGTTTTGTAGTTGTTTTTCACCATCTCTCATGACTCCCTTCCAGATCGACATCCTGCAGAAAACGACTAAGATCTACGAGGATGACAAGCGTTCCCTGCAGCAGGAGCTGGAAACCAGGGGGCACCGGCTGCAGAGAGAGCTTTCTGAGAAGAGACGCATGGAGCAGCGCATGCAGGGCATGGTCTCAGACACACGGCATAAGTGGGAGAAAGAGTGTGTAAGTTGGAACAAACGTATCATCACCTGTGCATTGATTCTGGATCATTGTTAGACTTTGAAGTGACATAATTTGTTGTAACGATGGCACTTTGACATTGGCAATGTTGTGCAGGATAGACGGGTGAATGCGATGCAGCTTGAGATGCAGAACAAGCTGTGGGTGAAAGACGAAAAGCTGAAACAGCTCAAAGCTATAGTGACAGAGAGCAAGACTCCTGGTCGCCCCGATCCCCAGCCGCGTCAGACTGAGCCTCCGCCTCAGCGTCCGTCCAGGGAGGAGCGTCCGTCCAGGCAGGAGCGTCCGTCCAGGCAGGAGCGTCCATCCAGGGAAGAGCGGCCTCCATCAAAGAGATCAGCCTCACCATCGCCTGTTCCGGTACGTTGTCAAATAAGTACTTTGCTCCCAGGCTCTTTTTATTATTGAAAATTGTTTAAAGTAACAAGTATCACTGACTTTTCTGACGCTCTTTTGCTTTTTTTCTAAGGTTCTTGTTGTGAAATTGTGCAGGTGTTAGGGATGCGAGTTATCGATTGAGTTAATCTAAAGTTGATCGACTAATTAACAAATAATTGATAACATTTTCTTTATATCAAGAAGGCTGACTGTCTTTCCATAACATAAAGGTTCCAATTTTTATAATATGCCGAGAAATTATTACACTTTAAAAGTTTGTATCAGCTGTATTAAACACCCTAAATACAGAAAATGGTGGTTTTCTCAAATTAATTTAGACATATTTATGAAATATAACAAAACGGGAACCTGCTAAGAAAGCAAAATAATAATGTGTAAAACAGGGAAAAGTCTGGAAGTTTGTGTGCGTCATATAAATGTAACTTTTAGGGTTTTTTTCTTTAGTAATCTTTAGTAGTCACTTTGTAATTTTTCTGCGTTGTGCCCTCTGCTATTCTGTCTTATCCACGCTTTTGAATCACGTCTGTAATTTCTGATAGAGAAGTTGGCTGCTCTGCCATGCACCTTGACTGAATTAGCACCATTACGGTGAAACTTCAGGAGCTTGTGGTTCTTAACCCACACCTGATTCTGTTTAAGAATGACCCTCTGCTGGATGGCAGCAAAACTACAACATTAAAAAGAGCTCTAAACGGTTATCAGTTAACCGAGTGGGACTCATTTTAATCTAATAAACCACTAATATACAATTAATCATAAGTTGATTATTTGTTTGTATCCCTAACAGGTGTATATTTGTTCTAGTCTATATTAATTTTATGAATTTGTTCTTCTGATACTATCTCTTATTGTTTATTTCCATTTTGCTCCTCAGAGTCTCGACGAGTCTAGTCAGAGTCTCGACGAGTCTTCTCAGGGTCTCGACGAGTCTCGTCAGAGTCTCAACGAGTCTTGTCAGAGTCTCAATGAGTCTCCTCAGGTCAGTCCAGTGCCAGGGTCACCTGCAGTCAGAGCCACTAGTGATGAGGAGGTTGAAATGAACCCAAGACCTACATGCCCCCTTCCCAGCAGCAGTTGCTCTTTATCAGTGGCCAACACTGTCTCCTTACTGGAGCAGGAGGCGGCTCCAGTTGAGGTTTTACGGTCACCTGATATCCCCAAAAGAACCCTGTCTCCTGCCGGCTTCCCAGCCCGCCGAACCAAGAGAAGAGCAGAGTGTTGTAGTAGACGGGAGGCCTGTCTCCCCTCCCCCAGTTTGCTCCTTGACTTCATAGAAGAGAGAAACAACAGGGTCAGTGAGGTAGTTGCAGCAGCATCAGGTTGAAGAATTAAAAACTAGATTCTCCCCTTGTTGTAGTTAAATTTCAGGTTGTTCAGGGATCATTTTAAAGTATTTCACATGTTTTTTTGTTTCTCTTTTTTTAAAATTGTTATCCAATCAGACGACCACGCCGGTGCGGCCTCGCCACCGCCGTTCCCGTTCCGCGGGCGTAGAGAAATGGGTGGACCACAAGCCGCCCTCCAGCCTCGACTTGGGGACGGTGCTGCAGCCGGTCATCCCCAACGCCATCCAGGTGTCCGCGCCCAACGAAAAGGCCCTGTCCAAGTGCGACAGATACGTGTTGACGCACCAGGAGGTCGCCTCTGACGGCGAGATACAGACCAAACTGATCAAGGTCAAGTAAAATGTAGCAGGAACTTAGATTCACTTACATTTACTTTTTATTCAGGTTGACTTCAGTTTGAGAGAATTTTAGTGCTCATTGCAGTGAAATAAAGAACAGATCTGTTAAAGAGCAAACAAATAAAAGTGAAGTAATAGAAAGATGGAACAAATGTGGAATTATATGAACAAAAGAATGAATGTAAATAGAAATGAATCGATATTAATTTCTGCATGCATTAATTCAATTATTGTTTCAATCATGTAACTTTTTGTTTTGTCTGAGTGAAGTTGTTGGCTCAGTCATCTGGGAAAATCAGTATCATAGTTGGATAGGGGGTGTATATTCATCAACATGTGAGAATAAAAGTTTTTCACACCTATTCTTCATTACAACCTATATATCCGCATTTATTTCTTTTTGTTGATATGACTTTTTTTGCAGCACAATTTCTTTCAACACTTTAAAATTAAGTCAGATTAACTGATAGTCTTTATCTCAGAATAAGATAAAGAGTTTATGTTACTATTTAACTAACCTTATTGTTGCTAACATTTCAGGGGGAGGTCATTAAAACCAGAGGCGGAGGCCAGTCTGTTCAGTTCACCGACATTGAGACGCTTAAACAGGAGCTCACCACCGCCTCAAGGTACCGAAAAAGGCAATGGTCACTACTGCGTCCTAGTGCTTAATATCAAGACTGCATAGGGCTTTTGGGGAATTGTTTTCATTGCAATGTATTTATGGTCGTTGCGCATTCTGGAAAAATATAGAATTGCATTTCATTATTTTTCAAGGTCACTGTTACTTATTTAAAGACAAACTGTTTCCGAACTTTAGTCCCCATTCTGTTGCATAGTTTATGCGAAACAACTCTTTCAGTCATCTTTAGTCATTGTAGGCTAAATGTTCAGATTTTGTAAATGTTGGATTGTAAAGTAAAGCTGACTTAACTCTGCCAGAACTAATTGCGATTCAGCGCACTGCCTCGGCATCATGTTTTGTGAATTTATAAAAAATAAAAATAAAAATTTTAATAGTTGATGGAACCAAATGGGGTAAATTTTCTTTGTACGCCAATGTCTGAAATAATCTTTCAGATATGAGCCTGAAAAAGTGTTGAGCCATGTGCATTCATGGTTTGTGTGGTCAGATATACAGTAAATCTGGCCAGTTAGTCACTGAGGCCAGTCCTCGTATGGATGGCAGTGGCCAGAAAATGTGATTTAACTGCAATCAATACAGCTATCCCAAATTCCAACACTATGGTAGTTGCATATTTTCTGACATGCAGCCATAATTCAATTATAATTTTGTAAAGATTAAAGCATTTTTAGTGGAGAAAATGCTAGCTTAACAGATTTCCGTCGCTGTTTTTCTGTGAAGCCGAAAAAGGAAATCTTCAGAAGGAGCTACTGCAAGCGGAGCTCAAACAGATGGTGCTTGGAGTGATGTGGAGACACGGGTAAGTGGGGAAAAAAAACTAATGGCTGTCTTTATTTAGTCATCCAGTTTTCATGAAGTTGAAGTTTAAAAAAAAAAAAGTAGCAAGCAGCAGCTGCTGCACGTCTGTTACAGCCTGTTTTTTTTTCACAACAAATATTGGTTAAGTGGAAGGAACCTTGATACATATTAAAAGGCTGGACTTTACCCAGAGCGTTTTAAACTTACTCATGTAGCAGGAACCAAAATTATTTTTAAAATGTCCCTTAAGGACTTTTAAAGCTTCATTTTGAATCCATTTTCCTCTTCTTTCCAGTGCTCTGTGGCCTTGGAGATGAGGGCCGGATCAAAAATGGGGCCTGGAGTTGAGCATCACGGGATCACAAAGTAAGCTGCCAGCAATATAATTAACAAGACATTGTTTTATTGACATTGTAGGAAATGTCTGATTCACTCTGTTCTGTTAAAGGCGCAGAAAACCCTGAAAGCTGCTGGTTGCTCCATCAGTCTCTCCTCTCTCCTGTCCTCACTTGGCTGCTGTGCAATAGTCTGAACTTGTATTTTGTATTTGGCTCTTGTTCCAATATTTATGCTTTTTTTTTCATGCTTTTTTTTATACATTTGCAAACAATTTCTAGAAATAGGTCACTAAAGTATTCATAAAACATTGATATTGGTCACTATTTGTCTAAAGTTTTACTTCTGGATCTACTCTTGAATAAAACACCTTTTGAAGAATCTGTGTGTGTGTGTGTATATATATATGCATAGGGAAGGTTAATAAAATCAGTACAGTTGATCAAAACTGTAATATCAAATAAGGCTAATTTAAAAAACATAAAACATGTTAACTTAAGTTTCCACAGTCAGTGATGATTTGAAGAGTTATGTGATCTGTTTGGGTTTATCCATTTTTTTATCAAAAACAAAATCCAAGTGCAAAATACATTAGTACAAGAACATACTTTTTCACTTCATTTCTGTATTTTACAAAAAGTTTTTAAAAGGTTTTGTGCAATCTAATGTTAGAATCTAAATTTTAGGTTTTATTTGCTATAAGTTATGAAAATTAACAGCTTGAACACTTTAAATATATTTCTTTCAGTGGAATAATCCATATATTTGGATTTTACTTTTTGTTTTATTTAATTTGTACATATTTGAGGACTTTAAAATTTACTTAGATGCAACTAAATAAGAACAAAACACAAACGCCATCCATGTAGTCACCACTAGAGGGCAGCAGGAAACTAGAAAATCTGCTGTAATCCATCTTTATTCTGAACTAACAAAAAGAAAATTCAAAAACTTTTTGCAGCACTGATGAAAGTGGAGCAATATTTTGTTATCGATGTCCAGTTTGACTTTGCTTTATAGTTGTATTTATCAATAACAAAAAAAGAAATCAACAGCAGCTGGTGTTGGAAAGAGGAAGCTTGATGAATAAAACTCAGCATTCATTCATCTAAAATGGTTTGAATATCTCGGCACATAAACAGTCCTCTGATTTCAGTGTGCAGAGGTGACTCCCTCCCTCCTCGTATTTGTGTAAGAAAATTACATCATAATCCCTCCCTGCATTCAATTAGCCGTCTCTTATCCGCTGAACATCACAGGTGTTCTGATCATCTCGTGCCACTGGGTGCAGTCATCCAGGCTTTGAGTAGATGGTTGAAAACTCATCTACTGCCAGTCTGGCTGAGTTTCAATTGGAAAGCACTGGAGAGTGACTAACACGGAGCCTCTTGGAGAGGGTCAAGAGCCCAGAGCAAGCAGCGGCCATTAAATTCACCTCTATGAGATATTGAGTGCTTTGCTTTTTGACCAGGCTCTGTTTGATGTGCTGCACCACGTCATACACAGCTCCTCACCGCAGGGCCCTCCACAGCCAAGTGGTGTGAGCTTTATAAAGATGTTATTATCAAACTCCTGATGAGCCTCTGATCAACGCTTTCAAAAGAGACACTTGAGGGGAACTGCATCAAAAGGCCTGAAATACACAAAAAAAACCCACATCTTAAAGACAATGCCACTTATCCAACTGTATGCTCAGAGTAGACCATTCTGCCTTTCAAAGCCTAAAGCCAGCTATGTTTATGAATTATTCTTTTTGTCGGTGTTGATAAACTTGCTGGAGGGAATTTTGCTCTTCCACTTGAGTACACAGTCAATTAGACTGCCTCAGATTTTTAAGAGCAAGCCTAATTGCAGTGTTTTATTGACTCTTTGCTTGAATGACTCTGATGAAGATGTCTTAAGCAGCCTTTGGCACAGTTTCGCATCAATCTGTCACGTAATTGAGGGTCGTTAATAATTCAGCGATTCAAGTCTGTGTTGTCCAATCATTCGCCTTTCATATTTTAATTTTTCACAATTACAGGCTGATTAAATCTACACATATAAAACTGATGACCACACAGAGATTCAGTTCGCAGTATTCAACGACCAAGAACAACTGACAGTTTAAAGCTGATATATTGGTGCACAGTAAACAGTTGCTTCTTGTAAATTATGAATTAGAGACATACAAAAAGAGCAGGTGTGAACACTTTGGCAGATGTCACTCTGGCCTGGTCTATCGTCCAGGTTACAGATGATGTCTTTTACCCGCAATACGCAAGAGGAAATTAAAATTTGTGTTAAATGCTTTTTATGTAAAGAAGTTCAAGATATTCTGTTTAGAACAGGAAGCAAATATTTGTGTCTCTGAATGAGCAAAATCTGGTGGCTCGATGCCTCAGAAAACTTCTGGATGTAACTGCAGTGATGGCTTAAAAAAACCTATATAATTTTGTATAATTTTCCATTAACTCCACAATTGTGCATCGCTTTGTGTTGGTCAAGCTCAAAATTAATCCCATTTTAGTATGTTTCAAGTTACAGTTGTGCATATCAAAACAGGAGAAAGATTAATGGTACAAAAGCTTTAGCATTAATTAACAACACTTTGATCAAAGTTGTCTCACTGCACATGTTCGCTGTTTTGTGTTATTAAACCTGAACTTGGCAGCAGGTACACTACCTTTTTCTGCTTACATGATTAACTCTGTTCTGAACCAGGCAGTGAAAAGTGGGCATATGTTTAAATAGATGTGATGGAGCGCAACCCTATCCAGCTGTGCACCACACTTGGATTGTAACAGGCAGCTGAGGTATGAGGGTTTCCATCCGCCACCAAATCTGCATCGCATCATCTGAATAATTGCAGATTCGAAAGGCAAGTTAAAACAAGTGACTCAATCACAGCCGTGGCTGTCCTTTAAACCGCAGCCTATTTCATGGCTTTCTGCTCTCTTTTAGTGGCAAGCACAACAGTCCCTGACAATTAAAGTCAGTTAGTGGGAAGCATCCATAAATACTGCATGAGAGCATAGCTTTTGTAAAACCAAACCTCTGATCGGGGTCAACACTACATCTTCATATGTCACGGGAGTGGCTGGCAGCCAGCTCAATGTGTTGGGCCAGAAAACTAGGCAAACACAGATCAGTTCTGACAGCCAGGGACTTGTCATCTGGCCCATCGCTCAGACATTCAAGGCTCACCAGGCTTTACTGCTTTTTCATCTTACATGAATTTCCCATCGGGAGAAAGCTTCAACTTAAAGAAGGTGGGACTCCGGGGCGCTGTTGTCAACCATCAGCCTGCTAAGCGTGACCTCACTGTGAACAAAACATTGGTTTTGGGGGTTTGGAGCTAGTTTAACATGGACGACAGACATTTGGTTTAGGTTTGCTTCATTTATTTGAAGCAGAATCGTATAGGACAGGTAGCTTACTTACTTTTAACATTCAGTCTGAACATTTCACTGCATTCAAGCCATTTGTCTTAAGAACAATTATTTTGGAGTTGAACTCAGTGAAGTTTATTTCTGTAAGGCTGCAGGCAAAAGTAAACCTTATAGAGGATTAGCATCTTGGACTTGACTGATGATCTGTTTGCTGCAGCCTGCCACTGAAAGTCAGTGGGGAGAGAGGATACTTGGACAGTGCATTTATTAGTTTGAGTTTTATATACGCGTTATGCCTTGGCGAAATGATTCAGAATCTGGTGATCACTATTGGCAGTTTTCTTTTGGCACAATGCATCTCAGATATAGCGCTTCAGTTTGATGGCTCTGTTTCAGAGCATTAATAATGATTTCCAGATGCCTTAGGGCTTTTTTTCCTCTTTTCTCTCTTCATCCATTCTAAATCTACTGTTTATCTATCTAGCTTGGCCTGCTCACCTCTTTTTTGACTGCAACAGACAAACATAGACATCTACATGAAATAGGCGGGGAGTTCAAAAGCTCAGTTGAGAGAATTCACTGACAGGACAGCAATTATCCATGCACTACTCAAACCTCGTCTCTACCAAAGAGTGCAAGAAAATAACAATTGTTGAAAGACAATGAAAATAATTCTAGTTTGTGGGAAACTGTTTAGCAGTTTTCTAGAAGTTTGTTCCAGACTACAGGAGCATGAAAACAGACTATTGCTTCTGCATGTTTGGTTCTTGTTCTGGGGATATAGAGCAGACTAGAACCAGAAGACCTGAGTGCTCTGGAAGATAAGATTGTTACAATGACAACAGATCTTTAATGTCTCTTTCTAAGTCATAATTTTCCTCCAAGAGTTGCTGTAGATGCCTATAGCTGTCGGCAAGGAGAACCCTGTTAGTAAAAAAATAAAGTTTATTTATGAAGTGCTTTTTATAGACACAAAAGTCACAAAGCGCTGTACAACAGTTGTTACATAAAGTGTAAAAACAGGCATAAGGCAATAAAACTATGATACAAAAGCTTGGGGAAACAAGAGTTTTCAGTTAGTTTTTAAAAACCTCAAAGTGGAGCTGCAGGGCCGAACTGTTCTGAAAGGCCATATGCCCCTTAGTTTCTACCCGACAACATGGAACAACCAGGAGATTGTGGGTTTGGAATCGGAAGCCACTAGCAGTAGAGTGTTTAGTTTAATATCTGAGCTGCTAAAACACATTAAAAACCAAAGGTATTGTTTGAGATGGCTGTCTAACACACACTAAATTGATCTGGTGGGGTTGATGAGAGCATGAAGACATCACTTCTCTGCAGTAAACTATCAGTGAGTCACCTGATAGTGACTCACTGTCAGGTGAGAGTAGAACCAAAGGGAGAACGTTACTCTCTCTTTATAGTTTTATAGAACAATGCTTCATCAGTATATGTTTAGTTAATCAATAACCCTTTAAAACTGTTGTTTACATGAGCAAAACACAAAGAGTATAAGAGTGTTCCTCTTAGTGTAGTCTGAATGTAGACAGAAACTAGCTCTTATAATTAGTTAAACGACTTGAATTGCTCTTACTCGCTGCCAAAATATTTCTTCCATAAATGTATAGCTGCAAAATCTCCCTGGAAACTCATCAGAAATTTTCTGGAAATGAAAACAGAAATTCATTGTGAGGGCAGGACGAGTCCCCTGTTAGCTTTTGGTTTTTATGATATAATTGTCCACAGGTTGTTCAAAACAAAGGAGCTTGGAATGGATACCCCAGTTTTAGTTTTTCCACCTTTTTTATTGCTGCAAGGACAGTAGTTAATAAAACACAATCTACCACTTCGGCTTTTAAGAAGTAGAAAGCCATTGCAGTTTGAAACAAGCCATTCAGGGGACACAAAGAAAACTTAAGAAAGAGGGAGCTGGTCAGATGAGACAAAACTGAAGTTTTTGATAGCATGCAAAACTTTGTGCAGTGAAAAACCCAATTATCCCCCTGAACAAACTGGGGATAATTGGGACCCAAGTGATGACAGCATCATACTGTGGGCAGAGAAACTTGTCAGACTGGATGGGGAGACAAAAGAAGTTAAATATAGGGTAACTCTGAAAGAAAACTTGTTTTTTCTTTTTTACAGACCTGTTGCAGGATGATGTCCTGAAATATACAGTCAGAGCTACAATGCAATGATTTAGAAGAGAAATCATTTAAAACAGATTTGCAGACTTGTAGCTGCTGCAAAAGTCACCTTGCAAGAATGGCTGTATATTAGAACAAAATAATATCAAGGGATATGAATATTTAAAGGGCACAAGTTTATGTTTGATGTGCTTTTATGTGTTTTGTGAGAGGCACTTTGTGTTTTCTTCTGTGAAAGGTGCTGTGCAAATAAAATTGTACTTTCTTACTTACCTTATATTTTCTGCATGCAACAAAATGTTAAATTATAGATGTGAGTTAAGACTTGACTAAAAGACAGAAATGTTTATTTGGAACAAACTAGAACAAAATTTTAGGGACCAAGAAAACAAAGGTAAGACGATTTAGACATATTACTGAAGTTCTCCCCTTTTACCCATCGTCTCCCTACATTGCATCAAATCCTGAAAAGAAGCAAAGTGTGGGAAGATGTTAATACAGGCTATGAGAATTAGCTATTCTCCTAAATTACTAGATAGATTGGAGCAAAACTGTAAATCTAACTTTTTGGACGTGTGACTCAAACTGTACAACTTGTGTACTTGCACTTAAGAATTTGAAGAGGTGTAACTGTTGTTTTGTCTGTGAAAGACTGAAAAAGAATCTACAATTGTACAACTCCTACAGGATTTTTCTGAGCTACTTCAAGTTCATAGTTGCAATGCACAACCAAAAATACCTTCTTTCTATACCGACTGCTGATAAAAGGTTAAAAATGCACTAGCTCTGAAAAATGCATAAGGTCCAGAGATAAAAGACGTAAAAGCTCCCACACTCTCTTATCTACTTTGACAAATAGATGGGTCAAAGAAGTTACAAGCTTACAGACACTCTTGGAGGTTAGGTTTGGTTTTTAAGCTGTTAGAAGTACATTTCAGTAGAATTCCTCAATCCCCATCAGCACATGTGTAAGACGGTACAAGGTACATCTACTTCCTCCACCTCCAGCACTGATTTGCTTTAGCCTTTCAAGTCACAGAGCATCCAGACCTTCATAGTCTAAATCACTGTGGGTTTTTTTTAGTTCATGCACTTGACTGCTGTTCTAAAGATGAACACAACACACATTACATTGAACACTGTCCATTTTTTTTTTATCCTTGAGCTATCATCAGTCGTTAAATTAATCAATTTGTCCTCATGCGTGTTGCGGTTGCGTTTTAACACTGGAAAAGAAAAAAAAACGGACCACTGACAGCCGCATTTCAAGACATGACTGATTTCTTTTAGAAAATACTGGGAACTGCTGTTGTGTAGCCTCAGATTGCCAAATTGGGCTGAAGAGTTTTCCCTCCCCCTCTTTGTTCTTGGCGGCTGACTAAGTGCTTGCAGCTGTCACTTGAGTGTATTCTCCTTGCCCAGTATATGTGGCTTGGCTGCACTTTTAGCTGGCTGTGTCTTCACTGTGGTGACAGTGTGCCATGACTGATTTCCGTCGACTCACTTTCATTGTAACCACAATGTGTCCTTCACACACACACACAAAAAAAGAAGTCTTGAGTGCTTTTTTTTACAAGTGCTCGATCTCATCTAGTTAACGCCGCAGCGTAACCCGGGGTTTGCGTGCAGTTGGCTGATTATTTAAGGAGCACTGCGAGCAATTTGCTGATGAAAAGAAAGGAGATGAGATGCCAGAAATCGTTGTGCTGACAATGGTGCAATGCAAGATGATATACGAGGCTTAAATGGTGTTTGAATGTGGGGCAGATTGATTTACCTTTCGCTCGATTAGGATGAAAAAATGTAAGCTTGTTAAAAATAGCTTTTAACCAACTTCTTAAGCTGATGTCTGTTTGCTGCAGGAAGGAGAATGGCATTTGAAACCTTTGTCTTGCCAATGCTATCATGCAAATTGCTCACAGTAGAGACAGCTTATCTGTGAACAATCATAGGTGGCAGTTGGAGGAGGGTGAAATTGCGCCACATGATTTTCATATCTGCATAAAGCTCAGTCAGTCAGGTTCCTCCACACAAACACCCACGCAAAGGCAAACACAAAAGCCTCTTTCACACACACACACACACGCACACACATCTGCAGTTTATATTAAAATAGCCTAGCCCTTTCCTCCAGAAGTTGCCCTTTCTGAGTGGTAGGTAATTACAGGTACAGGCCAAGACATTTTTTGAATAATTTCAAAGTTTCTAATGAAGCATTTTTTTTTATCAGACAGTGACAGGAAATTTTATAAAAGGTGAGCTTGAGTAAATTACACAAAAAACGGATTCATAAAGCTGTTGCAATGCTTTTTTTGTAATTTGTTTAGCATGTTTTGATCTTTTTAACATTTTTTCATATTGTAACAACAAACTTTAATATATTTTATTAAGATTTTATGTGACCAACTAACCAAAAGTAGTAACTGTGAAATAAAAGGGAAATAAGACATGGTTTGTTATATTTTTTTAGACATAAAAATCTAAACAGCATTGCATGTATACTGTAATGCAACCATTTGTGTTCCGGTCCATAAATCAAAGAGGCTCAAGGGCTACATAATAAATAATGTGGAAAGGTCTTTAACTTATGTTTAACAAAAATTAGAGTTAAAGAATAAATCCCAAAAAGAGAAAATAACAAAAAAATATGATCAAGAGATTTTGGACTTGCCAAACAGCAGAATGTGAGATCCAGACCAATTCCCTGACTAACCAAATACTGAAACCAAAAAATAGCAATACTACAGACTGCTAGCTCAACAAAAGACAACTAAGGATACAATTAAAGATCCTGGTGGTTGGAAAAAGGTGGAAGCGAATCTTAGATTTACCTTTAGGCTTTCTTTTCTAATATTTAAAAAAAGTTTTTGTTTTTTTCTTGCAATTCTTGTAGTTTATGCTACCGTTCTAGGTTCTTTTGGGGATTTTCCTTGAAGTTCTGCCTTCATCCGTCTTCCAGCAAATCTGACTGGCTTTGTTCTTGCTAAAGAAAAGCATCCCATCACCATGATACTGCCACCACCGTATTTGAGTATAGAGGGTGAGTGTTCAGGTTGTTATTTTCCACTACACATAACATTTTATGTGCAAGCCAAAAGATTCTATTCATTTGTCATCTGAGTAGGTGACAAAAATGATGCCATGTCCCCATCATGATTTTTCTTGATCTTTTGGCGTATCAGGTGAAATATATTCTAGTTTGATGTTGTAACATCACAAAATGTGATTGGGTTTGAAAATGTTTGCTGCTGATCTTAGCTTAATGTGCTTTACAAATCATGCAAGTTATTGAATCGATTAAAAATGACTGAACTTTTACATATAAGCGCTACCTGAGATGCCATTTGCACCGGCCTTACCAGACTGATGATTCAGTGCATGCCTAATAAACTGAGGTGAGAATTCAAATGAGGCCCAAACTGCCTGCGAGGCTCGCTAAAGCAAACACCAGGACAGCTGGCAGAGAAATCATTGTGACTAATGGTCTCAGTGTGAGACAGGAGCACGGCTGTGGGTGGCTGTTTCAGCACGCTAAGAGGAACAGACTTTGTTTGCTTTCCTATAGCATAAAGCGTGACTGTGTGATTGTGGAAGTGTTAGCTTTGTTTGCTTTGCTTCCACTGCCATCGCAGCATGACACCAGACCCATCAAAAATATTTGTGGCATTCTTTCTTTTTTTATTGTCTCAAGATGGAGAGACATTGTAAAATTTGAAAATATTAGGTCACATCACTCTCATCTGATACTCGGTATTTAAATCATGCTGCGGTTTCTAGACGTAACGCGGCGACCTGTTGTCAGAGTGGGTGGCCTGATTTGCTCGTCCCTTGTTGTAATAAATTGAGACCGTTTCACTAGCTCCTCATCTACAGTGGGACTCCGATTAAAGAGGTGACTCAGAGCTCTTAATTTAGCAGAGTTGAATGACACTTCCATCCAAATTACCAAACCAGTTGTATGGTATCAGCAACACAACAGCAAAAACATAAATTATTTATACATATAATGTCTACGTCATATGTGACAACAGCTCGCTAAATTAGCTCTTATTAATCACACTGATGAATTACACTGCAAACTTACAAAATAGTCACAACAAGCACAACAAGGAATTACATCATAACAACACAATATGAAACAAACAATATACAACTAGCTGTCCTAGCGGTTGCCTGACCCAATATTATCAGTCCAACTATGTTTCGCCAGTGGGGATTCAGAACACTTGTCTTTCACTACTGAGTCCGACTCAAAGCTGGAAAACGGCTGTGCAGCTGTCATAACTGCGGCATGGCTCAACGTGACGCGGGGAGCATGTTTTTGCTATTATCTGCTCCATCTGATCCAGGAGTGAATGCTAAATCTCCACTGCATCCCCTTTTTCTCACAGGCCACTGCTTGATCAATAACCACATCAAAGGCTCTGAGGAGATAGCAGGATTCTTTGAAGCATGTTTGTGGAGCTGAATTTGCTGAGCTAACACGGTCCACCCAGAACCCCCTTGAATAAGCTTGTTTGGCTAGCATCCTCTCTGTTTGTTGAAGAACTGAGTGGATTCTAATGGATAACACACAAGGCCCCTCTCTCTCGTCGTTTTTCCTCCTTTCGAGCAGCTAAACGCATCCGTTGTGCCAGTGTTTTTTTTCTTTTGCTCGTCTGACATACGCTTCATTGGGTGCCAGCTCAAATATTTATCTAATATCAAACTGGCTGTCGTATTTTGGAAGCAGTAAAATGCCACAAAATAACTTGCATCATGTTCCACGGTGCCAAGTGAAAAATGCCTGTTAATAACAAATCTTAAAAGAGATGGCTTGCAGACAAAAGAAGCAATGTTATGGATTAGTACATTCCTTGCAATGGTATTCTTACTTTTCCACAGTTTTTACTTTCACAGCTACAAAATTCTATTTGTATTTGTGGGATTATATGTCACAGATCAAATGTATAATTGTCAACTGTAAGGAAAAGGAATATATGTGCATGGCGTTAAACTATGATGAGGTAGAAGTCTTACAAAGTTTTCCATATGTCAGGTGGAGTTCACAGTGAACATGCAAGAAAGTGTTCTCATAAAATGAAGAAATAAAGCCAAATGCAATTTTTTTTAACTTTGTGCCATATTCTAAGCACATATCCACATCATATATTGAACTACAGAACTGCACTGTGAAACACAGTGGTGGCACCATCATGCTGTGGGCATGCTTTTCTTCAGCAGGGACAAGGAAGGTGGTCAGGGTTGATGGGAAGGTGGATACAAGGCAGCAAACTGTCAGTCTGCAAAACACTGGGCTGGAGGTTCAGATTCTAGCAGGGAAATTATGCTTAAAGAGAGCTACACAACAAGGGTTATATTTTCTGCAAATTTGGTTCTTTAAACTTTTCTTATTTTTACTTAAACATGTTTTTGAAAATCATATATTTGCTTCCTTCTGTTTCACAACTATTGACTACTTGTTCCATTCAAATTCATTAAAGTTTGAGGTTGTAATGTGACAAAATGTGAAAACGTTAAAGGGACATTAAGACTTCTTCGAGGCAGCGTTGTACATTGTGTTTTGACATAAACTTAAAACAGTGCACTCAAGGAAAGCTGCATAGTAACGAAAGTGACCCTTTGACTCCTGTTTTAAGGGTGAATATAATAAGTGGATAAACATAATACTTCTCACGATGATTTACTTTTCATATTCACAAGTTGTCGCATCTTTTTGTCTGCACTTGAACTGTCTGGTATATATGCAGAAGGAAAGGTTTGACTCGCCAATCAGCTTTGGCTCATTTGAAAGTGAAATGTGTGGAAATGCTGACATCTCTTTCTCTTCCCACCCTAACACCGGGGGCACCGCAGGATTTACATCCCCATCTCTCTCTCAATCTCTTTTTCTTTTCTCATTTACATTATGGATGGTTCATTTAGCTTACATGACTGAGTGAATACATAACCCAGGGCAATTCAAAATATCGTCAGGGCCTGTAGGAATAAAATGAAACCACATAAGCAGAAAAGATTGCTGCAATGTCTTCTGTTGGATCTTGTAGCTCTTCCTCTTGCTCACACTGCTGGAAAACATGGCCACAGCTGACCTAGAAGACAAAGCTGAAGTGTGTGTTGGTAGTATACAGAAAGACCTGCAGGAACAAGATTTATTGTTAAACCTCGTCTGAACGGTGGTTGTGTAATCAAGAACAGTACAGGCTTTGTTTATGACAGTTTACCTTTCTCAGAGCAGCAGGGAGTGAATCACTAAAGTCACCAAATCTCACCTTCATTAAAAACATCTTAAGGACCTTGACTAACAGGCCAGGACATTGATCTGTTGCTACAACAATAAATGAAGCAACATGTTTAATAATGTCCTTTACACTTTTACACCTGATGTTCACATATACACGTTTTAGGTGAGGGAAAATTTTGATTAAGACAATTCAATAAAAATTTTTATATCTATTTAGCTTTGACAAGATTCTGTCTTCCACAAAATTTTGAAGGTGAACTGTTGAACTTAAATATTCAGAGAAATTGGCAAATTATAGTCGTTACTGTGCATTCTGTTAATACAATAATGAATTATATTTCCAGCTGGAAATACAATAAGAACTAAAACAACCTCTGAAGTTACTGGGAAGGTCCAAGATCACAGAGGAGCTCTGGATTTGGTTCCCAACTCAGCTGCTGTTCATACATATTTGTAGTAGTGTATCAGGGACATAAGAATGGTATTGTATCCCTCAGTAGTCTGTCAACAAGTGGTGAACTCAAATTGCATAGGTTTTCTTTCTCAAATAAGTTTGATTCAGCAACTTTCTGCCAAAATCCTGTCAAAACCATCTGATCAGCTTTCCAGCTTTGTTGTGGAATCCAAAACCCTGGAAGAGAAGTCATTTTGCAATGACAGTGAGTCTGATTGCCTGTTGAAATGCTCTTCTTGGGAAACGCTCCTTATCTCAAGTTGCCTACCTATCTCCTTGTCTGTTAGGAGTAAAAACAGTGACTTTATCTGTTCAAGTTAACTATTGTAGGTCAAATTTCTGTTTGTGTTTTCTTTCTTTATATTGCTGTCTTAAGCTACAACTATCAGGTACATAATGGAAACTCAGTTGAAATCCTTCTGTTTGTGCATCTGCTTCTGTATTCAGGTTTTCATAAATAGTGAATCAGAAATTGAGTATTATTGTTTTTTAGCTTAATGTTTAGTTATCCTGATGTTTTTAAATATTTTGTGTCTTGTGGTCATTTTTTCTACAGTGTTTTCCAAGGAATTATTAGATGATAAAACACTTGGTTCATGTAAGCTTTACAAGAAATGTGTTTTTGTATATCAAATAACTATGTTAAAGGAACACTGTGCAGCTGTTACTGACACCTAGTGGGCAAGCTGAGAATAGCAGATATTTTATTCTATTAAATTTTGGCATGAGAATATAATACTTCTTTCGTGTTCATAGATAATGAACATAATTTATTCTCATTTTGATGTATTATTGTCTCTCCTGACATTATGTAACATAATTTCTGCCCTACTAGATGGAACTGACCTTCAAAACTTTGGATCAATTGAAATATAAAAAATCTTCAAGATGTTTTTGCTAACATTCATCTTTATTATTTTGTCTTTTCATCTTCACTAGCACCCATATTGTGAGACTGTTAGCGGAAAGGACATGATTGCTGAAGAACATCAGGGCATAAAATGGAAGGAATTCATGGACTTGAGGTGAACGATAAAGCATAGATATGGTGGAGTGTTTAGTAAGAAATTTCAGACACAGTCTGGGAAATGTCTACGTGAGAGATAGAGATAAAAAGCCACCAAGCAGGTGAGTAGGCCTGCATGTGAGGAATAATCAAGTAGGCTTTTCTTATCTGTGTGTTTTTGTCTGCGTGTGCGTTTTACGGTTGGGCAGAGCTGTTAACATTATAGCCACGATGTGTAACCAATGATAAGAATTTAATACCTGCATTCAGATGAAAAGCATGCTTTGGCACAGAACGCAAGCTTTTATCCCTGCTGCCAAGAAGTTTGACAGCAGCGTTTTCATCGCCGAGACGCAAACTGCACAATAATCTGGGTGACAAGCCAGTTTTACAACCTCAAGGCCTCAATGAGCTTAATGACAGAAAGAGCGTACACATAAACACAGCCCTGCTCAACACAGGAACAACAAAGCTGTTGGGTTTCACAAAAAGACACTTCACAGGTGATTGCTATTGTGCACTGGCGTTAAAAAAATAAAAGAGAAGGAAAACATTTGTTCTGGTTGTGAAGTTCACCTCTGCACCCTCAACCTCCATCATCAGCTGCGGTCCTCCTTCTCCTGCTCTGCCCCACGTTAGCGCCGCTGCTCCAGCCTGGACAGGTCCGTGGCTGTTATCTCAATGATGTTCTAATTCTAGTCAAACAGTTCTGTGTTTGACTCAATAGAGGCAGTGTTAGTCAGGAGAGTCAATATTAGCAGAGCACACAGAGCAGGGCTGGTGTTAGGAGAGACAGAAGTTATATGCATGTACGTGCGTGTGCGTGTGTGGGGCGGGTGTGTGACAGCACACACAGTTAAGTGCGCTCTGTTAGTGAACCTTGACTGCCCACTGCAGTAATAATAATAAAGATAATAAGAAAACGGAAGAAGGCAAACCTGTGCTTACCTTTTTTTGTCCTCTGTGGTTTCCGTGTTTAACAAGAATGACATGTCTTTTATCACCTGCCTCTCACATGGATGTTATTGTTAGATATCAGACTCTCTCATTCCACACCGTGCAGCTGAGGGCGCTCTGCAGTCGAGCCTCAACCTGCCGACGGGCCTGTGAGCAGCACGTCAAAAGGACATTTGTTTTTTGTTGTTTTTTCAGTCACGATCAAACGGCAGCGTCAATTGTTAATGTCCTGTTAACTGTGTCACTGTTAGTTTGCACACTTCTCTGTAGAGTCAATGGAGACTCGGTGAGCAGGCTCATAGTGGAAACATTTCTAAAGGCAATCGTTTCACCACATAAAACATGTGGTGGCGTGAACAATATTTATGCCTGAATGAAGTTTTAATTACACATAGCAGCTAAAAAATGTGTCTGCTCTGCCTCATTTGTAATCGTGAAGTCATAGGAAATTATATATCAATCAGCCCAGAGCAACTTCTGTTTGTTCATGGTTCATCCGTCTTTCTTATTTCCACAGATTGAGACTGGGTAAAAAAAAAAAAATTACTCTTCTGCATCTGTTTCCCATTTTTTTGTTTATTAAAAAAAAAACTTTCTCTAAACTTGAAAACAAAACAACATGAGCTGGTACTGTATTTAATAGGCAGTGTTACAGGCACATTTACATCATTAGAAGTTTAAAAAAATCTTTCTGCATAAATTCCTGTGGCTTATAGACAAATGAGACTTAGATATATATATATATACATATATTTTTAAGTTAGTGGTTGCAGCTTACATTTCAAATTCACTTGGTAGTTTGATTTTTATAAGACACATTGGCACATCTGCAGAGTTTTAGCAGATAACAGGAAGGATGAACAGTGCCCAGGTTAATACTTTCTGATAATTCTAGCTAATTGCTAATCGAAGACGCTGAAGTTAGTTTCAGATCTGTTATCATTTGTCTGCATCTTCTCTGTCACACACAGCACCAAGATGTATCTCCTCCAAACATATTAATCCTTTACTACCTTCCTGGCCTTGGCAGGAAGGCTATAAAAAATTTAATCCTGCTCTCATATTTTTTCATATTATAGTTCTGAAAAATAAAAACAAAATTGACTAAAACTGGTATCAGCAGTACAAAGTTGTAAAGCAAAAATGTACTCAAGAAATTGGCCACAAAGCTCTGCTTGACCTCTAGTTCAGGCTTGGCACCGCAACTTATAGAGACAAATAGCAGTCCATAAAATACCGTCATTACTTTTTTTACATTATTATTTGGTTCAGCTTAATAATGGACCTTAAAATCAGGGGTGCGAAGAGGGAATCGTTTAAATGCAGCTGGTGCCATTTTGGTCATGATGGATCACTTTCAAAGATCTGTTGATTGCAGTGAAACCAATGTGAATTTTGAAACCAAAAGTATTGTGTGAAAAATGCAGTAAGGGGAGAGCAATGTGGCAGATTAAACATGTTATGGCACTGCAATGGCGTGGCCATAGCAACCTGCTTTATTGGCATTTCAAAACAGCCTGAGGCCAATTTTTGGGGTTGATCCTGGAGCCTACACACAACACAATCTCAGAGGATCACGGAAATCTATTGATTTTACTTTTGGATTCATTTATTTACAGTTTAGATGTTTTACCAAGCTAATGAAACCTTAAAATTAGAAATATTGTCCAGGAAGTGATATTTTTGTCTCCCAAGTATAACATCTCGTATAAATAGTGCCAGTCAAAAACCGACTCCCTATTATCGTCAAGAGCATGAGTGGGAACCTAATTTTAGTCTTTGTTTGATTCATTTTAACCATCCATTCTTTTTGAGAATGATAACATATAACTATAGTGAATTTAAAAGGAAGAACATGTATTTTTTTATTTATTGTAAATTTTATGTAATCTAAACATAAATAAAACATAGTCTCAAACATGTATGCACATTCTCACCTAAATTTTCCTTAGCAAGAAGCAAATAAGTCAAACATTTTTCTAGTCATTAGTAAGGTCTTTCCATAATTTGGGTAGATATTTAGCCAGTCTGCACATAAAGTAGGCTTCATTCGTTAGCTTACCGGATCATATCTAACCTCTATCATTAATCTAAAACTTTTTTCCGGGGTTAAGGTTGGATCCATTTGAGAAGCTAAATTCCAGCTTGTTTTATTGTTTCCTAAATAGATTTTGATAAATGTTTGGCATTATTGTTTCATTGGAATATTAATTTGGGCCAAATTTCACTCATCTGATTGTAGATAAAAGGCAAATGTTTGGATGTTTAGGGGACAACCAAGCTTGAGCTTGAAGATGCTGGAACACTGGTGTGATTTTACACAGTGAAATGATCACCATGAACTGAACTGTGCTCCAATAAGTCCACAATGCCAGTAGACATCAAACTTGTATTTTAGTGGACCTCTTAAGGCAACCATTAAACTTTGGAATAAAGAGCAGCAGTAAAAATGTTGCGCCATATGTTTCTTAAACGTTGGATGATTCACCGCCCATGACTTCCAAAATGAATTACAAATTTAGAGACTGTTCTCCACCTAAACTCAGCACATCGTAAATGAAAAGCTGTACTTTGTCATGCTTGTTGCAATTATATTTAAATGCAATGACAATGATGCTATCTGGGAGCGTCGTTCAACCTAAGCAGTCTTTTTTTCACCACAGACTATTTGGATTAAGGTCCTTGAAAGTTAATTTTCTCTCTTCAGTCATCACTATTGCTTACATAATTCTAATTGTGAACTGTGGCATTATTTTTGCAATGTTAAACTAAGAATTGTTATAAAATTGTTGAAGAATTTGACATCGCACACCCCTCCAACTTTACTTGCAAATAATTCAGTCTTGCTAAATTGCTCTTTTTAATACCCAGTCTATTGTAAACACACTAAATTGCAATGCTTTTGATTTTGCACACAAGATAAATTTTTTTTTTCTCACAAAACCTTTGGATGGGATGTTTGAAAATTTCTTAAATTTCTAAAAGGACTGTAAGTACAGCCAAAGACATCTTGTTCTGTCAAAACAGCAACACGAACACTTAATAATGATGTAGTTGCCACCACACCATATGAAATAACTCTGTAGCTAAGCTACTGCAGCAGCTGTGATGGTTGCAAACAGTCAGTCATGTCTGACTGAGCCTGTGGCCTTGTTAGCAGCAATAACTAGAGTAAACAAACAGCAGCGGTGTATTTTAAGGTCATCACAGGCATTAACCAAAACCTCCGAGTCAGCACAAAGCAGTGACTGGGATGTGGCAGCGTGCTTCTCCTTTATAAATTTGCTGACATGTGAAAAAGAGCAACATTAGCTAATGCACTACTTAAAGACCATAATTGCTCTTTCCCCCACTGTTAATGAATGCTAATTAGAAGTCTGGAGCAGTTTTGTGGTGTGTGCTGGCTGCTCCTCTAATGTGCCGTATTGTTCTTCTCCTCGCTCCAGCTCAGCACTAATGCTGCTGTGCCAGCTATTAAAGTCAGATAAGCTATCCATCTTTAGCACTGCCAGCCAAAAAGCCACTAATAGCTTAGCCACAGAATTGTTAATTTCCACGGTTTTCCCTCTCCCTGTTTCCCTGTTTGAGCGTCGGCACTCAGTGTACAGCAGATACACTGAGGCAGATATTCCACTTTGGCTCCATGGTGTTATTTTATTTTTTCAGCCCACATTTAGCAGCCTCATTATCACCAAATACTCTTCCAGGGGAAGCAGGCTGCTATATCTGTGGGTCCCTCCTCCTCCTCATACCCTTCCTCGTTCAATGTGACACTCTTTCTTGAATGCTGTTGTGAAAGTCTATCGGCATCATATAGCCCTCTTTGCTAAATGCGTGACTGTGTTACGGGACTCCACCTTGTGGGTTGCAATAACACAATTTAATCCATAAAACACCTCCACTGTAATAAGGGCAATCACAACCAAGCTTTTAACGAGGATTAGGAGACATATTAGCAGGCCATGTTATCCTCATTCTGGATTGCTGATAATTTTACAACTGGTTTTAGGGTCTGGCAGACATCCATTCACCAGTTTTGGCAACATGATCCTCAGAAGGTTTGAAGAGAAAAAAAATTATGCACGCCTACACTTGTACAGAGTCAGAAAGAGTGGGCACACTATCAAGACAGAACATTTAGTCTGGCAAACCTAATGTTTGCTGTCAACAAAGTGATTAAAATAATTTTTATGTTTGGATTCCAGAATAAAATCTTGCTTTTTTGGTTAATTGTCCTTCTTATTTTTGACAAATTATATTGTATATTCATGCATCCACACTTATTTCCTGATTGCCATGAATTTTCCATTGTCTCATAATCATTAGCAGCCAGAGTTTGCCACTTTTCAAACAAAATTCACCTCGAGTGTTTCCAGCCGTCATTATTCTTACAGCGAGTTTATAAGTTTTGGGAAAGGTTTTGGAATGTCTGTCAAAATCTGACATGATGATTATTTACCCAAATACCTTGTTAGAAAATTGATGTGTCCCTTTTGACACCCCACGTATTACATCATATGAATGATTCAGGCAGTACATAAGTCAGTGACTAACATTAAGCTCTGAATGAATAACCACAGTGAGCGTATATTTCACAATGCCAGATTTATACTCTGCACAAATATGAAATAATCATCATCATGTCAGACAATAAATAAGCCAGGAAGTGACTGGTTTATAGTGGGTGGGAGAGTTATAATCTTGCGGTTTTGCAGTCATGCCTTTGTTCTGTGACTGTCGATGTGGTACAAATGAACTTTTCAAGTTGTAAGAGATTGTAACATTGTTTGACATGTAAAATAAGTGAGCTTCATCCATTTTCTCCTGCCAGTCTGGCCTCACATGTAAAATATCTGAGAGCTCTACAGTCATGTTTAATAAATTAGAATATGCCAATGAGAAAATTGAAAATCTAAGCAGGCATTGAACATACTTTCCAAACAGTAACAACTTGTTTCCATTTATGTAATAAAAACAAGATTTTTATTGGTTTGATGTAATATTCTAATTTTAAATGTCATGTTTTCATTAAGTGTAAGTGGAAACTTATCATAATTAGCAGAAATAAAGGTTTTCAAATATCCATCAGTGTGTAATTAACACATATAATGTGCTTCTCTTGGCAATTATGTTCTTTTCAATGATATTCTCAGTTACTGAATGGGTCACAAATGCAAATAGACTTTTACTTCAGCTGTAACTGCATTTCACATGAGATACAACCAAGTTGGATTACAAAGTTTAAAGATTTGTATTGGTGCTTCAGATATAGAACACATTCAGCATAATTTATAGACTTTCTGAATTGCAACTATGATTTTACTGTACAACACATTTTCCAAACCAGTCTTGCACAATGGATCAAAGCCAAATAAAAAATCAGACATAAACAGGAAGTGAACAAAATCTCAAAGTTAACATAAAATATTTTAAATTTTTTTCAATTTGTAATTTATTGAAGATTAATTTCTTTATAAAAACTGATTTATTTTTGTGCTTTATAAACTTTATTACCAATAATTCTGAGACAGTATGATGTTATGCTATACTATGTTGCAAAGGTTGACATGTAAACATTGGAAAGTGAAAAACACTTTCCAATGTTTTAGGTTTTCTTTTAGGTTCCAGACATTTAATGGTCAAATACCAATGCTCTACATGGGACTACTGGTACTCAGGATATTTCTCAGCGCTTGCTTGAAATGGTCTTATTTCTTTTTCTCTATATGTGTTTGATCCAACCGAAGTTTCAACCAGATGCAACATGCCTTATAATATAAACCCAATCCTGTCGGTCGTAAATCAAATAACGCTTGAAGAAATGTTCACTCCTCCTCTTGGAGAAATCATATCCACCGCATCCTGTAATTGTCAGCAGTTTCCCAGTTTATTTTGTTTCCCAGTGATGTGCCTGCAAGGTAGGGTGGTAATAGTGAGCAGATTGTCAGGTGGTTGAGTGTTAGTGATACATCACACAACTCTCCTCTCAGTTCCAGATTGGTGGAGCTGTTGACTCACACACGCATCCATTTCTCCGCCCTCCACTCCACAGCGCCACTGTTAACAAACAACTCGACACGCCATGGAATGTCGCTCTGCACTGAAACAGAGGCACAACAGGTTTAAATGAGCCAAACGCAGCTGCAGGACTCCAGGGCGCCATGCAAAAGTCGATATTACAATTGTTATTATTTTGGTTTCTTCTCCAGCTCATTATCTGAGCAGCGATCAGCTTTATGCAACCAGAGGGTGTGTCCTTTAGATTTCTGCAAGCGATTTCACATTGGATTGAAGTGCTACGCCGCAGAAGGTGTGAGCATTCCTTTTCAGACCAAGGAGGGATGGAGAGATTGCTGTGTGAATGAGGGTAGGAAACCTGCTTAAGATTGTTGAGATAAGGATTACTGGGAAAGCAAAGGTCATACAAACAACAAAACAAATAGCCATCTCACTCAATCTCATCTCTATCAAATTTATCCGTCTGTAACAAGTCATAAACAGCACATTCTCTTCTTTGATATACCACTGACAACGATAATCCAGGACCTTGTAAAACCCGCTTTAAACATAATTGGTACCTATCACAAATCTTTCTTTTTTCTTCTTTTTACAGGGCCCATAATAGCTGAGAAAACAAATCTTTGTGATATAACTCATCAACCTTATGGGTGGATAAGTAACCCAGCAGACAAAAAGATAAGTGGGAAAATCAGTACGTCAATTCAATCCAGCCATTTTGCTTTGTCAAAATGGTTGGATTTTATACTTGTACTAAGTATAAAATGTTGTGCCCAGAGCCAAAAGAACCAAAGCTACGGAAACAATGGCTTTTCTTGCCGTCTTTTTGCAACAGGCAGAAAACTCTACTCTAGTAATTAGGTTTAGAAATTGCTAAATTTTCTCCTCCAGTCATGTTATGATGAAGATAAACAGGTTGTTCTTCTGAATGAGTTGTGTATAGCTGAAGTGTTTTATGAAGACCATCAATGCCTGCTCTTTATAGCAGGAGTTTTACAGCAAGTATGTCCTGAAATGCCCAGATACATAATCTTTCACAATTATCGGTAGCCTATGTTTTGGTGTAAAAAAGTAAAAAAAAAAAACTATATAAAAACTTAATGATCCCAAGAGGCAAGATTAGTACATTTTAGATATCTTGTGGATTTTCTAAAAATGGTACCAGGAATTTTGTGGAAATTCCTGGTACCTTGATGTTGGATTCTTGCCCCTTCTATGTTCGAGGTTGTAATTTTTATACCCCTTCAGTGTCATATTATGCAGCCACAATAAAAATGAGTTTCTCTTATAAGGGTTTACACATTTTTATGATGGATGCCAATAAATGTGAATGGCAATTCATGTGTCACATACACTAAAACAATAAGAAACCCAGGAAACACTACGTGAGTTGAAAATATACACCATTACAACCTTTTTGTGGGTCAGAGGACTTGGTCAGTCATACGAAGGTGTACTAAACTTCTAAAAGTTTACTGACACAAGCCAATAAAATCTTGAATTGCATCATTTTTTACAATGAAAAGTCAACAAAATTTGGAAAATGAGTAGCGCAGCTCTTCCTGTCTCTCAGCTTTTGCTGCACACAGCCAGCCTGCTCAGAAATGATCAAGCAGTACAGATTATAACAATGTTTAAATTAGTCATTCACACAAAAAGTAAGGTAATCCACTTAGACAAGTTGCACAAGTGGTCTGAAGTAAATTTGTTTTTTCTGAAAAGTTGCAGGGAATCTTAAAACTGAAACTTTGGGCTGGAAATTAACATCAGTGTTTATTTAAATCATGTGGCCTATCAATATTTATGAACTCTAAAAACAAGTTAATTTAACATTTTTACCTAAAAAACTTTTAGCATAATTTCTATGACAAACAGTTTGCAATTTAAAAGTAATATTATGTCCCCAGTGTCAGTTTGTCCAGACTGAAAGGCTTCTGTGTGCTACCGCAGTGTGGTGGGGATGAGGGGAGGGTGGAGGCCCATTGCAACATTTCAAAGGTGAGTGATTTATATGGCAGCTGTTCCCCAGTGTGCCGTTCTGAATGCCCGTGCCCCATGTTTAACAGCTGACAAACACAAGCTTTTTCTGTCACGTCGCATTTATTGCCCCACACACAATTCTATTAGTGCAACCGCAGCCATACAAGGATATAAAAAAAGTTTTTATGGGGTAGTTATCTCATTTAATCATACAATGTGAGTACAACAGCAATGCACAGTGACCCAGGTTTGAGTGCAGGAACAGAGACTTTGCGACTGAGCTGACAGCAGCTGTGCGACTTTCAAGGATAAAACCCTAAAACAGATGCTTAAAAATGCTTTTTTTTTTTTTTTCATTAGAGATATGTGCTCCTTAAATTAGAGAAGGCTGAGAAGTACTTTTTAAAGCTGTTTGATATTTGAGATCTCTCCATTACAACCACAACGACGAACTGGGAAGAGTGTAACCTTATTTCACGCTGGATCTCAAATAGTGCTGAGAATTTGTGAGGCAGTTAGTGGCCGTCATTAATAATGGCCTCGGCTGGTCTGACAGCTGCTGATTGGAATGAAGAGCTGTGCACCGGCAGACAGCTACAAATTTCACTGACAGCCAGGTCTCCATTACTGAGCGTCAGCTGCCAAAACAGCAGTAATCAGAGAAGGAGAATAGAAAGAAAAACCCGCTCTCTTACCACACTATGCTATTCGTTTAGTCTTAGAAAACATTTAAACGTGTGCAAGCACACACAGACTATTTTCTTGCACCGCATACCACTAACCGACCTCTAAACCTGTGATAGATTACATGCTTCTGGAGTGATCAATGGAAAGTGTTGTCCCAGACAACACCTCTTGTGAAGAGAGGGAAGTAACATAAGGACATTTTTGAGTGCTTCATCCATTTGATTTCCAACAGTTTTTGAAAGATTTTAGGTTTTAACTTGTAATCAAACAGCAAAAAATATATTACGGTTACCTGTTGAAAAATAACGCAGGTAAAGCCTAACTTATAGCTAGCATCTGACTGACCATTTTAAGCTAAAAGTAAGATAGAAAGGGACAACAAACAAATAAGTGAACAAAGGAATGAATGAAAGATTTATCTTCATCAGCACAGGTTGAGTGTTTGCATGGTGTACCCTAATGTTAATACTGTTATTGTGTTAGTTCTGTGGTATTGTCAGTAAGTTGCAGCAGTTGTGCACATGCATGGTAAATATGGTATGTAGCACACAAGCTGAGCATTTTTCAATATGTCCAAAAGAACATTGCAGCCTGGGATATGTATTAAATGCATAAGAGGGCAATACTGAAGTTTGATTACCTAAAATACCATATTCCGTTACCTTGAAATGAAATGCAGATGCAATACTGTGACAGCAATATGAGACAAAAACTAATAATTTTAGCCTGTTACAATTTAAGCTAGTCTGTGTTTTAGCCATCAGTACATCTCAATCCTGAATGTTTCCTCTCCTGGTGTTGCTCTCTGTTTGAAATAGAGGATCCATCTTTGTCTTTGTTACTTTACCTCGGCATTACACTAGCTGGTTCTGTCTCTTACTAAGAAGCTGTACATCAGCATGGTAATGGAACATTTTAATTATGAAGATGATGCAAAACTTACTGATGGGGCACAAATAGAACAGGACATGGAGCATATGCAGCATAACGCTACAAATACAGCAACAACAATGAAAAACAGGAAACTTATATACAGAGGAGAAATATCAAATGGCATGGGAAACAGGTGAGTCTAGTAAGAAGAACATTAAACAGGTGTGACAGAAGACTGAGCAGAGGAACGGAAAAGACTAATTAACACAGGGAACAGACAATAAGCTGAAGACACCAAGTGGAACAAGTTGAACATTAACACAAGAGAAATAAATTGATACAACATACAGAAAACCTGACGTAAACAAAAGGCTGAAAACAAGAAATAAACTAATTATGACAGAACGAATCTAGAACAATCCAAAATGATCAAAATACAAATACCCGTGGATTACATTGTGTAAAACTATCTAAAACTATAACCTTAGTATTAGCCACATCAATTTACATATTAACAACAAGCGTTAATCATCAACCCGTTCCTCAATCCATCTGAGGAAGCAATAAAATGACAGTGGCAGCAGAATGAAGGGTAGCATAAATATGTCCCTGTCAAAACAGGAAGAGAAGAGCATTAAGGCTTCTGAACTCTGGAAAAGTAATATTTTGCATGAAAAGCACAGCATTTTCTTAGAAACCTGTGTTTGCAATACAAATGATGTAAACAGAAACTATATTTACATAACTACTAAACAATGTGTCTTTGTACACTCCATTTTTATTCAGGTATCCGAGAAATAATAAATACATCACTGGATGTTTTTCCCGGTTTTGTCTCTTTGCAGTAAATAAGCACAATAAGAACATTAAATTTGGTTATGCTGAGAAAAAAAACTTGTCTGTGGGAAAATTCACATAAGCCTCACGAATGAGGCATTCATTTTTATAAGATTCAATAAAACGCCATAATTCGATTGCTTAAATGCAACCATCTGCCACACTTTGAATTTCTTAGCCGTTCCTTTCAAAATAAATATTAATTTCTTAGGAGCAAATTGTTTTTGGAGAAAAATAGAACGTCTTCATTCTGAAGGCACTGAAGTGAAATTTATATGCAGAGTTTTGTTAAGAACTAATAATCTACAGCCTTATACTGGAAAGAGGCCATGATTGCCTGAGCACAGACTTCAATTTCCTTTAACGTGTGACTGAGTCAATTTGATCGAAGAGGGAGGGTGTAGCATTTTCCCAGTGGGAGGAGTAAAAGTGAAAGTCTGTAGCCTTGAACACTTTGATCCCTGTAATGACAGAGGGCTTTGGTATGGGTCAACTTGTCATCGCTCTGTTTCCACTGATCCCTGCTACTCCCTGCTGCAAAATATGTGAACAGAGTCACTGATCCACATTGTCTCACACATATACACATACACACCTACACACAAAGCTCCACATGTTGGAAAAAAGCACCCTGGGTGTGTCCCGCAGGGAAGCTACATTTTCTGATCCTCGTGTTTTGAATAAATTGACAGCTTTACAAAGCAAAAACACTTCAGTGATAAACAGCACCACTGGCATGTTGTTTTATGGATGGCCCCATTAGCTCATTGTGGGTTGGATGAAAAAAAAAATTGGGATGCTCAAATTTAGCCAAAGACAGATGTGGCGACGCATTAAAATGAATCATAGATCAGACCTCCCGCTAATGTTGTTCTACACGCAAACTCGTGTATCAGCATGGTTTATAGTGACACATGAGTAATGCTCGAAGAGTTATTCCAAAAAGTCAGCTTCCTAAGCCAACTGGAGAGACTAACTAACGTATAATTCACATCAATCCCCTACAAGCACAAACAAAGCTAATGCAACATGCATGAATGCAAACTGTAAAGCTTCAGGAGGTGGTAAGAAAACCAAGACAGCGACGCTTCATTTTATAGCTGCCTCTTGCATGTCAGCTTATTCCAGCAGCAATAAAACACTCCATAATAAAAGGCACTACCCCAGAGAGGCAGCAGTACCGCAGCTATAGATAATCCTCTCAGCTCACGGAGTGTTTGCATTTCTATCCTCTGGAAGCTTTCGCTCTGCTTGTAAGCATAATGGAGAGGAGGGAACTTTGTCTTCACCGCTCTATCAGTGTGAGCAAAGCAATATTGCGGCCTTTGCTGAAAAGTGTGGGAGCAAGCTCCTTAATTATCACCTGCTTCATTATCCAAACAAAACCTTTAGAGAGGATGTAATTAGACGCTCTGATAAAACTAATAAGGGGAAAAAATGCTGTCAGCTGGTGAAAATGAATATGTGCATGTTTGTTTCAGACAATGCAAATAACTGTAAACTTCAGTATGTAAATATACACATATGAACTACTGGGCTTGGTTAAATATATGAAAAACATTTTAACATGCAATTCATAAAATATGACCTTAAGCACTTTCTGAACTTTTGCTGAACAAAATTATTCACTCTCGCTTGGTGCTGTAGGTTGTTGCAATTCAAACACCATCTATGACTTATGCTGTCCCTGGTCAGAAGCCAGGAAGCATCTGGATGTTTCCCATCCTCTGAACCCCAGCAAATATGGTGCCTGAGGCTTTTAGATGTTTTCTGGAACATTTTGCTTTTTTCCTTTGGGAGTAATACAGTACACTCACACAGCATCTTCTGGTTTGACACACCAAATCCTTGTTGATTGCTCATTGTTATTGTTAATGCAATGTTTAGAGCAACAGCAGTCATTTATGTTAACTTCTAGTCCTGCCAACAGTAAATTAATGTAGGGTAAACCATAAACTATTTATATCCATCAACAAAGTCCTGACATATTTCTGGGTGGATATTTAGCCACTTGCCCTGGCAGAACAAGTAGATGCCTCCAGTTCTTAAGCACAGACCACATATATTTCAATATGGATTGTGTCAGAACTATTTTAACTCCATATTTTAACTCCATAAGAATGTGCTTCATCCATTTCAAAACCATTTTAAATCTAGCTGTTGATTTATTGTGAGGTCAGTTAATCTGGGTTACTCCTCACCTTTTCTATTCCATACACTTTGTGGAAAGCCGCAGTTTCCCAGGCAGCTAAACGGCCTGTTAGCATTCTCTATATGTTTGACAGCTTGTCACCTTTAGCCCCTCTCATATTTTGTCCTGTGTTCTATTTTTTCTTTAAAGTACTAATTACATTTGGACAGCTTATATTAGGACCACAACACAGAGCTCAGCCATAGAAAGGTGAAATTCCCACAAACATTTTATGTACTATGCACGCATCAATGACACAAGTCATAAGAAAAGTTATGAGAAGTCACTTGAGCTCAACATATTGATTTGATCACAGAGAATCCTACACATTTGCAGATTATGATGCTTTTCAAGAAACGCACTCCTACTATTTTCTTTGAAAAAATACAAAACACACCAGCTATTACTAATCAGAGGACACACCTTGCACATCAATCGATATGCTGTTCCCAAGATGTGTTACCATTAAAGCTGCTGTCACATTGTTTTCCATTTTGCTATGATCATTTAATCTGATGAATGCAGGCTACTTCCTTGTCTTCATGATTCCACTCACTTTGTGGAATGCACCAGTGTCACTGGAAGCTGAAAGGCCCCTCAACCTGATACTCCAACCACCATGTTTCACATTTTTGTCTGATGTTACAGCAACATTTTTCTCCAGAAAGGATTTAGCTTATCCATGTGGGACAGCTGAAAATTCAAGTAGCATTTGATGGTTTCCATTTAGGGAGCAGGTGGTTATTTTGCGGTTGGGCTCCTCTCACTTCTTATTGATGTTAAACTGGCTTCACTGTGTACGGTAACACCAGGGCTCCAGCAGCTTCAAGCCTTTGTGGTGCCAAGTTGTTCTTGAACAACATCTCGTCTGGATCAGACAGAAATTTGATAGGGCGTTCCAACAGGTCGGTGAGCCCAAGCACACATCGTAACTGGTTTTGGAAGTGCATTAAGACGAAGCGTCTCCATTTACAAATACTCTGTAGAAAATGCATAAAGGCTTTGCCTTTAAGCAGGAAATGTGGCAGGGTGTGCCAGGAAACAAACTATGCCTTAGTTCTGTTATTAGCTAAAAAAGGGTGTGGTTTCTCTGCAGCTTCCTAAAAAAATGGACTGATAGCAGATCTAAAGCTCAAGGTAAAATCTCAAAGCTGCCTTTTTTAACAAACCAAATAGATCATATCTATGCGTGTTATTTTAGATATTAGAAAGGTAGTCGCAAAGCAGAGGCTAACTTCAGGCTTGTAGAGGCAAACAGTTTCAAAACAATCTTTGCAGGGCAAATTATGAGGTACTTCCAAAACAAAAGTTTCAAATGCGGATACAGGATATTAGACTTAAAGAACTCACTTTTTATATCTTGCATTCACAAGACATAAAAAGTGATGAAGTCACATGATGATAGCAACTGGGTGGCGCTTCGTGGGACAAACTTCACTGACAAGAAATATTGTGGCATTTAATTGTAGTGTATTTTAACTATAGAGTATATACAATTTGCAATTTTTAAAATGTTTTTAATAAGACTTTGTTTTTGTTTTCTCTAGATCACAACCATATAATCAGCAGGTATCATGTTGGATTGCTGCAATGCAACATGAGGCAATGGTGTAATACCTGTGCTTTTGCATAAATAATACAGTTTGGAAAAACATCCTTTAAGTTGTCACCTTCAGATAACCATGTCCTAGTTTGCTGGATTTGAACCTCTCTGAACCAGGCGGTAAAGGTAGGATTGGCCTCAGGGAGGGAACTCTAACAAGGCAGTAGTCCTTATTTAACATAGCATGAAAATGCTGTTAGTCATCGCTCGCCATGACAGCGGCTCTCATTATCACTACCTGGATATGCATGGCATGGTTGTCAGAGCGAGGCAGGCACTGGGGACAGTCACACATGATTGCCTCAAATCAGCCGAGAAATGGGATGTCTGATCACTCTCAGGAAATCTGATAGAAGGACACAAATTCACCTCTGGCAGTTCGAGCTAATGGATGTTATGAATGCAAATGCAAGTGTCTTATTAAGGTACGAATGCGCGAATGCTGAGTTTGTTTCACTGCTTTTCTGAAAAAACAACACAATCCTGTGGCTGGGAAGTATTTGGTGGAAAATGAGAGATAATTTTGGCGCCTTCCAGCCACTCAGATCAGGCCAAACTCTCATCCCTGTGTCCTTATGTCAAGTGTTGTTTGGCTGCCAGTTCCTCTCCGCCTCCCACGGCACTGATGATTTTAGGACTGCAGGTGGAAAGGCTGTCTGCCCACTAGAGGTGGGACCAAGAACATCTCACACGTCACCCTCCTCTTGACTCATTAAAGGCTTCAGCTGTTCCTCCCAATATCATTTTAGATATCATACAGATGTGTCACACCCATCAGGCTTTGATTTACACTATTTACACCATACTGTACGCTGTACTCGTTGTGACTGTGTGGAATCTGCTGAATGGGCCCCTCCCTTCTCCGGCCTTTGAGTGGCCAGCATCCTGCTAAATGCAAGCCAATCGTTTGATGGTGGGTGGAGCGCCAAGCCACAGAGCACCTCTTCCCGTTGGCAGCTTTCCCTGTGGTGGCTCTGATCACAACACAGTGTTAACAACACGTGACCTGGCCCTGCAGCCCACAGTAATTGAGGTTACATCCCAGGCAATACCTTGATGAATAATTAAAAGGCCAGAAACAGAACTCTGAGTGACTTAGCCAGCGCCCCAGGGTCTAATAACGTGCTTGGACTGTATTAGGTAATCTATCCACTGGTGCCAGTTAGTGTCGCACACTCACGAATAAGCACACAATTGGGCCCAGATAAAGGCAGCACAACAGCATCAGTCATAGTCAGGGAAGCGAGCTGGCTGAAGCTTCGCAGGAACAACATGAGGAATTATTTCAGGGTGACTAGCGGGCACTTATCTTGCCAGCAATGTGAGGCAGATTTGAAAATGCTGAAAGGATACCATCTGGTACTAAACTGTGCAATAATGAGATGCTTTAGGACAAAGAGGTAAACCCTGACGTCCAGGACCTATAAAAGCAACACGTTTTTGACCTTGGCTGCATTGAAACCCGATCATGGAAACACTGGGCCCATTTATAAGTTGGTGTTAAGCCTGCAAAGGTGATAAAGATGTACCGCCATGCCAAGACACTCTGTTAAATCTACCAACGTCATTCAGAGGCTAACAGAGGTCAGACCCGCTATGCCAAAACATTGCTTGCTTTACAGTCTGCAAGTATAAGATTAGAAACTGATCATCTGACTGAATCCTTTCCGGAGAATCCTCTCTTGAGACAAAATGTAGTAACAGTGTAAGCATCCATTGCTATGAAATCCTGAAAGGACAAATGCTATGGGATGGAACGCTGAAATTAATAAGATATATAAATAATAACCCCACCAGTCACTGCAAATGATTTTCTTGCTCGTTTTCATGACATTGTTTCCCATTTTGTTTCAGTAACAAGCACACAATAAAAGCTTGTACATATTCTACTAGAACAGAAAAATTATTCATTTCACGCAAGATCAAGAGCAAAGTTATTTTTGTCTAGGTTATTTCATCACAAGAACTCAACTGCAAACCAGATTTATCAGCATTGTACCCACAACCACTTCAAATTTCTTACCAATCAAGCAAAAGCTGTCAGACAACACACAGGAACAAAGCTCTGCCCAAAAAGCTGCATCACGGAAAAGCTGTGAGAACTCCTAAAACCGGATGCAGGAACAGATTGACTTCAGTTTGTCCCGGGAGAGGGAGCACATTTCTCCGTTGTTGGGGAGTATGTGTAGACCTTACAGTACAAACTGTTTATTGAGGGCAGAGGTGTCATCTGGTAATAAGCTGCCTGTAGTCCAGAGATTTACTGACATGCTGCTTGTGGCTTACAGCTTGTTGACTGTAGTTTAATAGAGATGTTTTTGCGCAAAATTATAAAAAACTGTTTCTACTAAGTCTGTTGAATTCTAAGGAAATATTCTGTAATACCTACCCATCACCAGCAGGTGGAGATAATGTTGACAGTGACTAAGTAAACATTTAAAACAAGATCCTGAGTGATAACAGAATGGTAGACTAAAGATTTTACAAATATATTTGTAAGTAACATTTTGTTGAAGCAATTGACCTTTTTCTCCTTTTTATTAAACTTTTTAAGAATACATGTGAAGCTTATCTGAAACAGAATCAGAACTAAAAAGAGACAAGTGGGATAATCCACAGAACTGCTCCACAGTTGTGGTTTCTAGTTAATAAAAAAGCCAGAATGATTATATTTAACATGGTTCATCACATAATTATCAGTTTAAATAGTAATTAGAAGTACAGTATACATATTTACCCTTCAAATGTTATTTAATCTTCTTTTTTAGCCTACATAATTGACTTGCATAGAGGTTGTAAACACATCTGATTATCTTTGATTTGGAAAATTACTGTGGATAGGGACTTAATAGGACTTAATTTATCTTTGCTTTGCATTTTCAAATATTTCAAAATAGCAAAACTGTCTGACTTGTGACCAAGAGAAAATATAGTAGCCTTCTTTCAACCATCTAACCAGCTATAAATAATTCTGGGAGGGGGAGCACTGTGTTACTTTGGCATTTAATTTAATGACTTCAGTTAAATATATGGTGTTTAAATGTGAAACTTTGATATATCTTTATATTGGCACCCACCCATGCCCATTGCAGTATGTGTGAGACATCTTTAAGTATTTATTATTTATCATTTCTCATTTTATGACTTCTAGTTAAAGTAAGTTTAGCAAGGAAAGAAAGATTATAGCTGTTGAATCTCCAGTGAAGCTGTGCCTAGACACACAAGTCTAAAATATTTGCAGGTTAAATGTGGAAGTAGGGTTGACTGTTTTAAAGCCTGATGTGAAGAAAGGTGACTACAAACCCCAGTTTACATTTTTCTCTTAGTTCAGCAAATAGAACAGTGTGGCGCTTTCCTCTGACAGGGCGCTGTGTGTCACAGCTTCAGCAGTAAGCTGAGGTGAGCTGCCGGTGCAGAATAATTAAGACCTCTATGGAAGTGACAGGGTCACCAGGAGGTATGCAGGATAGCAAAGCTTCCCTTCTCAGCTGTTTCCTCTATGAGCTGTCACGGCTGCTGCGTATTTATAGCAACATAGTGCGGCACACATGTCCAACCCTCCCACCTCCTCCACCTTGGAGACAGATGTCACCTTCAAGTCTCTATTTCTGGGGCTAAACACAAAGCTTTCAGCAGCCTAACAAGCCACATACGCAGGCAATCAACAGAACAACGGGAGTCTGAGGACAAACATGTACGTTGCCTCATTCAGGCTGAAATCACCGGGCGGGTAGGTGGCAGTTCACCTCTCCCACTGGACTGGGCTTCTTTACATAACAGCTTGGCAGCTGCCGCTGTTCTGCTGAGTGGGGATTGTTTTGACACAATAAAAGAAATAGGTGATACTGGGTTCACTAGGATTACATAAGATTTTAGTATTTAAAGGAAACCTAAGACGCTAATAGGATAAACATTTAAGCAATCTGTAATCAACTCAGAATAATCCATGCTGGTTTTTTTACTCTATATATTTCACCTTTTATGGTGGTGCTCCAAATTGCAAAAAAAAAAAAAAAAAAAATCAAGAAAAAAACTGGAAAATCCCTCTTAAACCAACTATTTCAAGCTTGTTTAGTTGAATATCTCAGACTTCAAATTAGACATAACTAATTATTATTATTCAGAGTCATTCAGAAATTTGGCATAGCCTTTAGTGCAAATGGGAACCTTAAATCAAACATTAACTTCTGATTTAAGTTTGAAGAAGTAATTGTTTGCTGTTGTTGGTCATTTTTAGCAGCCATTCTTATCGGGGGAGAAGATCATATCTAGAGCAAGATGATAGCTTAATAAACATCTACATTAAACCAAATCCGTCAATAAGAGTGGGTTAAAATTAAAGTTATTGCAGATATTTGCTGCTGACAATGAAGGCATAACCTTCCTTATGCCTCATGCTAATCTTTCAAACAATCAATTTGAAAGATTGATTGGTGGTGCACACCAATCTTTCAAATAGGATTGGTAGGTTTTTCTTTTCTCTCTTAACTAAAATCATCAACCAATTTTTATTTTTATTTTCTCAGGTTATCTTGGGTTAAAATTAATTGTAAAACAACTCAAGGCCCGCGGGCCAATTCTGGCCCACCATAACTTTTTATGCGGCCCTCTAGACTTTAGAGGGACATGTAAATACATCTTCAAGGATGTGTGTCTAAATAATATTTTATCAATCAAATCAAAACAGTTTTTATCTGTATTCTGCCAAAATACATCAATGTGACAAAAAGTTCAATAACATTTATCTCTAAGAGCACAAAACGCATGCAGAGACACCTTAATAGGTAGTTCTATCAATGTAGCTTTCCACCACAGGTCCTTTCCATAGATTCATGATCTTGATATGGCCTGAAATAAAATAAGTTTGACACTCCTGCTCTAAATGTGATCAAAATGAAAACAAAACCTTTGCATGATATGTTGTAAAAATAAAAAAGCAAAACTAGCACCAAAAATAAACAGGAAGCAAACTATTTAACACAATATATGGTGCTTGTGCGTGTAAAGTGGTGGACAGTGTAGTTGTGCTCTCAGATAAGAACTGGCTGTGGGGGATTAGGGGTGATGTCGGGTGGGACGGGACTGAATGTGTTGACATAGCTTTAATTCAGTTTGATACCAGACACCAGTAGTCTGTCTGAATCTCAGTGCACAGGGGGTGTTAACCTCTCTGGGATTCTCAAAATATACAAACACCAAGCACGACTGGCCACCAAGGATTAAAATAACTTTTATGAGTGCCAGGCTCATATACTGCCATTTCCACACTTCCCTTTAGTCAGCAGTAAAACCCGTCTAAACATCAGAAAAAAGCCTCGGTTCAATGATGAGAAAACATCCAGTTTAATTATCTATTAGCTTTGTTTTTTGTGGTTTTGTTTAGAATGACATTAACCATGCTATAATCACCCTGCGTCATGTTTAAAAAAGGCAATAAAGTTCAATTACAGTGTACCAACGCATAAACATCTTGTATGCGTAACAGATGCAATTTATGACTGGAGCTACAATTTGATCCTTTAACCTTAAACAGATTGCTAATGTGTCAGACTATCTGCCCAGTGGTGTGTTCTCAAGGCTAGGGTAACACGTTTTGAGCCCCTGGATGAAGTGTTGGTTACTCTATATGAGCATGTCTTGGAGGTCATAAGCCTGTCACTGCCAAAGTGGGTTTCTTTTACTGCCACACTGGCGATAATCAGCTGATGCTGGCTGTCAGTCGACATGGCAATGGTACATACAGGGGACAGGCTCAAAGGACACATGATCGCCCTGCTGACAAGAATCCCTAACCCCAGCTGCTCCGACGGCTCCTCTGTCATCTGGGAGGACGAGGGAAAGGGGCCACAGGCTGAAAGGAAGGTGGCAACAGGGGCCTGCTGAGAAAAGGACAAGGAAAAAGACTGAGGGAAACACGAGTTTCAGCACCCCCAACATAGCTGTGCACCACACCCCTCTCAGGACGGCCCTCCATTGCCCAGCAATAGAGGTTCAAAAAGAGCCGAGCTCACAACGGGCGACGCCAGGTCCCACACTAAGCCAACAATCAGGTGCTACATTGTTTCACGGTATTAACTCAGACCACTGTGGTGACATGTCACAGGATTCTTGTATATATATTTATACATGTATGTATGTGTTTGTCTTTGTTGTTTACACCTGTCAGTACAGTTCCTGCTGTTTGCCAGAGGAGACAAAACTGGACTTGTCACCTACATCTAAAAAGCTTAAAAGATTCATTTCACAATGCAACATGGTGCAGGCAGTGTCATGCTGTGGGGATAATTTTCTTCTAACCAGACTTGATGATAGGGTAGATTGAACTAAATACGGGGAAAATTGTGGAAGTAGACAAGTTACATACAATAAATAACACAAGAATATTCTGCACAAGTTCTTTAAAAAGTAAAATGAAATCTAACAGTTGATAACTCAGCATGTTTGATTAAGTTTATGTTATATTAAACATTATTAGTGCTATGATCTATATGCTACATTGCCTCAGCAATAGGGATAATGTCTGGTATTCTGTTTATAGTAAAATCACAAAGGGATTCTCCTCAATGAGTCGAGTTTGATCACATATGTAGTCATCCAGTTGAATGCGTTGTGTAGGGAGGAAGAACATCATTCCTCTTGACATTTCAGTGGTTTTGCCCATGACGTCTCCAATAGGCTCAGCAGCGAATTCTGACAACCCAGAACCTGTTTGAATTTGTCCAGCTTTGCTACATTGAAGTAAAGATATGGTCCTTTCTTTAGAGCCACAACCACTGACCACTCCACTGTAGCACCCTCGATATTCCTTTGATGGCCTGTTGTAAGAATTGCCCACTCATGTGAAGATCTCTCATCAGTCTGACAGTAGATGTTGCATCAAAGCGGCAACATCTAACTTTCATCAGATAGATATCTGCTCTCCATCCTCACTGTCTAGCTTCTGCTGCAAGGATATTTTCTCGCTGTAGCCTTCCTGCATTGCATCATACCAAAAAAATGTGAGGTCAATAAAGTAAGCCCTTTTCAGGGCTACATGGCTTTGGGTTACATTTTTCTGTAAATGTGGTGAAACTGATATTTTATTTTTTTTGGTTTATATTATTTTTCTCTTGCTATCTATAGTAAATAAGTTTTATAAAAAAAAAAAATATATATATTTTTCAAAATGAGTTGACAGACAAACATGCACACTCACACACATGCACACGCCCCCCCCACACACGCGCACATACACGTAAGGACAATTTAGAGAAATTATGAGATGAAGCTGGAGTACCTGCTTTGCATCCACAGGCAGAACATGAAAACTACACGGTGAAAGAGTCCAGGATTTGAACAAACAACCTTTTGCTGCAAGGCTAAAAAATGGAAAAAAAATTTACATTTTGCACTGTTGGGTTAATTTCTATTTCATTTGATCTTGTGTGGGTTTTTTTTCTTAATTTTTAGATATGATCTCAAATGTTTGAACTTTTGATCATATTATTCTGGTTGTTTGGAATAAAGTGCTCACTCATTTTTTTATTCGTCTCACTCCCATTACATCCTTTTGCATAACTACTTCTTAGGATCCAATAGTATGCAACTCTGGAAAAAATTAAGAGACCACCGAAAATGATCAGTTTTTCTGATTTTACTTTTTATAGGTAAATGTTTGAGTGAAATTAACATTGTTCTTTTATTCTATGAACTACTGACAAAATTTCTTTGAAATTCTAAAACAAAAAAAGAATTGTATTTGTTTGCAGAAAATGAGAGATGATCAAAATAATGAAAAAGATGCAGTGCTTTCAGACCTCAAATAATGCAAAGAAGACAAGTTCAGATGCATTTAAAAACAATACTAATGTTTTAACTCAGGAAAAGTTCAGAAATCAATATTTGGTGGAATAACCACAAGTTCTCCTATGGGATTCTATGGTGCCCCTAAGGCAGTGCTTCTCAATTATTTTCTCTTACGCCCCCCCTAGCAAGAAGAAAACTATTCGCGCCCCCCACTCCCCACCGTGACTATCCATCTCTGCATAACATTTTATCCTTATTAACATTAAAGAAAAGAAAAAAAGAAAGACATACGGTCAAACTTACAAAGAATAACTTTATTAAATCGTGTTTTAAGTCTGTTTTAAGACGTGTTTTAAACATGTTTAAGCTGTAAACATGTTTGACCAACTAATTGCACCATTGCAAAATTAAATCAAATCAATAAATAATATTTAATAATTATAATAACTAATATACAGAGCCCCTAAGGGGACATGGAGAAAAAAAAAAAGGAACGAAATCCCGACTTACTTTCTCGAGATCCCGAGAAACTAAGTCGAGATCTCGAGATCCCGAGTTATTATCTCGAGATCCCGACTTTTTATCTCGAGATCCCGAGATCCCGACTTAGTTTCTCGAGATCCCGCGAAAAAAAAAAAAAAAAAAAAGTTGGGATCTCGAGATAATAACTCGGGATCTCGAGATAATAAGTCGGGATTTCTTTCCTTTTTTTTTTCTCCATGTCCCCTTAGGGGCTCCGTACTAATAAACTACAAAACCTAAAAATAAATAAATAAATAAAAGCCTGTTCCCCAGGGTCACACGCGCCCCCCAGGTATCGCACTATTTGAGAACCACTGCCCTAAGGGGACATGGAAAAAAAAAGGAAAGAAATCCCGACTTACTTTCTCGAGATCCCAACTTATTTTCTCGAGATCCCAACTTTTTTATTTCTTTTCGCGGGATCTCGAGAAAGTAAGTCGGGATTTCTTTCATTTTTTTTTTCCTCCATGTCCCCTTAGGGGCTCCATAGGATTCAGTGCAATGGTCTCTTAATTTTTTCCATATGCTGCTCCATGCTATATTATCATAAACTATTATGCGCACGTATAACAACATTTTCCCTAAGCGGAACACAGATTAAATCTGACCATCTCAACACTCAGTTGGCAGTTTTCCTTTTCATTCAGCAAAATGAGGTGTTGGATCGTGTTCCTAGCTGTAAATAACTCGGCTGCATCTAACATTTAAATATAGAATTGAGTCTTGGGGCTCTGAAAGCTATGCATCTCCTTGAAAAGTTCAGCACAGATATTAGTTTAAACTTAACTTTGGCCCCTTATAGACATGGCGTTGTGTGCACTTGGCCACATGCTGACGTGCTCAAATGATCCTGCGCTAACGCACATGTGGCAAAGTTCAGGCATAGACGCGCAGCCCATGACGAGCGGAGGCTGTGAGAGCATGCTATCCCCTGGGGAAGGGTGGGGTGACGGGGTTGACCTCTCCACCATTGATTGGCAGGTAAACAGCTCAACCTGAATCTTCTTTTCAAGGAATGTGCTTGTGTCTGTCAGAGTGAGGAGCAGCTGGCAGGAGTAAAGACAGAAGATCAAGTCAGCTTTAAGTGTTAGGATAAGAACCTCACAGCTCTCGGTGCCATTTAACAGCACACCAGATTCTCATTTTAGACGCTCATTAGCAAACTGAGGACTGGTTAGAGAGAGCGCCTGCTCACCGACAAGTCTGTGATTACACTGACAGAGCTACTGCTTAAAGGATTCAGTTTAGAAATGTTCTTACTGCACATAATTAGGCATGACACTGTTTCCTAATCAATCTACAATCTAGAAGTTCCAGGGTTTTTGCCACTAGTAATCACATGAGGGCTGAATTATTCTGATAGCTACTTATTCAGATAAAATTTTGCAGTATTGCTGCGCCGCAAAAAGACGCACACACTCACACATTCCCCCAACCCCCACAAACTGCAAGTGTTGACGTGTTGAGTGTTGATGTATGCATATCCCCTCTCACATACAGTGCTTTAATACCCAGCAAAGGGGCCTGACAAGCACCTCTCTCTAGCTCTCACTGCCTGAATTCTCCAATGAACTGAATTAATATCAATATTACATATGATTAAAAACATTTAAAGAGAGATTTAGTGTAAGTTCTTCACATTAACACCTCTTCACATCACTCTGAAACTGAGAGCATTTGTGTTATGTGACCTCAAGTCTGTTTGTGAACATTGGAGGCCAGCATAGTTCAGGAATAAGTCAAACTATTAAATTATCAATGTTGACTGTGGGGAATTTATATAATTCAAGCATAAGAAAATCCAATGAAAAGGTCTTGGGGTATGATTGCAGCCATTTGATCAGGTGATTGCTGGCTGCAGGGTCTCGCTAACCCTGAAAAAAAACCTTTTTATCTTTAAATCCAACCACTCTCCTTTAACCCTAATCTATCATCTCCGTTATCCTGCATGAATAATTGGTGGCCTTAAATAACCACGGCAGGGGTGATTAATCGAAAGGGGTGAGGTGTTGAGATCTGGTCCTACGGTGAATGTGCCGAGCCAGCAAACACCTCGCACTTCTGTGGCCACTGCCATCTGTCTCCCAGTGGGACTCGCTCCTCCACAGCAATCCCTGCGACTATAACAACATTACCAACAATTTTCTGACACATATAACACAGATGTCTTCCAGCTACCACAGGTTCTGCTATGTAAATGAGTTTACAATCGACTCCCACTTTATCCACCTAATAGCCACTAATCTAAAAGGAAAACCTCAATGACTAATTTCTGATCTCTGTCAGTTATTAGGTTAAAAATATCATGACTACAACAAAAAAAATTACCAACCATTTCTTACAAATTTTAAATCATTAAGCTGAATAGCTTTATATTATAAAACAAAGTTAAAAAGCCCTTCAAGAGTTACAGAGCTCTTATAACTACTACTGGAGAAAAGATGGAATGATGGTGAGCCTTTCTCATGACTGATTGACTTACCAAAATTACTCTAAGACTGCATTGAAGACTCATCCAGCAGTTCCCAAAGTAAACAAGACCAACATCCAAAATGCTGCAGAACTGCATTTGCTTAGCTAAGGTCAGAGTTCATAATTATGTAGCAAGAAAGGATCAGAAATAACATCCATGCAGGAGTTAGAAGCAGTGAAGATGATGCCCTCGTTTTTATGGACTTACTGTGGTTGCAGTGGCGATTCTTGCCAGAATGGTGACCTGGATAAGCCCTTCCTTCAACCAATTAAAAGGCAAGCAATTATTAGATATTTTTCCAACAGAAAGCAGGTAACCTAGTCTCCCATTGCTCGACAAAGGTAAGGGCAAGGGAAGCAAGGATTAGTAGTAGCTAACTTGCTGAGGGTATAATTGTCAGATGATGTTTTATTTTCTAATTCTTGGATGCCCTGCCCTTCTAATGCTGCAGTGGTCAAACACCCATGGATATCAAAAACTAACTCTGTGTCGTTTAGCATATGAACCGGCTACATCTTCTAGTCAGTCCTCTCTAGCTCTGCCCCGAGAGAAATGAGTTTGGAGCCTGTGCCATTCAGGCTTTCAACTAAATAGCAAGAACAAACATGGTATTTTTCTGCTCTTTCCAGGTTGCATTGTTGTGTAAAAATGTTTCCCAATGGACTCATGATCATCTAATAAGGTGAAGTAGCACAACCATAGTACACTCCACATTGAAACATGGAGCTGTGGCCTGTTGTGAAGTCATGCACTTCACAAATAATAAAACAGAACTTTAACTGAATTTCTGACTGGGAGTTTAAATTAGCAAAACTTGGATAGATATTTAGATATCAAAGTGCTGTGTTATAGATCCCAATTATATAGTTTACTGCTGGTTAAGCTTGCTTGCATTATGGTTCAAAATTCTTTCAAAGCAGGTAAAAAATATGTCTTCTAAAACTTCCAACAATCACTAAAGGGATCAGGCAAGATAATAATATAATTTCTACCCTCTAATGTCAAAGTAAATTATATTGCTACAGATAGCTTTTGGTTAACCAAGCATTCTTGAAAGGGTCAGTTCAAGACGTTCCCATAGTCTACAACAGTAAAAACAAGGCTTACATTTACAAACACAGTTTTTTTCTTTGCATATTTATTTTTTTTTCATCTATTAATCTTGTTTTCTAACAAGGTACAAATTATTTTCTATTAAAACAAAAAAACTGGAACTTAGCTAAATGCAGCTCACAGGGGGATGAATCTTAATACTTAAAGACTCTAAGGGCAACTTCTGGATGTGCAGATTTATTTTTAGTATCTCAGGGTGATGAAAGTTTCTTTCAGCTTTTCTCTGACCTTCAGGCTTAAAATGAAATAAAACAATAATAATCTTATTAAAAATATTTAATAAATGTTCCACTTTATGCCTTTTAGAAATCGGGTCATCCTTTAATCGTTCAGCTATTCACAGTAACAGATATCTTGACAGGGCTTCCCAAAATTTCACATGCCAGCACATGATATGACGCATTACTTCTCTTGGCACGCTGACACTCCTGCGCCACTGACAGCTGAGGCAGAGGGATCCATGTCCAGGAGTCCAGATTGCAGACAGATAGGTCAGCCAGGTGATGCACATTAGTTTGTGGTAAATGTATGCTCTGCTGGCAGAAAAGATGCTGCAAGCTGCAGAAAACATGAACTAATACTGTGTCAATACGTCTGAGGGTAAGGTGAAAAGTAATCACAGATGCGTCTATGCAGAGAATTTAGAAATGATGAGTCATGCCTAGAAAGCTGGAACTTCTTGTCATAGCTTTCAACCCATGACGATGTCCATGTAACACAAATCTACTCTACTTTGTACATCACTTATAAATAAACAGCTTAAACACATAAAGTGACTTTGTTTTTCAGTGTTGGCACAGACACCAACAAGTAGTTATTGGATTTCCAGATTCCCCTTTCAAATGGTTGGGTTCCGATCAAGGTATTCTTTATTAAATGATATTAGGCTCATGAAGAACATTGACACAAACAATGTCTGACAATTGAGTTTATTTAAATGTACAGATTTTTTCCAAACCAACTGCCACTTTAGAGTATTACTACATTAACTATGAGTCCACTAAGTGAGAGGGATCGATATGTGTACGACAGCCAAAACCCAACCATGGATGGCTGGTTTTTTATACTTGACCAGCAACACTCTTTAGTATTGAAGTTGCTACTGAAGTAAAACGACTGTGGAAATGTCTTTGAAGATCTTAGAGTTAAGGTAATGCTCTCCATTCTCTAGGCAAAACACAAACAGACTAATATTTTCGACTACTACTGCTTACCACACTAACAGTAAATATAAGGTGCTGCCTTATATTTACTGGCACCTTTATTATGCAACACTTTTAGCCACAAGTGGAAGTCAAAGACTGCCAAATGAAATAAAAACATATAATGTAAAATAAATGTTCTTTATTTTGCCACAGAAGAGATATTCAGATGTAACAGAAGCATTGATGTATGTAGATCCACACAAAAAATCAAAATGTTTTTAAACTATATTAGACAAAATACTAAATTATATCAAAACACTCTGCAGTTATCAGAAACATGATACTTTGATATGAGGGATGATAATAGTAAATACCTGTTTTACAGCAATTTCTCTGTTTTTCCATCTTTCTTAAATGGTGTGACATCACGTCTATTCGTAATATCAATAATTACTGAGCTCTCAGTGCAGTTGAGTCGAAATTGAATTACCATTAAAAATAACTTAATGATAAATCAAATACAGTAAATAAGCAACAAAATACAGATCTTTGTGTAAGTGTCCAGTCTGCTGATTTTTACACATGAGCTTAAAATAGTAGATATGAGTATTTAAGATTATTGAAGCTGTTTTCAGAATCTGCTTTACCAAGCCTCATTGACAACAATAGCAATAACATTAACTAACACAAATAGCAAAGGCCTCTATTATATTGGTAATGTACTGGCAGACGCAGAAGTCACAAGCAACAGATATGTAATTAATATAACATAAAAAAACCTAAACAAGAATAGAATAGCTAAGTAGGTCCTCAGTGTAATTGATGTGACATGTTTAGCTTGTTTCACGGCAGACTTGAACCTCTCCATATTATTTTAGTGCTACATTTTCCACCCATCTCAGAGTGACACCACATACTGACCTAATGATATCATAAACACTGCAGTTTAATGCGGCTATTAATACGCGAGGAGCTCCTCCAGCCTGCCTTATTAATTACACGCTGATGAAATTTGACAGCATTGCTCCTGGGTTGGCCAGCAGCAATAGCAGCACATTATTACCACTGCCTTTCATATTTCAAGACAGTAAACATGAGCTAATATAATTCAGAGATACCCCCACTCTCTGTTACTGAAGTTGCCATTTTGTCTTCTTCCCATAACAAGCCAATGCCAATTAGAAAATGAGTTTGAAGAGCAGAAGCAGTTTGTGTATTTAACTAGTGATGAATGAGAAATGGTGTTGTGCTGTTTACTTTCAGTTTCAGTATGTCTAGCCATGGTTGCACTGCCCTGACTACGGTTTTAAGGTACACATCAACAGAGATGGAAAGTATGATTGGAGTTGTACAAAGCCCTCAGCGACTTCAGACCTGGACTAGAGCAAACATATCTGAGGCTTGACTTGTATTTGACCCTAAAGGATTAAAAACGACTTCAACTTTGAGCAAAAGGCTTTACCTGGACTCTGAGCTGGTCTTTCTCCTTGAGGTGATGAGACTTGACTAAGGCTTAGACTTTGGGGGAAAGCTTGAGGCTGGACTTGAATTTGAGACCTGATTCTGATTCGGACTTAGAGTTAAGGATTTGATACTTGATCTGGACTTGGTGCTTAAAAACTTGAGACATCACTTGGACTTGTCTCTCAAAAATATGAGAGACAAGTGAAAGATTTTAGACTTGAGATAGACTTTCTATTCAAGGATGATTTGAAACTTAAGTTTGGGTGAAAGACTGAAGATGTGATGAGGACTTGATGCAAAAGAGTTCAGACTTGACTTGAAGAAAGACTCAGCACTTGATTTGGACTTGGGATGAAATACTTGAGACTGTTTGGTTTGAGAATTAATTAGGATTTGGAGAAAAAAAAGGACTTGTAAAAGCATATCCTTTATATAGAACTTATTATAGTTTTATAGTTGGGCACAGTTCTTTCCTTAGGTATAATTATAACTCAAAGCTTTCTCTGATACCATTACAGACAGTTGCTGGCCAGTGCCTTATTTTCCACTGAAGGGAAGGAACTGAGAGGAATATTCTGTTAATTGGACATCGAGTAAGCCTAACAATGAGCTATGCATGGTGAGACTTGCTTCGCAGAGCTGGGGCTAAGGATTGGGAGGAAGAGGAGTTCTAATTGGCCGTACAATGAGAAGCTCAAGCCAGCTGTACACGTTCGAGCTGCGACAGTGGACTACTCCCCTCATCTCTGTGAAAATGAGCTCAAGATTCACAGCCTCAGGAGACGTAATACATGACAAAGCCAACAATAACGGTTAATTTGAAATCATGTAGCAGTCCTCTCTCTTGCCATCTCCCTCGTCTCCCTCTTTTCTATTTTGCCTCCTCTGTCCCTTCTTCTGCTGCTCTCCCCCTGAAATAACTCATTCATCCTAAAAATGGTTTTCAGTTTTTTTTTCCCTGCCTCCACCCAAGCCCACCCCTGAATACCATTAGTCCCATCCCTCTATGCTCTAATGACCAAATGCATTTCCTAGATTTTCTCTGCAGCAGCCCTTATTATCCTGAAGCTAATGTTTTAAATTCAATTGCAACAATCCATATCCAGGCCAATTTATTGTCTCCTTTTTTTAAAGGCGGCCTTCGCAACGCAAGCTTTAGAGAACACCGTCTGTGGAGCGGAGATAAAAGTAGCAGGCTCCCTGTGCGTACCAGCCTCCAATCCCTGAACAACAGGACATTTGTTGTTGGTGTATTCACCCAGCGTCTTGACAATACCCCACCACCTCCTCGTCCACATTCATAAAACACTAAAACAAATGTGTTCAAAGCATGCAAAGCAGGTCTTGATGAATTCACAAATGTGCCCAAAACGCCCACTTCCTGCGCACATGCATGTTCACATGACCTGCACTGCTCTAGCTGCAGGCAAACTGCCTATTAATGTTTCACAGTGTAGTGTATCTGTGTCTCTGTCTCAGTTTCGTTTGTTCAAGGGCACACTGCCAGGAGGGGAAAGTGTAGGATGAGGGGCGGGGGACTGGTGGAGGGTTGGGTGTTCAGATACAGACAATATTTCCCCCATCTCTTGTGCCTCAATGCTTCAGTGCTTGCCAGACTCAATCACATGTGCAGTGTGCTTTCATGAATTAATAACGGGCACTTTGGAGGCCTGGCAGGAACATGGTGACCACACGCTGATGGAGGTTTAATGAGCAGCACGGGGACCACGCTGCCATGGCACCGACGGGTCTCTCAGCGCACTAGGCCATGTCCCCGGCCTTCTCTGCAGAGGCACAGTGTTTGGACTCTCATTACCTAGATAAATATATCTGCCCTCTGGATCAGCCCACAGGCTTCTGCTTCCTCCTCCTCCTTCTCCCCAAGAGATGCTATCACAGCCCTGATTACACTGCCCTGCCCTTGGGACGACGGCTGGGCTGGAATCGCAAGAACACAAACATCAGTCTCAATTCACTTACCTCCTAAAGATCAGACCCCTGCACAGCTGCTGATCTGCCACAAGTCTGCTGAGGTTCAGGACAGTCCGGCCAGAGATCACGCCAGAGCAGCGGCTAGAGTAAGGCTCAATAGTTTTTCCAATAGACAATTTTCTTAATCAGGTCACATTTGGATTCAAGCTGAATGACGGGGTAATTACAGAGGTCAGTCACTAAGAGTGTACCTCCCTTCCCCTCCCCTCCCGCCTCTGTATTTCCAATATCTATCTCCCTCCTACTCACCATTCAGCCTCTCAGGAACAACCCACTGATGAATCTCAGAGATTCAACACGCTCACTGATTTAAGGCCAGCCGCAAGCATTGATTTGAAATGGCCGATGTAGCAGGGCGCAGAGCATCCTGCCCGTCCTAATGACTAGATCAAATGCATCACACCTCCTGAACCGGTTGGTCCAATACCAACGAGATTCCAGACCAAATTCAATCACACACCTAATTCCCTTTTAGACTCAGCCAGCTTTTTTTTTTTTAACTTAAATTCCAGCCTTACTTCCATCCAAATGTGTAATAGTGATTTTTAATTTAGCAAACATTAGATTAAAGCGCAGTACCTCAGAGAATTCATAACCCTTCATTGTTTTCAAATGAATTTGTCAAGATTTTGATAATATGTCATAAAATAAAGGGCACAATGGTACAATGGTAAAGTGGAACTAACATAAAACATGATTTAAATATGAAAGAAAAAAATATCTCAGGAAGCACATTTCAAGGAAATTCATGCAAACAGGAAGAACCAATTCAAAATCGAGCAGATTGGATTGATAACACTCTTACAGTAAAATGCAGCCAGATTATCACATTTAAGCAGGTATTAAACATACTTTTCAAGACAGTATTTCTGCATTAAAAATGTTTTTGTTAATCTGATGTAATTTCCTAATCCTAAATGCAAGGATTTTATTAACTCTAAGTAGAAAATCTTTATTATTAGCAGAAATTAATTTTTTCAGTCTTTGTGTAAATAATCTATAAAACATTATAGAACGGAATTAAGGAAAATATATTTTTTAATATCATTGCATATTGGTGTCTATCCATACTGCTGCATGCTAGAGAAAAACATTTCATGCTAAAATACAGAAAACGCTTTGATTTGATTCCATCAGAATCTGCAAATGTGATTGGAGCAAGAAAAAAGACGAACAAAAGATACTATATTTACTGGAAATCATATTTAGCAGCATGTTGTGGCAAGAACTGATGGAGCAGATGCATCATAAGGCTCCATAAATAGGTTGATTTACAATCCAATCTCATTAAATACGGCGAATGTCATGCACATTCTCTTCTTTCTTGATAACAGTGAGTCATGGGTCTGTCAGAACAGAGCAGTGAGGAACATTAATGTGAAAGAGAGCTAATTATGGATGACAGAATCTTTTAACACTTTAGCACATTAGTGAAGCCAGCGTGATCAGATATTTCATGTATGATACTTAGTAGGTAATTCTCACAATCTTATGCTATTTATTTGTTCTGTTGGGTGTAATATTTCACTTGGTGATTTTGTCTAAGCCAAAATCAAACATAGTCTTTCATTTGCAAACTGCATATTGCTTGGTTGAGAGTAAGATACATTTTTATTACCTAATAAGACGCATTCCCTGTTGCTGATTGAATAATTTCCACACTTCTATAAGACCTGGAGCAGCACAAAAATGCATTATTATGACTGAATGTTTCAAAATTGTTCAAAATCCAAAGGTTTACTCCACTCATGGTGGACTTAGAAGAATTCAAGAAGTACAGGAAGAGTCTCTTCTTTTTCACATATTGTTTCTAATTTCAAAGCATGTTATTTTTTTTTTCATTTTGAGATGGCAATATCGTCCAGATTATGTTGTGTTGTGCTGTTGAAGCAGCTAAAAAACATTCAGGTTTACTGCTTACATGCTTGAACAATTCACTTATTCACTCTGCTTACAGGTTTATCTTCGAGTCAAAGCAATTGCAAGATTATCAGAAAAATACTACAGCATTAAAAGCCTTTCTTTTCAAGTTTAAACTATAGACCTATTGTGCTTTTCTAAGTTACTAAATGAAGAGCACACAGTTCTGTTGGCAGTCACCCAGAAAACATAGATATTTTCCACTCTTTATGATGAAGATCTATGTACTTATGACATACTTAAAAAACATTTTTGTGCAATTTTTGCATCAGATGTTTTTGTAGATGTGTAAATTACCTGAATACATTCTCCACAACCACTGGACGCGGAACATGCTCGTTGATACATCTCAGTGGTCTGTCTGCGCCATTTGTATTCAAAAAGTAACTGATGGCTTTGGAGGGAAATGTAATATGCACTTGTAATGAAATGGAAGGGCCTCCTTGAATTCTCCTGTGTGCAGAGGTCTCTTCGTTTTCTTGCCTCTTGCACCTCTTGCTCTCATGTTTATATAACAGTACGATCTCAATCATTCTCTCCAGCTGGTTGAAGGTTACCAGGGCCAAGAGGGTAACAAATGGGCTCAGCGCACCATCTGAGAGCTAGCAAGCTGAAGGCTGGATAATGGTCTGTCATAATGGACAATATAGGCAGAGCCCTCCTGAGACCGGGATACCAAAGAACAAGTAGGCTGAATTATTCATGGTTACCATGGCGGCCCGCACAGCTGCATTACATTAGGCTCTTCATTAGCTGAGGCGTATTCTACAAAAAGCTTGAAACTAAAATATGACCAATATCCCCCATTGAGGGAAGACATTATCATAAACTCTCGAGGGGGTTTATTCCTGCCTAAATGTGCCTGAGTGCTGACCTTCCTCGCCGCAGTAATAATGTGGTGGGGATTAAAATGTGATTCCATCCACGACAAGAGCTCCTCATGCTTATTCTAATGATGGCTGCACTGTGACAGCCCGGCTACGTCTGACACTGCAGTCATTTCCCACTAATAAGACACTTAACACAGGGCCTCTTGCTCCTCTCTGCTCTTGAATCCGACAATGAGGTAGACACAAGTAGCTGAGGGGAAATTGCACTCTCGGTTATATTTGCTTTGCAAGTATATGTACAAAGCCGTCATCTAGATGACATTTTGAAGACTATATGTCAAGTAGTATACCATTATAATATATAATACTACATTAGTTTACTTATGCAGAAAATAAATCAAGTTCTAGTGACAGTAGTTTGTGTTAAATTATTTAAAAACATACTTCTTTCTTTTAGAAAAATATTTTGATTCTTAAAATTGTTGAAATGTCTCAAGCTGTTTATTTGATTTTTTTCATGAAACATTATCTGTTTTTTCCTAAATGGTTTGTATCATAATCAATATATTAGCTAATAAAAGTCATGTAATTTGGTTATTGGAAGCAAAATTATACATTTCGAATGCAAAAAATATCAAAATCTAATTGCTTGAAACTAGTTTCATCAAACAACTTCATACATTTTCCCCTCAAGCTTAACTCTTGTAGTTCAACAAAGCAAGTTTCTGAGGAAAAATAACTGTTTCCAATGGAGAGGTCCCATAAGTACTAATCTGAAAATGATGCTTTAGGTGTTGCAGTATCAACCAAATCAAAATTTGACTGTCCAATCCATGTGGGTTTCCAGTGACTGGAGAAGGCTTATAACTATGTTGTAACCATTTTGTTGTTTTGTTTGAAACAGATGGGCCTCAGATGATGTGGTATCGATGGCCTTTTCACGCCACTTTCTGCAGCTGGCATAATGCTCCGTTTATCTAAATATGAAGTTATGAATCTCAACTAGAAAAAAGCTGAACTTTTTCCACGAGGTGTCATGTGAAGAGGGACTGATCTGAAATGACGGGGAAACAGTTCGCTCTTTTTTTGGAACAACTAAAGAGGGAGTTATTCTCTCTTTTCTTTATCCTTCTTTGAAATATGATTTTTTAAGGTTTAACTTAAGTTGTCTCATTGAAAACATGTAGTAGTATCATTTTCCATTTGGATATATAATACAAGACTGATTTCTTGACTGTCTTGAGTGATTTCATTTTGTCATGGAAAAGTGCACAGAATTATTATTCTTTCTGGACTCTTGATATTTGTGCACCATGACAACCTCTACAGCAGACATGTCTGTTTGTCATATTGCGTGTTGCTCTTCACAACAGTGAGCAGCAGCACCCATGACGGAGTAGCACATGTACAGACTTGCTCCTCTTGTCTTTCAAAGTGAGGTTGTGAGAAATCTGTCCAGCTTTCTGTGTGAGCCACCATTGCACATCTACAGCTGATATTCTGATATCGTTGCCACAAATATGAATGCAGATACCTGAAAATATTAGATAGGCACAAAATAATAAAGTCCTCTTAGGTAACTTCCAGAAAAAACAGTGGGAACCAAAATAGGTTCTGTTAGTATTTATAATTGTCTGTATCTAAGGAATGAAAACTTTATTTTGTTTATTATTATTATTATCATGATTATTATTTATTTATTTTTTTTTTTATAAATAAATGTATTTAATTTTTTCATCATCTTTAAATTTTTAGCAAATGAAATAAAAGTAACCTCCCAGGAGACCACCAGCTGTTAAAGAAAAACATAAAATGAATAGTTTTGGGTTCACCTCTGTTCCAGTCACTGACCACATAACACACACATCTCATAATTTAATCATAGGGAGCAGAGGAGCTCATGCTGGTCGCTCTGCTTCCAAAACAACCCACAATTCAGGGTCACATGACCTGAAGAGTCAAAATGACCCACAGAGTGGCTTTTAAAACCACAATACTAGTGAAACACATGTCAAAACTGAACACAGAAATGCATAGATGCACAAATGATGCACAAAGCCAGTAATGTATGCTTTATTGAACACAGTTAAGGATCTACTTTCCAGAGAAGGCAAAAGGATTAGCACTGCTGAAACATGAGCAGTTATTGAAAAGTCAATACATTGTCATTAAAAGTGAAGATTGTTCCCTCAAAGAGAAGATATTGATCCATTCATGTGCTTACTGGTCATCAGCTCAACCAGGGGTCCGCTGCCAAACGGGGATGTGAGGTTCCTGTTTCCTGATGTTAACCCTTTGCTGGTATATCAAAATAGTCTCAATGACCTTAAATGACTCAAATAGGTTAGAGGTCATCTCGGTTAGATAACTGCAATCATGTAACGGTGTGAACACAGACAGATGTTGCAAATGTATTCCTGTATTTCATGTTTTGCCAGATTACAGCTACAAAACTCAACCCACTTTACACACCTGGCCTTTAAGGAAGGATTGGGGGAAGAAAAGACAAACCTTGAAAAATCCTGTGTGCAGTTTTTCAGGAGTTTTAGTTGTAAAAAAGGTAGTTTTTCCTTCAGATTAACATTAAGAAGAATGAGAGAGTTATAGATCCTTTTGACAATGAACTGCAGAGACAGTCACTGTAAAATAATGCAGCACTACAGTGTACGGCTTTGCAGTTATGTCTTCCATAGAAAGCAATGAGAAAAAAGCTCATAAGCTGTTTAATCACGTTGCCGTCTGCACAGTGATTGTGGACTTCATTCTCCTGTGCTTTCACTAACCTCTGTGTCACACCCTCTTTTCTTAGAAACAATGCATTATTTAATTGGATGTTACTCTGAGGCAATCCACATGCAGAGCAAATCATAAGAGAGACCCAGACGATTTATATTTTCCTTAATCCTTTGAATTTGTGTACACTGTGTGATTTAGTGATGCAGTGGAGCAAAACTCAATCATTTGAACAGAAAGAAAATGCCTTCTTTAATATTTTTAATCCTCTTTGAACTGTAAACTCCATCTGCAGTTTAAAGTGATGACTCATTCAAAGCATGATCTTAATCCGTTTTCACGCAGCTTAGTTTTGAAACCAAAGGGAATCAGAGGGCAGAGGGAGATTGAAAGCAGTCGACAATGCAACAAACCAGAAACAGTTGGATTTATTTTCATACAAGGGCATTAATGCTTTTCTAATGCCCTCGCTCTGTGTTGATCAACACAATAAAGTGGAAAAAATAAAACCCATAATTTATTTTTAATAAGAAATCTGTAAAACGCTACATAATGTAAACATTAAGATTAATCGTTGATCTTGTTTTTCATTAATTGTTTTAACAATAACTTTTTGTGTGGACCTTTATATCTGAATTTCCCCAATTTATTTCTACTTTATTTCCATTTTTATTTTGTAGATACAATTATTACCCTATACTATGGATTACAATAGATTATCTTCCCTTTGTTGTTATTTTGTGAAAATATCTTTCCCATGTGACTTACAAATGTCTTCCAAAGTTTACACTAAAGTAGACACATTAAAGGAAATTGTTTTCAAGATATGTTCATAAAAGATCCAGTGGATATAACATGTCTTGAGAAAACTGTATCCAGTGCAAGTTTGGATTTAATTCCTGCTTACCTGCAATTATCACACAGCATCAGAAAAGATCTGCTTGCTATTTCCAATGAAACAGGTGCTCACTTGTTTCAATAATTTATGTTCTGCATGTAAAACGATTCCAATACTGATGCTCATGGGGTATTTAATCATAAAATGACTCTTCTTAATGTTTATTTAAGAAACATCTGCCCTAGGTGTGGATAAGTTTTACTTCCATAAATATACTTGACTAAGAAATTGTTTATTTTACCGTATATGTGCTTGTAGTCTAATTTATGGGCCCCATCTGCCATCTGAAAAATAAAAATGCAAAATCTTTAATGATGCTCCTAAATGCTAATTGTCAAATTAAATTTTGAACATACCTAACTCTCATCTAGCCAGATTGCAGTTTGTGCATCACTTGAAAGTCATAAATGTGCCACTTAATGACTTTATGAATGACAACTTTCCTGCTGTGGTTGCAAGTAAGAGCTCAGACACAGTCTGGTTTCCATAGCCCAGAGCCAAACTCAATTCTCAGAGGACCTGAGAGGCAGCTTGACTAAAAAGATCTTCACTGGTCTGCATTGTTTTAAATCCATTTTCTTCCTCAAACAGCTACTAAAAGGAAGGTGATATGTTCTTCAGGCTCAGATGACACAAATCCTCCCATCTTAGAGATCATCATTCAGATCTGTACAACAATAAACAGCTTCTTTCAGTTTCTGCATCTTTAGGTCAAAGCTGACCACAAATTCATTTCGGTCGTACGATGGTTAGACATATTTTCCGCTGATTAAGAAAGGTCTTCTCAGCTCTTTGCTCGCCTCTGATCAATGTGAGGTTTGAGGCAGAGGTTTGGCACCTAAACTCAAAACTGTGCTTTCATACAAGCGAAATGTTCCCCTAGGCTGCATTCACACTGAATCTGTCAATGTGGCACCTTCCCACGTGGTTCTGCTAAGATGTGGGCAGTTTTATTTGTAACCACTGAGGAAGATCAATTTTACAGAACACTCGATTCTGCTTCCTATCATCTCTTCTCGTCTTTTTTAAACAAAACAAATATATTAAAAGCCACAAAGCTGTGCAAAAAACAAGAAGGTTTTAGACTAAGCATTCTCTGCAAGGCTTTTTCTCTCTCTCTCTCAGTTTATGCAGGGATGAATGCAGGTCTGGGAATTATGGATGGGTTAATTAGCAGTGAGAGCTCATCTCATTAGACAGTGAATGGCATTGGTGCTGAGTCTACAGCATGCTGTCAGAGCTCTGATAACACATTCTTCCACAGAGCTGCTTCAGCATCTCTGCGTGTTTATTTTTCTCTTTATAGACGGTGACACACATCATTAACCCCATGCCTCTTTCACACGACAATGATCCAAACTCACACTTACAAAATGACTTTGCCTGCCAGCTTGCCACATCATCTGAACAAGTTGCCCATTTCTGATGGCAAGCCGTTATTGTCTTATTATAGCACTATTTTCTCTTGGCTAATTTTGTGTTATTAGTATTATTGAAAAGCTTTTTAAACATCTAATTAGTAAACAGTGTGTGCTGTTTAATCTGAGTGTGTGTTCTGTGATGGCCTCAGTGGTTTGTTGAAGAGCATTAGTGAATAAATGCAAAAAAGTGCACAGTAAGCAGGTCAGGGCTGAAGTTTTGGAGATGTTTATAGAACGGTTTTATTGCATAGCAATAACCTAAGCTTTGTAAATCTCACATGTTCTTTTATGGAATAGAAACAGTGTGACACAACTGCAAACCTATAAAAACACAGTAATAAACTGACTGACAGGCAAGACAAGGAAAGAATTAAACACAGAAGCAGCCAAGAGGCCCATGGTGACTCTGGAGGAGCTGGAATGACCCACAGCTCAGGCGGAGGAGTCTGTTAACCGAACACATAAAGACGCAGCACAAAAGGCGGACACAGCAAACATATGAAATAATATGCTCTTTTCAAATGAAGCCAAAACTAAACTTTTTTGTTTAAGTGCAAAATATATGGTGTGAAGATCAACACTGCAGCCTAAGGGCCCTGAGATGTAACTTAGTGATGATATTATAATGCTTCTGGGATGCCTGTCTTGTGTGAAAATGGCAAAATTAAAATCTAGCCTTAAATCTTTTTTTTTTCTGAAAGCCTTGAAAATCGCTGCATTCCTTTAAATTTGACTCAACGAGGATGTAGATCAGAAAGAAAGAGCAGAAATATCAGCCTGTAAATATGCAGGAAGTTCTATGAATTATTAAGTCAGTGGTGCTAACTACATTTGAACATTTAACTTTTCAGATAAAAAAAAAAGGTTAATTGAATACTATGGATGGTATTTTATAATTCAGTACTACGTTGTTCATAAAATCACCCTAAAATATATTGTAGTTTGCAGATGCAATGAGACCAAAGATTAAATCACCATGTTAAAATAAATTCAGATTCATTACTAATCCCTCCCAGAATAAAACTACTGTCTGAAAAAATTACCTTAAGTCAGACAGTTATGCTTAAAATACTAACTCAACCAGAGCTGTTATTCTGTTTGTAGTGTGCAACAAATGAACAAAAGGTACTAACACCTTTCCTCACTTTGACATCTGGTTGATGTAATTCATGTTTGGTTTGTTCAATGTGCCATCAATACAAATTAAACTGCTGCAGAGACCACTGCTTTTTGCATACACTATGAATAATAAACCCTCACAGATAAATAGGTTTTATTGAAGTAGCAAAATGTGGAAGAAGCCAGAGGAAGATCTAGAAATGTTTCCTTTGGGGGGCAAAAGCGTGGCAAGAGATCAAGGCTGGGTAATACTGCCTATTTCCAAAAATAAAGAACAAACATGCCAATATTGCAGTAAATTTGTAAGTCAATATCAGTCGTTCAAATTAGTCCAAATAAAATATGTCCGTCTACTGCAGACGGCCAGTTGGGCCTCACGTAGATCCACCTTGGCAGACTCACATTTTCTGTGTGGCATGTCTTAGTTTTGCTTAACACAGATTTATGAGAGGAGAGACTGTTTCCAGCTGAGACAAGGTAAATTAAAGGTGTGCAGTCTTTATAGGTCATGACTCAGCAGGACGACACAGGAACACTATGTTTATAAATGGACAAAACTCAGCCAAAGACATGAGAAAATACGAGACCCTCTCTTGTGGACAGCTCAAGTCATGTCACTCTCAGAACCGTTGTCTGTTGCATTAAACAAAAAGACGTTTCTAAGTGTTTCGGTGATTACCTGGCCACTCCAGATAAATGACAGCTAATTTGTGCTTCCTGTAAAATTATTTTTAGTAGCATCCACCACCAATATGATATTGAGTGCTTCGGTAGTAATTTATATGTCTGTCAATGTGCAGACTTTATAAATGCTTCACAAATAAATGAAATTAGGTTTGAGGTGCTGTTTCACTGGTGAGTCCTAAAGTCATAATGGAGCCCTGTCTCACCAGAAGGTGTGCAAAAAGAGCATACAGCCACTGTCCACTTTATTAGATACACCTTACTACTGTCGTCCTGAAACCTACATTCATATTACTATCAAAATCACCTGCATACCTTTTTTACCGATTCTAATTACTGATTTGAACTTCAGCAAGAAATCTTTACCCATCGAAGCCTAATTGTACTAAGTTGCTGACATATGACTGACTGATTTCTGGATGTGTAAACATGAAAGTGAACTGATAAGTCTAAGAAAATAGCATGAGTGCAGCTAAATCATATAACAATCCGTGATTAGAAACCTAACTTACCTGAAAAGTGCAACATACTATCGTAGAGAAAACCCATAAAGAGACTAGCCACTTTCAGGTCATAATTCACACTCTTGCTGCCCGCCTTGATCACCACCATTGTTGCCTAATAGACCGTGATTTCAAAGAGTAAGCCAGCATCTCAGAAGAAGTGTGACTCACTGATAACTCTTTAGTCAATCATAATCTGAAAAGTTAAATTTTAACCACGATTTTCTAATTAGAACGAGGCACAACAGCTGTAGGACAGCCAGGAAGATAATCACAAAACAGAGTTCCTTCAATGTGATTCTACTGAAAATAGTACGGCAGAAACGCCTGACACACATTTTATGCATATTGCTCACATGAAAGCCGTCGAGTTGGGGGGTTTTGTGTTTGCATGTTTGTCATAGTTCTGCTGTGTGAACTAAAACAGGATAATATCAAGACTAAACTGGGATAAATTTGCAGGAGGGGTAAGCAGAGAAACTGATGTTCTACCATAACCAAACATTTGCTAAAAGACGTAACATTTCTTAATATAAAGGAAATGTATGCTCGGCATATTGTTTTTGTCTTTTTAAAATTGGCTGCATGGTGGAGTAGGTGTGAATCTGCTGATTTGAAACAAGAGAGTCTTGAGTTCAAATCTCGGCCTTTGGTCTTTTTGTGTGACTCGGTGTTTGTACTTCTGTCGATTTCATTTCCATACCCATATAAATAGATTGGGAAAAATACAAAATGTCTCCAGTTTATACTTTTTTTGCGCAGAATAAATCCAGTATCAAGCGATAACTGTCAATATTTTGACGATCTTAACAACCTAATGACGAAAATGTGATGCTACATATTTTATTTTGCCATCTGAATATGCCCACCATGTTGGTCAAACACAGATCATTTGACAAATCATTCTCCACCCAGCAGGATTAATGTCTCCTGCATATTTATAGCTTTTTTTCAGATTTCCAATCAAAGTAGCTGGCAGGTCTCTGGTGTGAGCCGCGCCTCTCAGTTCTCCATGAATCATTCATGCTGTTTAGCTCACAGTTGTTTGGGTGCATCTGGCTCAGGGAGGTATGAAGTTGGCCAAATGGAGAGGCCACATGGCAGCTCCAGATGTTTTGCTTTTGTATATGCACAGCTCATCAAAAACAACAAGCGGTGCCACCCTGGAGTCTGTGCCATCTGTAGGGGAGCAGACAACTGCTTCTTGAGTTCCCTGGTGAATAATTGTAGAACTCTTATAGAAAGTTTTGAGTTATTTTCAGACAACCCCTAATGCCAGCCAGATTCAGCAACTCGGAGGACAGGAAAAGCGATTCGGCTGATGTAAAAAAATAAAATAAAAAATTGAGCAGCAGGCTGCTAATTTGAAGTCAGCTCTTCAGCAGGAGTGCTTGGGTTTAGGAAGAAGTAAGCATCTGCACAGCAGAAGTGTCCTAGAGCAAGACAGCAAATCCCTGACAGCTGCTGGGGAAGTTTTACAACTGTCTGACCTCCCTATGAAAAGAGGATGAAGCGCTTCACCCTTCAGGGATCAATTAAACAAAGAATAAGCATGCCATTACTGCAATAAACCCATCTGTTAGACAGGATTAGTCTTTCAAATGAGTCCAGATGAAATGTTGCACAAGTAAGAATTTTACGGCTGATTCCAATATCCATATTGATACATTCTCTCTACATGAACTTAAATAAAAACAAAAGAAAATAATTTATATATAATTTTTATCCCTCCTGGTCTAACACCTCATTGACAATTTCTATTAAGCATGGAGGTGATGGCATGCCATTGTGTGAGAGCAGTTTATGAGAAATAGTAATTTACTTTGTTGAACGTCTTATGTTAGCAATATACCTGTTAAGCACAGTTAGCATTAAATCTGCAGTTTTCATATCTGTATCCTTGAGAATGTTAATCATTATCTTAACTATAATATTTCCTAAAGAAGGCCATCTATTTCAAATCCAACATTTTTCAGTACCAGCAGTTGAAAGCAAAAAAATGGAAAAAAGAGAGCAACTCTTGTTCTCCATTCAGGCTTCCTATTAATTTCTAAAGCCTCATTTTCTGTCGATCTCTTACAAACTAAACAAACTCCAGAAATGTCTCGACACTTTATAGAAATAACATCTTCTTTAAAGCAGCTTGCAAATGCTGCAATTTATGTGACATTTCTCACTGGCATTAAAAATAGCTAACTATTAGTCTACTTCCTGAAGCAACAGCTTCCACACTGAAGAGGGTGGTCAGTGGAGCTGTCCACCCTCTTCAGTGTGGAAGAGGGTGGATGCCATACTCAGGAATGGCATCCTGAGTAGAATTTTCTTTATGTTTAATCTCCATTATTTATCAAACTAGCAAAAGTTGACCTTTGTACTGTTACACTGAATGTGTTTATTAGTTCTTTATTTTGCTAAATAACATTTTAATTGAAAATAACTTAAATTCCTTGCAAATTCAAAATTTCAACGCTCTTTTCAGTTTTAAAATTACATTTATTTTGATTAAATTTGAGCACAACTCAGAAGCCGAGTGCTCTAGGAAACCTCTACTGTTCTGGGCGCGGTTAGCAGCTACTTAGTTCACTTATGCCTCCAGTCAGCTCTGGTATATCCACTGATTTTACAAGAGTTTAAAATTTGAATTCAAATTGGCCAATCACCAATCGGGAATGATCCATCTGAAAATAATCTGATTTCTATTTTGTACTCAAAGTTTTACATATCTGTCCGCTCACATTATTCTAAATCCCGTTCTCTACGGGCTTTTGGTGTCCAGCCCCCTTTTGCACATCACAGCCATCCCCAGATTTCTGCTACTCTCAGTAAAATCATTATTTAGTCCTTTTGTAAGCAAGCAGTGTCCCAGATCACAAATTAATCTTTCATATGTTTCCAAGATCTAGCCTGCTGTAATCCCATCTGTATGAGACACAACAAAGCACAGCGAGAGCGCCCATGAATTATTCATTCATTTCTCATGAAAGGCTTTCGTTATGTCTGTCATGTTTCACTCTTGCAGGGAAAATCCATTGATCCTTGCCTTTTCTCTGACAACAAGAACAAACAACTGACATCACATGGGTTGTGCATTTTGCAACACTCCGGCAAGTAGATCTGGGAGAAAATGCATCTGCAATAGATTCCCGAGTTATCTATTCTACATATGTGCATAATTCGAACACACACATCGCTCACATATAACCGCCCTCACACCAGATTAAATATATCTCTTACCTAATATCTGCGAGAGCGGCCTGCTTAATGCTTAAGCGAGACACAGTGGATGAAGTCACATGTGCCTTGCCAGAAATCATTTATCTCCAGTATTATTATAAAGTAACAAGCATGTCTTCTTTCTGACAAGTTGCCTCCATAATTCAGTGCTGCAGAATAGAGAAAACAGCATTGTTAACAAGAAAAAGGCTTTAAATCACCAGCAGGAGTACATTTCCTGTGAAATATTAATGTGGAAAGTGTGTTTGTGTACAAGGAACAAAGGGCAGAGTGTTGTACATCAATGGGCTGACAGTGCTGCGGGCTCTGCTTACTCCAGCTATGGCACATTGTGTATGTATAGGGGATTGGGGCATTGGGGAAAGAGAGAGAGGGTCATTTATAATGTATAGGCCTGCTGGAGCATGAAGTGTTGAGTCTGCCTGGGTTAGTGTGCGCCGCTCAGTGTGGCTGGTCTTCACCTCACTCCAAGCAGTTGCCTTATTTACTTTAAAGGCTGTCCTCTGGTGACTTGTTTGGGATCTCAGGATGCCTGATGGATAAGACAGATCCAATTCATTTTTACTGGGATGACCCAAGAAGACACGACTCTCCCTTTGAAAGTCACGCAGTCCGCATTAGTGTCTCTTTACTGTAATGAGGTTAGTTGGGGAGTTGTCTGCAGGATGCTTCAGTGATGCTCAGCAATTCCAAAGTGGCAGACCGGGATTGAATCCAATCAAACCCAGTCCAGTTGCTTTCTGCTGAGCTACAGCTATGAAGACACACACTCATCCCACAGACTGGGCAGCAAACTGGTGGTTTACTCACTGTAAGTCTGGGAAACTTAGAGTAGGTGATTCACAACAGAAAATAGAGAAGGAGAAGCTGAAAGAAATTATTTAGCACTTTAAAGCAATTCAAACTAAAGAAAAGTGTTATATAAATTGAATGGAATGCTTTGATAACATTGTTTACAATTTCACAAACCATTGTTTCATTTTGGTGCTGTTTTGCTCAGCCAAACAATTGGTGTGTTTGATATATCCTTCTGCTGCTGGTACTGTTAATAATTTTACCTCTTTTCAAAACACATTACCTAACTAGTTGTCATCAAAAACCAGCTTTTAAAATTATTCTTTAAGTTTTTATTTCCATTTTCGTCTTTTTAAATGACAATGCCTATTGCTTGACACCATAAAAATAGTTGTTGCTCCAGGGAATGTACCTTCAATGTACCAAGTAACAAATAATGCATTTGTTACTTGGTAGAGACGACACAAAACATTGCAACAATGCTCATGATGGAAAAAACACAGCAATCTTTGAGAGTTAATTTTGATGGTCACTTTTGAGGCTTTGCACAGGAGTAATTTTTAGGACTTGATAAACCCTAACTATCAAACCTTTACACATTTAGCCACAAGGCTTTGAGATCCATGTCAACTAATTGCCTTTTGAAAGCAGTATTACCTTGACTGTGGAGTCAAATTCTCTTTTTACTGCATTGGATGTTTCATATTTAGAAAAAGTGGTCAGAGACTGAAATATTTCTATTTTATGCAATATGGTAAAGAGGCACAAAAATTGTTTGGTGGCCAGATTTAGCCTTTTTATTTAGGGAAAATCAAGATATGTGGATTCTGTCCTTTTATTGCCTTATATTACAGTGCCCAAAGGGAAATTTGAAAACTGATATAAGCAGGTTAAAGCACACAAACCTCCAAAGAATGGAAACTGGCCACAAAAATTCCTTATTGCTATTTTGATGGTTTGGGATGTTTATCAGGTAAGAGGCAAGAAAATAAACTTATCATACCATAAAAAATACTCTAAGTTTTTTTTCCCAGTTTGCACCTGTAGCTTGTTCTGTTCTTGTCACTCATGTTTCTTTCATAGCTCGCTGCAGCTGATATGACAAGTTGCCTATGCTGATTGTGTGTACTTGACTATGTAGATTACACAGCAGCTTGAAGGATAAGAGTGTTGTTGTTAGCCTGGGCTGCCTCCTCCCTGCCTGTCAGCTCCAAGCGAAGATGAGCTTGTGGCCTGTTCTGTCTGTTGTTAATCCTGCCTGTTCTGCTTTGTCAAAGCCTGTGTTTGAACAATGGAGCTGTCTTCTTGTCTGCTAATTTAGGAACAAACATTTGCCTGCACTGCAAACAAGCTCTCCCAGGAAGTGCTATTAATAGGATAATTAAGCAGACGGTAATGAGCGGGATTACAGCTAATTATGACAAGATTTGTTTTGGCATTTGCCTGAGAGGCAGCAGAGTGTTAAAGTCTGCACAGGAGTTCATTGCTGCACTGAGTGAGCAGGCACCTGAGTAAACAGACTGGGACTCATTGGGGTGCTGGTGTGATGTGTACGTGGTCGTCATGTGAATGTTTGTGGATGAGTGTAAGGGAGTGCAGTGATAAACAAAAGAGGGTATAACAAAGGCTGTGGTGCTGCCAGAGCAGGCTAGCAAGAGCGAAGGTTAACCCAACGTGTCCTTGCACAACTTATTTCACCTTCCAGTTCATATCATCCATTCACAATATTAGGGACTTTGTAAATATTGTAAATATTGTTTTTACATTAAAATCTTAAATATAAAATTAGACAAATTGTTGGATGAAACAACATCAGGAGATGACATAGCACTTAGAGGAGCAGGAAATGTCAGATGTCGTGACTTCCAAGCAGCAAGATAACTTGTAGAAGAAAGGCTTCTTGATCATCAATGTGTGTCCACCAGTCTGTGTTGGGTCTCCATGGCAACCAACTGTTTTTCTTTCTGGCCTTTGTCTCCACTGCATCCGTTACTGCTTTGGGTTTTAACTAGATATGCACCACAACATCAAGATATAAAAATTTCACAAAACACCCATTACTTTACCTTGAGATGAGAGGATGGTAGCTGCTACCACTGCTTGGTCAAGTTTGATTAAAAAACATGTGTTTTTTATTCAGCTGGTCATTTAAAGGTTTTATTAACCTATTAAGCTATAGTTATGAATGTAACAACTAGGCATTTCTGGAAAAAAAAGTATAAAGACTGCTGATTTGGTGGTATAATGATAATTAATAAAGTTCATTTTGAGGAAACCAGAATCTGCTGCAATTAAGCTTCTTGGTTTAAGAGAACTTAAAGCAAAAAGTATTGAGGTTTTTCTGTTTTTACCCTCAGACAGACGCTTGTGCCACTCAGCCTTTAAAAACTAAATAGTTGTTCATTTGAAAAGCAATTAGTTTGGAAAAAACACATTGAGACAATAGATTTTGAACTTTCATTTTATGACCAGTGGGCCTGAATAGTAAACACTTTTATGCTTATTTTATAAGATGTTTTTATTGGTCATCAATTTATTTTAACAAATCTCTTAAGTTAAATGACCCTTGTGAATAAATAGATCCCACAAGATATTGTCAGCAAGCTAAAGTATTCTTTGATGGATATTGTGCATTTCATTGTTGTTTACAAACGGATCTAAAGGAGCACAAAGAGGAAAATTCTCTAAATAAAGTGCACATTTTATCCAACCCTACTGCAGCCCAATTTTCTACAAGGTTTGGAACCAAAACAAGCTTTAATTGTTGCAGTATATTTGATTTGGGAATATTTTGTGAATTTGATGATATTGTTTTATTCATACTACATGCTAAAGCTTAATTATTATAGAGATGTCAAACCAAACTGCATAAAAGTTTTTTATGGTTCTACTTTAGGCAACTCAGTCATCTCAGATCTTGGCTTTTCCAATAAACTGATCTAAAAGAGGCAAAAAGAAGAAGTGAACCACTTTGTTACAAAAACAAAAGGATGCAGAATCACTTTTAAAAAGCTTTTTTTACCGGTTTGTTTTTCACGATATCAAAAAATAAAACAAGTGTGTTGATTTGTATGACAAAAAAACTTGATTTAGTTTAATTTCAAAACTTGAGCCTTTATTCCTTCCACTTCTAATGATGGGAGCAAAAGGGCAAATCCTTTATTTGATGCGAGATTTAAAAAAGACAGTTTGACTCTTTTTGAAGGTGCTATATTCTTAGTTGCAGAATCTGTGTCATTTTACTCATGTGATAAGAGATTAAATTAGACTTCCTTCCTTCTTGGGGACTCAGCATTCAAAGGAATTAAAACTGTGGGGTGACTTTAAGCGACATGATCCTAAATTCACAAGATTCAATCAAAAACTGACAACAAACACGCCTAGTTAAGGTGACGGGGAATCTTAATGCGATTGTAGCTAAAGCTTAGACAGCAAGCCGCCTCCATTAAAGCGTGCTGCACAGCCCAGCAAGCTCCAGATAAGACAGCTGAGTCTGGGATTTAGGGCTTTGGCTTATCATCATCTTCACACCACTGTCTCACCACTAGCAGAGCACACAGACCCTGAAATCCAAGTTTGTCTTCAGGCTGTAGGTGCAGTCAGATTCAGGGGGGGAGGGAGGCATTTAAATGCGTTACAACTTCTAATTAGGACCTTGATCTCTTTTTGCCTCCTTAAAAACACAGCTGCTTTGGCACGACAGCAAGACTTTTCATTCTGCTGCAGAAGCCGGGATGAGATTATGGCGGGAGGGAGAGAGCGAGCTGTGTGGAGTACTGTTTCAGAAATAAAATTGCTTTTATTCCACCCAACATGTGTTCAGTGAGATTAAGGCATAATCTTGCGAGGTTTAATAGGAATGCATTTGTGGCCTTCCAGCTGAGGCAGAAAAAGTGGAGCATGTATGCTCCCACTTTAAATCCTGTTTATTGAATTATAAAGAACCTTAAAGGATAGGGAACGTGATGCATACATTTGAATATTTTATAAAATCTTGAAAGATGCTATCATGTAAATATGCAATGTTTAAAAAGCTTTTTCTTACATTTTTTGATAAGTGAAATCACTTTAATTTAATTCAATGTTCAAAAATAGTACATAATATAGATTTTAATATAAAGAAGATTGGTTTAATTATTATACAATGCATAATATCTGACCAGTTCAATAGAATATCTCATTTTGCATATATTAAAATAGATATATTTCATTTTCTTAACTATCTTCAGTCCTTGACATCAGATGTGTCACTTTTTTTAATCTAGCCTTTCGGGATCCCTATCTACATCAGAAAATACATCCTACACTTTAATTATTAAAAGGAAAGATAGAAATGGATGCAAAATATTATATTGTTTTGATCATGTATTTTGCACATCCTCTTCATCTTATTTATATAACATATGCATTTTGTTTGTGTTTTTTTAAAATCCCTGCTACTTAGCAAAGTAATTTTTCTACAAAAACCTGTTTTAGAGTAAAAAATAATAAAAATGCTGAATGGTGAAACTTTGTAGTGTGTAGAGTATAATCTATTCTTAATTACAATTACTACAGAGATACATTTCTTAGTGTGTGTTAGTGTATTTTTATGATACAGTCAATCATATGGGGTTGAGTTAAAGAATTATATAGAATGTCAAGCATTTAGGAATATTTAGAAACTAATGTGAGAAATTATCCTTTCATTTAAGAATCAACATGAAAGCGCCAAAGCAATCATAGAAATGCCTCCCCAGACTACATAGTGCTTTATTCTGCAACATAAGAACATACTTGAAATCCTAACCTCAATTTATGTAATCCAAAGACCTTGCATGAACTTCGGTTTGAGCTGTGGCTTTCAAGAGGTATTTGGAAGTTAAAGTCTCAGATCAGATTTGGACAGATTAGAATTACGAGTTGGAAGTCTGGGAGGGGTGGATATGAGGATTTTCACCGCTCCACGAGACGGCCCTGTCAGTGATAAGTTATACTGAGCCACGGGGTAAGAGGATTGCCTGGACTAATCCGAATCAAAAGACATACCATGTGAATTACATCCCGAAACAGGTTCGCTTACAAAGATTAGAAGCCTGCATGTAAATCCTGTCATACTCTACTTGGCGCTGGAAGAGGAGCCTGAAAGAACAAACACAAACATGTGCTTTGTACCCCGCTGCAGCGTTCTGGCACTGGGTCCTCCTCAGGAGTCGGTGGCTTCCTTGATTGCAGCTTTCTCCTCGGTGTTCTTCAGGAGATTAACTGTCCGTCGTTGAGACAATCTAGGCCAGGCACACTAATTATTCACACAACATCTAAGAAAGTGCTTATACAGAGGGTTGAGAATAACCATTCCCGAGTGTGCTGACACCCACAGAGCCTCCTGCTGTTGCCTCCTCCCTCTTTATCCCTCGCCATTCCTCCCTCCAACAATCTCTAAGATAACCTCTGCTTCAATGAAGCATTTGTTTCTCTTCCTGTTTGACATGGGCGATTGCATCAAGGCATCTGGCAGCAACTTACTGTTAAGACGTCAAAGTCTGTTATTCTCTACTGCCATGACAGAAGAAAATAGTTTTTAGGTCTGTTTTCTCCCTTTCTCTCTTACCTCTGTGGAAGTACTGAACAAACAAGGCTTGTATCCCTGGCCCAGAATGCTTCAAAGAGCACATGCCTGCTGGGACTGGCTGTGAAATGTAGAACAGTGTTGGCTGCTTAGCTTTGCACTTCAGCCAGAGCAAGCTCATAAGAGCTCTGCAGAAATCCGGGCAGATCTGTAAATCAGGGAGGGCGCACTATATGGCACAAGCTCCTTCACTGCAAGAGGTGTAAACATTTTATTGCCGTAGAAAGACAGAACTGCAGTTTCATAAATTATCCTTTACAGATAGTGTGGGTAATAAGACAAAGTGATGTCAGAAGCTTGAGTTACACGGGGTTATAACTCCTGATAAAAGCTGATGACTATCCCTGCATAAAAAGGGGAGTGAGTGTGCTGGGCCGCGGTGTATATAAGGGAGATATACTAATATCATTACCCTACACATCAAGGCTTGCAGGAATGCAGTAAAGCAAAGCTATTTTGTTGCAGATTGAGTGGATGTAAATGCTTTAGGGCACGGTGTAACTGGGAAGCACTGAGACGAAAGCAGTGGGAGCCGGCGCAAGAAAAACTATCAACCGGGTGGTGCAAAACTCTCCACAACGCTATGAAGCATGCCGAATAGAGGTCTCTCACTGCAGTATAACGGCTCATAAAGCCGCAAATGGTATTTCCACTTCATTCAGTCTCAGGGCCATGTTCCAAGGAGCTCCCTCAACGATGGAATTGAACCCATTAGCAATCGATTAAAGAACCAGCAGGCAGTCACTGCTCCCGCCTGCGGGGGGAGGACAGCGTCTGGCGGCAGGGGCGAGAGGAGGCCCGTTAGCCAGCATACCTGCCCCGGGGATTGAGGTTCAAATCTTTGCTTATGCAGAAATAGTGGCCAATACGCTGGCCTTGCATGACACCCCCTCAGGCTTAGATTAAGATATTGACATCGCAAAGAAATATTGCATGTCAGGGTTTGATTGACACCTCATGTCACTGATGGAAAAGGTACAACGCCGTGGCCAGGGAAGGCAGCTCCCACAGGACACCTTCTGCTCCTCAAGACATTATGAGATACGCTCCTGATAAGCATATTCATAAATCCTATCGAGTGTTTGAGATGTGGATGTTTACCCAGACCGTGAGAGATATGAATGATGAGCAATTTGACCTTTGGCAATGGAGAAGAATTTTAATCAAGTGACATCATTTGACCAATCCATAAAATGATTTGAAATGGAAAATAGTCATCTGATTACCTCAGACCTAGAATAGCTTGACACATATGACCTAATTTGACCCACATGTGCATGTAAACAAATTAGAATATCATCAAAAGTTAATTTATTACAGAAGTGAAACTCAGAAAATGCCAAAAGTGACATTTGTGCTGGATTTGACACCAATCTGGTTTAACCTAGACATCAAGAGGAATCAATGGATCATTGTCAAAAAGATGAGAGACTCTAACAGCAACAAAAAAAAAATGAAAATGGCCACAATTAAAGAACCTCTGCTGATCCACAGTCTGATTTCCTTCATGCCATGCTGCATTGATGTAGCATTTCATACAAAATGGGAGTAGAGATACACTTTTCAATAGGTGATATTTTGCATTAAAAATCTTCTTCACTATACAATATTGTATAGTGATCTTATACAATATTGCAATTTTCTGAAAAATTTAATTTGGGGTTTTTATTAACTATAAACCATAATCATCATAACCAACAAAAGTCACCTGGAACATCTCTGTCTCTGTTTAATAGATCTATGTGACTTTCATGTTTTAAAACTGAATTATTGAAATAAATTACATTTTAAATTATTTTCGAGTTGATTGAGTTGCACCTGCACACATCACTGTATATATTCAATGGACATAAGCCTGTCAGCTTTTATTCTTGCTTTTGACCTTTGTCTGCGTGGGCCTCATAACTGACATTTTCAATTACACTGCAAACAACTTATCAATATGCATGGATTTCCCAGCCAATATGAGAGCAAACAGAGTCGTTTGGAGAGCTGAGTCTGTCAGGGGAGAGAAACAGGGCAGACATGTCAAGGTCAGGATTTTGTTAATGAGGGACGGCCCGCTGAATAATTGAATGGGCCGAGCAGTATCGACTGTTGAAGCAGAAGCATTTAAAGCGCTGGCGATCGTTAAGAAAAATCCTCCCAGCACTTTATGTTCCTTGGCAGTAATTTATGCACGGGCATCCAAGCGGGTGCCCTATGGTTCACAGGACTGAACGCACAAAGCAATGAGTGGATTAGCCAAGCACACTTTAGAGACAGCAGCCAAGCGTGCAAGTCATTCCTCTGGATGAAGTGACAGCTCTGGCAGAGCAATTATAATTCAGCTGTGCATTTTTAAATACACGCACAAAGGAAGCTCTGCGTAAATGGAAAAATAGCTAACAATGTCTGAAATGCTGAGGCTGAGAATTACCCTTATCTAAAATTATGTGTCACATACGCCAAGAGTTCCCATTTCACCATTTTTACTTTTTCATGTTTCTATTTCCAAATTCCACAGTTTTCCAGATCAAGATTTTCAGAAACCTCTGTGCTTTTTAGCCAATTTGGTGAAGTAGGAATGCAAAACCTTGCTCAGATTTACACCAACATCTTTAAAGAAACAAGAAGTCCTAAAGGTGGTTTTAGAATGTAGATGTGGAACCTTCAAAGAGGGAGGAAAGAATGAAACAGGATGGATGGATGAGTGGATGGAACACCACAATTAAATGCTTGTAAACAAGATCAGCAATTCTAGTTTTTCCAAATGCTCCCATTGTTTTGAGCTCAATCTCTGGCGTTTTTAATCTGCACCAAGAGCTGCTCAAGCTGTTGTTGTTGCAGCAACATACTCGAGCAGTTCTCAGGCCTTTAAGCCGGCACCCCTCTCCCCTCACAGTAGGTTGGCAGCTTTGGGAGGGAGGGGAAGCCTAGGAAGGGGGGCTTAATCCCTCTATGTAATTACTGCTCCCTGCAACGGCCAGACCATCTCTGTGTAAATCAGATTAGCTGACCTAAATCGCTCTCGTTTCTCTCTACTGCATCAAACAATTCCTTATCTTTGACCATAGAGCTAAACAACACCACTACCCTAACCCACTGCTTCTCACCCCCCCACCCCCAAAGACATGGCCTGTTTATTTGATCAGCACAGGAAAGCAAACAGTTCCTCCATGATACACAAACAGGCTGGACTGGGCAGGGCCGGCCCCGCTGGGTGGCCGCAGAGGGGCTGAGTCACTGGCCTCATGCAGATGCAGACGACATGCAGATAACCGGCTCCATCACGTCCGCAACTTTCATACTGCGAAGCCATTAAAACGAGAGGAAGCCCGGCAGACGCATAAAGATGTTGCTGAGCGCTCGGTAAATAAAGGTCAGCGAACATGATAGAGATGTATTACTGCTCTCTGTGCTGCCTCCTCACCTCCTTCCCATCCAATTTATTCCTCCGGTCTTACATTTACAACTCTGAGAGCAAAGGGAGGGAGGTGGCAGGGGGGTGGGGAGGGAGGAGAAAGAGAGAGAGAGGAAATGCTGCTCTTCAGTGGGAACAGAGACGGGCTAAAGTAAAGAGGGGGAACAAATGAGGTCTGTGATCCTGCCTGTCACCCTCCTCCTTTCTCGTTCCCTCCCCCCCTCAGCCCCAATCAGGCTGAACCACTGCTCTCAGCGCGACAGCCAGGCCTTTGTTGCTGTCTGAATGGAGGTTAAATATCCCTCGAAATCAGAGCTCTTTGGCTTTCTGGACGCATAGTCAGAGACCCGGTGCCTTTCACATGCTAATGCCTGTGTTTTTTTATTTCCTTTGTAACCATGGTTAGACAGTGGTATCATGGTAAAGGGTGATGAATAAAGCTGGTGAATTTGTTTTTTTCTCAGCTTTTTCCCTCCCTCTTCCCCCCATTTTGAGCCTCACTCCCTCTTTTATCACCATCTCTTCGAAGCCGGCCCACATTTCATCCCCCCGCCTCCTGTAGGGGTTTAAAAAAGCACAGATGGTCTCTTCTGACCTGCTATTCATCATTGTGTCAAAAGCTTTGTCAGAATAATGCTCCCCAACATCGCTGAAGGATTTTATTTGTTTCTATTGATGGGGCCTGTTAATTTCACAGACGTCTCATTAGGCCTAAACCACCAATTAATTTCTTTTGTTCTCATTAAACGGCTAATTCTAAACATGAACCGTGCTGACAATGAGCGCCGCTCAGTGCCAGAGCCGCAGACATGGAGCTGCTGGAGCGTGAAGCAGGCAGGTAGAGGGAGAAAATTGAAGAGCAGGAGGAAGGGTGGAGAGAGTGGCAGTAAGAGGAAGAAAGTGAGAGAGGAGAGCCATGACAAAAGCCTCTGTTAATTTGGAGACACCCTTAACACCAAGCATGGATGGCAGCTCATTAACTGATCACAGATTTATGTTTTTTTTTTTTTTTTTTTCTGTCGGGGAATCAAGAGGCCCTCAGGCGGAAAGGTTGCAATCATCTGTTGGTGGTAATAGCAGCCAAACAACTCTGGACCTACATAAAAATGATAGCAAAAATAAATCAAAATACAAATGGGAACAAAAGTGAAAAGTGAAAGACCGGGAGCCAAGGTGGCAATTTTTCTATTGGAAGTGTGCTCCCACTCTATTACGGCAGTGCAGGCTGTCATTATGGCCGAAGATATATGGAAGCCTCATAATATCCAGAGATTGGTAGTTTGTTAGACAGCACTGTACAATTTGCTGCAGCCTTGAAGGATCCTTGAGCCTCTCTTGACAATTTACCGAGGGGAATTGCCAGAGTGTTGCCTTTTGTCTGCTGGAGACACAGGGGCAATTATCCAGCCTCCTGTAATGTTTCCCTGACTTTAATCTCCTGGCTGAAAGCGTAAAGCAAAATGGGTAAGGTTTCACAGTGCCTCTGGGTTCTATTAACACACAACTGCTGTTTCTGCTCAGGCCCGGACAGCTAAGAGAGGGCTGCCGTTTGACAGACAGGTTCCCCCCTGGGCTTTTAGAGGGAAAACATGATTATATCATAATATATTTTCAAAAACGGATCCTTTTTGAAAGATTGCCCCCTCTGTCTTTTCAATAGAACATGGCGGTGCTTTGGCCAGGGGCAGTGAGGGTGCCAGGAATGACAGATACGTCAGTATATCAAGTTTTTAACTAGAAAATCTACGATTCATGAGTTTCCTTTAGATTTTTTTACTTTTCAATTTTTAATGTTTCATTTTTTACGTTTATTAAGCTTACTTTTTCAGACAGTATCATTTTGTCTCTGTCATCACCTTAATCACTAGCCTCAGAAAATCTGACACATCTCTTTTCTGTAGGAACATACTTACTACTGGTGATTTTTTTTTTACAGGTTCAAAACCTGTAATATGTAGAATATGAGTACAAAACATTATGAGATTGTTATGTTAACCTTTCCAAGTCAAGTAAAACTTTATTTTGTACTTTTGTGTCAACATAAAGAATTATGATACTGTTTTTTGTAAATATAAACGTTTGTTAATATATTATGTGGTGCCACCAGCATCAAAAGACAGCCAGGAGACAACTTTCAAAGGTTTAGCTAAAAACTATTTCTCAGGAATGAAATATAGACGCCTTTCAATGTCAAACTCTCTTCCTTCAATGAAAGATGAGTTGGGTTTATTTCAGAGTGTATTTGATAAAGATCTAGATGTTTTCAGCTCCTCACAGCTAATTTCAGACATCACACCACTCACATGATCCAATCATTGTTAACCAACAACTGATAGCCTGGAGTTAGCAAATACATCTGTGAATCACTTGATTGCACAGGATATTGTCAAAAGAAAAATAATAAAAAGAACTTGCAAGCCATATTTCCTTAGAGATTGAAATGGTTCCAGTATGAATTACAGACTTCTTGAAAAGTACCAACATCCACTGACGTTAATTTTACACTGCATTAAATGGCTTAAAGCAACTATTATGAATACCAAAGAAAAAAATGGGATTGTGTTTATACATTCAGCAATCCTTCCAAAAATAACAGAAAGATAGACATTCTGACAAATTATATTGCAATAATAATCCACGAAACAGTAAACTGTACACATTTTGTTAAATCAAACCCAACTGTTTAAAAAATATTCAAATTGCAAATTCCTTTTAATGTAGGAGCAGATTCTTTCCAATTCAGCAAAAGTAGCCACAGTGTAAATTATTTTAAATAATAATTAGAAGCAAACACAGGCGAAGATTAGCCAAAGGGAAATCCAGTTCTCATCACCTTAGCTCAATATCAGCATTTCCTCCGTAATTAGTCATGTTACTTATACACCTCCAGCTGTGCTTTAATCACTGAATGTGTGTGGAAAAATAATTAGCATCTTAGCATAATGCACATAATAAAGAAGCACTTGTAGCTGTCTTGATCTTAACATCAAAGAGCATGTGGGTCCCTTCATGCAGCATTAAAGTAACAAGAAAAAAACAATCTAATCAGAAGCCATATTATTTACAGGATTTTTGGAATTAATTCTTCTGGAAACCCCTTATTACTAAAGCAGAAACAAAACATCGGTTCTAAAGACAAGCAGAGAGGAATCTATTTATTTTATCGTAATAGCCGAGTTGCCTCAATGATGGCCAATGCTGACAGCTGCCTTAACCTCAATATCTAAAATAGCATCCAGTCCACTCGTGTGGCCGTGTCATTTCACTAAGCTCTCCACGGGGTAAAAAGCAACATCAAGTTTTCATGTAGAGAGTCCTGTGAACATCAGCAGTCTGAACACAGCGAGTGACAGAGGCAGCGCTGGCAAGCAGCAATCCACCCTAATCCAAATGAATCCGGGTCTCCCAGGTTTGTTCATCCTGGTTGGAGGGCGATGACTGCTCTGCTCTGCTGGAGTGCTTATCTGCTGTCAGTGGTCGGTGACTGTACAGGCTTCATGTTATCAGGGCTCAACCTGCTTGGGGATTGGAGGGTCCGCGGAAAGTAAACACAGAACCTGTCTTTCGCTTATCTGTCCCAGGAGTGAGTGTGGCTGTAATGTCGGTGTGTATGTGTGTGTGTGTCTGCATAAGAGAGAGTGGAGAGAGAGAGAAAAACAGAGATCTGGGAGCTTGTTTCCATGGCAACCTCCTACTTTATCCCCCCATCCCTTGGCCCTCCCCTCTATAGGAGAACCCTGGTGGTCTTTGTGTAATGCGATTCCACTAGAATGCACTGTGGATTAGAGCTGTGTTGCCTTTGGGCCCTAGGCAGGGCAACAGTGAAGACATTATTACCCAGATCAAATGCTGTAATCACTGGGCACCGGGGGCTTTCACATGCATTGGAGATAAAACCGAGGACTGGCAATGCTCAGGTGATTAGAGGATTATTATTCTGAATTTCAGCAAGGTGCCAGTCTCACGCTGTCAGAAAAAAAGAGGGAAAAGAAAAAGGGATGAAAGGGAGAACATACGAAAGAGAGTTTCAGCCAAAAGATCAAAACGATATTCTGTTGGGTTGTGGGTTAGAAAGGGCCATTATGAGATTCTCACATTATGATAATCTTCAGTAAAAACACAAGACTTTCAGGGTACCACAAATTTTAAATCAAGAATTAAAGCAGAAATATCTAACATGACCACATAGCTTTTATTTAAAACAGAAACACTTTTATTTCTGCAGCCAAATTAAAATGGCATATTGATTCTTACACTTATTGCAATGCTTTCTGTACAATTTATTTATTAATTCTTTGATTTTGATGGTTAGACTTAAGCAGAAAAATGGTGCTTATTGCACAGAGTATTCCATCTTTTCACTATTCTGATTTTTATAGAATAATACTCAGAATAAAAGATATTATCCATCCTAAAACTTACTGGAACAAGTCAGACTAAAAACTGGTGCTGCTCATTTCCTTTAATTCCTTTAATTTCCTTCACTGTTACTTACTGTTTGTCAGTTTATGTAGTTCATTTTGCGATTTATTCAGGTCCAAAATGATTCCCTTTACAGCTGGATGTTTCATAAGCTCTACAAATCAGTTCCAACCTGGCAGAGGCTTTGCACCCACTTTGGTAACCAAATATTTCAAGTCCTCCTTGACTCATTCTACTCAGTCTTCTACGAGGAAATGTAGGTACTGTATGTGAAATAAACAATAAATATCAGAAATGCTAAAATTATTCTGATTTAACTTGAAAGCCTTAATCTGTTATATTTATGAGTAAGTGGGTCCAAAAACCTAAATCAATAATAATAGCGATATTTTTAAAAAGTGATATTTTGATGTGCACTTTTATTTTACATCTTGAGTGTTTGTATTTACTGTTGACAGAAAAATTTGCAAAAATGTACGGTTCTTCTTTCCGCAAGATGACCAGAAGTGTGCAGCAACAGCTGGGGGTGGGGGAACTCTGTATTACTCCATGCACCATAAAAAGTCACTGCTGCACTTTCTCTGGTAAAGCATTGAAGAACATTAAAATGTTTATCCTGATGGAAAAATGTTTGTGTTTTAAAATCTCAGCATAACTTGATACAAGCAACCAGCCCATGCTTAACTGTGCTGCTTGGTAAACCAAAAAAGATAGCATATTATCAGTCACCACTTGGTTTCCTGCATGGTTTTCTCTAACAATCCACACAGACTATGGAACTGGACTACACTCTTGTGTTTTGAACTTCTGTAAAGCACTCAGGCCACTCTAGTCTCTCATCCTGCACCACTACCCTTCTTTAAATAGTCGAGAGCAGCACGGGCTTTTGCATGAGAACCTGCTGAAAGCCTTCCATTGAAACGTAGATCAGCGGAAGGCGAGACAATGACCCCCTCGATGTCCATGATTAGGCTCTTAGAGGTGCGGCCTTTCATCTGCAGATATTCCACTGTTTGATTAAGAGAGGAAGAAAATCGTACTTGAGCTGGGAGCTTAAGGTAAAATGCACACAGGAACTACACACTTCATGTGGGAAAAGAAAGACTACAGCTTTTAACAAATGAGCCCGTGAGAGCGTAGCACGGCGGCTGGCTCCATGCTGAAAGCATCCGGCCCCGCTTTTGTAATCCAACAACAACATCTCTGGACAGACAGCCTCATGAAGAGCTCACTGCTTCAAGCACATGGTCCTAGAAAAGTGTTGCTGTGGAGTGGATGGACTGGGCCTTTCTCCTCATCCTGCCCAAACGAATTCAGCGACCAAAAGGCCTCTCAACAGAATTCAAGAGCTGTGTTTGCGTCATTTTTTTCCTTCCTGAAGTGGCTCTGAATAAAACTTCTGTCTTACTGAATCACACTGAAGATGACCGTGTGATGTCACAGTGCAACCATGAAAACCTAACAAGAGATTGGCGCTGACAGTGACCACACTTGGGGCACACTGCTCCTTTGAAAGCTGCACCAAGTTCATCGCTCAAATATTAATGTGAGCTCCGTCATTTTTTGAGTTCCAGTTAAGCCAAGAGATCCACCACAGCCGCTCTAACAGCACACGGAGTGTCTTCCGCTTATGTCTGCAGTTCTCCTGAGATAGATGTCAGCTCTGGATGCATTTACAGCCATTTGCTGATGCACTTCCATTTACTGTCAAGGAGAGCCTGTGAATAATATTGCATGTACTGTAAATGCAGACTGGAGTACAGGAGAATCCTTTCGATAGTAACAAGACAGACTGAAGCCAGGACTCTGAGGACATGCTTCTGGCTTCCAGGCAGTAGACACAAAGACAAGATACTATTAGCATGCCCTGCAAACAGTGGACATAAACATGTTACACATTGTGTTGGACTCCCATGTCAAAATACGATGCCATAACAGATTATATCACAATGTTTCCCACCTTTATTGGGAAGTACTATTCCATACAGTTCAATAAAACATAAATCTAAAACAGGGACAGATGAAAAAAATCTAGCTGATTTTATGCCTTACTGCATAAATGTATTTTATGCAGTAACCTTTGATACATGTATCAAGCTTCTGGAAACACGGGAACAAGGTGTCTGTGCTATAGTAGCTGTATTTTTAGTGAATAACAGTGTTTAGTTCTGTTGCTTTTTTGGTTACGCTTTTATCCCTTATTTCTCTTCAACGTCTTTTGTTTCATTGTTATAGATTTTTTAGGATACGGGCCAGTGTACCGGAAACAAAGGTAAACAAAGCGTAAGTGTGGACATACCCTTAATCTAATAGCCGCCTTGATTTAATTTCAGCATTTTGTCTTCTTGCGTCTACATGCCATCGATAATAACAAATTCAATTAACCAAAAATAGAGTTCCGCTGTCCTAGTAGTCTTTTCCTGACATTTTCATCTTTCAAGCTAACCTTGTAAGACCTTGTGTTACAACATAACATAATCTCTGTTTCAAACAAAATAAATGTACAAATATTTTTTTGTTTGTTTTTGTACCCAGACTAAGAGATTGCACACTTTTATTCAGTCTTGGAATGCTATTAGGTAGGGAACTTGCCGAAGTTTCCGCTATAGTCAGAAAATACCCCAACTTGAAAAACCTTTGATGAGCAAGATCTCTGTGAGTCACTGTGCCACATTAATCAAAAAGAAGGCAAGTAAAATGACTTTTCAAATTTTTGGGCTGACCACTAGAATGTGTACATATGTCGTGTTTGTGTCACACTTTCACAAAATGCTAAATAATTTCAGATTATTAGCATCATAAAACCATATAAAAACATATTTTCACCTCCAAAGTGTTACAAAACCATCTACAAGCTTGAATTTTTTTAAATGCTTTTTCTACGTCTGGGTCTCCCAAAGTTAAGTTATGGTTTGAAGAGAGAAGATCAAAATTATCTAATTTTACTAAAGTATCAGTCAGGATAAAGATACTAAAAAGGTTCTACAGCCTTTCATATATGACTAAGGTGTTGACTGGCAAGGCAGAAGTCCTTTCTTTCATAAAAACATCCAAGCCTGACTAAAGACAAACTCCACAAACCTATGGAAGAAAGTGTTATATGTCGAGCTACAACTGAATAGGCCACCATTTCTAATAATCATATTGCCAAAATAACACAGTGAAACATGGCAGTGGCAGTATTATGCTTTCATGCTACCTTACTTGAAAATAAAAGTATAGAAAGAAAATTTGGCATATACCTCCTAATTTTAACCCAAAGCACCAAGGTGTCCTCTAGAATGTATCTAAAACAGATGTGAACACTTTATGTTTCAGATAACTAATTTGTTGTCTTTCAGTTAACTAAATTTATCAAACATTGATGCAGGATACATAGTTGTGATTTATTCCCTTGCAAGAAAAGCTGCACAAAATCTCATCTAAAAATGAGCTTATTAGCATTATAGTCGGCTCTTTGCCCTTTTATAGTAATATAGAAAGATTTAAACGAGTTGAAACATCAGCCGAAACAATGATGGAAATACAATTAATCAAATAAATCCTTCAGAGTTAGTATTTTTTGATATGCAGATTTTGTGAAAACAGGGTTGTAGTTTTTTCAGATTCTCTCTGACTCTTCTGTTACTTTCATGTTGAGGTTTAATCCTCTTTAAGTTAAATTAAATAAGAGTTAAAACATTCAGCTATTCCCTAAACACCCTCGTAAACAGAACAGCAACAGCAGGTTAGAAATCAAGTCCAGATTATACTTTATATAAAAACAGTTTATTGACTTATCAACAACTGTCTACTGTACAATCCTTATGGGTGAAGATGAGTGTATGCGACAGTTTATGCAGAGGTTGTTGCTGTAAGAGTTTTCCAGGCAGAATATTGCGAGTTCTGAAGAAAGCAAATGGCATACCTAAGATGTCAAATGTGGACGTGGCTTTGCTTGCCATCTATAAGTGTAACCAAGCAAGTCTTGCATATCAGTCACAGGCCGTCAAAACAAGGAAGGCAATAATTAACTTGCACAGACTGATGACTTTGCAGAGCGGAGCAATGAATTTTCATACAATGGTTGAGTCAACATCTGAGCTCAAGTCACGGCTGCCTTTCAGGAAATCCATCAGTCTCCCAGTCGTTAGTTATCCATTTTGGTATTACTGAAAGCAGCCAGTGTTCAGGGACAGATCTTCATTTCAGAGTTGAGTTTCTGCTGACCAAAGCCAGTGGGCCAATGAAAACGGAAAACAATGAATTTCTTCGTCCTCCAGACAGGGGGAGAGAGGGGAAACGGGCATTTCCGGAGTCCTCTGTGGCTAAACTCCTTGGAACAAGCATCTGTTTTGTACCAAGTAGCAAACAAAAAAAAGAAAAAAAAAGAAAAAAGCTGTTGTCGGGAAAGAAAGAAAAAAAAAACCCTTCAAATTAGATTTCCGAAAAAGGTTGCTCTTGACAAAGAACATGGGAAAAAAATGGAAAGGAGGGGAGGGGGGAAGGAAACAGAATATCCTCTTACAAAGTCCTAATCTAATTTCCATCCCCAAAGGGGACAGAAAATCACAGAGAGAACAAGAAAGAACCATCACAAGCGAAATTGGACACCAAAATATAAATCTATAAAAGGCCATTTATTACTCCATTATGTACACTTTTCACAGGACCTCCGAGGAAAAGCTCCAAAGTGAAGCACCGCTTCTAGTTGTGTCATGGAACTTTATCTCCACAGTCGAAAGGATTAAAAAAAAAATAAAATAAAAATCCAACAGGAAAAAACAAAAAAACAGCAAGATGTCTTTTTGTTTAGTTTCCTTTTTCTCAGTGCCTTCGCAAAACCACTCTTGCTGTACAGAGTGTTGTAATAATCAAACATAAAATCCAGGTCCAGAACAGCGCCACCATCCACTCCAGTCTGGCACTGCCAAACTTCCTGTCCTGCAAAGCAGAATCCATGTCGTCTGTTTGAGGGAAGATAGACGGAGGAGGAAGAGCATGCTGTTCCTAAGCATGTGCATGCTCTGATCTGAAGCCGTCCTGAGCAGTTCTAGTAAATCACTTCATACACGGTGGCCTTCTTGTCACCAGAGCCCGTCACGATATACTTGTCATCCGTTGAGATGTCACAGCTCAGGACCGAAGAGGATTCCTTGGACTGTTAAAGAGAGAAGAAGATAAAAATGTGTTATTCCTGAAAGCGACTAAAGCACTTTGGTCCATTTAAAGTTAAGTGGGGAGGATTAGCTGACTACAAGGGTAGATTAGATTGCGGTGACATCAAGTTTTTGGCCCTCAAAAAGACTCCTTTGTCAGGTCAATAATTCAGTTTCAGTTTTCACTGATAGGGTAGGCCTGTGAGACAGCGGTCGGCGTGTCCTTCTACTCGTTCTTTTGGCCGCGGCTGCAGACAAAGGGTATTGATCCACATACCTGGAATATGCTGGCGCCATAAGGAGTCCTCCAAGCGTTCAACAGATTGTCCTTCCCAGTGCTTACAAACCATTTACCTGCAAAAAAAAAAAGGAAGTGCCATAATCAGGGCTCCTTGAACTAATGAGAGTCAGGAAAAATACCTGCATAGCAAGACTCATTACATCTCTATCCCTGAGGACAAACAACTGAAAAAAGGTTTTTAGCTCTTAAAAGTAGTCCTAACAGTATCCCTGCTCCGTAAAATGCTTCCCGTTGTGTATTTTATTGGGATGTCATGTGATAGAGTAAGAAAGTAGTGCATAATTGCAGAGTAGGAAGAAAGTCTTCTTTTGCTTCAATTATAACCATCTCTAACAGTTTTGCACATCTAGTCACTGAAATTCTTGCCAAACTAAAGCAAAAAACAAAAACTAAGCAAAATTTCTTTTAAAAACAAAATGATGCAGGCAGTCTGATGTCTACAGAAAAGGGATCTGTGACTCATTGTACTCGATCTAGCTAAAAACAGTAAAAGTTAAAGTCTGTAGTAACACGAACAATTTCAAGGGGTGTTAATAGTTTTGCAAGGCGCTGTATTATTCTCTGTTCCTTATATGCGAGTTAGTTCATACCACAGTAGGCGAACTTAAGGGAGAGGACGCAGCTCTCGTGCAGGTGCAGCTGATACTTGTCAGGCTTCGAATGATGGAGCACCTCCACATTGCTGCTCTCCATTCCAACAGCGAGCCACTCTCCCGTCGGACAGTAGCCCAAGGAGAAGATCTGGGGTCGGGACAGCATAAACAGTTCAGTGGCTTAAACAACATACTGGTGGGCTACACGTTTGGTTCCGAATTAAATGGCCGTACCTGTGAAGTGAAGTCGTGCTGCTGCAGCTGTCGACCCTCCCTTAGGTCCCAAGAGCGAACAGTGTTATCAAGGCCGCCTGTCCACAGTTTAGTGCCATCATGGGAAATGTCAATACAGCTAGCACCATCTGTATGACCCTGGAACTGCCTGCAATCAGAGTAAGAAGGAACACAAACATGTATTGGCATCCTCTTTAAAAGTCACTCACACAAGAGCAGTTCTGTTATGGGGCCAGAGCCCGCACACTGGGAATATGTTTTTTTTTTCCTCTAACCTAACAAGAGTCTGGTTGTGCAGGTCCCAAACGGCGATGTTTCCATCACTGCAGCAGGAGAAGCAGACTTTGGCATCGGGGCTGATAGCCAAGGCATAGCATGCTGGGGCGGACGAGGTGAGCTCAGCCTTGATGCGGGGCGTTTGGGAGGCCAGGTCCCAGATGGTCAGAGTGCTGGCCTCGCCTCCAACAATCAATGTGCGACCATCAGGCAGGAGCTTACAGGATCGGATGTAGTTATCCCTGTTCTGTCGCGTGGAGGACAAAAGCCAATCAATACAAGCTCTGGCCAGTGAGAGGAGTGCAGAGAATTAGAAACGAATCAGGAGGAAAATCCTCAGAACAAATCAACCAACAGGTGTTCTCCAGGCTGACCTGAACCAAGTGGAAAGATGTACAGATGGTCTTTCCATTGTATTTTAAATGTTAAATTTCCCAATTTTAAAATTCAATATTTTTCCATACAATGATCTTCAGATTATTCAGTGTTTTTCTTCTTAGTATAAATTTGTGCTCTGTATTAACAACAAACATCTGGATCGGCAATTTTTTCTGTAGCCAGTAGTGTTCAAAGAAAGAATGACACATCTGTAAAACCAAACTAAACATGTTCTTTGAACATCTTTCCAATTTGTGGTCCCAATTTCAGAGTAAAGTTTTGCCATTAAGAACAAAGGTTCCAAATGGCAGATGGTGGTTTGAATCTGGACACAAATTAAAGTTGCAGTAGGTAACTCTTATAAAAAAAATATTTTGTACGCAGTTCTTAGAAACGTCAGTTTGTCCTGACAGCATGAGGTACACAACCTGTTAAAAAAAATAAATCAAGCTCCTCTGACCTCTCCCTTTGGCCCTACTGCTATCTGCAGAAAGAGCAACACAGATTGGTCAAAAGCAACCAATCAGAGCCAAGAGGACGATCTTAGTCCTGCCAATCAACCTCATTGAGCATTTTTGGGATTTTGTTTTCTTTTTTGAACATACATCTTTAGCATGGAAGGTACTGGTAACTATAGCTACCTGCGTCAACTGATTGGTTTATCTAGCAATGAGGATGTAAAAAACAGTTTGGAAACATATTTTCAAAGTAACAACAATGCTCATTCTTTTGAGGCTGGTTTTATTTTGATCAGTGTTGTTCTGAATAAATGCTTGCATTTCTGAGTCAGTACATTTACTGTCAAACTCTTAAGTGGGATGTTATCCCTGTACCAGTTGGAATGTAATCCTCAACAAAGGACTATCTGGACGATTTTAGATGGATTGACACAGTTTATAAACTCCACAACAAAGGCTAATTGTGAAATGTCAGAAATGAGTGAATCGGGAGAAGGTTCTTACCAGACAGTCCAGTTGGGATACAGGGCTTTTGCTGCCTGGCTGACTGATGTCCCAGATTTTGACGCAGCCCTTACCACCGGTGTAGACGTGACGGGTGGGGTTGCTAATGGTGACAGCGCACACAACTTCGCCGTGGCTTAGCGTGTTGATCTGACGTGCATGACGCGGGATACCGGGGCCAATAAGGGCATCGGGCGGGAAGGGTACAGGTTGCATCTGACCATCTGCGCTGACGTGGAAAGAGTATGCACTACAGAACGATACACAGAAGTGAAGTTATAGTCGTTGGGTTTGGAAATGTGTGAAAGTGCTACACATTTGGTGAGACACTCACGGTTTGCCCCCAGAAATGGATGTGAGGCTAGCTGGAAGGCCAGGGGCTCTCATATGTGTGTGAGGGTCAAAACCCTAAAGAACGAGAAGACAGAAATGTTTGTAAATCTGCTCGATGATTAAAGAAAAAACTCTCAAAGTGTCCAGATAGAGCCGCATCAATCAGAATTTTTACGAAAATGTCCAAAGTGGGGTTGTTGGAAAACTGTGACTTTCCAATATAAACTTCTCTTTAGAAACTAAAACATAGGATATAAGAACATCACACAAAATACAAAAATATTCTTCTTCATTTATATTAGAAGTGGAGGCAACATCACACTCAGACAACAGTTGCTGTAAAACCAAAATGAACTATATTAAAATACTGACAAAACGGTTGTAAAGTTGACATCTTAAACTGTCTTTCCACGTATATTTTAGCATAGTTAGCACTGCTCAAATAATACACCCAGGTCTAGTCCTGAGATCTGTAAAAGTCTCACAATATTTCTAAATCCAAGATTTTCTATAAGAGACAGTCTGAATGCTTGAAGAAATTAAACAGGGAAACATTTGAGTACTCTGTTGAGCCTTCCTGTTATCTGCCGAAACTCTCGACATGTAAACTGTGGACATGCCTCAAAGCAAACAAAAATACAGTTTTAAATAGCTTCTTATTTCCCCCCGACTATTTCAATCATTTAACTGACTCTGAAGATTGCTAAATCTGGATGTTATTTATTCACTAACTGCATCTGCAATATAGAGAGTTTTTGCTGTGTCATGCGTTTCTGAAACTTTTGTACAATAGAAAACAATCAAAAAGTTTGCTTAGCTGCATGTCTGCCCTGGCCGTTTCATCCATTTATATTTACATTTGATTTTGAGGTTTTAATCTCCTTGAATGTTCGTTGCCTTAAAAAATAAAAACATATACATTTTCGACTTGATTTTGTCAAATTTTGGGTCACAAATGAGACGAAAAGTCAGATTTGCAATGAATGTGACATCGTGAGTGGCATTATGAAGGAGGCCAGATCCTTACCATGGGGGAGCGTCCATATGCTGCGGCTGCTGCAGCACTCATCTGAGGGGAGATGTGCAGACCAGCATACACGCCCGGACTCGTCAGACCTCCATTCATTTCATGGTGGCCCATCATGGCAAAGGGAGTAGGATAGGAGCCCGCAATGGACAGAGGGGTCCGCAAAGCTGGTGCTGCTACAGGAAAAAAGAAATGAAGAAAAACCAGAACAAGAGATGGACATCAGTGTGTGAGATGACCGCAGGCTGGAAAAGAATGATAATAAAACAAATAAATTCAGCCTCTAACGAGGAGAGAGAATGGTACCAACCAAGAGCCTCCATGCCTGGTGGTTTGCCCAGGATGGGTCTGAGCCCAGGAGTGGAGCTCGTGCCAGGGGTGGGGGCATCGTTACGTGGGGTGGGGGTGTTGGATTTGAGACCAGGCGTGGAGGATTTGTCATTCTGTCAGGGGAACAAGAGAGCAAGCACATTCACAATCCCAAAAACCAGGCACTGTGCAGACTGACAATTTGAGAGCAAACTGAACCTAATCCAATCTAATTCTGACAACCCACAGCCATAAACTGCTATTTATTCTAAAACCTATTACGGTCACAATGGAGATGGGGCCGTTTCTATCCCCTTTAGCTTTAATCTTCCAGCGAGGCAGAGGCAAAAATTCCAGAATAGTTAAATACATTGAGCTATTAACAGAGGAGACCTGACTGATCCTGATGCGGGACAATATTATCCCTGACATTTTAGTCATGCACTTAAAGCACAGACAGCCATTCCTAATCCACAGCAGAAAATGCTCCAGATCTATTCGCACATACCCCTTTGCTCTCCCTGCAATTCCTTTTTAAAACCCCCCTTCTGTCCCAGTTTGTCCTCGTCTCTCTTGATGTCTTACGTGACTGAGCTCCTTGGCTTTGGAGGACGGGGTGCTCCCGGAGGAGGCCACCGACGCTGGGCTGTTGGGCGTGTCTTTCTTGGGTGGGCGTGGCTTATCAATACCGTTTTCAGGCGGGGAATGGGCCGGGCTTGCCCGTGGAGTAGCGGGATCCTGATAAAACACAGATTTTCATGGTTATGCAACAGCTTTGATAAACAGTAGGTGTTATCATTTAAAACTACACATCACTCACCTCATTAGACACATCTACCACCAAATCGTCACTCTTCTCTCCATCACTGTCCTGCAGACATAATTAGAGAAATCACCCAACTTAGCAGACATACTCTGGATAAACGTGTGCTTCTTTCTGAGAGTTGGATAAGCCTGGAGCCTGAGATAGTAATAGTTGTCACTGTGAAGATGCCATGCAACCAGAAGATTGGCTCATATACACAGGGCATTGCAAAAGTTTTCATGAGGTTCAGAAACTTTTGACCTTTGCCTTCCTCTGCAATTCTGCTAGATTCTCATCTCTCTTCAGTGTTCTGCCTGGGATTTCTCCCATTGAAGTGGATTCCTCAAATAGAATTTCGACCAGGCCAATCAGCAAACAGAAGGAGAAGTTGTGAACAATGACGTTGATTTCCTGCATTGTTTTAGGATTGTAGTCTGCCTGTAGACTGGCAATAGCATCCGAGGAAGTGAACAGAGCAGTTTGGTCAGTGTTGGCCACTCTTCCAAATATTGAACTGACATTAACAGTTAATGGTTCTTTATAGTGCAAGCAATTCCCACTAAGCTTCATAGTGATAAACTGTTTCATTACACAAGTCACAGCCAAACTCTAATGAATAAATGGGTCAAATCTAAAACTTCAAAAAGAGTCCACAACTCCAGCAAACAATTTATCAATACATCGAACAAGGGGCTGGTTTAATATCAAGTTAGGTTTGTCAGGATACAAACTTTAGTGTATATTATTTAAAGTTTACATATCAGACCAGAACAAAATTAATATGTTGAAGTGGTATACATTAAAATATCAGACTGTTGGTTCTCAGATCCAAGGTCTTCCATATTTTAGATGCATCCCTGATCCAGTTGACCTAAACCCACCACCTCAACAGTCAATCAGTGTAGCAGCATAATGCTGTGGGGATTATAGATTGACCTTGTGCTATTTTGGTCAAATGGGCAAAGGTTTCACAGTTATGTATAACTTTTGGTTGCTCCATCATAAAAATGGGGTTTAATATGAAGTTACAAGCTAATTTAACCTTGTGTTTAATTTATTTTTAAATGTCTAAATATTTTTAGTTTTAATAGCTAAAACTAAATGCTAAGCATTTCTGTTCTCATCCTTTTAATCAACATACATATCTGCTCATGCTGTCCTTCTCCTCCACTTTGCGTTTCTTTGAATCCAAGCTGTAGTCTGAGGAGCTGCGGTGTTTCTCGCTGGCTGTTCGCAAACTTTCTGATGGCGATATTGAGTTATTCTAGAGAAAGAAAAAAATAAGAATTCACTTTACTGCCACTTTATTTGTCTTTGCAAAAACCCAGCAGCAAAATAATATATGCATTTCAAATGAAACAATGAACACACAAAGCTAATATAAATGCTAAAAACACCTCATTCACACAATGACATGGGCACAGCAGTCGTCTAAAACATGCAGCTGTGGGCCAGCACCAAACAGTACCCTGACACCAACCGAGCCCAAGCTCTCACACACACGCAGACACACAACAGAATGAGCCGTTATCTAAATTAAACGGAGTACGGCTTGTTTTCTGAGCTCGCCCACCCCCTCTCCTTTTAACTGGACAACAAACAGCCTCAAAGGGGCTTGAGCAATGTGTTGTGACTGAACAGAGGGCCTTTTCTCCTAAGAGTCATTTGGACTAAGCATGAGAGAGAGAGAGACAGAGAGAAACTATATGCAGTGGGCTCTGGGCATTGGGCACTGTGTCAGCTCCTGCTTTGAGTTCTGATAAAGAAAAGGAATCTATATCCTGCCAGTGGGCACGGCAGTGTGGGACTGACTGGTGCTTCTCCATGGAACCTGCCTACACAAGCTGGGATGGCTCACTCCAAGAGCCAACAGCAGGGGAGGCACTCGGCAGGACTCCAGCAGCTTTCACGGGGAGCTTGCCATTTGCCTGCAAACTGCCAAGTTGTCCCGAATCTCTACGTCCCTCCATCAGAGAGCCAAAGCAACAGCACAGACAAAAACCAGAGGACGGGAACAATGGCTGATGGACTGGAAGTCTGGGCAAAGGGCCACTGTCTGCATAATGGCTGACCTTTAAAGAGATGCTTAGCGTGACTCATTAACCAAAGTCACCACTCTACTATCAGATGACCTGGGACGAGAACACAGAAAACAAAACAGGGCCTGCTAATCGCCCCAGGAGCTCCATTTCTTCAGAGATGACTGAGCCTATTCAGCCGGCGTGGCCCACGGAAACAGAACCGCACAGGCCCGTCACAAGTCAACCGACATTGCAGCGCCTTGAATAAAACACTTCAGCAGGTTCCAGCCTAACCAAGAGCATGAATATTCATCACACGGCCAAAAAGGAGAAAGTGGGAGCTGGTAAACAAGAGAGACAGTAGAGGGGATCAAACAAATCCTTTAAGAGAAAGAGGGCAAAGTCCTTCTTCAATTGTGATGAAATTACAAGCCTTCTAATCTCTCCAACATGACAGTACACAGGTTTTAATGCCATTACTCCAAATACTAAAAGCAGATTATAACAGCATATCAAATCAGCAATAAGATACAGTGAAGCCCAACAATCGCTGCAGTCCTGGACACTCACCGTGCTTTCTGCTCCACGGATGTCACAGAGGCAGCGGAGATGGTGAGGGAACCCAAGTGAGCAAAGAGAAAAAGCATGTCAGTTTGTCAAAAGTAGCAAAAGCTTCTGGCTGAGCATGTGTGAATCAGCTGTGGGGCTCAAGGCTCCGTTCATCGACGTATGCTGGAGCTGCTGAATAGCTGATGCAGTCGTCATGGGCTGGGAATGCAACCGCTCATTACACAGACAGAATGTGAACCGACAGGATGGGTTTCACACCTAACACCTCCACGATACTGCTCTAATAAGAAGCATTACGTGCTCTACGTGTTATTTTGCCCACATTTAACATGTTTTAAAACAAGGTTAAGCTACCATATATTTCACTTCAACTAGACACAGTCGCTTTTGGTACAGCATGTTTCTAAAAACATGTTCAGACAGTTTAACGTCCTTTTGATTTAACCAGACGAGTCAGTTGAGAAGGATGTTTCATTTCTAATGACCTTTGACGAGACGCCAAAGAAAGTACTAGAGTGCCCAGGATATTCTGTTTGGAGTATAGCATAAAACCTTTTGCCCTTTTGTTGTTGAGCACTTCTGCTCAGCTGGCTGAAAGAAGTCAACTACACTTTTTCTAATTTGGGTGTCTGAGAATACATCTGCTTTCAAGACTGACAAATCAGAACATATCACTCCTATTATTGGTTAGCAATCTGTGAGTGTAAGATGACACAAACAAGCTAAGCTAAGTCATTAGCTTAACCATCAGATATGAACTTGTTACACACTTTACAAAGCAGAATGTCAAAACATATGATTAATCTGAGTTCCTATGTACTTTTAATTTCATAATTCCTCACATTTCCAGATTCTTAACATTAACTAGTCTCTTTAATTGCCATTTTGGGATTTGCATGTTAAACCCAAGCTAAAGATAGAGATTACAAAATCCTGTTTACCAATAACTCAAAAACCAAAACAAGAACTTTTGAGTTAAAATGTTTAGATTTTTTTTTTACAGCTAATTGAGTCAGCAAACTCAGACATTTTTCTGATCTCAGTTTTATTTTTCTGTTGTTACCAAGGCTTGTGAAATACTAAGAAATTTAAATTCCATAACATTGAGTTTTGAAGGCTATGTAGGAACCGCTGTCGTCTCCTCAACAGGTTATTCAAAAGCATTTTTCAAAATGACAACAATAAATGTTAAAGAACTAAATAATTACCATGAAACTGGATATTTTTATTCAGGCTTATCATGCATTGAGGATCTCATAATGTTCCTAAATTTCAGTTAGATAAACTTTCAAAAGGTGGTAAAATAACACACCTCTGTGCTCCAGATCATGATGGTTCTTCTCATCCTTCACTGGGAGATGAGTTTGGCTGCCCAGAGCCCCGAGGGCCAGCAGGCCTGATCCAGAGCCGGTCACAGGGGGGATACCAGGAGGCTGCAGCCCCGAGGGGTGGGGCGGCAGCTGGACCGGAGGGCCGTGAGCAGCGTGGGAGAGGTGCTGCGCCTGGAGCTGCTGCTGCTGCAAGACAACAGGGATGCAGACAGACAAACACCAAGTGGGTTGAAGGGAAGGAGAAGCCCCTTGCAGCACACAACAATAGCAAATGCACACGTCTATTGTCACATTTTTTTTGCCATTTCAAGTTAAAGTGGCATGGGCCCTAAGATTGAGGAAGTGGAAGTTATTGCCAAAAATAGGCATTGGCATTTTAAACTCTTTGTGATCGTCTTGCAGCAATTAGCACAGTTAACATGGCTACTATTTCTAAAAACAGAATGTTTATTCCCTAGAAAACTGAGACATTTTTATGATGAAAGAGATCAAGAGCTCAAAAGGGTACAAGGACTTTGCTTTATAAACTGTTCAGCCTTCTTGTTATCCACTGAAAGCCCTGCTCTCTCTCAAAACCTGAACAATCAACACATCAGGACATGTAACAAAATAGTTTTTCTGCTCAATTTATTTTTTTAAACACTTCTGCTAATTTTCACCTTGCTCGACCAGCTTCTTGATTCTCAGTGCATCTCTATTTTTAAGCATTTTTCTGAACACATCCCATATGGAACATACAACTAAGAAATGGCAACTCTTCTTAGCATAAAACAAGGAAAACACCAAAGACAAGTCTGATTAGAGCCTGGATTAGCACACCAACAACAACAACAACAAAAATACTAATTCATACTCTTGCTTAAACTGCTGCATTTCACTCTGCAGCATCACAAAAATCCTGTAGCATCAGTGAGTTTAACAATCATCTTTAAAGAACATTGAGCTGTCAGCCTCAGGGCCAAACAACTACCTCCTTAAAAAAAAACACACAATAAATAAAAAAAAAAACACACAACAGAATGTGTTTACTGCTCTCATATGCACACTCCTGTAACGGCAGCTCATAAATCATTTGCACAGCCAAACTTTTAAGACACGGGGGGAACTCTGAGTGCCAGAAGCTGGCCCTCCTTTTCTCTCATTCTTTGAGAAGGCAGCTCCAGGAGCAGGAGCAGGGGTCCTACTGCTGGCACTCACTCAAGTCTCCAATATTCACCATCAATATTTGAAAGGCACAGGGAAATGAATGGGAGTTAAAAGGCACTCAGCCTAGGAAGGAAGCAGTTTAAAGCAAGGTTAAATAATGCTTAGCTGAGACACCAATAAAACATCAGCAGTTTATTACCCATCTACAAGCTGGCTGAATAATTCAGCTGTTGTTACAGCGTGCAATCTTTCTCTTTTACAAGACGGACTTCAATCAGTGACCTTTTACAGCCATTTTAGGAATATCGAGAAGTTGGTAATTACTACAGGGCAGAAGAAGGTAGATTAACTCAGCACGGGCTTAGTTTCAGGGGTGGCAGGAACCCAAAGGTCTAAATTTGTTCTAAAATATTATTCCTTTTCTCTCCCGGAGTGATATGAGCTATGTTGGAGAACTGAGAGAGAGAGAGAGAAAGAGTGTCTTCTAATATTGTGTCCATGAGGGAAATTAAGGAGCCAGTTCATTGGCATGGGGGAAGACATCCTTGCTCATTGTGTTTAATGAGGCACTGATGGGTAATAAGCATGGCTGATCAGCAAGAGCCCTCATTAAAGGGCTATAAATGAAGACAATAATAAATAAAGAAAGAAGTCTGGCCCATTTCTTTAATTTAATAATCCAAGATAAAGACTTATACACTATGCCCCTTTTTTAACCCCCTCACCAAGTGTTACTGCAGGAAACAAAGCCCACTGGAGAATAGACTCACATGGGCTAACAGGACAATTGCATTTAAAGTAGACATGGGTCTGTTACTAGAAACAGAGTTTATCAAGGTTTTTTTTTAAAGTTATAGTATCAGAATTAGTCAAATTTGTTACAGGACACACACTGCGCTGCCCTGTCCTTGCCTGTTACTGCACACTGCTAGCTAGATAGCATAGAAACGACAGCTAATAGCTCCCTTGGTTGCAGTAAAGACAAACTGGTTTGGAAATATTTCAGGTCACAAAATAAGTTTTGGATAACTCTTACAATTACACCTGGCAAACTAGAGAGAATGCCATTCAAGTCTGGCTGCTTAAGCAGATAGCCTGACTAATTAGCCAGCTAGCATTTGCCTATTTTACTGCCAGTGTTACTCTATCAAGAACAGAATGCCAAACAGGCATACTATTCAATCTGTTTAGCAGGTCAGTGCACTTTTGCTTACATTTAGCAATTTAAATGGGTGTTAACATTTTTGTAACTAATAAGCAGCAGCAGGAGGAATAATCATAGTTTTTCTCATTTAAATCAAAGTAATTAGGCCATCTTAGTATACCAGGTTGGAAAGACAGAAAAAAAGAGTCAGGATAGGGTTAGTCAAAATTGTCAAAGCTATTTTCACCAGTAATATTGCAATTACCCATTTTACTTAACATTGTGAAATATTGGTTTTCATACTGTGTGCACACCATGCCCAATCAAAAGGCGCATTAATTGGATACAGGTACGGCCATGCAATAAACAAAATCTCTTCAAGCCACAAAAGCCAAATTCAGCCCAAAGTATGAAAAAGACAAATATTTGTGTGCACCACTGACCATAAGAGCAGGATAGGCAGTTTGCTGCTGCTGAAAAGGAGGACAGAGATGGTCAATGCTACAGCAGGACGTTCTCTCACCATCACAGAAGTACTGGCCATAATGGCCACATAGACAGGTTGTACTGACAAAAAGTGCAAAAGAACCCAGGTTGGCATGTCAGAAGCTTTTACGTTCGAACCAAACAGGACGCTCCAGCAGTTGGCTTCACCTCAAGCAGCTGCCCTAGTTGCATTCTATTAATGGCCTGCAGCTCCATCAATAAGACATGCAGCTGGTTCCTGTACACTTGCCTGTCTGCTTGGCATGCTCTTTCACCCCCACCTTGCTTTACAATATACATGAGGATTTTGGCATGCCCACAGAGCTTCTCTGTAATAAATAACTCATGGGAAGGTGTTCTTAAATATACACATCCCCCTGACATTAGCAACTGCTGCGAGGTTTGGACTGAGGCCTATTCGTTTTATTCTACAGCCCAGATGCCACACACAACGATGTACCAAATCCTCCTACATATATTCCATCTAGTCTATTTTTAAAAACGACAACTTCAAACTATTGAATCACAGTGAAACAATCACCTCAGCTCCAACTTCTTAACAAAGAAACCTTCCAAAACTGAAAACTACATTATAAGAAATCAAATGTTACTGTTGTTAGACACAACTGGTGCTGCTTGCAGTGTAATAAAACATCTTGCGTCAGTCCCAAAATACTAAAATAAAACCATCTCTATTCTAGACAGTAATAAACCAGAAACAAAAAGGTAAAAAGGAGCATAATAATTGAATTCCATTATGTGCATCCAGGCATCAGGTCAGCTTCTATGGACCTGCATGCTGAAGGTTCGACTGTTCAAATAAGATCACAAGCTTTGTTTCCCCAGTGAAACCAGTTGCCTCTGCCTGAGCAGTGCAGCATGGGTAAAGCTGATCAATGAGCAGCAGATGGTGTTTTGAAGGAGTGATGAACACCAAACATTAATTGTTCGGCGATGAGCTCTGCAAAGCGCCATGTGGCGGGGCTGTTCTGCTGTCTGAGCCGTCTCTGGGAGGCAGTTCTGCTCAGCCTCAGCCCTTTTAACTCCCACAGCTATCCGGGTCAAAAGTGAGGGATGAGGCTCCTTGTTAAAACCTTAGCCAATTAAAGCAATGCGGGCTGCGGAGAGCATCTCAAGAGCTCTCAGGCTCACATTTGTAAATGCACAACAAGGCAGGAAACAACGCTACCGAGAGCAAAGCTGCAGAAACAAACCATCCCATAAGAGTTACGCTAAATATATGGAGCATATCAGTCACATTGTTTTGCTAAGTGAGATGCAACAGGATTCATAGATTAACAATTTTTTTCAGACTTTATATAACAAACCAACACATAGCGTACTCAAACCAACCAAAAGAAACCCATTAACATAAACCTAGTTTATGTTAATGGGTTTCTTTTGGTTGGTTTGAGGTTGTGCCATGCTTTTTCCACTTTTGACTAAGCGATACACTTAAGAGGAACCCAAATACTCAATTGTACATTACCTTATGTTGGTCTGTCACATATAATCCAATAAAATACAGATGCATCAATACATTTTCAGGGCTGTATGTCAATCTATAAGTCTAGACAACATGCTCCAATTGTGTCTTTTAGGTGCATTGAATGTCTGCCCCTACTCAAGTTAAAATAAAGGAAAAAAGGGAGTATACACACGGTGAGAGGCAGATTGGGAAGTCCACGTACCCCGATGATGGCATTCAGCTCGGTCATAGTCACCTGCTTAGCCCTCTCCACTGCCTGAGCAACCTGCTGTTGGTGCTGCGGGGAAACATTTAGGCATGATTACTGAGACATCCCAATATTAGTTTCTTTTTCACACCAATACAAGGACTTCCAGAGTGAGGGTGAATGTCAACAACACGGTACAATTACTCAAAACTACTTAATTGTCTCTCTCTACAACACAGGTAGCAATATGTCACTTTAAAAAAAAAAATTATGAAAAAAGCTGTGACACTGTTTGAAGGCCGCATTCCAAACCTACCTCTTGTGACAGGAAAGGCATAATTTGAGCTAAAATTGCGTTCAGTCGTTTGGCAATCTCCGTCTGGAAAAAAAATAGAAAGAGAAGCAAAATAAGTTGGAGGTGTATGAAGCACACAGTGACTGCACATAACCCCGCCTTTAATGTTTACACCGATTAAGCCAATTACTCCGGCAATCAGAACTGCTTGACTCAACATCCTCTAAACAGCGTGATATTGACATTTGAAATATTTAAAACATTAGGAGAGCCCAGGGGGATGGAGCACAGCTGTGCTGAGAGAGCACTCCATGTTAAACGGATATGAGCAGGCAGAGTGCGTCTGCGTCGAGAGGATCTCCTCCCTGCCCTCGCCTTCCTCTCACCGCTTCCCCCCACAACTGCAACTGCTCCGTCCTGCACTTAACCTCAGAGTTAAACCGCACAACCACACCCTTTTTATGAAGCCGAGGCCTTCAACCTGCCCTGTTTACTTACATGTGACAGTGTGGAGCATCAACATTAGGAATCGCAGCGCACAGTGATAACAAACCATAACAACTTTGTGGGTTACTGTCCTCCAATCTGGGATCGATAAGCATTAAAAAGACAGCAAGCGGTCTGCGTCAGAAGCAGCCTTTCTAAGAATCAAGCCGGAGCAATTTCTTGCTGCCATCAACCTAGCACCCTCTCCATACACCCCCTCCTGCAACCCTCCTCGCCTCCCATCCACAGAACCCTGCCTCCATTCTTCTGCTTGTCGACCAACTGCCATGGCAACAGCTACAGCCCTATCTGGCTGGGGATCATTATGCAAATGGCACCTCTGCTTGACCGTAACAGGCTTTAAAATCATATTACGTGCTTGGAGGCAGGTCATTAAATTGAATTTTCAGCCTGTCGATCACATGAACGGACCAAATGAATGGTGGATAAAAAGAGCGGTGGGAGAGGGGAGTAGGATCCACCCCCACTCTCCTGTAAAAACACAGCGCAGCCAGCCAGCTTGTTCTTCCCCTCGTGCACACTCTCTCTCTTTCTCTCTCCTTCTAGGCTTGGGAGATGAGACTTTCAGGTCTGAGCTCTGCACTGGGAGCAAAGAGAATAACAGGGCCAAAGCTACATCATCTTTGGAATTTATGAGACGCAGTTCAACTCAGGGCCACTGCAGAACACAAACACATCACAGGGATTTTCTCTGATTTCTCATTTGGAGAAGCAACGGCAGCAGCACACAGCACAATGTAGTTCGCAGACCGCCGGCTTATTTATTACACATGGCAGAAATGCCAGGCAGTTTCTAGCAGGCTGACATATTACCTCAGAGCACAGCCAAAGAGTGCGATGGGAAAGTAATGACCGACGGAAGAAGACCTGCTGACCTACGTTGCAACATGGATAGCTACTTAAGCTAGGCGAGTCAGAAAACAAGCTGGAGATGCAATGCAAGATGAAATAAAGTGATGGTTGGCATTGAAAACAGCTGCATGTGCCACTCAAAAAATTTTAATATTAGAAAGACTGAAAAGTAAGCCTTCTTAAAAACCTTCATTCCGATTTTTCCTTCCACTTAACTTGCTATTAATTTGCTGAGATAAAGCACTCTGAACAGCCAGCCTTATTTTCAATGACCTCTCGTGGCCTATTTCTCCTTGAGGAGAACATCATTGACTGTCTGATGGATAACCATAAAGATCTCACTTAGGCTTGTTAGATGACATTTCTGTATTAAAACTTAATTTATATAGGTCTTACATTATAAAATGAAAAGCATTTATATAATCTGTAAAACGTAATCCTCAAAATTAAAACAAAGTGAAATATTTATTTCTCCAATTAATTTATCCCTTGCTTTCTCCTTTTTAAACTAAATCATTAAATAAAAAAGCTTGTATTTAATGATGTCACAGTATTGAGATACACCTGCTTGCGCTGCAGAAAGTACAATGGTCCAAAAGGTGATTCTGATCATAACTTACTTATTGCCTTGAGACAAGAAGGGGAATGACCTGTGGTCTCATACGATAAAGATTTTATGACTGATACATCAATGCGGTTTTGTAAGAGTTCTAGAAAGAGTTGACAGAGGCCATTAGAAACGGCTGGAAAGCTACTGGGGCCGTATAATCCATGTTTGCCGAGATAAGCCTTGTAAATAGCGCTCGAACATTTGACGGGATTTGTAAAAAGTCCTTGAGCACTCGGGGCCCATTCCTCTGTAGCTTAGTGTCATGGTGACAGCTGGCTGGGAGAGGTCAGGAGGTGCCGGATCCGCTCTGCCCTAAACAACTGCCAGCCTCCGCGCTCCCACAACACAACATGCAAATACATGGCAGACGCATCAGCTCAGCTCGCCGCTGCTGTCAAAATAGATACAGTGCAGCGCTGCAAGGACTACTCCTTTTTTCCTTTTTTTTTTTTTTTTGGTCTGCTGGCAGATAAAAATGGGGCTGTTGTCACTTTAAGTAGATGACAGCTTGGCCCTTGAGAGGCCAGCTTTGCACGGCTGCTGCACAATTACAGGTACTCGGACCTGCGTAGCACCACTTTAAGAGCACTCTCAGGCTGGCGTGTCAATTGTGTGCAGAGAGGTATTTGCCTGTTGTTATCAGCAGTGGGAAAATGGACCTAAAAAACACTGATGGGCATTAAATTTAAAGGAAAAGCAGGTGATTCATCTGAAAACACTGCTTGACTGGTTATATTTAAAGAGGCAGTAATTTGTACTAGCGGAAAGCATGACTTTAGGGCATGACTTCGCTACTAAAGAGAAACTAGGACCAGTCAGGTCATCTCTTCTAAACTGAATAATTAGTTTTCCACTTAACTGACATGCAAAGAACCAGTCTTTGTTAACTTGAGGCAAACTTTTTAAATGGTAATAGAAGTGATGGGTATTGAGCCAAATAGCCTGAGTAAAGGACGCATCATCAGATCAGCAAACATGAAACATTGAAGGAGTAGTACTGAAATTTTTGAAAAAGGTACTATTAAAAGCTTATAAGCAACTAAATCTGATCTGTTTAAATTCAAATTAACTGAACCTGAAGATCCAAAACCAAAGCAGACTTAAAATCACTCTGGCATCAGTTATTTATGCAAATGCTATTTTAAGCCATAGCCAAGCTTGTTTAAGACATGTTTTACACAGAAGTTTATGCTCATTTACACAGGAAATAAAGGTTGGAGGCCAGCAATAATCTTCCTGGGTGAAACAGAAGAACAGAACAAAGTGAAATTGATGTATGAAGAAAGCTGTAAAAAAAAAACAGAACCTTTATTGTGATGTGCTTTCCCAGCATGTAAACAAAACAAACAAGAATAATGGTTATCTTTCCAGAGGACTATGATTCAACATAGAACAGCCAAAAAGGATGCATTTCTTACTGCACTTGATAAATATATTTTGTGGATCAACCTGAACCCCAAATACAGCTCTAAAGGGTTGCATTTGTATCCTGGTGCCTAAATATTAGACATGGTGAGACATATGAAATCTTTAACATTAATCTATCACTCGACTGATCTGAAGAGAAATACTTTGCACATTTTGCTTCCTAAATGCGTTTGCCATTATAAGGTAATAGTTGGCACATTACCTCCTACCGTCATTTGTTGAACTAGTGACTAGCTGCTGTATAAATAAGTGTCCAAAGTAAACAAGACGACAGTTTAAGGGGTCACAAAACAGCTTTCCAATAAACTGCAGCAACAGACTTTTCTTTGACAACTTCAGGATCAAATCATCTGAAACCTATTTAACTTGCTTTATTCAAAGACAGCAAAAGATTCTCAATTCTTGCCAGGTCTAAATAAAATCTTTCCATTTACATAAGTGAACCTGACAGCCAAAGGTTTATACCTCAAGACTATTAAAGTGACGTTCAGTCCCTTGAAACAGATTTGAGATGTAAAGCACTGATGGCTTTCAAGACCTACAGTGTCTGAAACCACTTTTCAATTTTCGATGAACAATAGAGCGCTTTGGTGCTGGTTCCATAAGTGTATTTTTTGTCAAACTCATGGAGGCATGAGTGTGTGTTACAACTACAGGTAAAACCAAATCTGATTGAAGTCAAAGTTTGAGTGCTAAACCCCCATGCAGCTCCAGGAAACAAGCACCATATGACGGCAATTACAAGGTTGACGTCATGCAGAAGAAATTAGCCGTTTGCATCAACTTACTGCCAGAGCTGACAGAGAAGGATCAGATAACACTGCCACATCAGTCCATCTAAGCCGTGTCGGCGTGTGCATTCTGAAACCTGAAATATGTCCCTGCGCGGTAATGAAAAAGGCACAGTAAGAGGAATGAGCTTCCACACTATGGAATAAATCTCTGGGCCGGGAAATAATATGGATGTGTGCATCCAATAATCCACCCCAACCCTGCCTGTTAACCACTCCTGATCTTCTTCCTCCTCCTCCTCTTCTTCTTCCTCCCCCGCCCGGGTTTGTAAGGCTGGGGAAGCTGCAAGGACGAGGCCCCGCACTGTTTGCTCACAAACACGCCGTTCAGGAGGTTAGGGGCCCCGCTGATGAATTATTCAAGCGCTTCCATCAGCTCTGTTGAGGCTCCTGATAAAAGTCAGACGCTAAAATGGATCAGTCGATTAACCTGTTTACACGAAGCCAGGCTCTTGCCCCTCCCCCTCCCAGCTCTATTCTCCTCCTTGTTTCCAGCTCCCATCCCCCCATACCCCACTGTCTTCCCTCTGGTTGGCGATAAGTGCCTGACAGAACCTATCAAAGGGGCTCGGGGCCTGACAGACATGTGGCAATGCGACACACAGCCCCAGACACTGATGGATCATCCCACCACGCCAATCCGTTTTGCCGCCAATGCTGTCATTGACCAAGGGGAAGAGACAGACTTAATGGTTTAAATGCTGCATGTAGGATCTGAGGATTACTCATTCATCCAATCTTTATATTACTTCAGGCATTATTGTGATTGATCTGTGAAGCAATACGAGATATGCCTCTTGGATAAAGATAAGGACGCAATAAATGGCTAAATGACTTTTGCTCCGCTCTTGTAATTACTGTTCAGCAGTTCTGTCTTTGTAATCGTCACGTCAGAGGCAGAGCTTGTCAAAGTCTACCTTTAATCTTATCAAAAAGCTAACTTGAATTACATGACACCACTTGTAGATTTCCAATAAAATGGCTGAGACTGATTGTATAAATGGTGGCACATGGTTTCATTCATTCAGCACATATGCCTGCGCACTCCTGTTAGGTTTACAGTGAATGGGTTTTTGACTAATCTTACTGCTCTGATACAAAGAGCAGAGAGAATATAATAAAGATAGTAATCAGTAAACAACGCACAGAGAAATCAACTTCTGACCAGAATTGGACAATTTTCAGCTCCCTGACTAGTGCCCTTCCAAACAAAAACTCAAAAATCCAATTTATTTTTGATCAGTTAATGCAACACTCTTAAGCACAACACATTCATTCTTTGGAGTGGATCCTGTTACTGAGGGAAGAAGACTCTAAATTTAGCCATTTTCATAAATAATATGGTGTTTAACAGCTAAGTTAAGAAGATGTGAGATGTGAATAGCCATTTAAAGGGAAACTATGTTTTCAAATACATGTTGAGAGATGCCTTCAGTTCATTAAGGCTCATTTGGTCTTTTGGTAAAAGACCAAATGAGATTTTGAATAGTGCATCTAAAAAGCAAATTTTAGGTCTTATTGGACACGCGAGATTTAGAATATTGACAGTTTATTTGAAATCTCAGAGCTAAGAAAAAGATTGTAATTTTCCAAAGCAAGAATCTTCACATGTGAGCTTGGTACTCCATTTATGCCTGCATTTTGTCAACAAAACACTGCAACTTTGTGGTCGAAAAACTGGACATTTAGGGAATTACCACTATAGATACACAGAAACGTCGGCTTTACTACTACAGGCAACACAAACCATGCTAAATGCTAGTATATTATTAATTTTGAAATCCTTTTACGATTGTTTTATGATGCCAGATTTCTTGAAGGGAGGATATTTCACAGTGTGATGTCGCCTCTACATGATATGGTTATTATCATTCACAGGATAAATGATAGAAAAGACAAGAAATATTTGAATTCTGTTCTGATAATATAATTCTTACAAACAAGTTAAAATTGGCTAAAGTCTGTTTTGGCAGATCAAATAAACCCAAAAAAAGTTTATCTCTTAAAACTTATGGCAAAAAAAATTAAATGTCACATACCTGCTTGTGCATCTCTATGTTCAACCCATAAGACATCTCGTAGTACTGAAAAATAAAAAAGAAAGTATACATTACACAAAATGCGTGATATTTTCATGGTGTTGAACGTAACTAATAGGCTCTGCACAGCCACTAATCAATGTGATTGATCCCTGCACTAATCACATTATCACATGCTTTTGAACAGTGGGGATGGAAAAAAACCTTGAAAGGTGATGAACTAAGATCAGACCAGAAGAGAAGTTCTTTGAGCAGCTGACAGTGTGCAGCCGATAAATTGATTCCCCCCCCCCCTCAGCTGTTTGTAGTGTAGATCAGGGAGGAAAGGGTTAGATGCATTGATCACTATCTTAAGCCCTCAGATCTCCATGATGTCTGTTTACTTAGCGTAACGCGATTGCTCAACACTCTTGATATTTCCAGCCAGGTCAGTCCGTCTGGCTGGCTGAAATGTAATCCGTGGAGTCCAGAATTGGCAACCGGGGCAGAAATGGCTTTCCAGTCAGCGTCTATTTGATGAGGCCAATGCATTATTCAGTCCATTAGCTTCTTCGAAAATTACTCTCAAACAAGAGAGCCATTCTGTCTGAGATCAGAGTCTTACAGCCGTAGCGTAACCTGACACCCATCGCTGGCTGTGGGATACTTCCCAACATGTTTACCTAACCTCCTGGATGTCAGACGTACATGTTGTTTTCACAGGAAAAACAACAAAAAAAGTAGTTTAATTTAGGCCAGAATGTATTGGTTTAAATCGCCCCTGCTGTGTGTGTGAGTGTTTACCCGAGACAAGCGAGTACACATCCACAGGAAAACCTGCTCATTGCGTCATGTCTGGGCTCATTTCTTGCGTCAGTGGCACACCTATGTTTTTCTTAGAGGCTGCTTAAATAAAAGCTAATAATTAAAGATTATAAAGGAGGTTAGTGCAAAGATACAACCGCAACCCTGTTCCACAACCTCCATCTTGTTTACAGTGGCCTCCGTCAACAGTTCGCACCTAATTTATGGCCCTGCATATGTCTGAGCGTGGCGTCTCCAAGGAGAATAATCAGATCAGCACACACAGAGGGCAAAGCTGCAGTCAACCCCTTGGAGATCAGAGAGACGGGCTTTAATGAAGCCCACTGCCCATCAGGAAGAGCTCTCCCGTAACAACTAGCCGCCCCAAACCACTCCTCCTTCCCACCACCACCACCACCACCCTGAGGGGCTTTCACAGGCCCGTACCTGACACCCAGCCCGCCCTAACCACCACATGCAGGTGATCACAATAGCCTGCGTCGCTCCACCCTGACCAGATCTCCAACAAGCCTTGCAATTTGGTACCATAATTGCTCCCCATTGTAACGCAAGCTTACCATGACATAGTGGCGCTGCATCTCCGTTTTCTCATTGGCCAGTTTGTCATACTCCACCTTGAGACTGAAAACAGAAGACAAGGTGTCAATTTCAACCACTTCAGCACTCATTCACGCGTATCTACTCGTCAGATGAGGAATAGAGTGAAGGGGGGTGGAAAAAAAAACTGGCCATTTTTCATTGCAAGCCGTTTATTACTCTTAGCCTTCACAGACCAATACAGTAAACCGACATTCCTGTCATTTCTGTGATAATCATTACCTGTGATACTGGGCTTGGAGGAATTGAAACTCATCTTTAATTCTGTCACAAGACTCGGCGACTGTAAATTTGAAGCCAGGCTGGCCGGGCTGATGTGGAGCCTGAAAGCAGAAGGAGAGAGAAAAAAATCTCAGCAATCTGGTTTGGAAGTTTTATTCCACAAATTCTCTACTTCCAGGACATGAGCGTCTCCTCTGCAGTAAGACATTATACCACAAGCAGAGGTGGGCCCATACTTCACACCTCCAGCTGCTAATAACACCACATGAGTAGGCTTTCACACTGAATATGAATATAGAGCTACCACCTGTCTTTGCATGCACACAAGTCATGTGAGTAAAAGCATGTTAACATGCAAAACATCTGCACACTCAACAGGAACATGGGGATGACCTGCATTAAGAGTGGAAAATGGGCTTTGCAGGGGAGTTTGGCCTCCTTTTTTTTTTGCACAAATGCTCAAAGTACATAAGAGGCACGTCTTACCGGATGTCGGCCTTGTGGATACATCTTGAAATGTATCCTTTGTTTATGTCTCCAGTGTGCAGGTCCTTTGGCAAAATGGTCGAAATTTGGCTCACAGATACCAGTCTCAGCAGACAGGGGTGGGGTGAGGGGTGAGGGGAGGTCGTGGAAATTCTGTATTCGAGTGGGGAAAAGACGCAAATTAACCTACACATGTACAATAAACAACTTAATGCAGTTCCAAACAAGTCCACAGTTACTGCAGCAATTTTAAGTCGTGTAAAAAAGCAACACAATGATGACCTTATTCGGTTACGATTTTTTTTTTTTGTACACATACAAATATATATAAATTTATCACATATTGATAATTTAAAGTGATTCAATATAATTCATCTCAAGGTGGGACTTTTAAACACTGATCAGATCGGATTTTTTTTTTTTAATTGATGTTCGTCAAATGACCAGAAAGCCCGGGACTCACAGGACACCACCGACCGACGGCAGCTGGCTTTTCCGCCGACTTTGACTCTGTAAGGAGCCGCGAAGAGCCGCGCTGCGGAGCGCCCGCCCCAAGAAGACACATTCAAATACGCTGAAACAATAATCAACAGCTGTGAAAAATACATACCCAAACGTGCGTCCTAATCGTCGATCCGACTGTTGTTTCCCCAAAGAGAGAGGAAGAGTGAGGGGGGGGGGGGAACAAAAAACAAAAAACCTCGCACGCACAGAACGGTATAATTCAGGCGTTTAATCCCTCGTAATGTGGACGCAGATCTCGACAAGCATCCTCCGCTCTCTCCAGAACGCACCCAGCCAGACTAGACCAGACTGGAGGGAGCAGTTGAGAGAAAATTTCGTGCGGTCGGGCTCGATTAAACTACTTTATTCTTCGGCGTTGAACCTCCGAGGAATGCGCTCCTTACGCGGCTGGTTAATCCTTTCCAAAAAAGAAAAAAATATATACATATAGGCTTCCAAAAAAAATCTCTCCTACGAGTCGAAGAGGTTCTTTAAACGCGTAACACGGTACTCTCCACAATCTCGCATTTCCCCCCCAGTTGTCCAGCTTACCCCCGGTTGCCACACACAGGCAGCAGGGCTGAACTGCCGTGGAAGCGTCTATCTGTCCAATCGCATTACTCGGAAGGAATATGGCCACATCTGCCTATCGGAGAGCGGCGGGCCCCACGTGGGGTGCACTGATACATGACATCATCCCGCGGATCCACAAGGCATCAGCCGAGCCGTCCCACAGTGTTCGACAGCAGCAGCACGCACTGATGTCCCGACGATCATCTCCAAATGCCACGGAGACTGCAAAAATACCACTTCCGCGCTTCATTAGGGGATGCTTGCTTGTTTTTCTGTGGATAAAATTATTTTAATTATTTCTTAATGGGGGAGAAGGGGGAGACCACCAAGATAACTTGAAACGGGGGGAAGGGGGGGACAAGATGATGCGCCCTGCAACAAGCATTCTTCAATTTTTAGCCGCCATACAAGGAAACGGGCTATATTAACACGAAGTGATGTTACTGTGAAATATCCAAAGTGAAAGCCCCCCCTTCAAGAAATCCGGCTTTAATCCGCCCCTTAATGCACGTGCCCCGTGAAGGGCACGATAATGACCAATCGATCGTCGACGTTCGCCAAACTAAAGCCATAAATTTCGACTTTAAGCGGCTCGTGATTGTTGCACAACATGTCCGCGCCCCTACCTATCAGCATTTGGGTGATAGCTACACAGCGGGAGGGGAGAGAGGAGAGGAGATGATTGCCTTTGTGTGATATGAACATCAGCCATGTCTGAGCACTGCCTTGTTTTGAAGCTCGGCTCCTGCCCCACGTGGGGAACTCCTCTGCGGCTTTAAGACCTCTCGACCAATAGCGGCGCGGTGCACTTACTCGGCGGCCTCCCATTGGTCCGCCGGCGCCGAACCTGTCATTCTCGGTGCGGGGTTGTCAATCAATACCACGCGGGGTCAAGCGCTGACAAATGCCTGTGCTCCCCGGTCCTCTGCCTGTGAATAGAGCCTGGAATGGCTGCTTAATTAGCTTCGAATGGCTTTTCTCTCCAGTTCAAACAATCTGTTACCACCACGTGGTAATGAGAGCCTACATTAAACAAAGGAAGAAAGGAAGCATGCAAGCAGTTGTAACATTACAACCTGTAGTTTTCCTTTACATATGGGTCTATGTAAAAAGCAGACAAAAGGATGTTGTTGATCACAAAAGCAAATCGACCCGTTCTAACAGTAGGCATGATTTCAATGTTATGTTTAATTGAAGAAACAGCGTTCCAGTAACATGACCAAAAAAATACACTACTTGTCTTTAGCAGTGCTAATAGGAGAGAGAGCCTTATCCCTACATACTTATGCTATGGTCATTATGTTTTATCATAACGAGTCATGTGATGGTTAAGTAAGTCAGTAGCAGGTTTTACTTGAAGTGTCAGAGCCAGCTCAAAGCAAAAGCAAACTAAGCGGCTGCTTACACCAGCAGGGGGCCTCCAGGAGCAGTGGGATAGTCAAAGTCCTACAAAAGCAACTTTATAAGAGTAAAATAAGGAAATAAGTTTGCAGGTCTTTACCCCCATGTTGTATCTAGGGAGAGGGTAAATCATAGATGATGAATAGAGCATTGTCTCCTCATCTTCCTGCTCCTCCTACTTCCATCTCATACCCATAAAGAATGACCTATCAGATATTCATGAAATATGCAAATAAATGTTTATAAAATGCTCAAACCTCATGTGTATTACACTGCTTTCATATTTATTTATTTTGGTTCTGATCGCATTAGGGCAGGGTGGCTTTTCTGATTTATGAACATTTTAAGTGAAGTCTTGCTGGGAAGATTGTTTATCGGAGTCAATTAATTCCAGTAGGCTATGAGTAGATTAGAAAACAAATATTTTGTCAAAGCAGGTGAGTGCCAGACATCCTGCAATAAGGGCACCTTTTTGTTGAAATAACCAAAATGGCAAAGGTACAGCATGGTGAAGAGATAAGTAACCAGCATGCATTGTGCTTGGTAACTTTCCTACTCTACTTATGTAATGCGTAGAGTTGGTATTTACGACATGCCAACAACTCATGAGATCTAGGAATCAATTTGTCAGTTGTTCAGTCATTTAATACATTAGATAGTTTGATGATATGCAAACTGAGAGACTGTCTGGGGCCCCCACATCGGCAGAGACCTCAAACGAGCACCAGACATTTTCAAAGATATCTGCAAAAGCAAGTTTAAAATAGCAAATATAAGTGTCACTTAAGCAAAATGAGCATTTTGTTTGATAACTTTCTTCCTCTGCATAGTCAGAACTAACTTCTGCGCTGCAGGTGCCACAAATATGCTATCCTAGTAGCCTGCTATCACAAGTGGTATCACTGGTGAATCATTTCATGCCAACATGACACGTGTGTTTAACGTGGGTGGATTACCAGAGTAGCCAGGATTATTCATGTGGTTTTAGAGTGAAATCAGGATGCATGAGTTTTTAGATGGCATAATTAGTGAAATCTCATATCTTTAAATGGAACTCACGTTTTCTGTCGTTATTTCTGCAGCTGAATGAAAATTATGGCATCCAACTGTTTGGGAACAAAACTTGCAACAAGTCCATAAGAAGAACAAATACTGAAAGAGTGTGTGACAGTCCAGAACATCATATTACGTGAATATCAATGAGTATACATTTATTATGAGCAGCAAATTTGAATGGTTAATTAATTATTATTGTTTATAACAGATTTAAATATATATTACTGGAAGGTCCAAAAATCAAATCACTTTTAGAACTCCATGTAATGTTGCCCTGAATGGCAAATCTTTTCTTTAGTGTGCATTAGATAGATATGATCATATATATTTTTTAGAAAGTTAAAAAAAACAGACTAAAACATTTTTAAAGAATTTTTTTTCTCATTCTAGTGGCCTTTATTGATGACAAACAGACAGGAAGTTGAAAGAGCAAAAAGGGAGAAAGCTGTCCAGAAAAGGTCCAAGGCTGGGAAACAGACCCTGGCTATTAGACAAAGACCAATAGCCTTCAGTAACCTGAATTGAAAGGTTACCAATTGAAAGTAATAAAAAAAAAAATGGAATAGCTTTTTTTGTCTATTAGTAGAAGAAGGTTTTTGTGAATCTTAAACAGATTTTTGCTAATAGTCACCCTTGATGCAAAAACAGCCATATCGGATATTAATGTGGCAATGGTGTGCATGTTGTCCTTGTACTAGAAGTATCTTATGAGCTCTGAGTCAGTCAACAATGTTTACATTTATTTTTGAGTGCTTGTCATGTCCTGCTCTTGCTCTTATCAGAAGCAATTCATAATCAAAGATAATAAACCAGCTGAAGGGAATGTGATGCTCTGTACACAGGTCCTGTACAACACAGAACAATATTATGGCCATGTCAGTGAAACAGTTTTAAACTAATACCACCAAACTGGGTTGCATAAAATTACTTAAGGGAAAAAAAAAAAGTCAGCCATGTTTCACATTGGCACAGCAGCAGATTTGGGGCGAATGCTAAGTTCATTATGTCACACTGAGGTCTGAGATTGCCCAGCAGTCGTCTTACTTGTCATTCTTGTCAGCCACCTTAAGGATGTGGGATAATTGTGTTATTTCCAAAAGTATGGGGGCAAGTCTGTGAGAAACTCAAGCACACACAAGAGCCGCCGGGCTAATCTCAGCCAGGCACCCCCTCATGCTTTTCAATAGAGAGTCCTTGGATTAAAGACAACAAAAGGGGCCAAACCCCTGGGAGAAAGGGCCCCTCCACCCACTGAGACCCTCACACTGTTTATTTACAAGGAAACCCCAGCCTGAGTCTAACTCCCACCCTAAGGCATTGCACTATAGGTCTGTTTGCAGAGGTGGCTCTAATTCCTAACAGAGCAAGGATTGTCCTTGGTTTTGCTACTTTGAACTTACTACAAATTCACTTTTCACTCAGCTGAAATGTAGCTGGTGTGAAAATATTGTGTCTGCCACAGAACAATCACTGTGGGGTCAAATTATTCAAATGTAGGAATAATTTCAAAATCCTACAAAAATCTGTTTTGAAAAATTGGCACTGATTGAATTCTCCTGTTCCAGCTCCACAAACAAGTCCCACATCAACATTAGCATGGAGCTATTTTTCACCATTTTAATGGTAGTATTTGCACAGTCTCGGCTCATTAAAGCAACTTTTTTTTTCTTCTAAACTACTTACCGATATTTCTCTCCTGCATGGTTTATGTTGTGTTTACAAAACAAAAAAACAAGCTCCCTGCTACAGCAGATTGCTGGGGTTCAGGCTTATAATACAGCAACTCACATGCCTGAGTACCGGTGGACTGTTTTCATGAAGATTTGCAGACTTATACTGTACGTTCACAAATAAACACTGTGTATCGCTGCCACGTCATTCACAGGCGAGAGGCAAAAATGTACAAAAACAGGCACACACATTCCATGCAACAAAGAGCCCACAGTATGTGGTGGAAAGATGAATTGCCTGTTCTGTTTTAATCAGGATGAGTCATCAGACTGTAATCAATGAAAACAGGATGAGAGTCCTTATCAAAGGAGAAAAAAATGCAGATATGAGCAGTGCCGTAAAACAAAAAGAGGCTTTTGGCAGCGATCTGAAGCTGCAAATAGCCCTAAGCTGAGGGGGACACAGCCAAATGATACAATGAAAATTAATATCCTGCAATCAACAACTGCCTCTGATAAGTACTGACAATAAGAACAATACATGCACAAATTTCAGTTCCAAAAGTCACTTCCTTGTGTAAATGTTTAATCTTTTCTCACACGGAGTGGTAAAAATAACTTAATTTATGGTTTTCATATCTGTGAAGAATGACATATGGTAATAATAAAAATGCAAAACATCTAAAATTGAAGACTGAGTTCCTTTGCTAAACATGCTCCTCTTTTCTCTCTAAAAGTCTGGAAGTTTTCTCTATTTTTCTTAATAAATATGTAGTTTTCTTATGTATTAGTTTACTTAATTTTCTTAAATTAGATATTTTTGTTTCCCCATTTCAAAGAAATGGGGAAACTTTGAACCACATGGAGGTCAAACATGGCTCAAAAAACAAAAACAGACATATTGCTAGATCATCAAATCATATATATGAAATGTGTCTGTCAAGATGATATAAGCACTGAATTAATGGAAATTTTTCAGCAATAATACTTTAATCAAAAAGATGTAATAAATACAAGGAAGTAATAATTAACCAAACCACTGCTATGCGTGTTGGTTTTGGTTTATCATAGTCATAAAAATAGTTGACATAAAGTGATAGCACTTTGTTTACACCCAGGAAGCCACACAGTGATTAAAAAACAAAGATTCAGAGTGACAATAAAAGTCTAAAACAGTCAGGCGTTTGTTTGGTAATCATTTCATCTTCACAGCAATCGCAACGTCCTCGTCTTTCCGTTTGGTCAAATAAATCACAGCGTTTCAAATCGACAAATTGATTTGTAGCGTTTAGTGGAGTGAAAGCCTGCAGGAGCACGCTGGAGACTAAAACACAGAAGCCTCACAAGTAGCTCTTTGTGTGCAGTCTGAAACATATTTTTGTGCAGACTGTCTTTTAACCCGGCAGACTTTTTCTCCTCTGTAATATTGTCATCTATATGTGTTGTTGTTGTTCTGTGCAGAGCAAATAGCAGAAGGGCTTCTAGCTTGATTCTTAGCCACTTAAATTCGACTGCTATTTTCAGCAAAGTGATGCTGGCAGACAGTCGTCCTTCTTAACTTGTTTTTTCCCTCTTACTCTCCACACTGTATAATCAAAACTCAAAGCTGCCTGCTGAACAGACCCTTAACTCTTCTGCATTACATCTGTTTTCATAACACTGACAGATCAGACCTAGGTAAAGTCTGTTTTGTCTGTGTGGTGAATTAGTCCGGAGAATCTACTTCTTAGACGTGCAAAGATTGTGAAAAGACTCAATGACATTAAACTGATCAGAGGATCAAGCTGTACCAGTTAATTGAAAGGACCTTGAGCTGCACAACAAAGATGTTGTTACTCTAATCCCGTTTCCTAAATGGCCAATGTGATTAAAAAGATTCTTTGGGCCTAAATTCAGTTTTGATTCATGATTACATTCACATGGCATGGGAATGACTTCACATGACTGTCTCGAATGAAAATTTGTTGTCAGGGCTACGACCCAAGCAGGAAAAGTGCTCCTTCTATTAAAGTCAGCGGCTGAGAATTGCTTAGCTAAGTGTCGCATGATGTCGAGCGTTATGTTCCCGTTCATCAAACGGCGATGTCGGCTAAGGCGAGATCCTTGTCAGTGAGGAATGTGCAGCGCTTTTGTATGGCTGTTGTATGGTAACCAGACAGCTTTAACTTACTCTATAAACGACAACGGGAGATGGATCATATTTCACAAATCTCCCTATGAGAGCACAAGCCTCTGTCATCATGTATGCAAGCCTTTCACCACTTCTGCATCACTGAGGAGCCTTTCATATTCCATGGGACACAGTGCTATAGCTGTACTCCTCCAGTCCAAATTGACTCCACAAGTGCTCCTATACCTGCTGACTGACACATGCTCACTGAAAATGATTCCCTCACTAGTGGCTGGCACTGCTTCTTGCTCTGGAAGTGTGCTTGATTCCATTATTAAGCTGAAAAAGAGAGAGGGAGTGAGTGGAAGGAGAGGGGGTGGAAGGGGAAAAAAAGCTAGACTTGGTTGAGGAGAATAATGGACATCTGAGGAAGTTATCAGGGCAGGGTAGAGTGTGGATACTGCCTGACAGCAGATCAGAGAGCTCCTCCAACTGGAACCTCTGCTTATAAGCCTGGCAGAGCCGCGCCCAGGAGTCAGCCAGGATGATAAGATCTGTGGTATTATTGGACAGGTCCGAACAGCAGCATCTATCAAGGTTATATCATGTCTACATCTTTATATCAGCATCAACCGCTGCTGCGCTGAAAACAGAATACAAATATTACGCCCCAAAAATCACAATCATATAGGAGGTTTTAAATGTGGATCTGATTTTAATGGAGACATTTATTTACTTATTTTTTGCAAAGAGAGAAAATAGTGAACTTTATTCATTTTTAAATCAGATTTGCACAGAGCACAGAAAATAATGATCTCTGTCTCATCAATAAAAGCAAAAACATGCAAAAAGTCAACTTGATAATGTAGGAAATGTAAATGTATAAACAGTTTTTGTCATGTTTGTGATGCTAGCATTTTCTATTTAAGGATAACCATTAATAAAACTGTCCACCCACTCTAATAATTTATATTATTAGAGTTACTTGTGACTCTTTTACACGAGTAAAATATATTCTGGTATATCGCAAGGGTCACTGTTCAGTCACCTTTATCCTAAAAATGGACACAGAAGGGTTAAAGAATTACAGAGAAGGAAAAGCGGCGCGAGAAAGCGAGACCAAATCAACAAATTAAAGACTGTCCTGTGAGAGCCTAAGCCTCTTATTTTTATTTCAAATGAGGATAGAAATTGACTTCCTTATTGAATCTAATTATTAGCCGGTGCCCTCCAAAAGTCTCCTGAAATTGCCTGGAGCAGTCAGACTATTAGCATAAACACCACCACTGGCAAGCTTAAAACAAATGGCATATTTAGTCAGTGTTAATGGGATTAAAATATGCCGGATTCAGGAGTGGTTCACCTAACAGCGAACATCACATCATCATTATGTATGTCCTGACTTCTCAGCTTCCACTCTTTTTGTTTGCATTTAATTTCTCTGCACCTCTTCTCCCATCCTTTCAAGCTGGTCTTCGTTATTCAACAGATTGTGTTCAATCTTGATCCCAAAAAAATCCCAGACAATCATAAATAATAAAGGATTACACCGATCTGAAAAGCTGGTGCCTTGCCTACGGCAGTGAACACACAGAGATATAATAGTTGCCCGTCTGTGCACCAGCTTGGTAAGAAGAAAGGGTAAACAAAGAGCATAGTGTACCTGATGAAGCTTTCTCCTCTCTCGGCTCTTTGGCCAGAGTGCATGAAAGGCTTTGGATGGCTCTCCTCCCCCCTGCAGATTCCACTGGCTCACTTCATAAGATTTTTTGATTAGGGAGGTGTGAGAACCACAGACTGACAAGGTGCGTCTGTCAGGACTCTAACAAGCCTTGGGATTATCTCTCTATCGGGGGTCCAGCAGTACTGAGATGCAGTTTACAGTATCCTCCATGCTCAGAGCATAACTGTACAGAGGAGCTGTCTAATCCAGACTGACCTTGCTAAAATATTTACACCTTTTGAGCTTCTCCATGTTTTCTTACATAAATCATAAACTCTTTAGTTATTGTGGTGTGAAAAGGAAAGGATACATGGTTTTTACACATTTTTCAGATAAAAATGGGAAGTAGGGTATGCATTTGCATTTATGCTGATAACGCAATATAGACAACATTCAGAAATTATCAAATTATGCCCGTGTGCAACTTAATCTAAGGGTGTTTTCACACCAGATAGTCCAGTAGACTTGGTTTGATTTGTTACATTTTAAGCTGGTGTGGTTGGCTTTCATACCACAATGTGTCAAATGGACCAAACCCTTTGAGCAACCTGTTCCCCTCCTGGCCTGTGGTGGCGCTGCACCAAGACCTCCTGAAGGAAATGACACAAAAACCTCCAACAAAGACTTTCTTCTTTACAAAATGTAAACAGAAACTGAATAGCATCAGATTTGAGTAGTTTTAAGAGTCCTAGATTTTTAGGCAATCCAGAATCTGTATCAGAGTTCGATTAAACATTCACACGTCCCCAAATGAACTCTGAGCTGTAAATGCACTCTTGATAGTTAGAGGACTTTCTGATTGTAAAGAATAAAGTGTTATCAGAGTAATGAAGTCTAAAAATGGATGCCACACTTTTCAGATTCATATTTGTAAAAACAAGTACTAAAAAGCTTTTCCTTCCACTGTAAAATAGTCTACTTCAACTTGTTGGTCTACCAGAAAAAACTCATTGATGGTTCGAGTTGTAATATGACAAAAAGTGACAAAGTTTAGGGAGTCACTCCAACACATTTGAGTGCCCAGAAAGACTGATTCATATGAATACACCTCCAGCATCAATCGCCCTTCTCATTTTGAGGATATTGATCGTGCTACCAGAGATCTCACAGGGGTCAATCAATTCATTTTGAGGTGATATGATCTGCATTAATGGATCGAGTTTATAAATCAGTGAAAGATGGATTTTACGACTTCCATCATCTATTCAGTAGCCTGGATGCCTCAAATTAACTGTGTTGTGATTTGAGTAGTTTAAAACTCCGCTCATCACACACACTGTTCCTACAAACCTCTACATAGAATACACATCACTGCACAGCTGTATGTATTGCGTAACTCCATCTTTTAATTGGAAAAAAAAAACAACTTAGCTTGGTTTACTTCTGCAACTTTACAGCCTGTGCAGACGGTGAAAAATGACCTTACGGCTTCTCATCCATCCCATCTGGGGAGCCCTTATTACGGCACAAGATTTATATATGTAAATGCAGAGAGAGCAAAATCAAGATAATAAATAGAGTTGGGTTCTGCAGCAGGGAGGAGACAAAAGATAGAGCAGAGGCATAATGAGCTCTGTTTATGTGCAGTGTTGCTTGGCCTGTTGACAGCAGATAATGAAGTTACAGTTAGTGGGGGGATCTGCTGGCACTAATTAAGCTCACTGTCATTAGCAGCATTAGAAACACGAGGCACTGCCTCAGAAATGGGAGGTGCTAACAGGAAAATTCATGTCAGCACCAGCAAGTCCAAAAACACAAGCAGCTGTATGCATGAGTTTGATATGCAAAAACCTCTGGAACATTTTTGCATGTTGCCATTTTCTCACAATATATATTTTACTGGACTGTTATGCTAATTGTAAGGCTGATTGATTTAGTTACCCTGTAAGCTCCCATATCATAATCTTGCCACCAATTATTGGAAGGTGTGTTCAATATGATTAATGCTAGTTTTCAGTAGCTCACAATGTTTTGCATGTTTCTACAATTTTAGTTTAATCTGATTTAAGTTGTATCCTCTATATGGTTTGAAGCAAACTAAAAAATGGACAGCATGTGTTTTTCTTTAAAGAAGTATTTGATCTTCTTGTGACATTTTCATAAAAACCATATTTTGTGGCGTGCACAAACAATAGCAGCCATAACCATAAAAACATATTTTACAGTTTTGTGCTACTTTGTGTGGGTCTGTCACAAAAATCCCTTTAAAGTAATTTCAAATTTATATCTTTGGCGTGACAAAATGTGAAACGATTTAAATACTTTTGAAACCCAGTCGCGTCTGTTCTGCACTGATGGCGCTTCAAAAATTTCCATTAAACTTTCATTTTTCAGAATGAGCTAAAAATAACTTGCTTCTGTTTCATTTCACACAAATATCTATCTCTACACGAAAGAATGCACGTGAGGACGTGCCGCAAGATTTAAACATGACGCAGTAGCTTTGAAGCATCTAAAATCGCCGTTTATGTTAAACACCGTATACAGGAAATATTTTCCCTCTAAGTGAAGCTACAGTGTGAACTGGCTTGTGCAGAAGCCACAGCTCTGACATCTGGATATGTGGCATTCACCACTGAGCTGTTAGAAAGTGGGAGAGCTCGATTGACTGTCACAGAGTCAGAGCGGAGCTCAGTGAGTGCCATCCTAACCACAGCTCCATCGCAGCCTGTAATCCAACTCACCACCGAAGCCGCTGCTGCTGGCTGCCTGCACAGACCCAAGCCTCACTGTTTGTTTATGCAGCACGTAGACCGGGCCATTAAAAGTGGGAAGCCTGTCAAAAATAAAAAGAGACTTTTCATGTTTGAGGGCTGCAATTGTGGCTCTTGTGTGATGTTTTTCCTCCACACTGACCCCTTTACTTTGAGGTCGGGAAGCCGCTTAAGCCTGGCCCCGTGGAGCCAGCCATTTGCCAGGCCAGGCCAAATGCAGTATTTTTGAATGTGGTTGTGTAGCGCTGGGGGTTGGAGCGGTGACTCTGGCAGAGACGCTCCAGTAGCGTGCAGTGATGGCCTACACATCATTATAACGTCTCCTTGGGCAAAACAAAGCCAAAGATTTTAAATATATTCCTACATTTTCTTTACTTGGTCTAATTTTCCTCGACTTGTCTGGCTAAAAACACTCAACACCTCAAGGCTCAAAGTTAACCACGCACCACGCCGAGTAAAGATAGAGTTCTAGTAATTGAAAAACAGGACTTTTCCTTAGTCTTCTGTATTGCTTTCGCTCTCCAGAAGCTGCTTACAAATGATACAAGCAGTTTAAGACATCTATTCCCAGCTCAAAACGATTCAAATAATAAAAGCAGCAAAGGGAAAATGTGGAAATTTGCTATGTAGTTAACTTGTGACAGCCACCAATTAGGTTTATGATTCGGGCGCCTCTGGGCCACTGTCGCCAGGCCTCAGTCTCCCTCTGATGTCATTACACAAATCTGCAGCAGTCTGACAGAGCAGAAAGGGCCACACTGCAGGACACAGGAGGGAGGGAAGCAGAAGAAAAGGTGGCTCGGCTCTTCTCCTCCGATAGCAGCGGATAAGCCTGCCGAGGGGCCTCTTATCTCATCTGCACGTCCCGTGTAAATGTAAGTTTTAGTCTGGCAGATTACATCAGCTGAGGCTGCGAGGGACAGAGTCTGGCAGCCGGGGGACCTCCATGACTCCCTTCATGCGACAAACGTGTCCCCTCCACCCTTCGTGAACTAACAAAGCCGGAACAGGATGTACCGTGGGAGACAGCTCCTCTCAGTTAAAGTGAGTCCCCCAGAGAAACTGGAATTAAAGCTGCCATCTTCCATTTCGTTCTGCAGCTCACCCCTCGGCATTTGCTTTCGCTGTTGGCTGCGAGAATAGTGATATTAGTGGACAGCACGCCTCAGTTTTGATAAAAGTCTGCGTTGCAGCTGTGTGGAGGTGTGTCCTGACGAGAGAAGCACACAGCATCTGACAAGCAGGCTCCTCTGTGGTCCAGAGGCCACAAAAATGCCATGTGACTGTATGAGGTTCATTTTAGGATACATAAACACACCCTCTGTGTTTGTCTAAAAAACCTCCCCGACCATATACTGTATGTACAGCACATTCCAGCCACACAGATAGACAGACAGACAGACAGGCTTACAGACAAGCCACATCTGGTGAGCGACCCACAGAAGGCCTTCGCCCCGTTCCTCCTCCTCCTCTCCACTGTCATCCCACCCAGGGAGGGGAAGTGGTGAGGTTGCAGCGGTTGGTCTGACGGGGCCAGCTGTGGGACCACAGACCTCTGAGGGGTGCAGGGAGGGATCCAGAAGCCTTATTACAGACCCAGCTTCACACTGGGCCTCACAAACAACTACCTCACAGCCAGCGGCGGGCACCGAGCAGCAACACTGCAGGATTTGTCCTTTAACAGCGTCAGAATGAGAGCCTGTGTCTTACTGAAAGGTTCAAACAAGCACAGCATGTTCTTTAATGGGATAATAAAGACTCACAGTGCCTTGCAAATACTTTTCATTCCCCTTGAACCTTTTTCAATGTGTTGTCAAATTAAACTCCACACTTCAATGTTTTTTATTGGGATTTTATTTGTTAGACCAACAAACACAAAGTAGAATCAGTGCAAAAAAAAAAAAAAATCAATTTGGCCTCATTTCTAGTGCAAATATCTTGAAATAAGACAAAACTAACTTACAAGTAGCTTTTCAGCAAAATGTGCAAGCTTGTTTTAAGTCAAGGATTCCTTGAAAAATATTTGATCTGCTGGCAGATTATTTCGCTAATAACATGGGAAAAAATGTTTTAAGTGAAATAATCTGTTAGTGGAATTAGTTTTTTTTCATACCATGCATAGTTATACTATTCTAATTCACAATAATGCACTGATTTATGTTTTTCTATTACACCAAACCCCAGTAAAAAAAGATTGAATGCTGTGAGCATAGCCTGACCGAATGCAAACAAAGATCCAGGCATTTTTAGTCACCAAAGTGACAAACTCAGAGCAGCGATAGAGATACTGAATAACCCTGGCACTTTTGGGGTGGATTGCTATTGTGCCACAGTCAGCTGCCAACTCATATCAGCTGAAGGCGACTGTTGCTGAACTGCACCGTCAGCTGGATCACAGGACAGGAAGTTTGAGAGTGATGAAGTCACTGTTTTGCCTCGCTCCCCAGGGCGGTGATTTGTGAGCTAATCTGGTGCTGTCTCCCCAGATTCCAGGTCTTTCTCTGGCCCTGCAGGAGGCTGCTAATGGGACAGTGGGTTGGAGCAACCATACAGCCCAGAGTGACAGGAACACACATGAAAAGACAAAGAACAATGTTGACATTGACTCTGCTGTCACTTCTCCGCATGTGCACACACATACAAGCAAGGATGCAGAGCATTGCGCACACACTTGGACAGAAGCAAATGCAGAATAAATTACGCACCGCATGTATAACCTTGGCTATTTGCAATTTGTCATGCAGCCTAGGAAAGATAATTGAGGCAACCTCACAGTATGCAAATGGAATGATAATCAGCTTTGCTATACTCCCAAACACATGCAAAGAGAGAGAAAAAAAACAGTTACATTGTTAGCAATTTCTAATAGAGGACACCTATTGACCTATTTTCTCTTGGAAAGCAATTTGTCCCTCCAAAATAAAACTAATAGGTGGCAAGATGAATGGATTAGAGTGGGCTAGGCTGGGCGCACTATGCCATGAGGCACTAAATCACCAGATTATTAGTTTTATGAGCCAAGCCCATGAGAGAATGATTGCTAATGTTCCCAGAGTAACCAAGGGAAATAAAGGTAATGGAGCAATTTATAAATTCTGATTGGTATACATAGAGAACTTCCAGCCCATCTCTTTTGTTATTTTACTGCTCTCGATAAAATACGCCCCAAGCCACACAAACACTGTGGCCAGCTATCAAAATCAATACAATCACAGGGCTGCGAGTGCTGCCTCTGCTTCTCGGTTATTTTTAGTGCATTGCAGTCTGACCCGCAGTTATAAATCAAAACCATGTGGAAAGGGGAAAAAAAAGGAAGAAAAAAAAAGAAAACCAACACCAGCTTCCTTTTTTTCTCCTTTTCTTAATTCAGACCGTCTGGAAGACATACGGGAGACGATTCACCCCCAGCGCTCTGAACACTCAAGATGTGTGTTTACAGATGAAGACAAGCTCGGTTTGAAATCATGCATCACAATTTGTCAGACAGACGGACGGATGGAGGGAAGACAGGCGGGCAGGTGTTGGGTTTAAATACTCCCAGCTTAGATGAATAACCATCTTTCACTCATCCTGTTTTCGTAGCCACACAACTTTCCATCATACAAACCCCAATCCCTAATTTCCACCTCTTCACAGCTCTCTGATGTCTAAATTGTAAGTTGCACAAACTTCAAATGTATTCTAAAATGTGCTGCAGATGTAGGTGCCTCTCATGTGGCTCATGAAAGGAGAGTTTTATCTGGTTGGGGGGGAGAGGCTTGTTGCTTTGCCACCACAGCCTGACTCCCTCGTTTTTTACGTCGTGGTGGGTGGTCCCGACATCTTCTCATGTCCGTTTGTTATGATGGTAAACAGCACACATCCTACAGCATTTTTCCTCCCCACTTTAGCTTGTTTTAAATAAATCACCTAATTGGTGTTCATTTAGGACATGAGCAGCTAAAATTTCCAATAGAATTCAATTGGTTTCAGTGCTGACGTACGCATTAGTGGCAAGGTGAGAGGAAGAGAAAAGAAGTGTTAAGAACAACACCCAGTGTCTAAAAAATATTTACATTCTTATCACGTATCTTATTAGTATTTTATGTGATAGACTATTACAAAGTAGTTCACAACTATGAATTTATATGATACATGCTTTACAAATATTTGCTATAAATGAAAATCTGAAAAGTGTTACATGCATTTGTATTCATGCCTTTTAATTCTGATGTTTAAAATAAAATCCAAAGAGACCAGAAATCGTCAAGTTGTGTAAATAAACCCAGTTTTTGCATGAGGGTTTTTTTTTATAGAACAGTAGCGTTTTTACATCATGAAGGTAAAGGAACGGAGCAGGCAGGTCAAGTATAACGTTTTTGATAAAGTTTGAACCAGGTTAAGAAATAAAACAATACCTCCACCTTTGAACATCTCCCACAGCACTGCTCAATTCATCATCTGGGCGGAGAAAGAGTGTTTGACAACCGCAAACCTACAAGCCTAAAGCATTGACCAAAACGGCAATGGTAACCCTGGAGGAGCTGCAGAGATTCACAGTTAAAGCAGGAGATTTATAACACTAAACATCTGACATAAAATAGTGACCAAAAAAAAAAAAGGTAAAGGAAGCCAAGAAAAACGTTCCATTTGTGGTCTACTATCCATGGGCTGCATTGAACATGTGAACGAAAAGGCTCTGGTCAGATGGGACCAGAATGTAACTTTGCAAAAATCCTTAATTTGTAGGAAAAAGCATCTCATTGCTCTTTAAATACACCCTCCCCAAGTGAAATATTTTATGGCGATATCCTGCTGTGAGGATACTTGTTTTCAGCAGGGGAAGGGAAGCTGGTCAGAATTAATGGGAAGATGGTTGTAGCTTCAAACAGGGAAATTTGGGAAGAAAACCTTTTAGAAGCTGCAAAACACCGGGGCGGATGTTCCCCTTCAAGCATTCATAAAGCTTGCAGTTAGAATTTCACAAAATGGTAAAAAGTTCATTGGGTGTGAATACTTGAAGATGGTGGCAGTGCCTCCAGTCGTCCTCAAGCCCCAAGCAGCTCGTCTGTCAGTGCATCTGTGACAGATTTGCTCTGCCGGAGCTTTCTGCAGCCAAGAGGAACTGATATCTTTGAAAGAGTAGACGCTGTAAACACACACACATATGCACACGCATGCATACACACTACTTGACCTTTAAAGAGCAGGGCTGCTGACATCTCGCAAACTCTGATTGTAAGTGAAAATCTTCTCATATGCTTCTTTTCCACCCACTTCTTGTTTTTCCTTGGTGAAGCTACATTGCTCACTTGTGTTTTCACTTCCTCGTCCTACAGGTATGAAGTAACAGTGTGACCTCTGACAGCAGGATCTGTTGAGACTTGTCGAGGAAAGGAAAATGTGTCTTTTAGATGCTTTATATTCTTTTGTGAGTGGGCGATTCAGCAGAAATGACTTGCTGCTGCTTTTGGAGGGCTATAGGTGTGACATTTTTAAAGGCTTCCTGCTTCATTCCTTCAGCCCTCTCCCACAGAAAGGGTGTTTTTGGGTCACACTGCTGGTTCATTGTCACCCCACATTTCCTGTTGTGAAATGGTGCAACGCCCTTCGCAGAGCGAAACGGATCTTAGCAAATCATGAGCGGAAACTCATTTGGATGAAAGTTTGTCCTGCGGTGTAAACGTTCACCTCCAGAGCTCTAGTCTGTAGCTTTGTGGTATCATTGTTAATCAAAGCAGGTTTGTTAAGCAATTCGTGTTCGACATGTAACAGCGTTTTAATTTAATACACACTTTAAAGAACAACCAACTGCAGGATTGGGGCTCAGATGTGGATGCTGATTTTCCAGCAAATTGACTCTGCCGCAGTTTTCGTGCTGATTCTCAAAGAGAAAAGCAGCAGCAACAAATTCTGTGATCCCACAGTCTCTGTACAATGTGGTTAGGTTTTATCCAAACGCGACAAAGCCTGGAATAATTCTTGTCTTTCTTCCATCAGCCTTCCAGCAGCTGGAAGCCGTCAAGGGAAGCCACCCCAAGCAAAATGTTATTCCAGCTTGTTAGTGTTTGAAGTCGCAGTGAGCTGGGTTGCAGAAGCTGCTGCCTGCGGTTTATGGCTTGTTGGGCTGCTCAAGATATGGAGTCTCACTTTCCAACTCAGGATGTCTCTCTGCCATTGAAGCCACAACTGTAGCTGCATGATAACACAAGCCCGTCTAGAAGAAAGGACTTCAGAATCGACGCGTAGTCTTAGCTAAGTGAGTGACAGCCCTGGAGTTTGTGTGGTAGCATGTGTGCTTCAGCTCCTGTTGTTTATCCACTGACTGGAGCAGCGCTGCTTGCTTTGGCTTCTCTTTCTCATTCTGACATCCTTTCTTAATAACACAAAGTAAAATAATAGGAGATTATTTCTCAGTTCTCACATTTTGGCACCTCTGGAAAGCATATTTAAAGCCTTGAAATAAACTAATCTTTCATTGTAACATCAACACAAACTGAAGAAAATGATTGAATTTTCTGGGAATTACCAGTGGGGAGCTGCTTTTCTATGTGTGTTTTTATTTCAATGATTGCTCAGATTCTTAATCGACGTAGATTTAGGTGAATAGCAGTCTTTTTGTATTCAGGCACTCAGCTAAAAATGCAGGTTCAGCTGTGTTTACTTTCATGGTTGTCAATCCAAAACCCACACATTTGAATGCAAATTTCAAACTTCACTCAGTGTATTTAGTATCAGTTGTTTCTGATTCAAGCCGATTTGATAGAAATTGATAAAATAGCTTTAAGTTTTGTGTAGTGTGATCACATGTTGAAATTATGTGACCACACTACAGAAACTAAGAGGCTGGAAAGTCACTCTGGGTGTTGTGATAGCCACATAACTCCCACAGGGTAGTGGAGAAAAAAGACTGTATCTAATGTATTAGCATTAGATTGTTCCTTGGTAAATTGTCAATTACTTTCCCCATTTTCTTTTCTTTGTTTTCTGCCAAACTTTTTTTTCTGACTTCTCTCTTAAGCTGTCTTCTGTTCACTCCACTGGTTTATTGGTTTTCAGAGATGGCTTGGAATAAAAAGGTTGATTTCAGGTCCAATAGACCGTATTTTTGATTATTATTCTGCTGAAAGAATGGATGGTGACCCACTCACCCACTTCCAGTTTGCTGGCAGATTACTCCATATTTCCATTTAAAATGTCTTTTTATTTCAGCTCTAACAATGTTCTCTGGCCTTTGGAAAAGAAAAGAAGCATTACAGACCTTCTACCACAGCTAATTGTTTCATGTCCCCTGAGACGCTGGTACTGAAAAACTCAATCAAATCAGTTCTACCGTAGTTCTCTGACAGGGAGCTTTGATTTCGCTTACCATCATTCCGACTATGTATTTGTATCATAATAAACTTTCCAGTTGTTTTTCTGACTGCACCATTTTAAGCAAGTAACAGTAGCAGTCATTTCATGAATTATGAAGACAAAATCTGCTAAAAAGATTAAAAAACATGCTTTAACTTGACTTATGCTACAGAAAGAATAATTGGACATTTAAGAAACTGCAGCACTAGTGCTGTAAGACATAAGACATAACATTTTGATTTGTCATTATGTTTCTAGAACGCAACCTCAAAAGTGGTTAACCTCTTTCTGCTTCCCTCTGAAATTGGAGGGGTACCCTCAGGTTGAGAGCTCCAAGACGCTCTGTGTTTACGTGCCGCCATAGCAACAACTAACATGTTACAAAAAAGCTAATGTTTCTACTCCTTAAGTAAATGTTGTGTTAAGTATTGAGTGTCAGATTTCTTGTATTTTTTAAACATGAGCTTATGGTACTGAAAGAAAATATTAACTACAATTTTCCATTAAAAGTGCCAAGGTGTGTAATGGATAAAATGGGGAAAAAATGTCAAAAAATATTTTTTAACAATTTTGTTTTGCAGCTCAACAGTGGTTAACCTCTTTCTGCTTCCCTCTGAACAGTTAGATATTCCAGTTCAGCAGAGACATCCTTACCACGGCTGTCGAATCAGTTGAGGAGAACTTTGGCCCTCAGAGATGCTGGCCTATGATTCTGGCATCTCTGGGTCCGTATGCGGTCAACACAAAAAGCCCATTTCACATATTTCTTTTAGGCTACCCTCATATTCTGGTCAGACAGATATGGGTCAGTATGTGGTCAAACTCTGTTGGAGTAGTATAGTCAGCATCAAACGTGACATCTTCAGATGACTTTTTAGGATGCAAAATGGCAATAAAAAGATTATTTACTTATTTATTAATGTTTTTATATCAGTTCACTCCTGATTCCATCAGGTGATTGTAACAATGGCCACCTCATTACTGTAAAAACCTCCAGAGGGAGGAGTAAACGCTGAGCTGAAGCAGGTGGAACAAAGTGCTCCCTGTGAAAATGACAGGCCATTGCAATAAAATGCAATGAACAAACCATTAAGCCTTAAGTGAAGGACATGCAGATACCAATTAGATATGCTTGGTTGATTCTATTACACTATGAAAATGAAGTTAGACAGAGGGGTCAAGAGGGTCTCTACGATGCTGTGTCTGATTCAGTGAAGGCTTCTCTTCCAACCTCCCCTGTGTAGTGTTTGGTTCCCCACGCAAACACAAAGAAACAGTCTAAGACATATGACCCAGGGGTCAGCTGTCATGCCTGCTGCTCCTGCATGTCCCTTGGGGAGGTTAGTCGGACAGGCTATTGATCAGCCAGAGTATTATCAGAGCTGAAGCTGTTTATCACGCTGTCTGCTCCCAGCAGGGAGACTCTGTCTCTAATGGACCATGGCGGGGTGTTCGCCTGCACCTGTCCTTGTCACCCACACACCTTAAGCACCATCGATCCCTGTGTCACCCGTCCTTGTCATGTTTCTCTGGAGACGAGGGGTTTTCCTGATATGTGTGAAAAAAAACATTATTTCTTTCATCCTGGAGGTTGGACCAAGTCAGAGTATCATTTTTTTAATGTTCTGACTTTGAGCAAATGTTAAACTGTATGACTTTGTTAAAGATTGTGGGTATTTTCCCACAAGCTTTTCTCAATACAGTAAGGGTGTTCAACTCCAGCCCACATCTAAAAGTTGTGGGCTGGCTCCTGCAGTAGACAGTATGATGGGTATTTTTTTGAACCTTCATAAAAGAACCACAGACAACATAGTAAGTTTTATGGCCACGCTTTTGCAAAAGGAGAATGCATCCATTTTGCAAAAGGAGTACGCATCAGCAAAGAGGCTCCTCCGAGCCCTTCCACCAAGCGTTCTGCCCTTCCTTAGCTGGAGCGGACCTTTTATTCAGTCAGGAAGAGTGTTAACAGATAAACAAGATCCTTTGTCTCTGAGTGTTTCTCAACAGGAAGATAATGGACATGATTGGGCCGTAGGTGCGAGGCCGTGATCGTTATACACTAAGGATTCTGTGGAGCCCAACACAGATGGTCTTGTTGTTTGTCCATTGTTAAGGAAAGACGGGTTGTTAACAGGCCATCCTCGCCGTCTCTGGGCTGGGAAAGTAACACCTCGATGATTTCCTGGGTCAACAGCAACCTTTGTCTGCACACAGGTCGTCTGCAGACAGGTAATCTGGCTCAAGAGGGGGACTAATCAAATTAATGTTGATTAAGGAAACATATGACATATACACATATAAAAACGATAATCTAAAAATCCCTAACACAGTAGTTTTCTGAAATTTTGTCCCTTTCCTCCTGATAGATATGGAGCAACTGAGTCAGGTTTGTAGGCCACCTTGCTGACACACGTTTTTAACTCTGCACACAAATCGCACACGTACTTCATAATGACCATTTCAAAACTCTGACTTTTCTGTCCTTTGGCTGCTAATTTGATTTGGTCATTGGCTCATTTGGAAGACATTTCTGCCCAAGCTTTAACTTGCTGACTCATCTCTTGAAATGTTGCTTCAGTATTTCCACATACTGTTTTTTCTTGCGTTACCACCTATTTTATGCAGAGCACTGGTTTCTCCTGCAGCACACACCCTCACAACATGATACTATTATCTTCATATTTCACAAATGAGACAGTGTTTTCAAGTTTGCAAAGTTTCCTCTTTTTACCACAAATGTAGCAATAGTCATTTTGGTCAAACAGCAAAGTTGTAGTTTTAGATCACAGAACATGAATTCTGAATTTAGGACTCTTTGTCGCTGAGTGCATTTGAGAAGAGTAGGTTTGGGTTTTTTATAGTACTGTTGGAGTAATGGCTTCTTCCTCTCTGAGTGTCATTTCAGTCTATGTTTGTGCAGGACTTGTTTCACTGTGGATATTGACATTCTTTTACCAGCTTCAGCCAGCCGTTTCACAGTCTTTTGTTCTGGGGTTGATTGGCGCATTTCCCAGCATATCTGGAACAAATCAATTGCTGCCTCCCTCCTTGCTAAACAATGCAATGACTAGACATTTCCATGCAGTTTACACTTGCATACAATTGTTAAACAGATAAAAGCATCTTCAGGCATCTGGATAAGACTGACTTATGGCCTCAACAGGTGTGTTTCCATTTAACTCAAATGTAGTAAGTACACTAATCAGATGTTTACAAAGCAAATGACATCATGCATATAACTGCATTCTTTTCCTTAAAAATCTATTATTTTTCTGACATTAGTTAAATGAAAATACTTTTGCTATTTCTTACTGACATGGTCTGATTCACCGTCAGGTAGTGGAAAAATGTTCTGTCTTTTTAAATGGTGTCTGTAGATGTCTGGTTTCAGTTGCGTAAGTTAAAATAATATGAGCTAAAGAGGAAGGGATCTTTCCGTTTACTCGCTTTGAATCAATGAATGCACTGAACTTGAACGTTACTCAAGTTGCCATCTTGTTTTTCTTGAATTTTTATTTGTTACTCTTGACTTATATGTTTTAGCTTTGTGCAAAATATGAGCTTTCAGGATTTCTACACTGGATAATTAGTTACAAATAAAGTTTCAGATCACTTATGCACCGATTGGATTAGCCTCTTTCCTTCCTTTTTCCAATGTGTGCATGCTTATTTAACACTGCAGCAGAGCAATGTCAAATCCTTTAAAAGAAAAGTTATATTTCAAAAATAAATATTTAGTAATAAGGACTGTGACAGACTGGCGACGTGTCGAGGGTGAATCCCCTAACGTTAACTGGAGATAGGCAGCAGCAACCCTCCTGACCCCAGTAGGGACAAGGGTGTTAGAAAATGGATGGATGGATAGTTATAAGGAGGATTCAGGAGAAGAAATAGTGACATAATCCATGTTCTCTGAAACCATAAATGTCAATGTTTCTGCCAGAGCAGAGGAACATAATAGTTGGGTTAATTTGTTTGAAGAAGTTTGGTGCAGAAGTTATGAAACAGGAAAGAAACTGCAATCTGCTGGTGTTTTAAGTGAATCATGCCTTTTTGAAGGAAGGTTTCACATTTTTGAGGTCAGCAAAAGAGAAGCAATGTTAGGGTTGAAAATGAACCGAGCTGTCGCCAGCACTTTGTTCACACTTTCGATCTGTCTTTTTATGTGCCGCCCCTTATGCTGCAGTAATGCACCCATTCTAAGGGTGTGATCTGTATCTTTGCGACTGATTGAGTGCAAACCTGTTCTGATCCTGCCCATCATTCTAAGTAGTAGTTGAGGATTGCTCTCCACCTCCACCTTGCCCAGATCTTTCATTGGTAATGCTAGACTGCCCCTATGGACAGCCCTATTACTTTAGACTTATATCTCCTGTCTTATACTGCTGTCACACTCTGCATATTTTCTTTAAAACTGTGCATTATTATTATTAATAATAAAAAAATACATTATACCCATGGAGAGTGTGCATGTTTCTTCTCATAATAGATGACCCCAAGAGCAACATTATGTGGATATTGGAGTCTGGGCACAGAACAATGCTCGACCCTGAGCATGCTGTCAAATTAATTGCAAAATAGCCTAAGGGTGAGACGCTTACAAAACCCTAATCTCAGCTCCATATGAAATATATACAAATAAAAAAATGTTTGGGTAGGCCATAGTTATGTCTTTCTGTGCGGTCTTTGAACATATCTTATTTCAGCTGTAAACCCCTATATATAAATCTTCAGATTGACAAAAGACCATATGCAGCATAATCAAAGAACATGTGTTGCATGTAATCAGGAAGACGTTTCTTTAACATGCAACATAATTACAAACTTCCAAAGCGCTTTTGATAGTGAGCTCATCCTTTCTACGTCACTTAGATTTCACAAAACACAGTTTTGACACAGATTCGAAACATCTGTGGGAGTAGTGTTTGGATCCAACAAAAATCTTTATATCCAGTCCTTGTAGCCTATCTTCACCATTTGCTTCGACGCATCTAAGTCCTGTCAGCTGACAAAAGCAAACTGTATTTCCCCCGCTGCTGGTGGGTGGATCAGTTTATGTGCTCGGTTGATTGGGTAAAACCATGCCCAGTCACACTCTTTGAGCCTGTGGTCAATATCGGCTCTGTGCACAGCAAAGCTGTTACACTGGTCCATTAAAATAGGAGGCTGTGAATGTCAGGCACCAGAAGCCGAGGCCATAAACAAGCCAGCAGACGGTGGTTATTCGGAGGTCAGGCAGAGTGCTCAGTTGTCGGTGGCGGCTGGCCGGGGGAAACAAAGTGATGAGGATTTAATGATATCCAGCTTTGTGCCTATTGATAGCAGAGTCAATGGGCTGCGCTGTGGGTGTTTCTCTGATACACAGCAGATTAGCAGCTCTGTGCCAGATGAAAACGTCAGAGATCAATAGGACACAAGGGAGAATCAATAATCGCCCCACTGCTCTGTGGCTTTCATTTGGTGGATTGCTGTGGTCCTTTACGGCCTGCCGTGCTGTCAGCGTGCCATTAACTGCATTCATAAAACATGCATCACAGATCTGTCATGGGCATCATATGTTAATGTCTGCAGTTAATGAATATGAATGTGCAACTCATAAGCCAGCTCTCTTTCTCTCTCTCTCATTACATTTCTTCACACTCTGCTGAGCTGAGAGAGGTTGCTTTGGATAAAATGTAAATCACTGCTTTATTGGGCTAAACTGTATCACTATCACATTAAAATGGCATACAGGTATAAGAAAAACTAAGTCAGTTTGCAGCAGATCAAAAACTCCGAAGCAGTGGCGAACTAGAGAGAAATGAATGGACTAATTACAGCCCAGGCACACTGCCTGGTGTGAAGGAATAATAGAGAATATTCAGTCATGTCCTTAAAACTATAATCAGCGTTACCTGGGTTGTCGCGCTTCATTATAGTCCAGAGATCTCAGATTAATTAGCATTATTGTGCACAGTGAGTGAGAGAATTGGACAGTAATTACATTAACCTTCTGGATCGCACCTTGTCTTTCTACAAGATATGTCTGGGCAATAAAAGATTGCTATTGCATAGATGATTACACTTATCCTCAACAGTGTCTGCCTACTAAATTGATCCAATTAGCCATTCAGGGCTAATTTAATTACTTGGGGCCGCTGTGGCTGGTCTGCATTTCCGTCCTTGCCACCAGGATAATCATAACTCCGAGCTAGGGAGCCGATTTTCAACACATGCATGAAGAGAGCAAATTTAATCTGATATGGAGAAACAGGAATTATCAGGCTCTTTTAATGCAAGCGAATGCAAGCAAAGTGAGATCTTTGGCCAGATTTCCTGCTTATTAGTGTGCGTCAATAAAGAAAGAGATAAACAGGACACACCCAAGTCTGACTTTGCCACAGCTATCAGTATCAGACGTCTCTCACTTACCTAGAATATCAATCATGTGAGAAAAGTATGTTTCATTTTATACTCTAATGAAGGTGAGAGCCGGTTCATATGAAAGAGTGTTTCCACGTCATTAGTATGCATGTGGCAGGCACATCGGTGATATTAGGTGAAACCTTCTTCATGCACACGAAGTAATCTCATCTGCTTCATTTTGAGCAAAGCGCCGAGACGCCAAGCACGTACCAATCTCCTCTGCTCTGGGGACGATGTGAGTTTGAGAAATGAGAGGTGGAAAAACCAACTCGTCGCCAGCCAACATCCATAATTGGCGAACGGAACGAGACGAGGATGAACTCTGGGCCTGGCTCGACTTTGTTGTAATTAAGATGAAATTCGCCAATCGTTTAAACTCACAAATGGAGCTTTGACAGGAAGCCAAGGGTCTATTGAAATACCATTGGCTCGCAGCTAAGGTATTCATCTGCCTTTGAAAAGGAATGAGGCAGTGTATTAAAGTCCTCAATCAGGCTTCAGGAATGGTTTCTCAGTAATTTGAGTAAAGGTTAAATTCTTTTGTACAAAAGCAGAAAAAATGTTGGAACACCTGGCACGGATGTAAAAAGACCCTTAAGATTAACACATCTTTTAATTCAACAGCATTATCTGACACCGAGCATTTTTGCCATTAGAACATTACTTAATCATGTTTTCTGTGGCCTTTTGCAAAGTCAGAGCATACAGAGAAAACAATAGTTGATTATTCATGAGTCTTGTTTTCATTCCTTATTGGACTTCCTCTAATATTTAGATCTGGGGCATCATTTTTTACTTTTTGTCTTATATGGCTATGTGTTTTGCATCATTTTCAGTTTTCCTAGTACAGTTAAACTTCCAAGAGGTTTTTTTATGATATAGAGTCTAACAGGGTTTCTAGGATATTTGAAAGAGAAACAGGCACCTAGCATTACAGATTGTCCCCGTACTTAAAAGTGAACATGAGATGCTTTTACACAAATTCGCGCTTAGTTTTTTTTAACACCAAACCACCCGAATTGCATAGCATAGGATAGAATAGAATAGAATCTTCCCAGTCAGTCAATATTAATCAATAACAGACAACAAGAAATAGACTGAATTTAATTAGGCCAAAGTTAATAGTTCCACAGTTAAATCCCAGTAGCTCTTAGCAAGCTTTACATGTTTATTTTTATTATAGTAGGTAAAAAGGCTTTTTTTTCTCAGATGGGGTCCAATAGTTGATGAGATTTGATAAAACGAAGATGACACACCTTACAGCATGCAAGTAGTAAAACCATGCTTCTATTACCTTAATTAAAGAATTTTCTAGGAGTACGAAGGCCTTTTTTCATTATTAGATTATGCTACAGCACATAGTTTAATTAAAGCTTCCTACATACACAAGAGGTGTCTACAAATTTGTCTGCATATGTGCAGTCATTAAGAAAAAACATGTGCTGTTAATAAACATAAAATAACTGATTATCTCATAAAACATGTTGTTGGATGTCTTGTATGTTTGGATTTCTCTCATAAGTTTATGTTCATATTAGCTGGAGGGAGTCACAGTAAAGTCAGCGTATTCACAGTGCTGGGTCTCCTGCAGTGGACCCTCTTTAGTGCCACTGTGTCAATCTGGCTCGGTCAGGAACACAGAGCATAAACAGAGCTATAATCACAGAACTGTTTGGGGAGGGATGTTTTAATCTGTGATTATTACACCAGATCAGTGAGGATTCCTGCTCTGAGCTGAGCAGTGTTAAAAAAAAAAGTAGGCTTTATATCAAAACATCAAACATTCATTGCCAATTGATCCCAAAGGATGCACAACCACAGACAGTCACTGGCTTTTATTTTATAGACAAAACAAAATAAAGTCTCTGGATAGATCGAGCTTCTTATGAGTGAATTTCGCATGAAAAGATGTTAGAAACTGTTGCAATTATAAAGCTTTTTATGTGGCATAACGCTAAATAAAAAGTAAGGCTCTTGTTGTCATCATTAGTTTGGAAGACAAGCAAACAGCATGTTAAACATGGCTGTTTGACAGTATTATGGAGTCAGAGTTGCCTCTTGAGATAAATCCAACCCTCACAGCAGAACACATTTGGTCTTTGCTTTACAATTCCCTTTAAATAGCAAGATTTTTGAGTCGGAACAGTCTTTGAGTGCTTCAGCACAATAAATAATAAATCACCAATGCATCAACAAAGCAAAACTATAAAAAAGTTTTCAGGGATTACAGAGATGGATGGGGTTTGTCCTTCAGATGTTAATAGCTAAAAGCAGATATGGATTGTGGTGAATTGCAATATGGATTTTATTTTGCAATGCGAGGCAAACAATAGGAGACTAGCTTTGTGTGGAACAGATGATTTACCTTCAGTTAATGTTCGCTTTTAGATTGAGTCTAACAACATGACATTATTATCCTGCTAACTGTAAGAAAACAGGAAATATGTTTTGGTCTTAAATTTGCCATTGTTTATCCTTTAACAACCTGCATATCCAGTGAAAATTCAGTTTTTCATTGCTTGGTTTCATGTGAAGCGTAATTACTTGCAGCCTATTAGAGTTGCTAACCTGCAAGCAGGGTCATTCTATCCCCTAAATACATCATTAGAGGAGTGAGAAGTTGACATCCAGGCGTCGTGTGCATGCCATAGGAATTTAATGTCTTTAAAGATGGTCTTTAAAAGTACTGAACTAGGTTTTGAAATATTAAAAGGAAGATATTTCACATTTTCATGTAGTTCACAAGGCTCATTACTGCACCCATATGTCTGCATATGACCCAAGAGATCGCCAGAACCATAAAAATGCCCAGGTTCTTCAAATACCATCCTAATGTTTGTAATGCACTGAAATTGGTTTTTCAAGTCTTCTTCTCATTTGTTTATTGCTGACCAACTTGACATTTTCCTCTAATGATTTTAGGTTTTATGTAAATGCAATGTCTTAAAGAAAAGGTCTTCCATTCAGTTTCGGTCACATTAAATATAAGTTCTCCATCATTTTCCACTAATTAGAGTAAAACTACTATCCTAATTGTCCTAAATACAATTGCAAACAACACAGAGCATTGATGTTAGTGGCCACTTATAACAAAGCATAACCCAGAGAACCAACAGGCACACAACCCGGTTTAATTTTTTAAAATGTTTAATGGCATTTGCTTGAGAGTGAAAGCAACAAGTACATAATTATCTGTCTAATTAAGCTGCCAAAACACAAGCACAGTGCCTGAGCACCTCTGAAACTGTGAGTGCACCATTCATTAGCATGTGCTATAAGCTTATTAATCATCTAACAGCCAATTAGCACACTGTTACCATTTGCAGTGGGTGTGTAAATAAATTCCTGGGTTAATTTCTTCCTCTGATAATAAAGGGAACATTATGAAAATTAGCTCTGTGACTATGTAAATGATCTATGTTGTTAATTGCACAGCGGCGATGGATGTTTGCTGTGGACCAGGCGACTGATGCAACAAATATTTCCCAGGCTGTTAGAGAAATTAAACGGGTAGCTGCTGATTCCCTGGAGGAATCCACAAGCTGCAATAATGACATTTACCCAGCCTCTGGCACACTGATAATGACAATGTCGCCGTTTGGCAGCAGGCCAGCGGGAGGTGAGGGTGATGGTGTAGGGCTGGCAATCATCTCAGAGAAAGACAGCACACACACACACACAGACACGCACACACGTATCCACACTGACCACCTGGTTGACAAACTGTACATTTTAAAGAATAAATCACGTCTTGTATCAGCTACTGGTTATTAATTATAATTGCTTTCTAATAAGAGAGCAGCAGCAGCACCTGCAAAACATGATGGCATTGTAAATAGAATCTAATGAGATTCACTTTATCAAAATAACACAAACGTAAGTGTGCATATACAGTAAGTCTATGCAAAACCACGGATTACCACTAGCTAATGGAATTAGATGCAGTGCAAACAAGTGAATGTCATTATTTATGATGCTTATTACAGGATCATTTGGATGACTTCTGGTTGAAACAGGATATCAAATTAAAGAGGGACAAAAAAGGGCTTTCCATACATTTCAGACTTCTTTTGGTAAATAATTATTCATCCATTTCCATTCCCTCCACATCCACTTTGACTCAGTCTACTGTGTAAAATCCCAATCTAACTCCCTGCTCATTCATTCAGGGGTATAGCTGTCAAATTACTGTCATATTTAACAGAGAAGTCAGACTGATCTAGAATCAGCCAATCTATGGGCTATCGCTGTTGTCTTCCTTCATGAAGCAATTAAGATATTTTCGATGTAAAAAAAAAGAAGAAAAGAAAAGAAAGGCATGAAACAAGTCACAATTTCTCCACAAAAGATTTGCACCCACTCCAGCCTGTTCCACCCTCCTTGTCCTGGTTTTGTGATGAATGCTTCAAGCTGGCCCTAACCATGCGTGTGACAGAAGAGGAAATGAAGGCCGCCACAGACAGACAGGATGAATGAAGCATTTACTTCGGGTGGCTTCCATAAAACAGCCTGCCATGCAATACTACCACTGTACTGCTGACAATGTCTTGCTCTTGACTGTGTAGTTCAGACCGTTTAGAAAATACTCCCAGCATGTCTGAGAGGATAACCTTAGGCTTGACTAATACCAGAAAAAATATTAGTATTGGAAAGTTTGCTTACAAATGCTTGAAAAATGAAATTAATAGATTTTATTCAACTGTGGGCGTATTTCTAAGGCTCTGTAAAAAATCTCTAAATCTTTAGCATGTGCTATAAGCTTATTAATCATCTAACAGCCAATTAGCACACTGTTACCATTTGAGATATGAACATAGCAGCCATATTCATAGTGAGAATAAAAAATATATAGATGGTCTCTGCTTAGTAACTAGAAGTCACTAAGCAGAGATTTTATATCTCTGCTGTTACCATAGTAAAGGAGCTGAATACAAAAAAATGTACATAATATTTGTAAAGTTTATTATGTCAAAATGTTACATAATAAAATTTACAAAAATATCCATTGACAGTGGATTTTTTTTGCTGTCAATGTCAGTGAAAAAATCTACAAAAACATAAATCCAACTTTTTTTCCTCCAACTAATGGGTTGTAGTATTTCCTGTCAGTGCGCAATTTAAAATCCCCCAAAAGTTTACATATTCCAAAAGAATATAAAAAGATGCAAGATGTGTCTTTAAAATACATTTTGTCATAATGTCAGAGAATATCATCAAATTGAATTCTTGAAATCTGTCTGAGAGCGATTCCCCCCATGCTTCTGCTGTTCAATCAATTAACAACCACATAATACCGGGCCTTTCAGGGCCAGCCAAAACTTTCTCTGTGCTTCATGTGCTGTTGGAACAATTGCTTAATATAACACAAGACTCGAAGGAGCACTTACCAGGGCCCATTCTCCTGGAATCAATAACAACAGGCAGGCTATATTGTTTCAAACAAGGCAACAGCGGGAGATGAGGGGAAGAGAGCACCAGAGAAATAGGAGGTGGGTCAATACAAGTGCTTGGGGTTTAAAAGTAGCTGGCTCAGCCATATACAAAAAAAAAAAACTACCCTGAAGTGCTGCTGTTCCCTGACATGGTTATAAGCACCACTTCCTGGACAGAGGGGCCATGTGTAGTTAAGATCTGAAAGAGGATGTGGTCTATCATTAGGCCTCTCCACAGCTATAAGAAAAGTCAGGAGGTTCTAACCTCTGAGCAGAAGCATGGCGGCTAAAGGGCAACAGCCTGGGGGCAGACATGGTGTGACCGCCTGCAGCTTTTGTCACCGGCACTGTGGGATTGCTGTCAGGGAGTGGCGTCAGCAGCCGTGGCATTTTGGGGTCAGGAAAGATTTCATTTTGTTTATGATAATTGGGCAGGAGCTGTCCGTCAGAGTTGATGAGAATTCAGATTTCACTGGTAGCAGATGATTAGCAGGCATTTACCATCGGCGTGACACAAATGTCACAGTCCCGGTAGCGTCCCAGCAACAGAGCGGGCGGATCCACCCCCGCCTGGCTAATGGAGAGGATTTTTCTAGTAAGTGAAGCTGTTGCCTCCCTGGGGGCTGTCAATGTCAGAGCTGCATGGATCGCATCATTTCCTGTGCCAGCAGGGTGAGCTGGCTGGAGACACCACAAGCTATCGATCTGTCTGTAATCACACAAGCAGTTTTGGCTTGAGGAAAACTTCATCCTGAAGTGCTTAGCTTTGAGGCCAGGATACAGTTTCGTTGCAGGGAACAGGGGAAGAGAAAAGATGAGGTATCAAATATCACAAACACAAGAGCAGAGAGATATTGACAATGGAGGGCAAAATTTGCCCCCTGTATAGATCAGTGGCAACTCATGCGAAACCTCATGACTGCTGACTCTTTTAATGCACAATCCAACAACTAATCTTCATGTAGTTTTTGCTTTGATTCACTCCAGAGTTTTTAACTTTCATCTCCAGAGACTCTTATCTCCTACTCCAGTTAGCCAGCTGGAATTGAGATTTCATTAAATTGCGCTATTAGTTTAGTCGTTCAGAGACTTTCTTAAAATATTTAGTTGGTCTCTCAAAAATACAGATGTTGCTGTATCTTCCTTTTTTGTGAATGGTAAATGTCCTGTATGTGTTCAGAGACCACAAGGCGCGTCACACAACATTAAGTCATCCACCCATTCATACACAATCAGCTCATATTTTGATTAAGTCTTTCTCAATAAAGAGTGTGCAGCTGGGCAGTAAACATGTCATCGAATAGTATCATGTCCATCTTTTTGTCCTTAGTGTTACTTCATCAGTATTACATTGATTAGGATTACTTGTGATTTATTTCTGCTAAAAACCTTCAACCCTTATGTTTTCATGTCAACTCTTTCAACATATTCATATGCAAAAATATAAAAATGTGTTTTTATATGTTGAAATGTCTACTAGAAATGTAGAAATTACACTTAGGTGGAAAGAACGATACTGATAGTATCATTTTTTTGATTTTGACAACAAGCAAGACAAGCTAGGTTATGGTTTCAAAAAATGCATGTGTCAGGTGTCAAACATGTCAGAATAATCCAGAAGGAACAAAAGCAGAGACAGAAAATCATTGACAACAAAAGAAAGAAGCAACAAGAAACAGTTATTTTCGTAAAAAACACCTCATGTGACTCTATTGACCAACCTGAGTCGAAAAGAGAGAAAGAAAACGCTAGAGGGTTTTATGATGATGCAGATTTGAATATCATCTCTATTTTGAGAGCAGAAGAGGTAGTTCTGACTAACAGTGAATGCGTGAGTGATTACACCTGCGTCTTTGGATGAAGACAGTGAACCTCGGAGGACAAAAAAAGGATCAAATGCGGGTATTTGAAGAAGCAGGTAAGGAGGAGGTGTGAACTTGCAGAATCCTTTCCCACAAGGACTGTGATCATTCTGCCTCTCATCTCATTTTTCTTTGATGTATTTATATGAAAGTATATCACCGAATCAGTCTTGGAGTCTCACTTGAAGGTTTCGATGCCTAAAAACTGATGCTATGTGAATAAAAATCATGAGAGAGATTCAGCAAAAGCATAAAGAACCATAACACATTTTACTTAAAGGAAAAAAAGACTACTAACTTTCTAAGCTGAGAGCATCTAGTTGAAATTCAACATCAATATATTTGTACCTTGGAAAAGCATGGTTTCCAATTATTTGTTAATTATTTGGTATACAAAAAATGTGAAAAGTGGGATTCATATGTATCCACACCCCTTCAATGGACTCAGAGTAAACGAAAAGGAACTGAATATAAATGCACAGCGGTGTTTTGTGGTGGTTTATTATATAAACTGGAAAACGTTCTAGGGGTGTGAACACTTTCCCAAGACATTGTTTTCTCCCTGCTATGCTGGAGCAGATGTGCCGCCTGCAGACAGAAAACTATCTGCTGCTCCACGTCTGCTATCAAACAGCTCCCCAAGACTTCTACCAGCTCACGGCACGCTACCTGCATACGTCCCCTCCAGTTGCCATGGCAATGGAGACTGGCGTAAGTAGCGATGGGCAATCCACAGACATCAGAGCAGCTGTTAAGCAGAAACATCAGACGACTGCCGGCGGAGGTAATTTATTACGGCTGTGTTCAAAGTCCATCTGAACCATAACAAGCCTATAAGCATGCAACGGATCGAATACATTAAACTGGTTGAGAGAGCCCCGCTCCCTCTTCATTACAGTGTACATATTATGTTCCACCATGCATGGTAGAGTGAACAAAGAGACACACTGGACACAAAATGAATAAAAGACATTGGAGTGTGCTCAAAAATCACACAATCTTATTTGGAGCATATCATGTTTATGCACAGAGTGAACCTTAATTTGTTCCTGAATAATTGACTTTGCCAGAGTTAAAATCTCAGGAGACCTTCCTTTTTTTGTTTACTTGCTTCATGGCCTTTGCAGGATGAACAACATATTAGCCTCTAAGAAATGTCTTGTCAGGCCTGCTGCCAAGCTATACATAAAGGCTGCTTTTTTTGCAACACCTTTTCTCTCATAACCTTCAACTAACCTTTAAACCTCAGCGAATAATTCCAATCCTATTTTCATATCAATGGCCAAGTCAAGGCAGGCAATTATCTTTTATCCGCATATTTTGCTGTCTGAGGAGAGAATAATAAAGATTTCCCTTGTGAGGAGCTGGAGGAGAAAGAGAAGAGAGCGAGCCAAAAAAGCAGAGCAAGATGCTGGAGATGCTATCTAAAGACATTAATGCAGCAATGAATTATTCAGTAATGACTACAAGATCTGTCATGAGGAGAGAAAGAGAGAGAGAGAAAAAAAAGAAAAAAGCTGTACTAACATCTGCACTGTGTTCTGAGGGGGCTGAGCAGAGCAGGGCATTGACGCCAGAACGCCTCTGAAGATAAACATGACAAATTGGCAGATCATCTGTTCAATTAGGGTAGCAGAGCAGGTGTGCCGGAGAGGTGGCTGCGCCACAAGATGACACAGTTACCAAGCCAAACCAGAGGCATGATGGGAATACCTTGTTTGTGTGACAGTGATTTAGAGTGGTGCACCAGAAGGATACCCCATGAAAAAAAAAGGATATTCCCCTTGGTACTCATTAAAATTCGACTGCAGACGGCACCCTGCCCTCTCCCCCTCTGCTTCATTGCTTCATCCTCCTGCTTTTGGCACCTCAGCTGCCTGACTGGACCTTCCAGGATCATTTCTTATTAATCCATAAAACATACTATCCTGGCGAATGGATTGAAGGGAGCAGTGGAGCAGCAAAGCAGGGGATAGGGGGAAAACATCACACATTTTTGGCGAACATGCAGGCAGGTGGGGGATGGAGAGAGGAAGGGAGGTTTGAGAAGGGGGTGTCAGGGGTTGAGATAGGAGAATAAGTGGTGAACAGGGAATGGGCTGCATGTGCAAGAGATGATGCTGCTGGGGGCTGGGGGGTGGCGGGGAGGAAGAAAAAGAGGAGGGGATTGGAAGCAAGGAACATGTTTTGAAATATTAATCGGGTGGTTCTGGCCGTGGGCTGGTGCACACAGATGAAAAAAAAAACAAAAAAAGGAGAGGAAACCTTTGAAGCAGGGGAATGTTCCTTGAATTTGTGAAGCAGGCACAGTATTAGAAAGCCACGTTGGTGTGGAACAACTGGGGCAGGTGGAATGTTTCTCACTTCTCGTATTCATGCTGGGCTGCATGGGTTATTGGTGCAGTGTGTATTTAAAAGAGCTCCCCTTTTCCCAGGCCTGACAGAAATGAGATGAGTGTGGTACACTCTCTTAATCCCCAGCGTCGTGTAATGCCTTTGAAAGGAATACTTACTGCAACAGAAACTATCACTCATGGTCTTAAAGCAAGTTCAAGTGCTGTTCTCTGAGGGAAATACAACTTTCTTCACCCAGCATTCAATGTTTATTTCATTTTGGAGAGGAGGAAAAAAAATCATAATAATTTCACAGAGCCTTAAAGGGATAGCTATGGATCTTCAAAGTGAGGTTCTATGAAGAAATTATCTACAGTTAATATCTTACCTGCACTAGATAAATATCTTTGCATTTTCATTTAGTTTAAATCCCATATAAGTAAATTGGGTTTTGACCATCCTCATAACTCCAGTCACAAAAACATTATAATCACTTCATGCAAACACTCTTTAAACAGTTTTCACATTACCACAGAAACTGAGGATTATTTACACAGGACATTCGAATTGGAGGTGTTGCACCACCTATAATCTTCCTGTCTGATACACATTCTAAGAACAGTGATCTGCAAGGAAGACAACCACTAGCAGTGCACAAGGTCCCTAGAGGTTGTACATTATGTAAATCAGTGTATGAAAGGCCAGGTGTATGTAACAATGTAGAAACGAGGAATACAAATTGTATATACACAAAAAGTGAGTAAAAAACATTTTTACATTTTTTAATTGATTACTACTGTTAGCTTTTTTTATCAAGTCACAATTCTAATGTCATTTCAAACATGATCCAATAATTTGAACTGCTTCTTTGTCAGTGTGTTGTTCGTACAGGAAAATCACTGGGATGAAAAGCCTCCAACCTCAATTTTCCATACATCAGACTCTATAAATGCAATACAATATAGATGTGATAGTGGTGTAAAGTTTTATTTTATTATTAAAGCTGTTATAGATAGAAGTCTGCTTCACTCTTGGTGCCATTTGGACTAATTGTGAGCTTTAGCCTGGAGGGATTACTGTTCTGGATTTGTGTTACATGAAGAGTTATCTACCACAGAAAAATATTACCTCATCTTTTAACCAGACCTCACTTAGAAAATCCTGAGCTATACCTTTAATAACTTATTGAAAGCAACACTATGTTTTGACTCCAGCTGCTTTCTCGCAGTTGCACCATTACAGATGGACAGAAAAAAGATGCTCCCCAGTTCTAAACTCAGACTCATAACAACTAAAACAAAAGCAGGAAATTGTGGTCTGGAAAAGTTGTAAAAATGGACGGCTCATTTAACACAAGAGGAAAATTTGGGTAGATAACTTAATACGCAATCTTCAAATTTACTTCACTAAACAAATCCGCTGTGAAGACAATACATTAAAACACTTTCAAAAAATCACATTGGGAAAAGTCATCATCATTAAAGCGCACTCAGGCTAAGTATCTTAGATGAATTATGCCGCCTGCATCAAAAGACAGCAGGAATAACATTGAGACTGTGTCCTCAGTTCTTCTGTTCCCTGGTTGCACCCTGCTGGGAAACTTAAAATTACCCTCAGTCTGGCTATTCCCCCTAATAATAATGATACATTTTTTCTCTCTCTCTCTCTCTAATTATGCAAAGAACTCTCAATTAGCATAACTCGTCCTCTGTGTCAGTGCAAACAGTAGAACACCCTGCGGGCCCACAATGGTTTCATTCTCTATCTCTTTTTTTCTTATCTCTTTTTTCCCTGACTTCTTTCATTGAGCTAATGAAGATGTATGCTTATAGTGATGGCTGTGTGCAGGTGCAACCTAGCTGCTGCAGAAGGTGACGTGTGTTTAGTGTGCTGCCCTCTGCAGGTCTCCCAGAGGGGCTGCAGCGCTGCAAAAAAAGCAGGCCTCAAGCCTCAGCGGAGAGGCTCCGGTGACACACATACTCTCTCACACAGCCTGCAGCGAAGATTAAAGATGTATGTTTAGGGCAGATCAAATAGAATGCAGAATCCACAAGCCTACAGAGAGAAAACAACACATTGAAAAGGATTTTAAATAAAACTATACTAACCGTTTGCTCAAGGCTTTGTCTAAGCCTGGAGTCAGTGCTGGTGAGAGCGCCTCATGAAATTGCTTTCTTTAGGAGAAACCTAAAGGGCATGTTTGATCATCTTTCCAACTTTTTCTTTTTGTTTGTGTTCATACTTGTAAGTCAGGACAATTGCATTCATTTTCATGTACAAAATCAAAAACTGTGTTAAATCATTTTAGAAAAAACATAAGTTAGAGAAAGAAGTTGATGAAGAGTGGTAATGGTAAACTCAGACATGACTGGGGATGCCCAACAAAAATAGAGATAGCATAGTCTGTATCTCAAATGTAAGCTCATAAAGCAAAGATTCACATAGGTAATGTTGTTGCCTGAGAGGAGTACACACAAAAAAAAACAAGTGAAAAACCAAATGCTCATTAAAGAACACCAATAATTGTTTTGCTGGTCTGGCTGTTCACCCCTTGTGCAAGTTATCATTCTCAGGCCTTGCATAAAAGATAATCCACTGCTTACAATCAGCTTTGGATTGTTCTATTAATTCAAAATTTCTATTGAATTTGCAGAAATTTTACCTCTTTATCACATCCATCTGATATATCATCATTTGGAGTCTTTTTTGGTGAAGAAGGTATTTTTCTAATTTGCAGCAAAAGACAGAGTCAGGCTTCCAGACGCATGGAAGAGCCTATCTGATTTTAAAGAGGTAACACTAAAATGTGCCAGAAAAAGATGCTTAAAAATATTTTGCTCTTGAAGAACAATAAAAGTGTTAATAATTGTAATTTACTTGTGCTTCATACTTTCAAAATTTTAATTTTTCTGGCTGTAAAATATGATGAAACTTGGACATTAAAAAAAGAAGGCTTTTATTTATGCATTTGCTTATGTAAAGGACAATATGCTCCTGAGAGGAAACAATGCAAGAATCTGCAAACAAGTGACAGCTGGTGTAGGATCGCCTTCATGTAAATGAGTAATGCGAGTGTGCAACAACTTGGAAATGGCAGTCAGGCCTGACTGAGACACATGAGTGACCCATGAGACTTAAAGGTGTTGTGTACAGCTTTTAAAAAAAACACACACACACAGGAGAGTGACAGTAATATAAGACATTAAAAGCTGCCTGAACACAGGCGGGGAAGAGTGTATTATGTACCACAGAGAGCTGATGAAAGTGCCTGTAAGTCCTTAAGGGTTTAGCAGTAAACACTACAAACAGAAAATCCCCAGAGAGCGGCGTCACTTCCCTCCTCCTTCCTTTCTCCTTTTCTCTCATGACAAAGTAGAGCACCATTAAGAACACACTGGGAGAGAAGACACAACATTTCCTTAAAAAAGACAGTAAACCAGATGCCAGTAAGCCTGAAATAGATCCAGCTGACCAGCATGGCAAACAATAGCTTTAATACAAGCCCTAATTATTGTCTACTAGTTTATACCTACATTGGACTAGTTGAAGATTTGCTTGAACTAGCTCAACACTTTAATGCCAACTAGTAGGAGCAGACATTTTATTCCGATGCATTTTATTTTGATGCATCTGACAGTCAGTTAACTTATCAGACTTTGTCAGATGAGTTAACTACTTAGCATTCAAAAACAGTGATCTGTGTTGACTTGTTAGCACAGATTATGCCAAGTGGTTTTCTGGTGACTCAAATGTGAAGACTAGTCAACTAGTGCAGACTCTAAAAAAACCCAAAGTTTAAATAATTTGGAGGTTTTTGTCACACTAGAAGAGTAGAATAGCAAAAATGACTGTTTAGTTAACAAGTAATGCTGAAATGGTTTATTTTAGTTAACTAATATGCATTTTATGCTTTCCTAATTAAGCATAATTAATTAATTATGTGCAAGGCTAATTAATGTGCAAGGCCAAAAAGAAAATAAGATTATTAATGTCCTTATTAAAGAATTGACACATTTTAGCTGCACTAGAGAACTACTACTATCAAAAAGCTTTAACCAGACATTTTAGGCTCTAATTCAACGGCTGACTAGTAGAGCCAAAAGACTGCACTGGTTGATTATCTGTTTTCTTTGCAATAATACGTCACTATTGCCAGTTGCATTTAGCGCCAAAACAAGTTGCACTTTAGAAGAGGGCTAAAGAAGAAGCCTGTGCAGCTACGATAACAAGGAATTGAGACCAAACGTTAAAGTTCTACTTTATATAGACTACAACTCAATGATTTAAATGTAAAAAGGAAGGATTGAAAAGCAAGTTTCATATAAACTAGTTAACTAGCATTTAGGCTTCATCAGTTAACATGCAGATCAAAAGTAGTCTTACGCTATGCATCTTTGAAACCTTTTTCTAGGTTCCCCAGTAAAATGGTATCACCAGAAAAAGTTCCTATTAGTCAACTTTTGCACTTTGTAGGGTCTACTAGCTAAGCTAAGGGTCGCCGGTGACGTTTTTAATGCCGACTGATAACAAGGTGGCTGACTAGTTTGGTCTTGTCGTCAATTTGTGTGTCCAAAGTCCGTTTAGCTGAGAACATTGCTCTACTAATGTGGACAGCCATGCTAGACAAAAGTACCTCAAGAAGGCAAAAAGGAACACTAGTAAGAGTGCTTTTGCAAAGTAGATCATCAAGTGTGAGTGGATCTCTAACTAGCAAAGAGCAGCCACAAACCCGTAGGCAGGAATTACTGTTGATATCAAGGATGTCAAGTTTTTGCAAGGGTATTTTGCCATACCCTATGCTTGATAGCATAGTCAAGCATAGTCAAGCATCACAAGAGCAGTCACAGCTGATGGTGTGAAGTAGATACCCAGTCAGCACATGACACACTGATATCCAATCAGTGAACACCATTTTGACACATCAGCAGCTCTCCTGGGGGTGTAGGAGGCGTCTGTGTTGACTCAAGTGTCCACATTTTTGCTCAGAGAGCCAGAAACATGCACACATACACACTCACACATGTCTGATGCCCAGGGTGGAGCCCTCCTTCCTGTGAGAAGTGGAAATGAAAGGTCACATAATGGTGCGAGATTAGAACGTGGCTTTGGGTTTTGGCCTTCTCTCTGAAATCGGTCAGACACATTAGAGGGACATGTTTTCCCGTCGCCTCATTTGAGGTGTTCTTGTGATCCTTGTGAAATCCTCTCCCGTCCTTACACTTCCACCGCCTCAGGCATTTAGAGAGAGAGAGAGAAGCAAGAGTGAGAAGAAAGAGTGTGTGTGTGAAAGAGAGGATTTCACAAATGCCTTCATCATTTAAACGGTTGGTGCTGTCGCTGGAGCGCGGCATGAATAATTCAGCGAGACTGCTCCTTCTTCAAACAGACAAATAGAACAGGATTACGCCCCCGCAAAACAAACGGTAAACACCACAATCAAAACAACAGAATTAATTAGGTAATTAGGGAGACAAAATAAATGTGAAATAATGATAAACTCTGTGGAGACCGCAGCTGCATCTCCTGTTACAGTATGCAAATATGCAGATTCGAGAGTTCAGAATACATTTACAGACTCAGAGGATTGTTTGGGAGTGAATGGCACCCGCAACCATTTTTATAATGATGAGATTCACTCGCATAATCTGTATCTAAGCACACTGCAGAGGAGGAATCTCAGAAGTGCATTTGCAAGACTTGCACAAATCTTCGTGAAGCCAGTCAATCATCGGTGATGAATATTCAAAGCGGTTCTCAGGAGATCATCCACAAAGAGTCCACTGCTTACTCAATGTTTCAGGCTTTTATCTGTCCAGAATTATATTTGTGTATACACAGCATCCTCACCGACGAGGGGAGAAAAAGACACAGATGTGCTGCTTACATAATTGAAGAATGAACAACGAAAAGCTCAAGGATTTGTAGTTCATTTGCTGTCAAGAGTTAAGAAGGCTTTTATCTGCTTCTCATTCCAGCTGGAGTATTTCCGTGCTCTATAGCCGATTAAAAGCATAAGCAAAGAGAATCCTTCTCATCTCTGAGAAATCCAGCTGTAAAAAAGAAGCGACAAAAGCGTGCAGAGATGCAGGCCCCCGCAGAGGATTTCTGCATGCCTCCTGATCCAGAAAGGTCAGGGCTAAACTTTCTGCCTCAGGCAATTATTGTCATTGACAAAAGCAGAGGAAGTGCAGCTGACAACCTTGGCTTTTGTCAGACGACAGCATGTCATAGGTGGGTGCATGAGTTTGGGGCATGGAGGGGAGGGACTTTAGGTAAATACCAGCCATCGGTTCCGAGCGATATTTAAATCACCTTTCCAAATTGCAGCCCTTCAGAGACGGTTTAGAGAGGGACGAGAAGGTTGAGACGTAATGACAGCTTCTCTGGGGTTTATTGAAAGTGATGAAAGCTCAGAAGAGGGGATTGCTCACTGTGAATTCATGAATTTGAAAGAGATTATTTAAGCACAGATCAATTTGAAAGTCCTAACACTCGACGCTGATGCAAAAGCGTCAAGGGCGGACAAAAATATGAGCACAAATGGAAATAAAGGACTCCTTTCAACATCCTGAAAAGCCATTTTGCTGCTGGAACAAATTAGTTCTCTAAATCTGATAATCCTGCTGTTCAAATCATTTAGCTGTCTGCAGCCATGGTTGTTATATATCCATATGTGCTGATTTATATGACAACTGTATATTTTGAAAGTATTCTCAGTCCTTGAGCCCTAAAGTTAATCTATTTTACTCGGATTTAAGACAAAGAATGTATCATTTTATTTTTTTCTTTCTCTTTCAAAATACATTTAGGAATTTTTGTAGAACAACCATTTGCTATAGGTCTTTTGGCGTTTATCTCTACCACCTGTACATAACTTGACATTTTTCTCTGTGTTTATCTTTTTTCGAAATAGCTCAGTCTCTGCAAAATTAGATGGAGAAAATCTTTGAACAATAATTGTCAGACATCTTCACCAATTCCTTATCAAATCTGGCTCTGGCGTCTGACTTTTGCCAATCTAACATCAATGTTCTTTGATCTGACCCCCGTAGCGTTGTTTTTCTACTAGTAGAGGCCCACCCTAAGGTTTTCTAGATTTGTCTGTATTTAGCTCTGTGCGTTTCACTATCAACACTTATTATGCTTCCTTGAAGAGACTAGGATTGGTCCATTAGCTGTACAAAACATGTTTGTTACGTTTTTTGCACAAAATCACTCTTAGATTTTTGAAAAGCAGAAGAGCCTCCTGCAAAACCAACAAGAATGCAGCATGTGGTTTCAGGGTTGGCAAGTCAACAACAAAACATTTGTTTCTTCCAGCAGCCATTTTACAGCACACACAGGAAAAAAACAGCTAACCAAATGTGCTTTAGCTCAGTTTGGGTTACTGGGTAACGGCACAGTGCTGGTAAAATGTGAATTTAAAAAAAGGAGGTTTTAGAAATGGCTCATTTTCCAGACACCACACAACATTAACTTATTACTATAAAAATGCTGTGTGTTTTTTATGCACTTGGACTGTTTTTAGAAGCAGTAGAGACAATGTGAATTTAATTACAAGCCCCCACAACATTTTTTCTGACCTCCCTGATGTGTTGCTTTATGATGTTGTCTGTTTACTAATGTTCCAAGTAACCTCAGACGCCTTTATAAGTTTCATTAAGTTTTAGCTAGACACTGGTGTACTCTATTTATTGATTGTGTGGTTTCTGAGGGCAACTGGATTTTAGTTATGACTCAATTATTTAAATCAAAAACCCTTTAAAAACCCTTTGGTGTTGCAAAACTGTAAAGTGACCAGCAGCTTGCAAAAATGGATCAGTGAGAGGATGAAAAAACAAGCATTGATGTGGACAAGCAGCAGCGATCAGAGAATCAGGGAATGGAAGTCTGCTGTATGCCTCTTTAAGTGAGTACAGATTTAGTGGTGAAGTGTTTCTAAACGACTGGGACTAACTGCATTAACCACAGCTGAATACTAACCCCTGAAGACAAGCATTAATGCGTTACAAGACAGACTGGGATTCTGTGGTGCCATCAAAGCGCTGCAGCTCTACAGATCCCCTATGTCAGGGAAAAGAAAAAAATATATATCACTTATAAATGAACACGAGATATGGAGAAAGAGGAAAATCTGGGACAAAAAGAATGTGGCAAACATATTTCGTTATGAGTCAAATAGAATCGGGAATGAGGAGCTGCTGCTGTCCTACAGGGCCAGGGCGGCTGCTTTTCTGCACCAACACATCCTCATCTGCACCAGCACTCATTTACTGATCTCATTAATATCCCCACTCCGAGGAGGAGAAAGACGGCAGCCGTGAAAACAGCCTCCCCCATCTCCTCCTCCTCCCTGCATCCTCTATGAGCCTGTTCCACTGGGTCCTCCCTCCCTCTCCTCTCATCTCCACCTCTCTGTAGTTCAGTAATTGGGCTCAGCTCATTGTTATTCAAAACCCTGTAGAACCAATTAGCTGCAGACCTCCTGACCCTGGCTTGCTATGTAATGGTGCAAGCTAAAGACTCTAAGTGAGGAAGCCAAGAGCAAAGGTTTTAAATTCCTTTAGTTCCTGATTAATAATCCTGTCAGGGCGATCAGAGACATTAAAGAGAAACTCTGGTTCGGCTCCTGCTTTTATGGCGTCTCCCTCATTTCTAGGCTGTCCATTAAAGCTTAATGATGCCGGGGGTCGCTCTCGCTCTCCCTGTCTTGTCAGATAAATGTACAGTTAACAGGATAATGAGGAATCCTGGTCCTACGGCAGTCTGGGACAGGGCGGCCGTGTGACCCTGTGGGGAGGAAGCAGAGCAACATTGGAGGATGAAGAGAGATTGGCGAGGATAGTTGAGGCTTGTGGGGCAGCGTGGATGGTGGACGAGATGTCGACTGCCCTGAAGGATAGAGATGAAAGCACCAGGGTAGACAGGACCCGAAGTGGAAGGCAGAGTGAGAGGGATGCAGATAACACCCTCATGAAACATTGATGAGGAGAGTGAAGGTAAGGAAGAGTAGTGGTGAAGACTGCCAAGGCAGCCTGCAGCTCCTAGTGATTTGTTTAGCAGGGTCACAAGAGAGCATCCTTTTTGGTTCCATACTGGTTTCAAAATGTGTTGGACCCATTTAAATCAGTACAGGAGGAAAACTGTTTAATATGTCAATTTAAAGTAGGGATATTATGCATTTCCTTTGTACCACAATCAAGTAATTATGTTGCATTAAGTTGTTTTGAAAATGCTGTATATATCAAAAATAAGTTAAAAGAAAACTGACTTTGTATCAACCGTATTTGACACCTTGAAGTTGCCCGCTGTCGCTTTAAGAACCTCCTACCTGTTCTGGCACTCCCTATTCAACACGTCATCATAATGCTTCCTATGTCATAAAAGCAGCAATAAGTGAGCAACCGGGAGATTGTCACTATATGAGCCTGTTAACAAGTAACTTGTTAGATTTTAGTGGCCTTCATATGACAATCAATTGTCATATGAAGGAAAGTGGGTTATGAGACATGAGGCAAAGGTCAACCGGCCGGGACTCAAAACTGAGAGGTCTCTCTCTTTACTCCCTCACCACCACCATGCCCATGAACAATTTTTTACACACATAATATTGTAAAACATGTTTTTGCAAAACCTAACAACTAGTGATGTGTCAATGTTTCTACATTCCTTGTGGGAGGAATGTAGTTTTAAGTAAAACCCAACCGATTGTAGACATTCCATCTGCAATCAGAGAGCTGCACAGTGTGGATGAGTGTAGTTAGGAGTTTAATCTTGAGAAGCAGTAGGAGCACGTATCAACTTTTGCAGTGGAATGACCACAATTTGTAGCTCAGTAAGTTGCACCTATCCTATGGGAAGGAGGATGCAATGAAGAAACTGTGTAGCTGTTCAGAGCTCTGTCAGAGTTCCAGCTTTGTCCCAACGAGTGTGAAAGGCTGGAACTAGGTAATAGTTGTTCGTCGTTTGGGTTTTTATTTTCAATAAAGTTTACATCTTTTTGAAAAGTCCAAAATCCAAAAGGTTGCACGTTTAAAAAACATAAACTAAAGTGCCATCATGTCGATAGATATGTATGCTTAGCAAAATAATAAGCTAATTTGAATGGCTTTCATTATGTTTGGACCGGCAACAAATTTCTATGAGACAAAATTAAATATCTGGATCCATCAAAACCACATTCTATTGTTGAATGTTGCCTCAAACATTACTGACCTGCCCATGTTCCCGCCTATATTTATGCCCGGAGTAGTGAGGAAGAGACTGTAATGGAGACACTGCAAACTGGAGTAGCACTGACCAGGAATTAACCAGTTAGAGTTGGACTTGTCAATAGAAAAGCAACTTCTACTAGTAGGGATGGGACTTTTGCGTACCTCTGATCATCTGGCTGACTTTTTTTTTTTTTTGGCTTTGCATGCGTTCTTCATTTCTGTTGTTCTAAATGTTAATTTATTATTTGCTATCGTTTTAATTATCTCACCCCTATTGGTTCATTTTACCATCAAAGGATTGCCAGAATAAAGATACAAAGATTAAAACCGCTCAAAGGTTAATAGAAAAGTAATTTCCTGTGAAGTTACTGAGGTCTACAAAAAAGTAAATTTTAAAAATTAGCCAAATGCTCTGAAAATCCATCACAAAGTTCATTGTTATACTATTCTGTCTTAACAGAAACACGAAAAAAAAAGATCAGTCAGTTTTATGACAATAAATTAATTGTAACTGTTGTCTTAACCTCTCTTTTAAAACATAAATCAGATCCAAATTACCTGTAAATCCCTTCAGAACGTGAATACATTCTGGCAGCCATTCTGTGTTTTACAGAGTGTGTATTTGTACCAGATCTTCATAATCCTTATCATCAGTCCATATAAGGCCTTGACTCAACTTGTTTGTGAATCGTCTCTGCTGGTCATTATGATTTTTGAACTAAGATTTCCTGGCACCTGTTTTCTGGAACCTGTTTGGAAAGGCTGAGGTATTTGCATTCCTTATTCTGAACTGCTTATTTGGTTCAGTTCACATGCGATGCTGTAAACACCGGCTGCTTCAGGTCCTGGGACACTGATACGTCGCCTCCCAGGCTGCTGCTATAAATCCTTTTACAACAAACTCCATAAAGCACTCTGGTGCCTAAATATTTATGGTTGCCTAAGTTTCCCTTGAGGGTTGTTTTCTGTCAATGTACCAACAGCGGTAAGTCATGTGGAGCGACTCCAGAAATCTTATCAGGGAGTTGTGGTCTGGCCATCTCCAGCGGAGGAGGAACACACAGGGAGGAGAGGAAGCCTGTGTGATTCTCCCTCTATCGCTTCTCCTCCCCAGGCCTCCACTGTTAGTGGACTCAATTGACCCGCCAAACAAACACAACGCTGCATGACCTCTGTAGAGCAGACAGACAAACAAACAAACTTTCCCATGTCAAAAACCACCAGGTCCACCGCCGCGAGGGACCACACAACAGTCAATGCAAGGCAAACAGGCTGGAAATATCAATGGACAGAAGACAACAACCGATGTGTCAAAGCGTAAGCCAAGTGTGCTTCAGAGGGATCAGGTGGTGTTTCTGCAGTACGTTCCATTGGTGTGTAGGTCAGACACAGCTGCGGTGTAAACACAGGTGTGCTGATGGGGAATCTCATAAGGTGAACTGTGTAATCCTGGCATTGCTAGCGGCTTCTGAACGCCGTGGCTCCTTGAAACAAGTGTCTCTAAAAAAGGCATGCCTGATGAGTCCTCAAGCACCCTCCCAATGCTGTGATTACTGACGTTTACCCTCTTTAATATGTGTAATTCCCATTTTCTCTGATTCACGAGTAAGGGCCCTCAGGGGGACCTAGCTAAGTGGCAGTCTGCCAAAGCTTTCTGGCTGAAAAGGCTGTAAGTCATTTTTCCCTCAGCAGTTAGATACAACGTGACAGTTTCAGGTTGTCTCATCTGTCTTTATTGCTGTTATTTGCATCTCCAAGCACTGATGATAGCTTTACTATGCTATGTTTTTTGTTATGTGCTTCCCATGCAGGTGTGAAGCATATTTGGTTTATGACTCAGTACCTATAAAAATGACTGAATAGATAGCAACATGATATTTTACCTCAACAGGCAGCGCAATGCAGTCACAAATTACTCCTTTTTCAAAAAGCTCAGTAGAGCCGTTGTAATGACTGTAGCCCAGTATGGCCAGAATAACTAATCACATAACTCACTGTAACATGTAGTTTCATAATCCGTTCCCAATAGGGACACTTTATAAAGACTTTACCTCGTACACAAAGTAACAGTCTAAAGCTGTTGCAAAAACTTTATCGTAAAAGCCACTAAAAAGTGAAACATGCTGCGAATATGTCTGCCAACATTTGTTGCGAAGAAAATAGAAACCTCTGAAGGTGGCGGCATTATTTACGCCATAAAACCTTTTCTAAGTACCACACAATAATTTAAGATGTCCTTTTTACTGCAAGTATTTCATCTAAGAATTCATCTAAGCGTTTGTAGCAAACAGTAGCATCACATTTAAGTAAAATCCCATTATACTTCAGCGTTAGAAAATCTCAAACCTTTGAACTATAATAAGTCCAAATCTGGTCTCTAAACCAGATTTATTTGAACAAAATTTAGGGCTTTGCCTGCTTCATAATGTACAGTCACATGCCTCCAACTGCTGTAGATGGAAACCAGTATTTTAATGGGAATTTATTAAATAAATGTTTGCTTGTGTATTGAGAAAATAACAGAAAATATGGAATGAACACTTTGACTTTCCCCAACGTTTCAGAGAAACAGGAAATAGAGATGAGCTTTACAAAGCAAGTAAAGAAGAATAAGGAGCATATTATTCCTCTTCCATCAAAAACAGTCTGTTTAATCAAAACAGTTTCCCCAGGGTTTTGATTAAAATATATTTGCCAATCAGAAAAGGGTTAATCCAAGATTGAGTGAAAGGAAAAAGCACAGTTTATGCACCATAAACCAATAGCTGTATGATAATTGACAACCAGACCTTCAAGGCAACCATGGCTGTTGTTTGTAAGCAGAAGGTCTCCTAGGTGGTAAAGTGCACCTTTACTTTCTAAACACAGAAGCCTCACTGTTGGAAATTCACAGACAATATGTCTGTGATCAGCCCGTTCTCTCCAAATGTTACCCCTACATGTTTACACATTCAGCAAAGACTTGCTTTTCCTCAGCGAATCAGCACCAAGGTCAATAAATGACACTCCTTGATTGGCTGCTTTGCAAACACCAACAAATAGTGAGTCAATTATTGTATTTGAACTTCCAAAGCAGCCTTTTCTTTAGAATATTTTACACACTCAACAAAAACATCCTTAAATAGACAGGTTTCACATCAGTATGTAGGAATAAAGTTACACAAAAAATCTATAGGTGAAACAGCAAATACTGAACTGTGAACAGATGGAGGTTCACTTGATTTCCAACCAAATATGTATCATTAGTTTTAGGTAACCTTTTAGATCAGTACAATTTGTTATCTTATTAAACTAACTGGAGTTTGAGTTGTTCGTCAGACAGCGTCATTGAAAAGCAGTTTGGCAATAATGCTAGTGCAGTGTAGTTTAAAGGTACAGATTGATTATGTATAGAAATGTTAGATTTGCACAACCATTGCATGGTTTGGCAATATAAAGAATTCTTTTGATGCAGTTGTTAAAGTCTGAGTCGGTGAAAACCAGAGCAGACGTTATCACCAGTCTACCCACAGTGCTGGGTCTCCAAGCTCAAAAAATATCCTGTCTTTCTCTTTTCAGCTTGACAAATTGTCTATAAATCCTTACTATGTGAACTCACATATATTGTAATAATATATTGTTTAGTTTAGTCTCAGTTGTGGAGGAGCTGCTGAGTTTCAGGATGACTCTCAAATATAGTAATTCTATTTCATCACATGATGGGGGTCAGTTAAAAATCACACTTCTTTTCCCATTCTGATTTCCTGTAAATAGTTTGCTTTCAAGATGTTTTCAGCTTCGGTAAAACAATTTACACTGATCAGTCAACACAATTTTGAATTTCTCCTTCCTGCTGGCGGGAGGCAGTCCACATCGCCATCAAAAGTGAGAATTTGAGAGGCTGCGGTTCCATTTAATGTCTAGTTAGAGTATTCTTTTCATCTCTTGGTTACAGAATGTGCTACAGGCCAAACACAGAAGCCTCACTGTTGGAAAACAGCTACATGATGACAGACCCACCAAGAATGTTCGTCCGACCGCCATATGTAATATAGCACCAGAGTTCCCTTATTAAGGAGTGAAATAATTTCCACCAAAGTGGTTGGTGGTGCTGACAGTTCAGATTAATGCTCTCTGTAAAACAGCCAGAATAACAACTGCTTCTGCACGCATCGTGAAAAGCAGTAAGTTTGGCTGAGGGAAGCCTGCCAGCTCTACAAATTCATGCATATTTGGGTCTGTGAACATCTGCCAGCGCAAATAATTTATGCTGTTCTCTCTGCTAAGGGGCAATGAATCCCCTCTGAAAAGTTTTCTCCAACTTCTACAGTAAGCCTCCCTCCTTCTTCTTCTCCTCCTCCCACTCTCCCTGGTGTGAAGTGGTGCAGACACACGCTCCAACCACAGACTGGGCTGGAAGAGGAGCGTCCCGAGGCGTGTGGGAAAGTCCCATGCATCGCTTCAGTTGAGCGTGAGCCAACTGCTTCCTGTCTCTCTTTGGCCCTCCGGGTCAGAATACTCCGTCAAGGCCGCATCTGCGACATCCTCGGCGCTGAAGTGTGAACGGAGCGTTGCTTTGGGTGCAGGCCTTGCTGCCGGGAGGGCTCCGTAGACCTGTTCCACTGTAACAATAAATATCTCATGATATCATGGAGGAGGTGGTTCAAAACATTTGAGCTCACTCGCTCAACGGCGCCTCCAACAGCTTTGTTGTTGTGTTGCTACACAACTGTATCAGCTGATCAAACATCCGATGGGAGCCCTTTTCATATTCGAAATGCCACCGCCACCAACAGATGGCATATTAATCATTAATTGCGTCTCTGCCAGTTGTGTTTGATGTGCAGCACAAAATTCTGGGCTAATTTTTTGCTCAGTCGTGTGCCGCTCGATGATGATAGACTATTTATGAGCCGAGAGGAAACCTAACATTTTCCTCTAAAATTATAATCATACACCGCTCTGTGTTCCCACAGTCGGCTCAACATGAGGCCAGCTCATGCTGCATTATATCGAGTTGCAAATTAGACACCAACTGCTTAAACATTTGTGTCATTCTACCTCCTAACAACTATTTGTAAGTTAGGAAAGTACCTGCAGGCAAAGAGAAAGCTGTAATTTTTTAAATTAACAGTTTGCACTTTGATTTGCGCAGTGGAAATGTGCTGAGAGTTTTCCCTCAACTCCCTTATGTGTTCATGCGTATGTTCAAGCGTTCTCTGACACTCCTTGTTACTCGTCTCGACTTCGCCCTCTCCTCCTGGTCTGAGCCTGCGTCTGCCGGGCCTTCAGTGGACTGGCAGGAGGTCAGCATCAGGCCAGTCCCAAGCAGCTCCTAAAGGGAGCAGCTGTCAACAAGCAGCACGGATAGTTGGAGCACCGAGGGCAACGCTGTGGCACGTCGAGGTCAGAAGGAATCCGTCGGCCCGGAACTGACCGACAGCGCAGTTGGAGGAAAATCTGTCAAGTTTTCAGGCCTCCTAATGAGATATCAGCTCCACAGTCCTGGAAAACTGAACTATATATGCAACAGATTGGCCGTTTTAGAAAAAGCAGTTTATCATAAATACAAATACATGAAGACATATATCTTCTGTAAAAATAAAAGTTATTTTGCTGTATATTGCATGTAGGTACATGTCAAAACATTTAAATATCATAAAAAGTTAAATATTCAGAAACTGAAACACTACACACAGTAATATTTCAAGGCCTTATTGTTTGTAATTGTGGTTATTATGGCTTACTGCTGATGAAAACTCAAAATTTAAATTAAAAAATATTTCATTGATCCCAGATAGAAATGAAATAAATAAAAAAAATAGTCAGTCTCAGAAATGTGCATATTGTGAAAAGATCATATAGCCAACCTGTAACTATTGCCTTCACAGTCCAATCATTGAATTAACTCAAAAATGTTGTAAAGATTTTCTAAATGGTGTCTCAGTCCGGGTTAGTAGGCTACATTGTGAATAAGACTGTCAATCACTGGCAAGCCACAAAAAGTTCTTCGTTAAAGAAGCTGACTCTTTTCAGTGCTTTCTATATTCATAGAAAGTTGAGTGAAAGGAAAAAATGTGGTTGGAAAATTTGCACCAAGATAAGGTATTACCGCAGCCTGGAGAGGATTGTCAAGCAAAATTCATTCAGACTGAGACTGGAGTCACCTCATCAAGATTCATTGCACATTGATGAGTCCCACATGTCGGCTACAGATGTTGCATTTCTGTGTCAAACTGCTCCTGAACCAGATCGCATTTCTACTATCTTATCTCTGTCTTATCTTTTGACTCTGTTCAGAGACTTCTTTGAATAATATATGAGATTTTTCGATGAAATAGAAGAGTTTTCTTAGGTTTCTCAAAAATATATATTGGATTACCGAAGGAGAGGCTTGCCAGGGCAAATGCAAAAGCTATTACTGTGGACAACAACCGCAACACTATGGAATTTATTGCAAGAAAAAGCATAAGACAAAAATATATCCTGTTGCAGAAACAGATGGAATTTGACTTAAGCCTTTATAAAGATATTTTTTCCTTCCTTTAATGCCAAGATTTCATTTGAAGGCCCCAGTCATGACAGCTATATCTCCTAGAACTCTACTGACAGAGTGAGGGATTTCTCTTGACCTCGATACTCAAACTGTCCATGTCACTTTGTGTAATGTATGTGTTGTATAATGTGATTAAGAAGCTAAAACATGAGTAGTCCAGGGCAACCATTCAGTCAATCTGCCTTTATATTTACTAATGAAATGCACAGAAGGGTGGGAGGGAACCCCGGCCCCTCTTTAGCCCTGAATAAGAAACCGCCAATGAGAACACTATAAGTGTTCCTCTAAAACTCAGAGGAAGTGATGTTGCCTAAATGGGACATTAACAGAGGCTGACTGAGCAAACAAGGCATATTTAGATTTATGCATAGTTTACATGTTAATTATGCAACATTTCGACACATATTAGACAATATTAGACAGGTAGACATCACATATTTTACACATTGTCTTTGCATTGTACAAAGCCACGAGTTTTGGCCTGAGAGGCATTCCATATAGGTGGGCGGGTCTGACATTGATTTAGACAAGATGATTGGTCTGAAATGGATCTGAGGTGAAATTAGTGAATTCTATTGTATAGTGTAATTGACATCTACATGGATTTTCCCTTTGAAATATTTACCCTTCATATTTGTTTTTGTTTCAATATTTATTTAGATTTTTAGTTGAACAAATAATTATAGTAATTACTTGTCTGTTTAACTGACTGTGGCAGATAAACAGACAGGGTTTCACACAGGGTTTCTTTTAGAAACTATAAGTGTTCTCTGCTGTCTTCTTTTAATTACTAATTTATCATCCAATTCTGCCCTCTGCAGGGTAAAAAAATGTTGTGCATCAGTTTCCAGTCAATTACAGAACCCTGATTTATTTGTGTAAATAATTTACATTAATTGGTGACTAATAAATAAAAAGCAAAATAGTTATTTGCACAGTATGACTAACATCTTCATATAAATTGATGTTCCTCTTAAACACTGGTCTGCTGGAGCATATTTATTGAAAACAAATCCTACTCATGAAAAAGTAATATATTTTAACACTCGGTAAATTGAACAAAAAAAAATTAAATGAGACTTCTTTTGAGAGCAGACTAAAACAAAGCTTCCAAAGCTTCGTAGAAACGTCTTCAAAGGTGTCAAAAATGAATAGATGCGTTCACCCTGCATTTATCGTCCGAATGGATTTGTTGAGAAACGAGTTTATGAGAAAATCCAAATTAAAATGGAAACATGTTTTTTTTGTGAAGAGGTGTGACCGTGCTCAGACACTCAGGCGTGGATCAAAGCAGCAGTGAGGCTCTGGGGTAGCAGCAGATGAAAGAGGTACACATTAAGCTGTTTACTGTGGTGACATGAAAAGGTGTTTTAGCTCCACATTCTGCCTAATGAGGGACAGAGACGGAGGGTTATCTTTTTAGATATTCAGTTGTAAGTTCATAGTGTTTTACATCTTTGCTCGACATCAAAAGAAAGCTATTTTCTTCCACCAAGGTGATGTGAAAAAAAATGAAGTCCCCGTAGATTAAATTAGCATTTAACTGTTTCGCTGGAGGGCTAATTTGCACTTGGACACTAACTAGATAAGGTGAAGCTCAGGCCTTAGCAATTCCACTACATTATTTTGACCAATATAGAGTAAGAACCAAATCCTATTAGCTTGTAAAGAAATACCACAGTGTGACAGAAAAGGTATGTTTGTATGTGTGTCGTCTAGAACTTCTAGAAATATGTTTCAGAGAAAGGCTTCTTTTGTTCGATGTGCATCTTTTTCAGAAGAGGTGAATTTCAATATTTGGTTGGCAGGTGGCTGCCCAGTGGCGCAGCTGGTAGAGCTGTTGCCTTGCAGCAAGAAGGTTCTGGGTTCGATTCCTGGCCCCGGTCTTTCTGCATGGAGTTTGCATGTTCTCCCTGTGCATGCTTGGGTTCTCTCCGGGTACTCTGGCTTCCTCCCACAGTCAGGTTAATTGGTCTCTCTAAATTGTCCCTAGGTATGAGTGTGTGTGTGCATGGTTGTTCGTCTTGTGTGTCTCTGTGTTGCCCGGCGACAGACTGGGGGTGACCCCACCTCTCGCCCGGAACGTTAGCTGGGGATAGGCACCAGCAACCCTCGTGACCCCAGTAAGGGAAAAAGGGAGTATAGAAAATGGATGGATGGATGGTTGGCAGGTAAAAAACAACAACTATGCAGTATTTATAACTCAATGTCAAGCCAGGATTTGAACCTAATTTGTTGGCACTGTTGCACCAAGGCGACAGTGGCCTTGGTGCAACAGTGCCAACAGCTGTTCCACTGTTCAGCCCACAAAAAAAGTCATGATTTACAAAAAGTTCAATAAAAAATTAAGCTTCTTTTGCATGCAAACATAAAATTTGATAACTTGTTTTTTGTTTTGTTATTTAATGATTGTGAGGTAAATAGCAAAAAGATTCAGGGCAAAAAAGTATTTTAAACCCATTTTAAATACATTTCATTGTACTTCTGAAATATTTAAATAGATATCTATCCAAAAAAACTAATGTCTGTTATATTTATTACTACTTCTTTCTTTTAGTAGTTTTTGTGCAAACAGTATTTGCACAACAAGCAATAAAGTTTGTGATGGGTATTTTTCGAACCTTCATAAACGAACCACAGACAAACGTAATAAGTTTTATGGCCGCACTTTTGCTAAAGGAGAAGCCATCCGCAAAGAGGATCTTTCCGATCCTGTTCACCAAGCCTTCTGCCTTCTCTGAGCCCAGAGCAGGCCTATTATTCAGGAAAGGAAGAATGTGAAAAGATAAACAAAGCAACCTTTACCTGCACACAGGTCATCTAGCTCAAGAGGAGCAACAATCAGCTTCCTGAACACAGGCAAGATCAAATGAAAATTGTATCAGCACTGATTGGTGCTGATTAAAAATGTATGGCATAATCGCGTCAGTGCTGACCACTGCTGAAGAATAAATGTATTACATATATAAATGTAGAAATGATAATAATGTAAAAATCCCTAACAGTTTGTGTCTAGACTGATTGATTATTTCTATAATGTAATGATAATTGTTGCCAATAAATCTTTTACTTTTGGAAAGCCTGTTCATTTTCCTTTAGATTGGGCCACATTTGTAAAAAAAATGCATTTGTGTGTTAAGGAACACACAAATGAAGTCTGTATTTTTTGTGGGACATGTAAAAAAATTATATATTTTAGTCCAAACTCTTTTCAGTTACTTTTAGAGCAAACTAGCATAAAGCTGCAGTGTTATGTTGTAATTCCAATAGTGGGGTTTTTTTGTAAACATATGGTGACGGAGTGAATATACTACATGCTCTGCACCTGGCTTTACTGTAGAAAAGAAATATTGTCACAACACAGGTGATAAACCCAATGTACAAATTAAATAAATAAGGCCTCAACATGTTCTCAAGTCTCTAGAGTTTCTTTCCGCCCAGCCAAGTTGAGATCTTAAGCATAAAACCACTACTACGCCACAGTGAAAACAGATGGATCAAATAGTCCTTGTCCTTTATTTGGACTGCTCACTGTTATTGGAAAGAATCTGAGTAAGAATTACCAATTCTGGCCTCCTTTCAGGAAAACAAACAGGCTCAGATGTGATTTTCCATTTTACAGGCTGTTTATGTCTTGCAAATTCCTTCTACAGAGGAGCGGCATGGCAGCTTTCATGTTTTAAAGGCCCAGAGTGACCGCAGCCCTTTGTGGCCGAGGCACTTTTCCAGTACTAATGACATACAGTCACACAAGACTCTGGCAGCGGCATACAACCGAGGCTGCCTGCCCGTTGTGTAATTAGTCTACCACTAAGTCCCAGTCTGGGGAAACATTCACAACCACATTAAACACAAACTGAGCTCAGAGCAGATGGATACACTCTGGAGGAGTCATATGTAACACAAATGGCTTTCATCAGCAAGATAAACTGATAACACTCTATGTCTAATAAGACCAAGCTGTTTGGGGTCTGCAAGATTTTCTTTTAAGTTTGTAGCCTGGTTGAGTTAGCAGGCTTTTTTAAATTATTATTATTGGCATGACATACTCCAAACAATATCATCTTTCTCCAGAGACACTGGATCAGCGAGCTTCTGTTACAGCACAACCAATCCAAAAACAGAAAGCAACACCAAAATCAGGAAAAATACCAACAAATGCTGGTGGTCTATTAGGATGACAATCCTGCCATCTGGTGGTTCAAGTAGAAACTGACACAAACTTTATAGGTGGAAGACTTTTCAAAGCAACAGCAGCTGCTGAACAGAGGATAAGTTGACAATGAAAGTGACTGAGGAAATTACTTTGAGTGGCAATAAACTTTAAATTACTCCTCACCAGAGTCTGCAGAGAGAAACAATCACTGTTCCACAGTCCGTCCTCATCAGGATATGATTCACTCACTTTGATCTCTTCAGGTTTCAGTGAATAAGCTGAAAATCTAGTCATCCCAAAAAGCCTGGTGTTGACAAAAAGAATCAATAAGAACTGGCTGATGAAATAAAGATGTAAGCAGATGCTAAAGATGTATTTCTTTATTATATACAATATACAGGTATTAGACAAAAATTTTCAATATTCTTTTTAAACTGAAGGCATTTACAAGTATATATGAAAAAATAGAACATTGGGAAAAAGTTAAATATTTTTTGTCATTTCTTTCACAGACAACCTCTTGGTTATTTCAGCAAATACTAATTTTTCTTCCTGAGTTAAAACATTAGTATTGTTGTTTCTAAATGAATAAGAACTTTTCTTTTGTGTTATTTGAAGTCTGAAGACACTGCATCTTTTCATTATTTTGGCCATTTCTCATTTTCTGCAAATAAATATAAATTTTTTGCTTGGAATTTTAGAGACATGTTGTCAGTAGCTCATAAAATAAAAGAACTATGTTTATTTTACTCAAACATATACCTATAAAAAGTAAAATCAGAGAAACTGAACTTTCCAGAGCTGTATGTATGTATGCACACTTATTTATACATCTATTTCAAATGAATTGTCAGGGCTACTGATAATTGTGGCAAAAGAAATAAGGTGAACAGAGTTTAAAACCATATTTTTACAATTTTAGACAGTGCAATAAAAAATGAATTTATCTCAAGGATTCTCACACATGCCTAGCAGTTGTGCTCATAAATCTTTTTCTTCTCTTTTGGCTTTTCCCTTCAGGGGTCGCCACATCAAATCATCCGTCTCCATATAGTCGTATCCTCTAACCTCACACCAACTAACTTCATGTCCTCTTTCACCACATCCATAAATCTCCTTTTTGGTCTTCCTCTTGGCCTCCTCCCCTGTGGCTCCGACCTCAGCATCTTTCTACCGATATGATCATTGTTTCTCCTCTGAACATGTCCAAACCATCTCAGTCTGGACTTTATCTCCCAAACATCCAACATGAGCTATTCTGGTGCATTAGGAATGATCTTCAATCTGTTTTAAACAGAAACTACTAAGAGAAAAAAATGTTAAAACCCATCCATCACACTTGAGCAAGACTAAGAAGTGGTGTTTGTCTTGTGCAAACAATGTATTATTTGTCTGTTACTGAATAATGACATCACTAAATGGCTCTTTTGTCTCTTGGTTTACATGACGGCCCAAACACCAGAGGGTGGCCGGACCTGTGTTATGTTTAGGATTAGCTGTAGCAGCAACGCAAGAGGAACAAGGAGCAGGTAAGTGGCTTTTCAGAGGAGGCCCCAGTAAATGTCACTCTTCCTTATGGTGTTTTTATTTTAAGCCGTCAGGGTGCAGTGAAGTGAGAACTCTCTACAGTAACAACATCTGCTTCTGGCTAGGGCTGGGGAAACTTGGATTAAACAAATTCTCACAAAACAGAAAAAAGAAAGAGTTGGGATTGTTCTTGCCATAATAAATGCAAGTGTCTGACAGATGAAACCACACATCAGCCTCAAGCTAATATTTGGTATCTCTCTTTTTCACGATGTGAAGACACAACAGTGGGAGAAAAACAACAGCTGGAGGCAGAAAGGAGGAAGAACTTGGCTTCAAAATATATTCAATGTTCTTTTTAAAAAGACAAATGAAGCAAAAGATTTCCACCAGCCTGGAAGTTAGATTTCAACAGAGCAGAATATGAGACTTAAAAGTTTCATAACAGACATTCAACCTGTAAAATATGCAAGGTCAGCTTGTTTGAAATTCTTGCCGAGTGTTTTAATTATCAATATCTTATTCCATTCATAATTATATTCAACGTCAACAGATACTAATTCATTAAAACGCAATTCATTCCACCTATTCCAGGTTGTTTAAAAGTCAGGACTTATAAAACAACAAAAATACATTCTATGGTGAAACGTGGTGGAAGTATTATGGCGTATGAATGTTTTTCCTGAGAGGATGATAAGAAACTCGACAAGAGCTCAATAATGAGCAATCCTGGAAGAAAATCATCTAAAGACAGAAAAACTATTTTTAACTCCTGTCAAGTTAAACATTGTTGTTCACACACTTCCTCCAACCAAACTGACTCAATTTGAGCTAATTTCCTCAAGACAATGAACAAAATTTCCATCTCTAGACACAGAAAGATAAACTATAGTCTACCTTTCATCTTGGTAGACAAGTGTTACTAACAATAACTACACGTCAGTTTAATAGATTAAGGAATATCAAATTGACGTCAACTAAACCAAGTGGGAATAGAAAAGACAGCACAGCAGGTAACGAATGAAAGTCTTTTATTAGAAAATAACTGTTTCCAGGACATTTGTAACCAGTTTCAAGTCAGGAAACAGAAGAAAAAAACGGTGATGTCCAAATTTGTGAATTAGCCTCAGACAAAAAAACTAAACATTAAAGTGGTAATCCAAAACATACCAATACCGGGGGAAAAATGTTCTGAGCAGCGTTCCTCTTGGAAAGAAAACAATAAAAAAAAAAAAAAAACCCAACTTCATTCACACATGATTCTTCTGAGAAGCAAAGATAATGTTACAAAATCTGTGCTTCAAATAAGGTTTTTTTTCCAGCTGAGTTTTCTGATCTTTAACACACAAAGGTTTCAGATCGAACTAAACAAATAAAATAAAATTTAGACGGCCTTTCGATGGTACTCTGGAGGAGCAACTTCATAGTCGCTTGCATTGAAGAGTGACGCAGAGTTCTTAACGAGATACCTGAAAAAGAAACAAGCAATGAAGAATCCGTTCATACTACAGATTCTTCATTTGAAGGCTTGTTGAATAAGTTTCCAGCACTTACTTGAGAAAGTCTTGTAGATAACTGAGAAGCAGCGCAAGACTCTTCTCATCCAGGGGAGTGTATGCCAGCATGGCCCCAATTCTCACTGTCAAAACAGCAATTTAGAACCTTTAAATGGTTTTTTGAACAATGAGGTATAAAAGTGCCAAAACTACTTTATTAAAATTTGAGTCAAAGGACATTCATACGCCATAATACTTCCACCACGTTTCACCATAGAATGTATTTTTGTTGTTTTATAAGTCCATACTGATGATAAATATCCCCTTTCAGTAATAAGTTAAGACATCGGCAATGAGGCAAAAGGCATGTAAATAATCACCTTATGGAAGCCTGAAATATTATTTCTGCTAGATAAACAAACTAATCTCTCCAAATCTTTCTCTCCATTATTTAAACTAACATAATACATTTAATTGTTCTCAAAATCTCTCAACCCAAATGTAGGCGATGAAACTGAGCCTAAACGCATTTGAGCTGCAGTAGAAGCGTTTGAATTATGCGTTTTTGTTGACTGCTGCTATTCACAACCATCTTTATAAAGATTTATCTTTTGTTTTGAGCGTTTACCGAAAAGTCTGAGTAGGTGAGGCGCGCCGTAGATCTGAGACATGGCTGTGTCGGGGTGGTTAGCCAGGATGTCTGCGTACTGAGGCCGCTCAAATTTGTAGAGAAGCTGCGTCCCCAGCATGACGTTGAAATATTCACGGATACCAGCGACCACCTCATTCACAGCAAACTCCCTGGGTGTTGGAGGAAAACAAGTTGCCCTGGTAAAAACAGGTTTCTCTGGGCATTTCTGGAGCTGGATATAAAACAAGTCCTGGAAATAAAATAAGATGAAGGTGCGTCTTTACTTGCTGTCAGAGTTTCCTCTTGATTTTTTGTAGCTTCCGTAGTCTTCAAGGACAGCGTCAACATTTTTTTTGGCTGGAAGGTGAAAAAGCTGAAGACAAACAAATTGAAACATCATTGTTGGAAGCATCTCTCTATGGCTTACTTTCTGGAACTCCTAAAAGCAATGTATCAATGTAGCATAATCTTTTTCTAGTTTTATCTATCTTTATTTTTTATGTATCCATCTGGTGGAAAAATTTTAATTCAAGGGTCATATTCAAGGGTTAGTAATTTGTGACTTCCTGTTTGCCTGGTGATGCAACAGCGACCAATTTCTTTTAGCCATTTTTTAAACTGAAAGAGGACATGAAATTCAAGCAGACCAGACATGTGCTGGTCATTGTAAACCAGGAAATGGGATGAAGAAGAAGAACAGCCATCTAACTGAATCTGTCCATATCTACAGACAGAGCAAAACTCTTAGCTTTTAATAGCTGAAAATGTGATTCTGATTAATATTCTCTCTTTCATAACCTATGGGAGCTTTGCTAAAAAGACTGGAATTATGAAGTAGCCGACTTTTTACCAAATGCACCACAAGTGTGGCGAGAACTCTATAACTATACATTATATATATATGTATATATTGATTACCTGTTTTTGACGTGTGATCAGATCCCAGTCATCCACAAGCCACGGTTTAAGCTCCTCTGGGATCTTTACTTTAACTTCAACTCTGTTTATAAAGGTTTCCTCCTAAGCAGAAGGAAACAAAAAAAACAAAACATTGTTTCATCTGTGCACCTTACATGCATGATGTCCTTTAAGGATCAAAAATATGTTGTTTTTATGTTCTGAACATAGTTATTAAATGAAATCCTGGACCTACGCTCTCAACAGTTGGGTCAACTCGTGCTCTCTTCTTCCTGGGAGGATGGGTTGGATCTCCTCCTGAACTCGTTCCCTCTCCTGCTCCAGGAGCTGCAAACACACACATTTACTTAACTAACACGTCCAATAAATACAGGTGAAAATCTACTTTTTGAATTGAAATACTTTTTAATATTTACGAGTAAAGCAACATATATACTCACTCTTCTGTTTGTTCTTTTTGGTTTTCCTGCAAAAAAGACATACAACTCAAGTTTCTGTCATAAAACCCAATAAAAAAAAAGACGAGATGAAAAAACAACAACACTATGGCACAATCACTCACACATCATTTTTCTGCGATGCAGCAGGGATCTTCTTATTCGGTGCAGCTCCCCTCATTCTCCCTTCTACATAATGGTCTCTAAATTGAGAAAACAAAAGTTTAGTTAATCAAAAACACGTGACAAACGAGACAATTTTACAGACAGTTAAGGAGAGAAAACAAAACAGATTAAATCAAATGGAAAAGATTGAATACAAACATCATAGTGGACTTACTGATTGGCCCTCTGAAGCTCTTTCTGTTTCTGAAGATTACTGTCCACATACTTCAGTACTCTGCTTTCAGGAACCCATTCGTCCCAGCTGAAAGAGAAAATATTATTTGAGCATTCAAGCTAGCATTTAAAAATATGCAAGTTTAGGCATTTATTATCAGAGCTGAACACTCACTTCTTATTCCAACCACTGTAATGAATGAAGTATTTGATCTGTTTGTCCTTGATATTAATCTTAACACACTGCAAAGAGAATGACCAATTACTGTCAAAATTAGAAAAAAATAAACATAAATCGGGTGTTTATAAGGATAGTTTAACTAAGGCGGCCTACCTTAGCTTCGTAGAGCAATGGCCCATGAAAACACAGCACTCTTTCACCTTGGAATTGGAAATAAAACAATTAAGTTCCACTGAAGAAGCTTCACACACACAAATATGGAAAACAATGACAGGGAAAGGACATGGTTTAGCACCTGACAAACATTTTTATTTTCTTATGACCCTACAAACTATGTTTCTAAGATTTTTTTTTGTTTACATTAAATTTTTTTAGTTTTTAAAAATAACACGGACTAAAAAAAAATGTATTTTAAATATTTTTATCTAATTTCTGACTCAAGCAAAGGAAACTGAACTGAGTCCAGATCATTTTGTCATTTATTTGTGATCTTATTTAGGCTCTCAGGCAATTTGCCAAGTTGTGTCCCCATTTCTTGCTATTTTGTATCTGCCCATCTACATTATGTTTAAAAATGTCTTACCCACTTATTACTATGGATTATGCAGACAAGTAAAAGTACTCTTGGTTAAACTAAAGAAAGATATTTAATGATTACTTTAATTAATTGATTGTCAAAGTGGTATTAAAGATATCCAGGCAGACATTAATTGATTCATTTTGGCTTTAAAACAACCAACACCACAAAAGAACAAAATGATCAGCGTCTGTGGTATTATAGAAGGGAACAGTCGCATTTTACTAATTGTGACCAAAGGGAAGTTACAAAAATTCAGAAAATTGTTTACAAAACCTTTCACTTGCTCTTTAGGCCTGAGTAAGTTATTTTTTAAAGTGTTTACCAAAACCAGTCAAAAGAAAAAACAATTTACAAACATTGCAATACATAATTTTTGGGCTGCTTGTTTTGTCCGGCTTTTAGTTTTGAAGAAATATACCGGAAGTAAAAAAAAGTCTCAGGTTGCAGTTTTTTTTAAATCTTGCAAATAACTTAAATGGTCATTCTGGGCTTCCGTACACTGTACTTTATCAGAAAAAATGCATTTATAGTGATTGTAGCTTTAACTTTCAAAACAGTTACTCATCATAGATGTATATTCTCCCAAGCTGATGTGATTTAGATTATGTCATGCCATCAAACAAAACAATTCGGTTCTTGGCGGGTACTTCTGCTCTGAAGTCCGGATTTTTTCAGCTGTAAGTAAGCGTGGCATCCCTAGCTTGGTTCGCTTTTCCATTATAAAAACAGCAATACTATCTGTCTGTACAGATTCAAAATGACAACAATAGACAAAGGTTAGAAAGACTAAAATTAGCAAGAGCTGAGCTAACGGTTAGCTTGGTAAAATACTATCAGAGGTGGGCGGTGAAGTCTCTCAGTAGCTAACGCTATCTGAATGAAGTTAAAACTACCTCTAAAATTAACACAGTGCCTCTATAACAGAAGCTTTACGGAAGCCATGGAAACACGGCGAAAACTACCAAATCTAATTAATAACAACCCGTTGTGTCTTTATTGCAACAACAATGACGGCTAACCGCTCCACCTCCGTCAACTGCAATATTTAGGCGCCTTAAAGCGGACAGAAGCTCACACGAAACAATACGGCAAAACAAACAACTGCATACCTTCTTGAAATTTAGGTTTCGGGTCCTGTTTCGGCGCCATTCATGGATTAAGCTATCAAAATTTGGGAAAAATCTTCAGGTCCCATTCCAGTCCACCGCGGCGCCGCTATCCAATGACGTCATTCTTCTTCTTTTTCTGTGGATGTTTTTTGATGGTTGGCAACCAGCATAAGGTTCGTAGCCGCCACCTACTGGGATGAAAGTGCAAAATGTTAAATGAAAAGCATGAAATAAGAAATTGTCTTAATCTAGTTTGACGACTTCACAAGTAAACTGCTTAAAGTAAAGTCAAGTTTTTCTTTATTAATCCTTCTACCCACCAATCAACATGTAGTTTGATGCTTGCCTATTTTATAAATTATCAATCAAACCTGTGTCGTACTATAAAGTAGAGCAAATACCGTCTTTTCTTTACTATTTTTTATACCTGTATTTATATCCTATAAACACAGGTTTAAACACAAATATCCAGATGTCAATCTTTAACTAAATCTGTGAAGTTATATGAAGAAAGGATCCAACCTCTTATAATCACAAACTCAAGAGAATGTGAAAACAGGAAAGTTCCTCTATTAATTGAGAAGACTAAGTGCTTCCCTAATATACTGTTGCAATAAAACATAAATTTATCTTAGAGGAGGTGTCAATGAATGTCTCTCACATCATAAAAGCACAAAGTGGTGGACATTAAAGTTCACTTAAAAATTACATCAGGCTTTAATATCCCTTACCCCTGTCCAAAGTTAGAAACAGCCAAATCAGTGATTATAATTAATATGTTAGACAACCATTTGCTTTACTTGTGTAAACTGTTTAAAAATTATATGAAATGTTCTTCAATGCCTCATGTAACTGAGGAATTGTTAGAGAAGTACTAAGCCTGCAAATACCTTGTTTGTTTTCTGCAGGCTTAAATCCTTACCAATATCAATCAGCACAGTAGGCCTCATCTCTTTTCAAAATGATCAAAGCGTCTATTGAGTTATTGACATCATCTTATAGCAAAACAGACAGAAACTAAAAGTGTTACAATGCATGTCAAGCAACAGTGATATTTTTAAATAGCAATAATTATATAATTACAAAAGAAATATCACATACAATGACAGCAATGCATATTCACAAATCAAACCAATGCAGAAAGTATATATGATAATAAATAAACCTAATCATAAAGACAAGTCAAGGAGAAAAGCAACAAAAAGGGAGGCATTCATGACTTTAAAGTTGTTTTACCTCTGGGCTAAAATGATTCACTCAAAGCCTAAACTATCACAGTAATCTTGAAGGCTGTTGCAAATACATTAAACACCACCAAAAAAAAAAAAAAAAAAAAGACTATGTATCCTGTGGCCTCACTACAGAATCGCATAGCACTCAAGTAGGTGAGTTTGCAGGGAACCAGCAGACAGAGAAAGCTGAAGACGACTAACTGGGAACTGTAATGCTGAACTGCTCCACACAGATTCGATGCACGAAAACAAAACGAAACAAATGCTATAATAAAACATCAACATAATGAAATGTAATTAACTTACTTGAACTAAAAAAAATAATAAACACAGCTATAGCCTTTCAAACTGACCAGAAACTAGCCATGTCATGTATGTGGAGCAGAAATTTGTCAGCTGGTCACTTCTGTCTAGTTTTCTATTAAGTTTTGAGTAATACACAAAATTAACAGCTATACATTAAAGAAATGCTAACTTTTGCAAGTATATATATATATATATACTTATATCTAACATATATAAAGGTCCAATCATGGGTGCCAGCTGGACCAGTGCCCTTCATTCACACACTGAAACAGTCTGATCAACCTGACTTTCTCCCAATTAAGGTGTAGATTACGTAGCGTCTGCGCAATAAAACATGGTTCGCTGTTCTTTGATTCGACTAAGATGAGCGAGAAAAGAAAGAGCGCAGCAATGAAACACAAGGATCGCACACTCTCTCCTGCATTTCTAGTGGCAACAGTTCCAAGAGGCATAGGAATGCTTCTTTCAAAAATAGCACACACCTAATATAACTTACATCATAAATAATTATTTAAAAATAACAACCACAGCATGAATGTGTTAAGAGAAAATAAATGTACAATGATGGCAAAAATAAAACAAATGGCCAATCTTTCTGCTGTCAAAACATTATGACAAAGATGACACCATTTAGAACATAAAGTGCTACACATTTTCCCGTGTTGCTGAGGCTCACCTTTCATCAACAACAAGCCTGTTTTCTTTATATTCTAAACATGTCCCGTTTGGTGTTGACTGCCTGGGGACTGTGCATGGATGCTGAAATAATGCCGTTGACATAAAATATCGAAACAAACTGTAAAAACCAGGTACAAAAGCTACAATATAATCAAAGACCACATGAAGAGGTGTGGAAAAAGTCTTCAGTATTCACACAAAAATATCAACGTAAGTAACGCACTGGACAAGAAGCGTCCCAAGTTTATATACATATGATAAGTAAAATTGAAAATAGATTTTTCCTCTCTGTACATAGCACTGTATTCTTTCATCTTCCACTTTTAATATTTACAAAGAACTCCTGTTCGAGGTCTCCCTGGTGCTTCAGTTCGACGTGGATCTAGTCAAGAGAGATAACGTCAGATAAGGATCCGTAAATGGCCGCCGCCGCCGCCGCCTCCATAGAGGACCGTGACAATCCAGAAAGGCCGTGGCTGTCTCTTTCCTTTTCACGTTCCCGTAGACTGCTGGAAGACACCAAACTGCTGGTGCTGCCGCTGTTGCTTCCTCCGTTGGCGGTCGCCAGGGTGCTGCCCCCGGGGGTGGCCGACTGCTCCCGCAGCATCTGGGAGGAGCTGTAGGGCAGGAAGCGATTGAGGAGCAGGTCGTGGTCCTCTGGCGCAGACGCTGATGCGGCCGCTGCAGCAGCCATCACCATGTTGTAATGCTTCCAGGACACAAAGGAGGCATCGTTAGACACCAGCAGCAGAACGACGCACAGTGCAAGCCATACGACTCTGAGTAAAGTTTAACTCAATTCATGTAGCCATTTCATTTCTTACGTCTATTTCATGCCAACAAACTGTTTCATAGGCTTGTATTCGTAGTGGTGTGAAAATGTTTGGAAATATCTTTCTCTTCTTTATCAAAGATAGATATTTCAAGTCAAACAAGTTCTAATATAAAACAAAGTAATACTATCACTTTCACTTATTATGTGGACAAAAACATTTTCCAAACCAACTTGGATCTCTATAAAAAAATACAAATGAATGAATCTGATTTAGATGTAAATATTGAAGCATGACTTCAAACTTTCTCTGAAAACCTCCAATCTAGCTAAATTACAACAATTCTGCAGAGAGGAGTGAGTAGAAATCTCACCACAACAATGTAAGAAGCCTCATTTTCCAGCTGTCGCCACCAAGTGAGGCTCAACCATTTATTATATTTACAAGGCAATTACTTTTTCAGAGCGGTATTAAATGTCAGCTAATTTTTCCCATTATTACATGTTTTAAGGAATTGACCCAGAGTGAGAAGACGATTTTTGTAATTAATATCAAAAGCAGCTCTATGATTTTTACAGAAACATGTATAATGTATGAGGTATCATCATGGAATCATTTAAATCATATATTTTACAAAATACTTTTCTTGCTTTTAACTGTCAACATCACTCAATCCAATTTATAAATATCTTACCTGATTGTCAGTTTGGAGGAAGGAGAAAAAATTCAGATCTGTAAACAGAATAAAACATAAAACCTCATTCACCTTTTTAATAATACTCTGATTCAAGAAGCGGCAAAATTGCTTGAAAATGAACTTTTTAGTTGATTTGATTAAGTGAAATTAAGGGAAAGCACCAGGTTTACCAGGCAGATCGCTTGTGTGATAATAGTGGCGGTAGTCCTGAATTAGAGGAGGCGGGGGAGGAATGTAGCTGCTCTCCACAGGGGGCATGCTGGGAGTTCTGGCCACGGGTGAAGCTTGGCTGTGCAGGTTCAACACCCTTATCACAGAAAATGCAGCACAAATTCAGCGACAAAAATGTCAATATTTCATGTGCATTTCACTAAATTAAAAGAATCGTAAAGGATTTCAATTCAGTATTTTCAATTCAAAACGGGAAACTCACTAGATGTGTATTAATCCATAAACTGTAAGGCATAATTCTCAACATTAACCAAAATGACTAGTTGAAATATATCACTTTATTTGCCAGTAAATAATGACTTTCACCCCTTGAATTAAATTACTAAAATAAATACATTTTTGGATTATCTTCTAATGAAACAAAAACTAACAAAGTGATTTTGAAGCTTACCCTTTGTTTGGAGGCGGAGAGACTGGAGAGAGCGAGGGACAGACCCTCTTCGGAGGCGGCTCGTCGTCCTGCTCGTCTTCTGACGAGGAATCCAGTGTCAAATCAATCACATCCACCTTCTTGCTGTTGTCGTTAGACGACCCTCGTTTATGCTCATGCAAGTCTGTTCTAGACAAATCTACCCACAGAAAAGCAGAAAGAAAGCAACCTCACTCTGTGTTCGTGGATCAATATTGGATTGTGAGGCTGCGGAAAGCAGGAGCTACACACCGCTGTCCACGCCGTTGTAGGAAGCCGACACCTCCTGAACTTCTTTCTTTGACTTCATGGGGGCCCAGCTTCCATCTTCCTTGAACTGGATTTCGTCGCAGTCAGAGCAGCTGTTCAGGATTTCCATGAACAACCTGTGAAAACAAGCAACCTGTAAACACGTCTGACACAAACTCCACCCAAAACGTTAACTTTCATCACAATTTAGATCCATTTCTTTCAAGACAAAGTATGTATTTATTAGTAGTTGAAATGCAATAGCCAATGCAATATCCCTATATGCAACAGTGCAATCTCTGTTGCAATATTTAGGACGTTGTTATAACTGGAGCACATTACATTAATGTTCTATGAGGTAAATAATTTATTTGGCTGATTTGATGGATTGTATCAAAATGACCACGATGGCTGCAATTTAGAGAGAGAGAAGAGAGAGAGAAGTTGTGATGATTTGGATTAATTTAAGATGAATTAATCTTAAATTATTATTCCAGGAATAATCCCTGGAATATTCAACAATAATATTGTAATAAACATGTTTTTTGAAAATGATACATCAGGCTACATAAATGATGGAAAAGTGCTTCATACATTCTGAAGATAATGATGTTATTCTGTATTTAGCTGCATAATTATCCCTTTCAAACATAATTTACCAGGATATAGAGTTTAAAAAAAATAACAAAATTAAGGGGATAGGGCGTTCTAGTCGTAGCAGATATTTTAAACCCGATTTTAGAAGATTTGACATGAGTTCTGATGGCGCTCACCCATCTATAATAAGATGCTCATATGGTGCCTTCTTGTCACAAACCGGACACACCCATGTCGGCTTCTTCTCGTTCATTTGGATATAAAGTGTAGCATCAAAGCACTGTAGGTGTGAGCATGTCATCGATCGGCAAGGGATGGTCAGCCTCATCTTTCCCAGCTGCACAGACACACAAGAAAGCAGCAGTTAGTAAAGTATGACTGACTCCTAATGACAAACCCCAAAAAGCACAGGTTGGTTCTTTAATACCACCTCCCCCTTTTTTTAAACTGTGTGTTACATAGCACAAATAATTTCCTCTTTAAATTAAAACCCTATAGATCACAAAGAGTTAAAATGAGCAGGGTAGAACTGAAGAGCATTTACAGGACAAAGGAGAGAAACTCGTAGACTGGTGGTCGCTATCTCACTCTCTGGATCCGCTGTCAGCTTCTCCTTGACTGTCAAATGGAAAGAGAGAAACAAAAAGGTTAAACATGTACTTAGCCATCTATATTTACCACAAGCGTATTTATGTAATCTTCAGTGAACAATCTAAAAGTTAGATTAACATTTAGATGGATTAAAGCAACAAAAAGGAGCACTAAGCAACTGAAATAATATAGAAGTATAGATACTGTAAACATATGTTGTATATACCACTTTAAAGGAACCACATATCTTCAAAGCCACTGTGGAGAAAGCTTCAGAGACGGAGGACGGTTCATTTTAACATTTACAAACAGACCTATGTGATGTAAACAAAGTCCAATATGGCTTAAATTCATTCGTCTTTAATGTGTTCTTAAAATTCAAGCGGTTTTGATGTGTTTTTCTTTGAAGGTTTACAGCGCGTGTCTTTAAGTCCAAACCTCATCCTGCCAAATTTAGACATGTCTCTGGTCCAACCAGGACAAGTCAAGCAGCTGAGTTACCTCCTCAGTCTGCAGTCAACTTCTCCAGTCCTGCTTCTGACCTCATTATTTGACTCAGGTGTGTAGAAGGAGGGAAAGAACAAAGGCTACATTCACTCAGCAGGCAAATGCGACCCAAATCTGATATATTTGACCGATAGCCGAGTTTTTCATGGAAGTGTGAGTGGCCCAATTCTAATCTTTTCCACACACACAAAAAACTATTTGTACCACTTCCATATGTTGTACTAAATCAGACATATATTTAATTGTTGTCAAAATGTCTGCAGCCAGAACTGCTGCGTCACATTTTATCCAAATTTTACATCAATACCTTAAGACATGCATCATAATACTGCGCCAGATGAAACAAGACACAGTAAATCCAGACATAAACAATGACTGAAAATTTTAATTAGGAATTTATGGAATAAGTCTTTGTCAATGGAGCACATCACATCATAATCACACCACTCCTACAGACAGCCATTTTTAATTACAACTGAAAAAGGTCTTCTTAAACTTAAAAAAAGGCATTTCTTGTATAGAATCCATTATGACACCATCACATATAATCTACCATAACTTGGCTGAAATTGCACACAAGTGTGCATGATAGAACATTTTTCACATTCCTTTGAAAAATCACATTTTTTCAAAGGATCAATAAACAAGGTTTGGCATCAATATGTGATATTTTCTAGGCGTAAAACTGAATACCTAATATTGTGTTGTACAGACTTAAAAGCTTGTGAAGAACCTGAGTGCTTTTGAACGCTGCACCAATAACATTCATAATCCACAATAAGCCTTTCTTGGCTTTCAAGACAAGATCAGAATTTGAAACTAAAGAAGAACTCGTAATTTGATACTTTGATAAATTTGCTGCTCATAAATGGCTTTAATGTAAGTTGTTTCTATTACCCAACACTTTTTATTATTAAGCAAAGTGTTTACTTACTCAATGCTCTTGAGTGGTCAGGATTCCTAATCCCTTTGGCCCGTAGTCTTTGTAACAACACTGCAGACGACTGCTGTCTTACCAAATACACCGCCATAGAAAAACACTGACCACAAAAAAAAAAAAAAACACAAATGTCATGCAGACGGCTCACATACTGCTCCATTATTATTATTTCTCAACATTCTGATACAGTAATCTCACCCTTCCAATTTCTGACGTCCAAGACACCACAATTGTATTGGGGACAGTGGTAGATAGCCGGACAAGAGACGTTATGTTGATGGGACGACTGGGCCTTTTTGGTTCCACCCCATTTTTTGTGGGAGGGAGGTATCCCTGCAAACAGAAAAAAAAAACACACACACAAAGTTTATTTCACAGCAGCAAATTAAAAATAAAACACATAAAAGTCTAAACCATAGCAAAATAAGGCTTAGACTTACTGGGAGATTACATGGTTTGCCATTAACTTTCACACACAGATTGGGGGGGAAATGGTCCTCTTGCGGACAGCTTGTCTCTGATAAGCAAAACCTGAAAAAGATAAAAATCATTGATGAAGGTTTCAACAAATGTCTTAAGAAACTGGATTCTAATAGGAAAACATTTCCACTATTAACTAGGTTTACTTCAATAATATGGGATTTCATTTGTGACATAGGAGAACGCTTCCTGAAAATGTGTTTTATTGCTGTTCATAGTGATATGAGAGTATTTTTACCTAAATGAAATGTGTGACTTAATGAGAAACTAATGTAAAATGGGATATTTTTTAAACCATAAGTTTTCAGACTGTTTGGGTATAAAAAGACTAAGGGACTTCTCAAAAACCTTTTCATCAGTGCTTTTCTTCTGTCCTCTCTTCCATATAAAGACCAGATTTATGGAGCGGATGCCTCGTAAGTCCCATCAACAGATTTTCTCCTGAAGAGTTACTGTGCTAGCTGTTGTTCTGACTGATGCTCTCCTGGATCAACGTTTAAGTGGACAGCCACTATTTGGTAGGTTTGGAGTTATCTCATGCTCCATTTTCAGGCAAAGAACTAAACATTCCTCCCATCTTCAATGCTTGTGAAATTGTTTTACAATTCAAATCCGCTTTAAACTCGTCTGCAACTATTTCTTAACCCATCTGGTACACTCCTTGTTTGTTTATTTACTAAAGAAGGGGATTCTGATTTTTGGGTTTTTTAAATGGCAAAATGTAGAAAAGTTCCAGATATATGAACAGTTCTAAATGGCACTTGAAATGACAAGTAAGTAGGATTTTAATGATACTGTTATTGTTTTTGTAGGTTTTGGAACCAGAGCTTAAAGCAGAAATATATCAAACATTAGACTGATACTCAAAATAAAGTGTGTGCTGGAAGTACCTGAGCTGAACTTGAACAGCAAAGTCACATTTGGTCCCAGATATGTCCCTGAAAAATTAGAATCAACAGTTTATTACACAATATAATAACAAAAACAAATTCAAAGTTAGGAATTTTACACACTGAAATAGCAGCGGCACTATTCACTGTTTGTGCCTTTCGGCTATTTTTTTCCTGCAGGCAATATTCTCACTTACATTGAGCTGCTAATTTGTTGAACTTGCTGTGGTGTTAATGCAAAGGCATAGCATGCTTCCTGGAAGCGCTGACTGTTATCTGAAACTTTGAGAAAGAAGCCAGAAACACAAAGTCAGACGAGAAACTACAGATTTTTTCTTTGTGCACTTCTCTCACGACTCATTGTTTAGCTGTACCTGTGATCTCAAAGCTTCACTGGTATGCTCAAGCAGGAGGAATGTTATAACTATAAACACAGCTGAGCAGCTGGTTGTGGACTCACCCAGGCTTGTTGGCTTAATGAGCTCATCTAGAACATCGTAGAATGGCAATCTCTGGAGCTTGACGTCAGGGTGTACAGGGTGCAGGGCGGAGGAGAGGTGAGGCAGACTCAGCTCATGCTTAGGTCCGAGAAGAGAAACAGGCAGCAGTGGTGAAGGAGAGCTGTGGCCATCGAATCGTATCTGAGTGAGCCCAGTGGGCAAGCTGGACGCAGAATGAACAACAGGAAGAGCTAGGTCCACTGGCGAAACCATTTTGGTTGGGAACCGCCGTCTGTAGAGTTCTTTGATCTTCATCTGCACAGCAGGACTGCAGCCAGCCTTGAGTAGGTGGAGAGCTTTGGTCAAAAGTTCATGTTTGCGCCCATGCTTATTCCGTCCTGCATAGCCCAACAACACTTGGAGCTCAGAAACTCGAAGGCTCATTACCATTTGCTGGTGGAAAAATGAAGAGTGGGGAAAAGGATCTATAAAAACTGGGAAAAGGCAGTTTTCTAATCCACTATGAAACTACTACCTCCATCAAATAACCTGTAGCACTTGTTTTTCTTTAATATGAAACATTTATAAAACAGAGCTGTTCCCATCAGCCTTCTGCCCAATTTAATATAGACGTAGTATTTTGAAAGAAATTATCAGATTATCCATACTTTACCTTCAAAGCATATGCATCCAAGCTTTAACTAATTTTTATTTAACTCCTTCAAAAGACCATTACAGTACATGTTATTGGTTAATGCATTGAGACCAAAGATGGAGTGAGTTCATAGTTTTGAAGCATGTAATGAATAAGGTTAAAAAACAAAGCCTTTTTATTAATTTGTCCTGGCAATCACCAGTCGCAGAAGATTAAGGTCAATCTAGCATATTCTAATCTCTGGATATGTCATCTTATTGATATGTGAGTTTAGACAATTCTGAAGTTACTATAAACCTGGATTACTTTATCTCTTTCATGAGGAAAAGAATCTAGATGTAAACACTCTCATAACACCTTAGACTCAGCCTGAAAGAATGTTTTGTACTTTATACAAAAAATAAGAGCTGTTTTATTATCAATGCATAAGCTTCCTTTTTCTTCTCCAAAAATAAATGTCGCTTAACAGCCACAATTATGTCAAAGGAAATGTCTATTATAAAGCAGGAGCAGCACTTCTGCACATGTAAGTCTGGATTCGTTAAATTAAAGAAAGCACTTATCATACGGAGGGTACAATAACAATGCATGAAAAAAGGATGGAGAGGAAGATAACAGATTTAGTTAGCATACACTAGCAACCACTGGCTATGCGATGCTGTCATTTGCCCAAAAAGAAATCAAAGTTCTTCATTTTTTACCTTCGCGATGTATTTTTAAATGGATATACTTCCCAAGCGTTATAATATAACCAGAATTGCTATCAGGGACTACCATTCCAACAAAAAGGAAGCAATATTTCAAGTTAACATGCGCTTCTCTTCCAGGGAATAGACATGGCCCATTTTTCAACAGATAACCGTTCGAACAGTAGTGTAAAAATAATAAAATGTAGCCGAAACTGCTGCTTTGTTACATTTGAAACACTGGCAATCGTTACGGTTTCATCCTTGATGAAAGCGATATATTAGATTTTGATCAGGAGAACCGCAGGGGAAATCTAACGGGAACGTCGGCAACAATAACAAAGCTAATGCTAACGAGCTAGCCGCAAGCTAACGGTATTCTGGTTCCTTCTGCTCAGCTGTTTATTCATCATATACTTTCATAACAACACAACTCGGCTCTTTTTGCTGTCGAATACCAAGAGTGGTGTGGCGTTAAAATGCAAGTTTCAGTGACTGAAACATCTACTCGGCAAGCTAATATACAGAGCAGGTTTACCTTCAGTTCCGCACTCTCCGCCATCTCGTTACATTAGGTGCGCATGCGCAACACAGTTTCCCTCAAGGGACTGGATGTTATTCGGTGTATCCCAGAAGGGGGCGCTGTTGCAACGCTAGTAATCACTCGCATGTTTTTAAAAATATGAACGAAAGTACAATTGAAAAAAACGGACACAGCGTTAGTGGTTAAATAGTTTTAATCTAAAATTGATAATGTTTTGTCTGAATCGTACATTGATAATGAATGATTGATTGTTTTTGGATTAACTGAACAATGGACATCTCATTAGTTAAGAGACGGGATAATCCTAGGTGAAAATATTACGATTTTTAGGTTACAGACGAAAGCGTAGAAAGCTGGGTGACTTTTTTAGTTGAAAAAAAATCATTATATTGGCTCATTTCATGTTACTTTACGGTACCACAATATATATGTGAAAACTTACTTATACCAATCAGCAACAAATAGATTTTTTTAGTCTAATAAAGTAGCACTTGCGCAGGATAATATTATTAGTTTAGAAATTAGAATACAAAGAACTGAAAGTAATTACCACACCGACGCAAAAATGTGCCACATTTCTTCAATAAAATGATTTATTCTTCAGCAATGAAAACAAATGTTACAGGGACAAATAATCTAGTCTTATTATAATATATGGACGCAGATGCACAGATTTCCTCCTCTAAATTCTGTGTTTTTCCATTCGTTAAAAACAAATACAACTACCAAGCAGTGTATTTTTCTGTAATTTCCCGTGACTCTTTTAAAGTGCATTAAATCCAATGTGAGTGACTGACCTAAAAAAAAAGAAAAAGACAAAAAGTAATAACAGACTTATTTGAAATAGAGGAAAAGAGAGCAAAGCTTTTCTGAACAAAAAGAAAACATAGATAATTAATTTCAAGATAGGACATTCACTGTCATTGCACTTTGCCACAAAAATGAAATGAGTTGATGGCATAATTTTAATAAAACAAATTACAACGTATGCAGGAAGGTTTCATAAATACTGAGTGTGGTAATACACTTTTTTTTCAATCTTACAAATAATTACAGGTTGGTCTGTTTTCAGTTCAGTTCCTCCAACTTTTCGCTGATGTTTATATTCCCCTTGTTTTTTTTTTTCCAAACTCTGGTGTTTAACACGAACGGTAGATGGATTCTTTTCACCCATCATCTGCCTTACAAATAAATATGTCCAATACTCAAGGCGGCAGCAGAGGAGATTTGAATGTGCAGGATCCTGTGCAGTGGCGAGGAGTTAACATCTTACAGGAAAAATGGTGTAAAGCGTCGTGAGCTTCTAGAAGGAGAAAAACAATCAATAGTGCACAAGCAAACTGCTCCTGAAAATTATACATACGCAATATGTGTGCTGTTATTTACAGTAAAAGATGGTTGAGAGACATTTTAAAAGACCACATGATGAAGCAATTCACGTTTTTTGTTGGCGGACTGACAATTGCGTTGAGGGTAATATCTTTCAGCTATGCCATGAAACAAGACGCAATATATCTTATTTGTTAAATTAAATTTTAGTAAAAGTATACAAGATCTTGAAAACGGACATTATGAGGCAAATTGAGTTGAATTCATGTAAATTACGCATACACCTTTTGAACACTTCAGCTGTGGAGTTTTTCTCATTTGTTTTATTCTTCTCACCTCTGACAATGTGAAGCTGCTGCACCATCTCCTCCCTGTAGGAAAGCTCCCTTTTCATTTGATCTTGAAAATTATCTATGAAGTAAAAGTCAACATTAAATTTGGTGTTCCGCTCGTATGTAAGAAAGAGAGAAAGAACGGAAGAAAGAAGGAAAAGAGAGAAAAAGAAGCAAAGAAAGAACGAAATGGAGCTAAAGAAGCAAAATATAACTTCAGTCAATCAAAAAGAAATCACAATTTAAAAAAACACAAATAAGCCTGTAGCTAGTTTGTTTCACACTTTATTGGCGTATTTGTTGTAATTTTAGGTTTAAGAAAACAGAAAGATTGAAGAAAATCACTGACGAAACATAAACCGGATTGCAACTATTTATCGTCGTACTGTTAAACAGCAGAAAGAGGGCGCTGCTCCCAAGCAAGAGCTGCAAAAAGTCTTATGAACTGTGGCCAACGTCAAATCCGCTTTAAAACAATTCTGCGTGTTTTGGATTGGGCTTGATAATGAGCAAACACTGGTCAGAAATGTCACATGTCTATATTTAACTATAGAATTATATTATAAATGGGAATGTATTAATATTAATTATTTTGAAAGAAGGTCATGTTTGCAACGAATTCGAGAAAATTTTAAGATATAAAAACTAAACTTATGTGTAATGTTGCGATTTTGTTAATGTTGTAATGTTTTTGTTGTTGTTTGCAGAAAAGATATCCTTTTGTCAGAGTGAATGAATAACTAACTTTAATTTGACACAATGCATAATATCACATCTGAGTATATTTACATGTTATGAAAGCAGAATTCATCAAAAATAAAATAAAGGCAAAAATCGAACCGCCTAAGTCAGGTTTTAAGAGGGTTCAAGCCTTTACCAAAAAGATTTAATGGTACTAAACGATTTGCACATCATAAAACAAATTTAAAGATCAGAATTATTCTCCAAGAATATGGTTTCCCTGTTTAATTGACGGGTTTCCCAGAGGCTGAATACGTCCGTGTTATTTTTACTGGAAAAGTAATGAGAGTTCAATTCTTCTTCCAGAATGTAGCACAAAACCACTTTTAAATGGTATTTGGTTTGTTCGTTTTTTCACAGAAAAAATAGAAAAATGCAAAATTTGCAAATATGTTAGAGGACAATACAGTGCTATTATTTTTTTCATTAAAATCATATTTTTTTCATTAATTTCACAAAGAGTTTTTTATGTGTGGATAGATTGGGGATAATCTGAGAACCAGCCAGTATTGGAATATGTAGATTTGTCCGATGTACGCAGTTCCAATAACACATTTTAACAGTTTTTATAACCCAATTCATGTCAGTGACAAAAAAGGGAAAAAAACGCATTGTTTTATTATAAACACTAAAATAAATCTTTTGCGCTAGTTGGAAGAGAGAAATCCAAATCAGTGCTGCGTTCAAATGTCTTCTTACCTTTCAAGTTCTGAAATTCGCGTTCTAGCTTTTTCCTCAGCTCCACCTGTTCCAACAGCTGCTTCTGCAGCTCCTCTAAAAAAGCAGGCAAAAGAGGAAGCGTTAGTGGAGGAGCAGAGAAACAGGCGCTGGGAGCCTTTTGCACTACATCTAGGACAGCTTTCTATTTTTAATCACAACGATGATGAGAATAATATCATCATCATCATCATCACTTAGGATGAAAATTCAGAGCACAGCTTCCTGAATCTGTTAGTCTAAGAATAAAGGCTCAGAAATATAGCACATGCCTATTATATTGAGGACATCTGAGGATTTCAGAAACTGATCAAGCTGAACCTGCAGGATTGTTCAAGAAACCCGTTTTTGTTTTTAGTTAGTTTGTTTTCTAACTATATTTTGGTTTCAGGCTGATTCAGTTTATCTGTATCATAACAAAATATTGAAAATTTAATTGTTATTACTCAAAGTGCACTGCTGCTACTCCGACTACTATTAAGAATAATAACTATAAAAAACAGTCATCTTACCCTTTGCTAAACTTTGGAACTCTCTGCGTACTGGCGCACCCCTGGCTGCCGCGTCATCCCCTAAATTCACACAAATTAGGTTTCACCATTTTGATTATTCTGAAAATAAAGCATGCATCTATACACTCAAACAGAGCTTCTAGCACAGCAAAAAACTTTTTTTTTTCTCACGAGCTCACCCTCATCCGGCTCTCGCTGGCTCTCTTCGCTGCTTTGTCCATTAAAAGACTTTGTTTCAATCTCCTCCACTGTGGAAGACGGCTCTTCCTTACTTGAGCTTTCATCTTGAAAAAAAATTAAAAATAAAATTAAATAAAAACATTAATAAAAATTAAAACTGCATTTGTCTTTTTGCCGCATTTTTTTAAGTTAAAATTGAAAAAAAAAAAAAAATCTACCGTTTGTAGTCAGTACTGCCGTCAGGTAATTGGTGGGTCTGAATTGATACGGGCTGCTCCTTTGTTGCAGCTCAGCTCTATCCGGTGTGTAAACCTGAAGCAAAAGCAATCAAGCTCAGGACAATAATCGAAATTCAGTAAATGAAATATAAAAATAATATTTGATTGAACAGCACTCAGAGAAACTTTTATATATATATATTTATTTCAACATAATTGGATTATTTGTGATTGTTTGTTGTTTTTTCTTTTACATTTTTTTGGAATGATTATCAAATTTCCTCAGCATGGAAAAAAAGTAATTAGAAAAAGTAGGGACATACTACAGATTAATAATTATTTAAAAATCTGCAAAACATTTTTATTTATTAGTAGTATTTTATTTAATAACGACTCACTTCTGTGAAAGGTGCTGCTATGTGGTGCTCTGGTAGCTGTTTGCTCTGCAGCTCTCTGCCAGAGGACTGGGCCACCTGCAGGCTCGTTTTCTGCGCCTCATTCTCGCTTCCCTCTGCGCCCTTTGAGGACTCTGAGTCTTTCGGTGAAGCGCTGTGCACCAAACCAAGAGGAGTCCGAGACCCGGGGTCCTCCTGCTCCTCTGGCGATCTGTTTGTCTCCACGTCAACGTCCGGCTCGCCCTCGCTGTCCACGCACGGGGACACAGACCGGTAGCTGGAGCTCTCGCTTAAAAAATCAGGTGATAAGTAGCCGGTGCGGCCGCCGTTGTACGCGCCCCTGCTGCCGTACAGCTTGGCGATGCAGTCGGCGTCTTTAATGACGGGCCTGAATGCGGACACGTAGCTGAGTTTCCGCGCCGGGAGGCTCATTCCCTCCGCGGGCCGCCCCTCGTCCCCGGATTTGTCGTCTTCGTTACGTATGGACTGGGTGCTGGAGCAGCGGTCGGTGTCCACCACGCTGTCTTTGGACGTGTTGGTGCTGCGGTCGCTGCTTTCTGAAATGTCCACTTCTGTCTGCCTAGGACACAGCAGCTCAGGAGGGGGCTTGTGTGGAGTCTGTGCGTATGGGGGCATAGGCAACGGGCCCGCAGCGGGCCAGAACATGGGGAAGGAAGGGTAGGCGCTGTCCTTGGTGCCAGGCCACAGGACGCCCGGCAGCCCCGCTTTGCTCTGCTCGCCCATTATCACGTCATCCTTCTTCTGGCACAGACCGAAAGCTGGGAAGCCATACGGATGAGGGAAGAGCGGCGGAGGGATTTTCTGTAGCATCCCGAAGCCTTTACTGGGCACCGGGATGACCGGGTAGTTGCGGGCGGTGGTCATAGCACCTCGAGTGTCTTCGCAGCTGAGGATTTTTGCGGGGATCTCCGGCGAGTCTCTGGATCGATTTGGCCCCTGCAGTTTTAGGGGAGAGTTGGACCCAGATCCACTCCCCGGAAGCGTCCTCTTGCGACTCCCCCCGTTGAACATGGCCTTCACGTCTTCCCACGCGTGCATGATCTCCATGGGACTGCTCTTGTCGGACAGCTTGAGGTGTCGCCTCCAGGAGTTGAAATTAGCCGCATCCGGTTGTGTGTATTTTGACTCCGGCGTGCGATGGGAGTGAAATATAAATTTATTCGGGGAGAAATACATGTTGCAGTAGGAGCACTTGATGCACTTGGCTCTGGAGCTGTTGTATCTGGCCGGGATAAAGTTTCCTCGGCTTCCCCAGGCGCATTCGTGAGACACATCGAAGGCGAAATTTTCGGGAAGTTTTGGAGGCGAGTGCGCTCCCAGAAACGACTTACAGAGTCTCTCAGCCTCGCGTTTGGTGATCATCCCGCAGCGCCTGGAGGAGATTGGCATCGCCCCGGCTCTCCGCAGGATCTCCAGCTGCACCGGCGTGCACTGGACGCAGGTGATGCCCAGGGCCACGCGTCGGTTATGGATCTCGTTGTAGCTGTAATTCTTCAACAACGTGTTTGATATCTGCGCAAGGCAAAGTCTCTCCTGACCATCTATCACCAAAGACACGATGGGTATTCCGTACAGAACAGTCTCGCCGACCTGGTTGGGTTTCAAGTTGGTACTGGGGTAGGAAAGTTCTTGTTTGGAGTTTGGCGAAGAGCTGGTGGTGTCTCGTCCCGTAGGTATGGAGTCCATCCTTGGAGACCTGGAGGCTGCAAAGATCACATTTAATTTGGACACATGAATTGTAATACGTCTTTACAAGAGTTTTAATTGAGACTTTCTGCTTTTGAAAACCTTGTGATTTTTTTACGCAAATGGCTAGTATGTATTTTATCACAAGTCTTTCTACAACGCAGTTTTTTTTTATTTTGCCCGTGACTTTTTAATTCTTACAATCATGATGGAGGATTTCAGCAGTGCAAACTACAAAGATGACAACACAGCTTCCAAAGTAGCCTCCATCTGATACCTAGACCGCATCGATGTTCAAGAAGTCTGTCTCCTAAACTCACCCTTGACGGTTCTGTTCAGGTCACCTCCGAAATCGAGCCTGTGGTCGAATGAATGCCGAAGAAATATTAAGAAGTCTATGCTGGAGGTTGAAACGTGTTAGCTTTAGGAGCGGGACGCCTCCCTCCTGCTCTGTGTCCTCCCGTCTCTCTGCTGCGCGGTCTGTGTGCGCGAACGGTTTGTGTTCCGCCACCAGGAGCAGCGGTGTCCACATGGCACGCAGACTGTAGTACAGACCGCCCCCCCCCCCCAACCTCCTCCTCCTCGCTTAACAGCCGCTTTACCCCCACCGACAACGACAACAATCAAGTGACTGCAAAACTTAGGGCAAGACACTCCCACTTCTGCGAGCATCCCGCATTAAATATGGATTCATGACCAATGGAGATGATTTGGTGTGAGCCTGAAGGTCTGTGCTGAACTCTAAGAACAGCTAAGTAAACAAAGTAAGCACTTTATTCGAAGCGATATAAGTTAAACGATATTTACGCACTAATACTGGATTTATTTGTTTATTGAATAAACGGGAGTTTCCATGTGGGATTCACTAAAACAGCAGACCCCCCTCTGACACATTGTCATGCGCGTGGTGGATGAATGCTTGGTGCAGGCCTCCGTCACGTGCTGGGTTCCCACGTATTCACAGTTTACAAACTACTCGTGCCCGGAGAATAATATTAAGCAGCTGCTCTGAGGTTCCCTCTGTGCGAGCTGCTTTATGGTGTTTTTTCTTCCCCCCTCAGCTCAGAGAAAAGAATCAGACACAATGCGCCATCAGCGACCGGCATTTAAACTTCCTGAAAGTCAATAAAAGGTTTTGGGTTAATCATTTTCATGTGGCCCCCGCGCTGGGACAGGCGCTGATATAATATTGATGAAGGTAACATGACACGTTCTGCTTGGCCTCAGTGACATCAGAGGGACAGAGCTGGACACCGCAGTAATGACAGTTTGTGCGTAATTATTTACTCAGTGGGGGAAGATGCAATGTTGGAGCAGTAATTGAAATAAAATTATTATTATTATTACTAGACATTTGTTAAATAATAAGCTAAACACATCTTGCTGCAGTGGTCAATACAAAATTTAGATGAAAACACTGCTTGTGATAAGATTAGCAGGTTGTGAATTTATGAGAAACTCCCAAAAATAAAAATGCATGTATATTTATGTGTCAATTTTTTTATAGTATTTGTAAATGTAATGTTTTTGCGGTCTTAATGTAAATTCTTTATAAGTAAAACTGATAGGAATAATAATAATAATAATAATAATAATAATAATAATAATAATAATAATAATAATAATAATAATAAAACACTTTCGTGGAGATTTGGAAAAAAAAATATGGCACATATGTTTGAATTCGCAAGTTTCGACTAAGTATATAAATAAATAAGTAAACAAAATCTTGCATCCAACATGCAGTTGTTGAATATTTAATTTAATTCAGAAGTTATTAGTGTAATATTGAAATGTGATCAATGCATGTTTTTTGTTTTTGTTTTTAAAATAATTTCCACATATGTCAATCTACAAATTGACATATGTGGAAATGTTTCGCTTTTGGGAATGAAGCAGAATATTTTAAATTCATTTATGGAAAAAAAAAAAATCCGTGTAAGAAAAGAAACAATTTGAAACAGGCGGATGAAAATGTGAACAAATTTAATTGGAGTACAGCTTCGCCCTTCACCTGTGTATCTACCGATCACTGAGCATCAGCGAGGGCCATCAGCGCAATGGATCGTAAAAGCGCAGGGTTTCATTGTCAGTGACGTCAGTGAAACCAAATGAAGGTCAAGGATACTAAACACTCGTTCAAGTGCGCAAAACAATCTAAATAAACCTTTTTACAATTCTTAACATCATCCACTTCAGCATTACATTTTCAATTCCGGACCACATTTTAATAGACGATAAATCCGATATTATTTTTTCCCGAGCAAATGATGTGCACTTAAGGAAAAAAAATTAACTACAAACCAAAAAAAAAAAAAAAATCAAAACAAAAGAAAAAGAAAACAACTTAGTGAGGTCAGTGTCAGGTTCGAGCTGATTCCAGCTCTCTGTGAAGCAGAACAGCTCATTTAAAAGTGTCTCTGCATTAATCACAGCGCTGCATCAAAGTATGATAATCACCTGAACACTCTATTAAAATAAAAGTGGCAGCCCAGGGGAAATCTTACCTTGCTCTTTAATTGTTTTGAGTCTTTGATAGGCTTTTTAATCTAAGATTAATTTATGCATTCTTAAATAACCCTACATATGATTAATAAGCTTGAAAATTAAAAGGAGACTGAAGCAATTATAACAAGTGGTTGGTCATCACCTCATTAGATGGTGTTAGAATGATGCAGTTGTGAGTGTGAACGTTTCCCTGATTGGGTGTGACAATAATCAGGCGTATTTTTTTTAAGAGAAAATGTGCTGCAGGCTAATTATTCTGGCTCTTTCCTGTTTGCTTTCTTGTAGTAATGAGTCAGGATGCAGGATTTGTCACTTATGGCTGATCAGAGGCAGGGATGGACGGCACAGGTGACTCTAAGATGTCGAAGCACAACTGGAGGAGGAAGATCAGCTGTTTGAGAGGCCACAGGAGAGGTGCTGAGAAAACAGCAAGACTTGCTAAATGGTTGCTAATGCGTAAACAAGACATCACCCCTCTCCTGCTTGGATGTTTATTTGTCTCCTAAAAGCCCACCCCTGGGTCTTGACCCCCACATCGTGCACCGCTAAACGGAACATTTCATCTTCCAAGGAGGTGGAGTGTAGCGGGTTAGTGTGTGTGTCCGTGTGTGTGAGAGAGAGGGAAAAGGGAAAGGGAGTGAAAGTGAGAGAGGGGTGGCGGGGGGGAGTTCATCACTGCATCAAATGAGACTGAGCACAGGGACCCTTTTGTCACAGAGCGGGACTCATCTGCCAATGGTGAGCTGTGAGGTCCTGGGGGAAGGCCGGAACAAAGGTGCTAAAAGGCTGCGTGACAATGAGGGTGCTCCGAGGAGAGCCTTCAAGAGTGGGACACAGGCTGCACGGGACAAGCTGTGCCAATCACTCTGCAATTATTACTATTTGTATGTGTGTGTGTGTGAGCCTCTGTGTGTGCTATCCAGGGGCCTTGTGTGGGCATTCATGGAGAGGAGCAAGGACACATGCTGCCGTGTTTCTCTGAGCTTTCCTTGTAATGCAGAGCTGAACTGAAGCTCTTCAAGGCAGTAATCTGGGGGTAATCAACCGCCTTTTTAGTTCGACAAAGATAGCCTCCTTTGCTTCATCTCATCCACTGCTAAAAATAAATTACTTTGAAACACTTGGGAAGTTTATTAGCCAGTAGGTTTATCTTTAAAGCAATATCTTCTGGTATGTTGGAAAGCGTATCGCTGACAAAGAGCCTCCATAAATCAAAAGAATAAAGTGTACAACTGTAGTGGCTTGGAGGGAAGGAGGGAAGATTATTTATTTTCCTTTATTAAATAAAAGAAATCAACACAGCACCTTGTAAATGTGTCAATACATGTCGAACTGAAACTGAGACTTTTAGAGTCCTTTTCTACCAGCTGTGCACATTTACACACTGAAGGTTTTTCTCAGTTCTCATTGGATTTAGCTCTGAAATTTGACTATACCATTAAATCACATACATATTCTTTGAACTAAGCCATTCCCTTGTAACACTGGGTGTAATGTTTAGGTTTTTTTAATCAAATCCTCCATAACAGGCTTTATTGCAGTATTTCCCTGTAAAAAGCATCCCCACAGCATGATGCTGCCAACAATGTTGGCAATTCATGTTTTGCAGTTGCAGAATACTCAGTCACACCTAAAGCTTTTTTTGTTTGCTTTTTAACCTGACCTCGCTCTAAACCTCTGATCTGCCTGGTAGGGTGCTCTTCCGTCTCCCTGAAGCTGTTTGCTCAACCAACAAACCTCTGAGACTCTCACACAACAGCCATACTTATAATGAGATTAAACTATGCACAGATGGACTCCCTTTATTAAGCAACTGTTAAAGGCTGTAGGTTTTTATTTAGAGATGTCAGAATAAAAGGGGGTGATTTGAAACATGGACCCCACTGTATAGAATTTTCTGTGTAAAAAAGTGTGAAAGATAAGCATCATTCTTCTTCTATTTCACTACTATGTTGGTATTAAATGTAAAATAAGCTACAAAATCCGCTAAAGTTTGTGCATGTAACGCGAACAAATGTGAAAATTTGTATTAACTATTTTTAAGTAATTCTTTATTGCTAAAAGCATCTCTTAAACTTATTTTTGTCATTCTTGCTGCTTTTATATGGTGGGGATGTAAATTCTGTGTGCGCGACAGTGCAATAAAAGGAAGATGCAGAAATTTGTCTACATCCCAACCCCAAGCAGTTTTCAAAAGTGTAATGAGGAGTCAAGTGAGAATGGGAATTATCGTAATGATAACAAAGGTCTATGCACCATAGCTGGGGGCTATATTGTAGGGCATTACCATAAAGATGTGATGTGCTTGTATTGGAGTTTTTTTTAAGAGAGAGCAGGCCAAAGCGATAATAACTATTAGTAGATGACAGTGCTTTGCTGGATTCCAGCTGTGGAGCCCACATTTCCATACAGATAGAATGGCTCTGGGTGGATGATATGCGAGTGAGGGGGAAGGAATCGGGCGACTCGATAGACTCGTTGGGGCGCACAAGTGCATCGCGCACGCTCCTGGCCGTGATGTGGAAGTTCTGGACTCAGTGGTGTTCCCCGGTGATTTTCAAAGTGAGGGGGCAACGGGAGGGTCTCGAACACCCAGCCAGTCTCTGCAGAGGAACTGTCCGGGGTGCTGAAATATAACACTGTTTTCCTCTGCTGACAGCTTTCAAAATCTGGAAGTGTAAAGAGCATATATGTGTGTGAACAGCAAACCAGAGATTTCCATCAAGAACCCGCGAGTGAGGAATTGTGCGACATACTTGTCATCACAGTGTCTAACAAATATGGAAGTGTTTTCATGTGGCAAACTTCGGAAATCACACAAGTCCTAGAAATACGAGATGTAGTAAATGTAGATGGGAATGTGTTGTTTAAAATGCGCTACAGAAAAAAACACACACATTATCCCAAAGATGTCTAACATTTAGGCATCTATTTCAGATTATTAGTGGTAAAAAAAATTACCACCAGGCAATGGCTAAGGAATGACCTAGAATGGTTCAGAAAATACTGGTAAAACTATATTTAACATAACCACATGTGACTGTTGATATTGGATAGATGTCACTAATATGCAATGATGTATTTAAAAAATTTGCAAGTTGTTGAGAATGGGGCAGTTGTTACCCCATTTTTGTGGAAAGTGTCATTGAACTTTCCACAAAATGGAAATTCATAATGGCTGGTTAGTAGCAAAACAAAACTCAAACAACAAACAGGGACTCCTCAGGGAACTTCAGGTAGAAAAAGTTGAAAAACAAACCAAAAAGAAAATCTGGAATTGACCTACGAATAAATCTGCACCACTTTGCTGGTGCAAATAGACGAGACTTTCACTGATCTGTTTAGATGCCCTGAACCTAATTTGCTCAATCTTTCTGTAATGTCTGTGCCATACAATACCCACATATTGTTATTATCGTTTGTTTATTTTGGGTTGTATCGAAATATATGACTGACTTTTTGTGAATGTATTTTCATCTGCATGCATGGATTAGAGAAAAACCACAAAAACGAAAATTTCCTCTTTCTCGTTTTTAAAGAGTATTAATGTTAAGCATAAAGAAGGAACAACTTGAATGTATGTAAACTTCTGACCAACACTGTGCTGTGCTGCCATCTCTTTCTCACTGTCAGTGACAGCTGCCGCTTGCATTGTATGAATGCAATTCCAAAAACTGCCAAGCTGCTTCATTAAGGGTCAAAATAGTAATTAGTGGCACAAAGTAATTAATTCAACCTGAGCGACAGCTTACGTCCCAGAAAGGACATGCAGATGTGAGGAATCAGGGTGGAGAGAGATCCATATGTGTGCGACTGAACTCGTGATGAACAGTCTGTGTGAATAGGTTAGGTTAATGATAGCAGGGGATGAGTTGCTGGAGAATGCAAGGCTGCGGTCTCTTGTGTTCTTCTCAGTGAGCTGGTGTAAATAAGTACACAAGCATCTGTAAACAATAGCTGCACAGGTTTTCTATCAAACACACACAGATGTTTAAAAGTGGGCCCCTGAGATGGGACAAGTAAGAGCTCCTGAATCCTAGCTTTACTTCTCTTTTTTTCATTATTTATTTTTGTGAGTTGACACATGCTGTGTGCGTTTATGTAAGGGCAAAGCTCGCAGGAAGGAGACAAAGATAGTGGGAGCAGAGAGCGTGAGGACACCAATCACCCTGTAATTATCCCCCTGGTGTGTAAACTGTCCAACTCTCTGTCCTTGATAGATTCACCTGACCCAATAACACAACACACAGCCACAACGGACTGCAGGCGGAAAACAGACAACATCGTAGATCAGCCGGGGATCAGCGATGAGACAAAGACCTAACCTCTGGGAGCTGTGGTAAAATTAAAGGACCAGAAAACAAACCAATCCTGCCGCAGCTTTATGCTAATAGCCTGGAAGCTGCCTTTGGAAAAACTGAAGTAACACAGGGTTCAATATGATTTGATATTAAAGAAACACCCGTCGGCATCGCAATCCTTCCTATGTGTTCGGGATTCCTCTGCTGCTCACATCAGTCTGTTACCTTAGAGTGATGCATTAAGCCATTTAAATTAACAATGGAACAGCTTATTCTAATACGCCCGTCCCAAGGAGGGCCTTGGATGTTTGCTGGAGTGGGACATCAACCCCTACCTCTATCCTCAGGCGGGGCAGTGATGCATATCGCTTCTTCTAAATAGCCAAAACAATCTGGCCAGCCCTCCATCCAAAAGGCAAACATTTGCGTTATGGTGCAGAGAGGCTGAATAACACCACTGAGCCTGTCATTACTGGACACAGAGATATAATCTCCGCCTACATGAGTAAATACACGTTGTGTCCAGGGTGGAAGGACAGAGGAAAAGAAGCAGTAAATACACCAAAGTACTGTGAAGAAAATGACTTCTCTCTCCTATTTGAAGCAGCCAACCGTCCACTTTAGTTTTTATTATTTTTATGAACTTCAGCAGCGGCGAACATGACTGCATTTGACATAAAGATGTCTAAATCATTCATAGTGAGGCCATGGTCAGCTGAATACAAATGAGGATACAGTGGGTGCTCCGTCTGTCCCTGAGGGGCTGCGCAGGAATAGATCTGAGAAAAGCACAGTTTGATTGATGCTCCCACACTCTGAATAATCATCGAATCAGAGGTCAAACCACTTCAGTGCCATGCATTATATCATTAATTACAGACATAAAAAGAAAACAATAGGACCATATCCATATGTTTCAAGTGTGTTTATTCCTCTTCTCTTCCACCCACTGAGTCGTTTTACAATTAGTGCAGCTCATCAACCTTAGAAATCCAGGAGAAAGAGGCACCGTAAGATCCTGAATGCATTCTCAGAATGTCGCACTAGGAATATGTGGTAGTAATTACACGTGATGAGAGAAGCACATTTGGTTCTCACAGTTACATATGCAATTAAAATATTATTCATTACCTCTTAAATAAAAGCCCGATCATGAAATCCCATTAAATTTGGGATAATTGTGTGTGTTTAATTATAAGCTGTGGTGCAGTGGAAGAAAGGAAGGAGGGACGTTTCGGAGAAAGTAACAGAATGCGCTGTGACCCAGATAGCAAGGGAGACATTTTGTTTTAAAAGTGACCTTGCTGTGAAACGTCAGCTCAGAATAGCTCAGAGTGCAACAGCCTCCCCACTTCTTCTGCTCTGGTTAAACCGAGATGCACATAGTGAATAGGCAGGGTTTGCAAATCCATTTATGACTACTGAAGAACCTTTGACTATCATGCTGCTACAGTTTGAGCAGTCAGATGCTGGCCTCTTTAAGTGGCAGTATCATTATGGATGGTACAGAGGAAGCCATCAGATGTTGGATGTAAAGCAGGAGTAACAGCGCATTGCCACAAATAACCTCTGCCATTTAAAAAAAAGTGACATTCTCACATGATATAAATTGATAACATTTGGCCTTTGTATTTTTGTTTGTCTGCTTTGTTCCACATCATCAATGTCTTAAAAGAAATGTTGGAAATCAAAGCTTAAGCCCATATGTCACTTCAAAAAGGACCGGCATGATGGCTGGCCCATATTTGATGAGAGGAAACCTTGTTTCTCAAGTTTGATGTTTTCATTCATTAAGTTTATTTATGTAGTGCAAAATTAGAACAAAAGGTCATATCAAGGCACTTGAGACAAATGAGTTTAATTGAGATCATTTATACAGTGCTGCAGCATGTTTTTGCTCTCTTACAGATTTCTTTAGATTTTGACACCATCAAATATCTCAACTCATTAAATGCATATATATCAAAGAAAGATGTATTCAGTAAGTACAAAAAGCAGCTGTTAAATGATGAATTCATTTATCAAGGGAAAAAAGGCGTTTCAAACCAAACTTGACAGATGTGAAAATATCATTTGTGTGTTTTTCTTCAGTTTATTACCTGACCTGTTAAATTAAGAAATAATTTGAATCTGTCTTACAACAAGAAGCGATCTTAGACAATTTATAAGAGCAAAACATAATATCTACAGCTTAAAAACTTCAAGAACAAAAGAACAAAAAGTCATTGACCACTATTTGACATTTCTAAGGCTTTTTGACTAGAGAGAGGAATTATTCACAAATGACACCAGGAGCAAATCAGCGACCAGTCCAGACACAGAAGAACCCAGAACATCATTCTTTATGTTTTACCAACTGGAAAGGAACAACGAGAAAAGTCTCTGCTAATGAAACACACACAAAAATCCTGATGAACTATAATCTGGACTTAACATTGGAATCATAACAGCTGGTGTAAAACTAGCACAGTTATGCTAGTTTTTGTAAATCAAGTCAGGCAGACTGTTGCTGCTTTCCTAGTAGACAGGCAACCTGCCATTAAGTGTTTATGGCGACTTTTGTGTGCCGTAATGTTTCGTATGATAGTTATTTACTATCTGATGATGCTTGTGTTATTGTTTTGCCAGCTGGTGTTTTGTCATTTTCTCCACTTACCTTCCTCAGGTGCCCTTCAGATCATCTCTTCCTTCACAGCTGTGGCCTGTTTATCACTCAGCAGTTTTGCTCCAGGTTTCTATTCACTCTACTGACCTGTTACTAGCTGTCAAGCCAGTATGTCTCCAGATACTCTTCTTTTGTGGTGCTTCCAGCTCATTTCTTGTGAGTTCTTTGAATTTTCAATAAAAGCTCTGGTTTACAACGATCCAGCCTGCATTTGGGTCAACCTGGTAACTTCAATCTGATCATTTCCAACTCTTTATGGGTTCACTAGTGAGACAGTAATCAGACAAACATAGCACATCTTGAGAGATTACATTTTGTTTGACTTTTTTAGTTGTGCTGGTTGTTTTGCTATTTTATCACCGACATAGATTTTGTTTCACATTCAACATACAACATAGGATTAAACATAAAAGAAAAAAATTTAAAAGAGACTCAAGGACAAACTGAAACTTGAGAGCAATGCTGGCAACAACCAACTTTAAAGGTAGGAAGTATTTTTAATGCTTGTTGTCTTCTTGTCTTGTCAGAAAACACAGTTGAGCTCATTTACTACCCTTTCCCTTCCTCTTTTTTAAACATTATTTCTGCTCATTTCTTTTGTCAGACATATCATTCATTAGACAAGTATTAATATTTTAATCTACTAGACATGGTGTTGTTATTGGTATCATTGTTATGCCAAGGTTTTATTGGTTTGTTTCAAAATCATTAAAATTCCTCCTCATACTCTTGCTACAGATCATTGTCCTTTTAATGAAAAGCCAAAAAAGTGAGAAGAATTTTCTCAAGTTTTATGGAGAATAGAGCAGAAAGTCCCACTGCTAAAAAAATAAAAAAATAAATTAATTAAATTTGATGTGGATTTGACATTATTTAGTTTGGTAATTGAAAATGAAATTTTTACGAATGATCAGGTAGAGGGTAAAAATATTTGATATATCATCTGCTCTGCTCAGCTGATTGGCCTCCAGATAATCTGGGATGAGACCAAAGTGCTACTGTGGCTTTAAGATTTAAAAGAATTGTCGATTTTAAAAAATCTTGGCTGGTGTTGGAAAAGAAGATGGGTTCAGTGGGGGGCTTTGGTAATCTTTTAATGGTGCACTTGGCAGAGAGCCAGAAAAATTTGAACAAAGTTAAGGTTTGTCAAATGTGGCATCTATATGCATGACCAAGTTACCAACAATGTGATCCAAGAAAGATGCCAGCAGCAACGAGCTGTTGATGCACAAAATTTAGTGGCAGCAGCTATCTGCACACTGAAGAGTCCAACAAACCAAAGACAAAGAAGAAGGATAACTTGAAGTGAAGAAACACCATTGGCACTGGGACCCACAGCGGAATACTAGCTGGCAGAGAAAACCTCCCAATACAGTCTCCACAGAAAGAAGATTATCCAGGTAATATTTGCTTGCTGTCTTCCTTTTACCACTCTATAAAGAACACAAAACAAAAAGGTATAACTTATGGCTAACATTATACTAACTCTTATAATAAGTCAAACAAGTTGTATCACCAAAGGAGTCAGTTGTTGCATTAGTGTTTTAAATTAAAGCTATCAGATAATGTATTTTTTTTTTCATTTTCATTTTTTTGTTTTTGCAGAAATGCCTTTGAATTGTGGCGTTTTACTCAAGGCTGTCACATCATGAGACTCAGCCCAGTCCTAATAAGCACTCAGCTTTCTGTAATCAAGCTGTGTGTAACACTTGAACATAAGTAAAAATTTCAGTGCAGAATTTCACTTGCAGTTGACAAAACTCTAGAGATCTAAATCCATCTCCCACTCAGAAAGTTATTTATTCCTCGTAGATTTTTCTCCACACTCTTTTTGCTGCCTGTATAAGTGTAAGCTGATGCACAGGGTGTGTGTTGGCCCGGCCTGGCATCTCCTGCTGGCTCCCTCGGAGCTGCTTGGCTCGGCCCGGTGGCTTCAACCTGCAGGCAGCCATAGGACAGCCCAAGCGGAGCTGTCTGCCACTCCTGTGCTTCATTAGGAAACAAAATATAAGGTTTCCACTCCATTAGGAATGACTTTAGGAGTGAAAGCACATAAGACGCCGACTCACCTCATCAACAATGCATTGCAATAACGGCTGAGGATGAATGAGAGCGAGCAGAGAGGGGAAAGGGAGAGAGAGGAAGGAGAAAAAAAAACAGCATTAGCCTGTATGCGATGTCTTTACAGCAGAGTGGAAGGAAGAAGAAAAATCATTAATGCAATAAAATGTGGTCAGATTAATCAAATGCCTCAAACTCTTATGAAAATATTACAGGGGGAGAATTTTCTATTACATCTAATGGTATCTAATTTAATACTGGCAGTTAAAGGCTTGGGCATCTATTTATTGTGAAACACAATTTAGGAAGTTTAAAGGGAAGCAGTGAAGCATGTGTGCAGCATAGCCGTCAGGCCCATAGGTAGAGATTTTTTCTCCTATTTTCTCTCGACCAACTCATAAAAGCTTATCATTAAAGACTGTAGGTTGCTTTGACTTCCCTTTTATTTTTTGTGGTGGGGGCAATATGTAATTAGTGTGTCATAATCAAAATGACCCACGCGGCCACTTTATGTTCAGCAAGACAGAATGACTGCACCAGCGGTGGCAATCTGTGGGCATGTGCTAACAACATTAGCATAATGAAAATATACAAATGCTAATAGCCAGTCCCCTTCGCATGGACAAGGAGCTGGAGAATGTGGGCAAACATTGAGATACATACAACGGGTCTGTGAATGGCTTGAAGGGAGAGAGAGAGCGAGAGAGAACGAAAGAGAAAGAGCGTTTTTGTGTCTTAAAAACAATCTGGGAAAAGTGTCATTCCCCCTCGTCGCACGTCTTCTGTGAGAGACTCTGCAGAAGATCTTATTTTCAATTAAAACCTCATTTGCTTGTAAGTTCAGATGAAATCATGTTGTGAATTAGCACATGAATTTACATATTGGGACGCCTGCCAGTGTGCCAGGGGAGGCTAATTTACCTTTAAGATTGATTTTTTTTCTTCTTCTTTCTAGAAAGGATTTCAGTGATGGCGTGGGAGCAATGATGCATACGTGAGATCTGAGAAAACATTTACCAAAAATCCAGTGGCAACAAAGGGAGCCGAACTGGGGAGACGTCTGAGAGCTTTTCTTACTTGATGGAAAGAGTTTCTGTAAAGTTAGAACAAGGAAAAGAAAAACACTTTTCAAACCCTCACAAGGACACAAGTGTTGAAGCCATTAACAGCAAGTGATTTTTTGGTAATGGCTTTAACAAAATGGATCACTTCAAATTAGGAAGGACATGTTGAAACTATTCATTCTTGATTCAGAAATATTCAGACGACAAGCAACAAAGAAGCCGCAAGTGAGCTTGTCATCATCGAGAGACAAATTAAAAACATCAATAGAAAGTGCCCGTCTTTATGGGTTTTGAAAAAGTTTTTGAGGCTCTCCACCTGCATTAAGCCACTTGTGATGTTCGAGAACGAAAACATTTTCAATCAGCCGTCCATCTGGCTGCAGATTGTCCACATTAAATCACTTGCTCATTTCGCGAGGCCTTGTCCGACAAAAGCGCCGCAGCTGTTATTGATTCATCCTCTCAATTAAATAAAGCTTTGCTCCCTCCACACCTTGTAAATACCCAGAGACCCCCCATCCTGCACAATATCCATTCTCCTTACGCCGCTCGTGTTATCAGTCTGCACGGAAAATTAATTCCCCCCACTGCCGCCGAAATAACTATAATTGCAAACTACACAGAGAGAGAAATTGGAAAGTGAGATTTTAATATACATTTCCAGGTGTATTCTCCATTTGTTCAAGTCAATAACATTTTTTCATTAACATTTGTAATAATGAAAAAAAAGAGAAGTTCTGTCCCCTGTTCATTTTCTTTTTAATTCAGACATGAATTCACTCATTGCTAACTGTTATGAGCTGCACTTTCTCATCCAATTTGTGTTAAGTCCTCCAAATGAGATTATTGCTGGCTATCAACTATAAAACATTTTCAATTTACATATTTATCAGCTGAATGACTCACATCTCACAATAAGTGATTGAGTGCTGATGCCGCACTTTAGTATAATAGAAATTCAATTGGATGAATGAATAGGTAACTGTGTGAGTGCATGTTGTTTTAGATACTGGAGTTTTGTGGATTTCTGGTATATTTTTGTGGAAAAGATATTTATTTTTCTGTATAAATAGAGCAGACCAGGAGTAAATGTACAGATGAAATGCTCACACTTCTCCTCTTTTGCCCTTATTGATGCCCAGCTGACTTTCAATCAAGTTTGAAGCAATCTGCACAAATCCACTCTGCTTGTCTGTGTTGGAGTCATGACAGCTTTTTTTACTCCAGGCACACAGATTTAACCCTGACCCACAACATGACATGCCAAACAATTGCATATTTATTTCCAATATTTTTCCTTTTTTGTTCAAAAGTAAACATCCTTAAATTCCAACTTCAAGCCTATCCAACTGTAACGGTGTCTTTCCTAACTTCAAATCCCATTCCAGATAGAGTAAGATGAGATTCCTAGTAGATAACTCCAACTAGAAATTCATTCTGTGTTTCTTTATTTCAGGCTACATAATACACATAAGCTGGGCTTAACTTTTGTGTCAAAATAATAAACTTTGGTGTTTATTATTTTGCTGTAGTGACGTATGAATTAACTGTTGAAATCATCATAAAAATGCTTAAAATTTAATAGGTAATTCAATTCAGTTGCATTTTATTATCTGAAAATTTAGTAAAACACTCCTTATTCTCTTCGATCATTATTCTTGTTTGGGCCAGTTGGCCCTTCACCTCCAGTTGGTGTATCTTTTTGAAACCATATAATTTCAGTTCTTTACAGTGAGCTGTGAGGAGGCAAATAAGAAATGCCTTTACTAGCAGGTATAACGTAGAGCAGGGTCAGCATAAAATGTACAATAAATAGCATATTTCACTCCACAAAAAATCTGGTGTTAAGTAATGAGAACTGCAAAGGAAGGAAATAACCAGAACCTGTCTAAATTCGTCAGATTTTATTTGCAGATAACCAAAATGAAGTTATTCACCCCAAGTATACACATAAATTGCAGTTTCTTGAGTTAAAGCTACAGTTGGCTTTAGCTACAAGAGCTTGGCTGTTAAGCAGAATATGTATCAAATAAAAATACAAATAAACAGCACTAGCAATTTTATTGTTTACAAATTTGTCTAATAATCATCCTGACATGTATTTTTAAGTCTTCTCTCTATTTCCACACAAGTATTTGAGAAGCACAAAGTCCAATCAAAGACGAGGAAGAAAGGAGGGAAAAAAATGAGCCAACGCAACAGACTTAATCAATCAGAAAGCTCTTTGCTAGCGGCTGCATACACATTAGGCCACATCTTCAAGATTTTTCAGAGCAAACCGTGGAGCAAAAATCTCCATTACCTCCTGACACAAAATGCAAATGAATCACAACATGGGGTGGGAAGGAATTAAAGACCCTTCTCTAATCAATGACAAACCAGGATGAAACCCTTTCTTCCGTGGATCTGCCATAGGCGAACTCCAAGGCCCCTGAAAACACACACACACACACACACACATGCTCGCAGACAGACTTGATGCACACTTTGGCATAGGCGTCGGCCGGTGGGAGATTCTCATGGCACATATAAATATAAAATAATGCTGTGGTTTAATAGTTATGATAATTTTAATAAATGTATTGTTATTTTTCTTATGAAACAAAAACAAAAAAATTGTTCCATAAACCCTAGCTAAATTTAGTATTTTGCTGTTTATAAAGTAACATTGAGAATACAACATGTTGACATTAGCTAATCAATCAGTTACAGTATGATAGTAGCTGAGCAGCGCTCCTTTAATGTCTGAGCCACCAATGTTTCCCCTGACCTTGAAAACAAGTTCCACTTCCAAAAAAACATACACATTTATTTTTGTTGTGAGTGAGATAAAAGTGTATAGTGGCCATTGTTAAGCCAGCTGACAAACAGTGTGCAGCAAAAGATCAGGGAAGAGGCATCTGGATCTACTTGGGGCTTCATACAGTTGGAGAAAACTTAGAAAACTTACACTTTATCTTGTGTCTTACGAAAAGGACTTTAGTAACTTTAGAACCTCAGTACATATTGATACCAGCACACTAGATCAACAGACATTTCTAATAGCTTTTTCTTAAAAATTTGCTGCAGCAACTAAGAAAAAGCACTTTGGGGAAAATGGGGCCAATATTTGTTATTAGAGTAGATACTCTAATAACAAACAATGACTAAAGACATCTGATAGTTAAATGACTGCGAAAGCCTAATGCAGCAATTAAGATACAAGAACATTTAGAAAATAAAGCAATGCTTTTTGGTTTCTGAAAAGCATCAAATAGACAAAATTCTAAAAATCAAACAATTGTGTGGAATTTATCCTGTGTCAGGATATTTAGGAATCTGATTAAATCGGATGAGGAGCGTCGGATCCAGGCTGCGAGGCGAAGGTAAGAACTCTCTCTGTTCTGCTGTGCTCTCTTCTGCTCAGACAGATGCACAGGCCTGCGTAAATGACAGCCTGAGCCCAAGGATGTCTTCTGGCTGCCACGCGGCCTGCTACAGCCTGCAGGTGAAGTGTCTGTGGCGCCATATGGAGCGGGGAAAATTAACAACGAGAGGAAATTCTCCACAACAGCGGGAGGTCTCGCTAGTCTCTCCTCCAAACAAAATTTAGAGACGTAGAGAAACAAGAGAGGGGGAGTGATAAAATTAATGGGGTTCGACGTTCTAACACAACACCGACGGCAATGTTTGCACAGAAAAACAAGAATTCCCTTTACAGTTTAGTCACATTGCACTCCTGCATTATAAATCAGCGACTGGCTGAAGCAGTTTGACCCATTCTATAAATGTACATTAACACTGCTGGAGCTCCTTCCTCCGGTTCTTGTTTGCTTCTGTTGGGGCAGGTGAGTCGCCTCCATCCCCGGTGGCTTCTTATGCTCTCTGCCATCATAGCAGAGGTGCCCCCCCATGGAGCCTCACTTGGTTTGGGTCATTGATTACAAAGAGCCTCCTGGTTTTGTCTGACAGATGTGAATCCATGCTATTTAATTTGGAGAGTTACCCTCAAAGGGACCAACATTAGCCATCCAATCTGACCACAAATAGCGTTCCATTAAGCAGAGAGTTTGAGAAGCTCTGGAGGTGCATCTCCTGACAGCATGGAGGGAGCCTCGGCGTATAACGCAGAATGTTAAGTGCTCGGTTGTTTAAACAAAAGGGAGATTTTACTTTAAGGAACGTCTTTTGTTTTAGAGTTACATAAAGAGTCGCCTCAGCGGGATTCTTCAGGCATATTAGAGCTGAAACTGTCCTTGTTTAGTGTCTAAAGAGGGTGGGGTTGGTAGTTAAAATGTTAATAAGTGCAATTCAGTTTTAATTTAACAGCCTTCTGCATTCCTAATTAGTCCACTAGCTGTGAATAAATGAGGAAGAGAGCTCATCTCTTGCCCTCCACTTTCAGCACAAAACAAATTTTTGCCACTTCCGATAAGGAGCGAAAGAGAACTGCCGGGAAAGTCCTCCCATCGTGAACAAAGCAGCATGGCTCACTTTGCGATTTGAGCTATTATTTTCTCACCAGGAAGAGACACTGAAACCTTTTAATGGAACAATTTACAAGCAAAATCATAAAAAAAAAGCACAAGTAAAACAGAACAGAAAAATTGTCAAAAATTGTGCAATGTTTTTTTTTCTAAAGCATTCAACTATAGCCTCTCTGTAGAAGTGTGCATAAATTACTTTATGTAATCATACAATGTAGATTAGCATGATAATGGTGGATGTTAATAGATGCCAGGAAGCAAGGAGTGACAGCACTTTGAAATGAGACATGCTTGGGGCAGTGGGCTCTCTCACTCTCACACACTCATGCACACACACCACGTTTGGGAATAGCCAGCGAGGCTCTCGTGCCATTACGGCAAATGTGAGTGACGGGGAAGAAAGCCACGTCTAGCTGGCTGCCTGAAGGGGTGCTTCAGTATTTTCCATGAGTCTATAGGCTCTTGGTCTTGTGGGGGGCTCTATTAATTGTGAGCAAAATGGTCCACCATTAGATCTAAAAGTTTTAGAGACCAGAGGACATCTAACCCCGGCCACCGGGGCCAGATTCAAAAAGATTTTGAAAATAATCTGACAAAATTCCTCTGATATCTTAAAATATTTGTCAGAGATCATATTAAATCTATACCAACATAGTAATCAGGGATTTAATTATTTCAAACTGATTTTGTCTAGAGGCATAAATGTTACATAAAAGTAAAGAAAATGTGACCAGAAGACATCTTAATATGGCCAACAGAGAGATAAAAGTAGATCATTGGGTCAAAAGTTCAATCTTACCACGGTGAAGGTGAAAAAAGGAGCATTTCACATGATGACATGGCTTTGAAGAGAGATCTCCTGCCACCATCTGACCTTCTTTTCTAACATTTGCTAATCAGACCAAATATGGTCCCCTACAGAGACAAAAGAGGGTTAACACAGAGATAAACCAAAGAATAAACCAGAGGCACTTATTTAAAAAGCTCCCCAGGCCACAGTTGGAACGTTCAGCAAATATCACAAATCCCGCTTCCTTTTATCCACCAAAGCCTCTGCAGATCAGAGAGCTCTACGGGGGTGCAAGGTGGACACATACAGGCCCATACACTTACAAAGTATTTGTGACCACTGCTGTGTAGTAATCCAAATAAGAACAGCTCTAAGACAGCAACACATTGATGACCTTCTATCCTGCTTATCCTCTGGCTGACCCGATTTAGACTCTCGCATTTAGAGTGCTAGAATGGCACTTAAGGAGATAGGTGGATATTTTTTTTTTCAAATGGAGTTTTGTTAAGACGGTATGACTAGTAAATATCTCACTTGTAGAAAATAGTTTTAATGTTAACAGTAAATCAGCAAACTTCTGAAATGTTAAAGTAACTCTAGTCTCAATTATGTCATCTTTAAACCAAGATCACATTTGCAGATGGTCAGATGTGTTCGGACAGATGGTCAGGGATAGGAAGTGATCTGTATCTTCCTGGTATTTTGGATAGAGTGAAAATCAATAAAATATTACTCACCTGAACTGTAATAATAGACAGTTGACTGGATTTACGCAACATGTTCTGCTTTTCAGTTTGTTTTCCAATGGGAACGTTTTTGTTACAGACTATGACCGACTGCTGATACTAAAATATTTATATTGTATGATAAAATACAATATATCATACATATAATATCTAATGCACATATGACACAGGTTGTATATTTATAAACATTTCTTTTAGAATGGAGTTGTCTTAACTTGGTGGTGTTCAGTTCCAGTCTTATACTATCTTCTATATAGTTCAGCTGCTATAAAAAGTATTTGCCTCCTTCTCTACTTTTTTTTCACACTTAAAAGTTTCAAAAGAGCAAATACATTTTAATTTCAAGTAAAAATAACCTTTTATAAATACAAAAAGAAGTTTTCAATTAAGGATTTTGTTCACTAAGGGAAAATGGTGTCCAAAAACAACCTTTAAGTCAAGTACATGCCATTACTGGCATACACTTAATTAAAGTTAATCAATGTTTGTGGGTTTATAAGAAAAATATTTTGATAATATTTAATATTCACTGCAAAATTAACTTCATTTGTAAAGTTGTTTTTTATTTTTATTTTGATTTGCTGCATTTGTTGGGTCTCATACTTTACATGGGTGAATGTAAACTTTGACCTTCCAAAAAAGTTTGCACCAAACGTCGAATCTGATCTGTTGAGACAAACAGAAACATGAGTTTACTTACAAATCATAAAGTGGAATACTGTTATAGCATAATCCACATGCACAGGTTTCACTATTCACATTTGCACAACTGAATGGTTTATCATTGAGAAATATCAAAGGAATGTCACTAGTAGTATTGCTCCTTGTAGTCTAAAGTGGCTGCATGGTTTTAAAATGTTTTTTTTTTCCCAATGATCTTATCAACAGTTCCTCCTGTTCAACCTTTTTACATGAAATAAATAAAAGTAGATGCTGTTGAATCTTTTCAAGGCATACCAGTGGATAACTGCTCCAGATAACCTTGATATGAAGTAGTTAGCTGGTGCTGTTTACCTGTAAGGCATGCTCTTATAAAACAGCGTTGCCATTTTCTTCGCTGACCTTCTTGTCAGGACAATGATCACGGCCTCCTGAGTCCACAGCTATAGAAAACAGGGCTCCAGCTCAGGGAGTCCATACTGCTGACCTTCTGACAGCCGGAGCTGAGGATCTACATTCAGATCTCGGGGTCAACATCCCCACATAAGCACTTTGAGGAGAGCCGAGTGAAAATTAATTAAAAACGTCTGTGCGCGGTGAATGACGGGCAGCTTTTGTTGGTCCCCTGCATTGACGGAGGAGGTAGGACAGTCCTGTGTCCCTGGTGTTGGCGAGCCCCTCGTGGCCCCAGCCATTGTCTCACTGCCAGGCTCTTGTCTTATCAGCAGCAGCATATCAATGAAGCCAGTGTCTCGTTTGTGCAAATGGTAATTACAACATCCATATTTCTGTGCATTAAACTAATCACATTTCAGTGAAGATTCTGAGGAAAACAGCAGACATTCAGAGAGGCGTTCGGGAGATGTTTCAGCGTAAACAAAGAGAACTCATCTTTGTTCATGCAGTTCAAACACATATACTGCTCAGATGACAATCCGGCAGTCCCTTTGATAAATCTTCCACAGTGTGTGCTCTTCCCACCGTGCTGCAGAAGAAAAGATTTAAAGTGCAAAAGCATTTAAGCAGGATGAAGCTCAGAGTTTAATGTGGTCCATCAATTCCATTCGCACAGGGTGGCTGCCTCCATATCTGTCCTGGGAGACCATCAGAGTAGTTTAGTGGCATGTTGTAGTTTAAAGGTGCAACAGAAGAGTCAGGTAACAAGGGACAAAATAGTCTCGCCAACTCTCAGTTTTAACTACCCGGGTTCCCTTTGGCCCACACTCATTAAACGCAGAATGCATTCGTCCTTGTAGCTTTTCACACGCAAACCACACACAGGCTCACAAAAATGGACTCTTGTTGTTCACAACTCAACACATCAAAAAGGCAACGGCCATTAGGTGTAAATGGATGGTGTTCTGCACAAGTCTCAGCTGAGCCCATGTTTCAGGAGCGAAGGAAATGCAAAGGCCAACAGATCCATTAAACTCTGTCCAAAACCACAGGAACTATCTCTGTCACAAAAGGCTGATGGGGGAAAAGCTCAGTTAGGAGTCTCAGCCAAAATATCTCCACAGAAAAATCTTTAAAATGTTTGGCAAGGACTAAATTTCACAACCCAACACAGGAGAAAATGCAGGGAGGAGCGAGTGGATGAACATATGATTTAAAAGCAAAAGGAAAAGGAAAATCATTGTGGTGACAAAATTACAAATATTTTGATAGGCAAAGAACTGGTTACATATGTCAAAAACATATGTAACCATGTAACCACTACCAATCTAGAGACATCATATGTGTCATGAAAAACTCTGTAAATAACAGCTTTTCATTTTTAAATTTATTATTTTTAATTTTTATATGCTTTTACAACACATTTAACAGCATAGAAAAACAGCTCCTCATTCATTGCACAGCTTGTTTTATATAGAGATAAAAGAGCCATAAAAATGAGAGATTTTCCAAATTGTATTTATTTCTATTGGCCATAAAGTAGTACTCTCCACTGCTCTATTTATTGCTATGAGTGTGCAATAAGCTATATACATATGTTCAAAAGAAAGAAATTTGCCTTTATGTTTTCCTTTGTTGAAATTGATAAATTCTGCATTTTTTCAGGTGTGTTTTATGTTGTTTACAAGTGGAACACATCTTACATTTTGGATTAAATCTTCTTTGAAGCACACATTAGCAAGAAGCTAACATTGGAAAATTAAATCTCAGCACATGAAATAGCATTTACTACCATGTCAGATCTGTAAATGGTGCCTGAGTAAAACAAAATACAATAGTAACTTAGATAGATAATCAGCATTTTTTTATCTTAAGCTCAATACTTGGACAATACTTATTTAGTGTTTATTGTACATTTTTGCTCATGCATTCTACTGCTTACATCTGTAACAACATTTTCTTTTGGTGCTCAGATAATGCCAGATGCTATTCCTCTGGTGCTCACATATTGGTAATTTTCTTCAACTTAATACTAAATTACTGCATTAGCTTTTCAACCTTAATTTTCACATCTAATGCTGACATTAAAATTGCTATGAAAACATGAGGCACTGTTAATATCAGACTCTTCAAATCTAATAAGGAATAACAGAAAATGAATCCTAAATGTAAAAAGAGTTAAAACTATCACTATTGTGACAACTGCTAGCTCTAGTAATTTTTCATTAGTAGAGCTAGCAGTTGTGTTTTAGTATTTAAATTTTGTAAGCAGGTGTTTTTGCTCAAGGTTTTCATCTCATTACTCTGATATTGGCTCATGCCTGTTAAAGTCTCTAAATGGGGGACCCAGTCGTGTATCCTTGACAAAAACTATAGTTATAGATGTTCAGGTATAGAAGAAAATTGGTTGGTAAGGAAACTGTCTGCACTTTCTTAGAACACCACTTATTGAATGGAGTATCATTTAAATGGAAAAACATTTTTAATCAAAGATCCTAACTGTAAAGATTTTTTTTGAAGATAAGCAACTGCGTAAATGCCCAAAGTTACATAAAAACTCAAATAGGAAAAGAACTGCCATTGTTGTGCAAGTCAGTATAAAATCTCTTCTTAATATAATCACATTACTTTTAAAGAGTTACACTAATGAAAACTGGAGGGCATTTAAAGTCCAGTAAACAACTAAGGATACAGTAAAAAGAACAATTAAACTGGATAATAATGTTTGGAAAGCACAATAAAAACTAAGATAAGAAAGCACTTTTATATTAGACTCTGGGGCGGATAGGGTCAGAGAAGAAGTGGTAATCTCCACAGCCACAGTCAAGTGACTCAATTACCACATTTGCTCTTTGTGTTGACCCCTCAATTAGTGTGGAACTGTAACAATCTGCCCACCAAATACAGCCATTCATCACCAACTGCCCAAACCACCAGCCTGCTTCTCTGAGGTACCTCGCCGCAAAAGAGGGCAGCTGGAGGTCAAATTAAAGTCTGGCCTTTGTAGCTGCCCTCTTTAATATCCTCTGCTGAAGAGGATGAACTCTGATAGGTACAGAGTCATTACAGATGCAGTACAACACGATGGCTCATAGGAGAGATGTCTGCATGACTCTAGTTGGAGCATTTATGGTGAAAAACTAAAGATGTTAGATGTCTTAAGAAACAGAACAGAACTTATGGTACTGATTTAAGAAAAAAAAGATTTATATTTTCTTTAAAAACTTTTTTTGCACTGACAACTTGAAATATGCCATCAATCCAATATACCCATTATTCCTTGGTGGTTGACAAGGGGCTGGTGCCCGTCTCTTGCAGTCATTGGGTTAGAAGCAATACACCGCGTACAGGTCAGCAGCCAATCACAGAGGCAAACAACATAGATACACTCACATCTACAGGCAATTTAGATACCAGATGGCGCACTGAAGGGAGATGAGAGTGGATTTGTGTAGCACAAGCAAGGCAATGACCAAGATAAGATATTTATAATCAGTGCAAGTTTATCATATTTTCTATAATGATAACATTCCATCTCCATTTAAGTAATGGTACTATTCAATGTGATGTTCTTCTAAATATAGTTGTATGTTTTGATGTAAAGCTTAAAGTACTAGGAAAATATTAGTTTTAGGGTGTGCCCACCTCAACAGCGTTATTGGTGAGTTTGCTCCCTTCATTAAATTTGTTTTGTATTCCATTAAGTGGTAAATTATATAGAATTTATTCAAGGGAGTTTTCAAATTATTTATTATGATCTAAACCTTTTCACTCAATTGATCAAAAGGAAACAGTAATAAGAACTACACAGGGGAGTTTGGCTCTTTTACTGGAATTGAAAGTTATGCAGGTCATCTGCAGATTAATAACTACATCTCTTCTCCTCCTCTCAAAGGTAATGATGTTTTTAAAAGGAGTGCAGTAAGTAAGGACAATGTAGGAGTAACTAAGAGAATGATAATGCAGATAAGGTCTAAGTGGGTGTTAGTTGGGTGGTTGGCTCCCCACCGACTCCTGTCCTGCCAGACCATTCAGTGAAACTCCGAGCTCTTGGTCATGCTGTCATCGCAGACTGCCAGTGCCATGTTCCCCTTCTCCCTCTCCTGCTGTGGTTAGGGTTGCAGGCACAGTAAAAAACGAAGCAGCGATGATTTAATTATGACACAGGTTCTTTCAGTCACGGCGATTAGGTTTCCAGTCATGGGTGAACCGATGTGAGGTAAGTTTGGTTTATGTTTACAGGGACACATGTTGGATCCCAGACAAAGAACATTTAATCTCCCAGGACCTGGGGTCTCCTGAGGGAAAAGGTCCCATCCTGCAGTCCTACTCAGCTCTGAGGAGAGCAGGGCCCGTCGCTCTGCTCTCAGAGGCCTAGTTTATTCATGATAGATAACTTTCCACTGTCCTGCTGCCCAAGCCGACTCATCTCCTGCTTGGCAAAGTGAGTGACGCACCTTACCTTGGGGGATTCAGTTACCCTGAACGCGACGTCACAGGTCCCTGACTGACTGCTTTGATTAATGGCTGAAGGCTGCCGGTGGGCAGTTGTGATCATAACTGACATTAATCTCAACCTGCTGATTAATCAATCTTGTGCAATTTACAGCAATAGACCCGTCTAGAGAGTAGCGGCTCGTCCATTGTCTCACAAAATGAAACGTACCACTTTAGTCCGTCATGACTCTGGGGTCGTCTCTTCACTTTTCACTTTAATAGCTGCTTCTTCCTTTAAACTCCGATCAATACCTTTTAAGCAGAATTTGCATTTCATAATTAAAGGAAGCGAGAGTTATCAATTTGGAGCTATTATGCACCATGCCTTATGGTGTCTGACATTTAGTTGTGATTACACCAGTGTCTGTATACTGTCATGGAAGTCATTAGACTGCTGTCATCACAACATGTTTTCCTGGCCTCATTAACACTGCTTCCATTGTTGTGCTGTGACTGTGATATACAGCATAGAGATAGCTGAGAATATCAGGGGAAACAAACTAAAATGTATTTATTAAGAGGAGCTTCTCTTAAATAAACATTTAGGTTCAAACAATGCAACAACTCCCCTTGAACCGTTTCACAAATTGTCTTATTACAACCTATAGCTTAAAAGTATTTTGGGCAGTTGTATGTGTCAGACCAACACGTAGTACAGCAAAATTGACAAGTGAAAAATGTCTATTTTTTGTTATATAGAAATGAAATTGCTTTTATAGAAATTAAAACATAAAATTCAGGTATTCAGGTATCTGAAAATGTTTTAATGTATCGAGTTGGGAATATCAGTGATTGGAAAAATTACATGCTGCAAAAAACCCTGCAAAGAATCGCGAAAAGGGATGCAATATTTTAATTGTCAACACTGCGATGACAAAAACAAAGGCCCAAGGGTATTTCGGTTAAAACCCAGCAACCTCTAACAGACTGAATGTTCAGGGTGGGTTATATATTCTGTTCTTTGTGGCTCAAATCTTTTCAAATTCTTTGGTGTTGATCTTTATACATTTAAACGCAATCTCTGCTTTGTTGGCTAGTCCAGCTGTCTGTCAGTCGGTTGTCATGACAACATGTATGTGAGTAACAAGAAAAATACGAGTGGTTTTGGATTATTATTCACCCGTTGTTTTCTCTTTGCTGTGGCACATTGCAGCTGCGCTAATTTCTGAAAGTTTAATACATATCAAAAGCGAGACTAATTGCCTCGTTCATTTCATAGGACATCTCAATAGTCATAGCAGTCTTCAAATTGGACTATTTTATAATAGTTATAGATAGCAAACTAAGGCTCCTACAACTGCAATTATGTAAAATCAAATTACTTGTCCAAAACAAGACAGAAATTTGTTTTGTAATCTCACATTTTGACAGAGATCAACCTGCATATAGGTTTATATCAAGGTAGAATACACATTTTTACATATAGCATCTGCATTTTTCTCAGCTTTAAATCAAACCGTTTTTATAGAAATTTGAAAAGAAATGAGGACACATCAGAATTTCCATCTCACATCGGAACAGCATGGTTTTTTTGTTGGCATGACTTGATGCATAGTAATGGTGCCTGCGAGCGCATGTCACTAGCTATAGAGGCTAATAGACATCCACTGATATACATCGATGGCCTAACCAATCCCAACCTCTGACAGATGTGATGACAAATAGCTAATCAGTTGTTTTCACTTCACCGATTAGTGGTCATTCATTTATGTATTCAAGATCTGGGATGACTGAATACTTAACACAAATGTGCAGCTGCATTGAGCTCACAAAGCAACAAATTAAATCAAAGTAAAGCATAAAACATTTCATAATCTTTTAGAAGTACCTGTAATCCCTCAGGCTTGTTTTATCGCTACTTTAATTTAAAAAAGGTGTAGAATTATTTTTCCTCGCAACAGCCTGACTCTGTCTGACAGCTACATGGAAAATACCCAATGGAGCACCTACAAAAGCAATCTAATATAGTATTCTCCATGACCTGCTCCACAAAAAATAACCCATGTGTAGCGGTCAGCCTGGTTTGCTCTTACAAAAGACACTGCATGTACATGAGCTAAAGCACAAAACAAATTATAAAGCAGCTGAACGGCCTTGAGGCTCAGAGCGTTCACAGAGGCTGCAAATAAAGGAAACATCAGCAACATCTATTTGTGTCGGGGGCTGCTTGAAGCTAAATGACACTGTTAGTGTTCATAATCAATTCTGTGGGATTAGTTAAAAGAGGAGGACAAAACACAAACAAATCAGGGAGCTTCTTCTAAAACAGTGCCATAAAGATGTAGAAGCATATGGATTTTCTGGAGTGCTCACTTGTGTGAAGAGTTGTTGGGCTTGCAGTATTGACTTTCTCAGAATGGTGGAACCGTGGTGTAGTTAGAGCGCCTTTCCTCAACTCTAATTATGGTGTCATAAACGGGAGAGACCATTAATGAAAACCACTCATGGCTTTAAAACAGCAGATAGAATTTGGAGGGTTGGCAGAGGTGTTGGGGCAGCCGCTGGTATCAATCACAGTCAAGTACTCCTGTGTGTCGTAACAAGAGCGAGAGGTGGTCAATAAGTCAGCCGAAGAGTTAACAGACTGTAATAGAGACACAGCGGAGGATGGGAAACAGAGGTGTTTGACCCGAGACTGCCTGTCATTTTCACAAAGCGGTGATTGTGCATCATCTGGGAGAAAAGGGCACTCTGCTATGTGTTTGTCTGCACAAATCAATATCAAAGAATATCACTTTATGTCATCAGTGTCCAACAATATCATGATTCAATAAGATAGAAAACTTCAGAGGGCTCTGCTTTTTGATCTCCTTGTGCCAACATTGATCTTTTTGCTATGCAAAACAGCAGTTGGTTAAGAAAATGTGTACAGAAATTATGAATTATTATAGCACAGTGGACTTCTAACAAACATTTATTGAAACAAGAAAGATTTTTGGTTTGTTTAGGTCAGATGTCTGTAAACAAACTGCAACCTCTATTCTCTGATACTACAGCATTTTCGTCTCTGTGAGCTTTATTGGTGACTCAAAATTGGACACCAAGTCTAAGTGCTTTGCATGAATCTGATTTCTATATTATAAATAGACAATAATTTAAATTTGAAGCAAACAGGTACATACAAATGAAGGGTTGTGAAATACTGAGGCTAAATCACGAACACTATTACTGCAGCAAAATAAGAGGTGAAGTTGCATGAATCAATATATTATATAGAGTTGTACAGTGGTGATGGTCTGCAAAGACAAGTGTTAGAAGCATAATATTTACTGTTCATTACATCAGATTGATGTTTATAAAAAATTGTGTAGCTCCTGTAATTAGCTCTCCTACTTTACTGCTCTGTAAAAGTAGTTTTACTCTTATAGCCCCATTGCATGTGGCAGTAAATTACTTTAATTGTAAAATAAAATGAAAATATGGATTTTAAGCATTTTCAAGAATACATACAAATATGTTTTCTATAAAAATAAATACAGTTTTAAAATTACATTGAGTGGTTTAATGTGGTCTCCTCCTTTTTGAAGCTCTGTACAGAAGCTGGTGTACACTATGAAAACATTTATGAGGTGATCTACTGATGACGAAAGGCAATTCTTGTTAAACTGAGAAGAAATTAAAGTTGGGCGTTAATTAAATGATCATTTCCTCACTGATTTCACTTGATAACATATTGTCCTGGGGAAAAAAGTTTGGTTTTTTAAATAATAATCTGATTATTCATTATTTTTGAAACACCACCAACACCACCACAATAGAAAAGACTCTTTATTTGGTTCGATTACTTCTTCTAATAAAACTAATGTGATACAACAGAAGTTGGAAATCCAAAATAGTCGTATTTCAGATACTTTGAGCAAACATGCCCTTGGTTATGCCCTAATAAAGTAGGAAGTTCCCAAATAAGCAAAAACTTTACTACAGTAGCATCCCATTAGAGTCTTCCTTGTTCTTCCTAGTGTTTGTGCTGCTCTTCCAGTAATGGTGTGCCACGTTGCACGTCAACATGCATTTACAATATGATAGCCACAGTAAAGCCAATTTGATTTTCCACAGTGAGAGGCAATAAAATGTAATTACAACATGTTTTACCATTAACTTCAAGACGGAGTCACAATATAGCCAAAGCAATTTCATGCTGCCTGTAAAAAACAGGATCCAACAGAAAGGAGAAGCAGAGTCATGGTTGAATGGCAGTGTGTGTGCAAGGCACTGATGGCCCTCAGTGGACTAAAGCACAGAGCAGACCACACACACATACTCACTGTGGACCTAAACCATACAAATCCATCTCATACACACGTTAGATAAATATTCATATGCAATAAACTGTATCAATAAATCCTCAGAGGAGGGGAAGCTATTCCACAGCAGGTCAATAACTGATTCCACCAGCAGATAATCATTTTTCTCTCAATGGTGGAGCTTGATATGATGTCGATACATGCTGTCAGAGTTCATTCTGGCTGTAGCGGTTAGAAAGAGCATCACTGAAAGGATATGGCACCTTCCTATTCAGCTCCATTGATCGGGAGGTTGTGTGTTAGTGGTGACAGAGGAGCGGGTCAGCACATCTTGTGTTTTATGCTGCGTTTTGTATTAATCTGAGGCTTCGAGGCATCTGGAAGGTCTGCGGCTCAGTTTGTCCGCAGCCTTACAGCTGCAGCGGAGTCAGGCCTTTTAATTGTCTCATTGAGACACAAGTAGCCGTGATTTGCAAGAGTGGTAGTGGTTGGGCGAGGGAGGCGGGGGTGGTAGGGAGAGGTCTGGAATGGCAACGGTACTCTGATACGATGAACATATACAATCAGTCAGGATAAAGATCTCACCCTTGGCGGCGTGAAAGGGGGAAGTGAGCAGTGCTCAGGAAAAATCAATACGGAACCGCTCATTTTGGAGGGACATGTGTGTCACAGTCAATAGGAGTTAATAGGCTGGGTTGTTCAGCGAAGACAGGCGGCTTGGGAGAGCAGCCGTGCTCTGACAGCTTAATACATACTGAATGGAAAGCCGGCTGCATGTAACAGTCACTGTGGACATGTGGAGTGTGGAATAGAACCTGATGGGCGCAGGCAAAAGTTAATTATAGAACAGAGCTGAAGGTCTTAGACACAGAACTGCAGAATTACCCGTCCAGTAATCAGAACAGACGGAGGCTGCTGACCCTCAGTATACAGACTGCCAGCACTCACCAGTTAGTACCAGAAAACAATGTAATGTTTACACAATGTAATGTTTGCACTGTGGGAACGTTTGCTAGAAGCTCCTCATCTGACATACAGGCTTCTGTTTTATAGTTTCATTTTTTTAAATTATCTAACTCCATAGGTGTCACCAAAGATTCGCAACATCTTTATGATAGATTAATAAATGGTTAATAATTCTCTGATTAAGTCATGTAAACACTTGACAAACCATTTATCAGTTTTCTACCAGATAGTGCTAACTTTTACTTTTGCTCTTTGGGTGTTGATCATTTTTGTTCTTTTATTTAACTTTTATGATTTCTAATTTTGTACTTTTGTAACTGACTTCTTAAGGTTTAAAATTGGATGATTTAAAGTAGCTTTAAACTTTAAGAGTGAACGCACTATGGGTTCAATTTAAGAAAATGTCATTTTATGATTTCCATGATTCCCAAATATTACCTACCAGCAGGAGGTCACTTCAAGTTGCATTGCTTTTGTCTACAGCCATAATTGATCATATCAAACTGGAACCAGAAAATAAATGAAAATAGGGTGTGATAGAAAGTCTTTTCAGAAAACATTTTAAAACTAATAAACTATTTTAATATAAATATTAACCTTCATAACTAATAAAATACATAATTATCAATTAAAGCAAGCTGAGATGCAAAGGTTTGGGCATTGTCAGGGTAAAACTGAGACGAAATGGGTGTGAATAATGGCAAAGGAGCCAGTCTCAATAATTTTACTGTTTACTTAGGGTAGATTATTGTATCTTCTTTATTGGTAGGGAGTCAAACACCCACTCACTCAAGTTTTCTTGGAAAACTTTATCGAGTGACTAAAATAAGTCATGTGACAAACAGTAGAAACTTAAGAAACTGAGCAAAAAGCAAAGTATTCACTTTTTGGGGGGTAGGTAAAATATTATAACTCATGTTTTAACTCAAACTGATTCTCCTCTATTACAATATATTAATGAATGTTTACATTTCTAAATTAAGTCAGAATCCAGCTTAATTTAGCAATAACCCAGTTTTTATAAACTTTGGGATAATAAGGGATTTTTTTATTCTATAAAGTTTATTGAATAGCACCTAAATGCAATGTGTTTGAGTTTGGAATAACAAACTCAAACAGCAGCTTGAACTAAGTCGTCGCATTTAATTTGGCCTTTTTCCCCCTCCTCTCTCCTCCTCACCTCTTCAGTCATTTTCTCTCCACGGACGAAAGGAGGAACTAAACAACTTGCTCCGAAGTTTCAGCATATCCACTCGTCTGACCGCTTCCACTGTTTTTGTTTTTTTTTTCCCCTAAGAGACTTTGGTGTGTCTTTTGAGTGCTGTACACGATGCGAGCTCTGATGCTAGGGGGTTTAATTGTGTATTGTTGATTTATATATATATATATATTTTAATCAACAAAAATATATATATATATTTGTTGATTAAAATCAACAAAAATATATATATATATTTGTTGATTAAAATATAATATTGTTTTGCACATTATCTTGTTTCCAGTTCCAGTTATAATTGGTTTGGATGATGGGTCAGGGACGTTGCGGCAAAACAAACCAAAACACTTTGCGTTCAGTTTGTGTTTTGAGTTAAATCTGGATGCAGAAGGATTGATATAATAACTTTATTAATTGGGGTCTTTAGGTCACACTATTCAGTTCCATAAAGAAAGATTGTCCTTTTAATTAGTGCTCATCAAGACCTAATTTTGATGATCATAATCTCTTAATTTTATCCAGCTAATTAATAATTAATTATAATTCCAGTGTATAGTTTAAATTGACAGTCAAAAGGAAAGGTACAGGTCACTGATGTATTTAAAGAGACAAACGTATTTCAAACCAAATGAATAATAAACAATCCTAAATGATAAATAACAGTAGATTGTATTCTTTAATTTTCTAAACAATTTTGATTTCAGCAATTGGTGGTGGTTTAAAGAGTACTGAGAAAGAGTGAGAGGAAAAGTAAAAGGGCTTTGGCTTCAAATGACATTTCAATAAGTGGAACAGAGCGTTAGCAATCCATTCCCAACTTTTCTGAAACAATTATTGAGATGGTACCTCCGGGCGATGTGTGTTCCCGGTCCCCGGAGTGCTGCCGGCTGAAACAGTAATTGACTAAATTGTAGAACACATCGAGGCCATTTACAAATTTGCCAAAAATGAATCGTTTAAAACGAAATGAGGGTGACTCTCAAATTAGCAAGGAGTATGATTGAGATGTGGCTCTGGGAATTAAGAAGCGTGATTTAGAGCTCTGCAGAAAGGAGCATCTGTGGGCAGTCCAGTGTTACTCAAACCCTGTCTCTGACTCGTATTTAAATATCAGTGTGGTTCAGCAGATTATATTTTATATTTAACAGATAGTTACATAGACGAGCAGAACTGTGCCTAAGCACACAATAAACCACAAACCAAACAATAAAAACCACGAAGCTTTAACACTGAGCCACACAGCTGTAAAAGAACGTAACATTTATCCATGCAATACACTGGAGCAGAGAGTGACTTCAGACTAGAGGCCATAAACCACTTTCTTAGCTCCAAATAATAATTTTTCTGAGAGCAGTGCGATAAATCATACAACACAGACCTCATTGGTTTAAACATATGGTGCTGCAAGGTGTTTGAGAATGTGATCTTAGCTACATTTTACAGGGTGCACTCATTTCTGGAAAACAGCGCCGAATTACTCTGACGGTTTAGGGCCTGACAGTCATGATTGATTGTTGCACAGACACTGTGTTGATTGTTGCCTGTTGTGCCGTTCCTGTGGCTCCTAGCAGCCGCTGCTTTTCATCTCACCCGGGCTAAACTCCTCCAACCAGTGATGAGTAATTACTAAGTTCATTAGCTGCGCCAGTGGCCTGGAGATTTGTTAAAACTAAATTTGTCAGCAACTCCATCCATTGCATTTGAACATCTTGGACTGGATTTTGCATTAAAAAACAAAAAAACAAAAAACATTTTACCTATCATGTTATTTACCTAACAGGTAAAACAAGCAAAATGGATGAAATAAAAAAGTCTTACAAAAATAAATTTTGCAGAAAAAGTTATTCTAAAGGCTGCTGATTCCAAGACAAATTTCTCTAAAGAGGCAATAAAGTAATTGTACCATATAGTGTTGCATCGTATCGCACTGTACCATATTACATAATTTGTGTGATGATGCACTGCATCGTATTTGATTACATTGCTTTGCAGTAACAACTGTTAAGTATTTTAGAGAAGTGGGAGTGCTCCATGTTGCTGTGAAGGTACTTAGTCCCTCTAGTTTCTGTAAAATTGTTCTAAATCCACCACATTCATTTTGTTTTAGCCTCAATGCCACAGCAAGTTAATTTAATTTAACTCCAGATATTGGTGAAGTCAATCCAAGATCTGTTTGCATATAGGGCAACGTTTTAAAAGTTTCTAAGGATAGGAAAAAATGCTCACATGCAGAAAACTCTAAAAAGCCTCCAAACACCCAGGATCCATCTTTTCATGACAATTTCTTATCATTTTGTTTTTGTCCTTCTATAGTCCAGAAGAAAATGTTAAAAACTGGACTTTTTAGGCCGTAATTTGGCCTAAAATTAGTTGTAACAAACATATTGAAAGTCAGGCATGGTTAGCCAATTTGATCAATTCTAAAAGCTTTTGTATTAATTAGTCATTTAGAAAACACTTTTCATACGACAAGGGCTTTAAGTAAAGTGTTTTAATATGAAAACAGAAGGTAATTAAATCACAAAACAATGAAGAAAAAATTAGCTAAACAAGGCTAAATATGGGAGTGGGTTATACAAATATGAAACAGGTTAAAGGAATGGATGCTGATTTGAAGGACTAAGGAAACACAAATGTGCTAAAGCTGAGGAGACAATAGTTACAAATTCAAAAATCCCAGCAAGATCCCAAATTATAATTGAAGGACTAAAATGGAACTAAACCTACATTTATGTCAAATAAATGATTTCAGTAAATGATTGTATATGTAGATAGACCTAGTGAGACTTTGATAGTAATATGCAATGGTACAAAAAAGTTGGAGACCAGGGTTTTAACAAACATAAGAAAACAAAAACTAATCGTTCAAACCTAAGCTATTTTTTAAAAAAAATATCTGAAGTTTGTTAATTTAAGAGGAAAAAGATTAGCATTTTAATTTCATCCATGATTAAAACCTTTCCTCAACGAGAAATGTCTCGTTTCGTAAAGGGCCACTAGCTCTCTCAGTACAAAGTCCAAGTAATTTTTCTTTAATAGGAATATTGTTACTTATTGATCCTCACTTTGTAAAGCCTTCCAGCGATGCTCCAATCACCACAGCTGTCAAAAGCATGAAATACACTCCGATCCTTTGCGATTTGATGGGACAGTGGTTCCCATTACTGGCACATTTCCAATGTTAATTACCTTCAACATCGCTTCTTCTCTCTCTCTCTCTCTCTCCGAAGAGTCTTGCACAGGCCAGTCGTGTCCCACCAGAGGACAGTGGGGGGTAAGAATGATGGGGTGAGTGTGGAGATATTGTGCTTTGCCTTTCTAGAGCTTGTGGTGAATATGTGCATCACTGAGTCTGGCCATTAGGCAGCATGATGTGCTTTTCTTTTCCAGATCATTTCATGTGGTCAAAATAGCATAAAAACACCATTTTGGTTCAATAGCAAAGACTTCAACTGAATAATCACGAGGGTGAAACTGTAACTATTACAGAGGTACCTCTGGGATAACCATCTATAACTGGGGTGTCAAAAACAGTGTAGGGTTTCTGGAGGGCAAAGTGTTTGAAGTGTATGCTGTTGGCTTTTGCTACAACATCTGCTTTTAATTACTCAATTAGCACCATCATTTAGTCTCCTTGACATTCATCCAAATGGCAAATCATAGCCGGAAGTTGTTCTGTTTAAACAGAGCGTTAAGAGGAGTCATGAAAAATGCATACTCGATAATGTATATGGATACTTAACTAATTGAACCAATTAAACGGAGGAAACTGGTTTGAGTATGAACAGCGAGAACAGAGCCCTCGGGGAAGAAGCTTTGACACCGCTGATGTACAGCCTCCCCTCTCCCTACGCACAGACATGGGCCTGAGGTCATATTTCAACAGACAAAAGGTTCTTGACTCCAGTCATACAGCAACAATGAGCCAAGAAATTAAAAGCCATTCAGATTGAAGGTTACGGAAAGCATTAGCACAGTCTAAAAAGGTAAAAAAAAAAAAAAAAATCCAGGTTTTTCAAGCAACTTGAAAATGTTCAGAGTGTAAATGTGTTTGGGAGTTAATAGACTGCAGTTTTATGTTTTGTTCTGTAGGTTTCACAGTTAAAGCGCACATGTTTTATTTTAAGGATTTTTGTTCGGATTTGTGAATCCACAACTCCTCTCTGCAATATGAATGTACAGTATTGTAAAAAACTATATATCCCTTCACAAATATCTTCAGTTGTTGCTTTTTTGCCACACATTGTTTCAGATCATTAAACACATTTTATTATAAAAAAGACAACATATGTATAGCAAATATAATCAAATTATGACTTAATTTACTAAAAGGCAAAAAATCTCTCCAAATCTACCTGTCCCAGAGTGAAAAAGTAATTACACTATGTGTTGAACAATCAACCACTTTTTTGTAATGCTGAGTACAAGACCTTTAATCACATCCACGCCTGATTAGTTTTTGACGTTTAGAATGAAAAAAGAAAGTATAATAGGATACTATATCTCAAAAAGCAACATATCGTACTTCAATCTACAGAAATTCCAAAGCAAAAGAAAAACAAAGTCTTAAATATCCGTCAGTGTGGAAAGAGTTTAAAATTGTTTTCGGGGAAAGACATTAACTACAAAAACAGAGAGCATAGAACAGTGGTGAATCCTCCACTGTATGGAAGTGTTGGCCAACCAAAACTACCCCAAGAGAACAACTATTCTAGGAGGTCACAAAATAATCCAGAACATCCTAAATCTTGCAGGTCTCACCTGCCTAAAAGCTAAAACTGCGGCTGAGCAAAAGGAACTAAAAGAGCCACCTCATAATTGCCAGAAAGTATCTTAGTCAACCCAAAAAGTTTTGGGGATATGTTCTCTAGAATAATAAAGCAAACTTTCCTAAGGGTTTATGTCCTGTTAGTTCTGGTGTTAAACTCAGATATGTCAGAAAAAGAACCTCATATCAACAATCAAACATATCCATGATAGTTTGATGCTCTGGGGCTACTTTGATTAATTTGTTCTTTTGTGTTGTCTTTGTATCATCTGTACAGCACTCTGGTAAATGTTGCAGTTGTTTGTGCTATTTAACTGTGTTGAACCTGAACCTGAACTTGAACTGTGTGTTTATGATCAAAATATTTCTAAAATGATGAAGAAAAAGCAAACACTGAGAAAATCTGTCCACAGAACTGTATTTTTGCGTCACCACAGACATACCAACACATCAGCTCAGGGGTTAAATGAACATCAGCTGTTTAAGCTTACCTCTACCCAAAGTTAAACCAATTCAATCCCCCACCACAACAAAAAAATAAGAATGATTGTACCCCTGCGGTGGTGATTTCCTGCATGCTATGGATGCATAAATAAACATAGGCATAAATACACAGAGGACACTGACTGGGGCTAGCTGGCCAACTGGGGCAGCTGTTATTAAAAGGGCTATTTATCACTGTCACCCTCTCTGGTTCCCATCCTTCTCTGGCCTCCAGCGATGTCACTGGGCTTCCCGGGAACAAAGTGGCTCATCCCACCAAATGTACCCTCCTATATCACAACCAAAAATGCTTCTGTAAACATGTGCAACTTTAACCACTTCTAGTGCACCAGAACACTATTTGCTTTCTGATCTGATGGCTTACCTGGAAAGAATAATAATAAAAATTCACAAGAGCAGGTAACTTAATTCATTCGATTTCTGAAAAACATCTACAGCACAACTATACTGCACACACCGTTCATTTTCTGCTCCGTTTCTTTATTGATCTTAGCCACAATTATCCACTTTTCTGAAGCACTGCATTAAGTGAATTCCCTCTTTGTTGGACAATAAGTACAGAAGGTTGGCTAAGTCAAGCTATTCTTCAGCCTAAGGGGACGTACTATTTCTCCAGCACCCTCATCCTCATTAGCAAGACCTGATAATAAAACACACACACCTCAATTAGCTCATCCAGGATGGAGGAAGAAGGCAAAATAAAGTCTTCCAAATAGCAAAGAATACCATTATTGCACATCCAAAGTGAAATATAAACATTTTAAACTGGATCACAGCACTAAAACAACCCAGTTCAGTGGGAAATCAAAAATCAAATTCAACATTCAACCTGCCTGAATTTTGGCAGGCACTTGATTTTATACTATGTCAAGCGTAAAGTTACAGTAAAGACATATGGCACCAAAAATTGCCCAAAATGCACAAGAAATGACTTGCCTCTGAAGGGAAATAAAACATAATCTGGCAATTATTGTTAATAAGATCTGTAGAAGAACAAACAAATCTTTTCAGAGGAAGTGTAAGCCGCTTATATTCGGCTTTGTACTGATAATGCAACAAAATTGCAAATGTCAAACACAGCAGTGTTAAACTATTTAAGACACTGTAGCACTTAAATCAGTTGTATTTTTTTTTTTTACAATTCCTCTTCAATTTATACAGTAACTTCAACAAAAAAAGTGATAGAAAACATAATTCCCTTTTTCCTTAAGCAGCGAAAAACATTTGTTCAATTCATTTATAGAGTGCCCTTTTTTGCCATAACACCATGCATCAGCCTACTTTCTTAACACAGAGCTCTACTCGCACTTGTGGTCTACACATCCCATAAACCTCTCACATGCAGCAATCCACTCACGATTAATGAAGTGCTTACTTAACCAATTTAAACCCTTAATTCCTATTAATTCAACATAATAGCCACCGTCTCAAACAGAATTAGCACCACTCTAGCAGGAAGCCTGCAAATCTCCCAGGGCCAGAAAGAGTCAAGCTGGCAAATTTCACATTCTTTGATAAATATGTAACAGTATGTATATCACTGTGAAAATGCATAACCCTCATGTAAGACCCCTATCAAGTCTGCTTTACACCTGTATTACATTTCTTCCTCAATCAGCAGCTTTTCTGATACGCCGGCCTCCCATGAGGAGCAGAAACCATTACAAGGCAGCGCAGCTCATTTGCAGAAAGATTGGAGATCACGCCGCATCAAAAAAAAAAAAATAAAAGCATGTGAGACATTTCTCAGAGCAAAATTGATTTATTCCATTTCTAGGTTTGCATGCAGCATCAGTATCAGTGTATTTAATGTAAATCCCCAATCTGGAGCTGATTTGCTGCGTGGGCTGCTGCTTACCGCGCAAGTGAGAAACACAGCGATCGAACGGCACAAAAGGTGGGCTGGTAAATGCAAAATGAGGCTACGTGCTGCATTTCTTTACACATGGATGTCAAGGTTGCTTAAAGTAAAGTACAAATGCTGTACAAAACGGAAAATAAAGTGATTGAAAAATACAAAAGTAATCTAAAACATCGCTTCCAAGATACTGTTCAATAAATTAAGGGAATTAAGCGAAATGAAGAAAAAAGAGCATTATCTGCGACTGCCTGTTTTTCCTCACAATCACAACTCTAAATCTAATGGTTTTCCTTAAACATCTAAACTCTTATAGGCTTCTTTGGGTATCTAGTTTTACAGGAAAGCGTTTCTTTTTTTTACCCCCATCAAAAGTGCTCACTCAACCAATCTTCACAGGAAGGTTTTGCTTCGTTCAACAAGACAATGCAACGTTATGGAAACTTCACAGGAGAAAACTTTGTTGCTGTTTGTTGAGAGTTTCACTAAGAGTGACCTTCACTGGGAAGGTTTTGCTTTTCTCTATTGGGATCCATTTAATGTAATCTTTACAAGATAAAGTTTGGTCAGTGAGCCATATGTTTCAGTATTCTGCGACAGACCAGGGTGTACCCCACGAGGGATTCGCTTCATGGGTTTCAGTATTTAATTTGCCTTTTTTGTACCATTGTCATCTAAATATAGAGATTAAACATTGTCCACTCACAATCAAATCAAACCATTTTGCATTTACCAGCTTTACTGGAAACAAGTAGTGTGTAATAAAAGTCGATGTTCAGATAAACAATAAAAAAATAGTGTCAGTCTCCCAAATTACAGTATAAAAAGAAAACTCGCTTTCTGTTTTTCTTATCTGCTATGTCACTTGTATATAAGCCACAAAGACATTATGCTATTCTTTGGTTGAGATAAAATACATAAACAAATAAATATTTCAGAATATTTCAATTTTCACTCAAAAGAAAAAAACAGATCAAGCACAGCCTGTGGCTAGGGGAGCCTGACTGCATGCTGGTGGGGGGTAAAAGACAGCCTTCGGGGGTGTCGAGGGCGTCTGTTTTTTAATGAGCTGAAACTTTAAATACTGCATAATATATAATAAAAATGGATAGTACATTTTACTCTCCTGAAAGAAAGTGGGGAAAAAAACTATTAAAATCCATTTCTCCCTTAATGTCAACACAGTAAACATTAAGTATGAATGAAGTTTAATGTGATACAGCAACATCAACAAGAAAGAAGCCAAAAAGGAAAATGAATAATCAACGTAAACTGAAAAAAGGCAAGATGGGTATGGAGATAAGTGCACATGCTCAGGGCCATTGACTCAACAGTATATGTAAAAACAGTGAAACATTAAACTACAACTGGAACTTTGATTGCGTAATTAGTTTAAAAGTTATTGCTTAGTTTGCTAATTTGTTAGAGGTTGCAACTGGACGCGCTTTTGGACCAAAACAACCTCAATTCTCAAATATCTTGACTCCTTACAGGGAGTGTAATAATATTTCTCTTTCTTCAACCTCAACTCATTATATAAAGCAGGTAAAAGAATCACTGTGACCTTTGTCATTACTGGGGTTAAAGGATACACCACACACCATCATCAGCAGAAGAACAAAATGTTTAAAATATGAATGGCAACAGGCCAGAAAATATTAACTCCTATAGGATGACATTTATGTATCTAGAAGCCTCTCTTGACGAAAAATAATGAGTCCTTTGTGTTTGAGCTATCACAGTATGAAAAAAAATTACATCTTTTCACAGTAAATATTGTGACACTGTTGGCTGAGACATCAACATGTAATTCCAGTGCCGTCCTTAAAGTGATCCAAGTGATGGCTCAGGTGTCCCCGCTGCTCGCAGAGAAAGCACGGAGACGACGCTGGTGGCCGATTCCACAGGCTCACATAATGATAACCTCTCCAGCATTAGCTGCAGGGGTTGTTCGCGCAATAATTGTTTCTGCCAAGCCATATATCTGTATGACAGGGAAAACGCTGGCGTGCTAAATAATTCATTTGCAGAGTGGCTCCATCAACTATTTCAAGGAGATTAAAGTAAAATTTTTTTTCCTAGGCCAAAGAAACCGAAGAACGCTGCAGCTAATTAGAAAATAATTACAACTCTCTGAAAGTTGATTAGCAATTTCACTGCTCGACATTAACAATTTACATTAACACTCCTCGGTCTGAGCAGTTGTTCTGCTTTACTTACCTAAACTCTAAATAGTACAAGTATTTAAAGATTTCACCTTGACAAAACTTATTACCAGCACCAGCTCGCAATTAAACGTGCCAAACTGGCATTAATTGTTTGCTCATTACCACTTTAGATGCCTGTTGGGTAATTTAGACACTTCAATATGGGACCAGACTATTAAAAAGCATCAATCTTGCCTTAAATGCAACCCGCGTTTTGTTAAGTTACAGAAGACCATTTGAAGTTCAGATAACCAATACCCATGGTGGTGGAGACTAAGGTTTAATATGTAATGCTGAGCTTCTGTCCCACCTGAAGGGGAGACCTCCCCCGCAGTTTAGAGTGACTCAAAGGTGAAGCCCTGAAAACAAATACAAGGCACTCACATGCTCCGCAGTTTGGATTTCACGGCATCCTGTAAAGGCTGCACACAAAAGCTGCAAGACGGCTGCAACCCTGCGCAGTCGTGCCGGGCTGCGACGTGGTATCAATGCAGCACTTTGGGTCAAAAGGTCAATGAGTAATTAAGACATGGTTGCCTGAGCATTCCCCATGCACACTTTCAGTCCTGATGAAAGGCTGCCAATGAAAGGAGGAGGATTTAAGTGCAGCCTGATACCAAGGATCAGATTTCTGTAAGTGTGTCTAAATGTTCCTTGTTCAGGGCAATTAGTTTGATTAAAGTGATAGTCTGGTGTCATCGTGCTGTTGAAGAGGATTTTGTGGATGCATATTGCATGAGATTCAAAAAATATGCATACAACCAACATTACATTACCACCTTAAAAAAATGTAAGCTTTTTAGTTTTTTTTCAGTGTATATGAGCTTCCATTAGAATTATTTCACACATTTTGTCTCCTTGTTAAACAACATGTTTTCTAATGTCACTACTTGCTTGTCATGGAGGCGGCACTGGTTCCTGTTTGGTTAAAAAAGAAAAATTATGCATGATGAGCAACTTTCATAAAACAGGTCACTCGAGAACAGGACGGATGGCTTGACATGTCGCAGCCTTCGTGTGCACAAAGAGGTCAAAAGGTGCATTGATTTCCATGTACAACAAGAAATTATTCGTTCATTTTCATTGCGTTAAAAATGAAGAGGCCAAGGCCTGAAAATTGAGGTCGCTGATAAACGCTAGGAACAGGAGATGCTGAGGGGAGAAATCAATACGGCAGTTTGTCAGCCTGCCTCTCAGAGGGCGCAGGAGTCTGAAGAGCGGCTAAGCCTGCGCTGTCAGCAAGGCACATTACCAGAAATCAAAGGCCAGTGAAGGCCTGAAGGAAGGGATGTACAAGGCTCCCGACAAAGGACACATTTTGGTAATTAAAACCTATTTTATCAGAGCTGTCCTGTCACTGATTTTTCTCTAACGCTATTGACTATCTGTTGTGTGCAGGATGACCACTAATTCAACTTTAAATAAATGTTCTGGGCTGTTAGGGATTTTATTTTTCCCCAAGCAAAATACAACACATCACATAGACAATAGCTATATGATTAGGCACTAACTTAACCATTTTCTGTTTTATTTACGTATTTTAGGGATGCGACATGAGGAAATAATTTTTTTCTATACAGATCAAAGAAAACCCCTGATTTCAAACCACATCTCTGTTGCCGTGTATACTTTGTTACTCATCCAGTTAGCATGCTTTGGCAATAAATAAACATTACTTCAATTGACTTCTAGTCAGTTTTACAGAGAAGTACTCCTTACATTTTTCACAGTTTGGGGGCATTTTATGTAATAAAACAACACAAACTAGTGAAGAATTGTGAAGTGAGAGAAATTTTTGTTTTTTTTCTTTTTCAAATAAAAATCTGTAAAGTGTAGTGTGCATGTGTTCAGTTCTACTTTGTGCAACCATCTTTCACTGCAACTACAGCTTTTGATGAATAGATTTACCAGATTTGCATATCTGGCAAATTTTTTCACCGGCTCTTGGCAAATACCTGAAGCTTAGTAAGAAAAAAATTAAGGCGCACAGATAAAGAATTAGCAATTATTTCAGTTACTTTGTATACTGAAATATACAAAGTAAATTTCAGTACACAATTTCAGCTAGTATACTAATATTTTATTTTGACAATAAATTGAAGATACATTTCCACTTAAACTCTGCATATATATATATATATGATGTGTAATTGAATTTGTGATTCCTTCAGTTTATCATTAAATATTTAATAATTCACCATAAAATAACATGTGCAGTCAGACAAGACCACCAGTGCCAGACAGTGATGTCACTTCCAGGTTTCCAGGTACAGGGCAACATTACCAGGAGGAGTAAATCCAGCAGTCCGGTAGACATTAGTGTTTTTAAAATAGTAAAGAAGTCTCCACTTCTAGTACTGTGCACCTTCTTCTTCTTTGTAGGCAAAATAGACGGTGACAGGTCCAACACTCGTCTGTACTGTTTCTGTAGCTCCTATCACCATCCAGCAGCCAATGCCATAGGCCAAACAAGGAATACCTGCAACAGTGAGACATGTCTATTATTTTAAGCCTGAAGTTTTTATCCTAAATATAAATCTTTAGAACAGAATTCCTTAAAGTTTTTTATTTTTAAATTTTATACCCAGATTTTCTTTTATTTGGAATTTATCTGTGATTGCCTGGTATTTTATAAATGAAAACTAGCAATGGGTTTTGAAAAAAACAAAACTGAAGTAGTGGCAATAACAAATACAACAAGCTATGTAATCGATGTAATAAGAAATTTGCCTTAGGTATTTGTAAGATGTTAGATTTTTACTATTTTATATACTGAAATAAGGAATGTTCAGGCACTTTTCCCCGTTTTAGACTAAAATAATGAAGTCAAATATACCCTTAGACTTTTACATAGAGAAACTCTTTCTCTATGTTGTTGTTTGTAGCCAACTCTGAAAATACTAACCTAGATTAATAACTTTCAGCATAGTAAAAAACTTGTCTTCAAAGTCCAGGTTCTGTGGAGGTGCTTTTGTGCAATGATATTTCACAAAAGGGAAGCAGCCGGTTCGCAATATGTGGTAATTGGATCCCTGAACTCTCCAGTTGAAGTTGGACAGGCCAAACTGGTCGTTGTGGATGGAGCTGTAGCGCACGCAGAATGACGTCCAGGGGGGGAGTCTGCGCTGCTGCAGGTGGCAGGTCAAAACCTCCGAAGCTGCTGGCTGTGGACCGGTTTTCCCAAATCGGCTTGGAAACAGAGCAATCTGCAAAAAGATGCTGTGTATCTTCCGCAAAAACACTTTCATGGCTTCTGTAATAAGAACAAGGAGTCATCTTAGCTTTCAGAAAGCAATGGTTAGCATCCAATCTGCAGGTTTTTACTCAACATTTATCTAAAGGTATAGTTCACTACATTTATCTAAAGGGATAGTTCACTACATTTATCTAAAGGGATAGTTCACTACATTTATGGACTCCATGTTGCCTTGAAACAGCACCAGCTGTCTGGAAAAGTCAAAACTGCAGGAGGTGCTCTGAACTAATTATTCATAATACAAAACACTGTGTTTTGAGAATACTTTATTTAATTTGGGCAAATTTAAAATGGGTCAACCACCTCACATAGGTTCACTTTGGCCAGTGAAAGTGTTGAATCGCCTGTGTAGACAATTCAAACTTGCACACTATTACTTTCTATCAATTGCAAAGTTTACAAAACATGCTGATTTGTAGGACAAATAATAAATTAAAATTTGAAAAGGTGAATTTAAAGCTTTAAAAAGTCCCTCTCCCCCCCACCCCACCAAAAAAACAGACTACACATATTTATCTGTTTAGCTTATTTTTTCGATTTTAATGAACCTCATAAAAGCTTTTAAACCGGCCTCGTTATAAATTAACTCTTTCACAAATCACAAATTATGACTTAAATACATAACGAATATAAAACGGTACAAGCTAAATTGTCTTAAAGTATTTTAGATTTATAATAAGAACGGACTGAAGACGGCCAGATTCTCAGTGACAAACTAGTGCCAGGTGTAACGTTACTAAGCAAACACTAGGAAACAGGACGTTTGAGACTGTTCGCTCACCATGGCAGATCCTGTCTCCTGGAGCTTAGCTGAACTTTGCTAACAAGCTCATCTCCGGTGGTCAAGGTTCCAAAACATTAAGGTTTAAAAAACATTAAGGTTTAAAAAACATGCTGCTACAAAGAGCTGCATGCTGGGAAACACATGGTGAACCAGCATTATTTGCATCACCTAAGATCAGTGATTAGATCATACTGAGCCGCTACATCCGAGCTTAACTAGTGACTTTAAATCTAACCTGGTACCTCGTTCAAATGTGTCCGATCGGAAACACGGCGCGGTAAATGTAGTTCTCGTTCGGAGTGTCATGAACGTGCGCGAAAATTATTTCATGTCCTGTCAGATTTTAAGATGTTTTATAGCATTACTTACACTGCTATCAATAATTAGTGAAGGAGTAAGAAGAAAAAGATTGTTACAAGTAAAATATAATTATGTTTCAGAAATTTAAATATTTCTGGAGTTTTCTGTATAGGTTTAGAAAACCCATAATCTGATCCATAGGCTTTCAACACAATTGAAATTGGGACTACTCCACTATTTAAATATTGACCTTGTATTCACAGTTTGAATTTGTGTTTGGGATTATCATCTTTTTGGAACACAACATTGTGTTCAACATCCAACCATGTGAGATGAGCTTGATGGTCACATGATTAAAAGCTGGTAATATTTCTTTGGATTAAAAGTCTCACATTAAACTGTCCTAAAATACGTCTCGTCATATGTGCTTTTGTTGACCAGTTGCCCACTTGTCCAGTGGATAGCTACAAATTTCAGTTGAGTTGATAGTTATCAGTTTTGCAAGATAGGTTTATTTATAGGTCAACTAACTCTCTGCTCATGGTGATACAGGTACAGAAAAGAAGCTGTGCAATTTATGTGTTGGCTCTTTTTAACTTTCAGCTCCAGCTTTTCAATAAAAAGAAACTTAAATAAAAACAGAATTATGTCACAAACTCTCTGACATATTTATTTGCATTTTATACATGGATATGCTCCAAAAACAATTACCATTTAAAACGAGAAACAATAAGGAAGTCAGTAAAATAGCAGTAAGTTAGAATATCTTGTTCATACTCAGTAATAAAAAGGTAAAAAAAATAACATGTCTTCACGGTTCACAACAGTTTTGCAACTTATTTTTAATTGTCTACTCACAGAAAATGTCCTTTGAGGATAACATTGCAGACCGCACCAATCACTTTTTCGCTCAATAACCAAAGTAATCTGTTCTTTCTTAAACGGTGCAGAGAAAAGATTACTAAATATCATTATCTATCTATCATGTCATTATCATCTATTATCAGGTGTATCTTCTCTACGAACACATTCATGTTGTAATTTGAAGGTTCAAAAAAATTGTTGTACAGTAGCTTTCAAAAGTCTACCTGCCTCTGTTAAAAAGTTTTTTTTATATGTAAAAAGTAACATCACAATAAATCAACTTACATTGGTTCACCACGAGCTCACATTTGTTTCATTCTTGTCTCAATTTAACAGAGGTATGTTGGGATGCCGTTGTATATAGGAAAATATATTCGTTTTTTCATAGAACATTTTTATGCACTTCTTTTCTAAAGTATGTCAGGGTAGCAAACAGAAAACTAACATTTAACAGATTCATGACAGAATATTAAGATGTTTATTTAGAAATCTACATTTTATCAGCCTGTACATATCTCTAGGGCTCAATGGTGAAGCTCGTGTCTAAGCATCACGTTAATCCTTCAGTTGGTTTTTGTTCTGAATAATCATCTCCAGAATGCCCTCTATGTTTGTGGTCACCACCTACATAGGAACAAAGTAAAAGAAAGTCATATTTTTTTTGGTAAGCATGATCTTACTGACAAAAATATGTCAGTAGTGTTCCAATTATGAACTTTATGAATATTAATTATTTGCACTTTATTAAACAGACACACTCCAACTGACAAGCTGTAAAAGATTATGAAGGTTTTATGACATGGATGAAGGGAAATCGTTAAGTCGTTAACACAGTACCTCGAAATTGGTTTCTTCTTCCTTTTTAGAGGAAAATATTTCCTGATGAATGACTGACAAATTCTGAGCAAAGGTCACCAAAGCTCCCTGGAGATCCTTTGAGACCGCTCTAATAACAACATTCCAAACAAACGAGTTTACTAATGATCCCCTTGTTGCCTGCTAAGAAACAATCACCTTGTTCATTTGATGGTTGTGGGTAAATGAAACTTTCAGCAGATAACATCTTTGGTCTATAGGGGGATGAGCACAGCTTGATTTAACTGTTCCAGTGCTGTGCAAGCTAACGGATTTCTGTGATAAATATGTTGAATAACCCTCTGCTTAACAACCTGTGGAGTTTCTGATATTTACAAAACCAGAGGTGGTATCTTAATCCTGTAAAGAATTGTTTTTACGTTGGGTCTAATCGCCCTTCTAATATTCTTCAGTGCTTTGCTGTTCTAATGAAGTGAAATTGTAAGTTCTGAACCTATACTTGCTTCTATAAACAGCTGCAAATTAAATACCAAGATTCACTGAGTGGTTGAAAAAGGTCAGAGAAACAATTGTTGCCTCTTAATGAACACTTCTCTTTAACTTAATCTGAAGATTTATGGTGCTGAAGGAATACTTGAATCTTTTTAAAGTGGTCTTCAGTCAAGAGGTTTTGACTGAAATATATTTTAAACAGCTTTGTGTTTTGAATAGATAATTACTCTGACTGGATATTATGCCAGTTTTGGGCAATTCTATGTTACAACCAATCTGATGAGCACTTGGCTGAAAATCTAACCATCGTTTCATCCAGACTGAAAATGCCAAGACTGCAAGAATGTAACAGAACCTTCAAAAAACAGAATTACACTCTTTAAAATGGGATATTAGGAGGAATTCATTATTGCCAATGAAAGACTTTGGCATCTTTTTGTGATAAATTTCAAGCATTTGCCAACATGTTTCGCTACGGTTTTTCAAGTTTTTCCACCACTCAGTTTTAAAGAGCTCACATTTGTTTTATTCTTGACATATTATACAAAACTGATGCAATAAAAATACTTACATTATCCCAATTTTGCATCGCTCATAGCTGTCATAGAGAGCAAAAACAGTGCCTCGATTTTCCTGAAGTAGAATTTCACAAATTTAATATTAAAAGTAGATCCAAGACACACACAAGAAACCAATAATACCCAAATTCTAACTTGGAATAAACAATGTTTTATTTTTTTACTACAGTTTATCCTCACACTATTACAGGACTTATTAAGTAGAGTGATCTATGAGCAAGTTAAGTACCATTATGAACATATAATTAAAATATTTAATATTGCTCATGATTTGTTGCATACAAATATTGTAACTAAAGGTTCACTTACAGAGGTTGAAATCTTATTTTGGTTTCGGCATCGGCAGTAGAAAAAAACATATTTTTTTAACTTCAGCATTCATTACGCTTTACATGCGGAACAGCCAAAAATTTATTTTGACTTTAGAAACTTTTACGGGTCAGAAATTCAACATCAGGGTTGCTTTCTAGCTGATTTTGTTGTGTTTGCAACTGATAAATCTGACTTTTGAATTAAAACAAATTTGTCTGTTTTACAACTACGACAGTAGCATTAGCCTAATCTTAAACTCAACCAGAGCAATCAAACCAGGGCTAACTTACATGTTTACTTACTTATGCATTTGTCCTGTGATGTAGCTGAAAAACTGTAGTTGTTGCGTTAAAAATGTCTTTGAAGCTAACAGCTAATGCAGTGGAAATATGCTAATATATCATCAAAATGTTTCACTGTAACTTGCAAATAGTTTCTTAAAAAAAAGTTTTAAAAAATGCAATTCTTACCTTCTTGTTAAACTCGATGCAATTAAATTTGCATATCCTGAAAAAGACACTGTGGTACAACATGGAAAGGTTAGAATGAAACAAATGGATCCCAACGACTGCATAGCGACTGTCCACCACATGCTGTGAAAGAAAAAGACAAAAACTCAAGTGAAATATTTTGTTTGTCTTGTCATATATGGTGTGGTATGTCATATTAACATTGAATGTACAAATTTGGTGATAACATGATTTACCAATTTTAAGCACAACTAAATAGCTATGTTTCTGAATAAGGATTTGATAATACAGGGACAAACATTAGCAGGAAACTGCAATGAGTTTTAATGAAGGCTAGCTCTAAGCCTCGACTTACAAACAACTCTATTATTCTGTTTATTATATTAAGGGATCATGTATAAAATGGTTTTGGTTTGTGTACTATCAAAAAGTTAAAGGTTTTTAATCGCCTGGGTCACCGCTAAGTTTCTGCTTATGATCGATAAACCTGATGAATAAACAGCAGATGAAGAAAACTTTTGGTCCTTTCTTAATTAACTGTAGGGGGCGACAGTTAGATCGAATGCATTAGCCAAGCTGTGTAACACTCCAAGCAAAGGCCGTGCAGTTTCAGGGAAAGAAAAGCGCAACGGGGCTCCATAAACACAAAACATATTACTATAAGAGAAGAATTCTAATCATAAGTAACACTATAGAGGCTGATTATTTAAAAATGTCAGGTCTTAGGAGGATAAAATGTTGCCCGTTCTCAGCCACCTTTGGGAGACAAAGAGAGCAGGCCTGAGCCTTGAGGAGCTCAGGAGATATAGCCCATAACTCGCTGTGAAGGCTGTGTGTTTGCACTTGTCAAAGGCAGGGCCCTTACCCAACAATAAAAGTGTCCAACAGGGACTTAATTGTGTTTGTAATATGCAGGTCCCTAATGATGGCCACTATTGAAGCCATTAACAACAGCAGTGGCTCAACTGCTGCAGTGAAGCACCAGGCCACCAGCTAAATGAATGTTTGATAAAATAATACAAGTCGCAGATTAACAAGCGTAAACTGAGGCATACTGCTAATAAAAGAACTCCATTGTTTAAGTCCTGGCACCAGGTTGATGAAGTGTTCAAGCATGCATAATGAAAATGGTATGAATTATTAATGTGTTGATTATTTAGGCTCATCTATCAAAATGATAATGAATTCGGCACCTAAACACTCATTGACTTCAGTGTGTAGTTACAGTTTTTAGGTGTGTTTTCTAAAAGCAAAGATTTTGCAAAACACACACACTGATCTCTTGCAAATGCTTGCTTAAGACTCAGACTAATTAAAAATAAGGACTTTTTTATTACTTAGACAATTATTTTTTTTAAATATGCAAAATATACATTTTAGTAATTAAAATTGCCATACCTTTGCTGCACCCTCCTGTTCAAAACATTTCTCTTTGACTGGCACTGGCACTTCGAAACAGCCTGTGTGCCAGTTCAGCGTTCCCCTAGTCGCCATTAGTAGCATCTGGGTCATGGCAAGCTGGTCACTTAATCCAATGCCCAGATCAATTCCCCATATCTGTCAAAAAGACATTATGAGTTACGTGTGAATGAAGGAGAAAGCAGAGAGTATTTCAATAAATGATTGTTATTCACACTGAGAGATGGACAAAAGACCAGTTAGGTAGCTCTGTGTGTCTAACATGGTAATGCAGTGATATGATGCCACAAGCAAACACAGAGACTTTTCTTCATATGTGGGTTGAGTGTGCCCTGGGCGCTTTGCCTGGCTCAGGTCTGATGAGAACCAAAGTTCAGATATGTATGGTAAATGGCATCATTATAAGTATATTAAGGGGTCAGGTATGGACATAGCCTTCTACTTAAACGGGGCTAATTTTGCAGATAATAACCTAATAGCTATGCCCTTTCTTCAAAAGTGGAAAATAAATCACCAGTGAAGGAGTTGTTAATAACTAAGTGGCAGCCGGCTGCTTCCTTTAGCTGTTCCTATTTGTCAAAGCAAGCGCTCCTGCCACTGGATGCAAATTGCAGCAAGTAGGCCTACAGTAGACCGAGGTTCTCTCTACCAGAATGCAAACATATGTGAAAGTTTCCATTTTCTTATTCTTAAATTATTGTAGAAAAAATAGAACAGTCAAATTGTATTTCATAAATGACTTAACAAAAGTTAACAATTCACCAATGTAGTATGATTGCATTTTTATAGAGATGAACTAAGAAGGAAAACATATATTGCTCTCAATGACCAATAATAAAACCTTTTTTTCATTTGAGAAATGTAGTTAGATTTATTGTGGTATTTTTATTTATAAACTATTCAAAAGATTTTCCTGCAAACAAAATTACTGCTGGTAATTTTTGTAATTAAAATAATAATTTGGTTGATTTTCTCAAAAGAATAATAAACAATAAAAGAGAAGTTGCAGGTACAAAAGATAAAAAAAAGCAAATGCAAAAATAATTCTAAATAGATAAATTATAATTTTTAAATATACTAAACAAAATGACAAAATCCTTTGTAAATTCTGGTGTAAATTTAAGCACAAAGGTTATTTATATAAACTTTCATAGTCCAGTGTAAATTAAAAATGTGAGATCTTCAGTGAAATTTCAAATTTTACTCTAACGTTTACACAGAAACTACACTTGCTCCCATAGCAGGACAAAAAGCTGCCAATGTTTATCCAATTCCCTTAGTGCAGGAGGCATTGAAGTTACAACTTGGTTTGACGCATGTTTGAATCAGACTGTTACTTGGCCCTGCATGATGGACACACGACAGCAAGCCATTCACTCAACTCCCTAAAACTCATACTCCCGCGTCCCATTGTCGCTCTTAACAAAGCCGCGGGAAATGTAAGCTTGGATTGTACCTGTTTTCTATTGCCTTGCATTTTCATTAAAAACCCCGATGCTGCAGCTGTGGCCCCGCTGCTCCACAATGTGCGCGGAGACTGCAAGGGCAAACATATGTGACCCACTTCTTCCCATCAAATAAAGTAGGCAGCTTTTAGCAACAGGTTTGAATCTAAATTGATGTTTAAATCCAGACAGGTTTGCCCATGTGGCTCCCCTTAGTCTGAGCTTTGTCTGTGTGTCAAGAGACGGGCAAGAATTTGCCATTAAAGTTCCTGCATCTATGGAAGCGTGTGGTGTTTTATTGTTATTTATGCTGTCTTCAAATCCTTTACAACTGGATCAAAATAAGAGATAAAAAGGTGATTTTCAGCCATCTTGAAAAAGGAAAGGGGCAGCTTATGTTACATCTGAATCGAGTTCAGACATTTCTTTTTTCCTAATAAGAATGATTAATAAAAATGATTGACTGTAATAATACAAAATAGTTTTTAATCAAATAACAAATCTTGAGTATATGTAAAAAAATAAATAAATAATTGTATTATACAGATAAAAATGTACTTTATTCCATCAGTTATATTCTAACCCAGAACACACTACCCTCTAGTGGCAACCATGCCCAAAGCTAATCCTATTCAGTTTATATATATAGATAGATATATGTGTATGTATACTTAAAACAATTGATACTAGCCAAGCAGATGACAAGTGGTTTTATTTCTACCAGACGAGCTGCTAAAGGCATGGGAATTTCTTTTTTTCTTTCCACATTTTTAGCATGTTTAAAATAGCTTCTGTGCTTCCCCTCTCCATTCAGCTGGTTTAGAAACGTGCAAGGCACAAGAAAAGCAAAGCATTTTATTTTGCAGGATCGGATCAATATTAGTCAATGCTGCCACATGTTGGGAGCAGAGGTTAAACCATCATAAAGAAGTCCATTTCAAATATCATGAATCAAGAAGATTTCAACAAAACTTAATCCTGACAAATGAGAAGAGGCTTCAGCAGTGTATTGGTATAATAACGTGATTTATTTCAGTAGAACACTGCAGGTAACCGTCGAGGGGTTAAACACTTGACAGGTTATCCCAGTGAACGTACTAAATCACTTCAGAATGACCTACTGTTGGAAAGCTTCTGAATTTCTCTGCATCGTAAGGTTAAAGGGCAAGCTTTAAATGGTGGAATCAGTGTATTGACACAATAAGACCTGACAGTTTATTAGAGGGTCTTGTGACACATTTCGTCCCTGTGCCCACAGTTTACCTCGTCTTGTTATCTGGATCCCTAGGGAGCAGTGTATCTTGGAGGCACCTATCTGGTTGTGTGGATAAAAATTGATCTTTTCCACCCAATATGGGTTGTAACAAACCAGATCATATGTATCATGACACCCTGAGTCCTCCTCTTTACTTTTGTGAGTCTCACCTTCTGCTCCATGGTGCTGTGGTCCACAAAGGTTGTCAGACCAATAGATACATAACCCATGATGTAGTTCTGCTGGCAAACGTGAGCCACACGCATGCAGATAGAGTGCAGCGTCTCTAGGTGTACAGAGGTCTTAGGAATAATGGATCCCACAATGTCCAGATGACAACATCCGTGCAGCTGGTCTCCCCAGGACAGAATGGTCACCTCACCGCTGGGCTCCAGGAGCATATCTACAGTGACATGGGTGATGTTCTCTGAAGGGGGGTACGCCTCCACTACTCCACCTAAACAGAGTGAATGTTGAAAAATGGCTACATTCACAAAGACATAATACCAAAAGTCTAAGGGAAAATTCTACATTTGTATTACTGCTAACTTCAGAAAAGGTCACTTGAAAAATCTGAACTCTAATAACTACTAAAAGAGATATGAAAATGATTCAGTTTTTACATTTATAAATGTACCCAGGAAACAGAAAAGCTCATTGAAATGCATAGATTTCATAAGTTGTGGGTGAATATAATATAGTGCTTGACAATAGGTGTCTGACCTTGCCTGAGGAAGATCTTCAGGAACTTGGACCAACTTTGAAAGCGGGAAGATTTAGCCAGCTGGGTATAATAGTTCAGCCATTCTGGGATCTCTTCTAAATATTTCAGAATCACAGCTTCCTGTAGAATGAATGTTGAAGCATAAACATCACATACTAAATAGAAAACACTTTAACTTGTGTGTAGTTTTCCATTGATTCAACTCAAAATTCTAAAAAAAAGTAAGTAGTAAGTTGCTTAATTTTGCTCCTAACACAGAATCATGATGTGAAGACCTTAATGTAGAGCCAGGACAAGGGTAAAAAGGATCATGTTTCATAAACTAAATGGACATGAGGGCAACAGTAGAATATGGCATTGTGTGATAGAAACCAAGAAGTATATATCCTGAGAACTTGATTACTACATGCAACACAGGTGAGTAAATGAAGATATGGAAAACAGGTGCTTAAGGTCAGGAAATCAAGGCATTGAGGTAAAAGTAACATTAGTAATCAAGAACACAGAAATAAATGAAACACAAGATGCAACAAAATAATCAAAATAAACAAACTGAACTCAAACTCCAACAGATTGTGACAGCCTGGCCTTATGGCTGTTGGCTACAATACTGCTACATCCTGTTATCCAGATGACTCCGGTGATTGCAAGTTATTCTTTAGACTTCAGAGGCCGCTTCAATTTCAGTGTGAGTGTCTGATGGATACTGCAGCAGTGTCTATCTGTGAGTGACAGCCTATTATCAGAAGGCCTCAGGAGTCTAATAGCTTTAACTTGCAGCCTCGAACCACCTGCCCTCAATAACAACTCTCTCCACTGGGCGGCTGATGAATACTTAAGCTAACCCCATCTATCTGGGGATCAATCAGGGCCTGACTGGGATCGATATCACTCTTGTTTCGGTAAATACGAAATGCCATTATGGTTTCACCACTTAATTATGCTGTTAATTTTCAGCTTTTCCTTCAGGTGTCTTTTATACAGTTTAGCAACTCAAGTACACTATTGTCTCCAAAAAAGCTGTGCAGTTAAATGGATGAGAATATGTTGTCTAAAGCTTTCACTGTCATTGTTTGATGTTCATAATGTAAACCAACAGCTGGCAGATTGCAGTATGAGTCAGTTTAATGGACTGTTTGGAAGGCCTCTTTTAAACTCGTTTCTGTAAAAAACAATCTACAATTCCCTGCAAAATATCTAAACCTTTACAAGTTTTTCACATTTTATTATGCTACAAATACAAATGTTAATCAAGATTTTATGATAGATTTCAGAAATTAAAATGTAAAAGCTGTTGCATCTATTTGTATTTAAACTACGTCATTTCAGCTGTGTCTCTAAAAGCTTTCCAGATCTAGAAACTGACTTTTTGCCCATGCTTCTTTACACACCAGCTTAGGTTCAGCCAGATCAGATAGAAACCATCAGTTTTGAAGTTTTGCGACAAATGTCAGTTGGATTTGCATCTGCACATAAGTTAGGTCCTTTTGACACAAACTTTAAATGGGACTCTTTCAGCAATGGCTTTCTTAGATGAGGATCTTCCATAAAAGGTCAGATTTGAGGAGTAAACGACTACAAGTTACCATGACCATAAATTCTTCCACCTTTACATGTGACTCTCTACAGTTTCTCCACTTACCATTAATCAGAGAAGCATCTCTGATTGCTTGCATCTCTGGTTAATGATCCCCTAAAAAAATCCAGTCAGTCCAGCTGGTGGACAGCTTGGAAGATTGACAGCTGTGTCATTTTATTTTCACTTTTGGGCGATGGATTGAAGGTTTGAACATAAGACTGAACAAGTATGAGACATAGTTATACAAGTCAACTCTGCTCTATAGTTTTACATCTGATCTGCCTGCATATTTTTTAGTCTTTTAAAAGTTGTATTGGATTTTATTTAGTGGTGTCAAAATAAACTGGTTTAAATACAAAAGCAGGCCGTACTTTTCAGATTTTTCTTTATAACAACCTTTCACAATCTTGTATTATTTTCTTGTGTGGTGTTGGTCAGTAACATAAATTACCAACAAAATACATTGAAGTTTGTAGCTGTAATGTGAAAAAACACAAAACAATTCAATGCACTGTATGTGTACCACTATACGAGAATTACATTTTCCAATAGAAAAAAAAAAGAATATGTGAAAATTGAGTGAAAGATAATTTGTGAATGCTGATAACATATTTGTTCTCCCCTCCTGCTCCCCAGAGCATTACTTTTTTTGAGTATATGGCGTCTGGCTCCACTGGAGACAGGACCAGAGATTATGCCGTTGAGATTCCAGTCATGTAACAGCCATCATCATATTCAAGTACTGTAAGAGGCGAGGTCAAATGCTACACAGTGATTCTCCCTACACAAACCATAAAGCACACAATGGCGCGGCAAAAAGTGTAAGGGAACGGTTGTCATTCTCAATGGAAGAGCAAGCTCACCCTGGGACTTTGCCTGTGCAGTTCACAGAAACAGCAGGACAGAAAGAGAAAGAAAGAAGGGTATTTCGCAATAAATTATTTGGACTTAAAGTACGCACACTGCCCTGTGATAGGATTCAGCACTGGCTTGGCATCCTCATAAAGCAGAACAATCTGGTCAGAAATAAAATATGTTCTCCCCTTTGATTGCTATTTTATCTCTATGTTTTTAGTGGAAGCAGGGTGTGGATAATAATTCTTATATGAGAATACCTTCTGAAAAGTTACACATTGTCAATGAATATCTAATTCACTAGTTCCATTAAAACATTAATGTAAAGCCACAACAAACCATAACAGATTTAATGTTCACATTGTTGAAATTTTATGAACAAGAATTGTATCTAAAAATAAAGAAAAAGAAGTGACAGAAATGTTCTTCAAATCTCAAATTCAGATGAGCTCTGCTCAGACAAATCAGTAGACATCCGAGCTTCTTGGTGGTACAAGAGGCTGCACAATATTTAGACAGAGAACAACTGTATGAAACGTCCCTCTACCTCTCCAGTGGTAGTGATTGTCAAATGACCCATTTCGTTGACAAACTTAACCTAAATAAGGTTTTTCTCAAGATCTGTTTGTACACAGCATGATGGAAAAAATACTCCATCTGTTGAAGCTATTAGGTGTAATTTTTACCCTCTTGTGCCTAATGATCCAAATGCAAGCTGTGTGAGCGCTTAAGTGTGTGTGTATGGCCCCCTTCAGGCATTGCATGGTTGAAGATCTACATGTCTTTAACCTCTCTCTGTGTAAATGCTAAAAGAGGCCTGGGGGGCTTTCTTTGGGCTCAAACATTGTGCTGGAAGCTGCTGCGGGCCTCACAATATTTAGAGAAACACACATGCTTTTCCTCAGACCTCCATGTAAGCGCTCATTGATGTGGATGTAATGGCTCCTCCTCCTTTTTGTACCCTTCAAGGCTTTGTTTCGCTCAGCCAGAAGGGATCTAATTGTTGGTAATATTCTTAAGGAACACATGGTATATATTATTTGTTTATGAATCAAGCTTTTTCATACAGAGCTTTTCAGCACAGTTGTTAATTAAAAAAATATGGACACATACTGAGGCCAATTACTTCTCTAATTCCCCATTTATTTATATTTTATTTATGTATATTGTTCTAGTTATTAAAAGAGAAAAGCATCAAGATTTACTTACCAATCTACAATTTAATTAGTTGTAATTTACAGTTAAAAACACTGGAAGAGAGAAAAATTATAGATAATTAAAATTCTTCACTCATGCACTGATCTATTTTGGTAGATAATAAAACTACCACATCTTTGAACTTCTTTAAACCAAATACTGGAAATGTTTGTAAATATCTAAAAAAATAGATCTCCTGTTTCTAGTCTATGAGACACAATTCTCCAGTATTTTTAATATTTGTTTCAATCTGATGAGCAACTTTGTTTAAGAGTCAAACTGTTGTGTTCAGCAGTCTTTATACAAAAGCTAAACATTCCAGTCCATTCAATACATTTTAAGAGAAAACAGCCAAAAAAATTACTATAAAAATCATGCAATAAGAAGCACAGGAAGTGGGCTTTGCTTTGATTAAAAGAGCAAGGTGTAGAATAAAGGCCAGTTAAAGTGTTGTGTCCATATGGCCCAGAAGCCCCGAGGCTGCTGGCCTACACTGGGGGCCTCGGCACTCTTCTGTCTCCATGGGACCCCAGCTGGTGAAAGAAACCCCATTTACTTTCCCCATGCAGTCTCAGTTGCCATTATGGACCTTGGCTGTGGCTCAGCTCCTCTCTGCCATAATTAACAGCACCAAAGCCACAACAATTACAGCCCTGCACCATCCCTACCCCGTGAATCAAAGAACAAGCTGATGGGAATGAAACAGAGTTAGCCATAAGAAACTCGAGATGACTGCTGTTCTTTCAAATGGAATAAAAAGTAAAATCGTTGTGCTCCAAGCCCACAATCATTACCCTGTAATTAGTTTGCACAAAGCTCCCGGTTAAATGGCAAAATACGGTAATTAACACATGACAGAAAATCAAAGGCTACTTTGTAAGCATATGAGAAATAAGAGCCAGGGGCTCAGAAACTGTACAGATTGTATCTGAAGTAAATAAATGGTTTAGCACCGATTAAGTACATTTTATTTGTTTTAAATATGTCCATGATTATATCAGAATTCACATTTTGAAACCAAATGATTTAGTAATATAGATGGCTCAAACCTATTCAATGGCTGTAGAAAGTAGCTTTAGAATAAATAAGTGAAGCATCTGCTACGCACAAGGATTATAAGATGCATAGCATCTATATATTTAAAAGTAGTTCTAAGCAGGCTACACATTTTATTCAGCTAGGATATGTCAATACATTCACTGTAAGAAAATTCTGTCATTACATATTTTTGTTCATGCAGAGCAAAAAATGATCAGAGGATAAAAAACACAACATTGATAAAAACTTGTATGTACCTGATTGTCTAAACTTGTACATCCTTGACACCTTGTTAAAGCACCTTTAGACTTAATTTTAGTGATTTCAGGTGACTCCTCAGATTTGTCTGATGTATTTAATCCTGGAGTCTGGCTCGGTCATTTGCAAACTTAAATGTTCCTCAGATAGAGTCACTTTAAATCCATCCTGATCTTCAGCTTGCTAGCTTTCTTTCCTGAAAGATTTTAAGAGACTTCTATTAAATGTGATGCTTTTATTATATGTTTCACTCCTTCTGCTAAGTCCAAAGATATGCATTCCTTTAGTGCTTTAGTGACCAGTTTGCTTGTCTTTTCATAAATTTTAGAAATGTCCAGTTTTGTATTTTTATTTGCTAACCTTTTTCCTGACTAATGTCTGTTAACAACAATATAATATTTTGGTATTTGGGGTTTAATTGTACAAGATAAATGTCACATAATTTATAGATAAGACTTTGAAATTGTTCCTCATGATATATATTTTTTTATATCACCAGGAAATTTCTTCTAAGGGTAATTTCTTTATCTTTTACACAATAAAGATAAAACAAGAAAAAAAGTACTTTAACAAAGTACACCTTTTAGAGCCACCATAAAAAACTTTTTCACCAATTGCCATTTTAAACTAATATTAACTGCACTATAATGTAACCATGATCGAACAACAAGATTGTACAGGTTTGATCTGATTGTGTAGTTCTGAGTACCTGAGTGCTTTGTGTTTGTTGTGAATTGTAGTAGTAAAATTAAGTAAATTATGAGTTGAGGCCATTTTATTATAAATATAACAAAGTGTGAAGAAATGCAAAGGTCATAAACACAGTATAAACATGCTTTTAAAAGTGCTCTGATATTTTATGGCAAAGAGATACAGACATAACCAAGTGTGTCCCATTTTTACCTGAACCCATTCTGTGTGCCACAGATCAGGACCAAAATGCTGGTAGCGCTGCAGGGCCCAGCTGTAGCACTGAAGGTGGAAAACATCGCAGGATGCTGTCTCACGACTTCCTTGCTGCACGTTGATCTTAAACAGCCAGCGCTGAATGTGAATATTTTGAGTAATAAGTTCGGCCAGTATTTCATAAAGCTAAACCAAAAGAAATTTTTTTTATTATTCATCTGTGACAGTGAGCACATAGTGGCTTGTAATTGTGCTTTTGGTGCCCTACCTGATTAAGTGTGTACACATCTCCTTGTCCAGGGGGTACTTCCAGTCCTGCTTCAGAAAATATCCTTCTTCCTCCAGACTTGGTGCCGTGGAATTGTGAAACAGCCGGTTCTGGACCCAAGATTGGCACATCCAGCTCATCAGCCACTTCCAGGTCATCCTCATGGCCAACTCCACCCACTATATAGGCCTGCTTCCCCCGTATTTGGCGTTTGATTTGCTTCAGGGTGCACGGACTGTACTTCAGCAGTGTAGATAGACACATGTTGCGGCTCTAAAGCAAAGGAAATGAGAGATGAAGGCTACAGTCAATTGCTATTAGGGTATCTTCCAAGGCTTGTTTCTCAGCCTGATTTATCATTGTGTACATTCAATAGGTCTATTATTGAAATAGCCAGCAGGGTTTTGACCTCTCATGTATTTCAGCAGGTTGCATTGATAAAACCAGGCTGCGGAAAACCTCGCCTATCCTTCACTTCTTTAATGTGTGCTACCAACGAGCTCCTTGGGAATACAACTAATTACTTCACATCTGTATTTATTTGATCCACGTGGAATTATCCCTTCTGTCACTAGCAGACTGCGCTGCCAGCCACGGGTAGGAGTGATTCATCTCAGCAACACGTCTGGCACAGTTTAACAACAAAACAGTGGGAAAAATCAATAAAAAGAAATGAGGAAGGCTACGTCATGTTGCGTGTTCAGTCTAAAACATTTTGGAAAGAACAGTTTAATGCCGAAACACTTTAGAGCCACAAAATAATTTTTTTGGCGTATTTAGGTGAGAAACAGTCCAAGGAAGGCAGCAGAAGTTTAATTATTTTGTGAAAACCATCTATAGACTATTACAAATGTTTTAATTAAACTCAATATAATAGACTTTACTGTGTTTACGAAAGATAAAGCAGAAGTTTAATTTTAAATGCACTGAAAAACATTAAACAGCTGCTCTCTCAGGACAGCTGCATGGTAACAGCCACCTATAGTACCCCCTAGAGGACACTACACAAACTGCAAATGACTGCAGCACATCGTGGAGGAGTACAGTGGCATGCAGGATACACACCTTGAACTTTTTCCTATTTGGTTATGCTACAACCGAAAACCTCAATGCTTTTTATTGCAATTTTGTGCGACAAACCAGACACAAAGCAGGACATAATTGGATATTTGGCAGGTTGAAAGGAGAGTGCCTGCAAGCATCCATTTTCAAGTCTCCCCTCTGACTCTAAACTAGATTTATGTCTAACATTTGAGGCATGAATGTGCTTTGATTAAAACTATTCCATTCTTCAGAGTCACTGTCCTTGTGGAAACTAAAGCTCTGCTTTTGTAGCCTTGTGGCAAATTATAAACAGGTCTTTTTTTTATCTTTTGTTAACAGTAATTCCCTTCTTCAAAAAAAGGTCAATTGAGCAATCCACAACTAATGATTGTCCTTTCAACGGTTTGACTCGCCTATGGCGTGTATCTGTGCAGCTCCTCCAGAGCAACAATGGATATCTTGGCTGCCTCTCTGATTACCACTCTTATTATCTGACTTGTCAGTTTAGATAGAATGCTGGTCTTGATAGGTCTGCAGTTGTGCCATACTCTTTCCAATTTCAGATGGCAGCTTGAATAGAGTTCTGTGAGACGTCAAAGGTTTGGAATAATTTTTTTAAAAGCTAACGCTGCCTTATATTTCTCCATTGTGTTCTCCCTGACCTCACTGCTATGCTTCTTGATCTTCATGATGTTGTTTTCCACTAATGTTCTCTTACAAACATCTTGAGGTCTTCAAAGAACAGCTGAATTTACACTAAAATTCAAAGTATATTTACAGATAAATACAGTTTTGAAATCAGTTCGTTATTCTGGATTTTTTTGGGAGGGGTTGAATAAAAATGCATGCAAGACTTTTCAAATGTATATTTCTTTGTTGTTTTTTTTTTACTTTTCATGCACTAGTTTATGTTGGTTATTCACATAAATTACACCAAAAGTACTAAAGTTTAGAGTTGCAATGTAACAAAAATGTGAAAGTTAAAGAGTTTCTAATAATTTTCCAAAGGACTTCAGTCTAATACTGCTGCAGTAACCTTTGCTAAACCTTTGCAAACGTATTGTCATATTAGTCAAAAGCTCATGTATAAACACACAGGTGATTATGATCAACCTTACAGGGAAATGATCCACAGCTTCGGGTGTTAGGATAAGAAACCGCTTGTTGCAGTCCTGGCTTGTGCTGCTATCAGCCCCATTCCTTCTCAGGAAATTGTCGTAATACTGCAAGACGTCTTTCTCCAGATGCATTGGGCATATGTAGATCACCTCGACATTTTCATCTGGAATTAGAAAAAGGGGTTTAACAAATTGAATATTTAAACAAGATGAGTGAGCTCTCAATAAAGGTCCCTACCTCTAATATCACACAGCCTTGTTATTTGGATGTTCTGGAGGATGTCATATTTCCTAGTGTTCAGTCTCCAGCTCTGGGAGAACCCTGTCAGAATAAGGTCAGACAATTATCAAATTCCCTTTGACACTGTAAGAACTTCCAGATCTGTACAGCTAGCTTTGGATGGGATGTGCATGTCACTAGGCTTGGGGCTAAGGGAATTAAAGTCTAATCAGGCTGCACAGCAATCCTATGATTAATTCAGCGTAATAACTAGCAGGTGCAGAGCCTGTCGTGTGCTGGGAGTCCTTCTACACCATGTCCAGCCACCACTAAACTACATCCAATGACACCGCCAGGATCTTAGCCTGTGTGAGAGGGAATCCTCAACTGAATCAAGGTAATTAAATGATTGGATTCATGCTAATTAACAACAATGGGGTTCAACTTTCTAATTATCCTTGCTCGCACAGCACTCTCTGTAGCCACCCCAAGTGCAAATAAAGCATTCCATCTGCTAGTAATTAGGCTTAATAATTTTAGACAATCGCTCAATGATTTACAATGCACATGCCTGATTACAGTCTAAATTTGTGCTGTGAAGAAATTAGATCATGAACTGATCATGGCTTGTACTCTTTGTTTATTGCGAATGCACAGCAGTCTTTTTCATTTTTTTGTCACATGCATGCGGTGTTTTTGTGCACAGCAGTAAAATAAGACCTTTGCGCCTCTTGTACACGTTCAACATAATGGTTTTTCATTTGCTTAATCTGCAAATTAAATGGCGATTGAGACTAAATTGTTCAGTTCCTTGGCACAGGGACTGTCATCATCTAGTGAGTGCTTTCCTGCAGAGAGTCATTTGAATGAGACAGAGTGTCTGAACCGGGGCCACAGGCTGGGGACAGCAGAGCGGCGAAACCGGGGATGACTGCCTCTAGATCAAATGTGTGCGTGTTGAAGTGTGTGCGGCCGGCGACAAATGCCACCTAATGAAGGGATGTGGATAATGGTCCTCTTGGACGACCGGATGTGTTTCCAGTTTGCTGCCAGATGCTGGGGATGGAGAAAAGAAGTGATCATGGAGGAGGCTGACTGAGCACATACACAAACACATACACACACACACAAATCATCTCATCGCCGCATGGATAAAACACACCAAACCAATCTCTCTTGGCTCACAGAAGCAAACCAAGCATAAAATACCATCATAATTAAATTAAGCGTTTACTTTCGGAAACATCCTCTCACAATTAATTCAATCAGCAAGGTACATGATGCTACTGCCAGGGGAAGATTAGCAGGCTTAATTAACAGGGTATGAATGTTTAAAGAGTGAGAACATGTTTTAAGTGCATGTATACACACACCACGATGTTCAAACTAAATGAACTTGTAGGCACTAATTAATATTATGTCAGAGCTTTAAAAGATGTTCAAGCCAGATGACAGCAGAGATGTGACATCTACACGCAAAAGGAGCAAATTTAAATGCAAAAAAATAAAAAAAATGAATCAAAAAAAGTCATTTTAAAAGGACTCCAATAAATTGCTTAAAATAACGACCTAAAATGTTTTATCTGATGACTTTTAAAGTATGACCTAATTCAAATTTAAGTCAGTTTTGGTAAGTGCAATACTATTTTTTACTCAAGTAGAAATAGCCAAAGCAATGAATTTACTGTCTCTATTTAGAGTCTTTTAATCAACGTGTGTCAAACACGTTTGTGTTTGACAAACACCGGGTTTGGTCCCCAGGCCAAACCGGCCCGCCTCTAGTCTCTAGTCTCTGGCACTTTGAGAACAGTAACAATGTTGATGTGGGTCAAAATGAAAATGAGTTTTCATTAGCCACCTCTAGCTGAAAACAACAATTGAAACTAAAAGTTTAATACAAATCTTAAATGTAGATTTAAAAAATTAAATTTACTTTTGTCTTTTTAAGAGTACAACTGCAGCACATTTTAAAATGAAAATAACAATAGATGTTATTAATAAACGATAATAATAAATAAAGAACTACCTAACTATCAATTATATGTATATTACTTTCTTAGATGTCAGACTAGCTTTTTCCGTTCAAAGCAATTTTAGATTTTGTCAGTATTTTTTTCTAGGTAAAAAAAAAAAATATATATATATATATACAAAAAATTCACATTTAAAATAAAAAGTTAAAATATAAGTTAGTAAAAAAACATAAGTATTAATGGTACATCACCTCTGCTCTGCTGCGATAATTTTCCAGCTGTCTGAAACGCTTGGCCTGAAGGGATTTCTTCACTTGGCACCTTTGATAGTGCAACAGCCATGCCAATGAGATAACTTCCGCTGCCATCTTGCGCCGACGGTAGCACAGGTAAGAAGTCCTGGAGAAGTAGCTCCTCCAGCAGGTCTGTATACGGGTGGCAGCGACATCTCTGCCTCCTTCTCCTTTGTAGCGTTGACCTGTTCGTGAGACCAGCTCTAATACCTCCTCTTTGTTTTCAAGCAGTGAGAGTAGAGTAGCCTTTGACAGAGTCTTTCTCCAACCATAATCAGGAGTAGGGCATAAATCTATCAAGTGTTCTCCATCAACTTTAGCTAAAGGCACTGCAAACTCTCGGAGCAGTTTAGTCAGGTCCTCCAGAATTTCCATCACGCTGCTCCAGGAACAACAACATCTCTTCTTGAAGCAAATGAAATCTTTCGCCATCGGATCGATTTGTCCATTTACTATTGTAAAAGGGAACTTGTTGGTGGTTGTATCAACATCTACAGACTGGTCCTGCAGAGCAAAAAGAAACAAAGCACAGTGTCTTCAAATGTGTTAAAAAATCAGTTCACTTTCTCAGATTTTATCCCATTAGTATCACAAATTTTTGTGCATTTTGTTATATTTTTATGTGATAGATCAAGTTATTTTAAGCTATTGTATAAGAATAGTTAAAATTCAGTCTCTATGAGCAAAACTAATTCATAATGTCAAATCCCAACTTTTTCTTCCACTACTTTGTGGGGTGGTCTTGCATAAAAGCCTCATAAAATGCAGTTGTACTTTTATAAAATGTGAAAAAGTTAATTGGGTATGAATACTTCTTCAAGGCAGTGTAGATGCATCACCAGAATATTAGTAAATACCTGATGAATTTTATTTTCATGTGATTCTCCTTTTTATTACACAATTTGCTGCAATGTTTTAATGTAAAATAATAAAACAATTTAAAGAGTTCAAACCTGCGTCTCTTCAGTGACAAAACTGGTTGTAGCTTGTATTTCCATTTGGTCCATGCTGTCAGAAGCTGTGATCTGAGTTGGTAAAGTTGGTAAAATAGGCAAGAGATGTTCGGATTCATCAACTTTTGTGCCAACCCTGGATTCTGAATGATATTTTGACTTCTTATCTGGCTCGAATTCTGTCATATTCAAACATACAAAAAAAGCAAGGATAGTTTTTTTTTAAAGTTGATTGACTGAATGTTAGTATCCAGACAATACTGTCAATTGATGGAGTAGGCCTGGTATTTACAGTCCTTTTTAACTGCATTTCTCAGAATTAAAATTCTCATAGCTTTTCCTTTCTGCTGATCCTAGTAGCAGTTTCTCATTCTTTCTAACAAACTGCACATCTTTTTGTACATCTATCAACTACTTCCATACAATTGTTTGCTCTTTTGTAGATTTATAATCTGATTATTTAAACTATACCTATGAATAGTGAGTAGTTATTCCCTTTCTGACTAAAATTTCTCATATCATTCCCTGAGTCATTGAATAAAATGTATATGTTTCTTTATCATTCATTCCTGAATGAATTTGACTTTTCTAATTCAGGTGAATCTCAGCTTTCAATGATTACATTGTTTACAGTTGTGCACAGTTTTACCCAAAGTTTGTTTCTTGAACTTGTTTTGCACTTTGCTTCTGCACAATGACACTTAAATTGACATGAGTACTCGCTTTTGAGGGATAAAGTGTCCATTTTGTGCTAGACACATGCTTTTGCAAGTTATCAAGTAGGTTTTGCAGTTTGTACTAATTATTTCAATAGCTTGTTAATAGTGATGTGAGAAACTAAAGCAAGAGAAACACTGTAAATTAATTGAAAAAAATAGGTAGAGAACTGATGGTGTTTTGACTTTACAGACAGACAGACAGACCTTCACTATTTTCATAATAAGCTACTGACTAACCTTTTTTTGAAAAGTGTAATTCCAGTCTGGGCTGAAGAGACAGAATGTTGTGCTGAACCGACATACGAAGCAAGCTTGGTTTAATCGCTGCAGACATCATTGAAAAGCAAAAACATTGTGCTTGAAATCATGCACTGAAAATGTAGGTGGAAACTAATTTTAGCAGATAGTTTACAGGCAGTTATTTACAAAGGGAAAGAAAAAACTAAAAAGGTTCAGAAACAGAAGCGTTATGCTAGCAGAATGACAGAGATAAGGTGATGGTGAGATAACATTTAACCTGGTTGCAGTTCATCTTCAGGAAGATACTGAAGATGTTTTTCTTTTGCTTTGGTAACTGCAAGACTCTTTACAGCCACAGGTTTCACCTACACAGAATGTTTCTTTAATTAGTATTGTTCATTACTCACTGGTTTTCAAAGTTAATGCATAAACAATGGAGGGCTTTTTTTTAAGAGAACACTAAAGTTTTATTTTGGTCATTGTAATCTATTTACAAAGAAGCTTTTATTTTGAAAGCGTTTGTAAAATTAATTTTAAAAGTCCAAGTTTAAGACCCAATACCTCTCGCTTTTGAAGACGCTTTTATGCAGTGGGATTACAGACCATAAGTAGGTTAAATATGGTTAGGGTTGGGCATTGGGGCTTGAAAGCAAAGAGCGGGGTCAGCAGCACCATTCTCATACAACATATACATCTCAATCTAACATTTGTTAACACACTGTGATTAGATAACATACTACTAACAGCATGCAAGATAAAACTCTGGCAATAAATGTAAAGAATCTGTAACCAGGTAGATCTTTAGACATAATTGGAAGACTTTACTTTTTCTAAAAACTCAAAGTGGCTGTTTTTCAAGACTATTTTCCCAATGTCCTCGTGTTATCTTTTTGTTCTTCTCAGACCACTGAGCACTGTGACAGACCATGGGTAGGAGCCAGGTGCTGGAAGACTCTCCCCTCACAGGCACAACATCTGTTTCAGAGGGGGCTGGGGAAAAAGGTGCCACCTTTTGTAAAATTGCAAAAATGCAAAAAGCCCATCCCCTGGCACAGACATGGTACAGAAAAGAAGTGGACTCAGTCGCAAGAGGCGGTAGCAGGCAAAGAGCCAGTGGTTAGCAGTTGCGGAGGCTACGGCTGTCTTATTGGCATGCAGGAACAGGTAGTCGATTCTGTCTGGAGACAGCTGTAAACCAGCAGCCCATAGCACAGCAATCAGGTGCCTGTTTCTTTAGGAGAATGCTGATGTGCTACAATCTGCTGTTTTCCGCTTTCGCGAGCCAGCACCTCCATCTCTCTTGGAGCAGTGTGACAGTTTGGGCCTCTATTTGTCATGTCAGGTACAGATTAACAAAATCATATTGGCAAAGGAAGTGTATAAAAAAAATCTAAAACTAATGTCGACCTTTGTAAAGATTCATTTGTTTGCTATGATAAGGGCTAGATGTCACCACCAAGTCAAGTGACCTTTATGTCACAGTTTGCCTGAACGGGAGACTTGAGGATTCTAAATTCAGGCTTCTACTATTACGTTTTACTCCACTGAAGTGTCGGAGGATGTGAAGAGTAAGAACAGACAAAAGTAACAAGTATTATATGAAATGTGTCAGAAATATAGAGATTTGTTGTCATTAAGCTATGTAGAAACAAAATTTGCCAAATTTAAAACAGTGATCATTGTGTGATGATCGTATCTTTAAAGGCTCTAACTCCAGCAGTCATTGGGTCAGAACAAGGGTTATTTGTCAATTTTATAGACAGACAATGTCTATAAAATAAAAACTTCAAATATTAGAGATGCAATGATCATCCAACACCAATATTCAGATTTCATTGAAGTACAATGTTTTGATTTCTAAGAAGTACAACACATAAAAGATATAGAAACATATTACAGGTTTGTCTGTAGAGGTTATTTTTAAATGAGACTAGCTGATGTGACAAAAAAAAGTTTTGTTCTTCAACTAAGGAATAGAACCAAAGATATAAAAGTTCAGATTTTTTAGTCAGACTGACAAACAAAGACCGTCATGGAAAGATTGGCCTATTTTGTTCTCTACCCGACTGACTAGTGAAATAGATCATCTGTTTTTACCACATTTAAAGTTCTCAAATTCCTTTTGCAGTTTCAAAATCAATGCATATCATTCTGTCTAGCAAACTGCGGTTAATGATTTTTGGAAGAACAAAATTAGATATCAAACATCCTCTACTACAAGAATGAAAGGCCCAAGCAGACATGAAAATTATAGTCATGGCTATGACATGTTTATAAAACAATTTATCATGGCTCTCATAAAACACAGTGAGTCATCTTTAGTGTACCTACAGTGTTCATATATTTTTCTGTTATCCACTCAAATTTCTCCCATCTGGGAATCCAATAAAAGACCACTTTTCTTGTCTTTGTTAAAAATGCTTTTTTATTGGACTAAAAGGACTAGGTTATGGATAATAACTTTGCCAATGAATTTTTTTTTCTTTCAAAAAGACAATAAATGTTATAATCTGTGGTATCTCAGCCTCCTTCATTATCCATAACTCAAGCAGCCACCCCAGGGATTCATCCTGAGCCCTGCTGCACACAGATCTAATTTTTCTCTGCTGGATTCTTAAGTGGTTGCTCTGTGATATTTGCATGTGCGTAATATAAGAACTGTGATTCTTGGGACAACCAGAAGTGGATAAGACCTAAAGGTCACTACAATAATTAATATTTGTATCAATGTAAAACGACTTAGTAGATGCTCTTGGGATTGTAAATGGGAAGTAAAAACTCTGTTTCTGCTGTCCAGACAAAACAAATGTGGAAAAACTGTCCAGATTTGGAAGCACCCAAGTTTTCAATATGCTCATATAGACCAAGTACAAAAAGTGGACCAGCTGTGCTATAGGCTCATCATACCAGTTCTGACAGCATTCTTTACATGTGTAGTGAAAGGGGTCCTTAATTTCTATTACAGAACACATTACAGGGACAGCTCTGACACTGACAGGAAGAAGAGACAGCTGTTCTAAGAGGTAACAATCTTTCATCTGCTGATGATATACATGGATAGAAGCAGCAGCAGGGATCCTGTATTATCAAGAGTCCCCCCCACCGTGCATATGGACTGTCACCTCCCTCCCCACAGGCAGAGAGCAGAAAGGCATAAAAACCAGAACATGGAAACCAGTTTCCATTTAAGGTTTGGTATACTCAAGAATTGACTTTAGTCACTAAACTATTTGGTTTTAAGACTGCATGACATTTTTCTTTTGTATAATCGATAGTATTTACAAAGTACTTAAGATTTATAGCCATTCAATTTATAGTTTGGGTTATTTCATATTTTGTCTTTTTGTCTACAGTCACTTTAGTTGGTAAAACTGAATAACAAATGTTTTCTCTAGGGCATTTATCATTTTACTATTGATACCAGTTATTAGACAGGTGCTATTTCTTAATTATTGTTTATGGTTTCTATTTCAACATTAACATTTAAATATTGGGGAAAAACAGATGGTGAAAATAAAACCTTAACAAAAAATGCTTAAATGTCTGGACTGTTTGTTTCCATCCATCTATGTTCACTATCTGCTAAATCCTTATGGGCTCATGGGTGACATAGGGATCACATTGGACAGGTTTTCAGCCCATTTCCCACATCGAGACACATTTAGGAGTATTTATAATGACCATTTGTCTTACATTCATGTTTTTAGACTGTGGAAGGAAGCACGCCAGGAAAGAACCCACATCATTTTACTATTCATATTATGAAATTATGCAAATATCACAGAGCAACCTGGGGATTAAGTTTGCATTTAATCCCCGGGAAAAAAAATGCAAACTCTACTCCAGGGACTGGCCTGGCTTTGAACCCAAAGATCTTCTTGGTGCCAGGTAGCAGCGCTAACAGGAACAGTTTCTTAGCTTTAAAGAGTTAAAACTAGTGGAAGAATGTACCTTTCTTTGAGGGGATACTGCATCAAATGTCTTTCTTTGTGAATACACATCAGGGAGACTTTCAAGAGAGGGTGTCCTGTACAAAGTCATTATTTCAGTATAAAGGTTATGCAAACTCTTAACATTCATAAAGATATTCTTAAAAATATAACCCCTATATAAAAACTTAGCTTTAATTCACTTACCATTTATAAATCTTCAAGGTCTGTTTTTGTAAGTCTTCAATGGCTGGAAGAACCAGCTGCTGCTTATTTACACATTTCAAATAATCTTCTGCGTGTCTCTGCGTGTTAGAAGTAAATGTCATTATTATCTATTTGTAATCAGTTCATTTGACTTCTATTAATTTAGTAAAACTTTCTCACCCTGATGCTACTTTGGGTCCTACTAATGGCATTGTCCAGTACTTTGATATCCAGAGTTGCGCCCTTTTCGCCCACATTGATTTTTGCAATATTGTACTGAAGTTGGCTTAAATCATGCTGAACCTGCAAAGATAAACATACCTCAGTCTGACAAGTTAGTGTAGACAAAATTATATGTTGAAATCTAATACACAGCCAATAAAACTGAAACATTACCTGAACTAAAACGTCTTCAAATTTATCTTCTTGTTTGCGTATGTCAGACATTATTTATTCGTGGTCTAATAACTTTAACCGTAGACAGTATGCTAGTTAGAAGCTAGTTAGCAATCAAAACTCTTGAAACATTACTCGTAACCATGGCAACAAGGTTTTTTAGAGAGGGTTTAACATTTTCCGGAGCAAGCCTCTCAGGTGTCTGCTCTTACACCAAATTTGCTAATATTCTGTAGGTCTTGCAAACTAATTATTTTATTTTCTCAAAGGTAGGCTAAAATGTCCTTAATTACACGGTTTAGCCTTAGAAAACAATTTACAAGGCTAAGATTTCTCATTACTTTTCCACACAGGAATTTAATTTTAGACTATTTGTCATTAATATAAATATCAGCATTATTATTACTATTATTATTAAATATCAATCCAAGAAACTGCAATTAATACAAAGGCTTTTATTGACATTATTATTATTTTAAAGAAACCGGAAGTGACCTACGCCGGAACACGGAGTTCAAAGGTTATAGAAGTTAGCTACATCTTAAGCTAGCTCCTGAAAAGCGATCTTTAAATATTAGAGAAATGTCATCGGCAGAAGAAAACACTGAGATGATTCTGCCATGTGTGCTTGTCACTAGCACTGACAGTGAATTTAAAGAAGAGGAGCTGATAAAACGTAAGTTTTCGGGGCACAGCCAGTCTGATTTAGCAAGAAAGCTAATGCTAAACAATGCTAACTAAGCAGAGCACCTGACCTGAACGTTGATAAACAGCCGTTTCTTGATTTTGCCATGTCAGTAATACAGAATTTCTTTATTTTGAGTGAAGCTTTGAGTCAGACAGAAGCTCGGATGGGATTAGGATAAAAAAAGAAGCAAATCTGATCTTAAAACAAATGTCAGTATCAAAGAAAGATAACCAGGGTAAAAACCAAAATGTAATTTTCAAATTATAAATTCATAAGAAAAAACATATATGCACATCAACACGCATTTATGTGTGTTGATGTGCGTTTCTTTCTTTAGCAAAAATAAACGCCATTTGTTATGTTATGAATTATTACAAATAACTAAAGAAAACATGAGACACAGTCATGAACGCCTGTCAGACTGGAAATGATCGAAAAGCCATTACTAAGGCTTTTAGGGGCTCCAGCAAACCACAGGGACAGCCATTATCCATACATGTAGAAAACATAGAACAGCTCTTCCTTTCTAGGAATGACTGTCCTCCCAGAATTACTTTGCATCAAAGTCTCACCCAGGAGTTCACAAATGAATCCAGAAAAACAGCGAAAAGCACTTAAAAACTCACCTTTGTCCCACATTTTTGTAATCAAGAATTTGAGGATAGTATTGTGTTGACAGAAAGGAAGGGGTGTGTCCCGTTACACCTAGGATCAAATTAATATAGCATTTTAAAAAAAAAGCATCATTGGAACAGTCTAACATAGTAGTAGTATTTTGTTATTATTATGATGAACTGGGGTTGATTTGCTTCTTCAGTACCTGGATGGATCCACAAAATTTGCTCTCAAGCTGAAAAAGCTGTTTGGTTAATGACCCTGATTATGTTCATGCTCTAAAGCCCTCTAATGTGACCCAATTGTAACAAACCTGCTAAGAAAAATGGGCTTGGGTTTCTCCACAAACATGTAAAAGACTTATCACCAATTTAACTCTAGGTAACAGTTGTTAACACCAGAGTTGGCTTGGGTATTTAGTAGGTTTAGGGGGCATTGCTTTTCACATAGGACCAGTTGGCTTTGAATATCCTTTTTACCCTTAATAAATTAAACTGTTATTTAAAACTAGCATTTTTTATTTAGCCAGGTTGATCTTGTCTGATTTTTTTTTAAATTATATTTTACTTAATACTTGAGTTTGAGTTAAAAAAAAATCAACTTAGCTTAATGTTGTCTTTTTGTGGTTTTTGAAAATTATTATTTTTTCTCTTCTCAGAAATACTCAATTCAAAGACTTTGCCTCAGCCAACTAAGCGAGAGGAAACTGTTGTTTGGTATCCCTGGACTATCAATAACAAATATTATATGGCAGATGTGCAGCTGTGTGTTGTACCATGCACGTATAAAATGTCTGCAGAGATTGCCCAGTCCATGCAGGCTTTCATTGCTTGCTTTGACAGCAAAGTGGTATGTGACCTTAAGAACAATATGTACTTTTCATTTTCAAATCTGTTTCAGTTTGTTGTTTCTATGATGCATGTTGGATGTTTGCAGAAGGATGGGCTGGAAAAGCTAAATCCCTGGATTCCTGTGGTGGAAGATCTCAGCCCAGAGGTGCTTATTCTTGTGTGCGACAGAGTCTGTGAAAACGGTTAGTTAAAGTAGTCGGTTAGTATGCAGGATAAATAATTATACACGTACAATTGATACTGCTTCAGCAAGCGAATTAAATTTAATTCATGCTTTAGGTGTCACTAGGCATGAAGCACAACAGTGGTGTTTGTCTCATGCATTTGAGCTTGTGGAGCTCAATCCACAGGAGCTACCAGATGAGGATGGTGAGTTCTGCATTAAAGAGAAAAGTACATTTCCATGACCAAGTCTTCATCTGATTCACTTTTCCTCGTCACTTTTGCAAATTTCAGATGACTTTCCAGAGTCCACAGGAGTAAAGAGAATTATTCAGGCACTTAATGCTAATGTGTGGTCCAGTGTGGAGATGAAGGATGGTAAATTAATATCAAATTGGTTAAGTTTGATAGAACATATCATGTAGATGTTATTGTTTGTGTATGTAGCGTATATGACTCTTTGCATCTTTGTCTAACAGGGCACAATCAGGGTTTTGGCCTAATGAGCAGTTTGGTTGCTTCCAGGCATAACAACCCACGCCACAGCCAAGATCCACCGGTTAGATGACATTTCTGTTGAAGTAAATTGTAGATTTATAAAAGGCTGATTTATTACTGTCACATTTGTTTTAAAGAGGTTTTCCACAGTAAATTTTAAAAGGACCTGTTTTTAAAGACGCTATATTTGTTGGGACAGTCCTCCAGCTTGCCAGCAGAGGGCGCACACCCCAATGAGGAGGCCAACCACACAGACGACAGTGCAAACTCAGATACACGAGAGGGATCAGTTGTAGGCAAGTAACATTCTTTTAAACATTTACTTGACTAATTTATGATGTTATCTTCCATATTATTATGCAAACTGAACATGATTTTGATCCTTGCAGATGCAATGACTGATTTAGACATACAGGAACTTGCCAATCTGACTGCTGGGGATGCAGATGCAGACAATTTTGAGCGGCTCTTTACTAAATTAAAAGAGATGAAAGGTAATTGGGGTATTTAAAGCAAGTTCAAATAAAAGTTACTCTTTCTATTTTATTGTTGCTTAGTGTGGAGGTTAAATATGTGTATACTTTCTAAACTTTTTTCACACAAACTTAAGTGCATTTGTTCAATTTCACCATGTAGATAAAGCTTCGTCATTACCACATGAGCAAAGAAAAGTTCATGCTGAAAAGGTTAGTCATTATATCGCATTTTTGCTTGAATAGTTTAGGCTACAGTGCCCTGGAAACGTGCTCATAACCCCCAAAGAAGTGGGATGAATACTTTGCGAGGCACTGCATATTGTATTCCAGTGGAAAATTATGTTGGATTGGTTTACAAGAATAAAGGCTCAGTTCAGAAATGCACATCTGAAAATTGATTTTTCTTTTTTGTTTTCCAGGTGGCAAAAGCCTTTTGGATGGCCATTGGTGGGGAAGAAGATGAAATTGATGGATTATCTTCAGGTGAAGACAGCTAGAATCAGTTATCAGTGACTCTGTTTTCATTCCTCTGATCGTACATTTTTCCTGGAACCCACATGGTTGTTCATGTGGATGTCCCGGTCATACTTGGAAGGTGGATTTGCTCACAGATGGCACTGTAAGAATAGTTGTATGAGATTTTTAGGATGAAATGATGTATGCAAAAATACTGTTTAGAGGGTAAGCTATGAGTGACCCCAATCTTTAACCTTCTTCCCCTGGTTTGTAATGTGCTTAAGCCCTGTGTGGTTCTCAATCTGTGGCTGGTATGGAGGTCGAAAAAAAAAAATAACATGGGACATCTGATTCGTAATTTGTTTGTAGGTAATGTCAACATGTATTTTTGTTACATATGTGCCTTATCCATGTAAGAGACTTAATGCACGTTCTCATAAATCAACATTTTCAGTTTCATTGTGACTTTAACGTGAACACTAGTTTTCAAGGGTGCATATTGCAATTTGGTTCAACCAAATAAAATATGCAAAAAACGGAATAATTCTTCAGAAAATAAAATGAGTAGTTGAAATAAAGTGCAGTATTGGTGGTATTTCTGCTGTTTAGCATATGGTGTCTTGCAAAAGTAATCACATCCCCTAAACCTCTCCACATTGTCACAACCACAAGCTAATTAATTTTAGCTTGTGGTTTCATGTGACAGACATGAAACCTGTCTGTCACAGGTTTCATGTGACAGACCAACATAAAATAGTACATAATTGAAAATTATAAATGTTAATGTTTTTCCTTTGTTACAGATAAAAATCTGGGGGAAAAAAGTGTATATTTTTGAAGTCAGCCTACTTTGCTCTGATGCCTCTGTCACAGCCAGTTGCCTTAATAAGTCATCTTATTAGTAACTAAGAGTATTAGAGAAAACACAAAGAGCAATGAAGCCCAATAAGCACAGCAAACAGGAATAGAAATTAAGCAACATGGTCACTCTGGATGGGACTGCAGAGAGATACAGCTAAGGTGTGGACTATTAATGTAGTCTACAAATCTGGTCTTCACGAGAGAGTGGCAAGAGAGAGTTCCTGTGTGCCACTATCAATGTGGGTGAAATAACATTGGTTAGATGAGATCATATGTCTACTCTTAGGCTTACAATGTAAATGCCATTTGTGGTGGAAAAGTAAGAGTGCAGATCGTTCTGATAACATGATCCCAGTCAGGTTTCACAGCGGCAGCAACATCATGGAGTTGCCATGCATCCAGCAGGGACATGGAACCTGCATGCACTGATTGAAAAATGGATGGTTTTAAGAAAACCTGTTAAAGGCTCCAAAAGACGGGAAATTGCTGCAAAATGACCATCTGCCTCCGATCTGAGTTATTTAAGCTAGTAGGGAGATACCACAGACCTGCTGAAAACATTTCTCAGCCAGTGTGCCATAAAACAAAATTAGAAACTACTGCACCCGGTAGAGTTAAAAACAATTGAGGGTTGACTTTGCCTACCTCTTTAAGCTCCATAATAGTAACAGACATTATCAGGAGATAGGTTTGGATTCATTATTAAAGATTTGAAAAACAAACACTGAGAAGACCTGTCTGTTGCATTTTAATAAAATTTCTTCACATTTAGAACAATTTGTTTCAGTCATTTGACCAAAGGCAAAAAAGGCTACATGTATGTAAGACTTGGCCCAGAAAAGCCACTACAAAAATAAAGAGAACACAGAATGACATAATGCACTATAGCACACAGTGTTTAGGCGACTACCATGATGGCCTTATAGATCACATGGTAACATAGTTCTATGTACTGTAAGTGCAGGACGAACATTGCATCAGAGACAGTGATCAAAGACACATGCCTTATATTATAACATTGTACATGTGGTATACAGTGTTTTTGGGCAAGCAATCGTTACATTGTTAAAGTGATGAACAGTAAACAGGAAGAACATCATTTACTCACAAGGACAGTGAATCACAAAACATTACCTGTTGGTAAAAGAAATAAAAGTAGCATTTCTTGTTTTCACCCCACAGTCACATGGTGTCTAAATTCAATTAACCTCCTATGAAGACAAATATGGTTTGCAATGAGCCTCCATTGAGAAATAAATAAGGTTTGATACAGAAATCTGTTGCAGACATGTACAACCAGCTCACGCAGGTTAGAAGAACACTTTATGCAACTCAAGTTTGGGGTTATTAAAGTCCTATCAGTCAGCCCTACAGCAAAGGTCCATCGGGTCCACTATTTCAAGCTTTTCGCCAACATGGAATTACGAGCTCTAATCACTTATTTACAGTCATATTTAGGAAATGATAAAAATAGATTTCCATGCCAGACAATATGCAAAAATAACTTCTATATCTCTTTCAGAGAAGAAAATAGTTCATACATTTTTTTTTACAGAAACAATAGTGCTTTGTTTTTTCTTAGTGTAGACAAAATACCAATCGAATCATAAATTAGATAATTTATATAAATAAATCCCTGCTTGGGAAGTAGTGTGTACTTAAAATACAGATTACATGAAAGCGCAACTGAATACTTTTCAAGTTATTTCATGAATCATTTAAGTCCCCTCCCTGGTAAGTGTGAGACTGAGTCTCAGAAATAATGGACAAACAATTAATCTTGATTAAGTCACTGAAAAAAACTATTGGCCAAGCTAAGCCTGCATTATGATCTAAACTTGGGCAACACACATTTTAAATGTCTGTAAAGAATAAATCCATACAATGAATGAAGCAAAATAAAACATTTTAAATTGATTTCAATCTCTTTTGGACAGGAGAGAGGTCTTTCAGATACAGGTGCATCTAAAATTAGAATATCATTGAAGCCCTGCTCTAGGTAATTTCATTCATACAGTGTTTTAAAGAAAGATCTTTGCAAGGCAAGGTAATACTCAATTTTAATAATTGAATATTACAACTGAAACACCCCCGAAATTCAGTTTCTAAGAATATTTGAATAAGACATATTTTCTTTAAGCAAAAATATTATGTTAGACCTACACAATCATGGTAAAGCTGTTAGTTGTAAACACCAGTACAACGTCCTCCACTAGGAGGGTTAGCCACAAAGAGGTGCGATGTCATTTATTGGAGTCGTTTCTCTGTGTTTTAACAAGTCCAACATCAGTGATGCCATTTACCAGGAAGCTATAGAAATTTTATGGAGAAGCTGATTCCACACCTGCCTATATAGCCAATAATTGCCCTATTGGCAATAGTTTTCCTATGCCTGACAGGATGGCAAGCTTATCTAAACTCCATAGAGAAGCTACAAAGCACTGATCAGAAACACCCGTGTGGACATCATGAAGCAACCTGGGCATTCTTGACCCCTCCGGAAAACCATGAGCATACATTGATGCAGTAAATAACAAAATCAGATTGTACCGAGTGCATATAAAGTATGACATATAGAAATTATTTTCAGAAGGCCAACTGCTTTGAAAATATTTTTTTGTGGTTTTATGCGAGACTAATATTCCAGGAAACTGAATCTTGTGTTTTCATTTGCCGTCAATTATATTCACCAGAAATAATTACTGGAGATCTGTCACTCTGTCTGTAGTGTATCTATATAGTTCTTAGATTGACTTACTGGCAATAACATTTTCAATGATATTCTGATTAATTGAAGTCCCCCTGCATGAAATGAATGATGCTTCTTGTTTCATCACATACAAAACCTTGACTTTTTCTATGTGACTTGCACTCAGTTGCATATCTGGGACTAGTTTTCCTAAGAGACACTGGAGCAGTGGATGCTGGGAGAGCCCATCTGGGTGAGGACCTTGTCCAGCCATTGTAAAGGACCGTTAAGGTGCAGCTCTATCCAGCAGGGGGTGCTGGTCACTGTCTGACGTCTGTGGAATAGAGGTGCACAGAGACGACTATTAGACTGTTATTAGAAATGGGTTTGCCTTTGCTATATCACTGTGCTAAATATGAAAAGTTCATGAGAAACAGGCCATGGTCATTTAAATGTGTTGCATCTCAATACATACCTTACCTTTAAAGGAATTAATACAAAAGGTAAAGGCAACTTTGCAGGTTATTCCTGAAGTCATTCAAGACTTTACCAGAGATGATTTTCTCTGTGGTGTTTGGTGGCAGAAACACAACACGCACAAATCCACAGTCAAGTGGAAATCCCCACTGCAGAAGGATTTGGAAATATGTCCACCACACCATTACTTCCCCTCTGTCACAGCTGCACCCTCACCATTATCTGACAGAACTTAAGGAATCTATAAACAATTTTAAAAAGGCTGACTGATGTCATCCTCTTCACGAATGTCCTTTGTCACTGCTAAAACTACTTGGCATTTATCTAAATGGAAAAATCCAACAATCTCAATCATTCTTGTATACATTGGTTATGTAGGACACTTCAGTCATTTTGGGACAATATCCTTCTGACCTTAAAAAAAACAAACATACCAGGGTTCGGGATTCCGAAAACTTTCCCGCTGGTTTCTGATTGTAGTGACATTCTTCAAAAAGGGATCAGTACCTCCTCAAGATTTTCACAAGGAATTGTCTCAAAGGTGAACCACTAAAGTTGGATCATTGGACAGAAATTTTGGGAGATCTACTTCAAGGAAAAAATGACCTGTTGCTTGAGGAACGATGAGGTCCCAGTCAAAGCTGTGGGAAAAGTGGGCCGCAAGTACAAAAAACAGTGACTCCACACCCTGAAGAGCTAATGGCTCTGTTAGTAGTCGAAATTACCCCCTGTAATGCTTTTGCATTAAAATTTTTCCTTGTCATGTAATGCTAATTTTTTATATTATACTTGTTAAAGATAAGAGTACTAAAAAAGAACAATCCAACAACTGAATATAGTGTGTCTCCTGCATCACTTATTTACAAATCATCTAAGTATTTGTATAAAGAATGATAGGGTATGTGCTCTGAAAAGAGGAAGACAACTTCATTTCTGCAACTACCTTGTCCGATCGGCATTTCCCTGTGAACTCATTGCATCCAAAATACGCTTTTGTATTTCTGACCATCAAAATCATTACCAAATATCTCACTGTTCATCTATACAAAATGTTAAACTAAGTATTAGGCAGCAGAAACTACAATGTCAAAGGTAAACAACCATACTTACCTATACTCAGCTCCCCAACCCTTGACAAAGCTCATGCGAATGGTGCACATCCTGGTGAGTTGATAAACCGCCTCGAAGCCCTGATTGACTGACTGAGCCAGGAGGGCAGCAAATTCCTGGTTGTTAAAAATCTTCAGGTTGCATCCTAGCAAAAATATATTTAAACTTAGCAGTGCCTAGATCAAATAAACGTTGTTTTGATAGAACATTACAGTTCAGGATATACTTACTAATTAAAAGTTTGCATTGATAATAAAAAGTAACTTATAAAACAAGTTTAGTAGTACTAATTTTGTAAAACTTTCTCAACAGATGAAGACATTTACTGTCATTAAAAGGAAGAATTTTTCTAAAAACTCCAATCAAAGATTTTGCTACTTCAGTACAAGGAACCTTTAAATCTTTATCAGCAGTTTTCCTAAGTGTGTATTTCTGGATTTCACCTAGGATTAGTTTCATTGTTATAAGTATTAGTTTCACACTGACCTGGAGGTATTTTGCACACTGTGGCAGGATGCCACCCGTATCGCTGGTTGCAGTTAGGACTTTGAACAAAGATGGCACTGTCACTAAGACACTCTGCAAACACTTCTCCCCCAATGTAGTATAACCTTACGCCACGTCCTGAAAAAGGAACAGAAATGATTGCAGCCAAGCAAACAACCTGCAATCTGCAGATTTCTCAAAGTGTAAATATGAAAAGCAAAGACTGGCTGAAAAAAAACCAATAAAGTTTGCACCTATGTGTCGACGAGTGAGCTCTACGGCTGAGTTCCGGTTGACGTTGGACAGCAGGCCCAGACAGAATCGCTCAGAATTAGAGGGGTCAGTGAATCCATCTACTGTGAGGGAGGGCTGGGATGCATGGAAGGTCTCCCCAACACGCTGGTTCAGCTCATAGTAAGAGATGGAGCACCAGAAGGCTGATTCGCAGTACGTCACAGGCTGTGGGTCTGGAGTAGTGGAAAAATAACAGACATTAGCAGACACAATCTCAAGTAACTCGATAAACATATTAATCTTATACTATAGACCAGTACGAATAAAAGCATACCTAAGAAATAAAATTATTCTGCTCACCATGCTGGTGAGTTGCAATGTCCACAATCAAAAAAAGAAAAAAAAAGTTATAAAAGGCAAATGAAAACCTTTTTATTCTAATCAGGGAACACTACTGCAATAAAACATGATGTGATCATGCGCTATCTGCAGAGCACAAGTATTTTAAGTGCCTTGCAAAAACATTAATACCCCTGATCTCTATTTTTTTTTATACATTTTGTCACATTACTCCTACAAACTTTCATTTATTTAATTGGGATTCTAAGTGAGAAACCAACACAAATTAGAGGAATAAAATACATTCCTTAAACTAATATAAACTAATGCAAAACTAATATACTGTCATAATAATTACACTAATGGCACAATTCCAGTTTAGTTGAAGAGAATAATACCAAGTTGTCAAGTATACAATCAAGTCAACTGACTAAATTTAAATCCAATATTTGTAAATATACAAGAGTACTGAATACTAAATCCACTTAAAAAGCTTTAAAGCAACATTTATTACAGCAACAAATGTACAACGACATATTTAAATGTCTTTCTTCCATTTAAAAAAATCTCCTTATTTATTATAAAGAATGAACACAATCCTAAAACCAAACTCCAAAGCAAACAGCAACCATGTTTGATTAATTTTACAAAACGTTTTGGCCAGTAAATTTCAATAATTATTATATAAACTAGTAATTAATCAATCATGCAGTCTTTATATTTGGAGGACTTGTCAGTAGTAGTGCTTTAATGCAACATAAAAACAGAAGGCAATGATAAAAAAAGAAATAACTGGCTAATTATGGAAAAGTAAAAAAAAAAATACTGAAATGTAAGATTAGAGGTATCTCTTAATTTGAAGGTGTTTATGATGATGAGGAAAAGCTTAGAGTTAGGCATAAAATACTTACAAAGCATAATCTCTAAAATCCATAATGGTGTTAAAATTCTCAACACAAAAAATAAAAAGATTTTTCTTACCAGAATTATTGTTCATGGGTGAAACAGGGTTGGGTGAAAGGTTGGGTGAACCTGGAACAGAGGGCAGGGTTGGATCATGACTGTGATGAGAGGTTTATAGAAAATGAAGGCTGGGATAGTGTATGTTGTTATGGGGCTCACTTATATCCATGCTGTGGTTGAGTTGGTGATCATTTGTCTCACCATCTTCACTCAGATACCCTGGAGGGGGAGTTTCTGCAAAATACAACACATCTAACATCCAAAACCTGTAAACATCACACTTTCAAAGGACAAAATGTTTTTATGCCTATGGACAGAAAATATTACAGTTTGTTATACACAGTAAACATGTTGGAACAGATAAATAAATTTAAAAAAACACTGCATTCACCCAGAGATGTTTCTGCTTACAGTCAGGCTCCTATAATATGTTTTCTAACTTCTCTTTTAAAATATGCAGTAAAAAGAAGTTACATTTTTTGATAGAAAGGAACTTCACAGTTTAAAATTTGAGGCACAATGTCTCTCACCAGGAATATAGTTGCTCTGAGGTTCAATGCCAGAAGGGAAATTGGTATTTTCAGGTACTGATGGGCTGTAGTCATCCAGTGGTGGAAACTCAGCAGGTATATCTGTGTGGCGTGGGACTAGAACAGGCGGCAAAACTGGAAAAGTGCAAAAGATCGCTTTAGTTCCATTCACAGTTTGTTAAGTGAGTTCAGAAAACAGTACCGCATAGCAATCATTACACTCACTTGGTGTCTGTATCCTGTGGTAGTGGTAGGGGTTGACGCACACTTCATCCTTCTTGGTGTGAAAGGCAAATTCACAGTGATCTACAGCCCTCAGCTCATGATGAGACTGCAAGTCCGGCCAGCGCCACAGGCGACAGTAGATCACATGAGGAAGACCTTTCCTGTGTGAGACCTGCAAACGTCCATCTAAAGACCTGGAACATACAACCAGAAAGTCATGTTACGTGTTCTGAAAGTTCTGATGAGAGGCAAAAATATTAGCAACCCTCTGTGGCAAGGATGTTAATATTACAAAGTGCCAGTGGAAAAACATTAATCTGTTGTATGTGTCAGTTTATTCCTGAATTGATAGATGATGGAATTAGCCTTCAAATAGGTTTTATTTTTTAAGATCCTGTAGCAGGGGTTTCCTTCATATTTAGATGCACCTCTGTTCCAGCACAGATTATTAAAATGACTGCAATAGCTCCTCAACATGTCATCAAATGCTGCAGAAATCGGTTAACCACACATTCATTTAAGTGTGTCAGCAGGGAATAACTCCCAAGCAGGTCAGTGAGTCCTAACGACTATGATTGAGAACCACTTCTATAAAGCATCCATGCAGTACTGGCAGCAAAGAGGGCACAACACATTTTTATATTAAGTGGGTCACCATGTTATTCCTGATAAGTGCAAAAATAACCGAGGGGTACTAGTTTTGTTTGCAATTGGACCTACAAATGTACTTAAAAAGAAATATGACCAATTCATTACTGAAAGTTATCAAACATATGCTTGAAGAGTAATCGCTTAAAATACTTTCATTTCAAGAGTTAACTAAAAACTCTTAAAACAGCCAAATAATTTTGTAAGACTCATTTTAATCACTCAGTCAACTAGAGAAACAACCAACTTTCTGACAAGCTATTATCCAAGAAAGATCAGTGTGTCTTATGGGGAATCCCAAACTCAAACCTCTGATACAACTCTCCTAGAGTGCAAACACTGCAGTCTAAACATCCTCTGTTAGTCAGAGCTCTGCTCTGCCAGATTTCTACCCCTGTGTTTTATCACATATGTGAACTGTGGACATGTTGATATAGCAGTTGATGAACTGGAGCTAACCACATAACATATTTACACACGCTTCACCAGCTTCAATTGCTTAGACACTAGAGAAACACCCTGTCCCAGAAGAGTATTTGAAAAAGCACTAAATTCGTTATAAATTGTGGCATTAAGTCATATATTATAAGTCTGTGTAACACGGACAAGCAAAGTCTTCTGACCAACAAAGTACAATTATAATAATAAATAAATTAGACATTTGATGCCACTATTAATTGTTTTAATTTTGCATGCTTACTGAACGAAGCTGAGCTGTTGTGTTGGCTAATTATCTGTAAATATAACTGATATTTTGTTAACTAAAGATAGTAACAACAACCTGGGAAGTAATTTTAAACATTATATACACTTTGCAGTTGATAGGACAAAGAAAATCTCAGCTAAAGCACCGCTATCAAGTAAAACCTGATTTAATATTAACTGCTAATGCTAGCTCACGCTAACTAGCAGGCTAGCTCTACAGCCTTGTGCTAACATTAGCTGTCATCAGCATTAGCTGCTAGTTAGAGCCACTTGGACCAGTTTGCACCTTGTGACTTTACCTGGGTATGGTTAAGCATTTTGTATTGATGTTCTGTGTTGTGATGGCCTTTTCCAATTCCTCCAGCTGTCCCGTCCTCTTCAGCTTCTTTACGAGACTTTTGACAGCCTTTTCGCACCATTTCTCCTCCTGTCCGTTTTGTTCTCCTTTCTTCCAGCCCAGTAGCCTCTTCACGATCGGAGGAGTGAACGGCAATATGGACATATTAAATGTCACTTAACTCAAGTGGTTACGGGGCTCTGATTTAATTTGATAACCTCCAGGGCTGCACAAAGAACAGTTCGCTGTTGCTGTAATCAAGATTAGGTTGGGTGTAGCTTGTTGGACTAAACTCCCAGAGGCTGGTTGCTCCCTGGAGCTCGGTAACAGCGGCTCACGTCAAGGTCCAGTCCGTTCAGGTTGCCTGTCTGTCGGAGTAAATCAGCAGCAGCCCCCTAGTCCAGCCCGATTGTTTGCCTGCCTCCGCCTACCCACCAGTCAGCTGGTCTGGCCTCCACCTGCATCCTCATACATTGCCACAGTGTGCAATGCAATGAAAATAAACATAATAAAATAATAAAAAAAAAAGAGCTCAAAGAGCAAACTTTAAACTTCGATCTCCTCCACAGACCCCCCCCCCCCCACATCAATATGCTGCCCCTAAATAAAATCCGTTATAGCCAGTTGCTTTCAGAAGCCACCTAAATAGAGCATATGAATCTCACCTGATGTTATTTAATTTGGGTATAAATACGGCTGTTCTGTGAAAGCCTAAAATACCAAAAATACCAAGAGACAGGTCATGGATGAAGTTAGGTGAAGCTTATAAAACAAACACCCTGAGCTGTGTTACCTCAACCAACAAACGGAAACTCACAAACCAGACAAGATCGTTAATCAGAGGAGCAGCTCAGAGACCCATTGTAGCCTGTGAGGAGCTGCATGAATCTACAGGTGAGACATCGAGCAGAGACCACCCTCCCTATGAAACAAGGTGTTCGCATCATCATTCTATGAGGGTAGCAGAGATAGTGAAGCTATGCAATAGTTGAAAAAATGGAAGGAGAAAATGCATTAGTGGCTTCAAATGCTTCTTATAGCAGATCTACAGCAGTAAGAATTTTATCCACAACGGATCAAATGTGTTAGAATGGCCCAGACAAAGTCCAGACTAAACCTAGTTGAGAAAATATGGCAAGATTTAAAACTGAATGTTCATTGATGCTCTTCATCCGGTCTGGTTGTTCTTATGCTATTTGGAAAACAATATGCAAAAAAAACTTGCATGCTGTAGCCAAAAGAAATACCCTAAAAGACTTCTAGCATAGGAAAAAGTGCTGGCCTCTGTGTTAGTGTACAATTAAAACCTGTATAAAATACACTACAGGTTGAGGTGTGAATGGGGAAATGGGGAAAGCAAAAAGGGACGTGAATCCTTTTGCAATGCTAAGATTAGAACGCTGTTTAAAAAAACATCTTCTCTTACATTCTCCAATTAATTTAAGGTAATTATTTTTAACACATGAAAGCATCTAAGTTAAACATGTTTGGATAATTCAACACCAAGCTCAAGGAAATGGAAAAAGAGATCTGTCATCAATGTAAAGTGATCCAGCCCTCGCTTCCAGTGTGTCTACAAATAGAAAATCCTTTAGAGTGATCCCTTTGATCCTCTCATAAGAATGATTTAATTTCCCTTCAGAAGCTTCTTTCCAAAACTGGATGAGAAAGATGACTAAATTCAGGGGGTATTTATCTAATTATATATATATTTTTTATGGTATTATTGATAGGCAAGCTGTTGACTACTGACTTTAGTAAACAGCAGTATGCCATTGCCATTAAAAAGCTGCCTCAGAGGATCAGCCTCTCTTCCTTTTTCTCTATTTATAATCACTGTCAATGACTGCTATCTATTTTAAGCTCATATTTGGCATGGCGGATTACTTCCTTCTTAAATAAATATTAGAGGCGTCTTGGCGATGTCGAAGGAAAAGTAATGTTAAAGGATACCGTCTCAACTTCTTGCTGAACAGTCAGGAAGTATCGTTTTGTATTTAAAGGCACACCATATTAAATTGAGTCCATGCTAATAAACACAGTTAGGGCGATAAAATAAATTGAATTATGCACTTTATCTTAATCCAATTACTTTGTTAGGAAATACTTATATTCCAGATCTTGTGTCCAACCAACAGGCCAGTTTTTTGGTATGAACTAAAAAACAAATTATGCATATCTAAAAAATAGAAATGGCCATCCATATTTTTTTCTGTGCAGCTAAAATCAAAGTTAAAAACAATGATGCTGAAGAACAGCAAACACTGAGTCAGTCTGGGGCCAGCACTTTTTACTGCCATGGGATAAGAGCTGGGACAGGTGGTATGGGGAGCTTTTATGAAAGGAAAGCTGTGCTGTATGTCAAACAAGGGGGCAGATGGGCCACTGCGGTGCGGGAGAAGGTCTTAGAGACAGAGGGTGGAAGGATTTTGGACAAAAGGCACGGCGGCTGGCCGAATAAGTAATAACTGCAAATGATCTGATTGATAACAATGGCACAGGGAAGGACGGCTCACTGAGAAGTGTGGGAAACAAGGACAACACTTTGGAGGAGTCAAATCTGCTGGGACTTTGTTACATCAATAGCAGTTTGTGTAAAATTAATTTTGTGCAACTATTTAGAGAAATGTGAATTTTAAATAATAATAAAAATTTTAAAATCAAAAGTCTCAGCTTTTTACAGCGTAGATGATTCAGCTAAAATTACAGTTTTGCTTCAAAATCGAATCTGCTGGATGAATGATACCTTACAGCATAATATTTAAGTAAGTTCATATTTACTGCTCACAGATGTATAATTACAGAACAGCTTATTGCAGCATGTTAGAAGCATGGCTTTTTACCACAGACCCATGTGCATATGGGGTGGCGTCCGGCTCCCCCTACAATCTCTGCTGTGTTTCCTTAATCTCTCCTCTCGCTATAGGCTGTTATCTGTTGCTTGCAGCCATTAGTCTCTCAGTGGCAGCTCCAAATCTGGGTCACTATAAGGACCTGTCTCCATTCTGACCCAGCCCAACCCCTGTCCCTCACTTCTGGCCATTTTCTTCCTTTGGATTCAGAATTATGGGATAATGTAATTTTTTATCTTTTCACCTGCATCCCTACAGTTGGATTTTAGATCTGTAGATTATTTTTGTCTAATTTTAATATATTGATGCCCCTTGAATTTCTTTTCACAATTTGTGACCTAAAAAAATTCTTAAATCCTTTACACTGGAACCTATGGTGATAGGTCAACACAAGAAAGAGCATAATTGTGGAGTTAGCAACAAAGGATACATGACTTGATAAAATTAATAAATACAAATCTGAAATATGTGGTATGCATTTGTATGGAGTCCCGGTCAGCCATCACTGAGAGACCAGTTATCTTATATTTAGCTCCATTCATCCTCCCATTAACTTCATCAGTCTCCCTGTCCCTACTGAAGAAAGAATCATCACCACTTTCCACTGTAAGGATGAGTTTTCACCATATTGTGTTTTAGATGTAGGCCCCCAAAAAAATCTATTTATGATCTCATCTCACCAGAGGACATTCTTTTTTATGTTTATTTTTTATGTTTATCATTTCCCCTATATGTTTGTCAAACTGCAAACTTTCTTATGTCTTGCTTGCAACAACAGCTTTCTAGTCACCACTATTCTATAAAACTCACTTGTGTGCTTCATAGACATGTTGTTCGAAATTTATAGCAGATTCTCCCACCTGAGCTGTGGATCTTTAAATGTACGACCATTTCCTGATAAGCTTCCACTTTTGATTTACTCTTTCCGTTTTCAGATTATGAATTGAACAGTGCTGAATGAGATTGTATGAGAAGGTTGAAATAAATGTAGATAACAGTTTCTGATTTTGAAAGCCATGTATGATTTTCACTCCACTTCACAATTATGCACTTTTGTTGTTACAAAATCTCAATAAAATACTTTGAAGTCAGAAGTTGTAACATGTCAAAATGTGAAAATGTTTTCGGGTGTGGCGGGAGTTTCCCTTTTAGTTAAAATCTCATTTTCAACCTTCAAGAATTAACATTACAATTCTCCATAAAATATTTTGGACATGTCTCTTCAGTTTCAAACTAAAAGTAAAATGAAGGTTTCATTGACATACCGCCACCTAGCGGATTTATTATTTCACTACAACAGTTCTTATGGCTCTTTTACCGCCCAGTGGCGCAGCTGGTAGAGCTGTTGCCTTGCAGCAAGAAGGTTCTGGGTTCAATTCCCAGCCCTGGGTTGCCCTGTGACAGACTGGCGACCTGTCCAGAGTATGTATTCAGAATTTTGCTAATGATAAATTACTAACAGTTTTCTATGACTAATTCTTCTTTCCTGTGCATTAAATAAAAATAATTAAAAATATAAATATATATATTATTTTTTTTACTTTTTGTCTCTATGGCCTGTACTGCTTAGGCATTCAAATCAAATAGGATCAGCATTAATTTAACAAAGTTTTTAAAGAGCATTTTGCTCTTTTAATTTTTGTCTCCTTATGCTTTATCTGCATGCTTTCACTTGTTTTTCTTATTTAGCAAACACCCATCACTCTGTGATTATAATTTATTCTTGAATCAGTGCCATTAACCCACTGACTTGTGTGCTATTCCCTAAACACAATTTACATGTTTATTGTGAACAATGGCCCATAACAGCATTAGGTTGATTCAGTGGCTTTGCAAAATATCTCCTCATCTTACATATGGAAAGCATGCAGCACTTGGCCATGGATCATTAACTTCACCTTGAGGCTAAATGGCTTCCAGTTTGGCCTGCACCTTAAGCTGTTAGAATGTATTTACAAAAGACCCATCATTTGGGATTGGTCCAAAAACTTGTACAAAAAATAAAAATATTACTGTCATTTGTTGTTTGAGCATTTTGTTAAGGTGGAAAAGAAATTTCTCTGAAAATATAAATTGTCAGTGGACATTATCCTGAGCAAAGAGCTACTCAACTAGTAAGTCAGTCATTTATCTTTGTAGATTTCAGTGCACAACATGTGAAACAAGTCCAGTTTCCAAAATTTAGTAAAAACACTGTCAGTCACATCACCACCAAAACTAATGATTGTGAAATTAGTTCCAAAGCAATTAGAGGCCTCCCTGCTAAGACCCACTGTAGTCATATGCATGAAATTGCTTGTGTTAATACATGCTATGAATCGTGGGTAATGCAGTGAATAATTCTGACTGAATGCAATAATATCTTCTAATAGACATGGGAGTGTTGTGAAGCTGTTGCCCTTTGGCAATTCAGTTGTAAATGGCCATGTATGGATAATTAAGCATTACTCTTGAACATTAAAACTTGCTTATTACAGAGAGCTGCAGGCAGTAAGGAGCTCTTATTGGACTCATCACTGTTTTCGGTGTTTCCCAGTAAAGTGCCTTTATTATTTGTATGCAAGCAGTTTTGTACTTTCTGGCTTACTGTATCTTAGACTATATTCTTAATGGAAATATAACAAGTTAAAGCAATACTTTAAAATCAAATCTTCTATACACGGAAACCTGGAATAACAGAATAATAGAGAACGCATGAAAACCCTAGAAAAAGAAGAAATACAGTAACACAATCCTTCTGGATGCTATTAAAATGTTTATTGACATTTTAGCTAATTTAAAAACTTTACTTTCATGAGAAACTAAAAGTTTAACAGTGCTGAGGTTGATTTTGAACAAAAACCAAAGTGGGTGTCAAAATAGGAGTGGTATAGCAGAGGCAGGAAGGAGAAACAAACACCAGGATCACTTTGATTCATTAAAAACGAAACATAGCTGTGATGTCTGTGTTCTTTCAAATCCATATGTAAACCATTTCCTCCCTCCCCCTCTCCGGCTCATTAGTGCTGCCTTTATGACATGGCTTTACCTAAATGCCGTGGATTTTTCCATTCTCCTTTGGCCTCTTCTAGTGCTTGCTCTCAGCTCAGTAGTTAACAGTGAGAGATTATTTTTACCTGTTTCGACACAATGCCTCCGCAAGATGCTTTACACTACAGGTAAAAAAGAAGCCAGTTTGCTTGTTCAATGTTGATGTTGATTCTTAACTGAGAAGAAATGGTGGAGTTTTGCCAAGCATGATAGCATTAGACACTGGAGTGTGTTGTTTAAGGAAGGATGTCGTAGATCTTCATGACTGTTTCCTTCTGTAGACAATGTCACTAAAATAAATGCCAAAAATAATAAAATACTGTACAGATGATCTATGCACTTACTTAACCTGTTGACAGGTTTGTAATTCAAAGAGACAATATTGTTCGAAGACTTGACATAAAATGTTTTACAAAATACGTTTTTTGTCATTTCCAATAGAACATTTTCCATTTAAAGGTGATTCCTGTTCTCCATCTAAAGCACACAAAAAGGTCACAATACTTGTTGGAGAATATCTAATTATATATACATTTTTACAGTATTAAATTTATAGTAGCACCTCCAGGAACAAAAAAATAACACAGAGGATGGGTAATTTAGTTTAGCTGGTATTTTCTGAACCTTACCAGGCACTTTCCATGAAACTTTATTGTAACCTTTGTGGTGCTTCCTCAGAATATGCAAAGCATCTTACTTAACTAACCAGAAAGTGTTAAGAAAGTACCAGGTATCTCTGCAATTATTAGTTACTTTTACATAATTTGGAGGTTACACTCCCACTTACCAGGTATTCTCTTTAACCAAGAAGGCACTTTCAGGAAACTTTTTTGTAACTTGCTGATTATTTTCTCTTTACTTACTGGTTACTTTACCAGAACTTACCAACTACTCTCTGTAACTTAGTAGGTACTTTCAGAAAACTATACGGGAAGTCTCAAATTTACTGAAAAATTTATTATTTGACATTTCTCACATTTTTTCTAATCTTTTCACATACTGGCACAGTTTGAAAAAAAAGAAAAGAAAGGGCTAACTCACTCAAGACTGTTTGCAGAGAAGGGCATTACAAGTATAGTCCACAAGGTGGCAGTGTAACGTATGTTTAAATGGTTTTCAAAGCTACTTTTGCTCGATTACAAACATACATAGTTCACTTTCAAGCACATTTACTTCTGTACAATAAGTGGAGGAATATGACCAGACATCCCAAAATGTCACATTTTTGTTCCATTTAAACATTTTTATACTAGTTACTGCTTTTACGAGTGATCAGTTACTGTTAATTCCTCCAAATCATGTCCTTAATTTTATAATTTGCAGCTAAACAAACACAGGGTGAGTCAGACCAGGACTCAAGGCAGAATATTCACAAGCTAAAAGTCAAGCAGTGTTTCAGTGATCCAGTTTTCCACTTGGCTGCTGTGTTTTACAGACATAGCCGCTTAAGAGCGAGATTTTTCTCTCTTTTTTTTCACATCCATTCAGTGGAAAATAATATCCTGTAAAAAGCCAATAAGTTTCTCTCTTTGAACTTGCTGAGAGTTTTTCTCCCCCACTGGCTCCAGCGCTTTTGGAGAAACCAGGGTGAGCTGCCCGCTAAGGACTTCCCATCGGCCGACTCCAAACCTCCACACGTGTTTCTGATAGACCTCCACAAGCCCCAGTAATCCAAGGGCAGCTGATTTAGAGATAAAAAAAAATAAAAAAAAAGCAGGGATGGGTGAAAAGGGGAAAAGGAGCTGCAAAGGAGAAAGATGGACTGAAAGCAGAGTTATAGCAGGCCAAAGTGGAGGAAGGGATGCATTTGATTTGAGTCATTTAGTTTCAATAGAACTGGCAACAATCGCTAAATTCTGTTACGCTCATGAATGTATTTTGAGCATCTACAATCAAAGGGCATACACCTTCATATTTAGATGCTCATGTTCAGAAAAATAGTTAATTTCTTTTTCATGACCAAAATGGAGAGATATGTGTAAAAAGCCAGCTGACAACACCAGTGACTTGTGAAAATGTTTTGCTGGAACACCAAACTTGCGCATCATTGAATAACACAATGTCCTCCCCAAGTAAAACCAGAGTCTCCAGCTTAAATTCAGCTTCATAAAGTGAAGATTTATATGGTGAGAAAATGTTGTTTGGGAGCAACAGCTTGGAGACCCGACAACGCAGCACCCAGTAGTGGGATTTAAAGGCTCTGTGGTGATTCTCGTCTGCCTGAAATCGCCACTTTTCTAAATGATTGCTATTGACAAAAACTGCAATTCTGGCGACATTCAGATAGACACCATTATTTTTGGGTCTGGTTCTGATCTGAAGTACCACTCTGAAGTGCAGAGGCAATGGTTGAGTTCATTCCTCCAAACAACTGTGCAGCCAGCAATATTATTTTATTAATTAAAGCAGCGGTTATGTTTATCTCCCTTTTTTTATGCATATTTTTTTTGTTTTAGTCACAAGCTTTGAACTGCACTGTGACAATGTAGCCATCACAACATTCCTCATAAGACACTATACATCATTCCAATGACGCTAATTATGAAGACTAAAGATGCAGGAAGATTTTTTGAAACAGAAGTTATTAACTTAATGCGATTGGCAGACATTCTCAGATACTTTGAAGAAAAAAAAAGTAAAAACCTCAGTTAAAATAAAACATTTTTATCACCTGATAAATTTTATTCTCACAAACATAAGCTGAGCTTGTAATAGTGGTCTGGTTGTTTACTCCCTACTAAAGGCAAAGTATCTGCTCTTGCTTTCTCCTTTGTACTTCCATGGTGCTTGATGACAACTAAGAATTGACAGTGCACTTTAAAATTTACAGAGGATTCTTAATAAAAGACATCTTAAATTAGAAAGAGGGGTTCCTAATGTCATATTTTAGATAGATCTCCTTTTGACCAAAACGCAGATCTGTGAATCTCCTTTGTGGCCAGTGGCATTTTTTATGTAGTCTGCATGAACAGCTGCCCAAGGTGGAATAAAAAAAGGGAAAGACTCAGCACTCCACAAAAACGTAACTTATATGTTAAAACAGGAGAATATGAATATATTTTAGTGCTTCTTGATATAACTCAATAGAATATCTTTACATTGTACTAGCTGGTAGCAGTGGTGGGGGCATCGTTCTGTCCTGAGGTGCTTGCTGGGAGTGAGGACCAGAGATGGACTGTGAAATCTAAAACAGCAGGCTACAAAAAAGCCCCAGCTGGAATAACTCACTCACAAATGGTACTCTCTTAAGTGCAGGAAGACTGGTGCACCTTCCAACTCTGCAGACAGAACCTCCTCTCACCTCCATTTGTTCTTTCATAAAGAAGCGGGTGCCTGTCATAAAACACAGTTGCAACAAATGTGCTTTCCTTACTGTGAAATATAAAACTTTCACAGCTTTGTTTAAAAAGCATGATGTACAAACTCTGCTTTCTGAAACGCCAGTGAATCAAGCATGCAAAATCCCTTCAAATTACATGCCAGGCAAAGAAACAATTTGTTTCTTGGATTTTTTTGTAGTTTATTTTAAAGAGAAATATGAAATACTCAGATCCTTAGAAAATCAAACTCACTTTGAGGCTGTAGGGGTGAATTATCTTAAATTTTTCATGAGATGTGTCGAGTCTTCTTTATATTCACTAGGATATGGAAGTGGGAAGACACTGTGGACATAAATTCTTAAAATGTTTAATTCAGTAGGGAAGTCCTACCAGGATTTTCTGTATTTATTTAATTCTGATGTCACGGTATCCTATCAGGATTAGGTTTTTATTTGCGTTAAATTAATTATATTGCATTAAAGTGCAGCGCTTTAATGTAAATCATAGCTGATCTAATCAGCTATGTAAAGAAATGTTTGTCAGTCTGAGTAAAAACTTTCTGTAAATATGAACTCAACAATTCTGCAGGTAAATAAAGTTGTTTGTTATTGTGATTGTGTTTTAGACAAATAGAGATGTAATTGTGTTTAGGGATGATTTACAACTTATATTTATAAATACAAGTCTAAAAAGGGTGTACATAGTCCGCTTTGCCAGATGCAGGTCTTTTTACATTACATTTAAATATATCTAATCTATTATGTAATGTAAAAATTCATGATTTTTAAAAAAATCTATGTTTACAGTCTTCATTACATGGACATTAAATTTATTGTCCATTCCTCTTTGAAAATAGCTCAAGTTTAATTAGTTTGGGTGGAAAGTGTCTCTGACAATCAATTTTCAATTTGCCACAACAATCCTCCATTAGATTTAAGTCTGTATTTTTCTCACACATGAACATCCTTTGAGATGAACCACTCCAACGCAGCTCTGGTTTATGTTGTTGTTTTACCAGAAGGAGATCTCCAGAACAACTCTTAAATCTTTTGCAGCCTTATTTCATATTTTTTTTTCACTGAAGAGAAACATCCCCACAGCATGATGTTGCCAACTCCTATCATCACATTGGTAACACTGTGTTCTTTTTTCCCCCACAGATATTGTTTTGGATAAAGGCATCTTAACAAAGTACCTTCCTCCACATGTGTCCTGTGACTTGTGCCAAACCTCTGAGGTGTATACATTTCACTTTCTTGAAGCAACTCACCAATATTCCCACTCAGGAGTGCATAAGTTATAGTTCTAATTTGAACGGAGCAGTGGATTTCTGCAGCTCCTCCAGAGCTACACTAATCCTACTTTAAGTGTTTCCACAATTTTCTCTCTGAATTGTGTTCCTTGTGTCTGTTTCTTCACTATGAAACCTCTAACAAACCTCTGAGATCTTCTCAAAGCATCTGTGTTGATACTGAGATTAAATTACACACTTTTGGACTCTACCTACAAGGTAACTGGTTACACTTGATTATCCTTAAAAGCATTATTGTTATGATGTTGGAGTAAATGAGTAAAAGGGGAAACTAAGTTACATTAAACACCTTTTGGATTTTTATTGCAAAAAAAAAGAACCTAGATTGATGATTTTTATCCGTGCATTTTGCATCTCTTCACTTCAATAATTTCTTCAACAGCTACAGACCTTTGTATGGCATTTTAAGTCTGTGACAATTTATCATGTTAACATGCTGTAATAAACATGGCCAATGCAAAAGTCAGTGTTCTTTCTCTCAGCTGTTCAAGAAGGAGGTCACACACAACAGGACAGATTGACACAGATTGACAACAAGACAGGTAAACACAGACGCAGACAACACAAACAACGGTCTGACACAGTCGACCAAGGTAGAGGGGGAAAAGTAAGTTAAACTGACTATGTTCAGAGGATGGAGCAGTGTGTGTGCACATGGCTCTGTTTAGGGCCTACAGGCTTGTTTAGCTGACCTCAGTGAAAGCAAACCTCATGACAGAAGGTCTGGCATTGTCTGTGTGCCTGGGCTGCACTGGAGCCAGACGGTCTGCCGGCCGCCAGCTTTGCTTGCTTATAACGGCTGAGAACATCCGATCCCCTTGGGGAGGACAGAAGGGAGGAGAGGCAGGGGCTGGAGGGGGGTGATCTGCTGCACCACTCACCACTTTCCTCTCTGTCTTTATCTCTACTCTTTAGGCAAAGAACAAGCATCAGCCAGGTCATCGGCTAGAGTGTTTATTTTGTATGGCGAGAGAGAGAGGAGACAAAAACAACCAGAGGGTAAAGTTTAGATACCAGGACTCAAGATATACATGGAAAATGTTCACAAGATCTGGTCTCGGAAATACTTTCCAAAACAAGTAATCACAGAGGACCACCATGTGAAAGGATTTCATTGATAAGTGTGCCGTCTTGCCTCCTATCCTATCTATCACACACAACACTGAAGGCTGAGGCTTCGTGCTCTGACAGAAACAAATAGTCTCTAATCATCTCCAGACGTCCAGCTTCAACCATGACAGAGCGCTTCCACTCCTCCTGAGCCGAGTATCCTCAGCGCCCGTAGCGCAAACCTTTTTAAGAACTCCCCACACTGCTTTCCTTGAAAGCCTATGAACAGAATAAGCAACATTTTCCCCATCAGATACCAGCGTTTCTCCTTGTCCTTGTTTTCCAGAAAGCGAGAAACACAGAAATGAGTGGGAACGTCGAGAAACCTTACTTCTGCCGCTTCAACTTTTTGTGTTTTCAAGTCTGTGTGGGAACAGGCAGTGATATCGATGACTGCATGGAAAAAGGGAAAAACAAGGCAGGAAGAGGACACAGTCTTCCCAGAGCACAGATTTGTGAGGTATAATGTGGAAAAAAGAAAAGTGAACACTCTGTTCAGGAAGATAATTGAAACTGAGAGGCCTGGTTGCAGTGTATAGGTGACACAAGCAGGTTTTAGACGGGAGCCATTTCTCATAATAAACACAAGATGAGCGAGGACTGATGAAGAAAGAAGCTGTGAAAAAGTTGCTTGATTGATTTTCTTGAAACATTTTAATGCCTGCAGAATTATCCTCCATAAATAGTGGACACAGTGAACATTTTGGTTGGCCTGGCCATATTAGTTTGGAAAGGTATGGAATTTGAATTGAAAATTGTGATGGAACCCTTTTTATAGCCAAATTACCCTTCGGATAACAGCATAGCAGCATTTTAAAGAGAGTGTTATGTATTTTCCAGACTCCACACAATTTTGTTTTCCAGACACAACTAAGAAAAAAAGTTATCTTAAGTTGTTATGAAAATACTGTATATATCAAAAACAACTTGCAATAAAACCTAGGGCTCAAAAATTTGGTTAATAAATTAAGAATTAAAAACAATGAGCATGCTAGAGGAGAACATTTAAAAAGTCCACTTGAAAAATTGTTGAGGTAAATGAGGAAGAGTTACCTTTGGAAGACAGTACTTCTAAAAAGTCTGAATCCTCACAAAAATAAAAAATTAATCTAATTCACTCTGGATTTTAGTCTACTGCTTTCACTAAATACACTAATGAGGTGTATTTTTATGCTGCACTCCATTACCATCGTCCTAGTGAAGTTCACCAATATGGCGATGTTCAAGTATTCTTACAAATCTTACAAATGTTATTTTATGCTGTACTTTCAACATGCAAACACCACTTTTAATTTATTCAGTTTAAAGTTGCAAAGCCTACATGTAACATTGATTTGAGACGCACTCTTACATGAGTGTCTCGTTGTTTTCACCACAGCTTACAGCTGTTGATATGAGGAGTTGCCATACTGGAGCTAAGGATCAGTGTTGAAATATTCCCAGATTATGAGTGGAAAGTTCAACTTTGGGTTGGTGTTCTAGTTGATTTTATTAAATTCAAAAGTTAGAATTTGCAAGTTACGACTACAAATGTAAAGCAACACAGTTCAACAGAAAGTGACTGATTAAAACCATACAAATACATGCAATCTGCATTTCTTTGGTGACAACTTAATTTATCTGTCTAATGTGAGAACATTTTTATAGATAATTCAAACGTTCATCACAAGTCTTTGTTTTTCTTTTCTACAGCCTTCTGTGAAATCATGTCTTGAATGACACTACATCAATTCAGTTTTAATTATTTACTTTTTACAAGGACACAGTAAACTCCACACAGAGGCCTGTAATTCTCTAGAGAAATAATAAACAAGGTAAATTTTTTTTAACTCTATATGATAAATGATTGTTTTCTTCTCTATTTAAGTCAGAATTTATTCCTTTTTTCCAAATAAGAATATCATTCTGATTCCACTTGGCAAACTTCAACCCAAGGCATGAAAATAGCAAGATTACTTTTCAACAAATACAACATATTATATTTTTGCTTTCTATTTGCATAGTGTGTTTTTATATGACATGGGTTTTAACTGCTGGCAGGTTTGGACTAAATGCAACTCTTTGATGCTCCCTCTACTAAAATATAATACTGAAGAAAGTATGGAACAAAATATGCAATGATAATAATACTGGACTCCAAGAGCAAGAATTGTAATCTTCTAACCACAAAAGAAGACTCAATTTTACAAGGAAGAAAAAGCTCTTATTATTGGAATCAGCTGATTGATTTTTTATTTTTATTTTATCTGATGAGTAAAATAAAAAAATAGGCTTCAAATTGTACATTTTTGGATATGTATTTTTCTATCATATCTGTATGTGTACAGTTGTATGTTTTTTTCTTTTACTTTCATTAGTATCCCAAAACTGAATAGAGACCATCCATCTGTCGTCCAAATCCCTGAGTGTGTGTCCGGTAGCTGCTCAGAACAAGGCCCAAACATCACTGCACATCTGGGGCATGAGCTTGCCAACCGCCATGAGCCCTCCCCTCTTCTCTCCCCCATGTGTACATTACAGCTCACTGTAAACGTAAATCTTCATACCAGCACATTGAAAATGGCTTGCATGTTAATTCTTCATCTCATAGGGGGGGGAAGTGGTTTTGCAGCGCTGACGAAAGTAGCTTTTAAAATGCATAAATACAATAGAGACTAGTTAAACCATGGGATCTCTCTAAGGTTGGACTTTGCTGTTGCTTCTACAGCCATGGGAAAAAAAAAGCACCATGAGAACTCAAATCAACTTGAAGATCTTTGTGGACTGCCATGTCAAAGTCGTGATCAGAGCCAGAAGAATGAAAGCGCTGTAGTAAAGCACAAGTGCTAAAGGCATGTTTATTTCATCAAAGTGGCAACACATTCTTTGGAAGATGTCATGTTAGTTCCAAACGTTCATGAGGTTAAAAGATGTCTTCATTACCCTTAATTCACAAGGCCAGCCTAAATGCTTGCTGAAAAGCTTATAGCACAAGTAAGAAAATATTGATAGTCATATTTGCTCTATCCTTGTGTGCAGATTCTAAAAACATTTTTTTTCCGATCACTGTGAGTCACACATCTCAGCATGTGGTAACAGCAACACTTTTTGGTGTAGCAGCTGTTAATCAAGAAAAAAACACCTGCCTTTTCTATTTACTTTGACTACAACATTGTGTCAATAGCAGTCTTTTATTAAAAAATAAACAGATAAGATGCATTTTAATGTGAAAGAAATATCTCGGAGTAACTGTGTCAATAGGAGAAAACTGAAGTCGGATGAAACAGAATTATGTCAAACAGTTTGAAAATAAAATGTAGTATAGGATGCAGGACAGCAAGAGGAAGCAAGACTAACAGTAGAAAATAGACTGAATGCTCTAATTTATCATTTTGAGAATTCAGGCTCTGTTTGTCATAGAGCATGTTTGAAACTTTTGAAAATCTCAAAGTTAAATGTCTATGTTTTTTAGAAATGCTCCCAGTGATCACTAATTAATGACAAACAAGCTCATTTTTGTAACATGATACAGGCAGTAATCATTTTCTTTGTTTTAAAATTGTAAAATGTTTTTAGTAACTGATCATTTGCACACATGGGGTGATGTCATCAGTGCTCCTAGTATTAATAATGAATGACCATTTATGGCAGGAAGGTTTAGAAAAAAGGTTTGGAATGCTGCTCTTTAATCTTCTTATTTTGCATAACAGCTAAAATCTGTTTTGATGGCATTTGGATCAATCTGTGTAGTAAATCATTCTTATTTTATGTGAAGCACATTTTTCTTAGACACATTTCTATTGTCTCTAAAAATAAAAACAGACTCATGCTGTAACCAGCTGCATTTTAAATAGTGACTATATGAGCTTTAATATGTAGCAACACATTATGTGGTACAAACTGACTGGATTCTAAATATTAAATAAATATCCATTTTTACAACTTACTATTGTTCTCACATGTCTGCCAGTGTCTTTTAGGTTTTCACTGGAAACATCTGATGAGCTGTTCATTTCAGCATCCAGTCATCTTCCAGTCTTGTTTAAGCCTGAGTCATTTTTTTTCCCTTTTTTCTTTTTTTTTTTTTAACCAAAACCATCTTAATAAGCTCTGTGCCCTTTCAGAGAGACTGTGGAGACTGAGAAAAAAGGCCAATCAGAGCACACAACACATGCGGCCCCACTTCAGGGCAGCTGACACAGATCTCCATGAGGCATTCTGATGTCCTGTGCGATAATTTTTACCAGTAAACAAAGATGAAATCATGTGCACTTTTATCAGTATGCAGGCATGCTGTTCTGGGCAGATCACATCGTGAGAAAAAGATCTGGAATTCACCAGCACAGAGCGGCAGATTGAAAAACTTATTGACTTGTACAAATGTGTCTTCTTGTTGATCCAGACTTACAGAAAAATAACATCTACTGAATGCTTGAGAGCATTAAAACAGAAAACCTACACAAGGGTTGAGAGAAAGAATGATTGATTGTTTGTTGGTTTAAGATTGTTTTGAAAGTATTTTTTTGCCTGTGTTTTGTACCAAATTCCAGTCAGAAACCTTGCAAAGACTCTCAGGGGAGGGTCATACGTGGCAGGTTTTACCAATAGGTAATGTTGGAATGTTTTGCAGAACGTCACCCTGTGGAAATAGGCAATGAGTCAGCAAATTTGATCTTTCCTGAGCTCAACAGCTATATGCTATTTGGCTGTGACTGAGAAACTGAAAAAAAATATCATGGCTCCTAAAACCAAAAGGAAATAATTCAAAAGGAAATAACTCTGGGGGAGAAAATGTTCAACTTTTACAAACAAAAAATGTTACATTTAGAATTAGAATGTAACATTCTTCACATTATGGGATTTTTCCCACATTTGCAGAAATAAAAGGTACAGCAAAGTCAATATTTGTGTCATAAAACAACCATTATCGCATATTAACGTGATAGATTATAATTCAATGACTAATATTTAAAACCCTGCCAAATTACCTCTTACATTTGGTTATAAATAAATGATAAAGAAATCGCATCAGATTCATGGAGATGAATCAGTCCTGTGGAAATAAGTATGTTTGCTCACACATACAGACACAAAGACATATAAGTACAGCATTCTGTGTAAATTGCACAACACTTTGTCTGCAGGCAACGTGTGAACCATTTCAGAGTTTTCTTGATTTTTGTTGCATTTCTGCTTTTTGACAAAGGTTACGACAGTCGTTCCCATCTCTCCCACAGACAGACACAGAGTCCCTATTATATGTAATCATAATAAATATAACGAGAATCTAAAAAAATGAAAAGTCTATTTCATATCTACAGTATGTCTGCTCCTTAATAAGCTGCAATTAAGTTCTTCAGTTTCATACGCACTGCTAGACACCTAAATAATCCCTTTTGTGCTCTGCAGAAGAGCCGGTTCAGCCCCAGCCCTTTTCACCTCTCTTAATCTTCCTTTCTAACTGAATAAGGGTTGACAAGTTCTTGTCGTTCCTGGCTGGTTGGAGGGAGCCCCAACAAAAGAGCCCTTGTTTGAGACTTACCCCTGTCAGACTGCGGACTTTGATATTAAAAACTCTGCTAAAGGAGGGAGTTGGGGATGGGGGGGAGTTGGTGTTGGGGAAAGTCAGAGTAGGGAGGGAAAGATGAAAAGGATGAAAACAAACTCCCACTGTCTCCATAGTCCCTTGTCTGTAGGTGTAACCTCATAATGGACCCACAAATATTTGTCCAGCAAAAACAAAATAAAACAGCTCTTTGATTTCTCGTGTTGTATAGTAAGTCTGATCAGCCTCCAGCAGCGTGTCCCGCTGTAACCACCTCCTGGCTTTTGTGTTCCTGCTCAGCGATCGCACCGACACTTACACAGAGTCCCTCTGTAGATCCGAACGAGGCGCTCTGACTGGACCTGAGCCATTGCCAGAGAGAAGAAATCCCCTGATACTGTACCTCACCCACTGAGGCCCTGCCAGCCAAATACTAGCGAATACCTCTTTGTACCCAAAACGTGCACATGCCAGCAAAAATAAACCAACACGGGAGACCAAATTTACCTTGCCCTCAGTTTAAACACGCAGCAGAGGGTGGAAGCTTGGCACTGAAGCCTGGGAGCTGAAATCTTAAAATCTTTGACATTTAAAAGATAATTATTAGCTATTTAACAAGAAGCAATTAATCCATGCATGCTTAACTCTTTTAGAACTACGTTAATTTTGTAGGTCTTATGTTACCAAGCTATATTAAAAAAAAGAAAATGATTGCATCCTTTTCTCACACATAGGCCAAACAGAATCCTGTTCCTGTGAATCGAAGCCCATTCAGAAATGACAGGCAGCGACACAGATGAATGTGCACACTTTGAAAGCATAAGCGACATGCTGCAGCATGTCGGCCATTCAGAAAGAATGCATAAGCAAGTGTAATGAGGATTTTCTTTTTTCCCTTTGCTTGCACGGCGCCTGCTATTATCACAATTCTTAGCTGCCCTCAGGGCAGTTATTACAGCATTTATATTAATTCCCATAGATTGCTTCATTTTGTCCGTGCACGCAAAAGAAGAAAAAGGAAAAAAAAAAATCTTCAGCAATTACAGAGCTTCTCATGGAGAGAGAAGATGGCTCGGTGAATTGATTTGACTGTTGTTTCATGCTACGCATCCTCCTCCTCACAACAATCCCTGCTTGTTGGAAGCATAAAGTCCCTCTGTACCGAGGCTGACCCAGCTCTTGTTGCTAGGGGCTCATTCCTATTAGCAGTTGCTCCCCATGTTAATGGCTGTAAGAACATCATTAGGCCTGGAGGCTCTGACTGGCTGCCGCCATTCGAACCTGCAGCCACAGGCGAAGGGATGGGCATTCCCATAAATCTGCGGAGGAGTCTCTGAGAACCATAACATCATGCAACAAGAGCAGTGCAGATAACAACATAATTGCACCTGGCTGGAGAGCTGACGCTGAATAAGGAAAACTTATAAAACTACAGCTGGATGCGAGGAAGTTTAGAAAATATGGAAGATGTGTTAGATTAGACATACATTTTACATCATAGGCATTTACCAAGGGGCACATTTACAGAACACTAATGGAACATACATTAATACATTAGTCCCCTAAATTCTCTAGTTAGGCCCAAAACATGCTCTTTTAAATGGCATCGAAATTTTATGAATTTTATTTTATTGCTCTTATGTCTGAGAAGTAACAATTTTTTTAACAGGAATAACTCCAGTTTTAGGAAAATTTACAAAGAGAAAATATTCGCAATTTTTTTCCCCCACTCACTCTCCCATAAAAACACTTTTTGATCTGTCATTATGAATATCTACATTTTTATTTCATTTCCATATAATAAATATTAATTATTTCTACAACAGGGGACTCACAAAAACAACTGAAGTATAAATTATCAAATTGTAAGGCTAAACATATTTTGTTTATGATTTTTTTAAGACAAAAAATATTTCAGTTTAAGCCACCCTCTGCTAGTCAGATCAATGATCATTTGCATAGTGATTGTTTCCTCTCTTGTGTTTACAAATACATCATATATATATCTATATCTGTATATATATAGATATATATATAATGACTGGTAAGATGTACCTAAAACAAAGCAAACAAACAAACAACATTGAGAAAGTGACTGTGACATCCTTGGTACAACATATAATTTGGCTTATTTTACTTATTTAATCTTCTTTGAAAGGATTCTTTTGACAGCTTTGGGTGGAGTTAGAGAAGGGTAAATCGTTATTCTGTCCACCTTCTTTTCCACTCCCAACTTCCTTGCGTACTAGCCTTTTCTCTCTTTGCTGTACCACGGCAACTGTGGAGCGTGAATCCTGGGAGTGAGACGATCTGCCCAACAGAAGCTGTTTCTCATGCAAGGACGAAACTAGATCCTTCTGAACTTGAGTCAAAAACCAGATGGAAAAAACTAAAATTCCTACATGGATAAACTGTTTTTATGTTAGTGGCTGGTCCTACATGTGACCTGTAGGAAGAAAGATGCAGTTCTGTCTGAACCCTGCAGAACAGTGAAATGAACCAAACCGGTATTTGACTGGTAACAGAACAAGCAGTGTATTACTGGGTACAAACGCAGCAGGCAGACATGCTTCAGTTCCGTCACTGTGTCTTTCCCCACTTAATTTATGCGTCACGCTGTTTTTGCAGATAAGTGAAATAACTCAGCCCTTTCTTTATCAAGTAATATATTTTTCTCCTGCAAACCAAAAGTGGCTATTGAGTGACACAATTTCATACCGAGCCGGTTTCAAACAGATTTCCATGGTTTGTTTTTTTTTCTGAGTTTTTTGATTTGGTAAATTATTCACACTTTCATTCAAACAGAATTTTATTTTCACATTTCTTTCTTTACAAGGAACAATCAGATATTAAGATAATTGGGAGGATAAGAAGCCCATATATTCTCTGCATAAACAGAAAAATGTGCTACCTCACCCAGGGCTGCAAAAAGAAAATTACATTCTGCTTTTGCAGCCCTGGGTTGGGAGTTTTTCCAGCTTGATCTTAATTTCACCTGAACAGAACTTTTTTCTTATGTGGTATGTGACAGGTATAACATGGAAATCCCAAAGCTGAAAGGGCCTATAAGGAACTTCCCAACATTTCTGCACTTGAGTTCCTGTAAAGTAAAAAATGTGCCTGTCAGAAAGTACTTTGCTTTTGTCCTTGCAATTGCAAGTAAAATAACCAATTTTCTTTGTTCTTGAGAGTTCTTCAGAGTATGGATCTGACCTTAGTGTCCTATCCAAGAATGTTAAGTATTAATACACCACCAACGTTTCTACATATTGGTTGACTGAGACCCAGCTGCTATAATTTAAAAAATAAAGGCTGTTTTAGAAACTTAGAAACAACTTAAAACGTCATTACAAGTCCATAATATTTCCAATGAACATAATATTGAATAAGTGTTTTTTTCTATGAAAGAAATATAAATAACATACTATAAAGCAACTTCCCAGATGTCTAAACATTTCCACCAAACTGACACCGCTTTTTCCGCACGCCTTCTTTCTCTTCCTGGTCTGCTCTCCCCCATCTTTCCACATCTCCCCTGTTCTCTTACAGCAAGGTGCTGACAGAGGTTTGCGTTCACAATCTTTCTGCTAAGGCTTTAACAGGAGCCAGATGAAAGACAGCAACAGATTAAGATGTTAAACAGCCTCATATGGGATGGCACATGACGAGCAAAGCAGTCTGGGCTGGAGAGCGGCTGAAATGGGATACAAACATAGGCCTAGGAATTTCAGACGGAGTCCATGTTGCCAAGCCCTCGAGGAATTAAACATGGTATTAGCACTGGCTGCTCTCGGTTGGTTGGGAAGCCCCCCAAGGCATGTTTAAGTTCTCAAGAGACATCGCAAAGCACCATCATGCAGCTGAGGAAATTTTCCAAAAATGCAGCAACACTTACTAACCAATTTCTGCCTCATTTACTGCAAATGGATTGATCTGGCCTGACAGAAATTTGAACCAACTGAACCCATCTACATTTCTATGCAAACGTATCTCATCATCCACAACCTTCAATATATTTCATAGGAATTTTATGTAATTTACTAATAGCAAGTCACACAAGATTGTGATGTGGAATAAAATAAATATATACTTAAGAAAGTTTTAAAAGATAAAAGTGTAGAAAAGGGACCAATTACATTCAGAAATCTCCTGTGGACCTCAGAAGTTTGTTTGAGAACATTAGTGAACAAACAGCCTCAGGACCACCATGGAACGGAAGCTTAATTCATGTACATCCCACAGGGAAGTTCAATCCATCATTTTAAAATTGAAAGACTACGACAAAAATGCAAACCTGTCAAGACACGGTCCACCTAGAAAAGGAGAGCATTAATCAAAGAAGCAGACTCAACCTGATCTACAGTTCAGGTTGGAGAATTTATCACCAGGACAACTTTATTTACGTCACAAATTTAGTCTTTATTGAAGACGGGCAAAAAGAAAGCTATTGTTGAAAGAAGCACGAAAAGTCTTCATTAAAGTTTGCCGCAAGCCTTTTAGGACAGTGGTTCTCAGCCTCTTTTAAGGAGCCACCTCATCCTTGCACCATTAAAAGAATCCTGCTCCAGCTCTCACCCACCAGCCCACATACACACACACATATACTTAGGTACATTTATTCTTGTGCATATATATGGAAAGCACAGGGAAAGGAACTCTTTAAAAAGTAACCATTTCTTCAAAAACAGCTGCTTTGTTCCATCATACTTTGGTAGAATTAAACCCTGAAACTGTGTCCCAACATACATATCATTTAATTAGGGTAAACAAGCAAATGCTTCCTGCCTATATTTGCTTCAAAGAATGCATCACTTAAATTCAGTTCACTTTTTCCCCACGGCATGTTTACACACCCTGTACAAGAACCATAAAATAAAGACTATTGTTAACTTAATGGAAGCAGTTGTGTGCAGTTGGACTTGCAATTGTCTCCTCGAAAAAATTGACTTACCAATCACAAAAATGAGGCAAATTTGTTTTGCAGAGCTTCCAAAAGTTGCAGCCGAGTCTGCTTACAGTTAATAGCCACATCTTCTGGGTTCCTCCGTGTTTCAGAACCATCAAATTTGCTCATATGAGGTTGGAAGGGTCTCTGCTTTCTTTTTTTTCTCCCAAGCTCACTGCGACTGGTGAGACTAATGATATCCTCCTTGGCAAGATTATTGACTCCATTGCTACATATGTTTTGATGAATACACACAGTCTCTGTGTGTATTCTGAATGATGTTCAGGTCATGTTCACATATTAGTTTGAAAGCACACACATAAACGAAAACACACACATGCACACCGCCCCATGCACGCACACACATTCCTGGCCCCTTGCTGGCACTCATACACTCAGCAGGCATGTCAGTGTGGAGACAGGCAGCGGTGTGTGCCCCAGGAATGCGAAACCTGACCTGTAGGCTGGAATTCGAGCCTCTTCACTCATCTTTACTCTTCTCAGAGATATACACTCTCAGAGTTGGCCTCACACTGGCCAGCAGACTTCAGCAGCTACAGCGAGCTGAGATGTACACCAGCTTAATGAAAATCACGGTAGACAGAGTGTGGCTGGCTTTCATGACATGTGCCATCGCTACACATAGGGTATTTGAACTGCACATAGAACATGTCATGTGATGTGCTTGTGATTACGAGGTGCTTTGAAAAGAGCCAACCAAGGTTCTTTCGTTGAACTTGAAAAGAAATTTGGCTCCTCTGCAAGCAAAGAAACACAAAACAGGATCGTTAACATGAACATCTTAGCTCCCGAAGGGAGGAAGAAGAAAACCCATGGAAAAGAAAGTTAGCCTGGCCCTATAGCCATTTTCTGCCAGCTCCCGCCACCCAATCAGCCCCAGTCTGCGCAACCACCGTCCCTGCAAGCCAAACCTCAAGCTGGAAGCTTGGAAGGTAAAGCAGTGTGACTGCATTTCCTGAGTCCACCCCATTTAAACTCACAATATGGAACATATTAGGAGGCTCTGCAGAAAAAAGGGGGTGCAATGGTTTTAGATTTTCTCTATTTTTTAGCCATTCAGGAGGCAAAACAAAAAAAATTCAGTTATTCCTCTAACTAGATAAACTAAGTTTGATGAAGGAGTGTTGTGGAAACCTTGGAAAGATTCATGAGAATGAGATGCCTTAGTCTGTAAAATTACACAGACTGGGAGACACAGCATTAACACATCATACTATGCAAAAAGAAAAAAACAAACCCACAGGCAGGCAAAACCATAACAATGCAGACAATAAACTACACTGGGTTATTGAGCCACTGCTATGCTGTTGAAGTAAGCCCAATAAACCTTACATTTGAGATTTTCTCAAGTACAATTACACAAAGCACAGGGAAAAATTGTGAAACTCTAACGTACATTAGCAGCCAACAGGTTATACTGTAAACATGTTTAGTTTACACACAACAACTGGTAACTAAGTAAACATGCTAAATCATGTTTTAAGCTATTTAATAAATCCGCCATCCTGAAAACCCCAGAGCTCTTTTACTTTGAGTAGGAGGCGGCAACAACTGGGCCTGAGGGTGTATGTTACTGTGTGTGTGTGCTCACACTGTGGCATTCTTTTAACCTCTATGGAAACTCACTAAAATAAATCCATTTCGTACGTCAGAGAGGCCCCTGTACACCCTGTAATTACAGAGGGGAGGGTGGGATCTGTAGTGGAGCATCAGGACGGGCGGCTTTAGGCTTCTGAAAAACCACCCAAATGCTTACTCAGTGGCCTAGTCCAGGTTAGAGCCCTGGAGCACAGAGGCAGAGTAAAGGTTTTTCATACAGCGAGCAAAGGCAAAATACAACTCTGGCAGCCACACATGACATAAGACTGGGAACAAAGTACCAAAAATGACATTTGATGGCTGGCAAAAAGACAACACACACCTGGGAGCATGTTCGACACCAAAGCACTGACTCACCTCTCACACCCGGTATCATCCGCTGGCTTAAATTCAGCACATCAGAGGTGGAAAAGTGCCTAAAAGAATAAGCCTCTGTATCCCCAACTTGCACTCCACATTAGCCCATAATCCCCCTCTGAGAGCGTGGATCCCCTCCATGCTTGCGTGTGCTAGCATGCCCTGTAAGCGGTGAGCATGGCAGCTGCAAGGAGCCATAATTAACACCCTGAACTGAGGTGAGAGGACTTCCGCGGTTTGCCGTTGTTCATGAGAGACAGAAGAGCAGGAAGCGTTCCAGGCATCTCTGTGTAATCTCTCTTCTGCTACACAGTTGCTATTACCGCACAGTGCTTGTACAGTAGAACAAATCTACATGACTAAGTAGACCTACTAATTATAGTTAGGTTTGCTAAAGCAAATAAGTTCAGTGATGTCACTGCAATGTCCTTTGCTGCAAATTGTGAATCTGGTCATTGAGAGGATAAAGGAAGTTAACAGACAAAAATCTAGAGCCAGAAGAATGTACCGAGGCTTTGGCAGGACACTTAGACATAATAACAGGGTTTCAAAATGTTGTGCCTTAAAAACAGTTGGCCGTTCAAGTGTAAGTGGCTACAACATAGCTCTCTCCATGTCAATGCTTTATAGTTGTTATAAGGCTGGACCATCTGAAGGTGTACTTCCAGGAACCAGGATAATTTTCTGGAGTAGCTTTTCCTCCCACCTTTGACTGCATAAACCACCAGACCCAAATAAGACTATCAGGTATAAATCTACACTTTAAACCAGTTCTATTCTCAGGTGTAGCCACTCATAAAGCAAATCCTTTTTATAAAAGTGAAGGAATCTGTTCTGTTTGTGCAATCAATAGTGTGTGTTAATGGCAAGGATATGGAGCATTGACTACCACTCTTGGCAAGACTGGAATGCAGCAGGGTTGACCGTCAAGCCACAGTCCTTTCACAAAACACACAGATAAGGTTTTGTGAAACAGATTTCTTGTCTTGAAATCTGTTATGAAAGGTTCTGCTTAAGTGAAATTCTTAATGTTCTTTTTGACTCAGTCCTTTCTTCATACCGTCAGACTGTAGTACTGGCACAGAAGGCCCCGGTCTGTCTATAAATTGTCCACTCTATCCTAACATGAACTCATGAACAAAGCATCACAATACTTCAACTCCAACATTTGAGGCTGAGATTGGCATAAACATTACCTCAAGCTACGAGGAGCTAAATCTTATCTGGGCTCATAACTGCAAAAGTACACATTGAAAGTTATGGCTTCATGGTGCCAATAGAACCACATCATCTGCAAAAAGAAAAAGATAGACACCCTTTGGCTAGGATTTATTTTTCTGTGCTGCCAGAAACAGTTAATGTGAAAAATAAAAAAGTAACATCCATAGCAGCACAATCTCTGATTACTCATGTAAATTTGTTATGTGTCAAGAGGGGATGGACCGAGTTGCTTTTGGTTGCACCGATGTTACTATGCTATCAGATGCCAAAGTACTGCTACATGCTAGAACAGGGATCTGACTAACGACCTACATACAGTCTAAATGAACAGGTATTTTTTGTGAACACTGAAGCAAAATGGCGCTGTGTTTTCCTCATAGAAGCTCATTCTTTTCCAGAAAACAGTAATCAATACCATTCCTGAGCTCATGAAGTGCACAGAATTGCTTACATGGCTCTTCCCTTTCTCTCCATTTTGCCCAGAGTTACAGTCTGCCTGCCACAACTATTTCAGCGCAGGAACCAAACAGGGAAGGCGCCTTACAAGAGATGCAGCCAGGCTGGAAGTTGTGTTGTCAATTGGCCTCTCCCCAGCCCTGTCTAATTGGACCACCTCTTACAGTGGCTTGTTAGATCGGCTCACTATGTCTTAACTCCTCACCACCCAGTATAATGGCGGGTCAGTTCCTCTCCAGCCGTGATGTGGGCCCTTTTTCCCATAACGGAGACACAAAGGAGCAGGATAATGGCCCCCGGTTGTAAGGAAGAGAGTGTAGGCAGAGACAGAGGCGGAGTCCTGGCTCCAGACAGGCAGCAGGCCCAAAGGAGCCTGTTGGAGCCTTTATGAAGGAGACGCAGGACAGAGACATGGTTTGAGCAGCACACAAAATCAAAGGCAACTGTTTTCAACAAAAAGTTTGACACGCTGTCATATAAAAGAGACTCTGTTCAAAAGAAACTTCAAGAATATTCCTCTATCTGTGAAAACACACAGATTCAAACACACTCTTGCAACTGCCTCTCATTAGAATCGAGTGTCACTGAATGCCTCTATTGCTGAATGCTGGCAGAGAGTTCTGCACCCCTCCTCTCATCACCATCACCGCCAACCTGACAACCCAACACCAGCAATTATGAAGGAAGTCAGCTAAACCACATCCAGTTTGGCTCCGGTTTTTAAGATTCCAGCAGGCTTGTAAAACTTCCTGGTTTCTCTGCAGACATTCCAGTACCGCTGTGATGGTTTGAGAGGTGCCATATTCCTTTCTAGGTAAGAACAAGGTCCTTTGTGAGAAATGACTGATCATCAAAGACTTGCTGAAGAATTAAGGGAACCTTTCAGAAGCATGGCCTAACTACTAAGACTGAGTCATTCCATTATTTCCTACATTGTCCTCGAATGCTCCGGCTCTTCCCAGTTGTCATTACTCAGGCTCCTCAGGACCTCAAGGACATCTGGATCAGTAGAGCTAGCTCATCCTTAAAATGTAATTATAGACTTAATGCTGTAAATGTTACTGAAAAGGAGATGTCATCATCCCAAGCATCCTTTCTTTAACTCTTCGATGGCTGCAGTAAACAAAAACATCACATAACTTTTCACAGTGCAAATTTTCTGTTTGTTTGGACAAGACGGAAAGTTCCCATGACCATTGAGGTTCTTACACATTTGACGTTGACTCAACTTTCACAGTTACGTACCATTTAAAGTGTCTAGACGGGATAATAGTCTTATTTGTGAAAACTCCTATAACAATACATATTAGGAAACAACAGGATTTAAGAGGAAAGCAAAGTTTCACCTCAAAGCACATTATAAATGTGTTATTAAATTAACTCTTTATAAACCATTAATGAAAGACTGTTAAGCAGCTGTAAGAGCCTTTTTCAAATAATGGCAGTGACACACAATATAACACACAAAACAATAAAACTGCAGGGAATTATGTCACTTAAAATATGACTACCCCTACTTAATTAATAAAATTAACTATGTAGTTGATTGAGCTACGTAAATCAACAAGATAGCTTTAAGAGACATTTGGATTAAGAATCGCTGATTAGCAAAAAACTATACAACAAAAAACAATGAATACATAGATCAGAATACCACTTTAAGCATGATGGCTGTCAACAACGGGTTATAAACAACCATTTTCACATGTGATCACATGTGACTTTCACATGTGGTTCACACCACTTTTTACATGTGTGAATGATGTGATTATGTGACCCACATGTGGGAAATGGGAATCACATGTGAAAAACATGTGATTTCTTTCATGGATTATGTGAACCACATGTGGAAAATGGGAATCAGATGTGATCACATGTGAATTTCATGGGATTTTTTTGTAAGGGAATTGATGCACATGTTACTACACTATGTTTGTGGTTAATTAAGCTGTTTACACATTGTAAACCATTAATAAGAGATATAAAGTGGATAGGATAGACTTTTCAGATTGTACTGCATTTTCACTATTTGGCAAGCTTATGCAAATGTAAAGAATTATCATACTGAAAATGAGACTGCACTTTTAAATGTCTAATAAATTATTATAAATTAAGTTAATTAAGATTTAATACTTTCTAAAACATTAATAGACAGTTAAAAGATCGTAATATGAGACTTCAAACACTGAAGAAGGATCACTGTTTAACAAAACAAAAGTCCTGTTCAACACTCAATCTAAAAGTCAAACTAAAAGTCTCAGCCAATAGTTTCTAAAAGTTTTGACTGATTAAAAGATGGTTATTAAATGTTTATGAGTGATTTACGAGTGTTTGTAAAGTGGCACCTGGAGAAGTAGTGAATGTGCTGTAACAAGCTAATAATGCAGACCAAGCAGAATCAATATGCGAATACTTTATTATCAATGTGTGAATGGTGTTAGCTTTTTGTCTGGATATTAATAGTATATGAAAACTATACACCAAATCCAGGCTCATCCTAATTTTGCTGTATAAATTCTCAAGTTATATAACATATATATATATATATATATATATATATATATATATATATATATATATAAACTTGCCAAAGTGCATTTTCTGTTTTTCCTCTTGTCCATATACACATTGCACCATACATAAATAATGACATTGTAAAAATGACTTTGTATTTACATGTATAATATATATTTCATATAATATATAAAACTTTATATTAAATCTAGGTAGATGATATTTGGGATAGTTTGTAGGGCCCGTTTGTGTTATCTATGGTTGTTGAGAAGGATCTCCAGCCAGCAAGGGCAGGAAGTGATGAACTGTCTTGAGTAACAGGGGCCCCAGCCCTTAGCAAAGCTGATGCGCACACTGTTGGGGTCATAGGGTCCATCCAGGAAGTCCGAGTCTTGGGAGTGCCTCAGGAGGCACGAGCGCTCATAGTCAAACACTTTGATGGAGTATCCTGGCATCACTTTTCGCACAACCAGAGTCCTGCTGTTGGGCATGTCCAACGTCGGCGAGTTGACAAATATGGGGTGCTCGCTTCGATTGTATGCCCAAACGCCATCGGGCTCTTTGCTGAGGAGGATACCGTAGCCGATTTTACCCCGTGTGCGTAGAACGGTGCTGCTGCGGTGATCCAGGTTGAGCTGGCCCAAGCAAAAGCCTGTTCCCTGAGGTAGGTCATAGAAGATACTGACGGAGTGCTCGTATACTGTGTAGAGGCGGCCCACGCGCGTGCGGTGCTCCCAGTATGCCACGTTACACCAGTGGCTTTGCTTTGGGGCATCTGGCGACATGCTGGCATCTGGAAGCGACAGAGAAACAGTCATTAAACAAAACATAAATAAAAGTAAACAGAGCTATTAAAAAGGAATGGCTGAGAACTAAAGGATTAGCTATCTCTTTTTTATTGTTCACAGCAGATGGACACACTATTAAAATGACTGAAGGAGGCACCCTATTGAAACATAACCCTGGCATAAATATCATATCACACTCACACACAGTACTATACATACCCTGAGGGTGTAGTGAGGTCAGTTCAGTTAAGAATATGCACTTCCTCACTCAGTCTCAAGAGGGCACTGTAATAATTAATCACTGACCACCTAGCAGAGCTGCTCAATGCTCTCTGCTCATGCAATTTTAAAGCAGATCATATTTACTTGAATGAAACAGGGTTTTAGCACTCATACAATCCAGCAACGTTAAAACTTTTTGAAAAGTTTATTTCAAGGCAATGCTTACTTCATAATGTATTTCATTGTTCCAGTGGAACAAAGTTGGCATCTTGCTTCTAAACATCTCAGCCCAGTAAATCAGCTTCTTAATTCAGTTTCATGGCTGCAGTCAGTGAATTCTTTTCAGTGACAGCCCTCAGCACTCCACAGTGAGTTACTGCTCCCAAGGTAGACTTCGATCTTTACCATAGACACACACACACGCTGATGACTGCTCCCAGAGACCGTTTCAGTCCACTCTGCTCGTTGCTGTTCAACATTTATATAGCTCATAAAATCTGTGGTATGAGCGGAGGGAGAGAGGCCAGTGGACAAGGAAGAACTAGGAAAGAAACTCAGAGAGAATTCCATGATCTCACATCCGTTCCTTCTCCCTCCTCTGCTAAAAAGTGAAGGAACCCCCTTTTCTCCTCTTCAGTCGTCTTCCTCACATTCCACAGGAGTGTGTGTGTGAGTGAGGTGGGAGGGTGATGGGAGTAGGCCAGGCAGGGGGTCCCCCTCCCCCTTAACCAGGCTCTTCCCCCTACTGCGGGCCCAGGGACGGCATTCAGCTCCCTGACAACTTAGCACAAGCCTGTGACCCGCTGACCCCCCAGCCTTCATGCTATCAGCTCCCATTAACTCACACACAGAGTGATGCCATTATTTTGCTTCAGAGAGTCTATTGGCACAGAGGATTTAAAGCCTGGGCTTGTGGCCCCATTCCTTTCAGCCCTTCTGCTCTCAGGGCTTAATGACCGCCCACCCCATTAACAAACGCCTTTAAGGTGGAGCATTGTGGATCCACACAGCACCAGAATGCCTCGCTCACCTCCTGCCCAAGTAAAGCTTTCTGCTGAGTGACCCACACTAGTAAAGTTTATTCAAAGATTAGCAAAAATGTTGACCAGACTTGCAGAGACAAAAACGCCTGCTGGTTTGAGGCGCTCTATTGTGGAGAGGTAAGGGGGAGAAAAATAGTGACGGAGTGAGCGTGGAGTGCAGCGGGTGGAGTGAGGTGGTAGGGGGAAGCTGTAGACAGGCTCTCTGTGTGTTTGCGCACACACTGATGGCTGAAATGACCCCCTCTCTTCAGGGGCCCCAACATGCATGTGCCATTAGTGAATTCCACACTCCAGCTCCTCCACTCTGGAGCTCGGCTTTAACTGCGGCCTGGCCCGGCCAAACAAAGAACTCAACCCGACTCATTTATGGCCCTCTATTGTCTCAAATCAAACGGAGCCCACACATCAAGGTAGCACAGACAAAGAGAAAGCTGTAAATGGCTAATGTCTCAGAGAGTTTTGACAATTGTATCTAGTTTTCAGTCAGAAAGCAAGAGAGGAACAGGAAGTAGAATGAGAAGGGGAGATTGGAAATGTACTTTGTGTTAGCACTCCATCAGCGAAGACTTTTCTTCTTTAAAATGGTTTCACATCAATCATGCAATGTACCTTTTATATATGTTAGCTTTTTTTAATTTTGTGGATCTTAATCAAAACTTTATGTTTTCACTCTTTTCCAACTGTAAGAACTTTGTATTTCATCATATTGAATCTAGCAGATTTTACAAGCGGACATCTTCCCCTGCGTTCTTAAATTTCAATGTTTGGACACTGCAGATTTTCAACTGTATGTCACAAACAAATTTAAGTGGGTATGAAGCCCTGATTAGTAGCGGTGGACCATAAAGTGACTCAGACACAGATCCAAGAGAAGCCGGGAGCAAAACTCAAAGTTCAGACACGAGGCGGCGAAGTCAGGGCGTGTCCTCCTCCCCCTCCCTGACCACAACATGGACACCCAACTCTCTCAGACTCCACGTCTTGCTTTTTAAGAGGGTCTGCTCTGGGCGGAGCGATGACGGCTGGGAGCAATTACTGGCGCTCTGCATCCATTTAACCCTGCCACCTTTTAACAGCTCAGTTTACCCATTAGAATTGTAGCGCATGTTATTATTGTTATTTTATTCTCAAAAGCCTCTCCTCTTAGTGTCAGTCTCAGGGTTGTTGGGCTCCACCGTGGTGTAGACATTGCATTTTCTACTTTGTACAGCCAGAGGCAATGAACTAAACAATTTGAGTTGGAGTCAATGAAGACTAACGCCTTCTCGGTCTTAGTTGGCAAAATATATAGGAAAAAAATGTGTTTAGTTCATAAGATTTTCTACAATTAGTAAAAATATTCCGGTTTAAGCAGGTAGCAGTGCTGTACCTATACTATTGGACCATTATCTGTTTTAAGAAGCTGAAATACCCTGAGAAAATTTGAAGAACAATTGTTGAAGCTCACTTAAAATAATTACTAAAAATCTGGCAAATTATAAAGGCCTTTTGAAGAGTTAACAGCCATTTCACAGTATTGTATAGGGCTGCATGATATCACAAAATAATGCAATGACAGTTTTGTTGGTAAATATTGTAATGATATCGGTCTCTCTGTTCTCAGTTTCCACCACTGTGACTTTTTAAGGTGAGAAATCATCCAACTGGCTAAATATCTAATTGACATTCAAAATGTGCCACAGTTAAAACGCATCAAACAACACTTTTTGATATTATTACTACATACACTGACATTGCAATGAAGTTACAATGTATACTGTATATAATTAGGTAAGTCATTTACACAGCCTGCTTATGTCAAATGGAAATAAATGGAGCTTCTTCGACGGCGTAAGACGAAATAAAAAAAAATCCTGGCTGCTTTGCACTCAATGATGAGTTTGGATAATTACTGCTAAGTACACAAAAATGAGCGCTTGAGAGTTGCAATGGCAATTCTTGATGATCATCCAGTAATGCTTTTAAAGAAAGCATGAAAAGCAAGAGGGGATGGGTGAGTACAGAGGGAGAATCAGAGAAGAGCTGCCCCAGGGTAAACACAGATCGGCAGCCATGGAGTGAGATGAATGGGAGGCCGAGTGTCAGGGACAAGCAGACAAACAACAGCTTCCCCTCCATGCTAACATTTCCTCATCAGGGTCTGGGCCCCCCCATACCCTCTGTAAGATTCCATCTCTCCATACAATGAGTGGGTATAAGAAAAGCATCGATTCCTCAGAAACTTTTAATAGGAGTGAAACGGGGGAAAAGAGAAACATAAAATGGATGCAAGGCTCGTTACATTGAGGGGAGGAGTTCATCAGTGTCTAATGTTGTGCCAGGGATTAGATCCTCCTTCAGCTAAAAGTCTGTCCAGCAAACTGATTAGAGGCTCAGAGTGTGAATAGGAGGTCAAGAAACCAACAACTATGACTGTAACCAGTCAGTTTCGCCTGGCCAACAATCGGTTGGTCAAAAAACTGCAGAAATAAAATCCTTTTTCCAATCCTTTTCCAATCAATCAAAGCACCACACCTTATTGTTAACTAGCTGCCCTACAAACAACACTCTTTACGACTGCAACAGTTATTAAGAGAGAAAGATCCAAAAGTTCTTTTCATAAAAAACTGGAAGGGGAAGCAGAGAACAATTAAGGTGATGTGTTTTCATGTGCTCTCAAATTCAGCTGGATTTGGACATACTGATTGCCTTTTTGAAATTTCAGAGACAATGATCTTTATTCTCAGTCAATCAGTCAATAAATCAACACATTTATTCACTCGAGTTAACAAGTTTTATCATTAATTCACAAACACGTTCTCTTACAACACTTAGCATCAGTGATGTTACTTAGTAACGCATTACTGACGTCAGACCGCATTTTTCAGTAACAAGTAATCTAACGCGTTGCTATTTCAAATCCAATAGTCAAACTACAGTTACTTATCAAATTCACTTTGCATTACTGTGCATTACTATTTTCTTTTGTAATTTAAGTTTATTTCCTCTACACGTCTTGGGGAGTGATCGCCGTTTCTATGCGACAGTGTCAGCAGCAGGATGATCCGTCCCGCTGTATCTTTGTTACTGCCAAGTTAATATATTACCTGTGAATTACCTCAAGCTTTGCTTTGCACTCCAGAAAACTGCCAACATCGAGACTAATATGAACAGCGCAATAAACATAAAAACAGCCACAAATGAAGTATCCGTAAAGTTGTGCAACTAAACGGCATTATAATAATTAATATTAAGATAAGTGTCACAAATGTGTGCAGAAGGATATTTGAATTGTGGAGCCAAGAGGAGCGCTGTGAAAAGACTGGTTTAAACAAGAACAAGTCTTGTTTAAACTTGCGCCTTTCTCAATAATTACAAAATGAATTTCCATGTCAAATGCACTAAATTAACAATATAAGTTGCAAATAATACATCAATTCTTATTAACTCAGAAATGTATGAGTCTGTGTTTTTCCTCTAGGTAATATATGTGTGTTTCAGTAAAGCTAAACCTGCTGTCAAAGCTGAACTTTTATAAACTATGTCAAAATCCAAGTGATGATCTATAAATTACTGTGGATGGATAACTGATATATTAACAATGATGGCTGCTTACAGCATAGAGGCGATTGTCAGTGATGTTCTTTTACCGCATAGTCTAGTTTTAAAAGAGAAATGAGAACAGCAGGTCAATCTTTACCAAACCTATGGAGGAGAAATCAGTCTCAATATTCTGATCTTTCTATTTCTATGACAAAATAAGTGTGCCTGTGTGTAATTTTTTTCCTCAATCTATAAACAACAATGTAATGTAAAAGCAAGTAACCCCAAAGCTCTTGCACCAGTGTATGGACTGGCATTAATTTAGTAACGATGGTGAGCACAGGCTTTACTCAGCAGGCCACATTTAGGCTGGTGTCTAGGCTATCGCTGCCATCAAAGTCGGCTTTATCAGACAGACATGCTAACTGAAGTTGCTGTTACATGTCTATGGCTCTTTCTCCCTGAGGTTCTGGTCTTTCTCTGCCAACAGAGAGAAAGAAGAGCAAAAGATACAGCAACAGAGATATGTGCTGGGAGAAAATAATGTGGGAGCCCAAGAAACAGAATCCAGTCACCAAACCTTCCTGGTCACAATGGGAATACTTTACATTGTCATCCACTTCCTCTGTTTCTGTTTTGAGGATGACCCCATGAGAGAGGAAAAGTGCTGTGCCCCAGATAGCAGATAACTAACAGAATCCATAAATTAAATCAATAAACAACAGAGGGTGTAAAAAGCACAGGAAGCCAGGGAAGGTAATATAGCGGAGTCGCTGAGGTTGAGAGGGAACTCTCCTGTATACACAAGTCAAGTTATCCCAGAGACGTTTCCAGGGCATGTAAAAGTTCTGTGAAAACTGCAGGGGGCTGTTTGTGAATATGTCAAATCTACAGGCAGCCTTACAAGTCGGTGGAGTCTGAGAGAGCATCGAAAGCAAACTAGTCAGGGAACATCCTGCTGGGTGGCTGCGCTCTTTCACCTCCTCATGCAACCTTTCTTTCTGTGTGTTTTTGTGTGTAAGTGTGAACGTGTTTGTTTGCTGGTGTGTGAAGGAGGTTTGAGCCAAGTGGGCTGGAGGATTTGCGTAGGGGAGACCCAGCACATTCCTGAACCCCTCCCTCGCTGCACCTCCTCACTTCCTACTCGGGTTAAGGCCTCGTGGGCAGCAAGGAGGGTTTGTTTCTCATTTTTTACAACTTTTTTTGATCAAGTTTTAAATGTGTTGGCCTCATAGCCTCATATCATTAAACAACAACTGACTGAAACTCAAAGACAAAGCATTCTTTCCTCTAATAAGGTGAGATTTCTAAACAACTGGTGATGAGAAAATTAGATCTCTTAGGCTCTAGTAAAGGGTAACAACTGGCAGTGGCTGCAGACAATCAGAGGCAGTTATAATATTCAATAACCTATTGTAAAAATATCACAATTGGCCTTAGGTAAGTTGCATATGTCATGGGACATAGAAATGGCAACTCTTTAATTTTCAGAATTTAATGTTTTACAAAGTTAACATATTTCCAAACACAAAAAGTATCAAACCACATGATGAATCTAACATTTAAAAATGTCAATATAAATGTATTTATTAGGTTTTAATTCTGTTATTTGGTAAACTATTCAAAATCTAACAGCTAGCTTTGTCTAAGTGTTTTTTTAACAAAGAAAAGAAAGTACACATTTCATACGACAGAAAATCAACAATTCACGTTGTTGACAAAATTCTGAATGCATCTCATTTATCACATGATCTGCAGATGTACAGTGACTGGGTTCTACTTGCTAGAACCATCATGGCGAATTATTGAACAGTAGCTACTTGAAGCCAATCATGATGCTAAGAGTTATTAATACTTTTTTTTTACAGCGACTGAGGAGCTTTGCACAGGGAGATGTTTGCCAAGACTTTGGCTGATGTTATCATGCTTCTTGCTTGAATATGACTTGTTGATAATTTGGTTTCTTTTCTTAGTGGTTCCAGCTCACCATGTGTGGAAAGATCTTTGCTCTGCTGCTTTGTTATGTTACACCATTGACTTTAAACGTTGTTCTTATTAATGTGTTTTTTATAGTAGAATGCTGCACTAATATCAGATCTCTTCAATGCAGTAATTTATTGAGCTTCAGCTAAATGTTTCGTGAATATAAGGTGTGAACTGGGTTTAGAGTCATGATCTAAATCAGGATTTTGATCAATGCTGTTATATAGGCCTGAAAAGTTTGGATCTAAATGGAGCGAAAATGGAAATTTATAATATTAGAATGACTAATTTAAGGAGAAAGGTAAGTATTTTGTTACCACTAAGCTGGGAGGTGAAGGTGGCTATGATGGACAGAGCTACTGTTCAAACAATGGCTTTCTATTGATTGGCCCAGTGGATCAGAGTCTGTGAGAAGAATGTGTTCTGTCAGGATAATGTGGCACCAGAGTTTCTGTTTCAATCACAACACTTGCTCGACTGAAACCCACACTACTTCACCGCGGGCATCCAAACACTAGCTCCCCAAACAAAGACAACTGTTTCCCCCAAGTCAGAGCGCTCACAACAAGAGAGACATTCATTAAAAATGCAGGAGCGAACATTTCCAATTATTCATAAAGTCCTTCCCTGTCAACATCTGAAAAAAAAAATACAGAGCTTACAGGGAATGGCAGGATTTCATTATGAAATTATGAAATAAATTATGTGTTGGCAGGCACAGACAAGAGTGGGGGAGAGCTTTCGCCAGAACTCTAATCTAAGCCGTACCCTGAAACGCGACAGCCTGACTGCACAGTCAGGCCAGCAAGACTTTAGAAATGTACACAAACAAAAGCTAAGCAAGGCACACATGGCAGAAGTAGATATAGTTTTCCCAGAGGAATCCAATCATTGTGAGCTAAAGAATATGCATGCTTTCATTCTGTAATGACAACCACTTGTGAAAACATAATTCCAGAACAGAGTTTGTTTTGTCATTTTGTTCATTTAAAAAGTATTTCTAACAAGGTTTGAAGGGAACTGTACCTCAAAAAAAGAACAGAATATGTCTTACACACTTTTCCAAATTTCAGGACAAGATACGAGATTCTGATAGTATGATAACTTCAAGAAAATACAATATTTCTCTGTATCAGCAAAATTAACATGTAACCATTACTATTATTTAAAACAGAAAATAAATTTTGCTGATAAAATGTTATAGCATAAGAGAATGATAACACCAACTAATCTATAGCTATTAACTTTTAGTAGGTGCTATTTTGTTATATCTGCCAACATTCACCGCAAAAATGTCATCTTTAACTTTATCTTATTATTTAGGTTAAATTTCTGAACAGTATTGCAAGACCTCACATTTGGTGATTGCCAACTCTAACTTTGGGAACCCCAGTTTCAGAAAAATAAGTTCACTCAAGCATTTTATCTGAAACCACATTAACATTAACAGTATGACATAAAATTGTTCCAGTTTATCATGGGTATAATTTTATAATTTAAAACCGTAAAAAAAATTACGCCTAATTTTTAAATTAACATCTACAAAACGTTGCCATACTTTCACACAATGCTGGGTTCCTTCAGTCACCCACTATCATTATCGTCCAGCTGCAAGAGCCTTGTCCAGAGATGTAGGATGACACCGGATTCAACAGTTAATCCACACACAGCATTCAGCAGGCTCCAAGAATGCCCTGGCTATGCTGAGTTTTAAAAATACTGACAGCCATATAGGCTTAGGCACAACTGTCAATGCTCCTCTGGGGAGGAAGGGAAAAAAATCTTGAATCTATTTTTGCCTGCAATCAAGTCACATGTCTAAATCATAGCCAACCAAGGTTAGTGTCTGGATTTATAATTGTGGGTGAAATGGTCAGAAAATAAAAACTGCATCCACTACTGGAACCACCTTCACATAGCAAGGCTAACACATTTACACAGTCCTGCTCAAATGGAGTATTGTTCCCTCGCTCGCTTTGAGGGGAGGCACACGAAAATGCTAAACTAACAGTTGGACATTCCATACATATTTAATGGCACTGCACGCTCTTTATTTGTTGCTGTAACCCTGTGCCCTGAGTTGAATGAATGGCCCTTTTGGTGGAGGCAGGCGGGTGCTGCTCTGTGGTGTGAGGGGAGTGAAGATGGCAGCAGGAGCCCTCCCAAAGCACAAAATTAGTTGACTTTTTTTATTTGCGGTGGCAGAATCGTAGCACACTTTTTTCTTTGTATAGTCGGTTCTAAAATCTCTACACAATCCTAACTGAGCTCAGAAAATTAGCAGTTTCCAGTCTTATGCGATGATTTCTCTCTCGGTTAGCCTGTGAGATGTTAGCTAAACACACACTAGCGCTGGCACCACAAAGCTCCCCAAGCAGAAACAGATAAATACTGTTTCTTTAAAGCCCAGAAATGTAGTTCTGCTGACATGCAAGTGGAGTCAAAGCTCGATCTGAGGACTGCTTTAGATTAGCCTAGCTTTCACTCTGCATGGAGAGGTCACGTTACCTCACCACATTGAGAACCTGTGTTGGCAGTTCTGACTGCGAGTCACCTCTCAAAACAAATTAGTGCTCAAAATATATAAACAGAGTGACAACTAAACTCACTTCCCCCAGGTCTGAGTCAGATAAAGATGATAAAAATGTTTATTTTAAAGTTAAATTTCTACACCATGACAGGATACACGTGAAGAAAACACACAATCAATAAGTATGAAATTTCTATTTATTGTCCTACACCCCTATCGTAGACTTGTCTTTTATAAGTTATCTTTTATAACTTATCGAAGTCTGCACAGCTGAACATTTTTTCAAGTACTATTTTAATGATCCATGACAACAATAGTTAAAAACCATATTTTACTAGAGCAGTGGGTCAGAGCAACTCTATGGAGGATCCTTACTGTTCCAGCACAAGCCAGAAACAAACAGGCCCGATATCTGACACAATGCAGTATAACAATGCTGAGAAAGGGAAAATGAAAAATGGCCTTATCACTTTTATCAATGGCTCTTTTTTCTGTGTGTACACGTTACGTAAGGGGAAACGGAAGATAGCCTCGCAGGACAGGAACGGATACTTGAGACGAGGACTGTGGGTACAAGCCCTGCACTGCCACAGAGCGAACACAGCTCAAGACCCTTCAGGATGTATAGTTATAACCCTCCACCCACAGTTTAAAACAGACACCGCAAACTGGACATGACAAACGGGTGGAGAGAACCCTTTTATGTCCCCTGAGATCCTGGCCTTCTCTTTAACATTCCTCACTCTCCCCCCACTGTCAAAGAGGCAATTCACCGCCTTGCACTGCTACAAAACCCAGGCAGCTTTTTAAAACAGGATGTTTGTCTGAGGCCTCCTTCCCCTCAAATAAACAATCCGCAAAACCTGATTTCGGGAGGCCGAGTGGAAGCACTCGAGTCACATTATTTCCACATCCCGTATCCTGCAGCATTCTGACTCCTGAGGGAGTGTGGGCGGCCAGGCGCTGGGAAGGCTCGGGGCTGCGGTAGAAACCTGAGGCCATGTGCCAGGTTTGAGGGGGAAGACGGGTTCGTGCTATATCACTCAGGGGTCTGTAGTCCAAGGAAGGGGTTCAGGGAGGAGATTTTTCAGACTCATTCTATTATAAATCAAATAACACAGACGCATCTCAGCAGCTTTCACAGTCTGATCTGCAAGAATGGGCCAAGTCTAAGCTGCATTAATCAAGAGAAGCATCACAGGGCTTGACTGGATTGCCTAATTATTCGCCATATTTCCACCCATCTCTGACACAGACAGAGGAGATGATTTGATGGGGAGTGATAGTCTCTTCCTGACACAGACAAGCAAGTGTGATTAGTATTGATTGCATAGCTTAATTTGTTTAGCTCTGGCGTGAAAATGTATGAATGTGGATTCGTATGAAGACACAGAGGAAGATAAATAGACTTGCAGACTTATAAACAAAAGCACTGCAAACGCCTATTCACAGTCTCACTGTGTGACGCACACTACAAATTTTCAGTGCAATTTGCTCCATAACTCAGATGAGGTCTGTCTGATTTAGCCAAAAACTGCATTGTTCTGCAAGGAAGAATTAGTCAATACCTGAGTGGACTCGACAGAGGGGCTTTCTGCAGAAAGAACGCTCAGAGTCAGTGAAACTTTTGCAACTAGAATAATGTTGATATACGATTCTTGTGATAGATTCTGCTCCTCCTGCTTATGCTCTTGCCTACGGTAATCCCGACAGTTTATTATCCTCATCGAGAAACTTTAAATCTTTCTGCTTCTCTGCTATAACTTTCAGTAGATCAAAGGAAAGGGAAGGCAGAAGGTAGACTATGTTCTTTGGTGAGTGTACATTGCAAAGTTGATGGAATAGGCTTGCAGCTGTCTGTATACACTTCATCAGTGTATACAGACAGTACTGTGCAAAAAGTCGTTAGTCATTCCTCATTTCTGGCTATTTTGTGTTGAGGCGTTTTCAGGAGAGCGTTTCAACCACCAGTTGGACTCTGATTGGGCAGGCGGGATTAAATCCAAATGCTAAACGTGGCATTATAGTCGTGACACCTGACAGACAGATCAGGGATAAAGTTGTGGTCAGGTTGGGTTATAAAATAATATCCTGAGGTTTAAGCATCCGGCAAAGAACTGAAAAATCCATCATCCAATAAGGCAAAGAGTACAACAAAAATTCACAGCGTAGGAGCATCTGCCGATAGGACTACTATGCACTCTATCCGCCCTCAAACATTCAGCTAGAACTACAAGTGTGGATAACACCAAAGCACAGTCATGTTAGAATGACCCAGTCCATTTCAACACAAAAATAAATAAAGACCAATGAAAGCTGAAGTTCAAAAATGTTATTCATATATATGTATATAAATTAAAGCTATGAGTCTTTTTCCTTTCACTTCACATCTATTTTGTGTCGATGTATTGGATAAAATGCCAATAAAATAAACCGAAGGTTATGCATTTGATGTGATGCAAAAGGCAGAGAAGGCTGAAGTATATCAACACCTTTTCAAGAGATAGAAACATTGCACCTAGGCTTCCTATTTTCACCAGAACAGCTGGTGAGCAGTAGTGACAAACCTAAAAAGCTCCCGATGTCAGAGACAATGCGACAGGACAAAACGTCAGTGTGTAAACCTCCCCTCGGACAGTCATACAGGAAGCAATGAGACGTGCTTCAAAAGGTTTAATTTTGATGCCAACAAAACGAAGCCCCAGCTTTGTGCAGGCAGGGCAGGAGAGCAGGACCAGGAAAACCACATTCCCTCACACACCGGGGTAAATTAAAGCCCAGGGTACAGAGCTGAGAACATGATCCACTAATCAGACAGCCTGATCGTACTAATATAGAAATACATACATTTTTGGGAACTGGAAATAGTCAAAATGCCTACAAAACGTGGAGGAAGAAATATTGTAAAAATACTCATGGAGAACCATGTGATTAATAACTACAACATTTCACAACAAGGCAGTGAGTTGAGAGAATTGCTATTCAAATTCCACTGGATATACTCTGAAAAGTGGTAGAGCAACCTTATCTAGAACACCAACCAGTTCCGATCCATTTCTTTGCCATTGTGTGATGTAGAAGAATGCTCACTGGATATTTCTGTAGCCCTGGGCTGCAAACAGAAGTTGATTATCTGACTCCACTCCACCTAGCTAATGCCCCCAAGACTGGGTTTTCAAGAGATTTCCTTGTTTCTGCATGACAGTTAGAGTGTGGATTCCAAACAACACTGGTTACACACAGACACATGCTGTAGTTGGCTTTCGTGTTCAACACAGAATACTGTAAAAAAATAAAAAACAGTGCCTTCACCAAGTCATTCATTTCACCTAATCCCTTTTAATGTTTTGTCACAACCACAACTCATTCAGTTTTCTGGGATGGCCTACCTAAAAAGCCTAATATGTAGGGAAACTAATACTACATATAACCCTGAACAATTCATGCCCACAATGAAATGTGGTGGTGGCAGAATCATGCTGTTTTTGTATTCTCCTCAAAGTCCAGACCTAAATTATCTTCAAAATTTATGGAAAGATTTGAAAAATAACTATTTCACACAAGGTGACTGAACTTGAACTATTTTTAAGGATCACTGGGCAAACATTCCAGTCTAGAGCTGTGCAAAGCTGGTTGAGTTGTACAGCAAAGTAACTACAGCCGTAATTGCAGGAATAGCTGGAATTGACTCAGAAACCTAAATACAAATGAACAAAACAGTCTCAAGGTTTTAACTTGTAAAATAAAAGTTTATTTTTCTCTTTCATTTACTAATTCAGCTTTATTTCATGTAAAAACATAATTCATTAAAGGGATATTGTTTGGCAAAATGGAAAAGATTTAAGGAGTATTAATATTTTTGCAAGAGAAATGGTCTGTGCCCGACATGGACAAATTTTGATCCCATGACTTTGAGTAAACGCAATAGACGCCTTTTTGAAAAACGGCTTTACATCTAATTCAAATGCAAATATTCTAAACAAAAGAATATCACGTGCAACATCAAAGTGGTGATTGACTTTCTTCAGCCCATACAGGCTGATGCAGTGTGATCTAAACTGGCCTGTGCAAACAGCAATATAGCTGAAAGAAACCAAAGCCCTGCATGTCTTGATCCTCCCTCACCAGAGCCTCTGAGGAATTGTGGTGCGCGCTCTGACAAGCCCCTCATTTGTTGACTCAGGGAGTGTCGCCGGGCCATGCTGAGGTGGTGACAGCCTGTGCGTGCTGCGAAGGAGGAGGGCGTTTTGCTGACTTAATACATCTCTGCAAGGTAACCATGTCAACGTCTCAGTGTCCGGGCCCCTGAGCCACAGCAGACCCTTTAACAGGAAACACTGGTTCTCGCTGGCTCCAAAGGCTCTTACTGAGCGTTCGTTTGATCCTGTGGATGCTGGATGTGACCCTTTCATGAATGGGCGAATGAAAGGCATGCTTACTGTACCAGGAGAAGGGAGTGTTTCATTTCAAATCAGGAGGACAGGAGGATTTCCACCCCTCTCCTTTGGTGTGGTCACATTCACAGAGGGACCTCCATTTCTAGCCCCCTCCCCTCAGCCCACTCAGTCAGTTTATACAGAGCTATGCATGGAAGTGGGTCTGCCCACATGCATATGGAAAACTAAGTGTGTGTTTCAGAGCAATCTTGGATCTTATTACGGTTTGATCCCACTCAAATATTTCTGTAAGAAAAACAGAAGAAGGAAGGCCAGCAGTGGAGCCAGAGCACACGCCCCTTTGAGCCCCTCCACTGCTCACAATGAAACCTTTTTCTTTAAATGGTCCTTAATGTGATAAAGTACAACTTGAAATGTAATTTCTGCAATGCACATAAAGACTTCAGGAAACTTGAACTTTAATAATAATCTATTTTGTGAGCATGAAGGAAGACTAAAATCTAAAGCTCAACTTCTGTGATCAAACTGATCTCACACATGGATTTATTACTGAGCTGAAACGCTGATTTACAAATAAATTAGGATTTTAACTTGCACTTTAATTGTACTTCATCAGTACAATTAAGCAGCAAACTGATCACAAGCAACACAGTCTATCAAACAACACAACTGCCAGAAGACACATGATTTTACAAACATCCCTGCTTGGAAGTGTAATAAAAAAATACAATAAAAATTATCAAATGATAAGAACCAACATTCACTTTAATATACTCTGTCTTACCATTAAAGACTACAAATAAAAAATTTAAACCATACAGTGCATTTAACGAACACTGTGGCAAAAATATGTTTATTTTCTTCATTTTTTTGCCATGTATCGACCACAAGCTTCAGTTTATCTTACTCAGATTGTTGTGCGATAGACCCAGTTTAATTGTGATGGAGGATGACGCATAAAAAGTGTGTTGTGCAACTGCATGCATTGAACTTTACTCTGATACCCCTTAATATGATCCAGGGAAACCAGTTGCCCTTACAATTCACCAGTTCTCTGATTAAGAATCTACCTTTAGTCACAGTATATAATCTAAGAAGTTAGTTAGAGACAATTAGCAGGCAAAATCCTAGAAACACAACAAACAGGTGAGGAGTGATGCTGTTAGTTTAATGTCTTAAAACAATATTCGATCCTTTAAGCATTTGTTTTTAATTAATAACATAAAAAAATAAAAAGAGTATGGCACACTTGCAAACCTATAAAGCCATGTCAATTCCTATAAACTAACAGGCCAAGCAAGGAGAACATTCCTTGGAGAAGCATTCTGAAGAAGTTGCAGAAATTCACAGCTCAGATGGGAGAATCTCAATATTGTACATTAGAAATGTGACCTTTCTGAAACAGAGGCTGGAGGAAAGCTATTGTAGAAAGAAATACATCAGATGTCAGATTTTCAGTTTGCCACGAGTCATGCAGGCGACACAGTTAAAGAAGCTGCTCTGGTCAGAAAAGACAAAATAAAAAAAAATGCATATCATCAACATCCCCATGTGACAACATGGCAGTGACAGTAGCATGCAGTGGGAATGCTTATCCTCAGCAGGGATAGTAAGTAATGTTAAGGTTGATAAGGAGATGAATAGTGCTAAATATACTTCTATTCAAAAGGGAAAACCTGTAAGAGACTGCAAAAAAGTGCGATGAAAAGTAAATATTTACCTATCAGAAGGTAAATAACTGTAAACTTACTACTAGGACTATAAAGTAGTGTTTTTTTACATCACGGCATTATTCATGTGTTCGAATGGCCCAGACAAATTCCAGACCTAAAACTGACTAAGGACTCATGGCAAGACTTGAAAATTGATGTTTATAGAAGTTTTCCATTCATTCAGATGCTTGAACTATTAACTAAAGAACACTAGGAAAGAATTCCATCTGTAGATGTTTAACGTTTCTAAAAACATACTCTGAAGTACTTGCAGCTTTTATTGCAGTGGTGTTCTTAAAAGTATCGAATCATCACAGTTGCACAGAATACTTTTGAATTTATAGAAAAGTTTGTAGCCATGTGTTTTTTTCCCCTCTCCCTTGATTATTATCTCATAAAATTGGAATAAATAAATGTCCTCTCTCCAATGTTCAAAGTTCTCAAAAGATGTCCTCGTTTGAAAAACTACTTCAGTGTTTAGAGATTGGCCATTCTTTGTTGACTTTTAGGTCAAGAAAAGACTCTTTTGGGAGTCCCTATTTGGAGGCCAATGAAAGTTGTAAAGACCTACCTGAAAACTCGCCTGGGGTGATGTTTGGTGAGCTGGCTGCCTCGCTTTCAGTGTACGACAAAGTGGAGTCTGAGAGATCTGCAGGGTAGAAACAAGAAAGAAGTTCTTCAGTACTCTGTAGATATCCTTTCAACATGTGCAAATTTCACACCAACACAGGAGTTTTCTTTGTCCAAAAACACCATATGGTTTCATCATACCATCAACAATTTAGTATATTGATTGGCCAGGATTTTGTGTTAATATTCTTTTAAATCCTGCTTGTAACTTGAACTGTAATGAGGTTTGCAGCTCTTGTAAGTAAGCAGGCTCCAAATTTCCATCAAACAACATTTAAAGTAGCGACCAAAATGATTAATAAAACCTTTTAACTTGAAAGACAGTGCATTTTTTTCCCAAAAAAGGGCAAAAGCAATGAATGAAAGACACTTAGAATAAATTTATCCCTACATATTGGGATGATTTTTTGTAGCTTTTCTCAAAGATTAATAAAAAAACTAGGATAACAAGATAAGTCGAGAATTAGATAAACTCATATTTGACCTACTAAAGAAATGAATTGTAATCTCATATGAACCTGACAACTTTTATCTGATTTCAGCGGTGCAAAAATTCCCTGCTCCTTAATTTTTATTTTCCATTTTGTTTTGACAGTCCCATCAAAGGCTCTCATTGTGATTTGAGTCCAGGTCTGAGGTTTTCTCCAATAAGATGTAACCGGACAGAATCCTGATTCTAATTAATTTTGAAATATTCCTGGAATCATTATCTTTATGGAAAGTACACTGTGTCTTCATCACATCTTTTTTTTTATGATGGCCGTATATGTTTATCAGATCATGCAGCAGCAAAGAACACCACAACAGTGGCCCCGACTTAGGCTGTTTGTGTTCTTTGGTGTATGGTTATTGGTTATCCCCTCTTATGTCAAGGGACATGCTGTTGAATCATTGGTCTAAAAAGTACCAATTTAGGCTCAATGTTCCATAGAAATCCTGATACTATTTCAGTGTTTCATCCTTTCAAACCCACATTTAGTTTAATCTAGTGATCTGGTTTCCCTGATTCCTTTTTCTTCTTCTTCTTCAACCACACAAAAAATCTAATTTGTGTTCCTGCCATTGTCTTTTTGGCAAGAAAATGACAATTGCTCTCCCTGAAACAAATTTTTATTCTCTTAAAAATCCATGAAGATTTAAAAAACGGTACATTATCTGATGCTGTTCGCAAAATTAATGTAATGAATCTAACGATATGAAGACGCCACAATATTTTTTTTTATGGCGATGGCTGTCTTAACACAAACACTAACTAGTTGCTCTTTAAGCTATTATGAGCCCATGGTGAGAAGTTGATTGCTTAAGCATAGCACTCTGTGCCCAAGTTTAAGATTTAGAAGAAGTGGGAAATAAAGACTTCTCGTTAAACTGACTAATAGCACTCAGTTAAATCGGCTTCGAAGAAGCCTTCACTAACTTTTAAACTGTTAGTGTAACAGAATTTTGGATACCTGAAAAAAAATACGTTTTGGCAGAGTGACAAATCAGATAGAGTGTACAATGGCTACTGGAATATTGTGATTGTTAGATAACAACCCTATTGGCATCTGCGTTGCAGCTTACCCACTAAACTAAATAACTCTGTAATGGGGTTGTTCACCTTCACTTCCAGTCGCAGCTGTTGTCTAACTAGTAATGAAACCTCTGACCTTTTAAAAGTCAATTTCAAAATGATATTGCTTTACCTAGTTTGATTAAATCAATACATGATGTTCAATAAATAAAAATACTGAATGAATACTGAACATTCTTAATATTTTTTGATATATGGTTCATACATTCACATGGATGTACATGCTGTTTCCTTTACCCTTTTTTTTTCTCAAAATTTTAAATATTTATAATTAATGTCTGTATGGCATGAGTGCTTGAACAAAAGCTAAATCCCTTGTTTGTGCACACAGTGTTGGCCAATAAAGCTGAGTCTGTTTGTAAATGACGTGAGAAAAATCAAAACAAGGATGAAAACTTCAGGTTTTACAGAAAGCCCTGAAAACTTCAATGGCTGAAAAGTTCATCCGAGTATTTGTTTCTTACCCAGTGGCTTGTGCTCTTCATTCGGGGAAACCCTCGAATATGGTGGTGGAGGTGACTCTGCAACAGAAAACCGTGATGTTAATAACCAAAGAAGTATCTGTTTGATACACACATTTAAAGTAAGACAGACCTTTTTCTGAGAATAAAATAGACCATGTAGTATAACATTGTTTTTGGAAAGATACAAGCTTTGATGAAAATGGTTAAGTGGAATATTTAGAATTAGCTATATGTAAGTAATTACCAAATAATATTAAATTAGTTCTGTTTAGCTTTCAAAGGAGCAAAGAAAAAAAAAAGGCCACAGTTGCAGAATTGAATTCAAGCCACAACAAGGGTTTTCAACGCAAGACAACATATCAAATTCAGCACAGGCTACATCTGCACAGTATAAAAACAAATCTTTTATTTCACAAGCTAGTAAAAATGCTAATAAACTCAACAGAAAACTTTTGTTGCTGTTGTTTAATCATGTATTATTTAATTGATGCAGACCACTGTCTGGCCATAACCTGAAGTTAGCAGTTTATTAAACATGACCAAACTCTGCATTTTAATGCCACTCCGCCCAAAGAGCCCGCTTGGATCCAATAAAAAGCGAAGAAATGGAGAGAAGCTTGCACAAGAGGCAGAGCACAAAGGAAAGAAAACTTTGTGAGCATGCTGTGACCTCGCCTACAGGGAAAATGGGAAGGAGGAAAGCATAATAGCAGCGGGTTCTTTAAGAGTGGCGGCAGTAATTGCCAGGATCTGAACTCAGTCACTCAGATACACAGCTAGTCAGTCTGGCGCCAGCAGTATGCAAACTGTATATTATCACCACTCCTTCACCTAAATAGCATGAGGGGACCTCCTCAGGACAAAAAGGGCTTTTAAAGTGCAACTTGAAACTGATCTCATTCCAAAAGTATAATGCCTGGCAAATTAAAAGGGAAAAACTTTCTGTCCACTTGGAGTTAAATAAGATCTCTACCTACAGGTTATATAAACACTTTAAGAACTAGTGTGTTCCCCCACTGCAATTCAAACTATTTTAGACATGTTTCAGAGTCTCACATATGATTAAACTATTATTCAATCAAAAATGACTCTTCTAACTGAACGGCATTTGGTACCACTCAATTTCTATCTTCCCCCTTTTTACAAACAATGTCAAAAGAAGCGATTAAAGCCTGGATTCAAAGCGGCTCTTCTTGAATAGCGTGAAAGAAATACCAGTTCTATTGGGCCACGCATGAGCGCATGTGAGCTATGTCTACTACGAGCTTCAGTCCCAATATGGGGTACGTGTCTCTCTCACTCTGCTTCCAATTCATCTTGGATGCTTTACTGGGAAGGAAGCTCACATGGCATGATTTCACATCTACATTTCCAGATGAGTGAAATGTCCCCCAAAAATAATGTTTTAATTATAGTTTAATAGCTGACATTTACTTTACCATATCTTGATTACAGTAAACAGCAGATGCGAGAACAAGAGCACAAAAGCTGCATCAGTTTTTCAACTTTTCTTCCATACAAATTGTGATATTGTTGGCTCTGCGACTTTAAAAGTGCTTGTCATAACCAGCTGGCTCTAATAAACGTAGATGTTATGGAAAATCCGCCCCATGTGCCAGCAAGGAGACAGAAATACTGACACTCACGTCTCTACACACGATACCAGGCCTTGTCATCGGGTCACTGGGGTTGAGTGGCCCAGCGTTTAAGGTTTTCCAAATCACACTCTCGCTCCTGCCAAAACTTAATCTGTTTAATATAGGTCAGAGAGGCTCTGCCATGGAGAGCTCACAACACATACACACACACACACACACACACACTAACTGAAAGTGACCTGTTGGACAGCAGGTCCAGATCTGTGGGTGAGGTTAAACAGCAACACACATGCTGTTTCGTGCTTTCAGAAATATATCTTAAAACAGACTCTGACATATTCAGTCTTATACACATGGAATGATTACTGGTAATAAGATACACCGTCTAAAATATTCTATCATACCGAATGAGCGATCAGGGAATGTGTTTTAACAACTATGTGGATCACACAATAATGCAATGCTGCTCCTCCTACACCTGTTGCTATGCACTGTTGGTCAGCAGGCTGAAAGAAGTGCCTATTCATATAAAGGTGGTCCTGTTTCAAAGTACAGTCGGGAATCTATAAACGGTTTATATGTTACTCAGCTAATTACAGGCTCTGAAAGAGAACATAATATCAGTTTGTTATACTTGTGTTATTCTGCAAAGAGAAGTACAGCAATAAGGAATAATATTTTTGTGCAATTTTTCTTTTTTAATCAAAAGCAAACTAGGATCTAAACGTGACTTGCCTGATTTGTAGTTTTCTCTTAGGTTTGTCCTGAAGAGTTCAACTCTGATATTTTTTTTCAAATATCAGAGAGCACAGGAAAGAAATGTGCTCTTTGTAATTTGATGGAGTTTAAGTTCAACAGGAAATAAAGGAATTACACATTAAAGCACATTTTTTTTAATTTTTACACAGCTTAAAGAAATTTATCAAAGTATTTGCTGTTTCTTGATGTGTTTAGAGGCTGAAAATGATAGTTCTAAGTTTTTATGTGTCTAATAGAGAAAAGAAACATTCTGACTTTCCTGCATGCAATCACTGTTTACAGCTAATTAAGGGGAAACTATCCATTTCCACTCACTGAATGTTTTTTTGTTGTTTTATTTTGTGCGTCCCTATTGATATTTTTATAACAATTAAATACTGATACACACTGTTGCAGTGAGTGACCGTCATTTTTTTAAGTTATTCACCAAAAGTGTTTTAATGACAGCACAAAAGAGGAATTAAAATGTTGAATAAAATCCAGAGATGCATTGTTCTCTGATATGGGAAATAATCAAGTATTGGCATCTAAGTCTCTAATAAGTCAGAGAGATTCTACATTTTCTTTTGAGCACAGCCAAATTGTCTCAAATGAGTGTTATAAAACTGCAACTTCTTGTTAAAAGACAGTTTAAAATTGTTCATGTTACAGGGTGGATAATTTTGGTAATTAAATCAATTTAATCAAACAAGAATCTCTGCTTTTTTTTCTCTGTGTATCAAAGTAGGCCAAACCAAATGACTGAAAGAAAAAGTTGATAAAGCTGAGAGGATAATGAAGGCAATAAATTGACTAATCTCTTCATAGTTATGTTGTGACATTTCAGATTCCCTTATGCCTTTTTTCCATTGAATAATATTACACGGGTTGGTGTGATTCAGTATGAGGTTTTGTCTGTTTCCAATATAAAAGTGGCCCATACAACAAACACGTACAACCTCATTCCCGGGCCCTCTTCAGTTGTAGGACCCCAGGACAATGATTACTCCGGAGCTACTGGCATCACACAACACAGTTCATTGCAACAAGCAAGCGTTGCGTTTCCGACGCACTGATATGATGCAACATTAGACGTTTAGGTTTAACTCTACCTACTTATTGTCAACTGGTAGTAATTCTCTCCTGAATACACCTGACCATAAAACAGCATACCTTGTTGTGCTGACACATGCTATGCTGCTCAGTGTTCACCTCAAAGCTAGTTCAGAGTTCAATCAGGTCTCAAGCAGAATTTGATTTGGGGGATCACTTCCTGTAATTGCCTAACATCAAATATTTTCCACCACTGTCAGCGTTTTTGAAAACCTGGTGAAGTTGGGAAGAAGGGTCCAGGTTTAAGAGAAACCATAAAAAAACAGCCAGCAGTTGTTCTTCTAGTGCATAACACATGAGAAATTCTGATAATATTATGTACCTAGTTGTGTAACGATAAATTCAACTAACAAAGGCAAGAAAATGCACAATATTACTGCCGTGAGAACAGGACAAGACTTTAACAAAGTTTTCAAGAAACTAAGAATCACAGATTTTTTTAAGTATTCAGGGTTTTAAATTACAAAACATGTTTGGATTCCATAAGAAAACTGACAAAACCCTTTGGTCGGTGGCTGAGTGTTACTCAGTTGTAGCATTTTTACAGAGTTTCAAGTTTTGTCTGTATCTTTGCCACTATTTCTGTTTTCTTCCAGGTGCCCAAAATTCAAACTTATAAACAATTTGAAGGTAACAAAAGCTTCCTTGATCGCAGACACAGAAGTTATTATTAGATAACTTTGTCAACTCAACTGGCAAAATTAAGGACATTTTCAAACTTAAATTAAAAGTCAATAACATAATGCACTTGCCCTTATACCCAGGGCTCAATGTAATAACTTAAACAGATGAAGTCATACTGAGAGCCTAACTGCATAGGGTGGGACAGGACAGAACACATTGTAACATTTTTATGGGATCTTGCAGCATGGGATCTCATTAGATCCCTACTGATTCTTGACCAACAAATGTCCCATTTTTAGGGGTGCTGGTTTACACACCTTTGTCATTTTGTACCTTGCAGCATTGGTTGATTTGTATTCTTATGTCAACAACACCATGTTTCAGACTTGATGAAGAGTTTGTATTTTTGGATAGTGCTTCAAATATAAAACTGGCTTGGACTGGACAGGAGGGGATGAAAAGTTTATATAAGAAGCTGATTCTCCAGAATGTCATATGATTAGTACAAAACAATATGCAGTACCAATTCATCCAAAAAAGTCAGGTACAAGTGGCTAAAACTGTAGAGGTATTAAGAATGAATGTTCCCAAGCTGTTGTCATATTTCCTAAGAATCAACAGAAATGAAAAAGATCAGAGCCAAAAAATGGTAATAGAATGTAATGCTGAGTTTCTAGAGATTAATGTACAACTCACTTAAATAATGTTACAGCTGGGGATTTTGTGAGAATCAGTCTTCAACTTCAGTGAAAAATAAACTCATTTGCACTGGTGCACATGGGCATGAAATTGTTATTGTTCAGGTAGAAAACGGCATGTTTAACTATGATATCGGGTTCTGACCTGGCAAAGAGGTAACTGACCCACATATCATTTTAGAGTGCACTATGTGAGACTATCTGTTTCTTTACTGCTTCACTTGTTTCGGTTATGCCTTGGGTCGGTTCTGGTTCACCTGGGTGTTTGTTTGTGTTTACTGAGAAGAGGTAACAAGAACCAGTGAAAGAAAAGAGCAGCTTCAGACCAGCAGGTTGGAGGAAAGGTGACCTTACCTGGCCCACAGAGCCGGCTGTAGTGATAGGGGTTGCAGCATACGGTTGGACTGTCCTGGGCCCCAAAGCTCTTGCACTCACAGAGCGGCTTGAGCTGGGCCGTGTGCTGGAGGTCAGCCCATCGGTACACTTTGCACACAAGCAGCTGCGGGGATGCCACATGTCCACCCAGGATTAACTCTGTCCTGGAAATCATAACACAGTCGCTGGGCATCCCTCCCCTGGACTCCACCGCCTCCAGCAAGGTATCAAGCGCCTTTTCCTTTAGTCGTTTCAGCAAGGAGTACGTTGCCGTCTTCAGCTCCTGCTCCAACACAGTGCGTGGCATCGTCTCCTGCGTCTCGGGAGAGCTGCCGCCGTCTCCCGGTCCGAGGCTCCTCAGCATGAAGTGGCACGACCCCGGATCCCTGGTGCACTGAGCCGCCTCGGTGTGGTCCCGCTCTTTAAACAAGCAGCACGTCACCGTCCTGCACTCGCTGTCCTGCACGGAGCGGGGGCTCCCTGGCTCCGGGACGCACACCGCGCCTGCATCTTGGTCAGACGTGACCCCCACGCCGCCGAAACCTCCGCCGTCTCCGTCGCCGCTCTCCACGGCGCACACGCTCCCTATGTCCCCGAAAAACGACCCGCTGAGGGTCATCGGTCTGAACTCCGTTTTGGGAATTTTCTCTGGGTTGTTGCCAAAAAGATCGTCTCTACAGCCCTCACTATTTCTGCCATTTCCATCCTCCCCTTCTCTATCTGGGATCAAACGGCTTCTCCAGAGTCGCCGCACAAGACCTGAGCGTTTCGTCCTGAACATACGACAACTTGAATATTTAGAAGGGGAGGCTTTATTCTTGAACGGATATACTATTCCTGTCTTTGCAAAACATCAATGACACTGAAATGCCGTGCAGTCGCATGCACAGCCAACTGGAGAGCATAGGTGGCAAAGCCGCAACATTAGACTGACGGCTATTTTGTTGCATCTAGAGTAAGAAAACCACGCAACAAATGCACTGCTGCATTCCGTGTAAAATGCATGCATTCAGCTGATTTCACAGTAAATAACCCAAAAACTGCGGCAGATCGCTGCGGAATGGACTGTTTATGTGTTTGATAGGAACGAATAAAACATCATAGCTCGATCAGCAACATAATCCAAGCCTGTACCCTTCAACCAGAGACGGTATAAAGTCACAGCCCGAAACACTTTTAACAGCCTCGGATCGACTTTCTACACCCGTACAGAGTGTGAGGCAGCCCACTTCGGTGCGATTAAAATCCCAGGAACCATGCACCAGAAGTCCACAATCCTTGAGATGTTTCTCGTTAAATCCCAACAAAACAAAATGATAATAGTTAGAAAGAAAACATCCACGAGAGTTCAAACCATACGCGAAGAGACTCGATCCGCGGCTGAACAGCTCTCCTGCATCTCTGCTCAGATCTAAACCAAACTGCAGCCTGGATCCTTTTCTTTCTCCGTTTCTCGCTCTTTTTCTTTTTCTCCCCCCGTCTTCCTCACTCAAACACACACACGCACACGGGGCCCCCGAGGAGAGCGGTGGAGCCATTGGCTGACTACCATCATGTGCTAGTCTAGACACTTTGGCGGCTATGAGCTGCACTGATTGTTGCGCAAACAAGGTTTCAAGTTTCTTAACTCTTAAAGGCGAAACACTCACCTCTCGTTTTTTAAGTTAAAGTTACTGAAACTCATTCACAGTTCTGCCGCATTCAATTTTTCATCTGTCATGAAATGAGGAGGAAAAAGAGAAAGTTAAGGAACTTTTATATATCATTCACTGGATTTTCTTCCCTGTATTTTGGGGTGAATATACACAGTGGCGGAAGCCTGTTTCCGCCACTGTGTTAAATAAAAAATCTCATTATAAGGAGGTAGTATCTCATAATTTTGAGATAATTTATTTTTATTTTTTTAAGAGTGGCAGAAACGTGCTTCCATAGAATAGCAAGAATTAATTGCTATTTATTTATTTATTTATTTATTTAGTTAGTTAGTTAGTTAGTTAGTTAGTTAGTTAGTTAGTTAGTTAGTTAGTTAGTTAGTTAGTTAGTGTATTTGGCAAATACCACATGCATGTTGAATGAAAGACTATTTAACAAGATTATTTATTTAATTTTATCAATCAATTCATTCAGCATTTAGACTCATTTCAAAAGACTTTGCAGCAAACTGTTTGAGTGGCATTATTGTGCACTTTATTACCAAACGTATTCTCTCACCTGTCTTCACACATATAAATAACACACAATGACACACAATGTCAACCTTAATTTTATATTTGTCCATCCTTTGCGGTTTTATTAGCTACTGCCCCTCTACAGCTTTTTCTACAAAGTTTGTGACTGTGTCTATGAACATTTTTGATCAGTCTTCCCAATTTGTGAGGTTAGACACTGATGTTGGATGACGCCTGACCTACAGTCTCTGCTCTTATTCCAGATTCTGCGTGCCTGTCAAATCTTTCCACACCAAACTCATTCACCGTGTCTTAACAGACCTTACTTTGTGCAGTTATTATTTGGGACCATTGCGCTCTAAGCACCTCAGCATCGGTTGCAACCACTTTGTGATTTTGCATGATTCACCGCTAGGTGCAATTGTTCCCATCTGCCTTCACTTCCTAAAAAAAACGCTAACATTTGACAGTGAAATATAATGTGTCAAGACAATGTAATGACTGAACTTATTGGACATGTAATATCCTATGATAGTTTCTTCCCTGGAATTTGCTGAGTTCCTGAGAGGCTTATAAAAGCATGGAAGTAATTGCAACACATGTTTTTGTCATTAGAGCTTTTCAACAGAAATCAGCAATGGAAATACTAACAAAAACCCAATTGTTAGGATTTTTTTGGTGAAAAAATAACTAAAATCAAAGCATTTATTTTAATTTTCAGCTGGTTTCTTATTTAAAAAGTAGGACAAACAATACTGAGGGATTGCTGCAACAAATAAGTGATGTTTTAAGTTTATTCAAAGCATCTAAAACATTTTTGTTTGGAAAATGAAGTGATGATTGAGAGCTTTCCCACTTTTAGAGACAGCTGTCTTCCCACAGACTGGATGCACAGCAGGTGAATTCTTGCTCACTGACATCTCAATATGTGTGTCTCCACCTTATCTCAAGTTTCTTGTCTGGTCAAGGCAGATAATGAATAACACGGACCTGCTGTTGTTGAGTTTTTGTTTAGCTACTGATTACCAGAAGTTAAAAACAACTAAATGCTCCATGCGCTTAGCCTCTACAAAAAGCCTGTTTAGCTCACAAGCTTTTCAAAATATATCAAAATGATCTTTAAATAGATTCATAAACTGTTTTTATTTTTTTATATGTGCTTCAGGTGACAGTTTGCACAAAATAGGTTAACATCTATTAAACAATCAATGAATTTTACTATAGAAAAATTTGAAACAGTCCATCCATCCATCCATCCATCCATCCATCCACTGATCCAATTCCCACTGAGTTTCCAGGAGTTGTTTCCTTCTTCATTCCTCGGCCAGTCTTCCATCATCCTTGCAGATCCTTCAAGGACCTTCTTTTTCTCTTCTTCAGCATATCTCCCTGGACAAAGTCATCCACATCTCACCACTCTCCTAGAAAACTCTAACCTGTTTGTCAGTCCTCTGCTTGCTTCCTTTCAGGAAGACCGAAGGAGCAACAGCAACAGACAAAAAACCTTACTCCTTTCTCACCTGTCAGCCTCAGATTCGATCAGTTATAAAACATTCATTACCCATTCATCTTTTTCCTACCTTTCAGTGACCCTGGATTTTTCGGTGATCTGGTTCTACCAGAAATATCCACATGCAGTGAGGAGTTATTATCAGAGGTTGAAGTCCAATTATCACATACAATATATCACACACAACCAATAAATTATTTTTACAGTTTCTTGCTACCACTCACATGACAAGTATAATTTCATTACATTTCCATATCGTTCCATCTATTTCATGCAGGAACTGCATTTCTGAACAGCGTCTTTTGAAATTTCTATATCCCATCAAGCTGTGAAGAAACATCACAAAGCAGTTAAGATAAAGAGGAAATATATTAAATAATCTAAACCAGTTTCAGAATGGGATTGTAAATGCTGGTAATAACTGAACTGTTTTTTGCTGACGGTTCAGCAAAAAATCCTGTGTAATAATTTAATGGAGATTTGAAGCCATGTATTATCCTCCTATGTGCAGTGGACATATGTTCCCTCTTGTATTTTCAGGCTACAGGTGGAAAGTATGGGCTGCCCAGTAGCTCAACTGGTAGAGCTGTTGCCTTGCAGCAAGAAGGTTCTGGGTTCGATTCCCGGCCCCGGTCTTTCTGCATGGAGTTTGCATGTTCTCCCTGGGCATGCGTGGGTTCTCTCTGGGTACTCCGGCTTCCTCCCACAGTCCAAAAACACGACTGTCAGGTTAATTGGCCTCTCTAAATTGTCCCTAGGTGTGTGTGTGTGCATGTTTGTTTGTCCTGTGTGTCTCTGTGTTGCCCTGCAACAGACTGGTGACCTGTCCAGGGTGACCCCGCCTCTCGCCCGAAAAGATAGCTGGAGATAGGTACCAGCAACCCTCCTGACCCCAGTAAGGGAAAAGGGTGTAAGAAAATGGATGGATGGGTGGAAAGTATACTAAGTAAAGGAAAAGCTAAAACCCAAATTTTTGCATACTCTCCACAAGATGTACCACTTTCATATGCCAAAAACAGCTTGACTGTTATTTTATATATTTGGTTCACTGAAGTAATACAGGATTACTTATTAAACTTTTAAACATTAATTTTGAAACAGGTTCTACAGTCTAGCACTCCGAACCTATATAACACAAAAGCAGCTTTTGTAAGAACACCTCTGCAGCGTTCAGCTTTGCATCAGTGAAACGGCCGCAGTAGCAGAGTGTGCCAGTGTCTGAACTGGAATCGGGTTTCCCTGGCAGCCAGAGGACTTTTGGGGCACAGGGAGGTTACTGAGGGTGAACACAAATGCCCTAATGCCTGCACTGTGTTACAGGCACCTGTTGCAAATACATTCCCCTTTGTAAGTCAATCACATGTCATAGAAGGAAAGGAAACTATTATTACAGAGAATTGCTTCATTTAAATGATGCAATTTTCAATTAACTGGATGGAAAAAGGCTGCCATCTGTTCTACTGCTGGAAATGATTCAGGTGAAACTAATGTCAGAAATGATCAGCAGCATGCACATGCATTAGATGCTGTGAATTTGCTACAACATAAATTGCATATGACTTTTTTTACAGTGAAGTCAAAGAGTAATCGCTTTTATATGCTACTGTTTTACCGCAGTATACTGTAAAACTACTGTATACTAAGAGTGAGAATATATTACATTTGTTAATGTAGTATGATCTCACTATTGAAATTTTTAGAAATAAGAATTGCAAATAAAACAGGGTCATGTTTAATAACTGATCAGTCCCTCCAGAGGTGAGCAGAGTAACCAAAACCTGTGTCTCAAGAAAAAGTTGGACGACTTCAACATATTTCTACTCAAGTAAAAATAAAAATGAACTATCTAAAAAAGTCAAAATCATCTGATTTAATATTAAAAGTAAATTTACATACAAATTCTGATATTTTAAAGACTAAAATGAAACATACCGTATTAATTCAAATAAATATCTCAACCCATCACTAAAATATGGTTTGTGTAATGGAAAAAAATATCTCTTTCTTGGATAGAGAAAGAGTATATAAAATATAGTCCTAACAGTCTCTATATTCTGACAAAGGCCATTTTACTCAACAGTTTAATATGCAGTTTGTTTATGCATCTTTCAGCTACCAATCACAAAGGCCCATTATGGTTGTTCATTATTAGAAAATCTCTGGTGCAAACATAGGCAGCTGGAGCTGTTGTCAGTAATGGCTGTGGATCAATAACTTCATTTGGTCGTCTGTTTAAGTATCACACGTCTGTTTGAGAGTCCCATGTGTGTTACTGATGGGTATGCCGCTGCTGCCTTCCTGGCTGGCAATATCCATAGCATCTAAATATGTTTTATAAATAAAATTAGTATTTGTAACAAACAAGATGTATTTAAAAATTGGGTTATGCATTTCACAAAAGATTTAAATGCTCTACCTACACATACCAGATTCATTTGTTAAAGGAAAATTCATAAAGGAGTAGGCCTATGTCCAATGTACACATCCTTCTTTGATTCAAAATAATGTACTTAATTTTCTTTAAAGTTAATACTAATATCTGTCACTTTAAACTTAATTAATTCATGCTGCATTGTACAGGGAAAAATAATCAGAATTAATTAAATGCTACTCAGATGACTAGTAACCTAAACAACGTGACTCACTAAAATATTTTGCAGCAGAGCCACATGCACATACAATGAAATACATAAGAATGAAATCTAGAGCAGTCCCTTATTGTATTGGCTTTAAATTCAATATTCAGCATCCAGATGCATTCACAACTGGGCTCATTCTCAGCAGATTAGCAGTTTTAAAAAAATGGAATTCAAAACTTTTTTTCGGGGACAGCAGTGTTGAAGTGGGGGCAGGGCAGAGGGGGCAATTGAGACATCAAAGTTTAGGCACTTCAAGCTTTCATTGTGCAGTCATTTCCAAACCCTGCTTTACTAATGCAAGCTGCATGTGTGAAAGTGTGTAAGAAAAGACTCCTTCAAAGAGTAAGAGGTAACTGAGAACAGTGATCTAAAACAGGGCACAGCTGTTCACACAGCCCTGTCTCCTGGCCTCCCCTCTCCCCCGTGAAGGTCCAGGCCCAGCCACCCCTGGAGACCTCTGGATCTCCAGCAGTGGTCAAACAACAACGCTTGGGCTACTGATGTTGCGCACAAAGTGGGTGGACAGAACAAATATGGCAGAGTGAAAGTAAGATAACATACAATCCCTTCAAAAAATCTTCATACATCTTAAACTTTTCCTCACTTTGTCGCTCTATAACCACAAACTTCAGTTAATATTTATTGATGTTTTTTAAGCTACAGATCAACACCAACACCATGTTGTCAACGTTTTTACAAATATAAACCTGAAAGATTGGCTGTCATATGTATTGATGAACATTTCATCTGTGCAGCCAAGTCAGGCAGGTGTAGAAGTTATCGAATTAGTAATTTGAGTCCATCTTCATTATAATGACATCTATCTGTTCTATTCAATTCAGTTCAATTCAAAATGCTTCATTTATCCCAAAGGAAAAATAGATGTTGTAACTCATTGAATCAAAGATTCTTCAGAGTTGTTGTAGACGCTGATGGCCTTGGGAGGAAAACTTCTCCTGTAGCAGTCTGTACAGCAGCGGATCTGAAGAATTCAGTGCTTTGTTGGGGAACATTAGAGAAAAAAGCTGCATCATTAAGTCCAAGGGACACAGCAGGAGGGTCAGGGATAAGAAAAAGCATAAGTTCTGCTTCTAATTCATATTCAAATTCAATTCCAAAAGTACTTTATTAATCCCAAAAGGAAATTAAATAATTAGCTACAATTCATTCAGTGGACGCAGCAACCGCTCTGGTCACATGAAGTGCATGACAGTGGACGTATTGCACAGGTGATTTTCCAGTTTTGAGGAAGTGGAAAATCACATAGAAGATTCATAGATGTATTGAAGGATGCAGAGGGTTTGGTGTGACACAGAGGATCCTGAGCTGATTGGCTGAAGAGAACCAGAGGCTCATAACATCTCCCAAAATATATAACATGAAATGCTAAGATGCTTTATTTTCTGTTGCGTTTGTATTTTACTTTTACTTAAGATGTCAAACCGATATAAAATGGTTTTACTCATTTTTACTTTACAACTGACATATTGTTGCAAAATCTTGGTATGTAGAGTATCATGTTAAGGAGGACTTTAACTAACAAGAACAAACTTAATCCACTGGCATGAAAAAAACCCTGTTATTTAAGGATCATTACAAAAGGAAATGAATCAAAGTGAATTCCCCAGAACTTTTTAACATAATTAAAAATAAAACTGCGTAAAAGTAGTTGTAAAAAAAACTATTCAGAACACACAAGAAGAATTGCACTCTTCTTGCTTTCTAAATGCAACAGGTATCCAAAAATATTTGGCTCAATGCAAACCTTCACTGCTAAATAGAAACAACCTTAAAATGTTGACATGCTGTTGCACATTTATGGCAGTAAAGCTTGAGTATAACACAGTTTTCCCAATAGGTTCTTTGTAAAACACTTGGATGAATTACAGAGATTACAGAGCTTTCCAACTTTCTATTTTTTTCTTCCGTGCTGCACTGAGAAATGTTTTTGAAATTGCAACAGAAGAAAAGCGATTGGGTAGATAAAAAGAAGCGCAGTCACTGGAGACAGTCGTATGCGTTTAGACGCAGAGGAGACAAGGAGTCCAGAGAAACTGTGCCTGAGGCCCTGCTTTTGTCATCTTCTTTTTAAATCAGTCAGAGTAATTCCTGTCCTCAGGGGCTGGCTGTCAGTAGCAAGGCTCCATGAACACATTCCTTCTGATCGAGGCCATTATCGGCCCATTCAGCAGTAGTGAAGCCTGCTCATGAGGGCCTCTCTCTGCACTGACCTTCTGGGCACTCACACAGGCCTGATTCAACAGTCCCACTGACCCACAATTCAAAAAATAAAAACGGAAACTTATAACTTTCCATCACAAAACAGCAGAACATTTACTTGATGTGAACACACACACGCGCATACACCTATCATCAGATCAGAACATTTAATACTAACCTGTCACAATCCAAAAAGAAGTGAGGTGTGTTCATTACTAAATTCAGTTTCTAAAACATTTCATTATGTGGTTTTTCATTTCTTCTTTGTATAATTTTTTGTTTTCCTTTCTCTCACCACTCCTCCTGGTGCTGCTGCTGATGTTCTTTCATGCTGCAATTATTCAAGTGCATCTCATCTCCTCATCATCACTACTTTGTGTATAACAAAATCTAGCATCATTAGATCTCCCATTATAACAATATAGAGTCAACACTTCTTGTCATACTGAGGTCTGATGTCTGTGTTGTCCAACTCCTGTTTGCATGTGACTTCCTTCAGTGAATTATGTTGAATCTGCTATTTAGAGGCTCTGATTCTTTCTGAGACTCTTATTTTGAAGTATAAAAGGAAGTAGCTTTTGAGGTGGAGCCTGTTGTGTTGACAGCTAATAAATAATTTTTGGTACTAATCAACAGCATTAAAATGCAAAGTGGAAATGCTTCCATTACTTTTGAACTGCTTTGTGTGCCAAAATTTGGTGACAGAATGACAAAATATGATTAATTTGTAAGCACTGTAGCTCTAAAACTGTTAGCTGATAACAATGCTTTGGGGCTTTTCATTACTGCTAAGCTGACAGGGCATATTTTATATTTTAATAGGTGTGAACTTTGTGTATTTATTTTATGCTTTACTAGTTTAACAAGGTTAAAAGATTCGGGATCCTCGTTTGGATTTGCTTGGTCATTTCTTTAGAACAGAATGATATCCAGGATTATGAAAAACAATCTTTGTTACACAACACCAATCAAACCTACATAGATAAAACTTTCAACAGTTTTAAATGTAGAAAATGTAAGATAAATGGGTCTGACCAGTGCTCCACCAATAGTCTGTGACTACATTGGTATAAGAAATATACATGTGTTTGTATGTTCTTAGAAATTTTGTGTGTGCATAAATACATTTTCTGAGCTTATTTCTATCTTAGTCACCACTTTGTTCTTAGAGGTTTGAAATGAAGACACAAAACAAAAGCAAAGCATTAACTGTGCAAATTGGTTACCTTTCCTTGGCCCCATTGACTAGATGTCTTATTATTTGATTCCAACTTTCACCTTAATTTGAACATTATTAAATAAATGCATTCTAATTCCCATTTTCCATATCCAAGTGGGATCAAAGGATCTTGTCTTTTGTGTCCAAACAATCCACAAAAGCCTTTCCAAGTCACAAGCTGTCCTCATTAAGCCCACACTTAACAGAGCATGTATGGAAATGTGTTAAAATATAACTGATGTCACATATTTTTAATATTTTTCTTTCATTTCTCTACTTCATAGAAACAGACTGCAGTCATAAAAGTAGCGACTTCAACAAAACGGTAACTGGCAGTATATCTGCACTCCGTTCATTTGAAATGTCTAAATGGTCCAAATGTGTTCATAAATTTAGTCTCGACTGCTTTTGGCTGTTCATACACATGATGTTAAAATTAAACTACTGTTCCAGAAGAGGTGCACCGAGGCCAAAGCAAACTGGCAAAGAGTGAATATTCACACTTCAGAAGGATATCATTCACCTTCAGATGATTGGCATTGAAAGTGCATGCAACTGCCCTGCAAAGTCAACATTCATCTACTTCCATACCTTCTGTATTTCATTTTTCTTTTCAAGCTTAACAAAAGCGAGCATGGAACAAACTTCAATTCTCTCTGAATAAAAAGGTTTTGTGAAGGGAGGACAGGGGCTGAGAAATAGTCTCTGAGAAAGCACTTGGTCTAAACCGCTGTACCTTTTTAATGTTTCCCAAATGCCAGTAAATTCTCTCCCTTCTAAAATGTACAGTAAAACATTATGCCAAATATGACATCACTCATGAAAAAAACCATTTTATGATTTTTACCCAGACTGTAGATTGGGGAAAACACAAAGTCACAAAACAGAAATGAAGTTGGCAAAGTTGAGTCGAAACCAGGGAGTCCCTCAGACTTGGTTGATCCTCATCATGCTTACATGATTGCTGTTAATTTAAGGAAATAATGGATCACAAATGTATTTCAAGATGGTGTCAGTTACTTGAGTGGTGCTGAAAGAGGAATCTCAAGAAATAAAACACAGGCAGCAAACACTGGTAGATTTTGAATTAAAATAACTTTTGATTCAGCCTGGAAATTTTTGATTCTTCTCTTCAAAGTTACTACAGCACAAGAAAAAACCAAGAGCATAAATTCTAATCTGAGAAAATGCAACATTTCAAGCATACCCTACTTTTGCGCTTGGTTTACTTATTTTAAACAAATCCTTCACACCTCTGGTTTTACATTGTTTATCAATGTCGCAAAAACGTTGAGTTGTAAATCTGAAGCAGTAATCATGATGACCTATGTTTTATGTGCACATTGAAATGATCAAGTAATCTACAAACGCCAGCTTCATATGTAAACATATTATGCAATGAATATTGCCCAATCCCAGTTGGTCAGCTGGTCAACTAAGATTGGTTAATCAGGTGTGAAGGCAGCAATTGCAAAGAGGAAGTAAATGAAATGTTTTATGACAATAAAATATGTTAATTTCAAAACTAGGTCAACTTGTACCATAAAAAACAGCTGGGTTTTCTATTCATCTTTGTGGCAATATTTCTTAGCATTTTCTGAAGAACTACAGGATGCAAAAGCACCAAAATAGCTTACATAATTTTATGTAAAGTCTTAATGAAAGACATGTTCACTCTTCACTTGAAGTTAGCCAATGCATATCTCTGAACATGAGAAATGAGTGACATTTTCTCTTATGTGAAGCACTTTGAGGAGCTTTTCCTGTAATGTCAACGCCGCAGATTGTAGAGTTATTATTGTTCTTCATAAGTCCTCGCTCCATTTCCCTTTTCAAGGATACTCATTAGAAATCCAACCATCTAATCTGGTGTTGGGGTCCTGATAACTCTCTTGCTTGGCGTCACTCTTGTAAATTGCCATGACTCTCCTGTTAAAAAGCCAGCAGTTGATAGCGGTATCAGGAGACAGGCTGCTTTGGGGAGACACAGTGTCCAGCTCTAAATGACCTCCTAAAATAGACAAGCCTCAATACGGACAGGCCACGGGCGACCACTGCCGCAGAAGTGAGCTCAGACAAGAGCAGTTCAGGAAGAACATGTCATCAGGGCCAATGCTGCTAATGGTGAGCAGATAGAGGCGGCAGACACTGAGTGAACCCAAACTAAAGCGTTTAGTTCTCTGACTGAGCAGAGCCATGTCACACCCTAGACTGTTTAGACATTTAGCCGCCTCTACAGAGATGGAGCCAATCCCTACCACAGAGCTGATAATGATTATTGTCAATTCAGTATGACTGAAGAGCTGAAGGTCCATTTTCTATGGCTACAGTCTGAGGAGAAGCAAATACTGAAGCATGTAACCATTAAAGCTTAGGCTTGAACACACAAAGTTTGTCTTTTGTTCATATTTGTCACAACAACCATTAAAATATGTAGTGCAAAGGTGAAATGATAATCTTTCAATTTATATTTCTCTTTGATGAGTATCCTCTTGTTGGCAGCATTCGACTTCATCTAAAGAAGCAAATGTAAGCTGTTATATGAAACCCAACCATGAAGCTTTGTTGTTTAAAAGTTTACACCCTTTTTTATTTCCAAAACCTATTATCTTGAAATAAGAAAGCAAGGGGTTATGTTAATAAATACTAATCAGTACAATGCTTTAACTGATCAGAAAAATCTTGAATGTATCAGTTTCTGACTCTCTGATTTGTCAGAAACTGACTGTTTCAAACACCAATTTAAGATTCTTCATACACCAGATTTTACTTGTAAGTTGCACTTTAAAGTGAGCTGTCATTAGCTTTGTGTGGATTCTTTCAACATGAATATAGCAAGCAGGAAACACGGTCCGTGTCCAACAGCTTTGTATTGTACCATCAGCAGTAAATCTGTCTTGACCAGTAAATTGTCATTACAGTGTTGTCGTTCCTGTTGTTTGGTGGGATTAATCTCTGTGTATCTAATCTTCGAGGCTCCTCTGACATTAACCATAAATTAAAATCAATTTGTTTGAGTCTCACACAGACCACTGTGAAAAATGGATGCTCTTATGAGGTAACATAGTATTCATGTGGGGGCAGGAGGGGAGGAAGCTCAAGACATGACTAATGGATGTCCAGCCAATATGCTAATGCTACATAACACAAATACTGTTGCATTAAGTTAGCTGTGATACAGGGACACCAGGATGATATCAGGTTTACTGAAAGAAGAGCCAGTTGATGAAAAATGGATGATAACACCAAATACTGTCTTCATAATGCTCCATTTCTCAGACATTGTTGTGTGCCATGGGGGGGACGGGAGAGCAGTGGTCATTAGGACTCTTAAAGGGTAACGACTCCTAACTCTGATTTACTTGATCTCCTATCTTGGAGGAAACTCTGGATCGCCTGCCAGTCTGGCGCTCCCTGGCTCCTTGTGTGACCTCAGTGAGCGAACTTGTTCAAAGCTCACAATAGGTCGCCCAGTATGGCCAATGTCTCTGGTGCTTCATGTGTGCTTTGACATGGGAAGGAAATCCTGGTGGAGAGTGAGGCCGGAAAGAGTATGGTCCTTTCAGTTTGCAGGTCTATCTTTAGAGGTCAAGCAACTGTTTCCCAAGAGAGCCCCCATATTCTTTCTGTTTCCCCCGTTCTCCTCCTCAAAGACATTCCTTTCGTGTAGCCCACAGTTTACAACCTGAGGGTATGTGAGGCTTTGCATGCAATTAGACTGTGGGATTCTTTAAATTATATTTGCACATGCTGAATAAGATTACAATATGAAAACCTATTGGAAAAGGTAAAAGTTTGTCCAGATGAAGTGCATGTAAGCATCATCATCTGGATGACAGAAAGCAGACTAATGTGTTTCAGATTAAAACAACTTACCTTGTGGACACATTAACTCACTATAATGAGATCATCTACTTAATGCAAGGTCCTGAATTAAATTAAACCAGAGCAACAGATGTAGAGTAGGAAAAACTGTCAAACTGAGAGTCTCAGCAGTGAAATGGTGCAGATTAAATAGTATAAGCTCACTTTTAAGCCATTACTTTACCATTTGAATTTATTTTTCAGGAAGGAAAACATGAGAAGAAATAACAGAAAAACTTACAATTTTTAAAGCACGCGCAATTGAGTTAGACCCGAAATAGAGTAGCTTCAAAGACTATGTTCCCAGGAAGGAAAGGCAGGGTAAGTTTATTTGTACAGTACAGTTTATATACGGCATAACTCAAAAGATTTTGCATAAAAAATAAAGGACAGTAGAATTATGTCAAAAGAATAAAACAATTATAGCATAGCAAAAGTTTAAGTACTTTCAGATCTAAGACATGTTTGAAAAAGAAGTGATGAGGCAGAATTAGATTTTTATGTAAATTGTGTTTTCAGTCTTGATTTGATGAAACAAACAGTTTCTGCACATCTCAGGTTTTCATGGATTTGATTTCAAAGCTTCTTGTTTACCAACATTGAGTGCACAGTTCACCTTTGACCTTAAATGTCTACCTGGTTCATCCCAGGACTGTATAATATCTGCAAAATGAATATAGCCAAATATAGCACTGATAAACATGGAGTGTTTTGAAATGCAATTGAAATACAGCATCCTACCAAATATTGCACACAACCAGTCCTTTGTGGTTATGATATTGCAGATAGTATTACAATGATGATTGTAATTTGATATTGTGTCTCTCTTGTTTAAACCTGCCAGTCAACTCCAAAATGTATTTAAGCCCTAAACAATTCACTGTCTTTCAGACAAATGTTAAGATGTGTTCTTATAGGAACAGAGACCCAGCGCATCCCTTTTCCCACTGAAAAGGTAAGCATGAGTCAGGGATATCAAAACAACATTAAAGCAAAGGAAGCTCATTCCAGTGTCTGCTAGAGATTTATGTCTGGTCCTTGGGATTATTAGCAGATTTTGTATTCAAGGGCTGTCATAGACTGTGCTCAGATTCAGAGTCTAATGTGTCTCTAATCTACATATGGACAGATATGTTGTACTTTACTATAATATGAGCCAGGGAATGCATGTATTTATTTAAAAAAAGGTGTCCTGAGAAAGGAGCCTTGAGGAACCTCACATGTAATCTTTGTTTGCTGAGTTCTAGTCTGACTAATACAATTTGAAACAGTCTAGTATAGTGCATTTAGCACAGTCTGTCATTGTACTAAATGCTGTCAGAAACTCTGGTAACAATAAATACAAACTCCTCAAACATCATACTGAACACCCTGAGCCAACTTGTTAAATGGATAATATATGAATGAACTGTTGGGAAAAGGGGGGATTTGAACTACTGCTCTGTGATTGTCTTCTAAGCTGTCAAGTTTCTCTTTCTTTAGTCTTCTACTTAATCAATTACCACACTGCTAGGGCAAGCATGGAAGCCCATGTTTTTGCCAAGAGTGAGACAAACAGGAAGAAAAACTGCTATTATGAGCTCTCCCAAGATGAATTTTCCCCTAGAGGATGTCCTCTGAGAGAAGCATGAAAATAAATTTGCCATGGTGAAAATATATGCCGTCAGTCAGTAATCAGATGCATAAATATGCGGTGGAAGCCAAACAGGCAGAGCTGAACCCATGTAACCAGAGCAGGGCATCTCAAAAGATCTTCACAGTGCCTAAATGAATGTTGGCCACAGTGATTGATCAAAATTATGCAGAAAAGGGAACAAAGTATAATAAGGAGCTGCTGCAAACCTTTCAATGCATGCTCTCCCAGCCAACACTGGAGCCACAAGCTGAGGGTTTTCCCAGTGTGTCACCCACTCAAGGGGTATTAGTGTTTGTCTTACAGTGTCTCTCTGTCCTATAAACAATGTGTCTCTTGTGACAGTGAATAAGACGCAGCCTGTCGGCTAGCCTCTCCGGCATCAGGCCTGCTTGCCAGAGATTGGTTAGGGGGCTGCTCCAGAGCCACTCCATTTGTCATGCTGTATATTTACAGGCTGTGTCAGTGCAGGGCGGGTGGAGCGAGACGTCTCTGCTCTGAGCCCGACTCTATGGACGCCAGGCTCAGCACCTCCCCTCATTCATCTGTTTACTTTCTAAATAGGCCTCTGTTTGGACTTACATCAGTGGGGAGAGAATATCTAAGAAAACGAGGAAGGAAATCTGTGGAAAACAAAGGAAAAGGAAAGAAACTCTCTGTGATAGAGACTGCCCCTCACTGTTCCTGATTACGGCAGAGTTTCAGAGTGCTTGGCGCCATCAAAATCAGCCACCCAGGCCGCCGGCTGGCCAGACAGCGGAGAGGAAGACTGGTGGTGACGCTCACAGATACCAAGAACAAGACTTGTCGGGAACTTTTTCAGTGTTTATGTGTTTTAAGCAGTTGGTTTTGATTCAGTGAAACGGGAGAAGAAAGATGGCCACTTCCCACAGTCAATAAACATGTTTTCAACAGTTGTACAGCATACACACTGATCTGTTTTGTTATGCAGTGTCTTGCAAAAGTATTCATACCCACAAGCAACCTTTTTGGTTATGCTTTGCACAGCAAGAGACTGAAATGTTTGTGGTTTTCTCTTTATAAAACAGCTCTAGTTCAGTAGTATATACTAACATCACCTTTCATATGCTGCTTCAGATTCCCAATTAAATTTTATGCAAACTTTGACTGGGCCATTCTAAAATATAAATATGTTTTAATCTAAATAATTTTATGCCAGTTCTGGTGGTGTGTTTAGAGTTGATTTTTTTTTTTTCTGTTGGAACATGAATGTTCACCCAAGTCTCAGGTATTTTGTAGCGTTTAGCATGTTTTATTTTATGGCTGCCCTGTAATTATCTTCATTCTTCTTTCCATCAACTCTTTCCAGATTTCCTGTCCTGAACAAAACCATCTACAGAGCATGATGACACAACTGTGTTTCGTTGAGGTGATGGTGTGTTGTGGTTTATGTGCAACGCAAATTTTCTGCCCCACACAGCATTTGCATATATGCTAAATAGTTCTATCTGACCAGATTGGACCAGAGCACATTCTTTGACACATTTGCTCCCCACCTGGCTTGTGGCAAGCTTTTAACTGGATTTCCAATAGATGCCTTCTCAACAATCTGTCTTTTTTTGGAACTCTTGAATAAAAGACAGATTGGTCCACTCTAAGAAAGCGTGATGAAGTAACCAATCATAAAACAAGCATCATCAGAATCATTAAATAAGTATATAACCAATATATCAATCAATGTTCCAGTTATCAGGAATCAAAGGCAACTGTAAACAGGTGGGGTTGTAGCCTTTAATATGTTGTTCACCATCATTGCAGTTTTCTGGAAGTTTGTTCTAGATTGGCGGTGCATAGATGCTGAATGAGGAATACTGAATGCATTTGGTTCTCATAATGGGGATGTAAAATAGACTTGAACCAGAAGACCTGTGCAGGGTGGAAGGTTGATACAACAATAGGTCTTTAATGTATTTTTGCCCTGAGGCACTCAGTGATTTAAAAAGTATTTTAAAGTATTTTCTTGGAGCTACAGGAAGGTCAGTGAGTTCATTGTGAAATCTCAACATGTTAACTAATCAAAAACATTTTGGGTACTACGAATATTTGCTTTATTAGACTTAAACAAGTAGATGCATTGAGCTTCTCACCCTTGTCCACAATAAAAGCAGCACTGGTTCTGTCGCCACTGAGACTCTGTCTAATCTGGTCTGAAAAGAACAAGAGCGCCAGAAAAACAACAGAACTGGCTGGGACTGAGGCAAGAGTGAAGAGAAAATCAGCAGTAAAGATTTGAAACAGGAAGAGTGTGGCGTCAGTACAGGCGGGAGATAAGAGCGCAATGCTCCATACACAAACACAGGGTCTATGTGGCTGAGTGACTCCCAGCTCTCTGGGCGCCCTCACAGTAGCTGTCCTCCCCCCCCCCCGGCTGGACCCAAACCACAGCCCGTCACCGAGCCCTGCACACAGCAGATCCAGGGGCCTGATACACAATCAGTGACTCCAGGAGTTTTAAGGGGATTTGTGAGACTCCAAAGGGCCGATGGGGCCCTATGAAAAGGCTGGAAACGGATGAGGGCAGTTTTTTCCCAGACTGCATTTTGACCAGCTCTCCTAATTTAATTTAATTACATCTTAACTCCCAGGTTACTAATTAAAACCAAAGTGTTCCAGTTCCTTTCACATTGTTTCCTGCTATATCTGGTTAAAATTAATATAATTACCAAAGAGGTGGTGGGGGTAGGGGTGGGGGGGTGTAGTTCTTGGTATAAAGAGATTGTCTGACATTACCAGTGTCTTGTGAGGAGAGTTTTACCAAAGAAGACAATCAAATCAAATAAAAAAGGAAAAATATGAAAGGGATATAGTTAAAGATGTGAAAGGGAAGAAATATTGGAACACATATTTCAGGTTAAATACTAATAAGGACTTCCTGTGGTCAAGATTGCAAAGAGAAATATTTTAGGAGTAATAATTTAGGATAGGAGGATGACCTAAAAGGAATTTTTATTTTGATTATTTACTTCAGACATTCCCATGCGTCTCCTCCTTTCTCCTCAGCAGTTTATTCCAGATGTCTATCCACCTTCATTGCCTTGTTTACCCCTGTGTGTGTTTGTGTATATATAGATTCTTACCTGTGTCATTGTTCTCCGCTGACGTCTTGCATCCATCTCTGCGTCTATTCGTGCTCTAGCCCTTCATGTTTCCGTCTTCCTAGTTGTCCTGAGTAGTTATGTAAATGCTTTGGTCTTTATTTTAAACCATCATGCAACTTCCACATTCTTGTCTGCACTCTGATTCAAAAAAACTTTCTCATCAAGAATGAGAAAGTCATTTTTGATGTGGCTATATGCTTGACTTTCTTCATTATAATTTTGATTGATCATTTGGATTAAATAATGCCTTTTATGTCAGCAAACACCACAGAGTGCCTGTGAATGTCAAAGCAGTGGCTTTTTTTTCTCCTGAACTCAAATTAAATCTTCAATTCCAGGCCTCAAGGGTTGCTGTCCCATAACTTTTGGGTGTATCGTTGGTCCAACACACCTGAATCAAATGACTGAGAAACCTCATTATTTGACTCAGGTGTGTTGCAGGACAGCAGCTCTTGAGGATCCCTGTTCTAAGTCATTCTAAACAAATGTTACTCCATGACAGAACTGTTTACCTGGCACAGCCTGGAGCACAGAACATTCATTATAATGGAAACAATTGTACTAGAAAATGTTAGAAAAAAGACTCTAGCCTTTTTTATCAAAATAAGGACCTATTTGCTTTGGATCAGGTGATCCTGCTGATTCAACTGGACAGCTTATTTCTTTTCTGGCAGAGTTTACTGTCAGTGGGGATGTGATTAAAATACCAACAGGTTCAGAGTTTACATGATCCATTTGAAGAGGTTTGAAACCACACAACTAGATTCTTCCACACTTATATCTAACTAACTAGTTAATTTAAATGCATGAAAAGCTGGTTACGTGAAACATTTAAATGTTTAGCATTCCAACCTCTTTTTCTCCTGACTCTTAAAAGAGGTATCGGCCTGTGTTAGCAAGGTTAAATCCCCTCTGTAATTTGTTCTGTGTCACACACAAGTTAAAATGACACTGCAATTTCTTAAAATAAATGTATTCATTGCTACATGCCAAATTATACAGGAATTGTCCCAGAAAGATGCAGCTACATTTCTTGTTATTTCTGAAAACTACTTTCAGAGCTTATTGGCTCTCAGAAGTGTTGTAAAGCATTTTTTTAAAAGACACTGAGAAACATTAAATAAGCCCCGGCTGTACTCTGTTGTGCCCTTTCTCTTGTGCATGTTTTCCACCTTTCTCAGTGCATTAGTAAAGTCTAGTTTTCCATCAGTCAATAGGTGCAGTTTGTGAATGTCACATGGTCAATTTTTAGGTGACGGTGTAATTCTGTGAACTTGAAATTGTCCATACGTGTTGTTTTTTAATGTATGAACAAATGATGTATTGAAGTTGTTGTTCCAAACAGTAGCAAGATCACATACTCCTTTCCATCACCACAAAACCACTATCTGTTGCAAACATGCTTCAGATCCTATTATCGGAAAATCCTGAGTCAAATATCCTCCCTTGTGAATCTCACACAGCCATCATTCAGCAAAGCTTATGAATGTTATGACAGAGGGGCAGAGAGAGAACAGACAACCACCAGAGCTTCTAGTCAGAAACAACCAAAACTGAAGCAGAACAAAACCCTCTCTTGAACAACAGTATCATTCTTGATTAAACTTGCATGTCTAAAGAAACAAAAGCCATAATTTATGCCTGGAAGGTATGAAGAATTTGGATTAAAAGTGAGGAAGGTGCTTGAGAACAGACTTTCAGGCTGGGAATGCTAGCTGGGTTAATAAAAGTAGCCCGTGGGGCACTGTTTTTCTAGGCGCTCTCTGTGATGTTTGAATGTGAACTCAAACAAGCCTTCATTATGTGGCCACAGCCCTGGAGCCCCTGGTGCTGGGAGAGAGGCCCTGCCACTGACAGCCACAGTCAGGATGGATGCAGACTCCTTCTTCTCTTCTGTCTCTCTCTCTTTCCCCCTCTTCTTTCACCCGCTTTTCCTCTGATTCTTTTCTTCACAGTGCTTTTAGCCTTTAATCCCACACTTCTGCTTCATTTCTGCTCTCAAGCAATCATTCCTCTTTTTATTCCTCTTATTCCATCTTCTCCTAGGGGATCTCTGATTTCTTCCTTCCTACACACTTTTCCAGTCGTCCTCCATGATGGACAGCTTTTTTACTAGTCCTTTTCAGGAACTGGAATAGGTCTAATCCACCATCTTTTTCTCTAAATGCAATTTTTTACTGTTTAGCGACAGCTGCATATGTGAGCACATGCATTGGGAAATGTCATCATGTTTGATGATCCACACAATTTGACCTCTACATTAACTCCTTTACAAAAGCTTCAAATATGCAATAGTATCTCCCAGCACACTTTAATCTTGAAACGACATGCTAACCCCTAAAAACAATATTATTATTGGAATGGCATGTTGCTGCAAAAGTTCTTTCATGGGTAGCTCAAAGCAGAGAGCAGAAATCTTTATTTATCTCTGCAACTCTATTTCCCCAACTGACACTGCTCTTTGAAATAGTCTTTAGATCCCAAAATATACCACACAGGTATTGAAAGTGAAACAAGACGACTTCAGAGTGATGAAAACTCAGCAAACAAATTGACAGAATTTAGAAGTGAAACAGAGACATTTAGTGAAAGAGGAGGGAGAGATCTTTAATTAGAACCATATTTTCTCCTAGTGATCGTAGCTTTCCTAAACCAGTGGTAAAAATAAGCCATCCTCCTTCTCTTTTTACCCCGATCCAGAGACACCCGCTGTGTCACTCAGGCCACATCCAGACAGAAATGATTAAATGCCCTGGCAATATTAAACTTCTGGGAAGTCAGAAAGGCCAGAGATAGAAGGGGGCAAGGTTGAAAGGAACACGGCTCAGCATGATGCTGAAGAAATATCACAGAACAGAAAGTGTGGAATCCAGTTTATAAGTATACAAGATGTGTACTTTTACTGGGACATCTGCCGTTTTATGATGCCCTATTCTACCCAGACTGCTTCCATTGAAAATATCTGAAATGCACACATCCTCTCAGTTTCACAGCATGTTACTGTAAATCACAACTTTAAATTCTTTGATATTTTTCACATTGCGTCAAACTACAAAAACTGTGTATTTCAGGGAGATTTTATATGATGCATAAACACAGACTTGTACAAAATTGTGAGGTGGAAGGAAAATACAATTTTAGCATAATCTTGATACGAATTAATAACTGGGATAAGAAAAAAACAATAATAAACTTTATTGTTGTTTTGAGGAGATCTTAAAAGCTGTGTTTAAATTTCACAATATGACTGAATTCATTTATTTTTAACTATTTTGCAGAACACCTGTACAACTTAATGTATCAGGTTTTAGAAAATGGATTTTAAAGACGCTCCATCTTCTTATGGTCCTGACTGTGTAAAATAGATTATTTCTGCTTTTATAGTCATAGAAAAAAATTCACAAAATCTTGTAATAAAACTTGAAATCCACATTACCTAGTCCTAATTCATAATTAGGAATAGGTCACTGACGTAGGTGACTTCAGTTCAGAAGGTCATTGGTAGGAGCATCTGAGTTCACTACAGATTTCATTTTGTATTTATTTTTCCTTCTAGTTCACAATTTTTCACTACTGTGTGTTTGTTTATCAGTTAAATTCAATTGAAATATGTAGACACTTGGGTTGCAATTTGACTAAATGTGAAAAAGTTAAACCTTTTAATTAACAAATGACCAAATAACACAGCTCTGAGTTTGTGACATAAATCTCTGTCTGCTATTCCTAATGTTTCTCAAGTTTATGTCTTGCAAGCATCCTAATTAGAATAAGAAAATCAGGGCTATCTTTGACTTTTCTCCTGGCCTCAGGCACAGCTTTTAATTCCTGCTAATCATGGAGCTGTGACATCTCCCACAATAAAGATGCTGGACGGCAAAAAGAAAGAAAAAAACACGTTCTTCGTCATGTGGTGTTGATAAAGCAGCACATTCTACCACCAAGGGTCCTGGGAGTATACATGTTCAAGCACTCCCACTGCGCCGGGTTATTATGAAGGATCTAGCTGATGCCTCCCGTAGTGTGTACTTGGGATAGGTCAGCTGAAACGGCCACTTCAAGAGTCTGGGCAGTTTCAAGTTAACACCAGTGAACAGTTTGGCTTGCAGAGAGATAGGCTGTCCTCACTTCCCTTTGACCTCTGATCCCTGATGTCCATCAGGGCCCCTGTCTAATTCTGTGTCAACATCGTGAATCTCATCATGACAGAAATATTAATCACTGAAAGAATAAAATAAAATTGTTATAGCACAACAAATGTACCTGAGCATCATCTCCAGTGATTTCTGAAATTGGACTGTTTTAAGAATCCAAGAAACGGTGTCATCCCTAGTCGATCCCTAAAATGTGTTTTTAGTAAGATGACCATTGTGTAATTCATATGCTTAAGAACTGAAATAGATCTCCATCCAGGTCTTTAGTTGATACATATATCATTCATCAAAGCTTCATCTAAAATTATCTCAACAGGAGGTCCACAGGGTCAAGATGTCTGAAAGAGATTTTATTTCTTCATGATGGGTGGGTGGCTTCCTTTTCTCTCTGGAAACATTGCCCCATAAGAGGCCACTGTCTGCAGATGCTGGAGCCAGGGTTCCCCTGCCTTTAAGATAAGGGAAACATGACTTTGTGCATGAATGTTTCTGTGTCTGAGAGGGGACAGTGCTTATAGATACTGCATATCTCAGCATATCCTAATTAGATCACAAAGAATTAGGGAGGAGGATTTCAGAGTAATTCTAAATTGCACAAATGTTGTCCCACAAAATGCTTTTAATGTTTTCCTTCAAATAGAACTTTCTATTACTGTAGATTTTAGTAGTGATTATAAATTAAATACTAAAAACGAGGCTTTGTCACATTTGACATGAACGGTAGATAAATTTAGTTTGTTTAATGATTCAACTATTTCCAGTGTCTTCATGTAATGCAGCAGTTTGGTTGTTTTTAAGTACAAACATTTGTTCCACCAGTTAAAAAAATTACACATAGAGATTCAAATACATGCAAACATCACCACTAAAGGTTGAACAGATTTCACATACCAAATTGAAATACAGCCATCATTAAAGCCCTGATGATGAAGTAATGATGTGTCTTATCATTCACTCCTGTAAAAATAAAACCTGTTCATACACATAATTAGCATAAATTTTAAATAAACTACATTGTGAAAATGTATGTCTTTAGAGCTAAGGGGTATTTTGGTATATTTATGCATATAAGCATAAAACATTTCTTGAGAAATGATAACTAGTCTAGAACTACAGTCAAAGAAGCACAGATTAAATCCCACCAGTTGAAAACTGGTGGGAACATCAACAGAAAATACTCTGTATTTTCTGTTGATGTTGTATCAGGTGATGGGTCAGGCATTCGAAAACCCTCTTTGTGGTTCGTCACATCAGCAGCCAAGCGTAGTGTGAGTTTATATGTGCAGACCCAGTGAATAGTTGAATTTGTATTAGTCTGAGTTTGTAAGCATTTGATTTATTAAATGCAATGCAAAGTGGATGAGGGAATGTTAGGGCGGACGCTGGGGTGGGGAGTTTGCTTTGTTGCCTCTGTGATGTTGGACAGTTTTGGGACGTTGCCACCTATTGATCTGTACCCATCTCCTCTGCGCAGACTGTTGTTGAGAGGAGGCGCACTGGTCTTTTCTCTGTGAAGCCGGACAGATTTGAGCGGTGCCGCAGACCAAAGGCCGGGATGTGCAGTGAACACAGTCTGTGCAGATAAACAGAGCCTTGTTTGGCTATTTCTTTGCCACTGCTGAGCCAGCTGATAACAGCGGACGGGAGGGCAGACGGCTCTTGGCGGCAGCGGACGAGGCCGCCGGGAGACAGACTCTCTGGCAACAGTGAGCTCTTTTCCCACATCCCACGCTCTGCCCTAACATGCCTAATCTCACCTCTTTACTTTGTGTTTTTTATACAGAACAGGATTGTGCTGTTAATTACCGAGGACGCCAAAAACTATGTAAGTATTACATGGAGACCAAAATGACAGCAGCAAAAGTGGACACACAAAAGCTTTAGTGCATTATACTTCTTTCTAAGTCTAAACAACAATCTTTTACAGCACAGAAAACAATCAAATCAGACCTTGGTTTAGGCGTCTGGAAGCGAAACTACTGCACAGATAGTTTAACAACAGCTCTGCATTATAGAGAAGAGAGATGGGAGTTGAACCGCCCCCCCCTCCCATCCCCTCCTCGACACCACAAGCTGTCGTCTCATTGTCTTGGCCCATCACCAGGCGCTGCAGTAATTGCAGCAGTGTGGCATTGTGGGGAATACTTTGCATTCCTTCTTTCATAAGAAAACTTTCCCTCCCTCACAGTGTAACTTGCCAAAGATAAAACATGTCTGGAACACTGTTGTTTCCATTGTGCCACTGAGACAACCAGCCTATGTGTGTGTGATTATCAGGAGCACAACAGTAACTTAAAAATCCTCAGAGAATTAATGAATTCCAGCTTACTGATGGAAAGTTGGAGGAGATTGCAAGCTAGACACAAGCTGGATGAACTCCTCTGCTCATCTCCAACTTTCCTCTTTCATTTCGGTTTGTCATCTTATCCCTTAGACCCCTGCTGTTAGCTCAAACATACCAAAGGATCAGCAATCAATAATGTGGGGTGGGGGGCATGCTTTGCCCATGCACATCCCCCTTGCTCGGAGACCACCCCACCCTCCCAAACACCCTCCATCCTAACTTAAGAGACCACATCTGTTTTTGGTTTCCTTGCCTCCGTGCTGCAGAGTTACACAATCATGATCAAATGTGCTTTCCGAAAGGCAGAAACACTCACAAATACAGACAGGGCCTCGTGCCAACACCAACACAAACATACACTGCACCTTTTATGGCACACCAAAGGAATGAAGAACAAGATGTTACTGTGATCCCTGGACTTAGTGAATATGTTTGAATAACATGTAGCCTGAAGGATATTGTGACACCAGCGCTTATGGTGAGAGAAAACCTTTTACGACCAACTGCTAATAAAATAGTTAGGAAAAATATGAACCAATGTTTATGCCGGGAAGATGTAGGGTTTGACATTTTCTCAGTTCTATTTATGTTATTTTTTTTACAACATTTGGAACAAACTCCTTGGCCATAAAACTGATGTTGGAACTGCAGTTCTCTGGGTTCTCCCAGCAGTGTAATATCTGTACGATCTAGGGTTGTGACAAGATCTCACAATGTCGATATGCGACAAACTTCCTCGTCACAGTAAAGCTCAGCTGCTGTCAGCTTGGGATTTTGCCCGGTAAAGTCAGTGTAAATAATTATGATGGAAATTATGGAAAATGATTTTAGCTACATAGTTTTGATGCAGAAGATACTTCCCAACTATTTGGTTGAAAGAGTTTTAGATATACAGTACATGACAGGAGAGTCAGTGTAGCTAGACAAAGGTGACTGGTCAACAGCTGGAAGCCCTCACAAAAAAGATTCAGATTGGGCAACTTGTTTATCCAACATTGAAGACCAGATAAGAGAAATTGTTATTTTTACACCTAAGGGGAAAAGATGTGGATTAATAATCAAACATTCCTAGACATGCTAACCTTCTGCAAATAACAAAGTGCATCAGTTATGGCTTGCCTTTCCTGTTTTAATTAATAGATACAAGACTCTGTCATATTAGTCATATCCTAATTGAGAAGTTATGAATTACTGTAACAACTTCAATTAAAACTCTGATCAGCTAAAAACAAAGCAAAGAATAAATGAGAAAAATACTTTCTTTTTATGTATTAATAATGCAGATTTTTACGATTTAATATTGTAGCCAGTAAGATAAGTCACAGTGATTCTCTTTGTTATATGTTACATTGGTCTCAAAACAACCGTCTCCATCCTATCTTTGTTTTATGCAGCCATGTCTCCAAGCTGTGATTATGACAAATTTGCTACTGGGAAATCCCTGAGGTAAAAAAACAACCTGGAAAGATGCTCGCCGCCTGGTGGGTTCCAGCTCCAGACAGCTGGTATGACTCCAGATCAACTTACACTTCCCGACTGGCTCCGGGATTCCTGTAGTTACATTCAGATGTCAAGTTATGATGTCTGAGGAATTTTTCAATAACCTGCATGCTTAACTCCTAGGGAATGGCGTAGTCAAGATAACTACTAGTCTAAAACTTCAGATGAAGCTCGTTACTCGTTTCACAGCAGGTCGGTCTAATATGAAAGCTCAAGTAAAATCATACAACACATGTGCATATTTATGCATATGCACATCCATCTATTCTTATCCATGGAGGATTATGGCTGCTCTTCTGACAAACTGTCGCAATGAAAAGCATTACCGTTGAGTTTTCTTTATTCATGGCTCCTGTGAGCCAGTTCAAACTGGCTTCACCATGGTTGTTTTCTGGCATCCTTTCAGTCTTCTAAGTTATAATTACCTTTGAAATTAGCTGAATCGCAGCATTTTATTACCACACATAAACTTAGACACTTCCCAAATCCAATTTTAAAGACCTTTGACCCTTTGGGAGAAGCTTTATGCTGTAGAAAAATACAGAGCTACAATTTATGAAATTAGAGGGATAGTACAGGATGTTTCTAGTGGGGTTCTATTAAAAAGCTATTAGCAGTTAATATTTTACCTGCAGTTTATGCTGGAGAATAAACATAATGGCTAGCCAGAGAGGGGCTACAACCAGAGCAGACTTGTACAGTCTTAAATAAACACAAATTTGAAAAAATACCAGTATGGCTTATACAGTTACTATTTTATGGACCAGTAAATATGACAAAAGTTAACTAACTTAAAAGGAAGCAGAATTGACAGAAATCTGGAAAGCTGCACTCCAGAATCACACGTGAGCAGGAAGTGAAACCGATACAGAAGCAGGAGAGAAGAGGAGGATCTGACACAAATATGGTTGAAATGATAAGGCTTATATTCTGAGGAGGATGATTACTTGAATGAACATAGGCACTTGAGAAAACTGATGACATAGCGGCTGAAGGAATCTACTCTGGAGGAATGGGTAAACAGAAGAAAACATGCAAAAACCGCCAAACAGAACACGGCCTTACAAGAGACTCAAAATACCAAAAGGAGACAAAGAAAACACAGGAGCCAAAGAAGGAAATGGCACAAAAAAGAAACAAATTCACAAAATGATGAAAAAAAAATAAAATGAGTCAACGTCTACAAGGTGATTCAGTAGTTAAAGATTACAACTTGAGTCCAATTTGAAATCCAGTGATCTTTACATGACATGTCATCATGTCAGTATGTTTCACATGGGAAGATCTTTAGAGGCACATCACCTCATTCCACTGTTTCCAGTGCAAATGATAATTAGCTTCTGTAGAAAATAAAAACCCAATGAAAATCTAACAAGGCTATTAGATATATGGGTTATATCTAATAGCTTTTTCATAGACCACTCTGATGTTTTTGCCATAGACATTGTTTTAGTAGAGGCGTTGATCTACTTAGTTAGCTTCAGCCTCGACAATAAACTAATCTGGATTTAGACTAAATGAAGACAGAGACGTGTTAGCTGCTCCAGTTGATTAAATAACTACTCATGATCTTTCAAAAGTTAACAAAATTACCCTGACTTCTAGATATGTTGTCTTTTTGGTTGGAAATATTTCTAAAACTTCCAGTGCATGTACTTAAATAAGTACATTATTAAACATTCATGAATGCATGCTTTTTGGCAGAAATACCTGGTCATACCAGTTCTGAAAATAAATACCCAAACATTAAGGCGTTTTTATTTTTTTTACACATGCATGCCTTTTCCTGTGGAGTAAATCTGACTGAAACTGTCAGCCTAATTCTCCACCTAGACCTGTTTATCCACTACAAACGAGTGGGCGCCGGGGGTCACTATTCACCACTGGACAAAGAAAACAATGACTTTATCCTGATGATGGAGATAGGCTTTTGCATGTCACCAGAGGCTGAGTGATAACATTTCTGACCTATGCCTGAGGCGAGCTTGCTTTGCTGGCGCTCTGCTGGTGCCATTGTGTCTTCCCCACACCAGCCCATTGGATGTTTCTTGTCTGTTTCTCACAGCAGATTGCAAACTGTCTAGCCATCTTTGAATACCACCTCATCCTATCCACGTCCTCCCTCATACACCCTGAACTCCACCCATGCCTTCACGCTCGACTGCACGCTGTGAAGAAGTGAGCGCTCCGAGTGCTATCTGCCTCATCACACCCTGATGATAGTGTGGAGACTGGCGTCTGAGCTGGCAGATTGCTGTCAGGCGTGCTCTGCTTCAGAAAAGAAGATATGAGAGAATGGAAAAAAAACATATTTATGGCCTGAGTGTCTATCCTTTCTATCTCTAGTACTGTTGTAGCACCATCAAATTAACACACACACACACATACACACGCAGCCCGGGTTTGACTCATGGATTATCTTTTTGTTCCTTGTTTTGTGTCGGACAGGAAATAAAAGAAAGCAGCCTGGACTTTATCGCGCTGCAGTGTTGAGTTGTATGAAAAATGTAATGCGCAGGAGGACGTGCTTCACTACATGTCTCCTCTTCCTGGCTTTTCTTTGCAGTTGAAAGGTGAAGTGTGGGTTTGCTGTGTCCTTGTGCTGCTGTTTCCTCCTGACTGTAAGGCTGCGAGTAGTTTGGAGATAAGGTCAAAACACAGGCCTCTTTATTTAATGAGACGCAAAAACACAAAATGTGTCTTGAACCAGCAGAATTTTCTTACTATGTTCAGCAATAACGACTCAAAATGTACATATAATGGAAAAAATTTTATATTTTCCTCCAAGTAATAACACTTTTGCTGTGTTACGTTTATCTCAGAGGTCAGAACTAGTTGGATGTCATAAATTCTACTAAATGTAAGTGTTTTTATTACTGCGGTGCACTCATGAATTACAAACAACAGGAATATGAGCTGCTCTGATTAACTTTGACTATATTTCATATTTTTGGATATACTGGTTCTTTAAACTCCAGGTGTCTTGGGGACTTCCAAAGTTTAATGTCTAATTTCCATATTTAATGTTCATCTGTTTGATTTCTCTAAGTTGGAACTTGAAAATTCAAACTTGCCAGTACAAATTGAACAGATCATTATTCATCACTTTTGTGCTCCAGGGTCTTTTTTTATACATATATATTTTTCCCTGCACCTTCAATTTTTTTCAGTCATTTCCAGTCCAGTCCTTGGACCAAACAGTTGGCTATAAACTATCTGCTTAAAAAATGTGTGAAGTGGACAAAATAATGTAAAAAAAGAAGTGTCAATTTATAAGAAAATAAAAAAAACATTATATGCGGGTTGTTCAGAAAAATTCCAAGGACTTTAGAAAAGATTTTTGATTTACCTTGGCTTACTAAGGTATTCATACCCCTTGAATGTTTTTGTTACATTTTCCTCACATTACAACCACACACTTTAATATATTTTGCTGGAATTTTCAGGGACAGATAGTCATAACCATGCAAGCTAATTTAATCACAGTATAAAAAACCAAAATGCTGGGAAAGCCTCAGAGGTTTGTTAGGGAACATTTGTTCCCAAGCAGCATCTTGGAAACCAAGGAACACATCAGACAGGTCAGCAGTAAGATTGTCCAGAATGACATTCTGAAAATTAAGTATGTCGCAAAACTGACAGGCTGGGCAAGGAGAGCATTACTCAGAGAAGCAGCAAAGAGGCCCATGGTGACTCTGGAGAAAACACACACTGCTGCATTTTAAAAAAAGGTCTAACGAAGGACCATGTTTGCAAATTATCCCTTGTCTAGAAAACCTTCGTCCAGAACAGCTGACATTGTTTACTGTGCTCCCCCTGATAATATTGTATTGAATTGAGTTGAACTGAAAATAGATCCACAGGTGGGATGATTTGTGCATTTTACAGCTATGTGCTGTTTGCTCCACAAATCAATGTATGGGACATTGCAAACTAAGTAGATTAAAATTGTCATGCAAGACTCTATGTGTGTTGAGAAAGTAGCGCTGCATGCTGAACACATTAAGTCGATGATGAAATGTGGAAGCCACAACATCATCCTTTGATGAGGCTTTTTTTCAGCTAAACACAAGGCTGAACTAGAAGAAAACCTGTTGAAGTTGCAAAAGAAAGTTTAGGTTTTAAACAATAACAGGTTTCAGATATTTCCCTGCAGCTTTTCAGCTTTATTTATTTGTGTGTTCAAAACTCATTCCTCTTTATTACACCTAATTTATGGATTTATATGTTTAGATTTTTTGATAAGTGTGGATTATTTTGGTTGTTAATGACATTTGTTCATCTCTATAGGCCCTTTAGATGATTATAGAATAAAAAGCACATTTACATGTTCAGTATGTGTTTCAGCGTGTAGTCAAGATGAAAACCATATGAGTTTCTATGAATGACAAAGGTGCCAAAGATTCCATAGGTCACATAGACACAAAATATATGTTACTACTTGCTGCAGGTTCATTTTCTGAGCTATAGAAGAGAAACAATTACTTAAGCACTAATTAAAAAGTTGGTTCAACATCGATATTTGATGGTAACACAGTTGTTATTGCCCTATTTACAAATATTTAAGGATATCATAGATTATTATACATATTTCAAAAAACTTTTGACACTATGTAAATGCTTCTCTGCTTCAGTTAAACACCTTTATTTTTGTGGTGCTTCACTTTAACTGTCCTTACCCAAACAAATAACCAAACCCTCTTCCCTCTTCCTCCTTAAACACGTACACAAATGGCAACAAGTAAACATTGTTTAAGTGACAATATGAAAGTGCCTAACATTGGCCAACACCTATGGTGAGTTGTTCTTTTGGGTGTTTCAAGACCCCCAATGTAAATTCAAATATGTGTTGTATTTATATACATGGCAGAAATGTGAAAGAGTTTGAAGGTCATCAATACTTTTGAAAAGCATGCTGATAATCTCTTGGATGGCAAGTTTTTAGCGCTTCATACTGAAAAGGAGTGAAAAAGCAACAAATGTTCACATAAATTATGAACTGCTTTCAGAAACTGAAGAAAAACTGCAAAAGATTAAGAAATATGCACAAAACTTTGATGCAGAGAAAAGGCAGTGACTAAAGACGGACTATTGCTTAGGTCCAATGTCAAGCTTAATGATCGGAGGGCGGAGATAGTTTCTTTTTATTGTATTTATAAATAAGAAATTATAGTATAACATGGATTTGTTCAGATCGCCAAGAGCAGTAAGTAGCACAGCATCCTTAGCTTGCATGGTCAGACTCCTTGTGAATGGTGAAATCACCTGTCTTCTTTGTCCTGAGCTGATGCAGGCTTGTTAGATTACCTCTGGAGCCAGCAAAGCTAGAGTCTGATCCACACGCAACTCTGGCTCCCACTAACACAATCTACTACTTCTCTCTGTCTCACACCAAGAGACGGCGTCTGCTGAGGCCTTTTTAGGGTGCATCTATGCACTTCTGCCTACCGTAAATTAAAACGCTGGGAGATCGGCTACATGGCTAAAACGCCCTCTCTGGCTGCCTGGTTGAGCTCCACGTTGTCTGAGCTGGATTTTATTTCCTCTCATGTTCACTTCGTTGCTATTGTTGCAGGCCAATAATTCAAAGAATATTTCCTGTTTCCAAGGAAAAGTTTAGTTAACCCTGAACTCTGTGGCCCATGCCAATCAAGATGAAATTATACCACATTTTTATACCTCAATATTATAGAGACTTGGAGTACACAACAGTGAAAATAGGAATTTTGGACAAACTGTTCAGCTTTATTGCAGTAACATAATTATGGGTCCTCAATATTGCTGAGTAAAAACATGAGAGAGACGGTGAGGGCCCAGTCTTCATCAAATCCTGTTTTTTTCCCCTTTTTTTTAGGAAAAAATGAGGCTGGATAGCATGCAGGCAGGCAGTGGTGATGGGTCTTGGCAGGCACAGATAGGGGCAGTGAAGTCATGGACCCAGTCATCATCATCTGGCCTCACATTCCTACCCTATCTGTGCAGCAAACTGGATCTCCTTCTCCTTCTTATCAGCTGTCAGGAATTTTTCTATCAGAGGCCCTCTTCTGCTTCTCTCCTTCTCTGTCTCCTCTGCTCTCATTTGGACTCCCCCCTGTTTTTTTTTTTTTGTTTTTTTTTTTTTTGCTCCCTTCCTGTCCCTTCCTTGAAGCTGCAAAGCTGACAGAGAGCAGAAATAGTTAAACACTCATTAAGATAAGGAAGCAAGGAGACGTCAGGCGGCTCCTAAGACAGACTGGAACCCAAACATCTCTGGTGCCTGCTGCGTCACCACAGCAGGCTGCCGTCTGCCCCCCCAAACCAACTCAATCACGATCATTATATCATTATATTTCATAAATAATATTATTTTAAACCTTTCTGACCATTTTTCTTCTACGAATTTCTAACTTCACTTAACACTGATGTCTGTCAAGATTGCGTGAAGCTTTTACATAAAATTAAACATTTTTTGAGTCAGAAAGTAAACAAAATTTGGAAAATGGCTTCAAAAGTGGATTTTATTGGCACAGATCTTTAACTATTACAGTGACTGCATTAAAGTCTAATGGGAATGTTGTCTTTGTTCAACAGAAAACATTGGAGGAGAGTGATCTGACTTATGAATATAGCTTTAAAAACTCATAATTACAAAGTAATGTCTGTTGATGTTTTAGTTGTCATTCCAGAATAGGAATATTAAGTATATTTCTTTACTTGAAAAAAGAAATATGAAATCTAGAAATCTCCATTATAAATTTTAATAAATACAGTTTTATCAAGTAGACTGATATATTTTTATTATCAATTCGTATCTTTATTTTAATTATTTTATGGAGTAGTTGTTCAACCAGTCAACTTATCCACTAGGAAAGCGAAATGGAAAGTTCAATGCTTTATCTTAAAAGTAAAATAAGAAAAAAAACCTACAGTTGCTGCATACAAATGTTTCCTTCTACCCATTCCCATTCAAAAACAAATATTCATTATTTTTTACAGACACCTCTGAATTTTATTGCAGGACATCTTAAATATTATATTGTTGGTAATTAGTTACAATCCTTGCTATTAATATCCATTTTCTCCCCTATCGTCTGTCTTATCCAGGATCAAGTCATGGGAGGAAAAGCCTGACAACAGATCCTCAGACCTCCTGAGGCATTTCTAAGCAAGCCATGAGATATAATCTCTGCAGTCATGCCTGAATCCAGCCAGAGGCGCTTCCGAGTGCAACATATCCACAACGCCTCTCTTTAAAAGCAACCTGGAGGTTTTCTTACCCAACTCTAAAACCAACTGAAACTATTTTGTGCTCCAGGAGCAGCATTCTGCTCTTTGCTCCTCACGTTGTCCTTCTGTCACACTGTTTAAACTGTATCTGCCTTACATTTCAAGGATGTACAAAAATACGTGGCTTTGTGTAAATATATTTTTGGCTGATCTGCATATCTGGTACTGCAGGGTTAGAATATGATCTAAAAATTCTGGTATGAGCTTCATTTATTTCTTCATCATTTGCTTAATGAAGAATTTACAAAAGTACCTCTAATACATTGCAGTCATGGTCATAAATAAATCTTTTTGAATGACTACATTTATAAATATTAAAATTAAAATTTTTTTACTATGCCCAAAGCTCTTCATAGTAAAATCAAATTAGTAAAATCAAAATCAAATCACAGTTGTCACAAATGATTTATGTTTAAGTTCATCATTGTGTAGCACAGCAGGAAGCTGGATCGAAACACAGCATAGACATACTATCCCTTCTAGTAGTTTTGCATAACAAATTGTTTTATGGTGCTGCTGCTGTTGAAATCTTAATTCCCAAAAGAGAATATTCTTGAGAGATCATAAAAAGCTTTTTCATAAAAAGCTTTTATTTATCTGCTTTAGATTAGATGTGTGGATAGATATGGAGAAAACAGCCTGATCTTTCTGTAACCATTGGAATCTAACCAGCTTATTTGCAGAACCAATCCTGTTTCTCTTTGTGTGCATATTTAATGCACACATGTTGAATGCATCTATTTCAAGGTGCAGCTGTGCGCAGGAGGCCATGCAGGCATGGAAGCTTTGCAGGGACATGTCTGTAAGCAACCCGACTATCAGAGCAGGAAAAATAAAATAAAATTTCCAAAACTGCAACGCAATTACTTCAGGAATATAGCTCAGCACATATAACTTAGGACAAAAACACTTGTTTTATTATTGTGTGCCTATAAATAAATGCTATTACACAGTCACATAAGAAGAGCAATGGACACACATAATGTACTTCATAGATGTAATGGGCCCTTGATGCTTCACTGAATGCACTTAATTTCTTGTCACTTGAACCATATAGATTTGGCGTGAACTAAAAAAAATAGTTCACACCAAAATAATGTGAGCAGTTAGAGATATGTGGGTTTCTATTGTTGCAGAGGTTAGAACAATTTAGCACCACATGCCTCTGCTTCCTGCAAGCCAGAACAAACTACACAAAATTAAAGAAAGAATTATTCATTTTAACATCTTGTTACCTATCACCATGCAGGTTGAAATATGCCACTGGCTCCATAATCACACATAGCAAAATCACAGGCAGAGGGGTCTCCCCTTCAGCCCCTTTGCCTCCTAGCCTGCCCTGATGACAGACTAGTGAGAGGAGTCCTTTGTTGGTAATTGAGATTACCTCATTTCCAAAATACCAGAAGCCCTACTGGATAATAAAATATGTCTACACTGGTGTACATATTTCTAGCAGAAGCCAAACACTTCTGTGCCCAGAATACAGAGCGGTGTTTGTTGAATTACAGACTCAAAAGAGGTGAAAGTTTTTTTTTTCATTCCCCAACTTTTATTTGGTCAAGGTTCTCAAACTCCACTTCACCCCCAACCAGCCCACCCCTCTGCCCAAAGTACAGGGGGAGAGTGGCTTTGTGTAGAGATTCAAGAACTGAAACTTTAGTAAAATCCACCAGGAAACCTGCAATTACTCAGAAAGCACGGCTGCCATCAGGCCACACCTCTCCCATTCTGCAGACTTAGAATCCTGTAAACGTGTCAGTGGCAGGATGTCTCTTCTCCTCTCTGTCATACAAGATTCACACAGAAAAAGAAGGTCAAACATCTTTCTCGGAAAAAAAAGAGATAGAGAAGTGCTGTGCAGCTTGTAGTGTTTCCACCGTATGATAGAGGATTATCAAATAAAGCAGCCCATGACCATTAATCAGCAAAATATTGTTATTTATGTTGTACCCTTTACAAAATGAAAACCATTATTTTCATACTTGTGTATCTTTTTACTCAAAGCTCCAAAGTAATCCCACAGTGCAACAAATTACAGTCAAGCAAAAATCGCAATTTCCTTCACCTAATTTGTGATAGCATGACAGCACTGCATAAAGCAGAAACACAAGAAGGATTTTCTAAGAACCCACACGCAATCTCAAGCACTAACAATTGTCTGTCTGGCTGGTTTGAAGTCTTTGAAACCTGATCCCTGTCTCAGCAAAGTAATACCTCTCAGGCTCTAATTGGATGATTATTTCCAGAACGTTACTTTAACTTTTAAATTGGATTGGAAATCTTTTAATTCAATGTAAATTCTAAGACCATTTGTATCAACTGTACAAAAACCCTAATGTGTGCCAGTGATTCTGACCATTGAGTCTATGCTGTGGTAATGGTTCTGCACTTCATTCACAGGAGTAAGTGTGTCATTAGACTTTTGAAACAAATACAGTCATTTTCAGTAAGTTAGAATATGAGTCCTGTTTGTCAGTTTAAAAAGTATTATTTGAAAATGACAACCTTTGAAGCAGGTATTAAACATACTTTTCGTCAAGTCCTCAGTTATGTTTTCAAAAAAAAAATTTATGGCTCTGATGAAATATTATCATTATAAATGTCATGTTTTCATGGGTTAAACATCCATCTCTATCACCCCGTCTTCCTTTGTTAGAAACTTTGTGATAAAGTTCCTGAAATAAATAGACTTTTTTAGTCATATTCAACTTTATAGAATGAGTCTGTATGTATGCGGTGGTGAAGGCATAATCAAAAAGGTTTGCGTAAAGCAGCTGGAAGAGTGGCAAAATGAAGTGAATTGTACAACACAGAAAAATGTTTACTCAGCAAACAATCCCCAGCTTAGCATGAAGAACTGTAATACTGTCAGTAGTAGTTAAAGTGCATTCCTGTCTGACATGAGGAAGCTTTTCAGTGGCCAACCATAATGTCAGAATGCATGATTAAACATCCATTCCAAGACTTGACTGTCAGACCTGGGAGCAGAACTGAGCATGGCCGGGTCCTCTCTGCACTTAAGTGAATTCAGAGGAAAATAAAAAATTCCTTTGAATATTTTTCTGAAACTTTAAACTTTCTGTGCCCCATAATCAAGTCTGTAATGATAGCGTGTTTGCTTTGTCCAAACACAAGGGCCTCTGTTTTAGAAACACACACAGAAACACACACTTATACTGGGATGATGATGGATTGGAAGAAATTATAGGGCACTGTTCTAGCCAATCAAATACAAAAAATATATATATATAGAAATAAAGTAAAATCATGTTCAGCTTTAAAGTGACAAAAAGCTAAATCTGAAAACATGCAATGAGGTTCTTTGAGCTTTTGATAGGTTCTTTTACCTTATTGCATCAGCTCATCACTGATTTTTTTTCACAAAGCAGCAGAAAATAAAGGTTATAGAAGGAATTGTTATGAGGGTGCTAATCAGAAACTGCATCTCATATTTTAAATATAAGCAGCTTTATCAGCTTGCGTAAATACTGTGATGAGTGAAATTGTAATGTAATGTTGTATGATAATTATCAAAATTATCATACAGTCAGGCTGCCCAGTGGCGCAGCTGGTATCACTGTTGCCTTGCAGCAAGAAGGTTCTGGGTTCGATTCCCAGCCCCGGCCTTTCTGCATGGAGTTTGCATGTTCTCCCTGTGCATGTGTGGGTTCTCTCTGGGTACTCCAGCTTTCTCCCACAGTCCAAAAACATGACTGTCAGGTTAATTGGCCTCTCTAAATTGTCCCTAGGTCCCGCTTCTTGCCTGAAACGATATGTGGAGATAGGCACCAGCAATATCTCCAGATATTGGAGATATCTGGAGATATCCCTTACTCCCGTCCCCAGTAAGGGAAAAGGGTTAAGGAAAATGGATGGATCATAAAGTCATAACCTAATATCAACACAGCTTCTTTTTTATTAGATAAATAAATATGCTACATATGTTAGTAATAAGCAACATCTGTCTTTTATGTGTGATAGATTTAAGAAAACATATTTATGAGTCATTTTCAGGGAGACAATAAATATTCACATAAAAATGTTTTTAACACATCAGAGGGTTAAGTTAACATTTATGCAGACAATAGAAGAGAACTGCCAGGCTGCATGCTTGTTGAAAAAGCAGGTCATGGGAAAACATACATGCCCAGCACAAAGAAGAAGCTAAACCACGGTCTGATCTGTTGTGTGTTTTCATTAAGATCAATTAAGTAGGTCAATGTGTGTTTATGAATTTGAGTAAAAATACACACAAAAAAGAAAATCTGAATTCATGCACAGTCATATTTTCTCTAAAATGAATCAGAATAAATTACTGCTAAAAAACCACAAACACTAAATCAAATCCTGATGTACGACCAACTCCTGTCACCTCTCGCCTGAGAGCTGCATTAACGGATTTTCGTGTGCCAAGTCATTACAACAGCAATACCCTAAAACGGTGCTGTTACGTGGTTTTCTAAACACAGAGCCCTGTCTTGACACTGATTTGACGTGAGACAGAAAATGAGAACTTGTTTCTTGCATGCGTTAGATGGAGAATTAGCATTAGCCTTGTCACAATTCCGGGTTCACATCAGGGTTATGCTGGTGTAAAATAAGTCAAATGACATAATGTCACTGGGGGCTTATGTTTGGCTACCAGCCTCTCAGCAGGTGAACAAACACATCACACCCTCTAAGTAACTACAAGATTTTGAAAGCTGGACAGAAAACTTTATGTAGATTTTTCTATGTTTGCATAAAGAAAATAAATTTACGGAAGGGCTTCTTTTTTCCTTCTAAATATTTTTTTTTCTAAAAATGTTCAAATTATAATTTGTTTCAGAGTCAAACCAATTAACTCTCTTGAATATTTCAATTGAGTGAAATAGGATTTCACTGTAGAGCAGAACGCCCTTTGACCCTGGATAAAAAGCCACAAGCTTCATACTTAAAACTCCTATTAGTGTATAAACATTGCTAAAAATTATTTCAACAGCCATTAATAATGAACCATAGTGGTGAATGAATGATATCAAATCTCATTCAAAAATAAACAGTTGTTAATTGTTACTGGTAGTTGGTAAATTCAATGACTAAAATTTTCATTAAGAATAAAAAATAACTCCAAGACTGATTAGAACTAACAGTATTAATACTGGCATTTATCAATAAATAAACCACAATTGATGGTGTGTATAATAAAACCTTACCTATAAAGTGGTCTAGGAGTAGATCATTGGACAAAGAAGGTGTTGCCTTTGCCTACTCCCACATATCACTCCCCCTTTTTTGCAGAATGAATACTTTGACAATGTCTAATTAACAGTCAATTTTAAAAGATGTTTGATAAGAAATTTTTTACATCAAATTTCCATCTACTGCAAATATTAGCAAAATTTTTCTGTATGAAAATAATAAAGTATTTTTCCAAGACTACATCAGTCATTTTCCATTTTGACTTAGGATTAATTTACATGAAAGATGTACAGAAAGAATAAAATGTGTCTTTACGCATTGGTTTTTGTTTCTCACCAATAAAAATCAACTGTAACCATCTTTCTTTGTTTAAAGCGCAACAGGTACTCCCCCCTCCAAAACATGTAGTCTCACCCACAATGCACCTGGAGCAAGGCCAGGGCTGCTGTTAATTTGGCTTCATTATTAAGTTAAAAGCAATGCGGGTGGCAGTGCTGGAGCTAATGAGCAGCGCAGGGCATTGTTGGCTGTTCTGCTCCCACCCATTAGAAAAATTAAAGAGTGGAACATGAGTCAAGGGGTGAAAGGATCTTGATTGAAGTCTTGAATGAAACTGTCTGACCTGTCAGACTTTGCTGTCACTGGAAGGTACCAACTCTAGGCACAGCAAAAACTCCTCAAGTTGTGGTCATTGATCCACATTATCTCCATGAAATATGAGCATATGATTGCATATATTTTTTAATATTATAGAAACAATATGAGCTTTTTTGTCATTATTTTAGCATTTAGAGAAACTATTAAGGAAAAAAGTTTAGTACAGACAGAGATTGTTTGTGGACATCATGAGAGAAGCTTTAGACACGTTATGTTTGTCTGACTTTTCCCACTTTAACACCACTAAATTGACAAAACACAACCAGTGACATTCAGTTATGAGTCTTCTCAATACAGCTCAGTCTGACAACACCCTGACAAAGTTTTTCTGAGAGCTTTTAAGAAGATAGGAGGCTGCATCTGCAGTTTACAAAGATCTGCAGAAGTCTCCACTTTAATATTAATCAAGAGTAAGATGAGATCTCTGTGTCGGTTTGGCTGAACTCTGGTTAGAGAGGAGACTAGACGAATGGTAACAGGAACATATGAGGAAAATGATGACAATGGTAGAGTGGGTTGTTGTATTTTGTAGAGGTCAAGTTTTATATTTTACACTAACTTAACCAGCCTTACATAGTTCTAACTTGCAAGACTTTAACATCTGTTAGTACTAGTTTGACGTGATAAATTTTTAACTCGCTGAATTTGGATTTTGAACATTTGAACCAATAGCCATGTATTTTTTTGAGGTGCTAAAGAAAACAGCATGGTGGAGGACATTGTAGTGCAAGTATTAGTCAGATAATAAGGGACCAATGTGCAAAAAGGTATTAGTTGCATAACAAAATTCTTCTGAATATGATGAGTCAGAGCTATCGCAACTTAGAGCAAGGATGTACTAGTGTGAAGATGAGTTTCAATTCCAGCTTCCTCCTGTCACGTGTTGGTGTGCCACTGGGCAAAACACTTGACCCCAAATTACCAAATGGTGTGTAAATGTGTTTGTGAAGGTTGATATAGCTCTAGTGTAGAGCCCTTTGAATACTCAATTCATTTACCATGCCATTCTTTTCCATGCCAACTCTACTAATCCATGCCACAATAGGCATACCGCTTTAAACATGAACTGGGGTTTGCAAACTGAAACAACAAAAATGCTCTTCACAGACAAGAAATCCAAACAATTCCGATTATGTAGAAACATATAGCAACTTAAAAACACAGATTGACCTCATATTTTCTTTGCTTTTGGGAAGAAGCAACAAGGGAACTAAGGTTCGATTGTTAGATCGAACCTTAGTTCACTAAATTCTGTGACAACGGTGCTAAAGATGTGTTTCCTTTAATATCAGATTTTCTCAGTTTCCGTGGGGAATTGAAATAAGAGCACCACCTAGAGTCCTGATTGTATTCTTTAAAGTCAGTGCTCTCAAAAATGCAGTAAATGTTGCAGGTATAAATGATCCATTCCTACTTTTGACCATGTATGTCTTATGGTTAAAACTTTCAGCAAAATGTTTGTTTGTGGAGTTTAATATATACTTATAAAAACAAAGCAAGTGTATTCCCCAGAAACAATTAACAGACCAAATGCTCAGAATATTTGTAGAGCCTGAGATGTTAATTAGGTTGTGAAATGATCCTGCATTTCCCAGCTTGTTCTGATTGTTTGCCAAGGAAATTCCACTTACAAGTCAAAAAAATAACATCACCTGTATCCTGGTTATATTACTGTGTCTGTCACTGCTACAAAATGCCAAAGAGAGCTTATGATTTCAAAACATATGTGTAAAGTGACTTTCCTGCTTAGAATCAATGGATCTGTGGAACTTGAGCTGCGTTCAAGTGCTTCCGCTCCTTTTTCTTCAGAGGGTGACAGTTTACAGTCAATATCAATCATAGTATTGTCCTCCTGTGAAACGGCCTCTGATGAAGTACACTAAGCCGTGTTTATAGCTACCCCGGTTCACAGAGAGGCCAGCAGCACAATGGATCAGGCCAAGAGGGCTGCAGCACCACTGTGTGGGAGACACCATTACATGTACAACAAGGTAGTGAAACAAGAGCAGAGCAGGGGTGACATTTAACATTTAATTTAATTTATTTCAGAATTTTGTTTATAATGTTTTCATGTGACAATGGAAACATTTTTTTAAACCTTCTGGGTCACAATTATATATTTCTTTACAGGACAAACAAGTTGAAAATATTTCTTAAAAGTTAATCTAAACTGTCTTCCTTTCTTTTTGCTAATGGCTGAATCAGTGGGAAGGACTGTAAGACCATCTGTAGGGCAAGGTTGTCAACATTTTTCATGCATGAGCCCATTGACTGACTGTAACAGTTCCCACTTTATACTGACTTACCGTCAGAAGAACAGAAGTTATACTTGGTGTCAGCATTGGTGAAAAACAGCATGAATGCCACATTAAAGGGATAAAACTGGAGGCTGGGTTCTGAGTAAATGTTTGGCTAACTCAGCATCATCACATGTCCGGTATTTAACTAAATACTCTGCCGACATTGACCATCACGTACAATAAAGAAAGGCTGTCTTCTCTCTCTACCCAGCCTCTGTGACCTGTCCTTCAGCCAACCTCCATTGCTTTAATCCAGCTAACCTTGTCAAAACCAGCAGACCTCATTCAGAACAAGCAGATGACTCTCTGCACGCCAGTGGCCTCTATAAATAGACATTTCAATCAGAAGCAAGCAGGCTGAAGGGAAGGTATTGTAAACAGTGAGCCAGCCTAAAGCCTTACACTGGGCTAACCTGGGAAAGTGATGGAAGGTGACTCGTTTTGACCCCAAGGCATGCTGAACAACAACACACTGATCCTACGCTTGCCGCTGTCTTTGACTTTACATGCAAAAGCTGTTTCTAAAAGCTGATTTAAACTAGATGTCACTTATTATATACGTCATTGAACATAAAGTTGGAAAAAAAATTGTTTTCAGTCAGTGTTCGAATGACCTGCTCTGTCTGTCTGAGTCTTTGTGTCCTTGGGAAAGACACTTCACCTGCCTTGACTGCTGATGGTGCAAAGGGTTCATGGCAGCCTCGCCTCTGTCCAGCAGCCCCGGGGGAGCTGTGGCTACAATTCAGTAGCTTATCACCATCAAAGTGCGAATGTGTGTGTGAGTGGGTGAATGACTGAATGTAGTGTGAAGTGCTTTAGCATTTATTATGATAAAAGTGTTGTTTTAGTCATCACTTTGTTTCAATCACTGATTTATACTCTACGAATAATGTGAGTTTTTGTTCAATTGTTTTATTTTACCAACCCCAGTTCATGCACAAGACAGCATATTCATTCTGGGTTAATGGGTTAAATAGTTGCATAAATTAAATTAAATATTCACAACTACAGTAAAACTATGAAAGTAGTAATTTTATGAACAAGCAGAAGTTTTATGGAGAAAGAGAAAATGTATATTTGTCTAAAGGCAAATATTATTCCATATAGGGTCATATAAAAATAGGTATTATCTAAACACATTCAGTCTTGGTGTCAGCATTGTATTCTATGCATTCTAAGTGCAGGTAAGTGCATTTTAAGTGCATAAGTCTTACAATGAAAGACTTATGCACAGTTTTAGATCTACACATGAACTGCTGTTTGCTGTCTATGCCAACACAGATGAAAATGATTTGGGATGCACTACACTAAACAAGTTGGGTCAGTAGTTTATCCTGCGTACATGAGACATGGTCAGCTTCTTCAAAATGTTTTTAAACCCAAAGTTTGCTGACTCATCTTTTTCTGTAATTAAGGCTGTGTGTCCTTTGTGGTATTTTTTTTGCCAACTTTCTTTCTCTGAAATCTGCCAGTTGTTCTTCGAAAAACTGGAAGATGTTGAATCAGATTTGAATAGGTGATCAGCAGCTTTAGAATCTTGTATTCCCTTGGATCTGCTACAGATCTGGAGTTTTGGCTCGGGGAATTCAGACGTGCTTTGATGTTTCGAACTAAACCGTGATATCATAGCTCTCGCTTCATTTTTAAAGTTGTCATCCTGTTGGAAGGTGAACCTTGGCATTTAACCTGAAATGTTTGGGAAAGTCTAGCAGGTTTTCTTCCAGGATTTCCCAGTACTTAGAAGACTCCATTTTCCCCATAATTCAAACATGCTTCCTTTTTCCTGCCAAAGAAAAGTATCCAGACGACATGACAATGTCACCACCAGTTTTACCGTTGCGCTGGTATGTTCTGGGTGACCTCTGAGAAATGAATCACTTTAGCTCACTCTGACTTCTGAAAGCACAAGATTTTATTTGAGAAACTGAAGTAAAACATTGCCAAAATATGAATCATTTTCATTCTCTCCAACACTACTTTGTGTTGCTTTCCCACAATTCATCTCCAATATAATACACTATTGTAGCAAGAATACAACAAAACTTGAAGAGTTTTGCACAAACCTATAAATCAGGAATATCAGAGCATTTATTTCAGACATGTGTCATGGAAACTGTTTGCAACAAGAACATGGATGTCCTTATTGTAGGTACTGTTTATTTCAGTTTTAACACTAAAATAACAAAACTCTGCACATCATTTTTTATATCAAATCACACATTGAGTTTCCTTCAGTCTAGCTGATTCACATAGAGCAGATTGAAAATACATTTTATCCAATTTGTTTTAAAAAGTAACAGTGATTCATATTAATTCAATATGTACTCATTTGTACATATGCTTTGTAACAGCTTTAAAAAAACATACTATTTTTGTCTTAAGATGTCTCAAATAGTATGGGTTAATATAGATGTTAAAATGTATCAGATGTAAACACATACCCACCAAGTAATAGAGAAACTAAAAACTGGTGTGAATCCTTGCTCTTGCTGGAACAGAACAGCTGGAGTCAGACTTTGGCGAAGGTTCAGGGAAGGAACAGTGTACTTTAAAGGTATCACTTTCCACCTTGAGTTGTTTCAAAATCTACACTATTACTCTGTGAGAGACTTTAAATAGGGGCAGAAAGCCACCTACTAAACCACAGTAAGAGCCGGGTATGCAGTGAGGGAGAAGCTGAAGCATTTTAACAGCTCTCATTTGATTCACAATCCTCACAGTGATCCCAGCCAGGGGGAGGGATTTTGAGGTGGGAAGATCAGTAGGCAGGCTTAACTTAAAATGTCAAACGTTTTACTTTGACTTCATGGAAAAAAGACAGTTCAGAGGGCCCGACAGACCTCATACTACTAAGAGTTTTTCCCCTTCCTACTTAAAAAGCAGACACAGACTGGTTCATTCATGGTGCCGATGCAAAACAACGAGGTGCTTCATCTCTGAAGCCCAGTGATACTTGATCATCTAACTCCCACCAATTAGAGCATTAGGAGAAGTCATTTATTTTGCTCAGGTTGAAGAGGGTGCTAAACTCCATGAACCATCGCCCCAATGGTAAAGCTGAAATTTCACTCAGATCAGCAGTCGCCCCACAGAAAGAAAGGGGATATTGATGTCTGAGTGAGATGAAGGTTCTGGAGACGAGGCTCACCACAGCAGACCCTGCCACATCCGGGACAACCCAAGAAATGACACCCCTTTTATAATCACTGAGGGCCTTGCAGGGTTGAAGAACTGGGTGCTATAATTCATTGTGTACAACATGTTTATGAACACAAAATTGTAAAATATTTGCAAAATAATGTGCCAGAACTGTAGGAGGTGAAAGATGATAACTAGCAGTCTTGCCCTTTTCATGATTTAATTCAGAGTTAGAATTGATAGTTAAGACTTGATTGCCTTGAATGTCTTCTTCAAACCAGAAATGCATCCAGGAGGAAAAGAAAAATGTCTGGTGACCAGAATAAGCTCATTTTTAGCTTCATTTGCTCTTTTCAGTACATTACTATTTGGAAACAGAAGTCGGATCATTGTCCGATCGTAGCACTAAAACCCTTCCAGATGAATCTATCAGCAACACTCTTTGATGTGGATAACATTACTAAGTGAAAACAGCTCAATGTTAGGAATCTAGTATTTGACTGTCTTTAATATTAGGGACTATAATTAATGTTGACAGTTTAGGAAGAAAGTCGGAGAGAAGTTATTTGAAAAGGAAGTGAATTGTCTGAGCTGGGAGGCAAGATTTTTCACTGAACATATTACATTTGATTCAAGTTAAGTTGCTCCATTTTGTGTTTTTGAGCTTTCAATTTATGTCTGTTGGATTTAGAAATGTTCTAATCTCTCTGAAAGCATGAGAATTCAAGTTAGGGCAGGGTGTCATTTCAATGTAGATCAAACTTTAGTTCACATGAGAAGTCTGAAAATGACACAACAACCTGTGTTAAATGTAGATGTTCATGGTTCATAGTTCATAAACACGAGTCTTGTCATCGCTGTAGGACAGCTTCTATATTTTACAAAACTAGTTTCTACAACCAGTGCCTAATAGTGCAGGGACAAACTCAGTCCTAGCAATCTAGCACTTCCTTTAAATTTGGAAGTGCTAGAGTAACCATCACAACCACACTGATTGACTTGCGATAGACGCTGGTTGAAACAAGCCAGTTCACAAAGATTTGGAAACAAACCACTGACCAACATAAAGAGAAAGTGCCAGACATCTGCCAAGCACTACTGAGGCACCTATTTATTAATTAAAGGCATTGTTGAATTGTTTTGTCAAAATTCAAGGGTCAATAGAAGAATGAACTGGCTGCAATTTGGAAGATATGGTTTTGCAAGTTTTCTGTGGACATGGCACATGTACTAAATTCTGATGCTAAACCAACAAATGCATTTTGCCTAAAAATGTGGCAGGAGGGGTGGAGGGCACAGGTAGAGTTTATATAAGAGGTTTTTCCTAAGATGCATCCTCCCCTGATCAAAATTAGGCCAGTCAAAGAGCACACGTACTTCACCCCACAGCCAAATCTTCCAGCTTAGGCAGAAGAATAGAAAGTTGCCTGTGCAAGGAAAGACTTATGCAAGTGTCAGATAGACAACAAAGGGGAACACTCTCTGAGACTTTTCAAAAAGTCAACCCACTTATACATCTATTGATAAAGTAGTTAGACTATCTGCATCATTGTGGTGAAAAAAAAGTCTGATCAAAAAATCAACACCTAAATATTTACATTTACATTACTGAAGGGAAATACAGCATGGAAATATAGTGCACATTTACTATTCAGTTATTTTTCAGAAGCTCAGGAGAACAAATGTTTTTAAGCAGCGGTGCATTCCTCTGATGAAGCTTTTCTCTCACAACTGACTTTTTCATTGCTGAGCTTCTTAAATCAAATTCCCAACAGACACTGAAGGTTGAGAAAATAAGAAGCAAGAGATTTCTGTGTCTTAAGCACGGACGTGTGCTGCTTTTGTATCTATGGTCACCATCTCTCACAAACATACTGGGAAGGAATATAACCTGAATGATAAACAGCGCCCTCTGCTGGGTAGAATATGTTATTTCGGCAGGGGATGCAAATTCATCTAAGGGTGTACTTAGATGAAACACTACATAAGACTACTACCAAAATATTATTTTAAAAAGTGGCAATAATAAAAATAATTATAATCAAAACTGGGTTTGGTGAAAGTTAAAATTAAGTATTTTAACTCTATAGTCAAACTACTACATTATTTCTGCAGAATACCAAAAAGAACCTATAATGAAACAACCTTCAAAAAAGAATATCTAAAGCCCTCGATAGTCATGCATTCTCTATATTCTCTATCGTAGCATCACATAAAGTATCAATTCTTCCACCATCAAATTACACTCTTAAACAAAACCAACTACTTCATTATAACATTCCATTATGACATTTCATTTCAGATAATGTCTTCACAAAATGCATACAGAGGCTGTTGTCATGCCGGCATAAAACCTCTAAGCAGAACTTTTCTCAATTTCATTTGAACTGCAGGTGATGGAGAAGCCCAAACTGGTCTTGTGTTCATCCCAGATCTCGGAAGAAGACGCTACATCCAGAGTTCTGTGACCACAGCTCCAAGAACAACAACACCTCCAAACTGAAAGGAAATTTCTCTGCCTCCTCTGCTCTCTGCTGGAACATAAGGGCCCATTAATCCTCCATGGATAATGAGGTAATTTCATTTTACAATATTGCTTTTTGCTTTTCAGTCAATTTGGTAAGATATAATCTAGCTCCTGCAAAGGAAAGAAGAACAAATCATCAATTCTGGTCTTCATTTAAAGCCTACATATACAACTATTAATAATAAAACAAACAAAAAATGACAGCACTTTGCCTGGGTGGGAGAGCGCAGAAAATACATAATAAACTGTGGAACAGACTGGGATGTAGCGGACAACTATACTCTGCCAAAAGCAACTCTTAGCTTTGCTTCGAGACAATCTGATAGCAGCAGCAGCCGCTCAGCCCTTAAGTGAAAGTGACAGTGTGTCTCAGAGACATGTTACAAGTCAGAGGAAATTGGAGGTAAACAGATAAAAAGAATGCAATCTCTGCTGGAAGTAGGAAGGCACAGGGGGCAGGAAATAAACCTGTATTTAAGCTGATTACCCGAGCAGAGTCCCAGCCCCTTTCAGCAGCTCTGGACCGGCCGGCCTCAGCGCTGCCAATGTTGTTAATTAGAGGTTTGCTGAGGGGAAAAAAGGCAGCCTTGTCAGACTTGCGGCAGTGTTAGTGATGGCTGGCTGGAGGGGGACATGCAGAGCTCTTAATTGGGTCTGTATGCTGTATCAGTGGCTGGCCGGAGCGGTGGTGATGATTGCAGTGAGCAGGTGGCCGTGGTGGCAGCTCTACGCAGGCCATCCCGGGCTAGCCTGTCTGTTCTTGTCAAGACCTGGAGCACTGAGCAGATAGCCCCTCCACAACACCTCTCTGGCAACACAATGTAACCCGCAGTTATGGAGGACTACTTCCTGACAGTCCAGCCATGGGAAAGAGGAGAAACACGTTGCTACTTCTCACAGCATAAAATGCATGAAACACCAATCATCTTTTCATGTTGAAAATGCAAAGCATAAATTGAATGCATAAACCAGAAATGGGCAAGTTTCCAGACTATGAAATCTGCATGCATGAAAACTACTAAGCATGTGCTTTATTAAACATTTTAACAAGACTTGTTGCGAAAGACAATAAATCACTGACATCATTACAGATTAATTGCAGTTACTTGGCATATAAGGTGAAAGACACAGTTTAATATTGGTTAAGTGAGCTTTTGTTAAAATTGTATAAGAAGTTAACAACTTACTTGCAGTATGTTTTGTCTTTGCATCTTGATTTCATAAAAATCTAGATTGGGTAGTCCTGGAGGCTGAAGATCAAAGCTAATCTAACTTTATTTGTCTCATGCATAGATTGGTGCCCAGTTTTCATATGTGTTGAGTAATGTCTAAAAGTAGGATTTAAAATGAATAAAACTGCTCGACCCTAGTCATCAGATCTAGAAATAAAAAAAGAACAGAGGAACAAAACACTTGTAAAATATCTCCCAGAAAAAACTCTGGCCGAAGAAAAACAAGGATCCCAATACCAAACTGTTTTAAAGTTTCACTTCAAATTTCTTCATAATAATATTTATGTATTTTCTGTTGTTTACTGAGTAAAATGTAAGTTTCAAAGTTTTTCATAAAACACATCAAATTTGTGCATAGGTTCATTATAAACCAGTCCAACCATACCACACCCCTCTGTTATGTGTAAATATATAGAAGAAATTGATGGATTTTATTTTCCTTTCATGATTTTATTTCTTTTTTTTATGTCAGCCATATTTGTCAAAGTTCTTGACAAATTCAGTTTTATTTAGATTTTGTACTAGTTTGAACATAGCTAAGCAAAGAAAAAAACAAAAACAAATCTGCTTTACATTCCAACAAATTCAAAGACAAAGCAAGATTTTCAAATTTGAAACCATAGTTAGTACAAGTCAGTGTATTTTTCTATGTGATGTGAGGTTTTTTTTTTTTTTACAAAAAGGCAACGTCAGCTGTCATCTATAGGAATGGACCCATTCTCTTGCAGGTATCAACGAGCCAGCCCAATGGTCAAAGGAATGTAAGATCTCAGTGACGAAACCATTTATTTACAGGAACTTCCAAAGTTAGGTCTTACACCCACCGCTAAAGTGGAGGAAGGCCAGGGAGGACGCAGCTGCCAGTGAACATTGTAGGGACGACCCGGTCTGCTTTGATCGGCTGACATGTGAACGTCACAGATCCCCTGGAACACCACCCAACTTGTTTGATATTTTAAGTGCACAAACTGAGACATTCCTGACATGTGAATGGGCTGTAACAAATGATACCTCTCTAGGATCTGTGCCTTCACATGCTGTGGGTTTCTCAGTCCAGTAAGGTGGGTCAAGGTCTGGAAATGTTTCCCTTTTTGTGGCTTCTGCTACTGGATGAGGACCAAAGAAATCTGGGTGTAGATTGTTTTGACAGAGCAAAGGAAAGTGGGCAAGGATAGCATTTTGAATTAACAATTTCTTAAGTGTCAAAAAAATTATAAGTGATGTATTGTATTTAGAGGTTTTATAGGATAAAGATTAATAAAAAAAAAACTACTCAGACATCCTTTCAAGAATCTGTTATAGGATCAGATCAACTTCTGTAACACAAACAAAACCTGGGCAGATAAATCAAATAGAAAGAAAGAAAAATGTTGCTTTTTCTTCAGGTTGAGGCTGTAACCTTTTGAGAAAAGCAAAAATGAAAACAACATTTATTACTGCCAGATTAGTCACTGCATATTACAGGGTGATGTTAGTTTTGATTGGATTCCAACCCAGCTCCAATTTCATAAGTGGTTTCATGAAATATGTCTCCTTTTTAAATTCACCACTAGACTCTTCAAGCTGAACTCCACAAATTTGAAGGTGCTAAAGCCCATTGAATTCTCCATTTCATTTAACAGACCCTGTGCTGTGCCACAATTGATGTCATTCTACTGTTTCCTGTCGTTTTCCAGGCAAACGCTATTCCACATGCGCTTCAACAGCGTCCATTCAGCCAAATCAAATGATAGATTGTTTTACACTTCATTTAGAGCATTCGTCAAAATTCTAATGAATCATGAAAATTCTGCTAACTTCGGTCAAAAAAGACTCTCTGCAGCAAAAAAAAAGCAACACCCTGACCCCTATAAAAATGATGATATTCAGTGACACAAAAAAAGCAAAAAATACAGTTCAAAATTACAAATCTTCTTTGTTTTGTTTCTTTTGGGCCTGTTGTTACCTTGTATTTTCCAATAGTTTAACAACTTCCCTTATGACATCTTGAAACTATATAAATCTGTGTAAAATGAGATGTAGATTGCATAATTTATTCTCTTTATGTTTGAATTGGGTGGCCAGATTTGGTCCCAAGTTATCACCTGGGACCAAGAGGTGAAGAAGCTATCACCTCTTCACACAATATTTCTGAGTTGAACCAGAACTGCAAAATAAATCAGAACATAATCACACAGCCTTGGTTAGAGGGTTAGTTTCTATTTCACGTTTCGTGTATCACCCTCTTGGTGCTTTTGCACACTGGATGGATTCTTATTATGCTTAAAACTTGTTGAGCTCCTAGTGACTAATATGCTAAAGCTCACAGAAAATGCTGGGGTCATTGTGGCAATTTAATCGAGAGAGAAGAGTGAAGAAAAGTTGAGTTAATTTGAATCGATATCGGAATCACTATCTAATATTGTAAGGCTCTAATTAGAATACTGAATAACATAGTGGTTTCAATTCTAATCCTCTTGAAGTCAGACATCTTCTGTAAGTTTGTATGAGTTTTCCCACTGTTATAGTGTTTGGATGTAAGGTGACCCTCTACACATCCATCCATCCATCCATTTTCTATACTCCCTTTTTCCCTAAGTGGGGTCGGGAGGTGCTGGTGCCCATCCCCAGCTAACGTTCCAGGCGAGAGGCGGGGTACACCCTGGACAGGTCGCCAGTCTGTCGCAGGGCAGACAGGACTAACAACCATGCACACACGCACTGACACCTAGGGAGAATTTGGAGAGGCCAATTAACCTGACAGTCATGGACAGTCATGTTTTTGGACTGTGGGAGGAAGCCAGATTACCCGGAGAGAACCACGAATGCAAAGGGAGAACATGCAACCTCTGTGCAGAAAGACTGGGGCCGGGAATCGAACCCAGAACCTTCTTGCTACAAGGCAACAGCTCTACCAGCTGCGCCACTGGGCAGCCCCTTATTGATTCCAAGGAACATTTTTATGAAAGATAAAAAAGTTAAAAAGCCTTTAAACAAATATTTTATTGTAAAATCATGAGCTCACAAACACAAAAATGCTGATGTTCTCAAAATGTTTTTCAAGATTTGTGTACTCCCCTCATTATCCTCCCACATGCATAGTTGCAAGATTAACTTTTGTCCTCCTCAAGGCTTGTTTGTCACAGTTCCAGTGGTTGTAAAGTTTTTTAAATATTGTTCTGGGCAGGCTTAGACAAGAAGAAATTTTGTTGTAATGGTTTTATGAAGATCAAAGCACATTTGGCTCACTTGACTGGTATATTTTCCTTCATATTTTGAAGAGCAGCTACAGTTCTCCTTCCTAGACTGTCAGATGTGAAACTCTGTCTTTAGAGGAATGGACCCTGGTGCCACATTTTGCCCCTAAATATGTTATGCACAACTAATGTGTGTTAGTGGTTATTTTTAACAGAAACAATTCAATTTTTTTTCCAGTTAAAAAGTTTTCTCACATGAAAAGTTAGATTCACCAGAATAAAAAAAGAATCTGATTCATTGTGCCTTATATTATTACAATAGAAACCAAAAAGTGTGGAGTATACTGTGAGAAATGCTTTATACTTTCCAAGTAGTTGTGGCAGATGTTTTATATTGGGTTTTTGTTAATAGCGACAAGCCTATTGATATTGTACATTTACTTTAATGAAAAATACTTTAAATCCCTTTATGTTTCACACAGGAAGATTATTGGTGGTGCACCGTCTCAATAACTATTTCCATTTAAAATTGTAGTAACTGGCTTCTTTGTAGCCACCATTTTTAAATGAAATGATTGTTAAAAAGTTATCATAAACTGCTGTGTTTTTGAAATCAGAGTTGTTTTAGAAGTCCACTGTGGGCTGTAGGCCTCACTTAGATTAGAGACTCACTATTAATGAATCATTGCACAAGGAAAAAAGGAGCAGCATAGGAAAACACTGGATTTCCTTCTTACTGGTCCGACATTACAAGGATGTTTAACTTAGAGTACCAAGGGAGGTTAACCATTCACACCAAAACACTTGGGTTGGGAGATTGAAAGAGCATACAAACCACAGAGAAAGAAAAAAGGGAGGAAAACAGGAAAAAGTAATTAATCATGCTACAGTCTCTCAGTCTGGCAGAGGCGTTCTTGAGCTCTCGGTTTGCAAGCTGGTCTCAAGAGGAAGCTACAGTGTAACATGAACGCTGTACATGGGTGGTCAGCTAGTTTACAAAATTCAACTGTGAAACAGGCATTTTCTAAAGACCTGGCAGCAAACTCTTTTCTCATCTTCCCCTGACTAAACTGCATCATATCTGCTGAGCCTGACCAAGTAACAGGCAAACTGAGATGCTGCCTGAAGGGAACCCCAAAGAGCATTAGGTCTCGAGCGCATATCAGGTGCTTTGGATCCCCTTGACTGACCCTCATGAAAATAGAAAATCATATTTCTTCCTATGAGAAAAAAATCAAATACACTGTTTTAACTTTGAAAAACTAAAAGTTACACCTTTTGATTCCTATATATGGAATAAAAAGGTGTTGTTAGAATGACGTTATGAAAGAAAACAGCTGAAAATTTTTAATTAATGTTAGAAATATAGATTAAAAAATGTTCAGGTTGTTCAACAGGTATGAGTTTCCGTACTTATTTACAGAAATGAAATATAGGTGTTTACTTGGTTAAAAAAAAAGACATACTTGTTCTCAAGATTCACATTTAGTTGGATTAATTCAAACTACTGAACTACACATACAATGAAACAGGACACCAGGCTTATTTCTGATAATGATTTTGATAATGAGTTATTTCCTGGGAATTTTTTTATTATGTTTTCACATAATTTTGTTCATCGATACAAATTAAATATCTTCTCCAGATGTGGATGTTGTTACAGTTTTTTTCCTTATTGCTTGTCTTTAATTTTCTTTTTTATGCCTCCTAATTTTTATGCTGTTGAACTTTACTAAAAATGCACCTGGTACTTCAATTTAATTTCTGCACCTCATATGAGGCCCTGAATTTTATGTCATGACCTGAGAAATTCACAAGAAGCTCTTCTTTCTGTAGTGCAACCTCAATCTGATTAACATTATTTTAGTTTTTTTAAGATCAGCTTAAATCAATCTACTGGGATGCAGTTTTTGATCAACTGAAAAGATACAGACATAAACATTGATAAGGACCAGTCAAAAGAGCTTTTTTAAACTACATTAAGTTGACAGATTTACACTGTCATGACTGCTGTGAACACCCAGCTACACACACACACGTATGCAGGGCCAAGTGTTGATAGATAAAAACCACAGCGGACCATACCGCAGCAATGTGGTTAATCTGGTAATTAACAGCATTATCAATCATGCTCTTTAAGCCATTGACAGACTGCCCAAGGGATAAATCTCACTTAGTTCAAAAGGTTTCTCTGTGCAAATACAAACTAAAGGGAATTAGATCAATATTCAACATCTGCACCTAACATGTAAATGACTACCACTCTGCACACTTAATGCATAAATTATGAGTATTTTCTTCCTTCTCACAATTTACACCGTATGTAACAGTTTCTACTAGTGCTTGATTCCAACAATAATGACAAAAATATCTAACATTTCCTTTTGATTCTAATATCTACAGCTGATAAAAAATGATCTGGTTTTTATCTCCCTACATTATGGGAGATGAATGTCATTTAATTAAATGTTAACCATGACATATGTAGCAAGCCTTACTAAAAACCACAGTGGGCCATACTGCTAAATAGGCACTCAGATAAAATCCTTGTGTCAATTCGTATTTAGTAAAAGAAAGAAATAATTCTTGATCTTTAGATAAGCCGATAAAATTGCAAATTCACAAGTAACAAGCTGATGACCTACTGTTAATAAACAGCAATGAACTGTGCAGGATGTTTAAAGTTTACAGAGGTTCTTTGATACAAAAGCTCTATCCTATTCCATGACCTTTTACCTTCACTGGACTTGGCTCATATAGACCTCAGTGTAATGTTTTAGAGGAAACATCCTAAAACCACCCACATATATCCTTTTTCCTTTTGTTAAGAAATGTGGATCCAATGATAAAAACAGGCTTTTGTTAGGCATAAACTAATCTAAGTGTAAAGCATTGTTGTCAGTGGACCAAAGCTAAATGGGAAGAAATGTTGGCCATGATGTGGTTTTTCACAGCTCTAGTTAAAAAAGAAGGCAGGATTCCCAAGAGACTTACTGACCCCAATGACTCCACGAACTGGTCACCACCTACTTTCATCTTTCGACTCACTTTACAGTCATTATAATCCCCCTTCATGGCCCCTCTCTGGGTAAGGTTACTCTTACCCCCCTAATTCCCTTGATGCATTTGACAAACAGCCCTCCACCAGAAGACAAGAGGAAAACAGGGAGGTTTTTGTTTGAAGTTTGCATACAGTGGCTTGTTGCAAAAGTATCCATGCCCCTTGAACTTTTTCACCTTTTGTCATGTTACAAATACCAACTTCAATGTAGCTTTTTGTTATTTTATTTGATGGACCAACAAAAAGTACTGCAAGATTGTAATCTACATAGAGAAACTATAATTTTCTAAATTTGTATTAGTACAAATTTGAGAAGTGTTTCTGGATTTTCCTTCACTCTCCTTTACATAGGTGATCAATAAAATTCAGGTCAACCAATTGCTTTCTGAAGTCAGTCATAGTCTGTTTATATTAATTGTATGTTCAGTTGTTTGCAGAACAAGTAAGTTTTTTGGAGTTTGAATTCAGAGGCCTAAAATATTTGTTAAATAACTTTTGGACAAACAGCATCATGGCAACTAAGAAGCACACTAGACAAACTCATAAACAGTTGAAACTTTATATTCACATATGCCAATGACTGATACTTCTTCTAATGTACACTTTTTGTGTAATGCAGGATGGTTTTATTTCATTTAGCATGATTTAATTTCAATATTTTAGTGATATGTTTGTGGCTTCACTATATGAAGTCACAATTATAGTGGTTTCATTATAGTGACGTACACAGATTTTTGGACTACACCGGTGTACCAACACCGGTGTACTCTGGATCAGAAAGTAGTTATCAGAATCAGAAAGTAGTTATTGTTTTTTGACCTTGTCATCTCAGGTCATGATACATAAATCATATAAAAGAGAGAGGATATACATACTTTTTTAAAATTACTATTTGAGAAAAATATTCTGTTATGTGACCTTATAGAGTCTACAGACTCTACTTCTTTTGTGAAGCTTCCTATAGCAATCAACCCCAGTGCCCCCTGAATCCCAAGATTGTAAAACCACTAAATATACAAAGAACATGTAAAAATTAGGGAATGTGGGGAACCCACAGCATTCCGCTTTTCATGTGTGTAAGCAGAGACAGGCTTGTCCCCTCTATAGTTCTTTTGTTTCCAGTTGTGCCTGTGTGCTGTATCATTATCAACATCCACATCTGGATGGACTTAGAGAAGAAATCCTATAAAGAACCTAATGGGCTCTTCAAACATTTTTGAAGACTGATTAAGAGCTGTTTCAGATCTTGTTCACAACAATAGGTTCCATATGGGATTTATTTTTGTTCTCACTGATTTTGTTATCTACCCCACTTGCTCCTTTTTACTATTGTGGAAGTGTAGGGGATTTAAGAGGAACTTGACTCCCCATACAGTCAATAAAAGGTCTCAAAAAAGACCCACATCTGTTAGGCCGAGATAAACAATATCACTACTCGTTTCCACCTTCGATGTGACAAAATTCCTGCATTATTCAAAATAAAAATAAAAATTGAATCTGCTAGAGGAAAACCCGTTGAAAAAAAAAAAGTAGTTGCAAAAGTATGCAACTAATATGTCGATCAACTCACTTTTTATTAATTCAGTTTTTGACTTCCATCTGTTACCACAAAGATACTGTAAAACTGTATGTATGTATCAAGAAAGTATTGCAGTAGAGTTCAATATTGGTTGTCACTCATTTTTGAAATTGAAACTCAAACGTATACACAATTATTGCTCAAACACTGAGATATCTCAAACATGTATTTCTTGTCAGGTGCATGATAATGGCTGAGAGAAAACAAAAGCCCAAACATCAGTGACCCAGAAAATGTACATATTGTTAAAAAGTTAAATATTGAAAACTTAATCAACTTATTAACTGTTAAGGTTACCTGAGATTTACTCGTCTGGATCCGTGGGCCACACAATCATGGGAAAGACTGTGAAAACAGTCATGTTAGACTCCAAACAAAAGACGGCTGAATGAGTTTTGTCAAAAGGTGCATCAACAAAGTTTTTGTTCAAGGGTGTGCTTGATGGACATTTTTTCCTGAAAATGTTTACTTGAAGCTTGAAATGTTCTATCATAGTTAAGCTTATTGTAAATGTATTTTAAGAAATATTTTAAATTTTATAATTCCTACATGATTTAATAATTTTATCTTTAAATCAAAGCAATTATTAAGAGTCAAATAAATTATATTTTTACCAGGTGTGTTCCTGATGTGTTATCCAGCACAGTGACCCTCAGCTATTAACAGGGAAAAGAACACCACAAACACATGTTAAAAGTTAGGCTGACTTTAACCATAAACTTAACACCTGCCACTTCAAACCTCTCAGAAGTAAAAAGAATAAAAGATGGCAGGTAATAAATGACAACAAGAAACACTAGTACTGATACACACCCACCTTGTACAGTAGGTTGGGTAGCTGCCATCACCTTCAACATGTTTTTGTCTTTCAAATATGGTAACTAACAGCTTTTTAAAAAGTTCGCTGCTGACAATTTTAGAAAAATTACAATAACTACTACATTTTCTCAAGCTCTGAGAAATCTGTTGCTGACAATAGATGGATACAATTTGCCAAAAGTATTATTTTTTAAATAGTCAAAATCTATTTTTGTTATTTACCATTCTTTAGGATTTTAAAATTTATATGAATTATATGAAGGCATTGCAATATAGGGGTCTGTTACTGGTTGAATTAAAACATCATTTGAAAATTAACCTAGAGGGATTATTTTTTAAGATAATTTTAAGATTATTCTAGGGATATTATAGAATCCAGACGTTTGAATGTTTAGTCATCTTGGCTTGCTGGGTCAAATAATATTGTTTCACTTACATATTGTGTATGTATTTAAATTTGTTTGACTGATTATATTTTATTTTTGGATATTGATTTGAAAAATAAAACTCTAATTGTGTATTATATATTTTTATGTTTAAAAATGAATGAATTAAATTAATTAATCAAACGCAACTGTTCTCACGAGACCAAGTGGGCAATTACCATAAACTTGCCACAAGATGTCGCCAAATTGTAAGCGTTTCCTGTTCATCGTATTCTTTGCCGTAATATTGACGAATTAATCTTCTGTTAAACTGACTTAAGTTAATCAAAAATGAACCCAAAATGTTTATATATATAAATATATATATATGTGTGTGTATAGTTGTTATATATGTTAACTGTTTAGCTATTATTATTATTATGGACCCTCAGCTAATGTTTTGATAGCTATAATCAAACCAAATTCATGTTTTTGCCTGCCTCTATCTCTCAGTTCATGCCATATGAACAATTTAAAATCCATATGAAGAAAAAAAACATTAAAAATGTTATATTTAAAATGAATAATGCATGCGAAAACAAAAAAAAGAGATATTTCATTTATGATCCCAACGAGAGCGTAAATTTTTAAAGCATATGAAAAAAGAGGGGAATTCCTACATTTTCCGCCACCGCTGCAAAGCCCCCTTAGCACCGGAAATGACGCCTGTTTGACAACAGGAACCATCAAACTTTAGCCTGCTAGCCTGTAGTAGCATAACAACCCCGATTCGTTAGAAATAAAATAAAAAATCTCCGACACACCTTATTGAGATAATTATCTTCAGATTCTGGTATGGAGCTTTAGGCAGTGTGTATAAAGAGGTAAGGCTGTTTTAAATTTACTCTGGACTACGAATGGAGAACCGCGATATTACAAAACTGGCTTCATTTGCTGCCAATACCGAAAAAAACGCAGCATCTGTATTTTTTTTTTTTTTGTAAAACATTACACATAGAAATAAAAAGAAAAAAAGATCCTACCACAAGGAGCAAATACTTTCCCAGTAAATAATAAATAACGTGCCCATCTTTGCTCTTTCAGTGTTGAGGAATGGTCTGACTGCAGCAGCAAACATGCACAGCCGTCTGCAGGAGCTGAAGAAGGAAGAGGAGACTCTCCTCAAAATCAAAGTCATGCTACAAGACCAGCTGAACCGCTTGAAGGTGATTCTGAGTTCATAAATATGAATATGTTTGTGCACATGTTCGTGTTTCACATGTGGTTTGCACATATTTTAGTTTGAAGAAGGGGCCTTGAAGTCTATTATCAGCGCTCAAACAGAAGAAGGAGCTTCACATGACCCCTCACCAGAAAATGAGGTAAAATTACTTCAGTTTAGGGCATCATATGGCTACATGTTGTGACATTTTGAATAATGTGTACTTATTTTATGTGCATATTACCTCATTGAAAGGAAATATTGGATCACTTTAAATTTTAGTCAGTTTTGAGTGAATAATTTCAGTGGATGATTGAACAAAACACTTGAATGTTATTTAAATGAAAAGCAGTTTGTATTAGTAATAAAATAATTGCTATAGATTTAATTAGATTTTATTTAGAGGTGCCAGAGTAAAGCAGCCTAAATGAATGTTTAGGATTTTTGCTAAAACTTTGAAAACTTAATGTTATTCCTTTCTACTCTTTGTTGCTCTATCGCATTCTGAATTAAATACGATGCTTACATTTTGGGACTAACAACATGTGAGGTCTCGAGCATACAAACAATTTTGGAACAATTTATTTATTTTTACTGCTTTGTCTTTGCGTCTGACTGAAATCAAGTTTATTCATGTTATTCCAGGTTCAGATTAATCTTGACGATGAGACCGAAATCAATCGAACCAAACTCTTGCTGAATAGCGCAGAGGATTATGACATGGAGGAAGAAGACGAAGATGATGAAGATGAGGAGAATGAATATGATGAAGAGGATGAGAACAATGAGTTTGAATTTGTGCCTGAAGCAGATGAGGAGGACAATGATTATTAAGAATTATGGGTTGTGTGTGTATTTGGCCACTAAACGAGAACACCTTTAGTTGTATTATTAGTTGGTAGGTTTAATTTATTCAGATGGAGTAACCGTTACATTGTAATAGTCAGTGGTGCTAGCAGTGCCCATTTCTAGCCTAATTTAGAGCATATTGTCTACATTTCTCCCTATCATTTAACTTAAAAGTCTGTGAGAAATGCATCACTGATATGCTATAAGACAGTATCATAAGGTGCTTACTGAGTAGCTTTCTAGGCATTTTTTTGGTGAAGTATTCACTTAAAAATCCAAAATTTTGGTTGTTATGCGTGTCATGAAATGTTATGGCTGGGCCATAAAAGAGAATAAAATGTATTTGTTGTTATAAAAGAAATGAGAATTATAAGCACAAAAAATAAATGTTTTGCTTTGTTTATTGTGTGTCTGATTTCAATATTGTTCACTTGTAATTATAATGAAACATGTTTTACTTGACATTGGTATATTGCAGATGCATTTTAGTATATTAGAATATGGAAAATTAATTCATTTTTGTGATTCCATTTTTAAACATGCATAATTGCAAGTGTGAATTTGATCAAAGTTAAAGAAGTGCCTGAAATATTTAACTCTATGTAATAAATCCTTTTCATTTCTTCAGGTGAATTACTAGTAATAGTAACGTTTTGATTACATTCACATATATATATATATACACAGATTCAGCTTTTTATTTCTTTTTATTGTCACAAATGTTTCTTACACCACCTCACTGCTAAGGTGGCAAATCACTTGATTCAAATTTTGCACAATTAAGGACCATATTAGAAGCACTTTTTCACCAGCTGGTGGCCAGAGTCATGCCCAGTTATGTCTAATTTAGCTAATTTGCCAAGAATCATATACATTAATATGAACAATTTCAAATTAATTTAAAATCTGGTAAAACACAACTACTGTTCATGTAATCACAAACGAATTTAGATACAAGTTGAGGGCTTCATTTGCATCGAAGCTGATGCATATCCCTTGTCCTCATCTGACTCGGATAAATGGGGAATGCAGTGCAAACACTTTCAACTGAATAAACCATTCAGCATTTTCTAAGCAGGTAAAACAATACATTCCGTCTCACAATGCTTCGAGCGTTCACACTGCCTGCAGGGAACAGCTCTGGAGAAGAGCGGTGCCACACCAGGCAGTGGAGACTTCTTCATTGGATGTGTCCAGTTTTCTACATCTTCTGCAGCTTTAGGAGAGTTCTCACTCTCAAACGAATTTTTGCAGGCCTCAAGTGAATGGGTTCTTCATAGGGTTTACAGGTAAATAGGGAAAGATGGTTTGGAGTTGTAACATTTGTATCTGGGAAAGTTGTAAAAGATCATGCATGAATTGAATAATGGATATTTATTGCTAAAACAAGAAAATAAATATATCAGATTCACTATGTTAGGCTATATTCCTAATATCAAGTGTTATTTTCACTAGTTAATTTCAAATGTGGGCAGGTTTTTCAAAGTAGCAAGTAGTGTTTTATACCATAAAACACAATAATGTCCATATTATTTTGTGTAGAAACATTCTTGCATTGTAATGCCAGTGTTGACTGTAAATGTATCAGCCTCTCAAACATTAGCTTTGCTTACAGAGGTGAAACCACAATTTGTATAGGATCTGTCTGCCTCAGCACAATGAGCTCACACTCCATTGAGTTTGAAAAGAGGCATTTGGCTTTGCATTAGGGGACCGAGACCCCCCACAGACCATCACACTGGATGCTTCTAGACTGCTTGATGACTCTTTATGGACTTTTAAGTTTGTCTCTGATATAAATATCCTTCATTTTCAAGAAAGTGTGTATTTGTTGGCTTGGTCGTGACGTGTTTTGTCTGTTCATATGATTAAATGTGGTTACTGAATGGGTTCTCATCCCTGCTCATATATCAGAGAAGATCTCATCAGTCTGTGCTGCAGGAGAACCATGCAGCCCCGCTGTGGCGTCAGCGTGTGCCATGTGCTTATGTTGGTGCTGTGTCTGTCTGCGGCTGAGGACTTCGACTGGACAAAGAACAACCACGGCTCCTTCTATTATGGCACTTTTCCAACTGGTATTCACTTATTTTCTGCAAAGTCCTTTGTTCATTTTGCCAAACATGACCCAGCTGATTGTTGCGTTTGCTAGGATTTTCATGGGGTGCCGGAGGTTCAGCCTATCAAACAGAAGGAGCCTGGGACAAAGATGGAAAAGGACTGAGCATCTGGGATGTGTTCAGTCACAAAAAGGGCAAAATCCAACTAAATGACACAGGGGATTCCTCCTGCGAAAGCTACTACAAAATCAAGGTGAGGATTCAGAAAAATTTCAGAAGTGTATGAGCTTGTGTTGTGTGAAGGCACAAGTCAATCTAAATATCTCATTGAACTACATGTATTTTGTTCAGGATGATATTTCTCTGATGAAGGAGATAAGGCTGAACCACTATCGTTTCTCTATCTCATGGCCCAGACTTATTCCCACTGGTGTAAAGTGTAAGTAGTGCCTTACAAAAAAATCATACCTCTAGATTTTTTCCTCATGATACGACCACAAAAACTATATGTATTTTTTAGGGAATGTATTTAATAGACCAAAACAAAGTAACAAGAAATCTTGAAGCAGAAGGAAAAGCATCTGTGATTTTCAGGACAATTTACAAATACATTTATTGTAAGTTTGGTGTGCATTTCCAACCAACTCGCTTTGATAACCACTAAATAGTAAATGTGCTATGTATTAGTAATTGACTGAATACTAACACAGCTGTTCTGTGAAGGTCAGAAGACTATATTCAAACTTTTGAGCATCTCAGAGAGCTCAGATCAATTTATTATTGAAAATTGAAAGTGTGAAACCAATGTAAACTTACAAAATCCAAGCCACTAACATAAATTTACCCTTCTAGCTAAAACTTACAGCCAGAGAGATCAAATATAATGTTGGTATTTAAACATAATTAAGTATTAGAATGTGTTCGACCTAATTCCAATTGAGAATCTGCGATAAGGGCTGCAAGGTACTCATGAAGGTTGAATAAAAATGCCTGTCACAATTTCTTAGATTTTTATTTGTAGAAAAATATATTGAAACCTGTAGCAGATTTTCCCCCTTCAAAATTATGTACTTCTTTGAGTCAGTCTATTGCATTTAATCCCAATAAAACACATTAAATGAAATACAAACATTTGGGAACATTTCAGGTGATCAAAGCTTTCTGGCTGGTGTTTTTAATGTTTCATGTAAAGAGTTATCCTTGCTCTAAACTTCAATGCTATTTGCAGCTGACCATGTAAACGGAAAAGGAATACAGTACTATGATGAACTAATTGACCACCTACTGGAGAACCACATCACTCCCATTGTTACGCTATATCACTGGGATCTGCCTCAGGTTGGTGTTTAATGCTGTCCACCTTGACTTTTAACTCTGGTGTGCCTCCAAGCTATGAATTGTATTGTTTCCTCCTTTAGGTTTTACAAGAGAAATATGGTGGATGGCAAAACATAAGTATGGTCAATCATTTCAATGACTTTGCCAACCTTTGCTTTGAGAAATTCGGTGATCGAGTGAAGCACTGGATCACTTTCAACAACCCATGGGTGTGTTTGGAATACTGTTTTTTTTAAGTTTGCAGCAGGACTGCTTTACTCACTGTTGAATAAGGCAATTAAGTCGATGTCTCTCTTCTTAACATCCACTTACAGTCTGTGGCTGTTGAAGGTTATGAGACAGGTGAGCACGCTCCTGGGCTGAAGCTGAGAGGAACTGGGGCTTATAGAGCTGCACATCACATCATAAAGGTATTAAGATGCTGCTTCCATCACACAAACCAAGCTAACAAATTGAACTTAAATTTGATCTTTTTTCATGCAGGCACATGCTAAGGTTTGGCACACTTATGATACACAGTGGAGAGGAAAACAAAAAGGTAAACAAGGTTGAAAAGTAACATTCAACCTGCAGAGGGTTTTTAAATCCTGAGAACTGTTCTGAATGTGTGCAGGTCTGGTGGGCATCTCTTTGTCAGGGGACTGGGGTGAGCCAGTGGATATCAGCAACCAGAAAGACATTGAAGCAGCAGAGAGATATGTACAGTTCTATCTGGGCTGGTTTGCCACACCCATCTTTCATGGAGACTATCCTCAAGTAATGAAAGATTTTATCGGTGAGTTACACAATAAACGGTTCATCTTGCCGAAATGACTGAAGAGATGCCTAATCGACACTGGTGTGCAGGAAGGAAGAGTGTGCAGCAGGGACTTGGGACATCTCGACTGCCTGCGTTTTCTTCACAAGAGAAGAGCTACATAAAGGGGACGTGTGACTTCCTTGGCATCGGCCATTTCACCACCCGGTACATCACCCACAGAAATGATCCAACAGGCCGTAGCAGCAACAGCTACTTCACAGACCGTGACCTGGCTGAACTGGTGGACCCGCGGTGGCCTGATCCTGGGTCAGAATGGCTCTACTCTGTGCCATGGGGTTTCAGACGTTTGCTGAATTTTGTCAAGGTACAGAGTGGAGATGTTTTTATTTGCGCTGAATCTTAACTGACTGGCTTAGTTCAAAGCCAAGCTGCACTGCTTTCTTCCTTCCACAGACTCAGTATGGGAACCCGATGATTTATGTGACCGAGAATGGAGTTTCTGAGAAGATGATGTGCACAGAGCTGTGTGATGAATGGAGGATACAATATTATAAAGACTACATCAATGAGATGCTAAAAGGTGAGTGATTCTAAAAACTATTAAAAAATGAGACAGATTAATTATTTAATAATGTTTCTTTGTCACTCAGCTATAAGAGATGGAGTCAATGTAAAGGGCTACACTGCATGGTCTTTGCTGGACAAGTTTGAGTGGGATGAAGGTTACTCTGAGAGATTTGGCTTGTACTATGTGGACTTCAGGAACAAAAATAAACCTCGATATCCGAAAGCTTCTGTGCAGTTTTACAAACGGATCATCAGCTCCAATGGATTTCCAAATCAAAGAGAGGTGAGAGATTAATCTTTTTAAATTTTTAGATATAGGGATTTAGTTCTTTATATTGAACTGGGGGTTATACAGGTTGAATCACATTCCAGCACTTTCTTAGCTTTCGACAGGATTTTTTTAAAAGGCCTGTTGTTAGTCAGAGTCAACTGCATCTTTAGGTACAGCTGTTAGTGATTCATTAGACAATGGAGAGAAACATATAAAAAATTTAATATATAATCCATTAACATTTTCATAAGTACAATGTCAGCTGTAATATCCATTTAAAAAATTTGATCTTACATTAATATCATCCATTTTTATCACCGAATAAAACGTTTAGGAAGAATCTAAAACAATGTACCTTATGGACAGACATATAAGATAATAACTGCAGTCAGGATCATCATCAATATGCCCACAATTTAAAAAAAAGTAATAGTGTTATGACTATATTTGATTTACATAATCAAGTTCTTTTAAAAATCTATTTTAAGATGCTTTATTTTTGAATTTGCTACATTTGGTTTTATAGTTTTGCTTTCAGATAATAAGCATTAAAAAGTAGTTTTCTATTCTGAAACCAGTAACAGTTTATAGAAGACACTCAGTGAAAGAAGATAATACATCAGCTTCTTGTGAAAGAGAACCACTTCTTAGTGGAATGTGATCCACTATTCCATCACGTACCAATCCAGTGCATGATGAAGTTTAGAACTTCAAGGGTAGAATTTGGAAATTGGGTTCAGCCCAAGTCTATCTTTTTTTTTTTAATATTCACAGGTGGAAAACTGGAGGAGGAAGGCTGTTGAGATGTGTTCTTCTAGCAACCAGCTACTGGCAGCAGGTTAGTTAGTCTTATTTTTCTGTGACAATTTTGTCTGTGAGAAAAAATTAACAACTAGCTGGGGTAAACAAATAAAGATTTGGAAATAAAATTGGTTATTTGTTAGCGATGAAGTTATTACAATTTGACATGAATTTGACTTCAGAGCACATATCAACAATTACTTAAAAAATATATTAAAAATTATTAAAGCCAGTTCTTTGAATTTCTTGCAGAATATTTGAGATATCTTCTTTGTTTGCCCTTCCAGCTAGAAGAAAATCCAAGGAACATGCTGAGATGCCAAAGGTTTGGCCAGTGCATGATGAAGTTTAGAACTTCAGGGTACATACTTTTTACATTTCATTTAAATCTCTGTCGTTGATTTTTGACTGAGTGGTTTAAAAACTAACACATTGAGGCCTCTGCTGCTTAACAAGTAGCTTTAAAACAAGCTTCTGTCTTATTATCACACATATTATGCAAACTTGTTCTGTTTTGTTTGTGCATAAAGAGTATTTTGGTAAGCAGGACAACTTACTTAACCAAATAATATGTTTCAAATTATAAGAGTTGAATTTAGACACAACTGACTGATGTTTTTACTTTTACTCAAGACACATACAAGACAGGAGGTGTGAAAAATGCTTGGTTGGTGATTTATTCTGAGTTTGCCTTGACTCGGAATCAGAATTCCCTTTATCGTCACTGTGCAAAAAAGAAAGCAAAATGAAATTTTTGTTGTTTTAACTAAATTTCTCATAAACAAATACATTTTAATATTAGAAAAAAGAAAATAAAGTAAATATAAATGATGATTTCATTGACTGAGGGGCAATAAAAGCTATACAAATCAACCTAAGCTGTCCTGAAGATTCCCAACAAAAACTGTTGTGTGTGTGTGTTTTTGCAACAGCTGGCAATACATCACTGTGGAGGAACTTTGGCCCTTTTTTGTTGCAGAATTTTAAAATCTCATCGACATAATGAGTTTTTGTTGTGTCACAGGATCTTAATTTAATTCTGTACTTCAACAGGACCCCTCAAAAACCTTCATATTTTTTAGGCTTTCGTTGATTTTTGACTGAGTACTTAAGGTGCCCAACTCATAGCCAGACATTTTTTCTACATTGTTTTGTGCAAGGGAGCAGCTAAAGCTCATCCCTCTACCATCTCCACACTACCAAAATTCTGTATTTTGGTAAAGTGTTTTATGCCAGATGCTCCACTTTTGTCTCTCTCTGATATTAAAGTTTGTTTGTTTTGAAACATTTAAGTGGGGCAAAAAAAAGGCAAAACGGGTTCCAGTACTGGCTCACAGCTTTAGACGTACTTTCAGTGAATTAAAGTTGTAGCTTTCTGAAATACTCCTACCAGCAGCTGCATGCAGTCCTCAAAGGGTTAAAGTGTCAATCACCTTTAAGCACTTTCTCTTCTTTCATTAGAGGAACAGCGGAGTACTGCTGCCAATATTCTGAAACTTATACATGGTAAGAGATCCCTCATGCTCACAGTTAATCAGATGCAGTGTAATTCTGTGTAGGTGAGGAATATTAACCCTTTGAGTGCTGTGCTTGAGCATTTACACTTGTTTTCTAATCCAAGTCTGCGTATGCGACGAGGTTATAATGAGCGTTAATGTGTTTTGCAGACCCGCTGACCAGCCACATGGAGATGGTGACTGAGATTGTCGTCCCCACAGTGTGCACGCTCTCCATTTTGATCAGCGCCGTTTTGCTCATGTTCCTGCTGCGAAGAAGGAACTAGGAGGTGTTTAAAATTATGAACACGCTCATGCAACTTTACTGCTTTATTTCTTTACTCATTTTTGTGTGAATACGAGTACATTTGTGAGCTGACTTTAAATTGAAATGCTAATTTTATTCATTTGATGTGAATTCAGTGTTTGCTGAGAGAAATTAAACACTGCTTGAGCAGGAAATGTAGAACCTAGAAGCAGAGATTCTGGTAAATGTATCTACAACATGCTATATTTTCCTGTTGTACGAGAAGGCTGCTGCAAAATATCTTCATTTGTGCTTTTATTAATATTAAACTTTGTTCAACAGATCCCTCTTCTAAACCGCTAAACAATCACATTGAAAAAGCTGACAACTCTAGTCTATAAAAAACAAAAAGACATGTAAGTACCTATATAAAAACATGTTAGTAGCTAATGATGATATTAAATACAAATAGTACATTTACGCAAAGCTGTTGAAGCTGCAGCACATTGTAGTAGAAAAGAAGGCAGGCTCCTCAATGTCCCCATTTACAGTTTCATTTGGAAAATCTAAAAAACACAATTAAAAAAGGAAAAATAGAGTTTAGTAGGGTGTTACAGTGGATAACAGTGTGTATGCTGTTCCAGTAAGAAGTTTTCATATGTTGGTGCCTTAGATGAGGTTATGGTTTGCTGTCCCCAAAGTTAAATGCATGTTATTCAGGCTTTAATATGTAGAAATATGTCAGGTAGAAAACGTGAATAAAGATTGACGGTTGCATTCTGTGTTCCCTATCTGATCTATATTTACCATCAAATATATTTTTCACAACTTTTAGCATAAAAGTAAAAGTGTGTAAAATTATTTTTTTGGTTCTATAAAATATATAAATATTTATTAAGGTCAAACAAAGAATAATGTGAAATCCTTGAAGAGCTACAATACAGTATTTTCCCTTTCGCTCTTCAAAACTATTCCAGGAGTAGTCATTTTATTGGGACAATCAAAATTGATTTTTGGAGCTCCCATGTGTGGGAAAATGTGGAAAATATTTTCTCTGTCCAGGACAGATGTGGATGAAATGTACCTGCAGCTGAGCAGCATAAGCAAAACATAGAACTACAGCAGACAGACTAGAGGTGTTTAACGCACCAAATTATTTGGTGGAGGTTATGGATATATAAAACTGGTTGAACTACATTTATAGTAACACAGCAGCTGCAGTATTTACTCTAACACTTTAAAGCACATTTATTTTTTAATGAAGCTAACCTACAAAAATCAGACCATGAAGATAAAACACAAACAGAGCTGCACTCTGTTTTTGTTTGTGCATATTAAGCGTAAACTGCACCAAATATGCACAAATAACCTGACAACGACAGAGATGCTTCAATGAATTCAATTATTTAATCTAAATCTCCAAATTAATGAAATTTTTGTTCATGATGAGTGTACAAAAATCTGTCCAGCAGTGAAACTATACAGTGAGAGGTACATATAAATCACCTGTTTCAAAGACGACATGATCAACCAGCGGCTTGTCACTGAGCTGTAAGGACGTCCGGACCTCACGAAAACCTTGACCACTGGATATCTCAACTCCCCACACTATGGGATGCTCCCTGAAGAAAACATGCACACAATCCAAAGAAGTAGTTTTGCTTTAATCCAACCCTTTGTGACTGTGACATAAAATTATAATAAAAATGCATTAACGTTTGCGCAAGGAAAAAGATTAGAGGAATCAATAGTTTTGGAAAGCACCATGTGCCACTTTAAAAATTCATCAATCTGAGTTCAGATTGCAAAAATTATATGAAACAGAGGGAATATTGCAAATTATTTTGTGTTAACATTGAGCAAAAGGTTGTAATCCTTACTTCTGGTAGAAATGGCTTATCAAGGCTGGTTTGATCTGGAGCTTGAATTCATGCTCCTCATCATATGTCGATGTTTTGTAGTGATTCAGACATGATCTGGAAGGGGGAAAAAAGATGAGATTGCTTTTCCTATTAACAAAATGTGCATTTTTCCTGATCGTAAGTCAAGAGAAAGAGTAATTTACTGTGTGAGGACAAATTGCCGGTCGTAAGGCAAGCCCAAGAATGTGCCGCAGGTCACTATTATTTCCAGCAGGTGGTGCAGTTTTCTGAGTCGGATCACTTGCTCTTGCAGATCAACTTCAGTGCTCAGGTAGTAATACTGTCAAGTATAATTTATTACTACTAGGAATCAAATTTTTTTTTCTTGAAACTGTATGAACACAATGTAGACATACTGTCCAGATATGGAATGAAAACATATTTACTGAACTTACCAGGTGGTTTAAAGTTGTCAATTCTTCACCTGATTTAAAAAAAAAAACCTAAGGATTACAGTTTTGTTCTGCAATCCTTGTGAAACATGGTTTATTGGGAGCCTTTATTAAATTACTAATTACTAAAAGTAAGCCTCACATTTATGTTTTACAAAAGAAATTGACAGGAAAGATTAAAAAAGCTTACCAATCAAGTAGTTAATGTAGTCTTTTCTCATCTTGTCTAGTCCCACCTCCAGCAGCATGATGACTGGGGTGATGCCTGTGAGAGACACGTGGTCAATCTGCTGGTGGTAGGACTGAAGGATCAGTTTGCTGAGGGAGCTGCTGCTGTCTCTGTGAATCTGGAGGCACAGGAAGAGAAAAACAATCTTACCACAAAACAGAAACTTGGTCGCATTTGAGTACGATATTAGTTTGCCAGAGTAACATCACTTCATACCCAGGGCTTGATGTCACCGTATCGTAGAGCTTCGATAACCAGCTTAAGACAGTCGCCAATGTCCTGGTATGAAGTCACACCTGTAAAGAAAAAAAAAGAAATGGTAGCCAAGGTGATGTTATGGATGGATCCCAGTGTTGTTTACAATTTATAAATACAATATGTAAATAGTACTTTTTCTCATCCGGACCCAAAGCTGCTCTGCAAAATCCAAATCTCCTCTTTCCAAGAAGGAGTTGAAAATGTTAGGATCTGCCTCCTGCTTCAGCTTTGGGGTCTTTAACAAAAGATGAAAACATAGCAACTGTCTCACTTCTCTTCTTGTATTTAACAAACAGAATTTTGTTTCAATTATTATACCTCAGTTGTTTTGGCAGCTTTGTCCGGTAGTGTTTTTGCCATGTTCCTAAGCTCTGCAATCAGAAAAGCAAGCAACATGAACATGACAGCTTTTCCTGTTCACTTAAAGATCTTTTTTATTTTTATTTTTTTGATGAATTTACCTTCGAGATAGACCTTTGTCAGGTTTACAGCCGATGTGCTTTCCACAGGTTCCATCCATTCAGTCTCACCTGTTTTCAAACCATCTGCTAGAGTCTGAAACAGCAGGAAACGGATCAATTTATTATTTGAAATTTCATTGTAAAGGCAGGTTTGTTAAAGGCCCATCATACACAGGGAAATCCAGAATACTTTTCAAATACATCAATTAAAATGATGAATAAAACACAAAAAACAGAAATACATGATAGATTAAACACAAAAATAGAGCTAAGAAACAACAAAAAAGAATTCACAAAATTAGGTTAACCTTACTTAACCTTTATGGGTAAGCTGCTGTAAACAGCTTACCCATAAACCATACCCATTTTATTTTGAGAATGTAACAAGAAGACTGGAGACCATTTATTTTTGATAACTTTTTTAATACTAATTTGGCAACAGACATGTATTATGTTCAGGTAATTCCAGCTGATGGACTAGAGCTAATGGCTCGCTGACTGCAAGAGGCTCTGAGGACAATAACGTATAAAGTCTTCGTTTGTTCTAATAATCATACCAATTATGATTATTAGAACATACCAAGAACATACCACTATATATGGCCTGCTGAAGCCATATATAGTGGCTAAAGAGTAGAACCTTGAAGAAACCCACATTTGATTGTTGTTCCGTCTAATTTATAATGACACAGAGTACAACATGTCTGTTAAATGAGACCTAAGGTAATTTTTCGCAGTCGCAGACAGCCGGTGTCAGGATTGAAAATAAGATTAGGTCCAAACCTGAAGAAACTCCAGCTCCCTGTACATCTCAAACATGGGATTCCTCATGTCTCCACAAACAACTTTGATATTCTGCAAAGCAAACAAAAACATTAAACAATGTAAAAAAAATCACAAAACATAAAATTTTTAATATCTGACTTTTTGTATACTGTTTTATACAAAATGTGGTTGACTGTGGCTTACAAGAGTAGCAGTAGAGGACAGAGGAGGAATCTCAAGAATACTCTCCACATGACTCCACTTGAAGTCCACTGTCACGCTGCTCTGTGACTCGATTGTGGTGTTTTCCACAACGGTGGACCCAAACAAAATGAACCTGGCATTACCTTTAATCCCCATCTGGAAATATTAAAAAATTGAGTGAACAACTCATCGTCCGTTCAGTAAATCAAGAAGAAACACACCCACTTACAGAGGAGGAATGATGTCTGTTTTTGTGCATCTGTTTCAGTTCTTCCAAGGTTACAAGAGACTTTTTTTCCACCGTTGAACCTAAAGACAAACTATTCATCAGAGACAAAGACAAAGCCTGTACAGAACATAGAGTGCAGCATCAAAGTATTTGCTCCATTGCACATTTCTCCTTCTTTGAACTCAGATCATTAAATAAATAACAGCAGATTCAGATAGCCTGAAATACAAAATACAGTTTTCAAGTGATTTTGTTATGGTACTACAAAAAGCTTTCCAAAACAATCATGCCCATTTTTAATAAAATTCACCTCCCTGGATATTTTACCAACAGGAATGGCCTGCTGAAGGTCAAGCTACCAGCATTTATTTCTAAATATTTTCAGAAACATTTAGGAGATCAAGATTTTTTTTTAGTGACTTTGCATTCACTTTGGTCTGAACACTGATCTTAACTAAAGCAAGTGAGGCCTGCATTGCTTTACTGTTGTTAGACTTCTTTTGTGATTTTTAGTTTGTGAATAATTTGAAATAATTTTGATAGATTGGCCTCACCCAGGAAAGTTTATAATGTTTTTTTTGCTTCTAATGTGAACAACGGCTCTTTCTATGGTGTGACCTTTTAACAATGTCCACAGATAGATGTGAAAGACTGTTTTTCATCTGTTCTTTATTTCTTGTAGATTGTAACGTGATGTATTGCTTTTTGACATATTGTAGCCTGCTTCATGTCATCTGACAGGTTCTATTGAAGAGACACTTGATTCTAAAGCTTTGGTAACAATCAGGCCTGAGTGTGAAAAGGGAAATCGCAGTTAATTAATGATTTAGCAAGGGGCAAATATATTTTCAGAAGTTTTACCTTTGCAGGTAATAGAATACAACTTAACCCCGGCTACTTTATTTGATACACAGACTGGTTCAGCACCAAACCAGGCTGTTCCTGCAGGATCACTCATGTCGCATCGCACCCAGAGAGGGTGTAAGATGGGGTTGTTGTCCACAGCCGACACACCAGGGTTTTGAGATAATGTGTACAAAGACAGCAACTGTCTACAGAAAGAGAAAAGAAAATTATTAGACACATATCTTTGTTTAGATGAAATGGTAAAAGTTTTACTAGTGTTTACCTTGCTTTCATGACTGTAAGTGCGTGTGGTCCTTGCTCTGTATGGAGAACATCACAACTATCTTCAGCATCACCATTATCAGCTGAACAGTTGGATGTCTCTGTGTTTAGCTGCTCATCACATAGCCCAATTATTTTTGGCACCTAGCAAAAAATGAAAAGATCCTGCAGTGATCAACAAAAACTGAGGACAAAATTTCAATCACAGAGCATTTATTGATTTCTATTCAAGCTTAGCTGTAAATTTAAAAGTGGCAAAATTATTTCACCCACCGGCAACCTTCACCTGTGTCTGTGTCAAATCATATTTATGGCCCAGCAAAAAAGTGTTCCTAGATTAGTAAATAAACATTCTGATCAACTTAGAAAAGGGTTGAGCAAAAATGCTTTAGTTAGATTTATTTTAGAGGAATTGTTCATCAATGGTCAAAATTGCAAAGCCAAGGATTTGACCAAAAACAATCTTATCTTAACATAAGATGAATAATCTATACTCAAACTAAATGGTTATTTCTTCAAACATGTATGTACAGAGATGTTGCCATTAGAAGAAAAGATTATTTTATGAAAATGTTTTTGCATAAAACTCCCCAAGGTTCTTGCTTTCTGTTGTGTTATTCCTTTCCTCATGTTTAGTTTTGTTTAGCACATTATTTATTTATTTTTTTGCCTGTTATTATGTGGTTCTCATTGTGTACTTGAGTAAAATACTTCATGTTGCTCTTTCTTGCTGTGTATAAAAATCACTTTATAAGTGAAGACTGGTTGATTGATGGAAACATCCATTTGAAATGAAAAGTATTTTTAAAATATTTTAATTTAATTTTTTTTTTTATTGTAAAAGTAAACTTACAGCTTTTTCACAGACAAAGATTCTTTGGTTGGCAAAGTACAAATTCACGGCAGTAAGTTTATCTCCGTTCATCTTTGCAATGTGAATGTCCTCCTTAAAGACAAAGATATATAAACATTAAAGTCGGCAAAAAATATAAAAATAACAGGTTTTTCTTGGTATGAAAAGAAATTACTTTAAATGATGGTACCTCATATGTGCATGAATTATTACTTTGGTCATCCTGGAGAGATCTTGGACGAGCAGAAAATCAAAAGCATAACACAGCGTAAGTTGAACTATACAAATACGCACAGAAAGTGAAGGCTTCTCAACGAGCGTTTTACAGCTAACTGTAGCTTGGCGTCTCTTGCTAAGTGATAAATGAAGCAAATTAAAATGTTTACATAAAACTCACCGAAGAAGTGTGGAAAACTCTTCTGCTTTAGATACCACCTTTGAGCCCATCACAAAAATGTTAATCAAGGTTACAGGGAAAATGTGTGGCTAGGGCAGCAGAAAACAGGCTGATAGTATCAACATTTACTAATAGGATCCTGTTTGCGTTTGACAACCGCGCTCTCAGTCGAAAAGTGACGACACGAGTTCACAGGTCATCAGCCACGTCAGAGCAATTAAAATAATAATAAAAAAAATAATTGGTCTCTGGACTTTGCAGTTCTCTTTCTCACATACACACGGTAAATAAATATATATATATATGTTTTATATTATTTTTATTTGAGAAAAATTAAAAAAGTAAAGTAGTTCGACACTTCCGTTTACGCTGCAAAACACTGCGCCAACATTGTGTAAAGAAATTAGTCCCTATTTCAAGAAAAAAAAAGTCCTTTCCTTGATGATTATCGTGTAATTTAACATACCTAGTAACTGTAATTTGTTTTTCTACACTTTCGCCGGGTATCCTACAACATTTAAAACCCAGCAGTAGCCGAAATAGTTTTAGCGGAAGTCTTGTTCTCAGAGGCGGAGGCATATAGGATAAGGGTTGAGTTACCAACTTCCTTTTTACTGTGGCCGCCATACCGTGAGGAGCGTGGTTCCCGGCGAGCCGAAAAAAACTATCGAAAATGGTGAGAAATCATTGATATGTTACAATATATACGGTGCAGAGCATGTGTATTTCAAATATATGTTACGCATTTTGCTAACCGTTTGTCAGTTTGTCTAGTAAAGAGGCTAATATTGACATAAATCTGATCGCAGAATTGAATGCTAGTCACTAGGAAGCTAACACGAGGAGCCATTTTGGAAGTCTGCGTATTCCGAGCTACACGTGTTGTCTGATGCAGCAGCGATTGACTTTGAGTGTAATACTGGTGACTATTATTTGAGTTCGTCTCGGTAGTTGCTAACTACATACAATCGTAATAGTCCTTAGTGTATGTTCAAGGTAACTCAGGATTTTGCGATGTCACGTTAACAATTTGCTGAAGGAACAACTAATGTCGGTAAGATATCGTTATTCAGTATAATTTACATTAACTAACATTCTCTACAGCTATGTCAAAGTAAATGGGTTTATGTTGAAGTGGCATAAATGCACTAACTATGATTTAATCACGCTAAAATATGTGATTTAGTGTGTGAAAGGTTCAAACCCAAGTTAGCAATCAACAATTAGCCTAAGTAATTAATTCATTTCTAACCAGCCATTAAGTAAACACTTGTGTAATTTCATGTGTCACCATCTTATGTATAATTCACAGAAAATTGTCTGTTTGACATTTTCAGGCCTGTGCCCGACCCCTCATCTCGGTGTTTTCCGACAAAGGAGAATCATCAGGCAAAAATGTAGTCATGCCTGCTGTCTTCAGGGCCCCCATTCGCCCTGATGTTGTGAATTTTGTGCACACCAACATGCGCAAAAACAACCGCCAGCCATATGCGGTCAGCGAGCTGGCAGGTGGGTCATTATACATTTGATGTTCAGTTTTTGCCCAGTGAGTTGCTTATTTTGGGTGAAATTAATTTGTACCCACATTTGATACACTTACATATTTTTTATTTGTATTCACAGGTACATTTTTTACTTTTGCAATTCCATGTCCGTTTTAATATTTCTGAATAATTTTGCTGATGATTATAGAAAACTCAAATGTAAGCAGCATCTTTTATCAGTAATTTGTGACCATTTTCCATTTGGTAATCTGCTTTTGATTTGGACATATATATGGAAATATGACAACATTCTCATGTTAGTAGATTATGTTTAGTTTTATCAAACTTCTGTAAAATGACACAGTTATGAATCTCAATGTTGGGCTAGTGTTCACCATAAAGTGACTTCTGCTACCATAGTCTCTAACTGTGTTTATATTGAATCTTTCAGGCCACCAGACAAGTGCAGAGTCCTGGGGAACAGGAAGAGCTGTGGCCCGTATCCCTCGTGTGAGAGGTGGTGGTACTCACCGTTCTGGCCAGGGTGCTTTTGGAAACGTATCCTTGTTTGAGTCCATTTGTTGTTTTCATGCCTTTGACAGTTAAATCCGGACTTGCCGTGATGGTGTAATTTGCGTCTTACTCTGTGGCCAGTGACAGTATGCCTTCTGTCATATGCTGGCACAGACGGCTGGTGAACATTGAGTCTGAGCAGGTATTAAGACGGGTTAATATTTACTGTAGTGGTGGACGATTCTTGACTTGGACCTAGATGTGTCGAGGTGGTCGCATGTTTGCCCCCACTAAAACCTGGCGCCGTTGGCACCGCAGGATCAACACACCCCAGAAGCGCTATGCCATCTGCTCTGCCCTGGCTGCTTCTGCCATCCCTGCTCTTGTGATGTCCAAGGGTAAGTTTCCCAAAAAGAAAAATGTCCAGAGGAGTAACAGTTTTATTTTTTTAGCTAGGCCGGATTGTCTTTGCTGAACAGTTGGCTTGCTATGATGGTGTAATTTGCGTCTGATCTTGTGAATGGTGACAGTTGCCTGCTGTCATTAAGCCATCACAGGTTATTGATGAGTGATAAACTCTGAGCAAGTTCAGGTGTTAGTCAGCCCAGCAGTTGTTACTTGCATGTCCTTCAATTACATAAAACCTTTGATGATCAGGACATCGTATTGAGGAAATTCCCGAAGTCCCACTGGTGGTCGAAGACAAAGTTGAGGGCTACAAGAAGACCAAGGAGGCCGTGCTACTGCTGAAGAAGCTTAAAGCCTGGAACGATATCAAGAAGGTAAATTAAAATCTGAAATTGAAAAAATGCATTTTCCTGCCAGTTGGAGGTATGTAGATTGTTAGATATTAAATGCGTCGGTGTCCTTAGAATGTGAAAATATAGTGATTGAGTTATTAAAGAGTTGAGTAAACGCTACAAATATTTCTCCTTGATTAATTGTTCTATAGTAGTAAGTTCACAAATTTCTCCAAATAATAGAGCTAATACACATTAAAGAATATGTGTTAATATTTCATGTGACATTAAGCCAAAGGTTTGTGAATATTACATGCAGTTTAAAATTGATATTTTATACTTTATGACTAAGAATTATTTATTACATGTTTTCAGCATGTGTATTTTTCTTAATTACCATAAATGTTGTTCCTAGGTCTATGCCTCTCAGCGCATGCGTGCTGGTAAGGGCAAGATGAGGAACCGCAGGCGTATCCAGCGCAAAGGTCCGTGTATTGTCTACAACCAGGACGCTGGTTTAACCAAAGCCTTCAGGAATATTCCAGGTGAGTTTTACTCCATTTACCACAGAGACTGCTTACAGATTCACCTGTTCCAGGTCTAGTTAGCAATGTTGATTAAATATTTTTTAAGCATCTCTGTATTATGACTATAAATTAAATTGGAATATTATTACTAATTCTATGAACCATCCATTTTTGAAAATAAATGTACTTATTCCCCCCCTTTTTTTAATTCTAGGAATCACTCTGCAGAACGTGAACCACCTGAACCTTCTGAGGCTCGCTCCTGGTGGCCACGTTGGACGGTTCTGCATCTGGACCGAAAGCGCTTTCCGCAAGCTGGATGAGCTGTATGGCACCTGGCGTAAACCAGCCTCTCTGAAGAACAACTACAAGTGAGTGTTAAAAAAAAAGCATCAAGTCTTACAGGTGCATATCCGTAATATAGAGAATTATTTGAAAAGTTTTTCAGTGATTTCATTCAAAAAGTTTAAACTCTTTTACACAACGAAAGTTTTAATTGTTTACTTCAGTTAATTTTAATGACTGAAAGCTAAAGAAACCACTGATGATCTGACTCATGTCCAGCAAATGGTCTTTATTTAAGCAATACACAGTAGGTTGATTTTTATCAGTAGGTTGATATTTCAGAAATAAACCTTTATTGGTCTAATGTGAAGAATGATTTTCTGAAAAAATGCAATTTGGGTTTCATTAGCAGTAACCTGGAATAATCAAAAATGGCCAACTGACCATTATATTTGACAGAATTCACTTTTTGAATTGAATTCCTGAAATTAACTTTTCTATATTCTAACTTAGTGGTGTGCACCTGTACAGCAGTATATGTTCACACATGTATCTCAGTGATGAGCTTCCACTTCATGGTCCGTGTTTTTGAACTCTGTGATATTTGCTGAAGTTCTGAGTTGGTTCAAAATGAAATTTGTCCATCAGATGTGGTGTTTTGTTGTTGGTTTTAATTATTGGTGCTTCTTGCTTTCAGGCTCCCAATGCACAAGATGACAAACACAGATCTGAGCAGGATTTTGAAGAGTGAGGAGATCCAGAAAGCACTTCGTGCACCTAAGTATGTACTTTGTAGTTTTCTTTGTTTGTAACCTTGTTTTGGCTATGATGATCTCCCACTTCTGGTCCGTGTTTCTGACCCCTGATTATTTTGGAAGTCCTGAGCAGATCAAAAAGTTACAAAACCTCTGTTGCATTTATAAGTCAAATAACCCTTTCCTTTCCCCTTGCAGCAAGAAGATCAAACGCAGAGTGCTGAAGAAGAATCCTCTGAAGAATTTGAAGATAATGCTCAAACTGAACCCTTACGCCAAGACAGCAAGACGTCATGCCATCCTGAAGCACGACCCTGCTGTAAGTACCTAGTGGTTTAAACTCTTCTAGAGACGGGAGAAATATTATAAACCAACTGAGGTTGACTGATTATCTTGTTTTCACAGATCAAGGCTAAGATGCTGAAGCCCAAGAAGAGGCCTGCAAAGAAGGCCGCTGCTAAACCCAAGGCATAAATTTAAACAGACTGGAGTTCAGTAAAATAAATCAGTTGTTTCAAATATGAGTCAGAAGTTTTATTTAAACTATTTAATTCACAAGATAAGTAACACAAAAGCCAACAAAGCCGTGTGGAGTGGATGAAGAGCAAGGGATGCACATCAGCATTAAGAGTTTTAAAAATACACAAGTTGGCCAAGATGATTCTATGACATTCTGTGGGAAATGATTGTCCATGCATACAGAAGTAGGATGTGACCCTTGACCCCTGATGTGACTGACTTTAGACCTTGAAACATTGCGCCCAATAAAAAGGCTTAATCATACCAATTCTGCACATTACTCTGGCAGAAAGGCTGCATTGTATATGATTGAAGAGGAATGTCGAGCGCAGAGGTTTAGCAGCAGTATTTTTACAAGCTGTATTGTTACAAAAAGATGGCTTTTCAATCAGGTCTCTTAAGGTGACCTAAACAGCTGTCTTAATACACAATTTAATTCTGCATGTAAGTTTGTACAGTAGATACACAGGTGCATCTCAAAATGTTATAAATGCTTATTTCAGCAATTATGGTAAAACTTTATTCATTATATATTTTAAGTTTGTAAAAAATAAAGCATATTGCTCTATAAAGGGATTGAATTTCTGAAGTTACCGGCTATTCAGTTGAAAGTGCCAGTTCCAAGCAAATTCATAAAAAGCTAAATGAAAGGAAGGGAAGGGCTTGTGGGAAATGCCAGTGTGGAGGCAGCTGGAGACACAAGCCTCCACACAGATGGAATAAGAAGGAAAAGGACTGGACTCCAAAGTCATGTTTTTAGAGGGAAGTAAAGTTTACATCTCATTTGAAAATCAATCAGGAGGAGCAGCTTCAATTCCAGCAGTTTGCTGGTTCTACCTTAACAATACCATGGCCAAAAAAAAAAAACCAGTAGCCCAGTAGCTCAAAAATATAAATTTTTGTCATAAAAGGGTTAAATGCCTCAATCCTATTATGGTCATGTTTTTACTTGCATTGGAAAACCTAGAAGGAAGCAGCTGCTCTACTGGAGCGCTGCAGATCAACTGGTGTTGGTCCAAGATCATCACAGTCGTCAACCAGGAACATTTCAGAGCAACTTCATGATTCCTTCTGCTGATTAGCTTCTTAAAAGCAGAAATAATATCTGCTTTAATGACCATAATCTCGCTGTGTTTTACTGGTCAGCAAACTAACCAGTACTAAACCGTACAGAGAATCTGTAGAGCATTAAGAGACGTCAAACCAAACGATGCAAATGATCTGAAAGTTGCTATTAAATCAACCTGGATTCCTTAAACACCGCTTTAGAGCCGCATGCAGATCGGCTCGATGCTTGGAGCTTTCCTGTAAAGTTCTTCAAGTGTTGAGTGCATACTGAATGGCGCATGGACATGCTCGTCTTGTATTCAGTTTTGGGTTTTTATCAGCTGTAATCCATAAACGTCAGAATTAAGTATTTAAACAAGGTCTTCTTTACAACTGAAATAATGTAATTACCTTTTCAGAATTTCTGAATTTATTGAGATGCACCTGCAAGATTAACACATTGCTTACTTTGGAAACACTTAGCAATCATAAAAATCGACCAAAACGTCTTTTTGATTGGTCTGGTTATGGCTTTGCAGTCGACAGTCTCACATGCTAGTGCCATGGGTGGGCGTCGCAGGCTGACTGAGTCCAATGGTGCTGCAGAGCCAGCCGGCAAAGTCCACCTCTTCTGCCTCGGATTGTTTGATAAAAGGATGCACCTGAAAATGGGACATGTAAAAATAATGGAAATGAACGTTTTCATAATTTCTGAATTCACTGACATGCATAAGTTAGGGCCCTACTTACCATCAGCTGCTTTAAGTCTGCTCTCTCTGCAGGATTCTTAATCAGGCTGCAACAAAAGGGAAAGAAAATCGTGCTTTTCAACAGAGCTGTTCGGAGAAGTGTTAAGTGTGTTGCTTTTCATAGCAGAAGGTGTAAAGAAAATTCTTTCTTATATACCATTTATTCACAAACTCCTGGAAATCGGTGCTAAATATTGCAGGGAGTTTTGGTGGGGGCTAAAGATGGAAGTAAAACAAATGAAATCAGCACAATGGATATGACATAAGCATAAAACACTAAATACAGCAGACAGACTCACCTCATTAACTATGTAATCGAGTAGTTCAAATATAGCCATTGGTGGTCTGCTGTTTGGTCCATATGCTAAGCAGGAAAATGAATGGATCAAGATTGAAGTTAACAGTGAAGGACATTCAAAGACCCTTTAGGAGCTGCTGCCGTGTTACACTTACAGCTGCCTGTACGTCCAGGGGGGCACGGTTTCGGGGACTCGCTGGAGGCTGCCTCCCCTTCCACTGGAAACCCAAAGATCTGCTCCAGTTCCTTGGAATCGGGTGGAGGGATGGGGAAGCGTCCGATGGCCATTTCCACCAAAGACAGACCCATACTCCAGATGTCTGACTGAACAGAGTAATGTGTTCCCTGCAGACGCTCTGGCTGCACAACGCGCATCAGATTTAATAATTTATTACAGAGATTAGTGACTACACATTAACTTGTATAGTGAAGATATCTGCTAACTCACCGACATGTAAGAGCGAGTTCCCACAAAGGAGTTGGCCATGGAGTCTATGAGCTGTCCACTCACTCCAAAGTCACACAGCTTGATCTCACCACGGGAATTCACCAAGATGTTAGAAGGCTTAACATCTGAGAGATCCATCAACAGTACATAGTGATCAACAGCAAATAATAGGCAGCCCAGAAAAAACTCATGCAGGATGATTTTTAATTGTTAACTAAGGTATAACAAAGGTGTATTCCACAACATTTTTCTGGCATAAAATTCAAAAGATATGTTAGGTTTCAAAACGGAATAAAAAATATCTTACTTTTCCAACATACATTGTCTTTGTAAAACTTTGTTCAGGAATCAAAACAAACCTCTATGCATGATCTTGTGCTTCTCACGCAGGTAGGAAAGACCTTTGATGACCTGTAAGACACATTATGGATTGTCAGCACACTAACAAATTATTTAGTGTTGGAATATAAATCTTGTTTTTGGTTCAGAGTAATCAGAGGAAAACAGTTTTTCATAGACTTAAAATGGATCAAATTGGTGGGAGAGGTGTTGGAGCTACCCACAGCAATGCTGACTTTGCCAAGAATCTCCTCTGGAATTTTGCCCGCTTTCTTCAATGACTGGTCTAGAGAGCCACCATCCTGAAGACACAAAGAAAGAGAGAAAAAATGGAGGCTATTCATTTGAGACAGAGAGTTCAACAGTTATAAATTACTAGCATTTCAACTGGGATAAAAGTTTAGATAAACGTGCAGAGCAGTCTGTGGAAAAAAATTACCATGTGCTCCATGCAGATGCTGATTTCTCCATCGCTGTAAAACGCACCATAGAAGCCCACAATGTACGGAGAATTACACTCATGTAGCACCTGCAGCTCCCGGATAATCTGGTTCCTGATGGCTGGCTTAATCTCCAGGTGGATCAGCTGGAACAGACGGCATAATTTTAGTTAGATGTAAAAAAAAAATGCATTACAAAACTTTTTTAAGGGTTTTTGGGTGCTACATTTGTCTCAACCTCCGTCTTTACCTCACAAAGCTTTGTATTTTTTTTTACTGATACTTAATGTGCAAAAAGTAGCTTCTAGTACAGTGGCTAGCAAAAGTCTCCATAACTCTTGAGTTCTTCTCAAATTTTGTGAAATTACAACCTCAAATCTAAGTGCATATTATGGGGATTTTATTTAATAGACCAAAGTTGAGTTTGATAGTTAAGTGAATAACTCTATTCATGGTTTTTACCTATTTCCAAGTAAACACTTGAAATGTGCGTTGGGCATTCATTTTAGACAACTCAAATACAATCCAGTACAACTTCATTGGTAAATATCCACATGCAGGTGTTCTGTGAATGTCTCAATTTTGTTAGGGAACATTAGTAAACAAACAGCCTCATTAAGTCAAAAACCACACCAAATGGGTCAGGCTTTGGTTCTGAAACCATATCAAAAAGTTTGAAAGGCAGGACAAGGAGAGCATTAATTAGAGAAGCAGCCAAGAAGGCCATTATAATTCTGGAGGAGCTGAAGATATGCTACTCAATTGTGAACAACTGCTGATGGAACAAATATTAATAAGATGTCTAAAAATAAGTGTCTATGCAACAGTGACAAAAATGAACATGCAGCCAAAGCTGCAATGGAATGTTATCGGTCATCACAGTATATTTAGGTATTAGAACAGGGTAAAAGCTCTCCAGCCAATCTGACTGAGTTTGGACTATTTAGCAAAAATCCCAGTCTTTTCAGAACTGCTAGATATAGACACCAAAAAACGGCATCAGAAGGTGGATCTATGAAGTGCTGGCTACATTCTATATCTATCAAAACATGTTAAAGCAAGTATCTTCTCCTTATAGTTTTAATTTTAGTTCTCAAATGGTAACACATAACTTTGAATGTTTTGTGTTACAATGACAAAGCATTAAAAGGTTTGAGAGGTATGAATAGTTTAGTGAAGTACTGTGCATGAGGAACCCAGCCCACTAAAGGTGCTGGAGAACGCAGGGACTGTTCTTATGCAACAGGCCAGAAAAGTGTTTGCTTCCACACAATGCCCAAGGACACGCAGCAAAACACGATACTAAGAGAGAAATCATGTGCTCTGCTATTTTTGGAGTGAAAACATCAGCTTCAAGTAATGGAAACTCAATTTTAGAAGATTTAAAAGATTTAGTTACTTTGACATATATATATATACAGTATATACATCTTACAAGGTATCTAAGCAGATTGAACATAAAAGGAAAGTTTTTCCTACCATAACATAATAACTTCCTTGGCGATGAAAAAGAAAATAACTAGTGCATTCTAATCCATGTTTTCGTTAACTCGTTTTGCATGTGCTGAGTTGCTATAAAAGAAATAACCTGAATAATTTTTTTTGGCACATTTCTTAGAAATTAAGTTCAGTGTTCAAGCAAACAGCCTTTTCATTGACAGCTCACCTTCCTGGCCATAATCAGACCGGATGGCCGATGCGAGACCTTAAAAACGACGCCTCCGTTGCCTGCACCGAGCTCGCAGATCTTCTCAAAGTCATCATCCTTCAGCTCTCCCACTTTCTGCTTCTGTGTCAGGAAGGCCTCCAAGCGTTTTCGCTGCTGCTCGTCCAGCTCAAGCTCCTCCAGCTTTTTCTGCAAAGCCTCCAAGTTTGTTCTAATAAAAACAGAACAAAGAAAAATAAAACTTAAAATCATCAGTTTGTATATTCTATGATTTCCTCCTCCAATAAAAACACTTAAATGCATTTTGAAATGGTCTGATTAAAATGAGGGCATTTTAACTCTAATGACCTTTCCAATGTCTTACAACAGTATTCCTACCCTTTTAACTATTTGTCTTCTGTGGCTACCATGACATTAAGGGAGGTGTTTTCAGAGTGATGTTAAGTACTAGTCTTTCTCTAAATGAAGCCTTTTCCCCGTCACATGTAAGATCCAACAAAAAATAAACATCCTTAAAGCATTATGCTGCCACCACCATGTTTCACACACAGTGAGAATGGTGTGTTCAGGCTGGTGTACAGTGTTGCATAAAGGACAAAAAGTTGGTTACAGGTTTAGTGGTCTATCACATGAAGCCCCAATAATGCAATGCGTTAATTAATAAGTTAATTGTGAGATAACATTTACAGATCTGCCAACATCAACCCTATTTTGTATATTTTTTAAAAGTAAAACTTAAATAGTCAGAATGATACATTTTCATCCTCAACAGAAGCAGAAATCACCTTCAGCCTGGTCATTTGCACAGACGAAGCTTCCAATCTGCATGAAAGAAGACTGAAGTGGAGACAGGACACTTTTTATTAAGCTCAGTGGTGATGAGCTCTCTTCTTTTTTCTCTTCGCACTAAGTAAATCACGAGTTGCCGGAGAGCAGCTGGAGGAGAGAAGCACACGCTCCTCTCCACTCAGCCCCATGCAGCACGGAGAGGGTTAAGTGCTTTTATTTTTTGATAGTGGAACCGCATATCCATGGAGACAAGGTGCTGTGTTTCAGCTGGATGTGGGTGGTGTGGGCGTTTGTTCGTTTGACGAGAGCTGGAGGTGGAGGAGGCGGGGAGACGGTGAGAAGCCTGAAACACACTCCATTCAAGATGTGTAGTGTACCCCCACCTCCAGGTTCAGGCGGAAGCTGGTTGTTGTTTGCCGTCCACACAATATCCAAGGACATCCAGCAGAACATCAAGCTAAGGAGAAAAATGTTTCTGCAAGTTGTCTCAAAAACTCTGTAGATAAGATGACATGCCTTTTTATTCCTGCTTAGTGAAGGCACACCTTTTGGAAGTTACATACACACTTGGACACAGTGTTTACATCCTAGCTGGTTTACCTAAACTTTTCTTTTTCAGAGGTAAATATTTACACAACCTAAAAGATTTTTGGTGGTAAAAATGTTTAGATTTTTCTTTTCTGATATCCAGATGGACAGAATTATTCACACAGCCATTCACACACTTTTGGTAGATATTAGCAAGCTACTGGCAAATTCTGGCAGAATTTGACCACTGTTCATTAGAACTGGTTTATTTTGAGGCACAAACTTGGCTTTAAAGCATAGTCCAGAAATGTTCAAAGGAATGAAGTGGGGGCCGTTCCAGAATTGTTATCCTGCTTTATCAATTTCCGTCTTGTTTGAACAACAACTGTTTTGAACATTTCGGTAATGATTTGAGGACAACTCAAAAAAATATGACTGGCAGCAAAAGAAACCCTAAGCATTATTCAGGATATTTGTATATGTTTGTGTCATTTTGAACTTGTATGGATTTCAGATGATGTACAATAGATTAAAACTTGTGCATCCAAAGCCACTGGAATCATATGTTACATTTTTATTCCACCTTAGAAAAATATTGAAAAGCCCCTAATAATTACATACTGATAGGAAGTGTATGTAATCTTCTGCATGGTACTGCACTTGTTTTAATAGAATAAAACTTATTTCAGAAAACAGTGGCGTGTCATCGAGGGAGTTTTGAGCATAGACTTTATTACAAAATATGCACAAAAAAAAACCATGAAAAATTTACCTCACTATGAATAATAAACCTGTGAAACTGATCAAAATTATTAATCATAATACATATTGTCATGTGATCTCCAAGATTTGGTTAGATAACACAGCTCTGAACACCTTTTGATTTGCTACCATCTCTCCTGCTTTAATATTGCATTCTTGGCTTAAACATAAAGTGGGTCTCAGAGTGTGCTGCAGCAGGAACCGACAGCCATTTCACGCTGTGAAAGCTTCTGGCCGACTACAAAATGGGCAGTCCTTTTTTTCACCATGCTGTAATGGTCTGGTTTTCTGGGAAGTGGCTCATCATTGAATTAAGCTTATTTACTACCATTATATGTGCTGACTGGTATCAGGAACCGGTTCTTTGTGGTGCTCCAAATCATCCATAACAACATGCTTATGCTTTGAAATGCATGTTTTTGAACAAGGACACATTCAAAAGAGGAGTTATTACAACCACAAATCTGATCCTACGAACAGATACTATCTATTATATACTGCATTTCAAAAAAAAAAATAGAATTTAGTTTATAAAGAACTGAAGGGAAATATTTATAATTTTTCATATGTGTATTTGCAGAGTTGATGTGTCACAAGTGGCACAAGAATCAAGTCGATCAGCAGTAAACACTGAAGTAGACAAGCAATTATTGATAGATTTTGACAGATATTTTAAAGTTGGCGTTTAAAATTAAAATAATCATGAATTATTTAACAAAAGTATTTTTAGAGTGCTAAAAATACTTTACTTTACTTAATGATTTGATCTCTGATTCTAATGCTGTGGATGATGCTGAAACCTGTAGCTTTTGATTATTTTGTTGCACAGCTGTTTCTAATAGCGAAAGTGACAGAATAGCACCAGTCTGCAACAGATTGTCAGTGGGAAATGTATACTGTGTAATAAAGTGATATTATGAATGAAGAGACTCCACACTTTCAGGGTTGACTAACCTTCATCCTGTTGCAGCTTGTCCACAGTAGCAGGAATGTTAACAGCTCTCGCCAAATCATCAGCAGGTTCTAACAATGACAAGCTAATGCTCATATGCAGTTTATTCATTTCTGTCTCCAGATGTTTTATCTAATGATAAAAGTATAACATATTTTGTCCTGGATGACACATTATAGAAGCAGCCTCACAATAGTAAACATGGTTTATGATATTCATCTCAGTCAAACCAGTTCAGAGCAGCACTGACACAAGCTTTTCCTCATGTGATAAAGCTGGGCTTTGTGTCACAACAGTTTTATTTCTTCATTATTATGACTAGCCAAAAGGCGGTGGGAAAGAAACAGGTGCAGAGACTAAAACTATAAACACATGTTATTTAGCATAGTGCTTTTGGTGCTCAGCCGTGTCAGATGGGCTCTGGAGAGCTGTGGTCTACATAGTCGTGGTTATATTGGGAAGGAATGGTAAACAGAATTTTTTTAACTGTTTTTTCCCAACACAGGAATGAACAAAGTAGAACTAAGGTCACAAAAACTAAGGTTTTTCTAATCTCCACTTCATCCCAGTCCTGATACGTCAGGGCTCTAACAGTTTTGCTGATAAAATAATTGTTTTTGCTGTCATTGTGCTATGGAAGCAGAAGTGGCATCAGTAGTATTTGTAGGATTAGTTGTACTTACATTATCTAATATATGATGCTAATGATGACATGACTATTTTATTATTATGAATTTATTATTTTTAATTATGAATTTATTATTTTTAATTTTGTATAGGATATTTTCATTTTACATGTAAACTATTTATATACCACCAGTAACATTCTCTAAAATGATTGGCAGCAAGTTTATAATACACATAATTTATTACCATCCTATACAGATCAATAAAGTGTCCAATGTTGTTGTTGTTTTAACTATTAAAATTCAGTTTTTTCATTTTTGTTTTTTTTGTTAAAAATACTTGTTAAAGCTGGATTTATGCACTAACTCCTGGCACATTTTGTCAACAAACACCCATGTCAACTGAAATAAATCCAGGCAACTTTTCTATAATATGGGTCAGAAGAAGGTAGGAAATCAAATTTTTTGATTCTCTTATACTTTTACAATTGACAATGTTATGTTATAAATTCTGACAAAAAAAAAGGCAAATTTATTGAAAACTGTACTAACAAAAACTACCTTTTAAAAATGTATTAGTTTTATACCTTTTAAATTAACAATGATTGCAATTCAACTCGTTTAATGTTAGATTTTACAATTAAACAGATCAACAAAGTGTACAATTGATCAATAGGTGTAACTAACGACAGACACCAGATTTGTAGACTCTATGACAAAACCGCTCTAAACATACTTTTGTTAGGCTTTTTAAAATATTAAAACATTATATAAATTGTTAATTGCAGGAGGCGCAGCATAGATCAATAAAATCAGATTGAAACATACATTCGCCTGGTGGAGTTTATACGCACACACGCGAAATTCCCTGCTGTCATGAATGTTCCATAATTAGGTCATAGCTGAGAATCTGAATATGAGCAGTAGATTATTGATGGGCACTCACTCTGAGGCTCCTGTTCCGTTGATAGTGTTTCCATCAGGAATCGGGTTCAGCTGGATCGGTTCTGGCTTCTTTCTTTTCTGCATGTTAGGGACAAGAATCAAGCGGGACGGGAAACAGATACAGAGAATCAGAGATAGGAGCAACAAAAAGAGATGCGGATGGAATCAAAGTGGATATCTGAGGGTGGAAAAATCACTGCTGTTTTAAGCTGCAGGGGCAAAGCAGCTGATGGTGGTGGATAAACGTCACGACAATATTTACTCTGGTCTTCCGCACAGCATGGTAGAGCTAAGTGTAGCGCTCCCTCTGCTGGTTATTTCTGAAAATTACACCATGCCGCTCAATTCAGAGCAGATTCTCTACAATATAAATCATACCAACAGTTTTCTTTTACTTTATTTCTAGTTATATTATTAATAATAAAAATGTTTCATATACAAACTAAATGAAGAATAGTTTTTGATCAGATGATTTTACTGTATTCTGTTTTAGAAATGTTGATATCTATTTCTCTTGTGAGCACAAGCCAAGGCATGAGGAAACTCCCAACCCATGTTTCCTCAGTGTCCCTTCAAATGATTTGAAGGAGCGAATCATAAAATAGGCCATTGAAGGATTCATTAAACACCACAAGTTAATTAAAGCTTAAATAAATATAGGGATAAATACCAGTATTTTTCAGTCACTTCACTTTATGTTACATAGTAACTTGATTATGTTTAACTTTGAGGTAAGTAAATTAAAACCATCTTTGAAGTGAAGGATTAAAAGCCTTTCTAAAGGCGAGATTTTAAAATTATTATTACTTTTTTTACTCTTATTTCTTTCTTTTTTTTCTTTTTTCTTTACATTTTTTTACCATTTCCAGGCTTGATGATGGCATAATGAAACATTGGTCCTTTTTCAACTTTGATGAAAAATATCACTAAACAACAGACAATATAAAAGTATATATACTGTATATACTTTTATCTGTGTAAAAGTATCTATATTAAATATATATATATATATATATATATATATATATATATATATATATATATATATATATATATATATATATATAGATAGATAGACATAGGAGTTGCAAACCATACATATTAAAGCTAGAATCTTTGTGTTGTATTTCCAAAATTCTATGATATGTGTAGTGTGACTGTCTGCTTGTTTGAATGAGTGCACTGTTAACATTAACTTAGCAATCACTGCTGCAGAAATAAAACAAAAAATTTGTCAGACATTTTTAATTCAGGGTCTTTGATCTTCATGATCATTTTAATTATCCTAAGTTCTGAATAATAATCAGGCACCTGGCCTCTTCAGTGTTCTTCATGCTGACGTGTAGCTCATTATTCCAACAACTATGCCTAGGGTAGCTTTCCTTTTTCTAGCTGTTAGGACAGAATACAGAAAATTACAAAAGCCTTAGAAGAAATCAAGCTCAATTAAACAAAAGTTGATCCACTCTACCCAGGCATATGAAGATATCTTATTGTAAGAAACTTGTGTGGACACATCTGAAATCCACTTGCGATGTTGCGTGCCACAAGCAATAGCTTGCATCTTAAGCTGTTGATTAAGATGCAATAGCTTATGAATAAAGAAAAAAAGGGTCAGTGTGGCAAATACTGAGAGAAAAATGTTTAAAAATAACATTCAGACTATATTTCCATTTTTTTATTGCTTCCACATTATGCTAAAATGTCTCCATTTCTTACAGTCGACTGACTGGACTGTGGGTTCATTTAATATTTTAAAGTCATTTTACAATTTTATGTCATCATCACTCTTACAGGCAGCTGGTGAAAAATCCTGGACATCCTCTGCTTCTGTTTAATTTATTGCAGTTCAAAATCTTTATGCATTCAGAATCTGATTTCATCCACTGCAATATTCTCTCCCTTTTAATACGATCCTTCAGACACATTTTTGATCTTGTTGTTTGGGAAAGCTCAGATATGAGTAAAAGATCATTAAACAGAAAGACTAAAAACAAGAACGCACTAAATAAACAGAAAATTATGGAACTCAAAACCAAGTAGACAACAGAATGAAAGTCTTCAGAACCTGATAGGATGTTACTCAGTTGATGATATCTGAGGTGTTAAATTGGCTCCGGTTGGCCTTGCAGATTCTATTCATTCTTGATCTTTCCACTAATGCAGTTTGGATGATTGTTTTTCTTAAAACACATCAAATACGACTTGATATATCTCTCAGGCTGCAGTGTCCCAAACTACAGAACAGAAAGCAGACAAAAATGGGCCACGAAAGAAGAACTGAGTGGGACAGATACAGTGTTATAGATGGTTGTGATAATTAATTGATTATCAATCAGAATCAGACAAACACATTGAGAAAGACAACAATTATAGGGCAAGTCAGGAATTATGCACACAGTAGTCAAGATCTAGAAATATTTTTAATTGCTATTAAAATAATCCACATACCATGAAAAAGACAATTTTCAAACTTCTTTAAATAATAAAGTGTAATTAGTGGTCAGAAACATAAACATTCAGGGTATTCTATTCTTATAATCCTAAATAATCCTAATTTAGAATCAACTGCCTTCAGAAAACAGAGCAAGAGAGAGTCCACATATCTATTTATTCTCAGTATAAATACATTTTTTCTCTGCAAGTTTTAAAGATTGTGGAGAAATTTAAGGTAGCATTACGATATAAATTAAAATGCAAAAGTGTAAGACACCTGTAAGCCTAACAAGATAATGCAGATCCAATAGAAATGACTATGAAGTAGAGCATGAATCAGAGAAGCTGCTTTATTCATGAAATCCACATTAATGGTCTTTATACAATAATGGTGAGAACAAACATTTGTTGCTATAAGAAGTTCTGCTTGCTGTTTGCCACAACATATACGCAAAGACAAAGTAAACATTTGGTAAACATTGTTTTAGGCAGATGAGAGAGAATTTAAATGGATTTGTTTCCTCTCACAATGCAACATTTGAAGGGAAAACTGTTCCTTTGCCTTATTCTACTCATTGCCCATCACAGTTATAACATTGTGAAGGGAAGAAGACAGTATGGGGATGCTTTTCTTTGAAAGGAACAAAGAAGCTGGTCAATTGATTGTGGGATGACAGGGTGTCTTTCAGGATAACTCAGCCAAAGTTTGTGAAATTGTTTAGATAAAAAGCATCTGAATGTTTTAGGAGGACCCAGTCAAAGCCCAGAACCTAAAACCTGGATTTTGACTTAACAACAGATTGTGACAAGACTTGAAAATCAATGTATGTTTACCATTCGGTCTGACTAAGCTTTAGCTACTTTCCAAAGAAGGATGCGATGTAAAAATTTCAGTCATTAAATCTGCAAAGCCTGTAGACAAATGCCGCAGAACACTTTCATTTGCAAAGATGGTGAGATTCAAGGGGACAGAATCAAGAAAATATGAATTCAACACAATATATTTGTCTTTAAACCTGAAATGTATCATTACATCATTTTGAAAGTCATAGCACAACCACACCATAATCTTGTCTTATATATTCAACTCAAGTTTCAGCAATTTGCTTGGGCCTTTGCTTTTTATCCTCACTGATTATGTGAAAAGACCCTTGGCTCTTAACATTGGTAATGCAGGTTCAAACTCAAACATGATGTAGGAAGGAATCTATGCCCTTGAAACACACTTCTAACAAAACTGTTTTATATTTAAGATAGCATGGCACTTGACCAGTGGTTAAACAAGCAGAATGCAGATATATAGCACCCTCTGTTTAAAGTCTGCAATGTCTGCTCTTGATAATCTAATCCTTTGGGCTGCAGCTAATTTGTGCTAGTCATAATAATTGTATACCCTAATTAATTACCTAAGTTAAGGCACAAAGTTAACTGATCATAAATCACCTTACAGGGCCTCACCTTAAAAGAAAAAGTATAATTATATTTTTAATAAAACAGGATGACTCACTATTTATTTTTACAAAAAGATCTGAAGCTGTTGGAAGAGACCACCAGAAGAAAGAAAGACTAAATTAAGAAGAAGTGGACATCATTGCTTCAACCATTTCCCAGCAGTGGAGAAATTCAACACACCCTCCTTGAAAAGTATCATCCTTAAGGAGTGATGTGTTAGCTGTCAGTCTAAGTCCGCCATGTAGATTAGATATCTGGCTGAAATCAAGAACAGCTGTCATTTTTACAATCTGCTCTGCAGTCTCTACAGATTCCTCCTGACAGACACAAGGCCAGAGAACCGTGCCTAGTTTGCTGAAAGCATCTTGGTGCCAAAATCACCTTTTTCTTCATAAACCAGGACTGACAGAAGGGAAGATTGGTTGTGTCCTATCACCAGCATGTGGACAGGGACCTTGTAAGTTGCAAAACTTGACTTTTTCGACCTCCCAGTGTGAAACAGGCATGACTGTGGATTAACTTTCTGAGCCGGGACTGAGGACATAAGAATAGCTTGAAGATGAGAAACAAATTCAGTTGAAGAAAATGCAGCTCTCTTTTTTTTCTAAGTTTTTCTGTAAACAATATGTGCAAACTATATTGCCTGACATACTTGAAGTATTTGCTGACAATTACATCGATTCCCTTTGTGATTAGAAAATTATTTGAGGTTTTAAAATAGCATCTCAAAATTATCTACTTAGAAATATGGCATGGAATTTTAGGGTTGTATTGATTCATTTGAGACCATTTTTTTCTAGAGGGGAAGGATGAAAAAAATCTGCTACAATAAATTTTAAAAACAAGAGTGTGTGCTTAGGTTTGTCTTCAATGCCAGCATTCTTTAATTCACACAGGGTCAAACATATGCATAAGGGTTCAAATGTACTGGCCTATATCAGGTTAATTGTCTTCTAATAAGTTTCAGAGAGATTACTACACCCTTTTGTACCCATCAACAATGTCTTGGCATAACCTTGGCAGGGTATTTGAGCACTCTTTCTATCAGAAAGGATGGAATTAATTTAAAATGGTTGACTTCCTGGCAATCGTTTGACATTTTAACATAGTTTATAACTTTTAACCGGGATTGAGGTCATGGCTTTGAGGGCACCATTAAAAAAGTCTGATTGCAAACCTTCAAAAACTATAAATTGTCAATCAAGTCGAGGCCATTTTGGGAAACTTATTAGTCTGCTATATTCAAGTCAAGATCTATGGCTATGATAACCTGGGTGATACCAGAAAATCCATGTGAATGTTATTCATCTATTAATCAAGTATCACCATAGACTGAGAGGTTACCAAGTAACAAGTAAGCTCCTTCTCCAAAATAGACAACTGCTGTCGACAAGGACAACCAAACACCTTGTGGAGAAACGTTAAATAGGACAAAGATTGAAATATTTAACCTTGATGTAAATAAGTAGGTTTGGAGGATTCCTGCTAAGGCTTTCAACTATATAAACACAGTGATGACTGTGAAGTATGGTAGTGGCAGCATCGTGCTGAGACAGAAGACATGCTGAGTGGTGCTTGTGCTGTGTATAAAGTGGGTGAAAAAAAAAAGTTAACTTATATGGACAAAACTTAAGTGTTCCAACATTGATCCCAAACATGTATTAGAAATGCTTTTGGAGTGACTAAAGCAGGCCTCCGTTAACCATGATGAATGGCCCTGACCTCAACCCTATAGACATTTTGGAGATTGTGTTTAAATCTAGGTCTGTACCAAAAACTAGTTTAAATTTCAGATGAGTTATGCCACAACCATATTGATGGCTCCTAATAGTGCATGGTTTCTCTGGCACATACTCATCGACACTTATTATGGGAGAAAACTCATCTTGTGTTGCGCAATCAGTAACAGATAGTAGAAAAGGAAAACAATATTTCTCAGTCTTTATGTATTGGTCCCTTTTTGTCAGAGAACATAAGACATCTCTGTTTAGGCTGTTTTTTTATGTTTTGAAAGGTGTTTGTGGTCTGAAATAAACAAACAGATTTTACATTTGAAAGAAGGATGTAATTGAAACTAATTGAACATAATTTGATTTATATGTGAAATGACCTCAGATGTTATTTGTTGTGAATAAATGTTGTATTAACTAAATTGAATTAAACATTGCATCTAGATGCTTTTCCTGTCCACTGCCAGTTCCTTCAGAATTGACTCTGGAAGTAAAAAAAACATTTAGAAAAGGCTCACAGAGCTTGCTTTAAGGACAATGTTCAATTACCAGCAGCTTACATTTCTCACTTCCACACTACTTCTTTATCCTTCACTTAGTGGAGTGTTGTTTTCTGTTTCATTCTCAATTAAGGCACCAGAGACAAATGGAAAAGCTTTTATCAGAAAATATATAATTCTAAAGTCTATAACATGGCAGCCTAAGGCCCATAAATCCCTCTCTTAGAACATAATGCTCCCCAGCACAGAATATGGTGTTACAACGATAAAGTAAAAATGAATCTCCAAAGCTTGGTGCATGTCACTGGGGGAAAAAAACTGCTTCTTCAAGCTCACCTGGCTGTAGCTCGTACCCCCATCCTTCCAATCATAGAAGGAATCATAAGAGGAGTGAATAAATGAGAGAAGCATAATTCTAATTAAATAAAGAATAAAAGAATCACAAGGAATAAACAAGTACTACAAAACCTGATCTAAATTAAAACAGAAAAAAGGCTGATAAAATCAAAACAAAGAATAACTTAAGGTAGGTATTATGGTATTATGTGTTATGTGGAATTTTGAGCTTTATATCATGTTATGTTATTCGTTCATCATTACATACCTGGAGTGTTTATTTGATTCTTTTGTTCATGTTTGAGAAATCCTTGAATCTCCTGTGATAGCCATTCAGGGGTGCTTTAGTGATTGGTCTCACAAAGCATTGCCTATTTCCACAAAGCTCCTCTTTTGTGCAGCAATCTCCAGCCAAGCTTCCATGTCACAGAGGATCTCTACCCCAGCCCTCCCCCACTCAGCTCCTCCAGACTAGCAGCAGCAGCAATTTGCAAACACGTGGTGGAACTGTAAGTCTGCTTAGCTTATCAAACTACGTCTTAGTTCAGAGAACAGTTGTAAATGGCATAAAGAATTATCGTTGTATATACAGTATTTTAATAGTAACTAAAGGTAACATAGTTACTTGACTATGCTACTGTTATCTGAAAAAATACATAATATCACCCCACATAGGTGAAAAATGATAAATAAACCCAGGAAAAACCAAGATCCTTCTGATAATCAGAGTACCATAGTTTATACCAAACTAATGCTTAGGTAACACTAATCTACTGCTTGATGAGATCTTAACAGCTCTTTAACAGTAAGAGCCTATTTGGTCTTTCTTTCAGTCGCGTTGCTCCATGAGGATACCAGCAACAAGACATAAAAGACTCAGAAACACTCATGAAGGATGTACAGCCGTGCTGGAAAACCAGAATGCACTACTTCTTGTCTGATGTGCTGGATTTGTTGCTTCATCCGCCACTACTTTGTTTGGGGATCTGGGGATCTGTGGTCAGGGAGTACAGCAGGCCACAAAGGCAGCTTCTGAAGTAGCAGATAACAGCAGTCAGCTACGCCGACAGAGAAGAAGAAAAGCCAGTAGTTGGAGACACAAACATCTAAATTTATCAGAGGCACAAATTCAACCATTGTAAGGGACTCCCATACAATAGTATGGGGCTTTATTCATTCACTGTCATATAAATCTAAGCTTGTGATTATTATTTTGGAGATTCATACAGCTTTAAGGGGCTTCTCCACAGTCAGGCTAGTGTGGATTTAATGTTTTAGTGCCTGATGCTGTTTTTCTTTTATTAAATTCACTAACTGGTTTGTGTCCTCTGAAGGATTCAAGTATGGGCCTAAACGTTTTACTGCTTTAGCAATTATAAAGACAAATGCATATCTTTCTAAAACTTCCTGTTATGTGCAATTCACATAAAGAAATTAAATATAAAAACAACTAACTTATAGTAGATATTTAATTCTTTCCATAATTTTGGAAAATCATATGGTAAACAAAACACAATGTTGTTATGTTTGCCAATAGCGGGTGGTGGAAGGTGGAGCTGTGCCCTTCTGTTTCTGTGAGATAACTCAATAAGAAAAGACAGAAATAAAAACAAGTTTTGGGCAGATATAGTTCATCTGGAACAGGGCCAACAGCAGTGCACTAAGGAATGCATGCACTGAATGTGGCTGAAAACACATTCTGATAAGGTGTGAAAAAACAAAAATTGAACACTCATATATATATGTGGCCAGAATAAAGAACCTTGTAAATACCAGACATCCTGTTTTAGTGTTGGAGATAGAAAAGGTTTGGGTTAAACATTAAGGGGCAACAGCCTGAAATCTGTGCAGCACTAACCAAAGGCAACTGGCATGTACTGATAGAAATGTGCAAACTCATTTAAGGCTTTTGGACACATTTTGCCAGTATGTTTTTATATTTGTTTTCTTGCTTAATTTAATCTCATGCTGCTCTGATAATTACACTGTGCGACATTATTGAATATCTGTTTTGTGTTTTAGTGATGTAAAGCCATACATCACTTTGAGTGAAAAATGCTCTTATTTCTATGCATCTATGGAAACTAGGGAGAATTTTTGGGGTGTGTTAGAAAAATTATACAACATGAGTTATGCAACTTAGAGACAGCATATATTCTCCAGATATGCACCCCGACCAAGGAATTTATGCAAATGCCACTCAAACATTGCAGCAATGACTCAATAATAACATTAGCAATACTCATTTCACTCTATTGCATATCTGCTTTTCGCTTCAGTGGTATGGGAAAATACAAAGCCTTAGGTAAGTAATATTTCAGCATCTTCTTCCTCCACCTTTGACCCTGTATCTTACACAATTTCATCGTGAGGCTGTCACTCATTCTTTGAACTTTTGGAAAAATTCTACAAAGTGAACATTGGAGCTCTCAGACCTTATGCGTTATGTACCATTAATAGAAAATCAAAGCAAGTATGATTCAAATATTGCAGCAATAACCCAATAAAAATATTACTTATTCTACACACTGGTGCAGCTTCACGTGTTTCCTTATTCAAATCACTTTAAACTGAAACTAATGCGGACATCATAGCATTCTTTCTGATTAATTCAGAAAATAATCATCTGAGCACTTTTGAGGAGTCATAAAGAATTGGCTTATCATCCACAAATGGACAGTGAAAGAATAAAAGGAAATGAGATGACAATGTCAAGGCAAAAGTAGTTCACACTCTCTTAATGTTACACCCTTTATACCAGTAAACACACACTATTCATATTAGGAGCACATGAAACGTGAGACATAATTCAAAGATATTCCAAGAACTCATCTTATTTTTTATGCTTTTTTATGCTATGTAACACGTGTTTTTCATTGACATCATCAGATGACGTGAACACTTGGGGCAGGTTGTATGCTTGCAGAAGTCCCAATGGCAACTCAGGCAGGCAGTCATTAGGTATCTTGGAAGGGGAGGTCAAAAAATAGATCTGACACCATTATTATGAATTAGTGGCACTCCTATTTTTAGAACTACAAACTAGCCAACTTTGCTTTTAAGTGGGGAACGACAATCTTCAAGGGTCATCTAATGGTGTTGTGTTTGGGGGTGAATCGAAAAGGAATGGAAGTTGGAAGGAAATAATAAATGATCAAACCTTAGTTTAAAAAGCCTGTTAGTTTTTCAATGAGGGTCGTCACCCTGAGGTAGTAAGATTTAAAATTTATTGATAAGCCTTTATGCTTAGTCTTAATCATTGATATATTTTGTATCTATACTAACTAATCCTTTTGTTATTATTTGTCCTTGTGCTGTTCAGTTCAGCAGGGGGAGTATATCAAACCAGATGCACATGCAAAGATACATTTTTAACCACTAGGGCAAAAGGACAATTAAAAATGTGTTGTTTTATTGATGTTGCAGCTGGCTGCATTATAGTTAAGTGTCTGGGTCTGGGATCTTTCTGTAGGAAGTCTGGATGTCCTTCCAATGCATGAATGGATGGACGGATGGATGGATGGATGGATGGATGGATGGATGGATGGATGGATGGATGGATGGACGGACGGACGGATGGACGGATGGATGGATGGAAGGGTGGAAGTTAATGGCTACTGTGCCTCCTGAGATATGGATTAAAACATATATTTGCTCACGTGTTTAGGGTTAATACAAAATGGCCAACAATTTAAAATGAGATGTTTTTTTAAGTATCTACTCTATTATTGTATAATATAGAACTGCTTGTTGGGTCACTCGCCAACCTCAGCTGACTTTAAATATCAATGCAAGAGCATAAATCCTGCTGAGGGTAATCATTCATGAGGAAAATCGATATGGGAATCTTGTCAACTCATCCAGATTACAGGGCATGATGTTGCTCTACTCTGTGTACAGAAGGACGACAGACGGACAGAGAGACATCTGATAACTTTGTCTCTACACTTTAACATACCTGTCACAGGCAAAGAACTGTCAGTACATGTGAATGATTTTATGCTGCTTGATCTTTCGTTCAGGGTTCACAGAGAACTTGAAGTGTGCATTCTTGCGGAAATATATAGCTTTTAATTATAATAATTTAGTCTTTCCAGGCAATTTGCCTACTTTTATACCATATAATTTTGAATATTTTAGTCACTTATGAAAAGAACATAAATGATCCTTGATGGATACCAAAAAAATCACCAAGTATCTAATAATATACAGGTTGTAGACTTTACACTTTCAGACTTTAAACTTTTTTAAAGTGTAAACTGGAATTTTAGGGGATGTTAAATATCAGCCATTCAATTATTTCTATTTAATTTTACATTTTATTTTCTAAATGTATTGCTTAATATATCGACTTTGTAACAAGATAATGTTTTTGGGAGGCTTGCTTGCTTCGAATCCTCATCATGTGGCAGTCATTGTCGATGACTGCCACAGTTTATTTAGTTATGGTTGTTTTACTTTCCAACTTGTTATTGAGGGACACTATTACATTTTACACTTCATCACAAACCAATAATTATTTCCAGTTTCAAACCAAATAGTCAAAATGACTTTCTTAGAGCATTAAATGCTATCACTAAAATTACATACATTTTAAGAATGCTTATTCATTTCTGACAGTTTTATTCTAAAAGTATTTGCCAATAATAATCAGAATTCACCTTTAGATATTGGTTCACTGTAAGGGTTAGTGTCGAGCAGAGAATGGAAAGACTGATACATTTATATGGGCTGTATTTTAATATTTAGTAAATGTTAAAAATGATGTCATACGACTTGTGAAAGATATATTTTCAATGTCGGAGCAAGGAAGTTCACCTTTAACTGGATGGAATGGTTTTCACTTGTGTCCTACTCAAAGATGTAAAACCTGTCAAAATAAAATGCAAGCAGATCCGAACACCGACTGGCTTCAGTTTGTTTTATCAGTGTCGTTGGTGTTACCGGACAGGGCAGTAGGTGTGTTTGTGGAGGTGTGGGGTTGATGGATGGAGGTGGGTGTTGGGGGCAGCGTCCGCACCTATGACGTCAGCAGAGTTTAAAGTGGGCCGCGCTTCCCCCCGTGGAGAGGAGAGAGAGCTGGGAGGAGGATGCGGAGGCGCTCACTCACACCTGACTTCTGCTCAGTTTGAACTCCAAAAACTACCTGCGCTCCCACTTTCGGCAAATGGAGCTCCGTGTCGGGCAGTGGAGGCACTAATTTCTACTGTTCTGGGGCGACAACTTGCAGTTTCAGGTTCCTCGAACGACGGTGAGTTTAAACGCCTTTTTGTCCCAAAACCGGGTTTGAATAAGTCAGAAAAAGAGGAGACTGATGATGTGTGGTAGTCCCATCGTTGCCAGCGTGTGACAAACATCGCTCAGATGAATCTGTTTCCATTTTTTTGTCGTTTTGTCGATGTCACGTATAAACTTGCGGTGCAGTCTTTTTTGGCGCTGCTGCTGGTTTAGCTTTCTATTTGATTAGACTGTTGGCGAGTCTATCCCTGGAAATGTGTTTTCTCTGCCAGAGGAAAAGGCTGTATCATCCCAGAGTCCAAAAAAATCTATTGCAGCGTGCTCGCCGATGTGATGTGTTCATTTGCTTCTCAGCCATCTCTGCCTCGAAAAGTATTAGTTTGAGTATAGGTTTATGCTGCGTAACAGCTGGATTGGATCCCCTGAAGACTAACGAGTCTGAAATGTGTTGCAGGGTGAATAATTAATCCGAGCTGCTTTATTGCTATCTTTTTGTGTGCTTTCCTGATTTCTGAGAAGTTTTGTGAATCTGGTTGATTCTTAAATTTGCATTTTCTACCACGTATTGCATGTTTAAATGGACATTTTCTTATGTCCATTTAATTCATAAACCTTGGTTAAATAAATGCTTTATTTTCTAAGACTTACAGGATAAGTGGTGATTTTGGATTTAGAAATTAGACGTGCTATGTCATTTCTGAGCCACTAGATGACAATAGAGTTCAAGCTGAAGCAGCTGATTAAACTTGCATCAGTCTCCAACGAGCAGACATGCACCACTGTGTGGTAATGAAATCATTACAGCGGCTGAGTGGGAAAAAATAAACAGCCCAAGACGGCCCTTTGTAAAATCTATGCTTTTTTTCCCTTTAAACCAAATCCCAGCTAAATGCAAACAACGCACATAAACACACACACCCACGCAATCAGAATCACTGCTGTAGATAGTGTTGTTTGGCCCTGTTTGAGCTGCATATATTACAGCACATGCTCTGCATGGGCTCTCTGCATTATAGCAATTTGTCATGAAGTCATTCATCGCTAATGCTTCTCAGCACTACAGCCAGACAGGTTTCATTTTGACCCTGAGAGTGACACTTTGCATGTGGATTGGTGTAATGTTTGTTGTTGTTGTAAAAGAAAAAATGTTTTAAATAACGTGCTTTAAATAAATAAGTAGATTTCTAACTACTCTGGATAAACATTCTTAGTCTTTAATGATTTATTGTTTGGTTTCCCTCATCCTCACCCTCCCCCTCCCCACATAACTAGGCAAACAAAAAACAGCCACAGAAATCCAAATAAATAATTCACATTATTGAAACTAATGTTTAACTTTTAAATATTGTTTGCTTTTGTATTAAGATGTTAAATGAGCAATCCCATTGTCACAACAGTTTCAAATCAATTATTAAAGTAATTTAAATTCTTACATTTTTGTGCTCTCTGGCTCATGGAATGGTTTTTCAGTTCAGTACTCTCAGGCCAACTATTGTGGAACATCAGTTCTCTCCTAATTTTTGTGAAGTTTTTATCTAATAAAGTACTTGTTTTTCTTTTTTCTTTTTTTTTTACAATCCTGACAACATGCTTATCAAAATTTGTCTTTCAGTAAACTTATTTTCCACGGTACCTAATTAAAAACTAACAAGGCAATGCATGTTCTTACTCTCTTGAAATTTTATCTGAAAAATTGTCACACCACCAAACTCTTTTTTTACTCTTTCCTTTGAGAGCAATGTCGGATTAGTGTGATAACTGATGAAATAGTTTTCATTGTGTTCAATTAACTTTTTATTTTTACACTTTTTAAAGATTCATCAGTATTAAAAAAATTGAGAACAAATCTAACACGACCCTATTTTCCTTGAATTGTTGGATTATTTATAATGAAAGTCTATTCTGGAACCTGCGGCAGCCTTTCATTCGGTCTGCCGGGGCACAGCGTGCATTTGGTGACACTGTAAAGTAACTTGCAGCTTTAAAGCCATCCCCTCAGGAAAAGTGACTTTTCATTAAATCTTGTGATTTGCAGGTTGTTGCTATAAACCACCTGGTGGCCCTTTGAGATTGAAACTGTGATTTCAAACATCTTTTTTTTTGTTGTTGTTTTTTTCCGCTCATCGATGGTGAAAGCAAATTGATACTCAGTTCAGCTTCAGCGGTTTCAGCTCTCAGGAGAGAGCCAAGGACAAAATTTGCCATTGAGACGTGAATTATGACATTATTTAATGAGAAGTGAGCAGACACCTCTGTCTTACTTTTCTGAGCTATTTCAAACGAATGGATCCTACAAGAGTGCAAAGGTTGCTCATGAATTTTATGAAGGTTGGGGTGTGTGTGTGTGTGTATGTTTTACTGTCTAGTAAAGCCTTTCAGCTGGAAATCCCTATGTTTGGCTTAATCAATATGTTTAATTAGTGCTGATTAATGAAAGAGTGGGCCTGTAAAAGGCTGACAGCTTTCTTACTTCACCAGAACATCTTCTCATGAAAAACAGGGAAAATTGCTTTCATGGTGTGGGGATTGGATCCTACGCGCTCACATGGTAATTTAGAGACGAAATCTGTGAAAATGGTTCACAATTTTATATTTCTGGTTGACACATCATACAAGGCAGTATTTTCCTTCTTTTTTTAATACATGCAATTAATGTTTGATCAGCTCCTAATTCAGACAGAAGCTCAGTAATCTTTTCATCTCTTACAATTAAATTTGGAAACACTTGCCAGCACCTCATATATGTTGAGAAATATCGTCTCCTTTCAGCCTGCTTCACTCCTAGCAGTTTCTGCTATAGAGAGCTTCCAGAATGACTTTGACATTATACAATTTTTACTATTAGAATTGAGTTAATTGATCTGTAAAAGCAAATCTGAAAAAGTCATTTCATTAGACTAGCACATGTCAATGGATTTTAATGTAATTGAAAAGTTGATATATATCAGTAATTTATTTCAAAAATGTAAACACATATTGAATTGGTTTGTTACAAACAGTGACATTTTCCAGATATCTGTAAACATTTTTTATAATTATGCTTTACAATTAATGGAGCCCAATAATTCAGATTCATCAAGTAAAAAAGTATTTTTGAAGTGCTGAGAAGTACATGCAGGTACTGTAACATTATATATACAGTTCAGTAGTCATTGGGCTACATTTTGCATTAATTACTGCATCGATGCAGCACAGCATGGAGGAGTCTGTACTGTAGTGTTAAAAGAACCAGATTAAAAGAACCAGGCGTTAAAAAAACAGGTTCTTCATTGCAGCTCATCTGCATTGTCTGCTCTGGTGTCTCTCATCTCTTTCTTAACTCCATAAATTCTCTTTGCGATTTAGGTAAGTCAGACTAGTTTATCCACCCATCAAGTACAGCGATGCTATGATTACTAAAGCTAGTGTTGGTACTGTTAGTGGTGTGAAGAGGAGCTAAATTCCGATGAACAACTAGAAAATGCAATCAGCTACTCCATAATGGTTCGAGCAGGTGGAAAGATGAACAGTGCTCCTCTCTTCCTTCAGACTATCGGCTTTTCCTGCCAGTTATGCACCTTTAATACCACATGCTTTTCTTCCACTCAACTTTCGATTAATGAAAGTTGAGTGCTTGGATAGAACACTATGTTCACAACCAGCTTCTGACCTTTTCGTGTTTTACCCTGTCAAGTCAGCACTCTCCCATGTGATGGTGTTGGCCATTACAGGGCTGCAGCACAAATCTGTGTTGAAAATCCCTTTTTTGTTGCTCTTATGCAGTATTCTAATATTCTGAGGGAATGAATTCTGAGTTTTTATCAGCTGTAAGCTGATAAAAACAATGAATTAAGTTAAATTCTTGAAATATATAACTTTAGATAAGAAATCACTGTAAAATAAGTTTCACCGCTTCAGGCAAAATTACCAAAGTAACCTATCAACCTGTACATTATAATACAGTATAATGTATTATGACACACCTGTAAATATGAAATTGATTTTGCAGATTACATGTGAACACCTCAATAGACTATTTCAGAGTAGTTTCTTCTACTTTGGTGTGTTTTGAACACCGTTCCATTCTCTGTCAAATTTTCTCAAAAGTAACAGCGAGAATGACCTTTATTCTGCAAATGAAGCTGTTTTTGCTCAGCAGTGACTGATAGATCTTATTATTTCAGCAAAAGTACTATGAGCATTCAGCAAATACCCTGGAGCCATAGCAACTACATTAACAAAAGTTAATGAAATATTTGGAGGCAGGAGTCAGACTTTTCTTTAGTTCTGAAAGCTGTGGCATTTACATTTTGAACTGTAGAGAGGGAATGAAAACAATATATATACTGCATGCACCTGCATCTCATCTGTCCTATATATGTAGACAAATTTATGCATAGCCTGAGGGACAAAGGGTTTTTTTTTTGACCGGAAAACCAGCAAACGTTTGTTACAAACAAATTTTTTGAATTAGCACAAATTTTCCTTTGAGTGTTGATCATCAAAGCAAAGTCATGGTTGTGCATGTTTTGCATCACAACATAGCTGAATGAATGCAAAGTGATGCTAAATTTTAAAAGCCACACGGTTTTGCTCCTTAAAACAGCTTAGCTGGCTGGCATTGAAAAGGAACACACACAAAAAAAAGAAAAACAAGACGTTTGCAATTTAGATTCTGCTTCAATTGCTGTCCCAGAGGTCCGGCTGTGTCTGCATCTGATTATGCTTGCATGCATTTAATTAATAATTTGACAATGCGTGGCATTGATGCTGGTCAGCCAACACTCTGCGGAGGAATAGATTGCCTGAGCTTGATATCCAGCCACGGTCTCTTAGCGAGGCACAGAAATGATGAGCTCAGGCAGATTTCAGATACTGAAGCTGCAGCGGGGAGCTACGTTAATCCCCCACCACCCTCCCTCAGGTGCAGCGCAGGACAGGAGCGCCACGGACTACAGCCCGCCACGGACACCCGGGTGATCCCTGATTAATGCACTGATCAGTTCTTTTCTGGTTTGTTTTAATGACAAGCACGTCCCCTGTGGGAGTCTGATGACTTTTTGCTAATACTGCTGATGCATGTGCTTACCCATGCCACTTTCTTCATCCCTGTCTTGAGAAAAGATCCCTGCCAGAGCACCTGAGTATTCTGACATTTATAGGATGTTGGTAGCAGTGCAAGGAGATGGGAACAACGCATATTCTGCTGGAAACACAGGATGAACTGAGGAAATGAGCTGTGATAACATCTCAGCATGCTGTGATGTGTTGTGCTTTGTTGATAAGGCTATTATTCAACATTGTGCCTTGGACAGCAAAATCCCATTTTCCATCTCGGTTATATGTTTTTCGCTTATAGTTTACTCCCTGCCTCGGCTTTGCATAAGAGCTTTAACTACTAATTAGGAGTGGAGTCTAAAAATGATTTGATCAATTATTCAAACATCACAGAGACTATTGCTAATCTTCTTTTCTGAGTACTGAGGTTACTAAGAAGAAGCAGAGAATTGAAATACGGTCCTGTCAGAAACATGCTGGAATTTAATATTTAAAATTTCATCAAGAAGGTACTGAGAGGCTCTGAGAGCATTTTGAGACATTGAGAAAATGACTCAAAATAAATCTGATTCACTTTAAAAAAATTCTTAGAAATTAAAAGGCAATAATTTATTAGTCAGATTATAGAAAGGGTATTTTTGTTCTTTGAGCTAAAGTGAAAACCTTCAAGATGTCAAACTTAAAATGTGGAAAATTAGTATAGGACACACCAAGGTCTTTTTCAGGAGAAAAAATACATCAGTGGCTAGATTGACATTAAATTCACACCAGATGACAGCCCAAATAATGTACACCTAAAATAAAGTAAAAAAAAGTATATAACAAATCAGTTTGTAAATTAAGTTACATGTAACAAGGTGGAATGTCACAGGGAATAGATATTGAACAGGCATGCTTCATATATTTTCAGTATTTCAAAGAAAACATTTTTTGCTTAATTGCCAGCTGCGTTTAAAACACAGGTCTGTAAAAATGCTCTTAGCATCATCTGTTTGTGACATTTATGACTAATAAATCAACATAGATATTTGAAATGTGTTTTGCAAAGACAAAATCTATTGCAGTTTGAAGATTTCTTATAAAACTAATATTAAACGCTGACAAACTGACTTGAATTTTTGATTTTTTTTTTTTTACTTGATTTAAGTCTCCACAAATTGTTTTGAAAGTTGTCAGTGCAGATGTAGACCACATCTCAGTGGACTAACAGATATGATAATAATGATTCACATGTCATATTAAATAGTTATTCTGCAGCCTGATGATCATCATCCTGACACATCTAGACGGGAAAGTATTGTGGTCTTGTCACATTTGGCTCTCGATGTGTGATAGACGATTAAGGTTGACAAATGATTCACTGTGCTCAACTGTCCATTAATATTATGAGGCCCATTAGAAGGTGATACTTGCCTCTGGCACCTTTCACAGACAGACCTTACTACAGGATTTTTTTCATGCTTCCTGGTGCTGGTATTTTCTGTAAAATTTGTTTCAGACATGTAAACGAATTGAAAACTATGCCCTCTTCTCAGCTGCTGCTTTAATCAATATATGACACTCACCATACTGGTGTCTCCTCTCAGCCACATGCTGTCTTTCTACAGCTTATCCAATGCCCAAAATGCATCTCCTCTCAGCTTCCCTGATCAGCTGCAGCAGAAAAACTTGGACCATTTCCAGCATCTGCTGATGGATCTTTGTTCTATCAGTGATGCGATTCAAGCTCCTTACCATAAAGCTCCCGTACCTGTTCAGCATTGGTTACCTTGCTTGTGATCAATGGCCAGCAGTCAGAAAACTGAATAGAGCACAGATTGAACCACAGCTGGGATTTGGATGCTGAAGAACAGCCCTCTCCACAGGATTGATTCATGAATAATACACCAGCTTAGTGGAGCGTCCCATCTCTTCTTGCGCCTTGCAGGTGATGCTTTCACACTCAAACCTGCACAAAGAGGTTAAGTTTTGGGGGCACAAATAAGAGGCATCTTCAGCTCCAGCATGAGGCACTTCTCATGGCCACAGCTATATGAGAACTCAGAGAAAAGAGGCTTAGAACGTTCACAAAGGCTTTCAGAATGCAAGAAGGCTGTGCAGAATGTTAAGGATATTTTCATGCAAACTGATTTATTCAGAGTTTAAATTATCAACTGAAGTTGATAAGTCCCAAAGTAAATTAAGACCTGTCGAATAGGAAAAAAAAATGTGTATAATAATTTATTTGTAATTAATGAGATCATATTTTATAACCAGAAAAGCAAAAAATAAGTCACACCAACCTTTTTCAGTGATGGATAAGTAGCTCAATCACATTTTTCAAAATGTTTTCATCCTCAGGTTTCTACAAATTAAATTGACCTAAAATGAAATACGATGCCTATTGCAGGAAACTGAAAACTGTTGGGTTTTTAAAAGGTATTTCTGACAAAATTATGCCATTAGTAGTAGGGACTGAGGGAACACAGTTTCTTTCCAGAAATATTGTGCTATGTAAGAAAAGTGGGTGAGATTTGCAAAAATGAGGAGGGTAGACCTTTTCTCATTCACTAAAAATATTTAGTTTGAAATATTTCTTGTCCTAGGATAATGAAACAAGGGAATTAGCAATACATGCCAAGTCATGCCATAGCTCCAAAAGATAGTGCTTGTCTGGCAAAGAAGATTGGCTCCAGCTCATGGAAATTGCCTGGGTATACAGAAATAGATCGGTGAGCTTTACCACTGTCTAAAATCTTTACATAGAGAAAAATGGCAAGCAGTGGTGGGTTGTAGCTGGTTACATTTATTGTACCCACTCCTCAGGTGCAGGCACCGCTTCGTATCATTCTCCTAAAACGTGACAATTTCACTCCGCTCAAGAGTAATTGTGTTTCATCAGAAACATTCAGTAAAGTGAAAATGGACAAAAAACTTCTCAATGTCAGTTAACTCCACTTTATATATTGCACATGTAGCTCAACTTACATTCATCCCAAGATATGTGTCACCTGAAGGACACTGTCAGAAGTTCCTACCAAGTGAAAGTCATGCAATTGAAGTTTTATGTGAATCTCTAGAGCAAAAGGATTTGGTTTTGCTGGTGAGGTTATTTTTTTAATAAGTAGTTTTGGTTTTGATAATCTTATTTCCACTTGCACATAACTTTTTATGCATATGTGTGTTCAAATTCCTTATGTATATTGTACCAGTGTTATACTTTATAGCTCTTAAACCTACTGCTTTTTTCTGGTTTTGGAAACTTAAAAATGATGCAGGTTGTCGTCATGTTATACGCAACACAGCCATCATTTTTACTTATATCCCCCAAAATGTTTTGGTGAACAGGGCCCATAAATTAGACCCTGTTCACAAAACAGGGCCTAATTTTAAATATGAACCTAAATATGACAAATCCTCCTAAATATGACCCTGGTAACATCATCTCTGTTTTGTGATTTCTGGCTGTGTTCTTATGCTTCTTTGTGCTCCCTTTCTTTCATGCTTTTCACATATTTCTTGGCTTTAGACATTGTAGTAATTATAACCATTGTAAGCTAAAAGCCTGAATACAATTGTAACATGACATAATCTATTAAAGAAAAAAAGATTAAGTGCTTGTAGGAGGCAAGATAAACATCAACTTATAAAAGATGAGCAGATAATTTGAAGATGAACTAAGATACCATATTGTCATTTCTTGGGATGTAAGTTGGAGTGAATTATTCAGGTTTTATTTAAAGAACTAGGAATTCTTAAAATCTCCACTTTATAACAGGTTTGTTAAAATGTAGTGTTGCACAAGAATGCCTAGGAAAAAAGGGCTCAGAAACAGCCCAGCAAAAATGATAATAATGCTTAACCAGCTGGAAAAGGTTACAAATTACCCAGAAGAGTTAAATTTAACAATCTCAACAAAAGGTAAATATGACATTAGATGATATTTTATGATGTTTGGACATCATAAAAATCTATGTGATTTTATCAGTGATTATCTATGACATCTTAATTATAAAATACATTACTAGATTCACTGAAAATATGGATACTTGTGTATCATCAGCCTGGGCATTACAGCGTGCATTTTAAAATTTTTTTTAATGCATTAAATCTAAGTAGATGTGTTTTGTTCAAGTGGATTCAAGGACGTTTGAAAGGTTGAACTGGCAACAGAAAAAAAAAAAAACGTGCATCCATCTTTGATGCAAATCCAGTTGATGGAGCTCTCCTTTCACCAAACTGAGATCACCTGGTTGCATCATTAATGCTGCAGGAGCATAATTTCGGATTTAATAATCATGATGGCAGGTCATTCCACTTGCAGTCATTGACTAGTGAACCAGAAGGTTAATGTGCTACACGAGCAGTGGGCGTACACTACTGATCTAAAGAGGGGTGTAGGAGATGTAGCTTTCACAGAGACACAAAAAGTTCATTTAAAATGACTATTTTTGGATATGAAACCTCTCCTTCATGAAAACACATCTGACTTGTGAGAATTTCCAGAGGCTCTCCTTTTATACCAAGAATAAGAAATGAAGTTTATTGTGCATTTTTCAGTTTTCCAACTGTGTCCAGTTGCAGTTTTATTTATAGTGCCTAAAGTTTTCTCTTTATGCTATTTCCTATATCAAATAAAATCTTAAACTCTATATTTTTGTGGCAAAATATTTAGCAATTAAGTAATCGCAGGTTATGTTAAGTATCTGATTTATAGATATGCCAAATTTTCTTCAGTCATAGGTAGTTACATATCTTTAGCATAGAGGCAGACTATTTACAATAAATGAATAAACTATGCAAATACCAAGCAGTTTCATATGTTTAATGGGCAAAAGTATTCACAAAATTACACATATTTAGTTTCTTGATATATGAAACTAATAATCCACTTATAATCTAAATAATAATTATAAGGATGAACAGCCAACAATAAAGTATCTATTTCCACCTTGACTCAGATAGTTCTTTATGCCTCACCAGATTTACACAAAACCTTGAATGAAAAGATCTAAACTTTTATCCAATTATCTTATTCTAAAAAGAGGATACAGGAAGAATTTATGTGCCCATTTCCAAATCAACTTAGTAATACTGCGTTCTCCCTCCTCAAGTCCACTGGGAAACTGGGAACTCTTTCTGATTATTAGGCTCTATGCCAGCAGGCAGGATAGCAGCTCGGCTCTTTAACTTTGTTTTTCTCTCTGATAAAGAAGTCTCACACTGTCATCCTCACAACTGACATGGGTTGCTCCGAGGAATGAGAGGAGGCAATAGTTGTCTGTCCAACCGACTGTGATGTTTGGATGAATGAATCTTCTGGATCCCAGCTGGCACCATGCCTCAATAAAATCGCTGATAAAAGTCACTTGCCTGGTTAATAACAAGAAAACACACACTCCTTAGGCTGAATACATAGCGCTGGTGCGATCCCAGTGCTAAGAGGGGTTGAGGTGGGGTGAATCTTCCAAACCACTTGTGGTTTGCATGTCAAGAAGCTGTAGCAAGGAGTCCAGTAACAGGGTATAAGGCTTAGACACCAGACTGGAAGGTAATATAGTGTAATATGTTGGAAGGTAATGGAGAACTGTAATGCACAAAGTTTTTCTTACCTTTGTCCATATAGGATAGCGACCAGTGGAGGAGGAGGGCTATGGCATTCTGAATTTGCTTGGCCAGTATGCAAACTGTAACAGGTTCAGGTTAGTGAACAGTTTGGATGTGATGAATGTTTTTGGTGATGTGTGTTAAATACTATCTAAATAGACTGTTGGTTACTGACTATGAGTTAGTCTATTTTAGTGGACTTCATTCTTATAAACTGGAATGATTTATATTTGATATTTAAAATACAGAACAGTCAAGTTTTTCCCTTATCCTGATCAAGAATGTGGTGACAGTGGGAAGGCAAAACATAGTTTCCGTACAACTCAGTGCTAAAGACCAAGGCAGGACATCTTTGGATAGAGACCAGGACAACTTTGGTCCCTATATCATTACACAAGTCATACCACAGAGCTCACAGAGCTCTGTAAGACAGCAGATTTAGATGCATTGCCACTTAATATGTAAAGTTTCTGCATCTGAGCAATGAATTACCCATAAATCCATTCTCCACAGAAATGCTAGCAGAATGCTTCATTTTCATGTGCTCATCTGAGATGGACAGAAAAGCAGACAGCGTGTGTAAAATAAATTAATGTCTACCCAAGCTTTGGGGAAAATTGGGTTGAGCTAGTGTATGATTCTGGTTATTATTAATGCAAGGTGTAAAAGCCAGTATCTGTGCTGCTACATTTGTGCATCAGAGCATGGATGACTTCCATATTGGTGAAAGAAATTACTATTGACACAGAGGTGTAAATAAGAATTTTGAAGTAACACAGTCTCATCAAAACATCTTTTACACAGATAACTTTGTTTTTAGGCATATCAATTTGTTAACTCATTCTGCATGATTTACAACATCCTGGCTTTTCAAATGTTGGAAACTACAACTCAACAAACAGTACAGTTTACTGCAGAAAATTTAGTAATTATGGTTAGTTGGTACTGACTTACCGTAGTATGAGTTTTATCTGTAAAGACAAACACTTTATCATAATTATAGTTTCATATTGACTAATTGACTGATAAATATCAGTCAGTTAGTCTAATGAGTACAACAAAATCATACTCATTTAAATATACATTGTTACTGATATGAAAAAAAGTTATTTATCTCATGAAAATACTGCATTGGTAATGCTGTCTCAACTAAGTTGTGGATCTTTTTGTTATAAAAGCATGGAAACATGACTAAACATAATTAAATTACAATATACAAATATTGTAATTTAATTATGACAAAGTACCAAATTTGTGAATTTTATTATTGTTAAATGTAGGAAAAGAGTACTTGTGTCATCTTTGTAACCAGTGTTATAAATCACCTTATTGCTCATTTCTATAATGTAGTTACTGATGACCCTTATAAGTATTGCCCAATACTTTCACACAGCAGTTTAAAAATAGCAAAATCAATGCAGAGTACAGAATTTTAACTTATTCATGGTTCAGAATATAGTAAGCCGATTATTTCAATACTGAAATAATTGTTGCACATTTATTTGTCATGTGCTTTATATGAGGTTTCATGCTTCTTTTATTGCTAATAATAAACAAGAAACTTTTTTATACATATGTACTCAATCAGCCTTGTATCTTTGTCAGGTAGTTTTTTTTAAATTTGATTTCTTATCAATCATATTTTTCATTGACCAATTTCTAAATGTGGTCTCTTTAACTAAGGGTTAAGGGTGCATTCATACCAGGACTATTAGGTCCTCTTTAATTAAACTTTTGCCTGGAAAGGTGTGAATGCACAATCAAACTCTGCTGGAGATCAAAAAGCTGGTCTATTGAATGCATATGTAAATACCAAATGGATTGGCCACAGGAGGGTTAAGTATAACCAAAACAAACTAGTCTAGCGCTAGAGGGAGAAATGATTTGTGTTCTTTTACCAATGACAAAAGAGAAATCCTACAACTCCTAAGATCCATTTTCGTTTATTTCATGAAAAAGGTAGTTGCGCTCATGTCTTCTTCAGAGGTTTCCGTGTCGTTTCCTCCAGTTGTTCTTGGTGCAGCACCACCATAGTTGCGAGGAGGTTAAAGGGTCGATGGTGATTGATGATGTCCTTACTCTGTAAGCTTCTGATAAGTTAATTCACAACATGTCAGTTAAATGCACGCTCAGCTGTGAATGCATTTTGAGTCACCTCAAACACACTTCTTCCTTCTGTGACAACAAAAAAAAACTAAACAAATTAGGCAAGGTATCTCTCAGAGAATTATGGGCCTCCAAAAGTCTTGTTTATTTTTAAGTACAATTTTCAGATTCTGGAGCATGCCACATTCATTGGCTCAAATAATGCATGTGTAAACATTATGTACAGACTTGATACTGCTCAAAAGGAAATTAATGTGTTTTTGTGTATCTGCCCCGAACAAAAGTCCTTGTGAAGTTGCTGGCTGAAACACATCATTATCCACAGTTGCTAAAAAAAACACTTAAAAAGGAAGAAGCCATGATTTAAAAACAAAACAAAACATAAATTCGCTGTAAAGTTTGTAATGCAGTCAGGGACAAAGACTTAAAATTCTAGAGACATGTATTATGTTCTGATGAAAGTAAAATTGAACTGTTAGGCCATAATGATAATAGTTACATTTAAAGGGAAAGAAGGGGGACATTTGTAAACATGAGAAAACCATTCCAACTGCGAAGTACACAAGTGAGAATATTATGTTCTTAGATTGTTTTACTACAGGAGGGACTGATACATATAACAAAATAGATGGCCTTATGAAGAAAGGACATTATGCATTAAAGCAACATCTTAGCTGAAATGCTACCGAGTCTTCAAAATAGACAACATCCCAAGCATACCTTCAAGTTAGTTACAAATTTGGTAAAAGGCAGTAAAATAATTTTTGTGAAGGGTCCATCACAAGGTACTGATCTCAGTCACATCCAGTATTTGTAGGCAGACCTGAAAAGGTGCATGTGAACAAGGTGGCCTTCAAAACTGACTCAGTTAAACATGTTATGTCTGGAGGAATAGGTCACAATTCCGGGAACTATTGTGAAAAGGGATACCCAAAACATTTGACCAAAGTCATACCAAATTTTAAGGAAATGTACATTGACTTCTGAAGATGAAGTACTAAAAATATATATCTCATTAATTATTCTGGTATTTAGACTGGACCTTGAGAAAAATATCTGTAACGTGTAAAAATCTGATTTCATCTGTACATATAAAAGAAATACTTTGGACCCAAAATTGACCTCTGAGGAACACCAGAAGCAATCTCAACGCATAATGATTCATGCTCTTGCAGTTGCACAAGTTTTCCCCGTTTACTCGAACAACTTGCCACCCGCCGGTTTCCCCCAATCTTGCATTTCTTGGACTTAGTGCAGACTTATTCAATACATGTTTTTCAAAGTTTGACTTGAAGTCCCTTGAGATCTCAAAGCATGGTCTGTAAAAATGGCAAAGTGCATCCACGTGCAGTGGCTTTTCTCTTCCATTCATCCCTCCCCCTTTTTTTCCTTCACACACTGCTTACCCTGCGACATTTGGGACGGGTTTCTCACTGCTTGGCTTCTCACATCTTGGACAGTGACACAAAATAAATGAAGACACGCAGAAGACACAAGGTTCAGAGTTGGAAGGGCTTGGTGGCTGAGGTGTGAAACTACTGGAGTGTAAAATTGCCCTGGCAGCCGTGCTGTTGTTTCAGCATTTCATCCCGAGATGCTCGGCTTGACTTTCCTTGCACTATTCAGAGCCCTGTATACGTCTTTTTCATTTGTTTTCCCATCCACACCTTACTTCTGTTGAGCTTGACCTCAGGTCTATAGAAGCCATATTACTCTGCAATAACTATGCAGCCTGGTAAATACCCTCGGTTCTCCCCTGAAGATCATTGTGGTGGGAGAGAGCAGAAGGTTCAACAGGCTAATATTCACATATTAATGTGTTCAGTGATGTCCAACTGTTCTCCAGCAGTTCTCATTACTTGCAATCAGTCACAGGCTGGATAATTGTTTGAGTGGGGAGAGAAATCTTGCTGGTGCATGTAGGAGCAAGAGTGGTGCTTCCTCCTGGTGGCAGCAGGAGGCCACAGCCAGGATGCAGAGAGAGGACAGATGTAGCACAGAGGATATTACAACACATTTGACAGTCAAAGTGATGCCTGGGGTTGGTTATTAAAGGCATGAGGCAAACACAGTGAATAGTCTGAGTAGCAGCCAGAGCAAAGCGACATCAAGCGCCCTGTTATTTTGGTTCATTAAATGGTTTTGTTTCGCTAATTAGCTTTCTTATGAGAAATGTTGGCCGAAAGCTAGTAATTGGTGACATCGTTGTGACTGTAGACTTTGTGCCTGGTATGTAAGGAATCCAAGTATAATTAATTAGAAACCAGTATGCTGGTGTTTGACGGTGGAAAAAAACTAAAGAAGAGCAAAGTTGCAATGTGTTCTGTTCTATTATCTATATTTGATGATCGTGTTTACTCGCATTAGTTTCACATTTTCTGTTCTTTCTTTGAACAGCTTCAGAACAGATGGCTGCCTGGCTTCGTTGCATTCCTCCCCTGAGTGACTTATTCTCCATTCATAAAGCTAACGTTAGACTAGTGAAGTTTCTCTGAAGTCCAACCACAGACATTTTCTCAACATTGTCTGTGGTTTGAAAGTGGGAGGATTCCTGCCTGGTTGTTTGCACGGGACAGAAAACCTATGTGTCAAGAGTAAAGGAAACAAAAGAGGCATAAGCACATCCTTCCAGTAGGCTGTATCTGTTGTTGGCCTGCCCCCGCATTAAGGCAAGGTTATTCTGATGAAAGATGGTGTTGAGATTAGTGAGCCCTGCCCGAACGCGTGGACGTCCGGCGTGCTGTGCCGTGTGATTTATGAGAGTCGTGATATCAGAAGTCACCACATGAATAAACCATGTAGGCAGAATTAAGCTTCTGTTAAACGACGCACAGCATTTTCTCAGGTGCCTTAACAACCACACAGGAATCAAAGTCATGGAAGTGCTGCAGCTGTGGGCTGATGCTCCGGTTTTGAAACGGTTCTGATTTATGTGCACATTCACTTATAATATGTTCCATGAATTTAGCACTCTCAGTTTATTTTTCTTATGTTTATGAATATTTTAAGGTATATGCATATGATACAACATAATTAATATAGTCAGTTATATTCAAAACACATTCTGAAATATGCCAACATGATAACTCAATTCTACTCAATGATTTGTTTTCACCCCAGTACTTCACCTCTATAATAATAATATACAGAGAATAAAAAATAATTTAAATTATATTTGCCTTCTTATTCATCTAGCATAGAAATTCTGAAATAATATATACTGCACATATTTGTCTCTGCTAAGAATTGACATAAGTGCTATTCAGTTGTTACAGCAGTAACCACTATCATAACTTAACCTCATATTGTGATATGCAGACTCTATGTCTGCACTCATGAAGACTCATCTTGGCATGCTGAATGCCTGACTTTCCTCCACCTAAAGGTAGTCAATTTAATTTCGGATTAATTCAGCTAATAATTATTACCAGTCATACGGCATTTAACTTTTATGTCTAATGTTTGTTTTGTTCTAAATATTTTTTATTGATGCTGGTGTCACTCAAAAATGTTCCTCAATGGATCAAAAATTAGCCCATCTGTAAATTTCAGGTAGCAGGGCTGAGATTTGTAATTAACTAAATTACAAATCTCAGCGGTGCAATTAATTAAATTAGCCATTTAATTTACCCCTGTTATAGAGAACAAAGAACTTTTATCCTCAGATGTAGAGGTATATGAAAAAATAAATAGATCGAATTATACAGTGATGTTACAGCAAAAGTAAAAATCCTTCATTCTAATTTGCATGCACTGCAAAACGCCATGATTGCCTCATATATTTTACAGATGTGACAGATGTTGATTTTGCTTTGTTTCTTCTCATTTAGGTGTTTGCAAAATATGTTTTTAAATGTGCTATTCTTCTTTCATTTCATGTAAGTTTCATGTAATATTCTTTTATTCCTCAAAAAGGCATAAACTTTTCTGGTTAAGGAACAAACAAAAAAATTTTTTCAAGGTCAAAGTGATGTGAAAAAGAAATAGCAACAAATAATGTTTCCTCTAAATACTGTGAAAATTATAATGTTTAAGTCAATAGAAACACTCAAGTCTAAGCACTGTTCTCCACAAATACAATTTGGAAAGCAGTGACTGGCATTTGTTTTTAGTTCTGTTTCTTTTTGTGTCCTTCTGGCCTTGGAACACATCAGACATTCAGGTATGTGTCTGAAACCAGGGAAACCAGTGTCTCTGACGCACCACACCATGGCCTCTCTAATGAGGCCTGACTCTTAATGACTCAAGCCACCAGCAAGAGACAATGATGGCCAGCAGTGGGGCTTATCTCATTGGCAGTCTGTGCAGTGTAGTAACATTGCTAACCTTTAGATCACCCCGTATTAGGATGCAGGAGAATCCCTCCATAGTGATTACAAAACGGATTGAGTAGCTTCAAGACGTCTCATAAAAGTTGTATATGAGTGCTCAGCTTGAATGTAAAGGTGGGATAATAGGCTGTTTGTGCACAGACATGTCACACAGTGCAGCCTAACTCTGATCAGGAATTCTCTCATGGTGCTTCAGACAGGATTGCAATGCAAAGTGAGGTTTCTGTTGACTGGTTTTGATTATGTTGAGGGAAATTAACATAAGCAAGACCAAAGTCGGGCATTGTGACAAACAGAGCTATAAAATGGGGCTGGAAAGTAGCTCAAATCCAAAGATGTGACGTGAGCTTTCTCATGCTGTCGTTCCTGCTGTGCATCATTCATGCAACAGTGCTGGAACTGGTCAGCCAGGGGACAAGGTGGTTAATTGCCTTGCACTTCAATAAGTCAGACTGAAGACATATGGTTTTAATCTTTCAGATGTCTCTGCTGATAGGCAGTCCAGGGAACAAAGGTGATTCTGCCTCATCTGAGTTAATGTTTCTCCAGGTAGGTGTCCGATGTAGAAAGTGAATGCAGGAGTAAAGATTCACACACCTGCACTGGATCCTACATAAACCTCACCTCTATATTCTGCATCTGGTACATGTGCCTCAATAACTTGAAAGATGTTGCTATTTCAGCTGTTTGTCAGCTGGAACAGATGCATCTGCTCATCGATTGAGAGGGTTTCATAGTCTCAGTAATCAAAGCGGTGACAAACAGGAGAGAAACACATTCAGGGTGAATACCGTCTCTGGGGAACAATTTGTTCGGTGTAAACTGAACATGTTTGAAGTTAAAACATAAAGATGCTGTTTTCAGGGATTTCTTCTCGTGTGGGGGGAGGAGGGAAGCCTCTAGTGATGAGTGTCATATCGATTCAGCTTCTCTGTCTCTGTTCCCTGTTTTTGTATGAGAAATCAACAATTTCTAAAACTTAGACACAATGTCATGTCATAAATAAAAGATGTGATTTGTCTTTTGAAAGAGATGCTTAAATGTTAAAATCCACATTAAGGAAAAAGGCAGGGGGAGAAGGCATGCCAGAATATCAAGGAGTTTCTTGTCCTTGACATTCAGGTTGTCACAGACTGTGACCAGCGCTTATAGTGTAACATTTGGCAACAAAATTACCCAGTAGATTTCAGTAATAGTCCAGGATGGCAACTGTAACTTGGTGTTAAAAGAGGAAAAAAATAAATTGCAGGTCTTACATGCCCAAAAAGTGTTTGTTTAACAGGTAGTACTTTCAATTTGTTATGTCAGTTGACTGGTCATAGGCTGTAGGTTAATTATGTTACATTTTTACTTTAACATTGGCATTTTCAAGCTTGAAAGGATCCAGGACTACTTGAACATGTTGGCCTAAATATGTTGCAACTTTTCGATTACCTAAAAAATATGCAAAATATTTTAATAAAATTAATAAAAACTAAGTAACCTACAGTATTATTATAGAGGATTGTTTTTACATCTAAGATAAATATTTCCCAAATAAGGTCTATTTTTATAATTACCGTATGTTCCGCACTATAAGGCGCACCTAAAAACCTTCAATTTTCTAAAAAGCCGCCACTGCGCCTTATAATGCGGTGCGCCTTATATATGGGCCAATATTGAGGCACTACAGGTCTCGTAACTACGGTAAGCAGCCGTCAACTTAATTTTCCCCCGTAGAAGAAGAAGCGCACGGTGCATGCTGGGAAATATGACTGCACAAAGCGTGCTGTTTCATTTCCATTTGTGTGTTTGTGTAAAGACCCCTGAATGGTTCCTACTAAGAGATACGCTTACGACGAAGAGTTTAAACTCAAGGCGATCAGACATGCAGAAGAACACGGGAATAAAACAGCTGTTGATTCATTTTGGGAGTCAACGGAGTTGTTTGGACGCTGGTTTGTAATCTATTAGTAAAGTCTGACTGTTTTGTTGACATTCCCTTTAGCGCAGCTCCACTACTGTAGCGTCTATTCTATGCGTCTTACAATGCGGTGCGGCTTATATATGAAAAAAGTTTTTAAATAGGCCATTTATTGAAGGTGCACCTTATAGTGTGGACAATACGGTAATCGTGGTTCCCTTTAAAGTTGGTGAAGTTAATGGAAATGTCCCAAAAATTGGAAGTTGGAAACGTTGGTTATCTATTAATACTAAAAATGCATCCATCCTGGCGACCTTGTATCAAGCCAATGTGCTGACTGCTGAAGTAAAAAAAAATATATTTGCACTTCTTATGAGTTTCATCTCAGTGTTTCAGTATTACTTTGATAAATCTATTCATTTGTTGGGGGCACAGGTCTAAATGTATCTCTGATTACTAAAGCAAGATTTATAAGTTGCCTAATTTGTCACTATCTGTGAGTGAAATTCAATTTTATTAGTAGCTGTCTTAGTAAATCAACTAATACACCTGATTTACTTCATTTGACAATTTATTGTCTGTCCTGTTGGCCCCAGAAGTAGTTCATATACAAAATAAGTCATTTTGAATAATTTACATAGCAAGAAACAAAAACAATTTATTTTTGTTATTTTGTATTCATCTATGATGATGATTCCCAGCTAATAAAAGGGAGAATAATGTGCTATCAAAGCTATGCTATCTGAGATGACAACCACAGCAATGTTCTCTATGTTCTCTATGACTCCATTTTCATTGTAATAACACTTACCAAAGCTTTGTTACTGAGTGCAGATAATGTGATCTCGTCACATTGTTGACAAGCCACTTGTAGTGTGTGAAGTGTGAAGTTCATTTTATCAGTCGCTCTCGAGCTTATGTAGTTTATTATTTTTTTATTTCATGATTAACCTTGTGTGTGTGCGCGCGTGTGTGGATAGCATGTAGGTGGGAGGCGTGAGAGCTGCATGGTTGAATATGAAGACTCTGTGCTATAAACTGGCCTTTCACTTTGTGAACTATTTACCTGTTGATCCCATGAGAAATTCTTAACATTGTGTGGATGCATGTGTCTGATCGCAGGCAAAGTGTCTTGAGCGTGTCATCATGAGCTCATTATTTTTTCTCTTCTGTAGATCAGCAACCTGTCATCACCTCTCCGCTTAAGTCTGTGTGCAGCAGCACTTCTGTCCCTTCGTGTTCTCAAAATCACTTCGGCAGCCGTACAAAAACATCCAGGGACCACAGGCTGTAAGATTAGGTGAGCTTAAGGCCACACGCCTCTGGCTATTGGATCTGTCTCTGTCTGTTACTTTAGGCACACTGTGGTACCTTAATTTGTTGGCACTCATCACAATAGCAACTTCTCAATTTATCCTGGCACATTTTTGAAAAACCCAATCCTATCCTCTCTTGGCTTTATTCCCTAGGCTCATAATAGGGGGAGCACCAAGGTTTGAAAAATGTAGCAAGTTATGAAGTATTCTGCTTGTCCGGAATCATTTAGAGGCATGACTCAGGTTGGCTGGTCTAATCAGGGAAACTCTAAAAGCTTTCCAGTCCATCAAGCAATGGTATTTAATTGAATTCTTTCACAGGAAAGACCTGAATACGGATTCAGTCATGGTCTATAGCGTGCATATGTTTTTATCAATCATCCTCGTAAGGGAAGGAACGTGACTATAACCTGTGCTCGTTCAGATTAACTACTACTTAGAGGAAGTGAAGGTCCAATTGATTTTCTTTCACATGTGAGTGAGCTACATGTGACTTTCAATACGAGGGGATTAGCAGAACTTGTGAGAGCCTATGCAATTAAACAGAGTCACTCAAAAATCATTGAACACATCTGAAAGACTGGTGCACCTGCAACAGAACGCCATTCAGCCATTAACAAATAAAACATGCTCTGTCTCATGCATTTTCTCTCTTTTGTAATTATATGCAAGGGTGAAATCCATCATTGTCATTTGATCATATACACACTGCTCTTGCTTTCGTTATGCATCTTAGGAGAAAAATCCTGCTGAGCTCTGCAGGCGTTTCCCAAACAGAACGCATGCACGATATTGAAGGTCTTAATGAAGGTGAAGAACACTGCGGCTAATGCTAAATATGTAGAAATCCTTTTAGAAAGTATCAGGGAAAATTCCACAAGTGTTATAGCTACCAAGGCTGAGAAGAGAAACGGTTTACATGGACATCCCCTTTTCTTCCTTGGATTTTATGAAGAGATGCATCAATCAGAAATATGCAACGCTGAAATGAACGGGTTAGAAAAGGATGTCTGGCCTCAGAGTGTTGGCCAACACGGCTGGTGTGAATTGTTTAAAACAAAACAATGGATGCGTATTTTTTGACACAGAACTCTAAGTGAACAACTTAACAAATGCAGAATGAAAGTCTTTTAACTTTAGTATGATCTTTTTTTACTTTAGTTGTATTTATTACATTTATCTAACCTTTATTTCACCAGGAAAATTCCATTGAGATTAAAAAAATTATTTTGCTAAAGAATCCTAACCAACAGATGTTACAGAACATTCACAACAAAAACAGAAAAAAAAACCAATTTCTAAACACCTCACTTACAAAAATAGCTAGCGATCTCTTCTTCCCATTGTACAGCAACCACACTGAAGGGCATTGTTGTTAACACGCTATAGTAATGTTTAAGTTTCATTCACTGGTTGTATGAATTTTGTACATTTTTAGTGTTTGGACTGCAGTTAGCTTTCACAAACATTTTTCTTTCAGATTAATGTGAATTTATTATATAATAACATAAAGGCTGCAATGTTTCTTTTTTTTTTGTTAACGAGGAGTTTTACATTTTAATAATTTCAAAACCGGGGGAGTTAAGCTTATTTACCTTGCTTTCCTTTTGTATAACAAAAGGGTTAGACTGAAATTTAAAGTATTTTTGTAGCTAATCACATTTACTCTCAACAGAGTAAAACATTTTTTAGAGGTCTATTCAACTTTCACCATTCAAACTCAGTTTTCATCTGAGAATGTACTTGCGTCTTTATCAGAGGTTCACCTGCTGATAGCAAGAGCTACTCATTTTATAAAAAAAATGTACTGAGCTGGCTCCAGTTTTTAGTGATTCACTGACTGAAACAAAGCCTGATTGTAACAATGCCCTTGCAGACATATTCAATAAGTACTTATCAGAAATTGATTATTTATCTTATACTGCTCTTCTTACTCTGATGCTCCCAACATTCTTGGACAGTTGTTGTCAGTCAGAGGACCACATGTTCTGTAGCTTTACAATCCAATCTTTGCATTCCCAGTAGTCTGTTCCTTATCTGCAGACGTGTTTTCCTAAGGTGACATAGCTGTTTTAATCTCAATATCTCCTGCTCTTTTCTTATTTTCTATGCTCTTACTTTCACTGCTGGGACTTACCAAAATATTTAAGAGACCTCTGCATTACCATTTCTACATGAAACAGATAAGCTCATCAAGTCATTCAGGTTATATTTGGGTGTGAGACTCTGTTCTCAAAGTTTTTAGCCTTTATAGACAAACTTACATCTTGGCTTCAACACTGTCAGTGTTGTTGGTAAAAATAAGAAGCAAATCATTGTATCGTCTTGGGTGAATAACCAGATAAAACAGCATATGCTGCATTATTTTTCCGGTTAAAGACCTTGCTTAATGAATCATGTTGATTACTTTTTATGTAGTTCAAAATAATTTTGTTTTTCTGCTTTACTGTTTCTTCTTGTAAGTCTCTGGCTGATGGAGTCTGCTGAGAACAGGCAAAAATAATGACTTCCACTGAATTGTGGCTTGTCATTTACATTATGGCTCTATCTGAATTTGTGCTCAGTTTTATAGTCTATATGCAATATTTTGGTCCATGTCGCCCTCCACCAAAAATGTCAACTAACTAATTAGATTTTAACTCCTCTAAGCCTCAGAAAATATTCTCTTGGACACCTGGAGTTACTTGGTCCAGTTTGCCACCCATGAAAGCTATAAATAGCTTTTAGAATTGGAATTATTTTCCCAACTTTAAACCAATAACTGTGGAAAATTGTCTGCTTGGAAGTCTCTCCATTAACAGCAGCCAGGTGGCCTGCTCTTTTACTGTGAACAAGTAGAAGGAAAGTCAGATCAATTAATTAACCATTTTTGATTAATTAAAATTTCAAAAAATATTCTTGTACTTGTTTATGAAAACTTTATTTATCCAAAAAAATCAGGTGTCTAAGCACAGGCATTGGGACTGCTATATCTACTGCTCACTTGAAGACTGTCAAGTGCCTCAATTTTTTATAAAATTTTTAACAACAGAGAACAGTGGAAACACAACTTCACAGTAAAACAAAATGATGTGGGTGACGTGGAGAATTGAAAACAAAAAGTCATTCTTGGTATGACATAAAGTTTACACACCACCACCGGCATTTAGGAAGCCGATGGTGTGTGCCAGCGTGACTGACACAGGTGTGCACCTCTTGCTCTTTTGGAACACATTTAAGTATTGTGAAATTTTTTGTTTTATTTGAAAGTTTCTCATGTATAGTTGTTATTCTCTAAAACATATATCAGAGAGCATTTTTGAATCCTTATGGTAATCCGTAGTTAAATTTTGATATGTAATCAAAGGCCTGAGGGAATCATGGAGCAAATTCAATTAGAATCCCACCTCACCATCTGTGTCTTCGGTCAGAGGCTTCTTCATATTTGCCATTATACAGACTGCTACATGATTCTGTAGCAGCCATCACAATTCTTTGAAGAACTGTGAGTTAATATCAGTTATGACAACATTTATTTTCTCTTTGATATCAACAAAGTAGTCTTGAATTTGTATTGAATTTGAATTTTCCTGCATCTCCAAAACAATCATATGCGTTATGCATGAGTCCGAGTTGTCATGTGGGACTGCACATTTTCAAATTTGTGTTTTATAAATCACAGCTTTTGTGCGGAAAGGGACGTGTGCAAGTTTCCGGCACCGTTTTGTGTGTCCATCAGCTTTATAAATGAGACCCCTGGTTCTCTTTATAACCCACTTCCACATACTTCAAGATTTATTATGCAACCACTGCATTTTCAACATATGGTTTGGGGGGGTTTTCTGCAGTCATGCACAATACAAAGAAATGCTTGTGAGGAACACATGTGAAATATGATTTTATTGTGGAAATATAATCCACAACATATTTTTTGTATTTTAGTTCTATGCAGCAATACTTAATTTTGCAAACGAACACCCACTACCATGTCTCTGTGCCACATGCACATGAAGGGGATGTTTGTTTGTTGCAAATGTAAATGTTATCCTGTGAAATTGAGATTCATCAGAAAATGGCAATATGAATTGAAAAACCTCGTGTGACATCTTGTTTTATGCAGGTTGATTTATTACATGAGTTTGATTAATTTTTATTTTTAGTCTGGATATCTTGTTTAAAACAACTTATATTATCTATTGTTGAGAGCTCTTTATTTTTGTTGATATTATGCCAATATAATAGTTATTTTCATGTATTTATTTATTCTGCTGCAATTGTATCAGTTTTGATTAATGTTGTTACTGTGTTGACTGTGTAATGTGTGATTTGAAGGCATGGCAAACGTTTTACCTCAGTCTCACAAATACTGCATACAGAGTCATGCACTTCAAAAATGTGCCCAGTCTCACCATGACAGAAGCTATTTTTCATTGAGTCATGTCCAGATTTTCCCTCCAGTCATTTCGATTTTCCTTGCACTTAAAATATGAGCTTACATAGGAATATGAAACAAGTGAAGTGAAAATTATTACCAAAATGAAAGGTATTCACATTTTCAAAACTACCATATTGTAAGTGGGTCTATATATATTTGGGATATAGTGTCAGTTTAAGTGTTGATCTCTAAATCAATATTATGCTTTTCTTTTCTTTTTTCCTCTCAGAGAGAAGGATGGGGTCATCGGTTGTCCGCTTGGCTTGGTTCCTCGTTCTAGGCTTCACCACTAGTGCATTAAGTCTCAACCCTGATGACCCCAATGTCTGCAGCCACTGGGAGAGGTGAGAATAGTTCTCTTGTCACCAGCATAAATATACTCTGTTAGTTTGCTGAAATCTAAGACTTGGACTGGACCTTTCAATTCACTATACATCCTTCAATCTAAGTCCGTACAGCAGTATTGACCTCACACAGCTGAAGACAGGGATGGGAAGAGTTTAAAGCGTCAAATGAAATATGCAGACGGATTGATCAGTATAAATTCATCCCAATCAATCATGACAGCCAAAGTGCCTGAATAATAATGAGCTGTGCTGGGCAGTGTCACTTATGAGAAATAAGCAGCAATAATTTCTGTCCTTAAGGCGCAGGGGCGGAACGAAAACTGGGAAGATGTATTATTGGGACGATTGCCCGATCAAGGTGAGGGTACTTAGGAATTGTGGTTCCACCTTGTTGGCATCAGAATGAATTTCCTAAATGGGCTTTGTCTGTGGCTTTAAGGTCCTCCAATATCCTCAGGCATCGGTTGCAAACATCATAAAAATTGACTTTCTTTGCATATCAAAGTCATTACTATACTTTCAGTTTGGATGTCTCAGGTTCTGTGTTCAAAGATCGAAGGCAGCTGTTACTTTTACAAAGTTTGTAAGAATAAACGCTTTATTCAGATTAAACATAAAAGGTGTCAAAGTAAAAAAAAAACATCTTAAAAAAAGAAATATAAGACATAAAAATATTAGATTTAAATACTAGTTTTTGAGGTGAATTTTTATTAGTTTATTTTCTCTCCTTGCCAATCTCCACTGTTTTCCTTTGGACTGTTTAAACATCTCAACCTCTCCTCAGCTCTGTGCATTAGGGTGCCCTGAGTTAGCTACTTCTTCCACTGGCTTAGGCACCCCACTAACTGAACAGTCCTGCTTTAACACATTTCAAGATAAAAAACAATTACTGAATTTGACAGCTAGATAATTATATTTTGTGTAAAGAAGTGTGTACTTCAATTTTGAATACATATAGAGAAACCTTTAATAGTTTACTGCACCAAAATGTGAATACAAGTGTTTTAACAAAAGTACTTTTTTTTAAATTAATTACAACAAACTACTTTTTAGTTAATTTGTTTGCTTCACAAATTAGATTTTTATATAAAAAAAAGCACATTAAATGGCTAATTTTGTTAACTTAGTATACAACAGTTAACATTTGAATAAATATTTAGTCAGTTTTTCACAGTAAGACTCAACAAGGCATTTTACCATTCTAATCATGATTTCAATCTTGCCTTTTCAATATTGATTTAATTGTGATATTCGTTTTCCCATAATCGAGCAGCCCTAGTTTGTACATATTTATGTAGCTTTGTAAACACCATTCTCAATCTTCTTGTGAGGCAACAATACTTATTGCTACCCCTTCGTGTTGGCCTATGTAGAGAAATTTCAGAAGGCTGTTTACAAAGCCACAGTTGCCATGTTTTTTCCTTACCCATATTTGTACCCCCAGATTCCAACATCATTATGCACGTTAGGTTATTTACTGATTACTAAACAAATGCAGAAATTCATATGTTCATATGTTTATCTTATTGATGGACTGCCATTCCGCCCAGGGTACATGTCTCTTGAATAGCAACTGTCAGGTTAGGCTTTAGACACATGTGACCTTGCTTAAGACAAACTGGCTTGATAAATAAATGGATTTTCACTTAGTAATAGCTAAGTGAAACTGCAGTTTTTGTACTAGTGTAAAAGTTTTTCAAAACTTTATGCTTTATGCTACTACAGTACAGTCCTTTGTGTCCCTACTGTCTTTATATGTTTGTCTTCCAGCTACGCAGTGACTGTCCAGGAGTCCTATGCTCACCCATTTGACCAGATCTATTACACAAGATGCACAGACATCCTAAACTGGTTTAAATGCACCAGGCATAGGTAAGTTTAGAAAAAAAACTTTTTATTATTTCTCAAATGAATGTTTTTGTTCAGGTGTCTGGCTGAGAAAAGGTCAGATACCTCAGGTGGTAATCATCCTGTTTTGAAGATTTTGCTCTGTTTCAAATGCTCCATAGTGGGATTCTAAAAGTGCAAAAGGCAGACACTGGCTTGTATGTAGAAAACATAATTCCTATAATTCTGACCTGACCTCCGCTTAATTTTCTCTATTATTTTGCAGTGTATGAGTAAATATCAAGTCATGTTTACCTTCTATATGTTTCCTGACCTTCAGATAGGGGACTTTTTTCTGTATCATGCAGCTGTCTCTGTGTGTCTAATTTTCCAGGATCAGCTATAAGACGGCTTACCGGCGGGGAGTAAGGACCATGTATAGGCGCCGCTCACAGTGTTGCCCTGGTTACTTTGAAAGCGGAGACTTGTGTGTTCGTGAGTGTCTTTATTTTCTGACTCCTTTGTCCTTCTTATGACATTTCATGTTACATTTTATACCTCCTTAGAAAAAGAGTAAATATTAGAACTGATGCTAGTGGTGTGCAGATAAAACCTACCAGACCACTGCTTCCTTCTAACTCTGTTTAGCATGCTATATGATTTCATTTCCCACTAATGGAAAATAATTTATTTTAAATGATCATGTTTGATGTGATTTAACATAGTTCTTAAAGATTGCACATTGTTTCATAACCCCAGCCTGTCAAATGCTTTACTATATGAGCAAGTGCATTTTAATTGAAGTTGTTTAACAATGACAAAAATTAACGACCCAAGACATATCTGGTTAGAAGCTGGAGAGATATAGCCCCCAATATTATATTGCTGCAAAATTCAATAACTTGAGAAGAGCACAACCCTAAAAGTTAAGAGTATAGCAGCATCCTGATAACAATCCTTCACTGTCATTTTTATCACTTCATTATTGGTCATTGAGTTCTATTCCTACTCTCTCACATCAAACTGAATCTCTTTGCATGCAAGTCAAATAAAGACAGAAAACGTTGCAGTTGCCTCTGAGAGTTATGTTTTTGATATCCTCGCCTCACCTTATGTTTTATTCTCCTAAGATAAGTTTAGAATTAGAATTACTCTAATACTTTCCTACATCTTTTGCAGCTTGAGGGGCTTTCTGGTACAATGACTGCAGCCGTGTGGGTTTGCTCTTTGACCACGGCTGAGCTTGTCCTTGTCAAGGCTTTAATCGCCTCAGGGTAGCAGGTTCTCAGGAAGCCAGCCAGCAGAGAATGCAAGCGGGTGTGATTATATGGTGGTCTTAAGGAGTGAGGTGCAGACTGATCAATAATGCATTCATTAGGCATTTAAGTGACAGCATAGGCATTTGTTTATTAATGGCCTTTTCAGGGTGTTAAACAGGGGAATCTGCAAACTAAGATTGTGCATCTAGAATTGGCCCCACTCTTTACAGGTTTCGCTTACATATTATAGCTGCATGAATACTTACCCCTTTAATCCAATGAGGTGCAGTGGGGAAATTGAGTTGATAGAGGTCAGGAGAGCAGGTTTGCTTTCTGCTACCTTTTCAAAATGGTCCCTTTTAATCCTTCCTCGCTTACAACCAGGATTAAATTACTTGTTTTCCTTAGGCGGTGATATAACAAGAAATTATTGGGTACCTTTGAGTTGGAATGAAACAAAACTCTTTGTTTGTTTTCTCAGTCTGAATCCCATATTCTAGGTATGCCGCTAGCTGGAGTCAGGGATTTTGTCCAAATTTTTCACTTATATGAGGCCATTTCACCCATTCCCTCATCATTAAGCCCTAACCCTAATCTTTTCATTCAGTGTCACAATTCATATTATAATATAGAGTGAAATTCAAATGGTTGCACTACATAGATCTTTAAATGAAATTTTTTCTGAATGAGGTAAAACAACCAAACTTGCCTACAAACAAACATGAATGTTTTTTTTCACTGCAAATGTCAACGTTCACTGTAAAGTTTAGTTTGATGTTATTATTGTCTAACAATAACACGATAGCTTACAGTGATCATATGTTTTAAACCATTACATGTTATAGTCTTTAATAAGTAGTAAATAAATACATATCCCCAAATTAAAGAATAACCCCTATAAAAACATTAAACCAATTAATTCAGAAAGATATATATGTTTTATTTCTCTCCCATAAAAATATTAGTGTCACGACCATGGGGATATTCTAGTCTATTCTGGTGTGTTCTTTTTTTGTACATTTGTATGGTTGTGTACTAATGTTTTAATTATTGCACGAATTAAATTGGCAATTTATGCTAAATGTTTTAAACATTATCCATAGAGATGTCCAGGTAAAGTTTTATTTTTTGTTTGTTTGTTTTTTTCACAAATATTAATCCAGGACAAGTCTAAATTTAGATTTAATCTTATGCTGGTGAAGATCCACTCTCATACTTTGTCAAAGGCAATGCGTTATATCTTATGTGTTTTTTCTGGTGAATAGACTTAATATTCTGCTCAACACATGGGAAAATAGGCTAAGAAAGCTCAGTGTTCTGACAATATGGCATCATATTATTCAGGAAGGAGATGCCAGTGTGTCTCTGAGATGAACATGTTCTCTTGCAAAATGTGCTCATCAATACCAGAAGAAAAGCAAAAGACCTTGTACAGTTACTGCAAAGCTGTAAGGAGAGTAGCACTAGAAACAAGTTCTGTACTGGGATGGACTGTAGTCAAAGAGTAAAAAGCCATCACTTTGCATTACGGACGTATGAACTTGACAAAATGCACCTCAAGGGGAAAGAATGTCATATGAAAATATTGAAGCAACATCTCAAAACATCCACCTGGGGGCTAAAGCTCGGGGTGTCCAAATGGACTCCCAAAATGTTTCACCCAATTCGTACATTTCAGAGGCAACTCTACTGTTTACCAAGAAAATCTGTGTAAACTCCCAAGTTTGAAAAAAGAAAAAAAAATAAGCTGTTGTAAACAATCTAAAAAATTATGTTTTTTAGATGGCAACACCATCAGCTATAGTTTCCATGTGTAAAACAGAGTTAGCTCTGGTTTACTATTTGCATATTTTTTTTATTTAGCCTTTCTCTCTTTATCAAGTTTGTTTCCCTAAAATTAATAAGCTTAAGGATTGTTCCTATTAATCCTGCCTGCCATTTTTTTTTCCTTTGTGTTCATATGACTTAACACCAGTATTCCCGTTAGTTTCAACAAGTTTAATCTAAATTAATCAAGGGATGTTGAGACTACACAAACACAAAATCAGCAGATTATCGTTAAAGATGTTCATCTTCTTTAGTCTGCTGTTTTGCATTATTCCATCATTTTTGAAAGAATTGTTTAATTTTCTTAAAGCTCCTTCAGATGAGTTGAACTTTGACCTGCATCTCTTTAATTAGAACTCTTAAGTTTCCAGCGAGAGGTCTTTATTATTTCTTTGACCTTTGATCTGTTGTAAGTCATTACCTTAATATGTTACCAGCATATGAAGAGAATGTGAAGAACTCATTTCCCTTCTAATAAGCACGATTATTACAGTTGTGCATGAAGAACTGAGAGGAGCTCACTAATGACAAGAGCTTATAATATCTTCAGAGGCTTTGCAGTTTCTTGTCCCTATTTTTACAAGGCATTAAGTCCAGATGACTCCTGCATGACTTTTCCCTGTCCATGGCTGAAACATAATTTTGAAATGACTTTGTCTGTGGAGCGAGTTGAGTTTAAAATAGTTAGGTATTTGCATTTTCATGAGTTGAAAGGTAATTAGATTCTCATCAGAAACTGATTCTGTACATTAAATGACTTTTTCATTTTTCATTTGTTGCGTTTTATTCCCACAGTAGTTCATCTACTTACAGAAAAAAAGGTGACAAACCCCCACCCCTAAAAATACATTGTAATGTTTTTAAATACGAAGAAGAATAAAACAATGTTCTTTCACAGGGCTTAAACACAGAAATCTAATGGGATTTTTCTCATGGATTGCAGCAAAAACACAAACAGGCAGAGACTGACAGGGCCCTATTATATAAGACATTGCAATAAGTTATAGTTAGACTAGGCAAAAGATATAAAATTTAATAACATTACATTGCAATCACCAATTAGCTCCATTGTTCCTTGTTCTGATAACAACTCTGCATAATGAGTTAGATTAGCCTTTTATCTAGATGAAAGACTCAATTTTCCAACAGATTCCTTAGACATGAGTTAGGCAGGGTGATTCATGAATTTCAATTAAAATGAAAGACCTACCTTCTACTTTATTATGCCTTCCCTTCAGTACACCGGTTCAGATCTCAAGAGAAGAGTGCGCTTTATCCTCTCTCCCTAGTCAAAAAACTTCATTTCCATATTTCTTTTTTTCTCTGGGATGTGACACATTTGCATGTCCCTGTTCTCGCTGATCAGAATTTGCTGATTGAAACTAAATGAAATCAACTCATCATGGTGACATTGAATTTGTCTCCTCTTCCCTTTGAATACTCTGCAGGCCGTGGACTCATTGATTACAGGTAGTCGATCTCGCCACTTTCGTCAGCAGAAATGTTGTAGCTCTTCCTCTTTTTCTTTTTGCTGCCTAAATCTAATTAGACAGTTTTCTGCTAGACTACTGATGCTCAGAAATCTGCTCTGAATTATCTTCCCATCTCTGGTTAGCTCCTTTTTTTTTTTTGCCACGGTGGCATTTCTGCGATTACTTGTGCTTGGTGGGTGTTTCAGATACGCTCGTCGTTCCCCCCCTCTGCTGCCGGTGGTGGATCTGAATCGAAGCCTGATTGAGTTGTGTTCTATAGCTCCTTCACTGACCTCTCAGACAATAGCCTGGGTGTCATAATTTTGCATACAAGGAAGCTATATTACTTCCAGCTATTTTGACCAAGGCACAGCAGAAAAACCCAAGAGGAAAATGAGCAGAAGTTGCAGGAAGTGTTAGATGAGGTCTGATCAGTTAAGGGGACAGGCTGTCTGCTCTGCTGCCCTTGGATTGTGTATCATCCCTCCACAGGCCATGTTAGTGGACCGCTGATTCCCATCAGGCAGGGGTTCTCTCTTGTCGTATTTGCCTGCTCGTCTCCTTCCCCAGATAAGAGCCAGCTTCTCTTAACCCTGCTGGCCAGATGACCTTGGCTGCCACAGATTTATTCAAGCTAAGTACTTAGTTTGTGATATTATTCCTTTTTGGTTTGAAATGTAGTCCCCGAAAAAAAGAAGAAAAGGGGAAAAGAAAGAACAAAGAAAAACACCTCATATAGGTTCCTTTTTGTATCCACTCTACAGAAAAGAAAACCATCCAGTTGGTGAAAACACTTCCAGGAATACTAATGCCTACCTGATCAATCTGGTGTTGTGTAGCTCAATATAAATGATCAAGAAAACTGCAGACATAGTAAACACTGCGGTCTACTTGCAACATTAAAGCTTTACTATATGACAGAGCATTAGAGGTGATTTACAACTTGTTCTTTTGTAGCTCAGCCTGCTGATAGCAACGTGTTCTGGAAAGTGACGTTTTCTGTCACTTGTGAGTTAAACTAATATGCCAACTTAGAAAAATAAGTCAAGTATTTGATGAACTTGAATTTAAATAGGCTGGTATAACACAAGTATATTGACTTTAAGGACATTATTGTGATTTCATCATGTTAGGTTTTTTGTTTTTCACTCAACTGTAAATGGGAATATGAAACATACATGATTTTTCATGTATGTACATGATTTTTCTAAAAACATCAACTGTGTCAACAAGATTTTCTCTTATTTTTCTAGGATCAAAATTACATACAGACTCAAATACATATCTTACCTACTATTTATATTTGGAAAAATCTCTCCTTAGCAGCTTGAACATCATTCATTTTTAACATCTCTTATCAAAAATGGTAGAGTTCATTTAAATCTTCTGGTTTGTTGGCTCTGACGTGTCTTTTAAATTCATAATTTAAAGTTTGGGTACATTTCTTCCTTCTTTTTCTTTGAGTTTAAATAAGTTGGTGTAAAAAGAATAGATTTCATTTCTTGTATAGGTTATCTAATGTGTCTAAAATGGACATACATTTTGAATTCAGTTTTGTGACATGTCCTTCCCTTGAACCTCCTGCCTCCAGTGAGCTCTGTGCTGAGTCAGAGAAAGGACAGAAGCACACAGAGCAAAAATCTTATAACCAATCGATTCGGAGCAAGTCGGATCACCCTGCACCTTGCATTCAGTTGTCATAAATGCTTTTGTGCGTTGCAAGCCTTTTGTTGCCTTTTGTCTAATTACTGGCAAGTTTGGCAAGGTTTTCTTCCTCAACATTACGCTGTGACTTTCTTAAAAGTCCCTTTTCTTCTTATCTAATGTGATGATCCAAAGTGAAAAATCACCAAAGCTTCCATCAACCTTGGCCAGATAAGTAAACTGCTGCCTCCTTGCCAAAGGTTGGCCTCTGGGTCGGTTCAAACAGTTGTTGTGCTGAGATTCCCCATTTCAGCTGAGTAGAGAAACAGGACAGTGAAAACAGAACATGAACAGACCCAATCAGGCTCACTGGGACATCAGACTATTATTACATCTGGAACTCATGTATTCTACTTCCACCGTTTTGTTTATGCCCAAACTTTTTCACCTCAAATTACTGTTAGAAGTGATGCCATTATTGTAATATGAGAAATAAAAAACAGCATAGCACTTAACAGATGGTGCTTAGATTTAAGTCTGTTGTTTTAGAGTGCTGTCATCTATTGGTGTAACATATCATCAGACATCAGTGACTTAATAGCCTAATAAGCAGATAAGGGAGACTGGCTCTGTTCTTGAAACTGTTCTGGAGCCTCAAGAGCTGATTAGGCAAAAAAGGGAAATTTCATCTTATTATGAACACAAGAACGAGACAATCCTGATCATCCGTTTCACAAGATAGAAATCCAGCAGCAGTGTCCCCAGTCAGAGGTTTCACATCTGCTGCACAAACTGCTACATAAGATTTTATCATACACAAGTATCACCATCTATATTACTTTTTCAAAGAAACCTAAATTACAGTTCCCACATACAATTTTCTTTTTGGGATTATTAGATACATTTTGAATTGAATTAAACTAAAATCAAGATATTTCTTTAATGTCCAGAGAGAGTTTAAGAAAACCTTTAACAGCCAACCTTAGAAAAACACAATATTTGAAACACTCAGTATAAATGTTAGAATTTGTGTGATTTATTGTGGTTATCAATTTTTTAAACCCCTTTTACTTGAAGCATTTGGAAATAGACCATAGAATGGATATCACGTATGGTTATAAATTAAATTGAACACCGAAAATCTCCTTGCTTCTTTTACATCTATAATAAAAATCCTTCCCATGAATAGGTAGTGATTCATCCTTCAAAAATGTTGATAGATTTTTGACAGATTATGAAAGTACTTACACACTTAAGAATTTGAACAAGTTGCTTGTTGACACATTTATTAAAAATGCGACGTCAAATACTGGAAATACATAGCAATCATGGGAGCCTAAATTAAGATTTATATCAGAGATGGAAACATTAAGTCTCTAATTTTACTGGATATTTTGCTTGAGCTGCATTTCAAGTATGCCATTTAGATTTACCTACATGTTGGTATGCATTAATTCACTTATAAGTTGTACTGATGGGGAAATATCTTTGTGTCTCAGCTCTGTGTACGGAGGAGTGCATGCATGGTCGCTGCATCTCTCCTGATACATGCCAGTGCGAGCCTGGATGGGGTGGACTGGACTGCTCCAGTGGTGAGTTCGCTTTCCCTCTAAAGCTACAATTAGGCCCTTAGACACATTTGTTCCTAAATTGCTCTCACAGCCAGTAGGTCCATAAGACTTTGCTGTGAATCTGTTTTGCGTCCGTCTATCTCAAAGCTGCTCAGCTTTGTATCCTCTCTTCTTAGCAAGCACAGCCAATGGAACAGGTAAGTCACAATGAATTCATTCTCATTTGCTGGAAGTGGAAGTGATTTGTCTGATGAATCTAGCGGATGAATGGATGGTTGCACCTCTCTTGTGTCTACCTGACTCTCTGTTTTGGTCTTAATCATGATTAGACCAGTGCCTGTGACTTGTTCAGATGATGGATCAGGGCCAAGCGGAAACAAGCCATTATGCTGGCCTCTCTGTTTACTGGGCCTATACCTCGGCTCCTGAAGCCTGATGGGAGGGTGAAACTGGGCAATCAGCTAAATGCTAGAGCAAAATCTATATTCTCTTTTCTTAAATTTATGTTTGGATACAATCATGCGTACAGGAATATCTATCTGACCCAGTAACCACTTTCTGCATCAACATTTCTGATCTTTAATTCATAACATTAACAGTTTACGCACCCCAGCCCCCTTCCCTCACTCTGGTGTTGAACAGCCACTGCCCATTGCTTATTTAAAAATGAGTAATGGCAGATAAAATCATATCAGTAGTGCTACTGTATAGATCTATGAGTTTTCATTACCAAGAGAGCCATTCACTGATTAGCAGCTGTGTGTAAATCAGCCACTCTTCGTGTTGCCTCAGCCTGCTGCAGGTAGATTCATGGTTGTCCATGACAACCCTGAGCTGTTTGCTGCTGCTCCCTCTTACAGGTTGGTGAGGGTCCAGCAAGGAGGATTTGAGGGTTTAGGGCCCTCGGGGGACTCTAGTCCCACTCTTGGTTAGTTACGAGTGCAGCCATGTGTGTGCTTTTTCCCCCCAGTCTTCCCGGTGCTTATCTGATTCACCTTGTTAAAACAGACTTGATGATTGAGACAGAGGCATTATTCATAACTTCATATTTCCATACCAGGCATGATTCCAGACTTTTTTCATTTATGAGCCTTCATCTGCAGAAATTAGGAATGCGTGCCAATTCTTAAATTAAATCTGCCCTCCTTTTTCCTTTTTGTAAATGGTTCAGCGTGCTTTCTTGTCACTGTAACTGTAAATTATATTTCCACTAAGACAAGAGTTGTATATATATATATAAATAAACCTAAAAAAGAAAAAAGAAATGACTAATATAAAAATATAATAAAGTGAGTGCTTTATTAATAATAATAACGTCAGCACTAATATAGATTATTATTTATTTAGTGTTTGAACAGCCTGAAAAGCAAAGGTCAACAACACAAAATCGATCCTGTGGTTTATTGGCTCTTTATTTCATCACACTATTCTGTTTGAGTTCTTTTGTTTGTTCTCGCTTAAAACGAAGCAGAGGGAAGGATGTGCTGGTCACATGACGGAGGTTGTGTGAATGATGTGATAAAAAAGTGTGTCGCCCAGTGCTTGGAGATGAAGAGCTGCCGTGGGATGCTCTGCGGCCTAAAGCTGAAGTGACAGGCTTTCAGCAAGTGATCTGGAACTGGATCAAAGGCTTGGGCTGAGTTTCTGGTGCAGCACCCACCAGCAAGGAGTTTTCTATGTGGGTCAGGTGGTGAAAAATAAAGAATTGGTGGACAGTAGGAACAGGAGCAGAAGGAGATCAGGTGGGACAGATTCAGTTAATTGTTTTTGGGTAAAGAAGGTTTTGCTTGTTGTTTTGGGGTTTTTTGTTTTTCCGCCTGCTAGTGTCCACCCACAGTATCCAGACAACACTTCATCCTTTTCTTCCGCCTTGAGGGGTAGGCCCACTGAGACCTGATTTACCCTGTGACCTGCCTGGACCCCGAGGTGTCTCTGTTTCAATTCTGATACATAAAGCAGCTAAACAGGATGTAGACTTCTGTTTGAAGATGCAGTCTTGCTCTACATCTGTTAGTGTGAATTTGGAGCATTCAGATTTGTGTTTTCTCCAAAGACCGATGAATGATTAATTGTTGCTGTTGGGTATTTTGATAACTCTAATTCCTGTGTGTTGTGGTTGTGGAATGAGCTTCTGAACATTTTTCTCTAATGTCTTGAATCTACTTTTTTTTCTTTCTTGCCTTCAGTTCAACATTTAGATGATAAAAAGAGTGCTGTATACTTTTCAAAAGCATTCATATGCCTTTGTTCATGTTCCAACCACAAAGTTTAATGCATTTCACAAGGGTTTTATGTGAACGACCAGCACAAAGTAGTATACAGGAGTGAAGTGGAAGAAAATGGAAAGATGGTTAGTAAAGGCATTTTTCATAAAAAGAAAATAAATAAAAACATTTTAAAAGTGTGGCATGCTTTTATGTTCAGTGGTCTTTACGCTGAATCCCCATGAATAAACCCTAGTCCAAACAATTGACCTCAAAAGACTTGTTCACCAATGTCTAATTTAATGATACTATAAATAAAGGTTATAAAATTACTATCTATCTTTGAAAATCTCTTGGAACACTGTTCAATTCATCATCCAAAAATAGGAAAGAGTTAGACTGAAAATGTGCCAAGACATTAGAATCTGTTGACAGATGCAAGCCTTGAAACCAAACCTGAACTTTCTGGTTTGCTTACAAATTGGCATGTTGTAGCAAACTAACACTGCACATTAACCTGAAAACAGCATTCCCTTTTGGAAACACAGTGGCGGGATCATGCTTTGAGGATGCTTTTCTCCCGCAGGGACCGGGAAGCTGATCAGAGAAAAGTCAGGCAAGTTCACACTAAATGAGTATCTGTAGCAAGATTTGAAAACTGATGTTCACAGATGCTGTCCATCTAATCAGACTGAGCTGGTTTACAAAGAATACTGGGCAAATCTACAATCTCTAAACTGGTAGAAACATGCCTAGACTTGCAGCAGGAAGTACAGTGAGAAAGTGGTTTTATTGTATTTCAGTTCACAACTTTTTGGTATTGATGTATTAGATACAATCCCATAAAATGCTCTGTAACTTGTGGTTGTAACATCCTGAAATACTAAACATTTCAAAGAATATAAATGCTTTTATGCCTAGCGCATCTGTTCATGTTTTTGTCTTCATATGCTTGATGTCTTCTTACCTGCTTGCCTTCTCTTTCTGTATTAAATAGCAATGTTTCTCTCCATCATTGTGTTTACATTGTTTTGGATGTTGCTTTTTTTCCTTATAATTCGTAATAAGATTTTTACCATGTAAAAAATGGATGAAAAACAATTTAAACTCATTAGACCGGGAATGGCAGCAATTTTAGCGCAAGCTTTACGGTTAAATGGAGCTCTGCTTATGAAAGTGAGCAGTGTGTCTTTAGTAATTTTAGTCTGCTGACGTGTAGTGCATGGATTTAAGAACCTAGTCATATTATTGGCTGATGTCTGCAGCAAAAGCAGTATGTGCTGGTGTGAAAAGAACCACTCAGAATGAGCGTGAAATCCAATCTTTGTATGATATTATGAGTTTATTGAATGAAAACTATATGAACTTTCTTCACAGCCCCTGTGAGTGTCTGTGGTTTAAAAGACATTCTTTTTTGCAGTTGCAGAGAAATAACTTAGTCCCTTTTTGCTTTCATTGCAGGCTTCTTTTCAGCCCTTAGAGATTCCATACTGCCGATGAGTGTGTTTCACAAGGTCACTTTATACCACAGTAATTACAGTTTTCAAATAAAGAGAGTGATAAAGATAGATGTTGCATACACAAGGCATATTTAGCTTTAAGTGCCATCACTTGAAAAAAAAAAGGTCTAAATATCGTGTCTCCATCACAAAACAACATGTTCCCAAGGCACAGAGATGACAAATGTTCATAAATATGGAGCATGTAGTGCTTCATCCTTTTCTCTACACTGATTTCTCATGCATCTACTGAGGTAGAAATGTTTGCAGAATTTATAATAATCAATAGTGTGAAGATAATCACCTGAAAAGCCACTGGAACACTTGTGATTTTTAAACCACAAAGCATCCCTTGTGCTCTTAAAAGAAATCTATCACACTTAATAGTCAGAGCTGCTGTGTTTGTTCAGCCACGGTGCATGAGGAGCAGGAATATATTCCTGCTCAATGTATTCAGATACAACCACAGCCACTGTTGTGTGTGCTGCACACGTGATTAACTGATAAATGTGGCCCATGAATGCGTTTTTATGGGCGATTGCACCAGGTGGGGATGCTACATTCTTCTTGTTTTATGTTAATTAAAAAGCAAAGTTTTCAGTTTTAAGGCTGCAATAAACAATTTTTTCATTAGATTCCAAAATGTGGGGTTGCATTGATTGTGGTTGAGGTCAGTCAGTAATGACAGGACATATTTGAGGCTTCATTTATTCTCTTTGATCTGGTTGATATATTGCCATGTTACAGCTTTAAGTAACGCATATCATTGGGCTGTTCATGTAATACGCCGTCACAAAGTAGCTCATGTTTGGACAATGACCGTGTGAGGGCGGGGTTTTGCAAAAGATCAATTGTTAAGTGGAAGAAAAATTAAATAGGGATCACAAATATTTTTTTGAGGACATGTGGTATGGATTTGTATATAATTCCCTTTAATATGTCACCTCCAATAAAATATATTTCAACAATTTCATAAAGAAGTCAGCTGATTAGTAATTACAGTCCACATGTGTTATTTAATATTAGTAGAGATGCATATATGTTTTTTTAAAGGCCTCAGAGGTTTGTTGAAAAACATTAAGCAGGGAGCGTGACACAGGTTACGGAGGCTTCACAGATTTTGTTATATAAAAACCATGAGTTCAACATGATCCACTTTGTGGTTGGATCAGGAATAAAATCCAGACTAGATCCAGATTTGATTCAAAAGTCTCAAACAAGTTTGATTGACTATGATCGAAATCAGGTGTGTTCCCAACATACATTTGCAAACTCTGTTCATAACATTCTATCTGTCATCTGAAAATGGAAAGAGTATGTAACAACAGTTGTAAAAAGACCTGGCTGTCTCCTTAAAACTGAAAAGCTTATTAAAAAGGCAATTAATCAGAGAAGCAGCCAAGAAGCCAAAGCTAAATCTGGAGGATCTGCAAATATTCACAACTTAGGTAGCAGAATATGCTGCCAAGACAATAATTTGACTTCATACAGTGATGAAAAGAAAGCCATTGTTTTAAAAAAAAGAAATAAATAACTTAACAGTATCATGGACACCAAGGAACACAGCAGACAGGTCAGAGTTGAAAGTAAAAGCAAGGTTAGGTCGTGAGCAATTTCCCGAGATTCCCTAATTCAGTGATATAAAAACACTTATATTGTTACACTACAATTACATTCACAATTCACTCTTAGAATATCCTAACAAAATGCAGAGAAGGAGAAATGTCATTGTTTTTCTTGAGACATTGCTGTGATTGAATTGTCTCAAGACTTTTTCTTTTGTCATGTACTATTTTTTTCTTTTAAATAGCTTTAATTTGAGAGACTGACTTGGCCAGATCTCTTTTGTAAAATAAATATCTTATCTCAATGGGGCTTTATGGTGATGGGTTGAAAATGAAAACCCTGTTCTGGTATTAGGTAAATGGCTCAATTGTCTCAATTTAAACCCAATTCAACCTGTGGCAAGACTTGAAAACTGATGTTCGTGGGAACTTGACTGAGTTTTACCTATTTTGCAAAGAAAAACATGGGCAAAAGTTTCAGTTTGTAGATACGTGAAGCTTGTAGAGACATATTTCAAAATACTTCTAGCTATAATTTCAGTGAAAAGTGGTTCTGCGACGAATGGACTCAGGGGGATTAAATACATACTGTATGTCTGTTCTACTTAAAAAGAGAAGAAGAAAGAAATAAATGCAAAACATTTAATCCTTTCACAATGATGTGGCACTTTGCTAGATTTATCTAATAAATTCTACTAAGACACATTGCAGTTTGTGGCTGCAACATGACAAAATGTGAAAAAGTTAAAGTAGTATAAATGCCGTTTTCAAGACACTTTATCTGATGTTGTTTAGTTGGTGTAGCATCAGTGAATTAAGACACAATATGAAAGGGTAATCAACCTGAAATGGCAATGAAAAACTTGAGTTTGGCTTAAAAAAACTCCCTTATGAAGCTTCACCAGAGGTATTCACACATTACTCTCAAGATTCATCTGAGCCAGATGCTTCCTCTCCAATTCCACTGCTGTGGGACATTGACATGCACCGCTGTCAAACTACCAAAGTCTAAATCAGCATTGGTTGTGACAGAGACGCACACAGATATACTCTTACTTGACACATCAGTCTAAATGTCACTTAACTTTGCTCTCAGAACGTCTTTCCTCATCAATCTAACCGACAGACAAATACAGTGTTTGTGTGTGTGCTTTTTTTCTGTTCTTTTTAGACATAGCCTCCACAGGAAAAAAAAAAAACAACAAAAAAATAAGTCTCCATCTTCACATCAGCTGTTGAAAAGGATGTCTACATCGATTGAATTTCTGATTATATAAGCATGTAAAGAAACACTTTGGGGAGAACTATGAATACTCTAAGTTTATCATTCTGAATGGGTTCCTTGCTGCTTGTAGCAGTCAATGCCAACTGCCTCGTTCATTTTGGTAGATCAAAGTATCCAGGCAATGGTATTTCTCTCAAGGGGGGAGGAAATGGACCAATCTATAGCTGCCTTTGTGTATGCCTCTGTATGGGTGTATGCGTGTGTGTGTACTCCACTGACATGCTTTTGTGTGTGAGTATAATGCATTGCGTTTTTGAGGAGTTCTTTTTTTTTGTTTGTTTTTTATTATACACTACAAAGTTAAGGCACATTAAATTATTCCGTGTACTAATAAATCACAATACAAACTGTATCAGTGGCAACAAGTCAATGTTTCCTTTGGTTTACATCAATTCAAATACAATTGTTCGTTGACCATTTGAAGTTTTTCTTATAACTTAATCTAGAAGAATCCTCCCACTTGTGTTTTAACTTAAGGTGTTTGGAAAACCTGAAAGTTTTAAATAAATCCCAATTAATATAATAACTATATAAATGCCTCTGGTTTGTTAAAAATGCTGTGCAAACTTTTTCACACCAGACATATATCTTATTTTTGCCTTTCGATGTCAGAGATGTTTTTTAATGCTATAATATCTTTTATTTTGCATGATGCATATTTGTCTCTTAATCTGTGGGTTGCTGGTTTGAGCCCACTCTCCATCTCTCTGTCATTGTGTCCTTGGACAAGACATTTAACTCGCCTTGCCAACCGGTGGTTGTTAGAAGCCCAGTGACAGCCTCGCTTCTGTCACATTGCAGTAGCTACAATCCAGTAACTTGCCACCATCAGCGTATGAATGTGTGTGTGAATGAATAAATGTAGTGTGAAGCACTTTGGGGTCCTCTGAACTTGATAAAGCGCAATACAAGTACAGGCCATTTACCGTTCCCCCAATCTTTGAAAAATGGAGGGAATTGCAGGATGATTTTATCTTACTTAAGATGTAAAACTTGCTGTTTCATGCATGTGTTTTTACCTACATTTGTTTCGCAAAGGACCATTTGTTTACAAATGAAAGATGCTGGTCTGAAATTTGCCAACAGGATACATCATTTAAACTTATTTCAAATTGGGAATTTGACTATTCCAGAGCCAGTGAAAGTCAAAATCATTTAATCTCACTGTTTGCTTTTCAAAAACAACATCTTCTGTTAAGCAGAGTTGATTGAACAAAGTGGATGTCATGACTGTGCCTCTGTCAGTTTAAAGTTTCATGATCTGTGTCAGCCTGCCAGTCTGATCATTCTTTGCAGCTCTCATAGTGACTGATGAGTGGTGTAAATCATCATGCCGAGACTTCAGCTGACTGATATTGAGTCTATCAGACAAAATAAAAGATACACGCCGAAAATGACAACCGTCTTAACCGCTGATGACACACACTCATGCACCCACACCAGTGTCCATAATATATTTGATACTGCTTGATAAAAATGATTTTTCATGACAATCACAGTCCTTTAATGGGTTTTTTGTCTGAGAACGACATGCATCATATGTCTCTATAATATTTTCTGTGCATATGGGCCTCGTTGGCAAAATATGCAGACTGACTTTGCTTGGCTCTAAAATCTTTTTGCAGCATCCCATTAAGCAGGATTTATTATTCCTCACTGCTCCATTACCTTTGGGAGACTGCTTAAAAAAATGTATGTGGCTTTTTGTGTGAGTTCATGTACATGTATGTTGTTTTTACATGAAATACCTGCACTGAAAACTGGAGGATCTCACTGCATCTTGTGATTATGTTCATAAAACCATAAAAAATACAGAACGCACTGTGTTTCTTTTTAGCCTGTGTGAGGAAGTTATGGACTCCTGGAACAGGCTTCAGAGAGCCTGCTTAGATGGCTTGATTTAATAAGGACATTAAAAAGCCTTATCTTATGTCCTTAAGAGAAGGTCAGTGTGTCTAAAATAGCTGAAATGCTATGATAACAGTTTAGAGAGATAAGCTATCGCCTGAATACTAATGTAGAACAAAGCTGTTTTCACAGTCTGTAAGTCATGCTTGATTTGTGCTCCTCTGCAGTATTTATAAAGTTTATTTCTAGCGATTCTTTTGATTTTCCAAAGTAATTCATATAGATGGCCTTTTCACACTTGAGTGTATTTTAGCCACAGTTAAATACATTAACAGAGGAGCTTATAAAACTACTTCAAAATGTTTTAGAAACTTTACTTTTGATATTTGTTCTTGTGAAATTTCTGTTACAAAGTGCTAAGTATGCTTTTCCAACAAGTCATCCAGCTAGTATTTAGTTTTTCTATGTTTTAAGGTAGATTTAGCCAAAACCATATGATTACATTTAGGCAATTACCACATGGAATAGGATTTTGAACTCATTATTGGTTTACTTCTCCTCCCAACTGATTATGTAACAGCAACTATGGTTTGTGTAAAATACGCAAACAAGACACATTCACAAAATTCTAACTCCTTTCACACAAACATATAATTTCTCAGCCTGATTAAGATCATTTTAAACAATATTCATATAAAAAATAGAAATGTGGATAGCCACCAATGAACCAGCCTTGGAATACAAATAATGTTTTAAATATCAAGCAATAAAAACAAATTGAATCCAAAATCTTTTGTGTTGACATAAGATTTAAAGTATAATTTAAATCATAAAGTGTGCCTGTTTGCTCACTGAGCCACAGGTGCATAATAGAAGCTAAATAATATTAAAAAAGGAATATTTAATCAACTATATTTCATGCCCTCTGCTTCCTATTTAGAAGATTGTCCTGTTTTTTTCTGGATAGTTTATTATTTTTTCTCTTTTTTTGGTGGAGGTTTTCAAATACAGCACTTGTACCAGCTAAGATTAGTGATTGTTAAAATGAGGGATGTAGTAAAATATCTCTTAATAATCACTCTCTTAATAATTACCTTATTCATCTAATATATTTCCACCCATCCAAAAAATGTTTCTTGCCACAAACATAAAATATTAAAGACCTTTTCATTTACTACCGAGCCATCTAAAGCTGCAAAATGGTAAAATATATTTCCAGATTTCCAGTGCAGTAAGACATATCTGGCCTAAGATGCAGTCTCAGTTTTCTTGAAATAAAATCAAGCATAGCTAAATCAGAGAATAAGGATCATATTTGTTTATTGTTATAAATATTATTATTGTTGTTGTTGTTGTGGTTATTATTATTAATATTAGTACTATTTTTGCAATTAGTTCCAATGAATTTGCAATGATTTTCAGCCTAACCTGAAATCTCCTAAGGGTAGTATTCAAGAACTGCACACAAATTCAGACTTTGGCTGGTTCTGCCCTGAGGAGGTAAAAGTACATGCTAATAATAAAAAAAAAGAAAATGTAAATCAAAGAATGGTTCAGTATCTTTCCTCAAGACATGTTGAGACATGAAAGAGCTGAAAATTGAAACACAAGATTTCAGATATTAGAGGATCTGTCCTGAAAAAATGTCATCCAATTAATTTTTTAAAGGAGTAACTGTTGTTTTACTCCAAAGTTTAGACATTCTTGTGGTACACATCTTTGTCCTGGTGTAATTGTTCAACATTTAAATACATTATAATAAAACTCTATGGTTGATGCACAAGAAAATACTCAAGATGTAGTGTTTCCCTGTTATTAATAAAACATAAACTTTGGAAAGTGATTGCATAGAAAATAAGAGACATACTGCTGTTACCCCTATATAGGTAACTATAATTTAAAAGTATAGCTGAGACAAAAGTGGCAAGCATATATTAGCAGCAAATATTAGGGTATACATGTAGCTAATATAAGCTTGTTAGAGAGTTGTGGTACAATAAGCAAGATGGGAAGAAGTGACAATATTCTGCATTATTAACACATTTACTTCAAACTTATTTGGTGGACGTTCATGCTTGTGTACTTTTGTTTGATTTGCTTGAAGCAACCTATTGTTTTAGTAGATATCAACTTTACATTAATGTCATGACTAGCTGTGACTGTCAAAAATTTACTTAATTTTTCTAAAAAAATTTTTTTGAATAAACTTATTTATAAATCATTGTTTTAAAAGCATGAAACCACTGATTTTATACAGTGGCTGTATTTCTTATTTCTCCTTGTAACTAATTATATTGACTTGTGTAATGTTTTCATGAACACTTATTCTTTAAAGTGTTTATGTAATCATATTTCACGTATTTGCATGAAGAGTGTAAACTCTTATGACCTACACTGTCATATCTGGACAGTGTAGGTAACCTTTCCATAATGCCACCATCTGGTTTTGTTCAATCAATAGTTTCCTGACCAGCTTGGGCTGAAAGTCCAAAAAAAGGTACGCAGTACAATAGTGCCCCAATTGGTCTCATAATTATTAGCTGAAATAATCAGAAAACAGGCGGGACTACTTTGTCACTAGAGATACTAACAGCATCTTTTATTAGCAAGAGAATCATCACTGAATGGAAAATTCTGAAGCAGTGGTGTATGTATATGTGCAGTATGCATTGCATCTCTGAGTACAGTGTTCATGCAGTGTTTTTTGTTCATGCAGGCTCTAAATGTTAGAGTCAGTCATAGAAAGTTTGATAGTATCAGCTGCATCCAAAAGCTACTGTCTGAGCTTCATTTGTTTGAACTACATGTCCTTGTCTGCTTTTGAAAAAAATAAACAGCTGTGATAGAGCTATTATAAATCAAATCAAGAACAGTAAAATATTGTTTTTCTTCGTGAATTTCAAATTAAATACCGTCTTCCTGGATAGAAATTCTCAACATATATATTAAAAACCTTCCCATGTACTATTATGTTTGTTAAAAGTCTTAGGTGATAATACCTTTGAACCTTGAAATGATGATAATTTTTGTAAAAACAGTCTCCTGAGGTTGCCCTTTACTTGAGGATCACCGCATCAGTTTGGGGGTCGTGTTGCAGTGTCCTTGGCCTGCTTTGGGAAAGGGAGCATATTAGCAGTCTTTCTTAGATCCTCTGGTGCACCTGCAATCTCCTGATGTTTAACCCTGGACTTCATTGGAGTGTTGCAGTGATTACAAGTCGTCCTCAGGGACATCGATTGTCCTGCTCCTCCCAGGCAAGCCCCACACAATGCTGACGAATGAACTCGTGGCCCTGCCAAGTCCAATTAACTGTCAGTGCCGCATCGACGAGCTCCTCTGTTTGTTGAGAGTGAAGAAAAACAAACTTTTAATCAAATTTGCCTCCAGGCCCTGGGGTATTTGGGGTTGTAGTTTGCATTCTACTTTGTTCTGCCTTGCCTGCAGTCATGCCACCCTCTCAGAAGGTTATATTGCATGATGTTTGAGTAAGATACTTGGGTTTTCTGCACCTTACTTACTTTTACTGCAGCCCTTTGTCACCAGAGTTTGTGACTTGTATAACTTATAGAGTGTGCACGCTTGCAAAGTAAAAACACTAATTCTACGAAGATGCAACGGAGCAAATCACGTAATTATTATTTCATAAAGGCACAGACCTCTGCAAATAACTCCAATAAGCTATTGTAAAACAAGATTGTCGCAGTTTATTTCCAGATGGTTCACCCCAGCCGTGTTAGTGAATTGATGTAAGCAGGTTTGACTAATTTATTTAGAAAAGCCCAAGTTTTTGGGAGAGTATTTTTCTGAGTATTCAATTTCTCAGAATACTCTCTACATTAACATTTACACAAATACACTCAGCTAATTCCACCCAACTTGAGATAAAAAACGCTCCTCATCTCTGATTGGAGTAACACAGCCATTAAAAGCCAATAAATTCAATTAAAATGGCAACTTTTTGCCACACAGGAAAAAGAAAAGGACAAAACACAGAGACACTATCGCATATCTGACCAATAGTAAGTGGAAGACAGAGATATAGCTAAAGATCTAAACACTGACAAAAAAGGCATCTGGATGATAAGGATCAAAGGAAGTTTTAGTGCAAATGTAATCGTAGGAGAACAGAGATTAATTTTTAAAGATTCAATCTGTATCCTGCAGAACATGATCACAAATTAATTATAAAGGTGAAATAAAAACAGAAAAAAAGTCTGTGTCTTCACCTAATTTAAAATTAAATGTGAGCGGGATGGCAAACCTGTACAAGTTCATCATGTCCTGTGGCATGCACTTCATTAATACCTTTCAATTGAGTTTTGATGGATGAAAGACAGAAAATGCTGACTTACTGGTTCAGGCACTCGCATCCTCAAAGCAATGAGTACCCCCTGAGAAATTAGATTTGCATGAAAACGTGACAGTGTGATTTTTACAGCCTTACACTTTAAACATGGGCACATATTATGATTCTAGGTCTCACTCCTATTTCAGTTTGCAGGCATCGGGTAGCATGAATGACAAAATTGCCCTCCACAACAGAACAAAAAGAGGGTTAAGGTCTATGGATCAATATCAGTAGTCCTTTCACTGACTCTTAAATAAGGTTTTTAAAGGATTTCCCCCACCACCACCATCACCCCCCTTTGTTTGTCCTCTTTAATCAAAAGTGACCGATGATTAAATCTGGCTAATTTTAGATATTTTAAAAGTTAATGTCGTGTGGACTGAAATGACGCATTCATGACCTTTGCTGACCCTGCTTTTCTAAGATTGATTCATGTCTTAGCTGCCTCTTAAATATAAGTACGGCATCTCTCTCTGCCTTTCTCCCACTTGCTCACCCACAATCCACCCTAAGTTGCTGTTGTATACTTTCTACTCTACTTTGACTTTGAAAATCGGGGAGAATAATTCATGTGCCTCACGAGTTTCAGAGACTGGGATAATAACTCTGCTCTCGGAGCCAGCACTTCATTTGAGAAGAACTCCTGGATTTCCGCTTTTCTTCTCTGTTTCATGCCCATCTTTTTTTTTTTTGGCGGGGGGGAGGAATCTCCCAGTGGTCTGTATTGTCCTGGAGAGATGATGAAAAACAAAACCTCTTAATCTACAGTTTTTCCCGTGTTAATCAAAGGCTGCAAGAGATGTTTTCTAGTTTCTGTCCCTTCACATTGCACCAGCGTTTTATCCACCCAGAGCTGCTACTTTTTTTCTCGCCTGAGTATAATGCAATATGTAGGTTACTTCTGTTTTTCGCAAAATTTATATATTTCACAGGATCTAGTGCTAAACTGTAGATCATACTCACTTCCCTTTTGTTATTGTTAGCCTGAATATTTGAATATCATCAGCAAAAAAAACTTCGAATGAAAGACCAATTGCTCTACTACTTTGATAGCGCTTCCAAAGTTAGTGAATGTAACAGAAAAACCTGGATACAAGTGAAGTAATAAATAAGGCCTCTGACACAAATGTCCTTTAAAGGGATGGTTTGTATCCAAGTTGGGCTCTCTGTAAGATTTCCTAAGGGAATGAGGTTGGGGTCAAAATCAACTCATCACTGTTATTCCAATGAGTTTTCTTATGACAGTGGGGCTGTGATGCCAAAATAATAGTGTTAGGAATGACTAACATTCCTAACATTGCCATCTGGTTTACAGATGGCAAGTTGATGAGACAAACCGGCTGTGTGATTGAAGACAGAGACATACTGGGAACACTGAGGGGCTGTGCACCATTGATGCCCATTGATTCTCTTCAATATCCTACACTGGATGGGTCATGCTGAAGGCACAGAAGATCAGTGGGCTTTAGCCAAATATCTGTTTCCTCAGAGGCGTTGATTCTTGAACACAGAAGAAAAGCAGGGTGGTAAATCAAGGAGCATTTCTACATCCCCTAATAGGAGTTGTTGTAATCCAAAATAATACAAACCTTTTGATAGACATCTTATATTATAGATTCGATTCTCACACACATTTTACGTACACCACTATTCCATAACCATCAATCTGTGGTTATGTCCAGGTAAGATGATCAAAGACTCCTTTTTAAAAAATTTAGAGTAAAACTGATGGTGTAAAAATTTCCCAAAACTTATTGCGACATTGAACACAGAAGAAAAGCAGGGTGGTAAATCAAGCAAATCAAGCAAAATATTAATACTTATTGATATAAGTATTGCCATTTTTGAGATTTGATTTGATTCAAGATGATAAAATCCTATTTTGGAAGAAGCAGTCTTTTGCAGTTGTATCCCTCGAGTTTTTTAATACTTTTTGCAGATTTAAACTTTTTAAACCAACCATGTGTTAGTTACAACCAGTCAGAGGAACATTCTGAACATGCGCTGAACAACTGATTAATTTTCTTTATTCAGCTCATAGTTTACTATTAAGTAAGAGCAAAGAAATATAATATGCTTCTTCTATTTTATCATGTTGTGTGTGCATTATCCATCAGTTTTTTGGCATTAGTTGTGGTCAGGCAGGTAGAAAGACTCCCAAAGATTAATGGCTTCATAATGGGCATTTGCATAATGTGAGTTCATTAAAAAGCAATTATCCTCATGTTTCAGTGTGCATACGGGTTTCTGTATTGTTGGGATTAATTTAGTGGGCCCACTGATTGGCTTTCTTCAAGTTAAATCATGTTTTAGTGTTTACATAGAGGGAGGTATCCATCTGCTGTAACATCTTAAATACACAAAATCCCAGGTTTGCTGTAAGAACTGACAAGCATTGTTTTGCATACACAACGCACCGAGGGAAATGTCAAGGGTATAAGCAAGAAATAACAACAATGTCCACTGCATTTTACTCATGCAACTGTCGGTCAATAGGTTCTGGTGATTTGGCTCCAGCTTCTGTAGTTTCATTGCATGCACAGCTTAATAGAATAATCAAACTGACATATCAGAAAATAAGTTGCTCAATGCTGCGTTTCAAGCATAATTTTCCCCACAGCAGAAGTGCTGTGTAAAAATCTGAACAAACGGAGAAAGTAATAAAAAAATGAGTAACTACCTTGACAATATGTTATGTTTAAATTCCTGTTGTAAATTATTTTAATTGCAAAATATCACAGAAATATCTTTTTAGTTTTGTTTATTTTTTTCAAAGACATTTACACCGTTCTCTTTGCAGGAGATGTGTTTTATTTAGTTAGTTTTACTTTTGATACAAATGTATTAAATTTTTAAATGGCTAGGTCATTTTCTGTCTCATCATAAGTCAGTATCGTTTTTCCAAGTCTGACTTTAAACAGTAAAGAGAAATAGTAAAAACAGGGCCTTGTCATTCTTTTACTTTACTTTAAAGTTTACAACACAATAACAAATGTAATTTTTAATATTAACTACATCAAAACAGCAAAAATATATTTCCTTCCTTTTTGTGTATATAAACAGTGTTTTTACAAAAGATGAAAACCATCTTTTGTATGGTTTACAAAAGATGAAAACCATCTTTTGTAAAAGACCTCAACACTGAGTAGTGAAGGGTTCAGGTTTTTGTATGAATAAGTTTGTTCAAGGTCAGTTGTTGGGCATTTTGTGCTGCTATAGAAAGCATTTTTTTTTACATTCCAACCATATGAAAGAGCTTATGGATCAAGAGGCTACTCAATATCTTGTCCCCTTGCAAACTCTCTTCTAATGCTAAGAACATACAAAAAGTGGTTAATTTACAATAAAATAAATTATTTTTCTCCAAGAATAAGATTTATTTTACATCTTAAGACAAATGTACCTATGTATTTATGTCATAATAACTTTTGTTTGTAATGTTTCCTGATCCCAAGGGGCAAATTATCATTACAGTCAAATACTAATTTAGGTACAGAATATTGTGTTTATTATCTTGATTTCTTGCTGACATTTCAGGTAAAGGTGCCTTAATTCTTTACATCTATATCAAAGCTTTCATTGAGAATCATTTTCTAAATAAACATGCATTTCTTTATTTATTGGCACAATTCCATTTGCAAGCGCCTTAATGGGTCACCTATCTTTGCAACATAAACTATTTACTTTTAAATTTGTAAAATATTTTTATCATTGATCACTGGGTCATTTGACTGAATGAATTAAAATGTATTTTAGAAAAAAATATTCGTCAGCTATCTCAGAATTTTATGGTAGGTGTGTGTATTGGAAGGTTTTGGAAAAAATATGTAAGTCAAATGAAATGTTGTGATGCCACACAGAGCACCAGTGAACATCTGTGAAGCAGTTTTTTCTTTCCTCTGAAAAATGAAGTACTATTTAAACCACACAGTAATTAGATGAACCTCTGCATTTTACTTTTTTTTTAAAAGCCTTATTTCTAATTATGTGGGAGTGACAAAAAAATTAAAGTGTAAAATTGTTAGGGGCCAAATACAACTACTATGTTATCATATAACAATAATCAGTACATACCTGTGTAAGTGATAAGTGTTAGTAATTTGTGCATAATGGTCAGTTTTGTGAGACTCAGTGCATTTAAAGCTTCCCTGTTGTGACACTAAATGTGCAACACAGCAGGGTTTGCCCTTACAGCTGCAGGCTGTTATGTTGTTTGTATAGCTCAGCATGCTGTGCTGATGATTTTTGTGGTTTGAGAGTGCACCATCAAAACCTGCTTCTGTAGCCTACTATTATCTCCATGGCTCAACACTGTGTATAGCTATCTAAGGATGGATAAATTTGAGAAAAATAAAAAAAGCTGAAAACCTCTGAAACATAAGCCTAATTTTAGCAGTTACAGTCTCAAAGACTCATGAATCAATCTACTTTCATATAGAGGTGTTAATAAATAGAGTCAGATTGTGTCTATACTGCAGAATAACCACAGAAGTAACCACATAAGTCATAAAAAGTTGCACTAATTGCTACCATGTATACACATTTAACAGCTGAAACTTTATGTTGTTTAGCACTTCATTTTAGGACCACTTCTGCAAATTAAGTCCAGCAACAAAAAAAAATCTCCTTTTAGATACTTAAGTAACAACAAAAGCTCCCACTCACAGGCCTGCTCTCAAAATGAAACAGAGTGCTGGGTAAAAGATTGTGATTTGATTTTACTGATGATGGAAAACACACCTGAAGCTCTTAGGATTGGGACACACAATCTCATCTTGAGTTCATATTTTTCTTTGTTTCACTCACTGTTATGCTGAATTTCCACCTTTATTTAATCTAAATTTATTAAGAAAGTGTGTTCTCAGTAGATACTTATAAACCAGAGAATAAAGCTTTGCTCTCCGCTGAGCACACACAAACATTTTGCGAGCTTGGATTTTCAGGGGAACTTACATGCAATCACCACTGGGTTCCAATTTCCCTAAAACAGAAAAAACATTGCAACAAACAAATCTGTTAGAGTGAAAAATTAAGAAAATAAAAAGGCTGGGTGAATAAATGTGCACATTTAGATTTAATTCCAGTATTCACTCTCCTTGGGGAGATACTTGCTATTAGTTGCGGAAAATCTATAAGAAATTATGTAAAAACTGTAAATAGAGTTCAGCTTTCATTTTTAGAATTTTTATTTGCATTCTTTAGCTAACGTCCTAAATTGGAGAGCGGTTGGTGTCACACAGCGGTTGATGTGACGTCCCTACGCGCTGGGACGTAGTCCTATAGTAAAGTCCATGCCGACATACAGCACACATGCACACATTCATACACGCACATGCAAAAAAACATACGCACATTCAACAAAACCTAGCATATCAGCACAAACTGGGGCAGTTCATCGTAGGTGCACAGGCGATGTTCCTGCCTCAGTTGCCTGCATCCTAGCTTGTAATTTTTAGTGTCAAAGACTTTCCCTGTTCAGATATTCAAACAAATATATTTCGGTATGAAAGCGCGCCAGGAGAGAGTCACATGACGGCGTACTAGCATCATCATGATGCTGTATGAATGGAGTATTTTCTGTGCACATTTTATATATTTATATACCATAGCACAGTAAACATGCCCATCAGTTATCTAAGAAAATGTTAGTTATGAGGTCAATATTAGTTGAATAATTGCGGAAAAAAAAAAAGGCTAATTGTGGTTTGATTTAGTTGTCTCCAAAATAAAATACCAATGTTGTGATATTACAGCTAAGTGTGAATATCTTCTCAAAAAAATCCTCAAAATAAGGTTTGTTTTGAGGAAATTAAGAACAAGTTAAAAATGCCAAGAAGAACAAAAAATAAAATATCATCTTTCAAAAATATTGAGAAAACAGCAGTAGGCTACTATATCAAGCTTGTTTCTTGACCATAGTTTTATAATTAATTATCTGATACGTTTCGGCACTGTATGCACTTTGTATGAAACTTTTTTGATTTTATACAATGTTGGACCAGGCCGCTCTTGAAAATAAGAATTTGTTTTCTCAATGACATTTACCCTGTACAAATAAAGGTCAAGTAAAAAAAGAAAATAACCGCCTTTGGCACTTATTGATTGTTATTTATAGCCAAAACAAACCTTTTGTTGCACAACTGAAGCTAGCTAGCTTAGTTTTCTTTCACATTATCCACAATAAAAAGTGTAGATTCTAAACAGTAAGCTGATCAGATTTCTCAGTGCACTTCCAATCACAATGACTGCTTTTACTTAAGTTTGAGATGCATATTGTTTTGCTTGTTCTTGGATCACCTATGCATGTTTGGGTATATGAGCCCCCACCTTGGCTCTGATTCCTTTTTATTGCTTTTGTCTTGTGGCACACAGAGCAGGGGTTTTGTTTTCCGCAGGACAGGGTGAAGGGTAAATAATTAATTGGAAGGAGCAGTGGGCTGTGTAACAATTTGCTGATCCAGAGAATTTCATGAGCCGTGTGAGGTTCTCTTGAACAACTGACTGGTTTATACAGCTCTGAGGCGAAGAATCTTTTTCCAGCCTGCCAGCATTTCTGCTCAGCGCGACTAACTTTATTATAAAAGCAAGGGACACCCTTTTAAGTATGTTCACTTTTAAGTGCTTGTTTGGAATGCTGCACAAGATGACCCAGGCCCTGTATGTCTTGATCAACCACTGGAGCTGTTAACCCTGTTAGGGCTGTCCTGTAGAGGGATCTAGCTGGCACCTGCTGCACTTTTATCGATCCAAGCTAACATCCTTAGTAGAACACAGACAAATTATCAGATCCTTGTCTGGATAAACAACTGAGCAGGAGCTTTTAATCAGTAATGCATAGTTCTAAAAGGATTACATTGGTCTCTCATTAGTTTTGAGTCTCCAAATAAGCAGCCGTCAAATGCTGTTACTGCACGGTGGTGTAAGGAGTGAGCATATGGAAAAGAAGCAAAGTGTACATAGTGTGTTGTTTTGTTAGCTTGATGCTCTGCTCTTCTACCTCCGGGGAAATATGAACACACAGGGCCCTCGGTCGGCTAAGATGAATTAGGGCAGGACAGAAGACACGCCCAACAGCAGACGCTGTAGCAGGTTGTTATTCCAATTCACCAGAATGACCCACATGACTATTGGCAGCAGGGTTTTTTTTTTCCACAGCATGTTTGTCAAACTCTTGTGAATGCATCTTTAAGTTTTTACTTGCTTTTCTGAGGACTAATAAATAACTGTTTTTCAGTCGTCAGCAGAACATAAAGGGGACAGTGGCTTTTCTCCTCACTTATTGGCAGTTTTTACAGCCTCAGTTTTTAACAATACTGGGAGACATCTATCACTAAGTGCAAACTCCTCACTTTACACAACAATCATCTCCTTCTCTCTAGAACCTGAATAAAACCTGTCTGCTTTTCACTCTCTTTCTCTGCATCATTGAGTCAGGAAGGTGGGATGAATAGCTTAATGTGAGTCAGGCCTTTATTGAATAACTCCAGTGTTAGAAAAAGCAGAGCAGTGGGTAGTTTTGTGTCAGTTAAATTGCAGGGAAATTGTTTCAGTTCTGTTCAAGAAAAAGCTTTTAATAAAAAAAAGAACAGTGTCAAAAGGAAGCGTGTGTCTTTATAATGCTATCCTAGGTAGTGATTTGTTGGTACCGTGTCTAACCATTAAGCATGATTTCAAAATTTGTGTGTAGTAGGAAAAAATCACCAGAAGATTTGTGTTTTCAAATGCAAATCACAAAAGTTAAAAGTTGTTTGGTGAGACTCCATGCAGTTGCAACAAGATGTATTGGTTCATGTGGGGTCCATAATTTCAGTCGATCAAAAAGCAGAATCGTGCTGAATTGTTTTACTGCATTAGACTAATGAGACACACCTGATTTGATTTGATTTTCATTGATTGTCCATTTTTATAATGATATCTTTATGTAAAATTATGGATTTTTCTTCTAGACTCCAAATCATGTGACCAAAAGACTTCAAATTCTAAATTATGTTGCAAATTGAAACTCAAATTGCAACATAATTTGCAATTATGTTGCAAATTCCGCTAGTGCAGAATATTACATTCTGCATGCTAGTGCAGAATGTAATATTTTGTTTTTGATGTTTAAAGAGACCCATCCATCCATTTTGTATACACCTTGTCCCTAGTGGGTTCATTTTTTTACAAATTAAATATTTTTTGCCCCCTTAACTACAAAGATAAAATTCTGAGCCATTTTATTTTACAAGATTGCAAATTTATCATCATCCCTCTGGAAGGTCCCATGGCTTTTATAGCCTCTAAAGGTTTTTAAATTTTTTTCTTTCTGAGATTCCACTCTATTTAGTCATTAATCTTCCCATCTCCTCTGACCAGCTGCCATATTAAAAATAGGTGCCCAAATGAAGTGTTTCTCTGTACTATACAATTTCATCTTGAAATTTGTTGGCACCATGTCCCGCCAAGACGTTTGATTTCAAAATTACTGTGTGTAACAGGAAAAGAAGAAAAAAATAGAAACTAGAGAGAGGTGCAAAGTGCAAATCACTTTGCACTTACGGAACTGGAACTTACGGTTGGATTCTTTTCATAGGGAAATGAAGGAATTTAATCAAGACAGTGAGTCATGCTACTTTGCTGTGCTATGAGCTCTACTAAAGTAAGTGTGGAGGAATGGGTTCTCAGGCATTATGCCTTTCTTCTCTTTCGTTAAGTCATCTCTCAAATGTCTGCAGACTGCGTTATGTGACAGTGACTCAGGCCACAGGGAGTGAGGTTGGGCTGCATGCCAAATTTTCCTGCTCCTGTAATGTCGATTTTCTTTTTTCCTGTTGGAGATGTGAAAGTAGCAAGCAGCCGTCACTACCAGCAACCTCAAGTGGCCACCATTTATACTAAATGTGATTGGGCTGTAATTGAAGTTTTCTTTTGTCTTGCATCCAGCTGTATTAATTGGAGCACAAAACTCAGCATGGGGAGAAAAGTTCTCTGTTTAAAGAGATTGACTCGCATACAAATTTTCAGTTTAGCCTTGCAAAGATTATGGCAGCTCTCTGCAGTGGAGACTTATGGAGAACTGTGGTGAACATAGAAGCCAAGTTCAGGAAGTCAGCTGCTGAAAGCTCTGTGGTTTTAATCCTGTTGCAGCCAGCCACTGATTATGCAGACACTTGAATACACTTCAAAGCTCAGCTACCACCATGATGACTCTCTCAGCCGGTTCCTTGGAAGCTTCAACCTGCCTATAGCCCTCATCATGATCTGTTTTGTTACACCCAAGGGGATTTTGGCCCACCCTCTTGGGACTGGGCCTTTTTCTCTGTGTGTGAGGTTATCTACGTTTTGACTGTTATCAACACTGATAGTCCAGGTTGTAAGGTGTGTGTTTTCTCTGGTGAGGTACACTGACCCAGGTCAGACCACTTAATGGGATGGATTGCAACTTCTCGGGATTCAGACGTGAGTGGGATTTCCTGCCCACACACCACAAACCCACAAGGGTCCCTATCACTGTACACAATTTAGGTGTACCCTCTAGAAAGTGAAGCCTTTATGCTAGATGTTTCCTCCCTTTGCTTTCTCTCTGTGTTTCCGCCTGCAGCTCATCATGAACTCTGACTCCTTAATCACAGTTAAATGCTGTCAGAGCTGGGAAGCGAGAGACTGCCGGGTAAAGTTGGAGAACCTCTGCTTAGTTGAGAGGCGGTGAGATAATGGGTTTTGCTGGGAGTGTGCTGAGGCTATTAGCTGTAAACTAAAGAAGGTTTAAGACTCAAACTGGTATGTTGTTTAGGCTTCAAAGGATCAAAAATCAAGATGTTTGAGCTGTTTTTTTTGTATTGTACCTTTTGCGATATAGAGTTACTTACAAAAGCATGCATCCCTCATAAATCTTTTCACAAAATGTATTGTCTTTTTTTGGTGGTAGTAGGGTCATGTAATAGACCACCATAAAGTTGTGCATGTCTGTGAAGTTGAAGACTCTTTTTTTTGTATTTGAACTTATGAATCTTAAGTCACAAGACACATTTTCCTCACTAATGAAACTGAATTTCTACTCATTGACACAAAATCCACTCTTTCCTATATCAACTCTTTCAATTTGTCTATTGACAACTCCTAGGTTTCTCTTTTCCCTCAGGTTAAGAGTTTGGGTGTCATCCTCAACAAGACTGTCGTTTCACTGACATATCAATAAAGTTACCAGGTCTGCATATTTCTTCCATTGTAACATCAACTGACTCTGTCCCTGTCTTTCTCTATGTTCTGCTTATATTCTGATCCACAGTCTTGTCATTTCACAAATTGATTGCTGCAACTCTCTTCTGACAAATCCCTCCAGAAACTGAAAAGGGTCCAGAATTTGGCTTCCTGTACCATTATTACCCCCTCATTATCTCACATAACCACAGTTTTAAAGCAACTTCACTGACTTCCAGTCATATACAGAATCCAGTTTAGAATACTGTATTAGACCTTCAAAGCTATCCGTAACTTCTCCACCGCACTTTGTCCGATCTCCTGTACATCACCACTCATTCATGATCTCTCCATTCTTCGTCTTGTATCTACTGCCCTGTTCCCTCTGTCCGCCTCAGCACCATGAAAGAGCAGAGCCTTTTCTCACTCTGCTCCCCAACTAAGGAACTCTCTACCTCCAGATATCTGTAATATTGAGTCTCTTCCTTCAAAATGCAACTCAAGACCTGTTCAAGTTAGTCTTTTCATTGTAATCTCATTTGTAAATGTAATTGCTTTTCCTTTTTCTACACCTGTGTTTATTTTGATCACAGTCTTGTATTGGTTTTTTTTGTAGTGTCCTTGGGAGTGTAAAGACACTGAAGAATAAAATGCGTTATTAAAAAACCATGATTTATAACCACTTTGGCTGTATGCTCAGGGATTTTGACCATTTGAATAACCAATCTGCGCCCAATTCTTGGCTGATGTCTATAGATGTTCCTTTGGCAAGGCACTGCATATTTCTTGTACTTTTATACAGCACTCTATATTTCTTTTATACAGCATTATGTATTTATTGTACTTATTTTGTAGCTACTGTATATTTCTTACACTTTTTAAAGACATTGTGTATTTCACATGAGCAGAATTTTTTTCTCATTATACCATCTATTTTCAGAAGTGTACCTGTTCCAACTGCAATAAAACAGCCCCACAACATGATACCGCCACCCCCATACTTCAACATTTAGAATGGCACACGCATCCACATTTTGAAACAAAATATATACATAAATCTCTGAAGTACAGGATCTGTCTCCTAAGCCGTTGCATTACACACCCAGTATTTCTTTATTTGAATTTCAGTTTATTCCATAGGGACAATACATATTAATCACCAGGAGTACATTAAGACAACCATGATACACTTAAACATATCAATTATAAGAAATGGTTTATAGTGCAACATGGGTGTGAAAGGCATTTATAGAAAGCATTTCACACCCATAAAAACAAAAACATAAGGCATTTGTTAATTCAGAGATATTAATTTAACACCTTAACTGTCACCCCAAATGTTAGTCGGCGTATTATCCACCAGCATCCTCATAACAGTGAAGGGCTTTTAAAACATGAATGACCAAAAGAGATTTCCAGAGTGATATTTTGCAATCCCCTCTCGTAGCAAGACTTGTGGTTATATTTGATTGTAATTGAGCAGAATATTTTAAAGGTGCTGGGCCGAGTCAATGAAGCACTTTGTATGTAAGTATAATATCTGAATAGGTGATAATATTATCTCAGCTCAGAAATTTATACTTAATTAATATTTTACAATAGTCTACTTATAAAATCTTTCTATAGGCTGCAATGTGATCCTGCTTGCCTGGGACCTGCTCATTCAGCAATAGGTTATATGGGAAGAAATTGTGGCATTAAAGTATATTTTTGAAGCTTCTGCTGTGAAATTATTACTAATATGTTTTATATACTTTTGGAACAGTTTAATACAGCACCTGATCTAGAAATTGTTCCCAAAGACGATGCAGCTCCACAAGTCTTTTCTTCACATCTTGGCTGATTTCTTTTGATTTTCCAATTGTATCAAATCACAGCGCAGTGTGTTTCAGCTGTGACATTAAAATACATCCATGAGGAGGCCAGGCTGCCTCCAATTAACTCAAATATGTCAGTTAACCTATCAGAGGTTTCCAAAGCTCTGCCCAACAATGGGCTTTTCCTCACTGTTCAAAAAGACATTAATCATTTTGCATGTAAACATCTGCATTAGGACCGCCATCACTGTTTCAAATTGTTTGCTATCAGGTTTCTTGCAGGATTGCCCCATAGATAAAGCTCCATTGTTCTTTCCACCAACCTTGACCAGTTTCCTTCTCTCTACTAAAAAAAATCAGCCCCACAGCATGGTGCTGCCAACCTTAGGTTCCCCATAGGGAGAGTGTGTTTTATGCACAATGTAAGTTTTCAGCTACAAGTCAAATTTTGCAAAAAGGCCATGGAGTTCAGTTTTAATTTTCTTTCACTTTTAGTTTGTCCCCCACATGGCTAATGTCAAACTGCAAACGCAACACAGTTAATAATATTATATATATATATATTCTTGTTACTCTTGCTTTTACGTTTGACACACTACAGGCCAAATTCGTAGAATCAAGACGAATAGCTGCCCTGTTCATAGATTGTCACAGCTGTGATTGGAACTCTGCGGCTCCACCACAGTTACTGTGGGCCTCTTGGCTGCTTTTCTGATTACTACTCCCTATGCCTGATCTGTCAGCTTTGACAGGTTTGCATTTGGACCACGCTTTTTCCTTATTCAGACAATCGAACATGAGACAGTACTTAGTGAGATTGTCAATGCTTATAATGCTAGTTTCTAACTTCAACCTGTTTTAAACTTCTCAATAACCTTATCTTTGACCCGACTGTTTTCAAAAAGATGTTTGTAAAAAGCGCACTGTTTAAGTGTTGTTTAAGTGACTTTTGAACCTGATTTCATTTAGGGGCAGTGAAGAGGGTTAAACACAAACTGAAACCACTTGTTCCAAATCATTATTTATGAAATGTTTCAAAATACATGTTATTTCACTTCTCCTTCACAATTATGTCTAACTTTTGTTGATCTATGATTTATTTTGTCTCTGTGAAATACAGTCAAAGTACAGAGAATGTACTTTTGCAAAGCATTGTATATGTAAGAATACAAAATGCCCCTCACTGTTATTGTGATTCAGATTTGGGTTGAAAACATTAGTTATGATGCCTCTAGTTATGTGGCCTGCCTATTTTTCTGATGTGCTTAGGGAGCACTGATGAGTGCTTATAGACCGCTAAACAGAGTTGCAGCTAAGCTGCTCATCCATTACCACAACTGCCCGAAAACACCTCAGATTTAATGTGCCAGGGTCGTTTGCGTGGCAGCAGCTCAGCCTTCAGGGAGCTCATTCATGGCAAAATGCAGGCCAGGAGCAGATTAGATCAAAATCAGTATGAGCCTTGTAATGCGGCCTCTACTCTGTCCAGCCGGCTGAAGTAATACTGCACTTGCCTGGTGTTTAGAGGCCCCCTTCGGAGCGGACCTGTCCGCATCAGGGAAGGGTTGATCATCATCCTGCTGTGTACCTGGAAAAAACAGGCTTCAGTGCCTTCCATGAAAGAGGGTTCATTAGGCTCCTACTCTGGCTGATCACAGCTTTGGCAAAGCGAGCATACGAGGAGGGGGGGGGAAGTGTCTTTACATTTACAACTGAGGCTGCAAAGATGTGGGAATCGATGATTGAGTATTTGCCTCTCTCTCTGTTGTGCTGGTTAGGATCTCAAGCTGGGCTTCTATGTGAAGCAATACAGCCCTGGTAATGCGGCTACTGATGGAGAGACATAAAGCCAGAACAATCACGTAAATCATAGAGCTTCTCAAAAGAGCAATTACCCTGGTGGGAGTGAGAACTGTCCTCAAACCCATCTTAGGGCTGATTGTTCATCACTAAGGAGGCCGTTGCTCATTTAACCTTGAAAATTAGCAGTTTGCTTGCAGTTATAGATTTTATTGAGTTTTTGTAAACAGACCAATTCCCGGTGGAATGAGTTTGTTTTACATCCTTCCCTCATGTACTATTAGGCAATGTCAGTGAGCTCTACATAACGCCTTATTATAGCTTAATCGTTTTACAGGCAGATGGACAATTTTTGCTGTTTACTGCTATTTACACTTCTAAATAGTTGTCATGGACCATATACTCAACTGTGGCCTCATCTAGGTGTTAATTCTGGCTAAACCTTTCCGCATTGTCAGACAGTAAGCAGGGATGTCACAGAATTGTTGCTGATTTCTGTTTTTTGAAACGCTTTGAGAGGAATGTGTCTTCCATCTATTGTCTTGTCCTTGCATGGTCACAGGGGGGATAGTGCCAATCTCCAACAGTCATTGGGTGAGAGACGGGGTACACCCTGGACAGGTCGACAGTAGGAACTGGACACATTTCTGCAATTTTAGTCACTCTGCAGGAACTATAATTCTGTAGGAAGCTTGTTGTAATAAGACAAAAACATAGCATTGAACATATGCTGGTCATTATTTATTCATATTCGGAGCAGATGTGAAGGCATGCAGTGTGTGTATAAACAGTCTCTGTAAACTAGGGTTTTCTGACTATTTTAAGCAGAGACAAATGATCAGGAAACTTGCATTTTAAATTGTCCAGCATCTTATACTAGCAATTAGCATGGCTAGTAAAACTGCAGCCGTTGTGTGTATTCTCTAAATAATATGGAACATTTTAAGATTTCTAAAAGAATCACCGTTTCTACTCGACACATGTATTAGGTTCTATCTCACACTTTTTCTGCCAAACCTTTTGCTCTCTTTCACTCCCTTCAGGATGAATTGCAAAGTTGTCATGGAAGCAATGGTTTTTAATAAAAGTCTTTCATAGCTCTGCTTATTTTGATTTTATTAGTAAATATTTAACTTACTTAACTAACTTATTCTCACACATTACATCCAGGCCAAAGAGTGTCTTTGTCACAGTGATCTAGTGCTTATATATGGTGCATTGACGATTCACAAACCGGTTCAGTTTCAATCAACAGTCCAATTCTGTGTGTGTTTCAATCAATATTTGCTGTGTTTAAACATTTCATAGTTTAAAATTTCTTGGTCTGTTTTATACTTTACCTTGCAGTATTTTTTTTCTTTTTACAATACAGTCATCATACACAGGATTTGGCAAGTTGTCTCTGGACATTTTTGCTGACATAACAAAATAAATCCAGATCGCTTGTATATAATTTTGATTATAAGAGAGTTAACCTATGACTATTTCCTCCTGAATAGAATTTGATTCTTTTTAAGCTCACTAGCTGACAGTTTCTTAATTGATGTCAATTAATAACTGCTTTATTATTCTTTTGGTGACTTACTGACTGAGGCGTTTCAAACTGTTGCTCCTCTGGTTGTCTTTGCTCTTTCTGCCACTTATAAAGAAATGAACAAAAAACAATGCACTACAATAGAAACTTCAGTGTAGTGTTATAGTTTTAAGAATTAGAGTTTGAAACTTCAATTAATATCCTTACATCTAAAGCAAAGCAAAAGAAAGTCTAGTCAAGTTTAAATGAGGTGAAGACAGAGGCATGAAATATAAATTAAAGTTCTCACAAAGCTGAACTGAGACTCTCAGTCACTCAACACGTGCCTTGAGGGAAACTGGTGTGGCTCCAAAAATCAAAATTTGCCCCTTGAAAAACACATGGATACAATTTTAGCTTCAATTTAAGCATATGATTCTTTGACAAATATCACAGATCGTATGCTTTTATATAAAAACCAGGCTTTTCATAATAAAACTTGTTATTATTAGACTATAATTACAGAAGTTGAACTTGAAATAAAAAAGGTTGAGTTCTTGACATTTATTATTTATAATGGGCTATTTAATGTTTTAAGGAGAATATTAATGAATAATTTAATTACTTTTCTTTCTTTTAAATGACCATGGTGATTTCATGAACAAATAGAATAACTTTTTTTTTTATTATTATTTTGATGTTCTGACCTTTTTAATCCCTTTTATTTTTGTGCCCGCAGGCTGTGAGAGTGACTTCTGGGGACCTCACTGCAGTAACCGTTGCCAGTGCCGAAATGGGGCTAAGTGTAACCCTATAACAGGGGCTTGTGTGTGCACGGATGGGTACCAGGGGTGGCGTTGCGAGGACCTCTGTGAGAATGGTTACTATGGCAAGGGGTGCCTGCTACCCTGCCAGTGTCTCAATGGTGCCACGTGTGACCATGAAACAGGAGAGTGCATCTGTGCATCAGGATACACAGGAGCTTTGTAAGTACCAAAAACACACTTTGCTGCTTTCTGAGACAAAATATTGGCGTACATTGATGCCTGACATGTGTGGTGGCAGCTGCGGGGAGCGGTGCCCCTCCGGCAGCCATGGACCACAGTGTGAGCAGCGCTGCCCCTGTCAAAATGGAGGAACATGTCACCACATCACCGGAGACTGTTCCTGCCCTGCTGGTTGGACGGTAGGTCACAAAAAGAGCAAAAATGTAATAAAAGAGAAATGCCTCAGAGAAGAAAATGATTGAATGTCATTGGGCTTATGTTTAAGAACACCTTTGTGTTTCTTCATAAAAGAAAAAAGAAAACATTTTTCTTTGCATTTTTTAAGTTATGTTGGATGATAATCTTTTACACAACCCTTCATATATATGTATCTTCTTTTATTGCAGGAAATTACATTTTGCCAGGGTAGAAAAAAATTCCATGATAAAAAATAATTGCTTTTGCAAAATCACTTGTGCTACAATTACTACTCCCTTAGTAAAGCCTAAAATAAATGTTGTTGTAATTTGTGTTTTCATTACTGTTTTTTTGGCCATGTAATACCTCTTTGCCAGATCATGCTATATTTAAATTTGATATGTACCATGGGTGTGTCAGTGAGATTGTATTAGTGTTTGACAGTAGTTGCATACATCTCTGTAGACTTTGACCGTTTAGGCTCAGACATTAACATTTGTGTTCAGAGTTTCTCCTGTGGTACTTATATAGTCTTGTCCTTTAAAGGGTTCGGTGTGCGCTCAGCCGTGCCCTCTGGGCAAATACGGCATCAACTGCAGCAAAGACTGTTCCTGTCGTAACGGCGGCCTGTGCGACCACGTCACTGGAAAGTGCCAGTGTACAGCTGGATTCAGTGGACGCAGGTAAACAGCTGATGCCTAAACACGTCATTCATTTGTTGTTCTGGGAATTACGCAGCGCAAACCTTCTCACTTATGCTTTAAACCGTAGGTCAGACAATGACATGGTTTATTAATATTTTGATCGGACGCAAAATGATGAGTTTAAACAGACACTCATTGACCTATTCCCATTGTTAATTTCCAAATGAGGCATAAATCTGGCTTTTGTTTTAAAAGATAAAGGTAATGCTATAAAATCTCTCTCTCAGGAGAAAAGAGCATTTATTAACATCCATTACTCCATCTGAAGGTGCACTGGAAGCTTTTAATAGGAGTGTTTATGCCTAATTAATCTTGTACTGCATCCTGGCCAGAAAGGTTTCATGTCTGGAGGCCTCATCCACATTCACTCCTCCCAGCCTGTCCATTGATCTCAGCATGGGCTATATGCTGTTTGGGTTCTACTCATTAATTATAAGTAATGGTCTTATATTAAGGGCTCATCAACATACACGGATCTTTTTAGTTTCCCATGCCTGCTGGAGAGGCCCAGGGCAGCCTGCGTTTATTAGTTTGAGTAAAGCAATTGTCTCTTTGATGGAAACACCTCCTTTACAAGACCTTTCTTTTACTTTATTATTTTACAAAATTGCCCTCATTCATTTTGTCAGTGGCAGGTGAATGAACCTGCCAGGAATAATCTGAGATTGCGTTAACCCCCCCAGCCTCTTCTGTCGAGTATAATATTTCAGTTGTCCCCTGATATTACTAAAACTGAGGAAATTCAAACATGAAGCATGGCCTGGACGTTTTCTTATGTAATTGAACTGTATGCAGCAGCTTTGTTCAACTCCTGAGAGCGATAACCCACTAATACTGTAAGGAGAAGTGAAAAGAGGACAAAAATCAATTTTCTGATCTGGTTCTTCATGTTGGAAAAACTTTCAAGTAATCTTAATTTTCCTGCATGACGATGACTGCCAAGTCTCATCAAGCCCCTGCAGAGACACAGAGGTGTTCGCAGCAGGCTCTACTTTTAGGGATTTTGTGAAAAGTACTTGAAGAAAATTGACCATGCAAGACTAGGTCTTTTAAAGCACATTGCCATATTTTGAATGTTGAAGTGTTAATAATATATGTGGTTATTAAAGCTAGAGTTTTACTTAAACATGAAATAGCCACTGAAGTGTTTAATTTTACATTTTTTTTGGTTAAATTATTTATTTTGTAGGTTACTATTGATAATTTTTTATCCTCTCCCTGTGCAGCATTTTAGTGTCATTTCTGTGCAACTTTCCTTCAGATGTCAAGAAGACTGTCCTGTGGGCACCTATGGTCCACAGTGCAACCAAAGGTGTGAGTGTCAGAACGGTGCAAAGTGTCACCACATCAATGGAGCTTGTCTGTGTGAAACAGGCTTTAAAGGCCCTAATTGTCAAGAGAGATTCTGTCCTTCGGGCCTTTACGGCCTCATCTGTGACAAGTATTGCCCGTGTAATACCACCAACACTGTCAGGTAAGTGATCACCTCGGTGCATGGCAACACTTGGCACTGGCTGATAACTGGTGTTAACGTATACCAAGGTTATAGACAGGGGTCCTTTCTGGGGCCACTCAGAAATACGATCAGAAAGAATAATACATTAAAAAAAATATTGGTGACGCCCAGTAATCCTCTGGGAGTAATCCTCCCAGTAATTCATGATCTACAGATTGAATTCAACCTCTTCTTTACTTGAATCACATAAAATTATAAATGGAAAGTAACTTCCTTTAACTAAATGGTGAAAAAAATCTGATAATTTCTTTAGTTCACATCATTGCCTTATGCTCATTTCACCCTGCATGTTAAGCCTCATGCTTAGGAAGTTATTTTATATTCAGATCTTCATTAAAAGAAAGAGATCAGTGCAGACTTTAAAACATTCCTCACTAACTAAAAATCTTCACAAACTAAAATTCTTCAGGCTTTCATTACCTCACAGTTAGATTACATCGATTCTTTATACCTGGAGCTTCCTCTGTCTCAGTTATCATGCCTGCAGCTTGTTCACATGCTGCTCCAAGTCTTGCTTACTGGTATAGAAAAACAGGGCCGCATCACCCCAACTTTTGCGTTCATTTTAGGATGCTTCTGATTGTATTTAACATCTTAAATAAGCAAGCCCCATTATTACTGAACCTGCTAATTACCATCTACACCTCAGAGCTCCCAGATCAACAAACGATGAATTTATACATTTCCCTTGATCCCATCACAAGCATAAGGGAGATAGAGCCAGTTTCTGCTCCATGTCCGTGGAACATGGAGCAGCTTCATTTTCTTGATGTAAATTTGACTACTTTTACTGAAGGCTTTTAATGAAAGCAACGCATATTGTCCTTTGAATAATTCCAAGTGAATAAGAACCATGGTGACTTAACTTCGTCTCGACTTACCTGAAAGCCAGTGGTCATTCCAAAGTCTGTAGATATCGCTGCCATGTCATCCAGTTAGCTTTTAATCGCGACCTTTGCTTCATTCATAATTCCTCAGCAACATTCATAGTTAATGTAGTGCTAATGCTCTGATTCCAGCAGGAGCTGGGCAACAGCCATAGAAGCCATTACTGAATGAAGGAGAAAAGGGACACTTCATTTATCTGAAACAAGCACATAGTCTACTGTTGCTGCAGGCATCATACTTTGATCCTGCTTTAATATGAAGAGCTAATTGCTTTGGTGCTTACTTTTCTTACCTTTATCTCATATTCTCCTCGTTTGGATTTATTTGTAGCTGCCACCCACTATCTGGTGAATGCACATGCTCACCAGGGTGGACAGGGCTTTACTGCAATGAGACCTGCCCTCCTGGATTCTACGGAGAAGGATGCTTTCTGCCTTGCAGCTGCACCAATGGAGCTGACTGTCATCCTGTCACAGGGATCTGTACCTGCGCTCCTGGCTTCATGGTGAGCTTTGTGTACCCGAAGCGCTGCTTATGATGAACAGTTTACTGTTTATTTTCTACTGACTTGACATTTCCTTTTATGTTACTTTCACTTTGACCCTCAACTGGTTTCTTCAAAACAGTCTGAGTCTTGAGTTTGAGTCAACATGGCAATATGAGTCAAACAAGAAACTACTTAACAATGTCAGAAGGAAAAAAAGCAATATAATACCTTTGGTTTTATTAATCTCATATTTACACTTAAAGTTATGAATAGCTCTTCTGGTTTCTGGAGCTCATTCAGATTATTTTGGTAGTTTGATTGCTTTCAGCTTCATTTTCACACAGCAATACACACATGCTCATACATAAGGACAATTTAGAGAGACCAATTATCTAATAGTCATGTTTTTGGACTGTTGGAGGAAGCCGGTGTACCCGGAGAAAACCTACGCATGCACAGGGAGAACATGCAAACTCCATGCAGAAAGACCCCGGGCTGGGAATCAAACCCAGAACCTATTTCCGGCAAGGCAACAGCTCTACCAACTGCGCCACTGTGCAGCCCCACAGCAATCATACCACTGTCAAAACCATTTTTTATTTTAAGTGAAGTTAACTGAGTGTAATTACTTTTTTATTCTGACAATGTGTTTAGAATCTGCTATATAATTTTTTTATGTTCATTTAAATGCTTTTTATTTATGAGTGACACAGTTAAAAGGAAGGACAACATTTAAACATTTCCATATCACTTGTTGATTTAGAAATGGCATGTCTCCTTGATGCATTAAGATTTTATTTCACCAGGTCATAACTACATTTTCTGTGTTAACTAAAAAATGACAATGAAAAAAGAAAAATAAATAATTTTGTTTGACAAACCTTCTGTACTTGAACAACTACAACCTGACTCAAAAACAGGTGCCAATTGTCCCTTTTGCCTGGACTTGATTGCGTTAATTTTGCATCTTCACAATTTACTGAAATCTGCATTCCTGCACAGTCCTGCACAGAAGTATAACAAAACTGCTGCCAAAAATGGGAGAGATTACACAGGTTTATAAATTTCCTCCCAGATTTGTTCCTATCTGAGTTTTAAAAGAAGTATCCAACGTAACACAATTTGACTCACAAAAAAAATTTAACAACCAAATTGTTTATTCCTAACAAAGTACTTGCTTAAAACTTGGAAATTAGTAGCTAATCAGCTACACCATAACTTGTCTTTAAAAATAAAAATAAAAACCAGAAGCAGGCCTGATCACAACCTCTTTAAAACATTTAAGATGGTTGCATGTCCTAAAATGTTATTCTTGTACTTTGTAAGTTTTAGTTCTGAAGGTTGTAAGTTTAATTTATATTGCATGTTATTTGTGGCTATTGTGAAAAAAAGTAATTGAGGCAGAAATATTTTGGAAGTGATCCCAGTTTTTCTTTAGGAGCTTTATATATACAGACTGTTAAAATCAAGGTGAAAGTATTTTTTGTGTTATTATAGATATGCTTTGTTGCACTGCTGGACATGGGTCCGCTATAATTCAGTCTCAATTGCGACCCTGTGTAAGTAGTTGTGTAATTTTACAAATAGGACTGAATTTATGAAGGGTCAAAGAAACAAGAGCAGAGCAAGCTTCGATCTATGTTTTTGTACCTTGAAAGGAAAAGTTAATCTTTGGTCAGTTCTGCTTTTAGTCCTTTTTTCCTGCAGCCACATTGTCCCCTTTTTACAACTGTCAAATTAGTTGAATAACTCCAATCAGTTTCGCCATTGTATTTTGTGTTTTGCAATCTGAAGTTACGGAGCAACAGAGACCAGGAGAGAACACGTCTGCCAATGTTACATTTCAGTGGAAATTGCCTGTGTCTTACAGCGAGCCTCTGTGGTGAATTGAGCTACCGAGCGGGGCTCCAGACTGTGTCTTAATTTGCTCCACCTGTTCACTGTGGCGGCTGCTGGGAAGGGCTGCCAGATCCATTAAACAGACCTAGAGGGCAGAAGCTGGATAGAAAAGGAGGCAGTCAGATGGGAACAGACGCAGCTCATATGGAGAATTTGTGTGTTTATGTGTGGGGAGAGGGGAGGTGAATGTTCATTGTGTTTTTTGGTACTTTTAACAAAGCTGCTGCTCTGCAAACCATTGAAATATATTGTTGTACATCGAGAGGTCTGTAACTGCTACCTGTTTGCGTCATATTCATGGTACATGCTTATTATGAGGTGGACTTGTTAAATCGTGGCTGATGATGGTGTTGAGGCTATGATTGCCAGACAAGTCACTTCCTCTGGGGATCGCTTATAAGACTAAGCCTCCCCACTGCATTTTATTTGTTCTGGAGTCCCATCGGGGGGCAAACCAAGCAAAGTGTTGGAACAGACTGAGCACCGGCACGCTTGATTTAGTCCTGGTAATTGGACATGCTCTTTTTGGCTCAGACAAAGTGATTACATGTTACCTATTCAGGCACTGTCCCTTACAATCTGCAGCGCGGGCGCAGTGTAACAAGCAGTTCCTATGTGCTCTATCCTCACTTGAAACAGGAAAGGAATCTGTTCAAGTTTTCCTTTGTAAATGGAAAAACTAAATCCCATTCCCGACTCTCATCGTGGCTCCCTCTCTGTTGTGCTGCAATAAATTTGCTCTGGATTCACACGTCCAGCAGGTAGATGCACCGCTAAGGAGTGAAACTGATTGGTAATTAGTGGTGCCATTTGCATCAGGTCTCGGTGGATAAAAGCCTAATCAATGTTGTGTCAGGTAAAGGCTTTCTGAAAAAGAAGTACTCCAATTACATTAAGATACTAATAGGTACAAATTTACTGCTGTGGCTAAGGGCAATCTAGGTGTGCTTCTGCTGCAGAAACCTTTTCCAGAGGCCAGGATAGTTTTCCGGTGACATTCTTTTACCCCTTTTATTTCCACTGCAGGATCCATGGCCAAATCGGATTATCCGAGTAGAAATCAACCTCAAAACAGGGCTCTGGTCGGAATGTAGTCCTTTTTGAATGTACCCTGAACCAAAGCTGGAGTTTTGTCATGCTGTGGACTAAACATCTCTCTGAGTTTCAGTATTCCCATAATTTTGTTTCATTCATCTCAACAGCTCACATTTTCTGTCAACTTTAAATTATGAAACAAGAGTAAACAATATTTTTGTTTGCATAAACAAAATTGAAACCCAGTAATTTAAATTAAATGTGATAGTGTTTTTTATGGAATACATTTCAAATACATTTATAAAATCAACAAACATTAGTGGAAATATTTATTTAACTAACTAACTAAAATCTAGGCTTCTGCTTCCAGTCTCTGTGGAGGTGTAAAGAGTAGACACTCTAGTCAGAGCAAATTTTAGGGACTTAAACTGATAATGGAAGAAAGCTTTGCCGCATTTACTTTCTGAAGTACAAATTAAAACGGTCACTTCTCTGCAGAATTGTTTATCATCAACCCATTTTAAGTTTAAGAAGCGGTGTGCCGTAAGTGTTCTGTTATCCATCCCATGTGTTTAGTTTCAAAAGCTTTACTCATTAAAATGTGCTGATGTCATAAAATTCCTTTAAGTTAGATGTGATTTTAATTCTGTTTTAAATTGCACCTGCTGTGAAATAACTATATGGCTAAACTGAGCTGTAAGCCTCAACAGAGCTTTTTCTTCTCCTCTCATTTCACATAAAGATAAATCTCTGCATTGCAAAAAAAACAAAACAAAAAACTTTTAATAGCTAAAAGCTTTACTGTAAAGCTGACTTCATGTTGTTTTCTAATCAAATCTATCAAGTCCTGTCATGTGTCCTGTGTATGTGACACATACACAGACACGTGTATGTGTCACTTTTGATGCATTCCCAGATTACATAGTGTGTATTTAACGGTTGGTTCAAGAGTTGAAATTCTAGATATTTAACTGCGTCAGGACAGATATATTATATTTGCTATAATTTTTGTCTTGCTGTAGATATCTTCAAACTTAAAGATCAGCTTACTGTCTAGAACAACATTTTCCTCCTTAGTTGGTGCACTCAAGGTGTCAGATAAAGTTACAATGTTGGTCATGCCGTTGATATAACTTTTTTGAAGCACCCAAAATCCCAAGGGGAGGTGATGTTTTTCAGCACAGTTCAGTGTTAGAATAAGCTATATTGTCACTTTACTAGGATATTAGATTAGATTTATGTATTTCCATGACATACATGCTGCATAATTTCTGCAAAATTAATGTTCAAAAAGTCATTGGCAGCCTTGCTAGGCTTTAGATGAAATTATAAGTGTTGGTGTTAAAAGCTGTGCATCTTTCTCCAACATTAAAAATCAAGGTTGACCACTAGTAGTGACAGGTGTACAAGCTGTGGAGTTACTACACAAGTTATAAAGTGTCATCGCTTGGGTCTTTGAACACTGGTTATAGTGTTATCACTGATAATAATTATACTTTCTCCTGCACAGAGTCAGGAGTGAAAATCTGTACAATGAGACGCAATCTCTCTTTGTATAAACCTTGGGGTGACAGCACTTGGCTTAAAAACCATAGCAGAAATTAGTGCCTCCGTTATTAATGTTGTTCTGGAATATTTTTGTTTTTTCCATCACATTCTGAACTCTTCAGTTGCAGTGGGAGACCTGTGTCCCCAGATAATTTGATCTATTGTAGCAACTCTACTGCAGCAGGACATAATTAGCATAAACAGCACAATTTTGAACTCCACAGTGTAAACAGACTAAATTTTGGTCCAGGATTGCACAAAAAGGTTTCTAGAGGAAAAAAGCCTTTTCTGGCCACATAGCTGACATTCACCTACTAGTTTTTTTCTAAAGGCTCTGGATACTAACGTTAAGCTGTGTTATAAAAGGTTTTGCTGCTCTTGTGCCAAAGACTGGCAGCCTGTGTGTTAATTCAAATTCAGACCCCTATCCCTCCCCTCTTTGAACAAATGTGAATCAGACGACTAATGAGAGTAGTGTCTTTCCACTCTGGAGAACAGGCCAAGTGGTCTGGCTGCTGCACCATGAGGGGGGAACCACATGGAATCCATGTGGCCATTTGTGGCTGAGTATCATTTTATCCATGAGTCCAGTCACCAGTAAATTGCCTTTGCTCTGAGGAAGGGCTGAAGCCTAAAACCTCCGCCCCACCTCCTCTCACTCCCTATCTAACTTCCCCCCCTGCCAGCCGCTCAAACTTCTTCACGCTTAACAACTGCAACGGAACTGCTATTGTTAGCAGTCTCGAAGCTGTCACTTTCAGCAGAACAAAGGTTATTGCAACCGATTGATAAAAATTTCATTCACAGACAGACGCTTTTATGTGGTGTACGGAGGGAGCGACTTTATAAGATGTGTGTTCTGCCCCTGGCGTCCACTGGCACGTCTCCTCCTGCCTCCTGTTTAAGCTGAGTTCAAAATGATAATGAGAGCAGTGAGCAGCCAGCAGTCTCCCAGCACTCTGGTGAGCAAAGCAAGATCCACTCAGGACTCCTCTGGGCCTCTAATTGGAACTCTAAATCATTGTGTCACCTGTCACTCAATGCATAGTTTTGAAAGGGAGTCTGTGGGAGCCCGTACAGTGGCTGTAATCTCCAGCTGAGGGAGGGACGAGACTAGTTGAGGTGGGCTGCTCCCAGCCTGTAAAGCAGAAAAAAAAATCTCTAATGGAGCTCGCAGAGGACATAGAATGAGTACTTCATGTCCTTTACCAAATAATTTCTCTAATGCAAGTACAAGAAACTTAAGGATATTAGTGCTGATCATATATTGGTGTTCTCATTAACAAACGAGTGAGTCCTGCCAGCAGTGTGTCACAGATAAGTATAAGATTATGTTCTCCCCCTAGTGGATTCTCACTGTTTGACTTTTAGTCCATTGTTTCCTAGTTTCACTGTGGGCCAAAATCTCTCGCATTGACATTCTCACCACTCGTAACCCCCCGGTGTCCCTAATGAAGATGTAGACAGTTTTGCCTTCTTCTTTCCACTTCAGGTCATCACTGCAAGTTTTACAATGTGCACTTTGGATGGCCTTACTTTTTACATGAGGGATACTAAGCAAATAAAAAAACAAAAGAGAAATGGAAATCTGATAAATTTTTCATAATTACTTGGGGGAAGGTTTTTTTCTTTTCATGAGCGATTACGAATTAGTCTAATTTTTGTTTTGTGCTCATTTAGTCACTGTATCCAAGTCAAGCATTTTAAGTTTTACACCTCAAAATAAAATTCCACAAGAATGGAATGTGTTGTTTGGAGCATGTCAAGAAAACAACAGACTGGCTTCCAGAAAGTTACCATTGCATGCACAAATTATGTTAATTATATACCTTTCATGTTTTACTTAAAAAAAAAAAAAATTTATCCTCTCATCCGTGCAGTTCCTTTCCAGAAGAGTTGAAGTTGTTATAGCTGCATGGGACGCCACTTTTTGTTTATATCGTACTGCATTTCAATGACCAGAAGAAGTTTTAAGTACTTATATTTGGTTTACTGCAACATATAAAAACTGTTTACATGCTAAATCTCTTGATTTAGGTTGGTCAGTCAGTCACAGTGTGTTAGCTATTACACATTTCTTTGCACGGTGGATGTTAGGAGATACTATATCCTCCACTGGTCATGGCACAAGACAAAGACGGCAACTTATGTAACAGGAAGTGCACTGAAACATAACTAGTTGTACTAATGAAATGAAGAGGGGAAGATTGAAGATTTAATCATTGCTTGCCTGCTGAGGAATGGATGAGAAGTGTGGATTCTCAGGCCTTTGGAGTCTTGCCAGGCTCACAGTTGAAAAGCGATGAGACTTGTATAAAGAGAGATGTGGGGAAAAATTGAGATTGGGTGAAGTAGGAAAGCAAAAAGCATGGCTGGGGGAAGGTGCTGTCAGAATATATAGAGTGGGTAATTGGAAGCTTAAAAATGATTGCTTTCAAGTGATCCAGTGTGGTCTTTCCTTATACCTTTACTTTAAATTTACAGATGGCTTGCTCATTTTCTTTGCACATAATACAGTATGATCAGCCTGGGTAAACTGTTAACCCAGTTAACCCTATTTGTCCTTCTGTCTCTAACTGTTCATAATTTATCTGTTTTTTTGCCTGAATTGCCTGAATTAGCATTATTTCGTCCACAGGGTGAGGACTGTGCTACAGTGTGTCCACCTGGTCTATTTGGGCCAAGCTGCATGTCCACCTGCTCCTGCCACAACCAAGCTTCTTGCTCTCCGGTCGACGGCTCCTGCATCTGCAGAGAAGGTAGAGAACAACACAATTTTGATTGATGATGTTAATAATGATGCCCTGTTTTGATGTAAAAGATGCTTCACTGACTTTAAAACTTCATCTCAGGTTTACTAGTCAAATTAATAAACATTCACATACACAAAGCAATTTATGTGCAAAGACTTAATCCTAGTGCAATTAGTTGTGTTCTTGAAAGAAAATCTCTTATATTTGCCATTCCCACACTCATATTTTAATAAATAAGTTTTAACTCTTGTTTTTGAATGATGCAATACTTAAGCCTGTGTTGTCTACTGCTAATTTTCAGCTCCCCCAACTGTATTCTATGTGTTTTTCCTACTCCCGCACACATTATTCAGTAAAATGGGTCAGCACATCAGCTCTTCATCAAGCTGCAGCCCGTTCATGTCAGCCAGGTGTGTTTAAGTGTGGAAATGTAAGACATGAAAAACTGGAGGGGAAAGTACTGCTGTAAGTTACATTTTCCTAGAGACAAAATCATAAATTATAAAAAAGGCCTGACTTATTTAGCTGAAGGGTCTTGAAGACATAACATACAGTATTTTAGAATTTTCAACAGTCTAATTACATAACTTCTAAAATGTTCATGTTGGGATTCCATTAATGACATCACTTCATAATAATGTATACACAGTGGCAATGGAAAGAGATCACACAACTTCCACTTTTTCACATCTAACATAGCACATTATACTTTTTGCTTCACAGATAGATTACAAAGCTTTAGTTTTCTGTCTTCTGTGGAGTCTCTGTGTTGTCCTGTCGACCCTCGATTGTTCCCAGGTGTCTCTCGTTCCCTTGACTACTCCCTGTGTATTTAAACCCTCCTGTGTTTTTGTTAGGTCCTTGTCGTCTCAAGTCGAATCTGTCTACCGTCTTGTTGTGTCAGTTTGATGTTGTCCAGTTTGCTGCCAGTTTATGAGCCTTAACCTTCTGCTCTTGCTGTGCTGCCTGGACTATTGGATTATTTTGTGTTTTTTCTTATCATTAAAAAACATCAATTAATTTCTTAAACCTGGGTCTGCTGCGTCTGCCTCACCACCTCATTACATAAAAATATTGTTGCCCTGCTATTTTTATTTATTTCTGTTTTTTACTGGTCAAAAGACCTTCCTCTTTGTCAGCACGGCTTATAAAAGGGCACATTTCATCATCTTCTGGCGCTAGAAAACTTACAAATCTTGACAGTACTCACATTAATAATTGACAAAAAGCCTTTTCACTGTTTTATTGAAGCAGATTGATAAATTTATAACACACTTTTTTGACACAACAAGGGACTTTATAGATATCCCTTTCTAAAACAGAATCTGCACTACCATATTGTGGATTAATGATGTATCAAATGGAACAGTAGAGCATGACAGCCGATATTGTTGTAGCCGATGACGACAACAATTAAGCTGTTTTGTCAACAAGAATATGATAAATCAATGAGTCACACTGACAGCGAGCATGAAGGGCCACGTCAGAAACAAGATCCTGATTCTATAAATCATCCTGCTGTCCGCCATTATAATAGTCTTTAGTTTATATTAGATTTTAGTAAATTTATTATTAGCTAATGTTTTATATGCTGTACTCATTTTAGTTACATTTAAAATATATTTTACAAATGTAGCTATGTTCAGGGCTGGCCAGTGGCGCAGCTGGTAGAGCTGTTGCCTTGCAGCAAGAAGGTTCTGGGTTCGATTCCCGGCCCCGGTCTTTCTGCATGGAGTTTGCATGTTCTCCCTGTGCATGTTGGGTTCTCTCTGGGTACTCCGGCCTCCTCCCACAGTCCAAAAACATGATTGTCAGGTTAATTGGCCTCTCTAAATTGTCCCTAGGTGTGAGTGTGTGTGTGCATGTTTATTTGTCCTGTGTGTCTTTGTGTTGCCCTGCGACAGACTGGCGACCTGTCCAGGGTGACCCCGCCTCTCGCCCGAAACGATAGCTGGAGATAGGCACCAGCAACCCTCCTGACCCCAGTAAGGGACAAGGGTGTAGGAAAGTGGAAAGATGGATGGATAGCTATGTTCATTGCATTTATCCATGTTAGGCAATGTTATGTATTAATTTAGCCTTTACCTAACCAGAAAGTTGCCACTGAGTTAAAAAATCTATTTTTGAAGGCAGACCTGAAATTAAAATTAAAACTTAAACATTTCCGATATTGGAGTGTGACCGCATTGCACAACCATAGTGTACAACCGGGATGCCTCATTTCTGCAATCTCTTGCTTTTATTGTCTCCATTTCTAAATATTATTCATTTATATTAATAATTGAAAACAAAAACACACAATAAAAAAGCACAGCATTAAAACAGACCACACATAAGAAATTGCGATAAATACTTCCCTTGTGATCCAGTTAATTTCTTTCACCTCCAGCAGTATGCGTTGGAGCCAAGCACCAAAACATCAGACCGCTACTCAGTGAAGAACTGCTTTAAAATATGTCATATTTTGTTAGAGAAAACACTTGCTGGAGGATACTTTTTTTAAAGTTAAAAATAACTACAGTAGAATATGGCTGGAAACATTGTTAAATCATCAATATTAATGGCACAATGAGTCTTGTGACGACTGTTCCCAGTGAACATTCTCACAGGATGGAAAACAGCAAAGCAAAAATGAGATTATAAAGTGTAAAAAAGTCTGCCAAACACAAAAACGAATTTACAACAGCTGACACAGTATTGTATTGCAGATACAACCCGATCACTGACACATTAGAACAGCACTCTGTTAACACGCTGCATTTTTACAGAAAGTGTGATGATTTTATTTTATTTTTTGCAAAGTACTACTTCTTAGATTGAAAAACAATATAAAACGTTACTTTGCTAAATAACCGTTATTATAAACCATACGTCATATAATGAGTGTTTCAAATGAACTGAAACATCGGTTAAAAAAACAGCAGTGCAGGTCAGAATAAGAGGTTTTACCCAGCTGAGAAAATAACTTGGAACCTTTCAACAAAGGCAGCAATAATAAAGTTAATCATCTATTTATCATACTACCAGCCATACTTTGGCTTTCATAACACCCAAGCAATTTAGATGGCGACGAGCTGAAATGTCTCTTATCCAGCAGAACTTCATGCAAGGGATTCATTTTTCCTACAACCTCTCTTCATCCAGAGCTTGTTTCTTTACAAACTATTTAGTCTTCTATTAATTCAGCATCTCTGACTAAAAACTCAGTAGCTCTTGCTGTTTATATTTGTAACAATATCATCATACTTCCAAGTGCACCTGGTACCAAATCTCTCTTCTCTGGAATTTTAATAATGGAAACTGAGCATTTAAGAGACACTGAGTTCCCAGTTAATTAGATGCTATGGACTTGGTTGCTAGGGAAAATTATATCCTGTAGTCACAACATTGTCATCTTAATCGTAATGTGTGGTATTTACATACTTATCAACGTCATCATGTATTCAACATTAAATTGAATATTTTTATCACGAGCTCCTTTTCATCACTATTGAAAAGGAAAATGTGGGAAAATTACATGTCCCTTAAATATCACTGAAATTTTGTCAAAAGTCAGTTTCATAAAAATTTTTGCTCAATTTTTGCTTAGCATATATATATATATATATATATATATATATTTATTTATTTATTTATTTATTTATTTTAACACATACAATAATGTTAATTTTCCTAAAATCTTCCAGTCACCTTGAATTATGTCTGATAGATAGCTTTTAGGTTCTAAATGTTAAAATTAATGTTGTGACATTCTACATATTTTTTGGTTTTAGAAGGGTAAATTTAAAATGGCAATCCATAAATGTGTGCAGTCTTGCAACTGTATTGTGTAAAGTGCAAACATCTATAATGCAAATATAATTTAAGAAATCCAGGAAATGCTATGGCATACCTGTTGTTCTAGGAATGCAGCACAAAAACCATATGCAACTTTAAATGTTACACTATCAGTTCTTTAACAGTAGACTGATATTTGTCTCTCCAGGAACCTTGGAGATTTTTAAAAATGAGTGCCAGAGCAGAATATTAAGTGGAAATACTAACAAACACACTCAAATATATGGGTGCTATCAGAGAACAAAAACCGAAAATACATACTGTTGATGGTGGGAACAAGAAGCTAATAGGAAATATTTTTTTTGCTGAGTTTCCTTATCTGTAACTTCACCCTCTTTAAGCTTCAAAATGCCACAGAAATAAAAAAAAATCTTAAAAATTCATTCAAATTCAAATGCTTACATAACGGCTACAATGTCTTTAATAAATCTACTTAAAGTTTTTGTCCTCAGTTGCCATACAATCTACTCTAAAAATGGTCAAATGGCCAAAAGCCAAACATGGTATCCAAAAAGAAAGAAAAAATCAGATTATAAAGCAATGCACATGTACACATGCACACATGCACACTAGAAAGCATTTACCGTTTTATAAATCACTGCTATACTTCAACATTTCTACACAAGGTTGTACCTCACATTCTGTTCACATTCAACCATAAATGGTCAATGCAAAGTGTATCTTGACTATTAAGGTGAATGCAAATGCACCCACTGAGCTATGTTTTCTCATGGTCACCAATGGCAACCACTGAGAAAAGAGTAAAGAAGAGCAGTTTCACCCAGGCAGAAATCAATGTGTTGATGCTTAGGGTGTGGTTTTGGTTTCCACAATAATCACATAAATAAAAGGAACACACTGCCAAAAGCATTTTAGGAGGCCGATGGCATGCTCAATAGTTGAGTGCCCGCGGCAGTGAGCGGTATTAATGCGTACTTCCTCTGCATTCTGGGGGTCTGGAAAGGAGGTTGGGATCCAACGCCTGAGGGCTTAGCACTGTCCCCTACAGCCTATAGCGGCAGAGAGCATCAGTCCTCAAGGCCAGAATCTCTTTACTGTCCTTCCTAATTGTCCCATTTACAAAGTCTTCCAGCAGTGCCAATGCATCCATCGCACAGATTTACACAAGTTTCACCACTGTACTTATATATTTACAACAATCAATCTGATCCCTTCACACCTTTCACACCTTTTCTGTATTAATCTGTCAAACTCATCACCCTGATGATCATCCAGGAGAAGAGTACGATGGGGAAAAACATTGATGAAATGTTGTGTGGACTTTGATTTATGATTTAAGTTGGCTTACAGGTCTTTTTTAAATTGAAAGGTCTATTATTTTGTTTTAGCTATGCCTCACCAGCAGAAGCATAAATAACACTGCTGTTTTGAATGCCTATGATAAAGTTGATCTATGATTAATATTTGATATGGAGTGAAATTAAATGTCTGCAAGGAATCATGATGCAGTGTGGCTTCCATTCCCCTCCTCTCCATCTGCATCACCAGTTTCCCCTGTCTCTGAAATGAGTGTATGTGTGGATTAGAGTTTGTGTGAGGCACCGCACATTCTCCTGTCAAGTTTGCTTCTTTTTTTTTTACAGATCTTAAACTTTGCATGTTAAGTGATATATGGCAGATTCAGGTCCTGTTTTGTGCATACACAATATTTAAAATTGAGACCCTTGATTATTTTTTATGGCAAGCTTCTGATAATCCCCAACATTTAAGATAAATAGATGCATGTATTTTAAAGCCAAACCTGAAATATACTGATGTATTGTGTGACTTCATGAACAAATACCACTTTCATTTGTTTAAACAGTTGTATGCAAATGTAAACAACATATTATTCATACTGTTTAAATGAGTTCTATGTCCCAGACATGACCACATCTTGGTGCAAAATGTATAGTATAAATTCCAGATCAAAAGTAGACTCCCTTGTAAAGATGCTTCTTAAAATTGGTAGGAAAGTGTTAATATTCACTGTAAAACAAGTTGTTCACTAAGAGCTACTCAATAAAAAAGATACATGTCCCCCAAAAGTAATATAAAAATGTACTGTAGATTACATTTTGTAAATGCAGCAAGAAACAGACATTTTTGGAAACATGTTCTGAGGTCTGATGAAACTGAAACTTGAGTCTTTGGGTTAGGGTGACCACTGACCATTTGGAGTAAAAAGGAGGTGTCTCATGAGCCTGCGAACATGATCCCAAGTGTGTTATTTAGGGATGGCAATATTATGTTGTTTGGATGTTTTGCTACAGGAAAAACTATACAGCTGCCATATGTAGAAACATATCAAAACAGTCTTTCAAATGGACTATGGCAATAAACATGCAGCCAAATTAATTACTAAGTAGCATAGAGGCAACAAAGTATCTTTTTTTTCCATTGTCAAAGTCCTGATTTCAGTGCCATAGAAAATTTGTAGGCAGAGTTAAAAAATGTGTGAACAATACGGCCAACAAGATTTTTAGAAGACTGGGCCACAACTCAAGCTATTCTCAAAGCTGTCAGGAGTTTAATGACTGATATCCGAAAAGTTCAACTATCAAAAAATCTTTTAAAAAATTACCTCAGGATTCTGCCATTTAGTCAACATTATTATTAGTATTATCATTATTATTATTATTATTATTATTATTATTATTATTATTTCTACACTTTTATTCTTATGTTTAAGATAAGGTACAATAATAAGATTTTGGTGTTTCTTATTCAAATCTCTCCATGTTTTTTAAATAAATCTTTAACAAACATAATCAAGTTTTTCTTTTTTTCGTCTTGAATCTCTTTTCTGTTCAAGGCTGGCAGGGTGTAGACTGCTCCATTCCTTGCTCCAGCGGTACCTGGGGTCTGGGCTGTAACCGAACCTGCTTATGCAGCAACGGCGCTGCATGTGACCCTGTGGACGGCACCTGTGCTTGTTCTCCTGGCTGGAGAGGGGAGCACTGTCACGAGTCCTGCCCTGTAAGTGCCATTTCTATGAGAAAGCGATCCAAATCTTTCGGACTTCTCCTCACCATGTGCCAGCTGCAAAGTGCTCGTCTTGAAATCTGTAACACTGAAGCTGCTGTCGTTGTCAGGATGGCACCTATGGGCTGGACTGCCGTGAGCGGTGCGATTGTAGTCACGCTGACGGCTGCGACCCTGTGAGTGGCTTCTGTCGCTGCTACCCAGGATGGACCGGTCAGTGCTGCTTCCTCACAAATCAAAAGAAGCTCAAAGTTTATCTGTTAGTCAGCCTCATAAGCACAATATCAAAGATATCATATGCTCTACAAAGACATACATCTGCACCAACAGCAAATATACAGGAGCATTCATGGTTTGTGTTGTTCTGTGTACATACATCTCTAAGCGGAGATTTATTAATGAATTGGTTAGTTTGCTTTGTTATTGAGCCAGTGCCGTAGAAGGATCAAGGATGTTAAGACTTAAGCTCTAAGTTAATTATTTTTGGCTCCAACAATTGGGGCTGGCATGCAGACAGGCTTTTATTACAACTAATATTATTTTTTTACAGCCCAGCAGAACAAACTTAGCCAACTTAAGCAAATATTTAGGCCAGTACTCCGTTAAATCTTCTGGCATTGATGGTGATATTGTTTACGGTCCAGACATAGATGAGCCAAGAAACAAGGATGTGAAGCATAGCAGTATTTGTGTACATCTAGCACTCCCTGAAAACCTATTGCAATTGTTCAGTCTTTTTCTTTTGCTAAAACTCACACTGTGGCCTAACTTGAAATAAAAAAACTAAAAAAAAAACTGTTATTTTTCAGTGAAAGCTAAACTCAGCCTTTAGACCGCTACTCAGACACAGAAATTCACTATTCATTATGAAGTGAATAGTGAATTAGGAATGGCAATAATATGCCATCCCTAATTCAGTCCTCAACACACAGACAGTTGAGGTCTGTGTGTTTTGATTTGAAACTTTTCTCATACTGGGAAAACATTACAGCAGATAAGCAAGGCTCTTGCCATCTACTTTAAAAAAAAAGAAGACACGGCTTCATCACAACGAAAGCAACGTTTTATGATAAAGTCTCACACTAGGATTTAATTCTTAGTGGCATAGAAATAATTATATTATCTTGAGGTGAAATTAATCAGAGTAAAGAGGAAATGTCAAAAAATTTGTCATTTGTGAAGGAGGTTTTACTGCAAGCTGAAAATTAGTTGAACAAGTTTCAGTATTTAAATTTTTTTTTAGTATATATATAATTTTTCTCCTATCTTGCTATTGCAGGTGTCATACAATTATGTTCAAAACAGTGGCTCATCCTGTCACCTTAACATTGTGCAGATTTTTCTAAGGTAAAACAAATTACATTGACTTCAATTAGTATAATTTCTTATATTTTCTAACTTCAAAGCTTTTAAATTATTTTCTAAATAAAGTAATTTACATACATTGTGCTGAGTTGTAGAAGCTAAATGCAGTATATACACTAAGTTGACTGAGTGATTCTTTTTTTTGTCAACAGCTCCTAAATAAAAATTAATTTTTTTTCAACTTAGTCACCACTTAAATGTGATAATGGAGTAGTAAAGTATTTATTTCTGCTACAAACACATACTTTTATCGATGTACGCCGTCTATGGCTCTCATCATTAAAATAATTTGCACTCTTGGAAAGAGCTGTTAAAGGAGATTGTGAATGACAGAGCAAGGGTGAAGAACATTTTGCTCCAAAATTATATGTTGTTTCTGAATGTCAAATACTAATTAAGGTCCCAGTTCTCAAGTCCAGGTAGACAGAGGAAATCAGAGAAGGGGAAAAATTCAGGAGAAAAGGTCAAGCCTGTGAGCCCCCTGCAGCCCACTCCATCCAGCCTCCTGAGCTTCGGGCATTTATTCCAGGAAACAATGTGGGTTTATTAGCTGCGAGAATGAAGACGACAAAATGGGCCTCTCATGCTCTGAATCCTGCACAGGTCGGGACCATCTGTCAGCCTTAATTGAGTCACCAGGGTGCAGGGCTGTGGGCAGTGTGCAGCCCAGTGGGTCACACAAACATGCGCAAGTACACACTTGAACCGCGAAGGAGAGGACTTTGTGGGATTCGATACAGTACAGTCAATTGAGTCAGGGATAGAATAAAATGCCTATTTATGAAAAGTCTAATGCTTTTTTTATATATAAACAAACTTTGTCTTATTTGTGGTTCTGCTCAATTCAGAGTTGGTGTAGGTTTCTACAGTTAAGTTGCTGTTTGTTTTAACGTCTGGGAAAGGGATGAAGCTTGACAGTTGTATATGCATAAATGCATCACTTGGCAGATCTATATGGTTTTTGCTGACATTAGCAAACATACATTTGAAGTCTTTTTTAACTAAGAAGACACTTATGGTGAAAATATGCTACTATGTAAAATGATACTTTTACTTTTCTTTGTATAGAACTTTTCTCAGTACAGTGCCTTGTAAAAGTATTTATTAAGCTTGAACTTGGCCAAAATCACACTGCCCTCCAAAAATCTCCTTTTAAAAAAGTCTGGTGTGCATTATGTGCTTGACCCCCTTTCCTCTAATGCCCCTAAACAGAAATCAATGCAACAAATTGCCTTCAAAAATCATCCAAATACATTAAATAGTATAACATTTATGTAACCTTGTCTCAGTGTAAATATGGTTTTTCTGAGAAGGCCTCATTAGTGAACAAAAACCATCATGAGGACCAAGAAGTACAAACAGTTTTCAATGTTTAATAATACTGAATCTGAAGATTGAAACTTATGGCACAGCTGCAAGCCTAAACAGAAACAGAAAGATAAAGGCCCGTGCTCCGGTGGGGATGCAGAGATCCACAGCACAGGGAAAATCTGTATCCAGATCAACTATATCTAGTGCACTATAAATGTGACTGGTACAGAGAAGTGAAAAGAATAAAACAAATTGAAAGAAAGTAGCTAGAAGTCCTTAATGTAGCTTTAAACGCACTGAGACACACAAACATGTATAAGATGTAAAGTTGTAAAATTTTTGACCAACATGTAAAATCCTGTTTGTTGGAACTTATTACATCATCCTGAACAGACTCTCTTCATGATTGAACATTAGTAGTAGCATCATGTTGTTGGAAATGTTTTCTTCCAGGGGTCAAGAAAACCCGCAGGCTGCAAAAGATGAGACAGAGCAGAGGTTAACTTTCAAGAAAAACAAACCTGAACATGCAGTGCAGATATGATGTAATGGTTTACACTGAAGTATTTGTGTTAGAATGACACAGAGTGAAATATTATGAAAGAGCAACGAGAAAAACTTTTCACCTTTAGGTGTGAGAGCTGGAAAGCTTTCAATTGCAATTAAAACAAAATGGTTCGAAAAAGTATTGACTCACGGGGATTGTTGTGTAGTTTTCCTTCCACTTCGCAATTTTGTTCTACCTTGTTTTGGTCCTGACATAAAATTCCACGAAAGTACACTGAAATATTTTGTTGCAACGTAACAAAATGTTTAACTTTTCAAAGGATATGAATAATTTTACTGTTTACCAGAGCAGGAAAAATGACAGTGTGTCTATGTGTGTGAGCAAGAGCGAAAAGAAAAAAAGAGCAGTCGCACCTCTGACAATTTTTTAGCAAAAGACCTCAGTTCAAGTTTCCTTCACTCTTTCTTTTAGGCATGCAAAGCCCCTCTGTTTGTCACCATTACCCTGAGAAAAACGACGATCTGCCTGCATTCATTTTCCAACAGTGAAGGCAGTCACAGTTTTTTATTCTGGCTGGCCCAGAATAACACATGCCTTGCTTTCCTTTTGATGTCCACAGCTCTGCTCATGTCTAAATCACCCCCCTCATCCCATCAGCACTAACATTTCCTCTCCTTTTACTCCTCCATGCCTGCCCTAAAGTGCCGTGGTTACAGTATAACATGGCTCCCAAAAGTTTAGTCCAGGTTTAATTCAAAGGTTGTGCGCCGAGGCCGCTTTAATGGCTACACCTTCTTCTGATATTCTTATTCAAAGGAAATTTCAAATGAGATTCGAACATGACTGTTTGAGAGTTTGGGTATGGCTGTGTGAGCGCGTGCGTGCAACTGCGCTTACATAAAGTGTATCACTCTTTAAGAAGCTACATGTCTGTATGTAGCACAGTACGTGCAACTTTCTCCTTTCATCTCACTTTTCTAAGAGGCTGAGAGAAAAGACGTTGCTGCTCTGATGGATGTGCTAATGCATTCATGTGCACACCAAGAACCCTGTGTGGATGCCGTGTTTTCTTTTTTCTTTTTTTTTATTTTGCAATTGTTGGTTGGAGCTGCACCAAACACACTGTGACACTTCCAGTCTGTGCTCTTGTAGCCTGAGTACCTCCCTTCAGCTCTGTACACAACCCCAGCTTTGCTGAAAGAGAATGAGAGACAAGCTGGGGCTCTCTGGAGGCCCAACCCTGTTAATCAACACAGTGCACTGGCAAGGAGCCCCAGTCAGATCAAATATAAAATACATTTGGAAAGGAGAAATGGAGTGTGAGAGATGGGCTGGGTTTGAAAACACACACACACACACCCCCACACACCCACCCGCACTTCAAACTGGATGCTTTATTCAGGACTAAAATCATTTGGGGATCCATGGTGACTGAATAACCCCGCAGATCTGTTAATATCAGGCATTGTGAATGCTGTCCCTGTTAACGATGTGTTTTTACAGATGGCTATTTAGAATGTTGCAGCAAACCAGGTTTTTTTTTCCCTCATATTTTGCATCCGCTGAATATTCGTTTTGTTAATGTGCCTGCAGGAATCCACTGCGATAACGTGTGCCCACAAGGCTTCTGGGGACCCAACTGTTCTGTCAGCTGTTCCTGTCAGAACGGAGGGTCCTGCTCTCCCGAGGATGGCACGTGTGTGTGCGCACCTGGATATAGAGGGACTTCGTGCAAAAGAAGTGAGCCTCCTCCTCCATAAAAAAACGCAACCTCTCTTGATCCAAGGCTTTGAGCGATAACTGGCTGGCGCTGAGAGATGCAGCGGTAACAAACTCTATCACAGCGCTGACCTTGTTTTGATCTTTGAAGAATTGTTAAAGGTTGAGCCAACTGAGGAGAGGCACTCAGCTGTCGGTCAGAGCGGCTTGAGTGTAAATCCTTCATCACAGCTATCACTTAATCACAGTGTCTTTTTCCTTATGGCATCCCTCAAACACACATACACACACACGTAAATACGTGCACGCCCCTCGTCCTCCTACACCATCCTTAACAACCAGCTCACAGTGGGAGGCTCGGTCCTTGCCTGAGGCTCATCAGTGGGCATGCTTACTGGGAGCACCCGCTCTGCTGTCTGGAAAAAAAAAAGGGTTGGGGGTTCTGTCTGAAGCTGCTCTCAAGTGAGGAGCTTACTGATTGGGAGCGAAATTCACAACCACAAACCTGTAAACATCAATTTGAGTGGAAAATAAGAGAGAAGCTGAAACAAGCTGCATGCATTGTGCGTGAGCGTGTGTTTGCCCCTCGAGCAAAATAATCACTCAGACAAATTCAATATTTACCCAAGTAATTTACTCATCAGGTAAAACGATTACAACTCGCAATCTGTGTGTGTATGCGTGCAGGTGTATATGTGTGTGTGTGCTTTTCTTTATTTCATTTGAGACATCACATGGTTCTCCAGAGCTTGGTAATATGCTATACACCTGTTCCCTGAAAGACGTTACAATTAACATCTAATGGCTTGTCATATTACTACTGTGACTTCGTTATCAGTTTTTAACAGGTCTCTATTTAGCTAAGAGCTGATTCTCTCCTGAGAATATCTACGCTGGAGAAAAATCTTTCCCCAATTCACTATAAAAACAGTGTTTGTTGAAAACTGTGTCACATTCATTCTACTAACTTAATTATTTCAAAGCGGAAGTGATGACACTTTTTGGAAAAAAGCCTCAGCTCTTTTAACTGGCCCTTAATAAAATCCAGTGAAACATTCTGCTTTTGGAAGTCACCTAATTAGCAAACAGAGCGTTTAATATCGGTACAAAGACTGTGTTTCTGTGTAGTCCTTAGAGAACAAACAGCATCATGAAGACCACAGCAGGTACAGTAGGTTATGGACAAAGTGGTGGAGAAGTTTAAAGAAAAGTTTTGTTAAAATACATCATCCCAAAGTTTACAACATCTAGAACATTGATCCAAACTTTTTCCATTTAAAATTCTCAAACTCAGATGGGAAAAACTGTTGATAACTCAATTGTCAACAGTTTGCAATCATTGTAGAAAGAAAGTCATAATAAGTCCTAATTATACTTGGCCACATTCCATGTAAGGTATACAGAAAACATGTAGAAGAAGAAGCTCTAGTTAGATATTTCCAAAATAATTTATTTGTCCTTCATGCAAAATGCTGCTTGTGCAGGAAATATAACATCCTGAAGGCTTTATCCAATCATGAAAAAAGGTGGTGGCAGCATCATACTTTGGCAACTTTTGACCTTAAACATGTAGCCTACATTACAGTGGACAATGGTTCACAGACATGAACTGCTTTGTGTTGGGGTATAACATTTATTCTTGCAGGTTTGTGGTGCTACAATTTGACAAAATAATAATAATAAAAAACTTTTGTTGGCTTGCAAACGTGTAAATACATTTGCAAGCCACTGTTGCATCTAACAGACTTATCAGCTAGTCTGCTATTTCCAAAGATTATGACCTTTGTGTGTGATACAAGCAAAATAACATTTTATTCTACTTCTGATTCATATTCTTTCAGCACATTACCAAGACAGAGTTGTTTATTATTCCTGACATTTTTAGATCATAAAGCAGCTTTCAACTCTTGACACAGAAAAATATTTTTACACTTCTCTTAACTCCTACTATTCTGTCTGAGGCAGGAGATAAAATGTCGGTGATTACAATAATGACAGCCTTTACTGCTCTCACCCTCCCCTTCACACGTTCTCCTTGTCTCCTCTGCTTTTAATTCCTCCGGCGTTGATTTTTCTCTACTCCCTTGATCGCTCTTGTCATGCTGTGTCCAATAATTATATACCTCTTGTTCCATCAACATTGGTGACTGATTCCCTCTCCTCTCCCCCGCCACGCTCCGTTGGCTGCAGTCTGCTCTCCGGGGTTCTATGGGCACCGCTGCAGCCAGACGTGTCCGCAGTGCGTGCACAGCATCGGCCCGTGCCATCATGTCACCGGCCACTGTGAGTGCCTCTCTGGCTTCACGGGCTCCCTGTGCAACCAAGGCAAGTAGCCTCCTGAGTCCTATTCCTTTTCCTGCAGCTTCCTTTGAAGTTTTTCTCTCTCTTTTTTTTTTTTTTTGTTTAGAAATCAATGGACATGTCTACATTCAGAGGTACTATTAAGCTGGGAAGTATTTTGAGTAAAAAGTGTAAATTTAAAATTTTACTTTTTTTGCATCAGATAAGTGTCTCCACAATCCATATACAAATCTCTCGGGCTGAGATTTTCAGGCAAAGAATGCATGAATACACTTTGCAGAATCTCTATCTGATTCTGGAGCTGCATGTAAAATCTTTTCATGAATGCACAAAGACGAATCATGTGCACATCACATCTTACTGAAACATTAGTTTTAACCTCTATGTTCTGTTTTGGTGATGATTCAATTTTGCAGAAAAATGTGTTGATGATGGAATCATAGGGAAAAATATATATATATATATTTATTATTTTCTTCTTTTTCTTTTATTTTCTTCTTCTTCTTCTTCTTTTACCTAAATTTGTGTCTAAAGTGTGACATTGTTTCCTTCTTGCATTCTCTGGAATGATGTTTAATAAATAAAATAATTTGCCCTCTCTTGATTTGCCACACTACATGGTTTATTTAATCTTTAATCATCAGTATTTGGTATTCAGTATTCACATTCTGATCTTTTCCATTCATTCAAAAGTAAAAAAAAAAGAGTTTAGGTTGAAATTGTCATGTTTCTTAAACTGGATCTCAAAGAAAATAATCATGATTTGTGAAACAAACAAATAATGTGACTCCATTGCTATTCAAGCTGATTCAAGGGTCAATAACTTGAACACGAATATCCAGAAAACTGATAAGGAAATTCAGAAATAAAATATACAAATTTGGCTCTAGAAAAATATGAAATTTTCTAATGGAAAATTTCTACAAACCCAGAAAATGACAATCCTGGAAAACCAGAAGTTCACCTTTGTAGATGAGAACAACCTTGAACATTCACCAGCAGATACTATAGAATTATCTAGATCAATTATGCACTACTTTGGAATGTTTTACTTAAAACCCCAATTAAATTTAATGAAGTTTGTGGAAAAGCTTAGCCTCAAACTGTTGCAAGGACACTGCATTAAATATTGAAAACAGAAAGAAGCTATACCTTTATTCTTGTCTGACCTCTGTCCGTCTTTTAAGCTGAGTTTCACCTGTTTAAGATTAACTTGTGTTTGTGTACTCGAAATTTCAATTAAAATGAGCATTTGAAAAGAATCCGTGCAATTGTGCTACAGATTTTTACGTCTAATAATTCACTTTTTTTTAATAAATCACAGAAAGCCATGGAGGATTGTCTCGAATTCTCTTTCATGCCTTTAAGCAGTATCTTATAAATAAAAGTTTAAAAGCTTAGCTGAAGGAAGAGAAGTGAGTAAAGATGAGAGCTGGCCCTAATTTGTCATGGCTATAATTACTATTGAGCAGCCGTTGGGCGACGAGGGACGGAGGTGGCCGACAACATGGATGTTCTCCTCCTTATGGTGATCCCCACTGGCATCCTCACTTGTCCTTTGTCCAGCATGCAGAGTCCCAGCCTAATGAAGCTCTCCTAGTGAGCCGAGGTTTGAAATTCCCCCAAAGCAGCATGAGGGAGTCAACCTCATGGCTTAATGACAACCTGCTTGAAGGAGCTTGAAAGAGCTCTCAAGAAGAGGGGAATGCCAGTTGAAATGCAATCATTAAAATCCCCCCACATGAAAATGAGTCCGACCCTGCTCTTCCTCAGCCAGCCACCTTATCAGATATTTCTAACACTGGGCTATTCTCTTTATATGAGACCTTTGATCTGTCTTGTGGTGCTGCAGCTCCCAGATCCTGACGCTCCGATACACCTTGGCACAATTTGTCTCTTCTCATCCTTCTGCCCCTATAAAAAAAGACAATAGACGTTTCAGTGAATATGATATATTTTGTAGAATACTGCCAGAGTGCATTGAAATATTAATTTCATAAAATATTTATACAGGGGTCTGTGTACACAGTCTATTTTAATTCTGTGGCGCATCACTCATTCCTCTCTAGTGGGTAGAAATAGGGCAGTTCTGCCACAGGAGGCAGTGATTAACTCCTCCTTTTGTCTAAACAGATCAGTTCACTTCATGTCCACTCCAACAGAACAATATGATGCATTAGAGGGAATGTTCACCTAAGCTGTGGTGGAAGTCTTTGTTGTAGTACACCTGCTCTCAGTAAAGTGCTCAGATTTTATGTAATTGTGCTGATACCTTTGACCGATCTTTGACCTGTGTAATTACATTAACTTTAAAGTGGCTGATTATTGTTGTGTTTTGTTTTGTTTTTTGCTTTTTGTTTTTATTTTGCAGTCTGTCCGAGCGGCAGGTACGGCAGGGCTTGCGCAGAGATCTGCCTCTGCACCAACAACGGCACCTGCAACCCCATCGACGGCTCCTGCCAGTGTTTCCCCGGCTGGACCGGAGATGATTGCTCGCAGGGTACAACTTCACCGTATCTGCCTCAACTGTTTCCTTTTTTCTGCTTTACACATTTCCCTTGTTCTCATCGCTTGTCTCCCACTCTTATTTTCCCTCATACGTTTAAATTCATACACATTAGTCATCTTCATGACCCTACTCATCCACAAGTAATGCCCTCGGCTCCAGATGATGTAAAACACATTGCTAGCTTAAATGGTTATAGTAATGCATTATGCTCTTTGATTTACTGCACCTCAGGCCAAAGATCATTAAGACAACTTTGAGCCAGCTCACCAAGGGAAACAGATATGCATTGTGTGTGTGCATGTGTACTGTGGCTCTCAAGAATCTAGACACCCCTGTTAGACTGCCAAGATTTAGTGATGTAAAATAAAGACCATGATAAATCATTTCAAAACTTTTTCCATGTATATTTTAACATTAATCCTGCGCAATTCAAATTATAAACAAAAATAAAAAAGAGCTGCAATAAGCTGGTTGCTGGTTGGAGAAGCTTAAACAAACACTGTTTAAGCACCTTTTTGTGTACATACTTTCACTGGTTGTCTGATATTGCTTGACTTTCCAAAATTTTCATCCTTTAGTGAAAGCCACAGTTTTCAGGCAAGTTACAAAATATAACAATAATCTCACTGTACAAAGGTATCAGTCAGAACAAAAAGGATTGATAGTGTAAATGTTTAGAGTCTGCAAACAGTTGCAGAAGTTTGCAAAAAGTACTATATGTGTTCCTCATGTGTGATTAATCCCAATTTCTACTCTCCATTTATCTGGACTAAGTTTCAAGACAGAATTGTTTTCTTCCCAAACAGTGGGAACACCTTTCCGTCAGCTGACTTGTGGTGTGCAGCAGCAGGTGTGGGAGGGGCAGCACTTTTACTCTATTCTCCATAATGGAAGCGAAAGATCTGGTTACCTCCTCCTGATTCTCATCATAAACACGTTAAACTGTGGGAACAGTATGACTAAATATTTTCAGCCAGGCACTCCTACCTGCTTAACATCTGTCTGTTAATACAGGGTTTTCAGATATATTTCATAAATGCTTTGAGGACGCCCCAACTTTCATGTGTTTGGTGCTTCATGCATGCATGTTTTAGGGTGTGCCGCATAGTGTGATCATGAGCCTGACTGTGTCTCTGGCATCTGCAGCGTGTCCCTCTGGGCACTGGGGTCCTGATTGTCTCAACTCGTGTAACTGTCACAACGGAGCCCAGTGCAGTGCCTATGATGGGGAGTGCAGGTGCAGCCCTGGCTGGACTGGTCTCTACTGCACACAGCGTGAGTTCCTCCCCCGCCCCACACCCAGAAACAAGTTGCACAGTGTCATCTACTGGCCGAGCTGCAGAACTGCAGTGGATGTTTTGGAGGCATGTTTTTCAGTCTCGAGGCTAATGTATGATGTGAAGTTTCCATCTTCAATTTTTTTAGGAAGAGCAAACATCAAAAAAAGATAATGGTCACTTCATCATTTTGCTCATAATATATTCCAGTCATTTACTCACTGATAGTGCAGCTCATCAGCTTCAGTCCTGTAATTTAAATGCCATTATGCAGAACCCTAAGGGTTTATCCAGAGTTGTTTGTAGAGTCAGGCTCATGCTATTGTGCATGATAAGGAACATTGTTTTTATTGTTTTTCTTCTTGTCACACAGTCATAACATTCAATTGCGTGTTCATGTTGTAGAACAAAAAGTTATGTTCACAGCATAACTGGATTTTCTGCTGAAGCAGGAAATCTTTCATTTCCATTTATTCACAGAGTCCCTTATTGAGTATGCCGTGGTGACATTGAATTGTATTGATTTCTCTATTCCCTGGTGGTATGACCTTGACTCTTTGCATTGTCTTCCACTCTCTTTTGCCTTTTCCCTCCCACCCCGTCCAACTATTATATACATCTCAATTCCCAGGTTGTCCTTCGGGTTTCTACGGAAAAGACTGCTCTGAAGTCTGCCGCTGCCAGAATGGCGCGGACTGTGACCACATCACGGGCCAGTGTGTTTGCCGAACGGGCTTCATTGGGACGGGCTGCGAGCAGAGTTGAGTGTGCCCGCCACATTTTTATTTCTATGCAAAATTACCCCGTGGATGTGTTTGGCTCCCGTTCACTAAGTGCTTTAATTTGATAAATGTAGTAATGTACTCCCCTGACATGCAGAGTGTCCTGCTGGTACATTTGGATATGGCTGCCAGCTGCTGTGCGAGTGCCTGAACAATGCAACATGCGACTATGTGACTGGAACATGCTATTGTAGCCCCGGATATAAAGGCATCCGCTGCGATCAAGGTGACTGAGCTGTTGGAGAAGTTGCACTTGATTATTGATGAAACATATGTGTACATATAGTTTAGGGCACTCACTGTTTTGTTTTCTGTGTAGCAGCTCTGATGATGGAAGAGCTGAACCCATACACCAAGATAAGCCCAGCACGTGGTTCAGAGCGGCAGTCTGCGGGGGCTGTCATGGGCATCATCTTTCTACTTCTCATCCTCATGGCCATGCTGAGTGTATTTGTGTGGTACAGGCAGAGACAGAGGGACAAGGGCCAGGAGATCCAGCCCAGTGTGTCCTACTCACAGGCAATGCACATTAACAACACTGACTACTCTCTTTCTGGTAAGATGTTTCTAGTATTTTCAATTTATGGGTAAATTTATTAATTATTTACAATGAAGAGTCTAAATCATGTGTGCCTACACATATACCCGCTGTGCCTACGTACAATATTCAAACCTTTAAACTTTTTCATATTTTGCCAAGCAACAGCTAAAAACTTTGTTGCATTTTATTGGTGTTCTATGAGGTAAAACATAAATAATAATGAATAATTAAGTTAAAGTGGAAGGTAGAGAATACAGGATTTAAAATATGAAAAGCAAGGCATGAATTTTTATTCCTTTTTACTCTGATCCCCATAACTGAAAGCCATTGCCACCAATTACCTTCAGAAGTCACCTAACCCACCAATGTTTGTAGAGTTATGTTTTAGTATCACAAGCGTCTCGCAGAGCACTGTTCAAGCCACTGTCTGAATATGGCACAACGGCAAACCCACTAAGACGTAGCCATCTACGTAAACAGACGAGTGAATGAGGTCAAGATTAATCAGAGAATTGATCAGAGCCAAGTGGTCGAGAAGAAGGGGCTTGACTTTCACCTTGTAATAGGACAAACACCTAAAACAGCCATCAGGAGCTGTAACAGGATGAAAAGTCGTTTGTTAGAAAAGCCCAGTCAAAGTTCAGACCTATATCCAATTAAATATTTGTTGCAAGGGTTTAAAATTGACATTCAAAGCTGCTCTTCATCCAGTTTGATGGAGCTTGACATTTCGCAAAGAAGAATGGTCAAATATTTTAGTCCTTAGATATTTAAAGCCGTCAGAAACATACCTCAAAGCACAGGCACCTATACTTTTAGAGAAAGCAGATTCTACCATTTTCAGATTTTAATTTGTAAAAAAAAAAAAGAAAAAATCTGAAAATCAGTTATTTTCCTTCCACTTCACATGTACTGGCAAAATGTGAAATACATCAAGATGTAAGAATATTGTTACAAATTATTGTCTAAAAGTGCCATGCACCTAACTTTATCTTTTAAGCATCTCATCCTGTAAACTTTTAGAGTGTGGCAGTACTGTTGCAATGAGGACCAGCGCCTCAGAGATCAGTCAGAACCAGAACAGCACCAGCAGCACTGCTCAGTGCTTCTCCAACCCCAGCTACCCCACCGTAGCCCAGTGTAACGTGGTCTCCACCATTTCCAGCAACCTTGACGGGACCCTGACTCTCAAAGTATGGGCTTTCCACATTGGCATTTAGTGCCTTTTTTTTCCAACAATACCATGTTGGAGCATTAAGCCATAGTCATGTTATATTCTTCTTTTTTGCAGTCAAGTACCCTGAAGAGCCGGAATGCCTCAGAATGGAGAGCCTTCTGCAACCTTAACGACATAGGTCGGTCCTGCTCTCACTTATTATGTCACACCACATATAGGCTGAATTTGGATTTCAGAGCAATAAATGAGCAAAACTGTCAAATCAGGGGCGAAGACGTGCGTGTCATTAAAGCAGACCTCTCAATGCCGGAAGCCTGCTGTGAATGAAGATGAAGCAGGGGTCTCTTGTTAAACATAACCTTTGCTCTGATTTTGATAAGATATGCGAGTAGGACAGGGGGAGAACTGGAGTGGAGATGAATAGGGGTCACTATGAGCTCATTAGTCCTCCTTCACTTCCCCAAGTGACCATGATGACTTACAATGGGTCAAACGCTGCACACTTAGGATATTAATTATAGAAAATCCTACAACAAAGTGTGAGCATTTTTATTCAGGAGAGCAGCTTTTTATAAATGCCTCAGAAGAGCTGTGGTTGTGAAGAAAAACAAGTCTTTGTCTGTCGATATGTAAAATGCAACTGGATGAAATCGGTTTGCACATAGACAAGTGCAGCTGCTGTTCAGTAACAAGTATCTTAGATTAGTAAACATGCTAAAATCATTCTGCTGTGTTTATCTGAAACAACATTACACTTATTTAAAATGTTTTTCACCCTTTTTATTGTTATTTCTTTAGTAGCTTGATGCTCACTCATGTCGCAAGAAAAGATGTAAAAAGGATGATGTCTCTGACCTTTTTGCTTTATTATCTGGTATAACTGCAATTGCACTGTAATTATCTATAAACCCAAACAATTGATAACACAGTAACTGTTGATCTGTCCTGACTAGAATTGGTTCTAATGAATACAGTCCACTCATTTTATAATCTACCCATTGGGAATGCCACAATACTAACATGTCAAACAAGAAATTAATACCAATGAAAATATTTGATGCCAAAAATATGACCAGTTACCCCATAGTAATGTTCTCATTATCTTAATTTCGGAAAAGCCATTGAGTAAATGTAGGGAAAATTTAAAAAAAAGATGAAAGTTGTGGCTTTCCTGTACACAACAGACAAGATGAGGAGAGGAGTTCACCACTTGAGCATTTGATACCTGCTTGCAACACATTGTGCACTCCATATTAAATCAGAATGGGACTATTAAGTTGCTAATATTTAAGGAGATAATCCCAGCTTATCTGGGAGCTCACTGTTTTGTTTCTACACTGTGATTGTTTGGGTGAGCCTGTGCGGCTGGGGAAAAAAGCTGATTGAGTGTGTGTGTCTGCATTACTGTGGTGTGAAACCAACATAAGGAGATGAAAATGTCTGTTTATAATTTGTGTTGTTTTTTATTTTCCATATTTAATTTAGATTTAGGTCTTGTCTGCCTGTTATTATTATCAAAATATGACAAGGTTTTAAAAAGTTAGTTTCTGGAACGCTAGAATCTTACAGCTTAGTGTTACTTTGGTTTAACCCCTCTTAGACTACAATCTCAAAAAGTGGAAGTTTCCAAAGTACAGAATAAATAAATTAATAAATATTTAAGACCCTAATATTTGAGCAGGATGTACTTTCTTAAAAACTGTGGTGTCCATCTTCACTGCGAGTCTGATGGACATTTGCAACATTTTTTCTGGCGTCCTTGAGAAGTCTCCTCTGCCGGTGCGATAATAAAACCCCTCAAACACATGTTTGAAGATCAAACTGTGATAGATCGCTCTTCCTTAATTAAAACACCCTGCCTGCTCAAACCTGATTGTTATTCCACACTTTTCTCTGATATCACCTTTAAATAAACTGCTGATGATAAATGCTCACATATTTCCTCATAGCTAAGAATTTATGTTGGAACATTTTTATGTTATATTTAGGCAGACATTTAGAAGATTTATAGTGGTTAACAGGCTTGCCATGAACACGCTGCACATTAAGTTGTGTATTAAAGAATTCAACTTTTCCTTTTCAGTCCTGCTTAGGCTTGTAACTGTTGATGACTTTGTTCAAATCCATGTTTGATGTTGAGAAATATTCAGAAAATATAAAAGACAGAATGGACGCACAAGGCAGCAGAGAGCGCAACCAAAAGTTATATAGGAAAAATCAATGCATGACACAATGGCTAACCAAAGAGACAGTATAAATAGGGAAATATGCAGGTGGTGATAATAAGATAATTTGTCCAGTGAGGAGGATAAAGTCAGAAGAAATGCTGTTTGAGATCAGTAGCTTGGAGATCTAACAATCATCACCATGGCTTTAAAAAGTGTTCTATTGGAGTTGTATTGTGCCTGTAATTCTTCACAAAAAATAACTAATTCAAAGTACTCAAAATAGTATTTTATATCTGGGATGAACTGGATATTGTAAAAAGAATACATAATAGATGCTCATTGATCATTTGGCTCAGACACGAGGGCATTCTAAAACTAGGTTTTCATATTATGAAAGCAATTTTACTGTGCATTTTGGATTCAGCATAATGTTGAAAAATAAAATCCCTTTTTATTTTTATAAAAAATAACTTTGACTTTTAGTAGCTTAAATTTTTTGGATCAAAACCCACTAGTATTAGAAAATGTTCAAAATTTTACTCTTCTTGACAAAACAGTCTCCGTTCACACATTGGGGAGTAGTTGTTTTTATAAATACAGTTGTAAAAACCTTTTGTACACTTGTCCTGACTGGTACTTTTTATGAGCTCATTTTGATCCTCTGTAACAGCATTGCGAATTGTGTCTGCAGCAATAGGATGCAAATAAATAAAGGAAAATGTGAAAAATGGAAGCATGATAACTAAACCTGATTTCAGGTAGAGCTGATCCATCATAAATATACTGAAAGCTGAAACTGAATCTGCATTTCTGTATAAAATATTTTCCTTTCTTGTTTCACATTTTCAGAAGTTCAACAGAATGAGGTGCAGCCACAAAAAGCATCGCGAAAAGGTAAGCGGACAGCTTTAGGGTGCAGTTTTCAGGTGTTTTTAAAGTTTATCTCCAAGTGGAATGGCTAAAAGAATCTTCACACTTTACAGCTGATGCACCAGCTTTCCTATTTGGATTGTTTTTTTTCTCTCTCTTTTGATATTAATTTCACAGCCGCAAAGTGTCACATCTGTATTTTTTCTGATTTATACAAGAAGTCTCTGGAGTCTGGACAGGATCATGGTGGGCTGAGCTTTTATCCGAATAGTAATTGCTTTCCATGGCTCGCTGCCTGATACGTCATTTTGTCTTCAGCGCTGGGCAGTCGATGGTGAATGTGAGAGACCCAGGGGTGTGAAGAGGGCTCTGCTGCGGTCTCTAATGAGGCCTCTTATCAGATTGATGAGACCGTTATAGATGAGATGAGCCTTCCACTCTCTTGCCTTTGTACTCTTATTACTATATACCGCCATTAGTCACCTGTCGCAGACAAAAGAAATTCAGCTTCAGAATGGCAACAAGCTTCATTGCCATTCTCTTCGCCATTCTCCAATATGGGCTTAAATTAATGTATTAATTCCACCATTATGAGTCTGTGACAATCGCTTCATCTTTTATGATGCTGCATAAATCCTTGTCTTGTGGCAACTGCAGATTACATAAAGAGCTCCATGTGCAACAACAGCTCCTGCTCGCTGAATAGTGATAATCCATACGCCACTATCAGAGACCCACCCGGACTGGCGTGCAAGCACACAGAGAGCAGCTATGTGGAGATGAAGTCCCCCTCCCACCGTGAAGTCCCCTTTGGAGGCACCGCCACTCTCCTGGGCACCGTGAGCAGGAACCTCTATGATGTTGGTGAGTTTGCTGTTGATTTCGATGGCAACTTTCAGCTTTCATCTGCAGTGATTTTTTTATTTACTTTAACTGCTGTGCTCCGGTCATTTTGAAATGTCATTGCTGAATATTTAGGATTAAACACAGGAATTGGCTGTCTATTTTATATCAGCAAGTTTGTCATATAAACACATAAAAACTGTTTTTACCAGAAAGAAAAATCCACTTTACTGATGTTCCCATAATGTCCGTGTTAAAATAATTCACTTAAAATGCTTGTATACTCATCCAGTAGTAGGGGTCAAAAGTTTTCACTGTTCTAAGTTCAGTTTATTTTCTTTCTCCCCTAGACTTACAGTAGAATTAGTGATTTGTTTTTGTTCTCTTAACCACTAATGTTTAGAAATTAGCGGGAAAAATTCAGTTTTTTTCATACATTCAATTATTAGCTTTATTACTGGCTTTTCTAGCATATAACTCATAACAGTTCACAATAATTGTTGACTGTCTGTAATCAATATTAATTTGGAAAATAAAGGAGATTGTTCCCTAGACTGGTGAAGAATTCATTGAATGTTTATACATTAATCAATTTCATTATTTCAGTAGCACCGACGTCAACTCAAGGCACTAAACAAAGCAAACAGATCTAATTTATATGCAGAGATAGACAGTTAATTCAGCAAAATATTAGAGTGTTTAATCCACATATTTCAATCTTTTAATAGGAAGAAACCTCCAGCAGAGGCAGCTGGGTCTGTGTGAGCGGCCATCTGCTGGAACTGACTGTGGTTTTGATTGGAAATTAGATTGCATAACTTAACAGATTGTGAGATTGGCTGGTTAATTAGCATTAGCATAATTTCTTGAATCAGTGTTTCACCTTTCTCCTTGGCCTTACTTACATACATCTCTCTTTTGTTTTTTTCCTACCTTTTCTCTCAAACTGTTGCAGAGCCCACCGTGAGTATCCTGCAGGGACCCAATGGAATGGCCACAGGTTTCTCTCAGGGTCCCTATGACCTTTCCTGTGGCAGCCACATCCCTAGCCACTACGACATTCTGCCCATGCGCCACAGCCCCACACACACACCCCCAGCACCCCCAGAAAGCCCCAGTTCCTTGCTTTAGGGTGAACACCCTCCACCTGGCCTGGCAACCACAGGAAACCAACTTTCAGCCAATGGCTCTCCCTTTGTCTCTATATGTGTTCGATTTGGTGCTGAGATTCTGAGATGGAGAGACAGCCACGACTCCTCTGGCTCACTTTGGCTCTCTTCCAGTGACCTTGAGGGAAAATGAGGGGAGGAAAAAGTGTCCCACTCACCAGCGACTGTTTGCCAGTTTTATTTTGTTATGGAGCTGACGACTCAGACTGCTGCCTGGCCTTTACATGGACCTCCTGATGTGGAACAGGGTTGTTCCGAACACTGCAGAGAGCAGGACACATGAACTGAGTGACAGTTTATTCACAGGGAGAGCTGTCCTCATGCTCATTTTTATCCCATGATATATGTTTATTATAAAAGAGCAGCAGAGTGTTTATAATGTCCCCCCAAAACCAAAATTATTGTCCTGGAGAGAGAGAGACGGTAGCATAAAGAGAAGCTCTGCTCATCAAACTCAGAAGTGAAGGAATGTTTCCGGCGGCCTAAATGTTCGACATGGGACTGTGAAAACGAGTGTGAGCAAGCATGGGTAAAATAGAAAATTGTTGTAATGGTTCTGTATTCGCTGTTATCCAGTAATGATCACACACATAATATTAATGTAAGCTAAGTTTTGTTGTTAACGAGGCCGTGTGTATCTGGACATGTTTTCAGCTCGCCAGTGTTCATGCATTTATTCCATTTATTGAAACTTGCAGACACAGAATCGGTCTACCATTTGATCCTTTTCTTCATATTAATGAAGTGCTCCAATCTTGTGTTGTTTTCCATGTGAAGACGTTTTTTTTTTCATGCAAATGTCTTGGTTTCTGTTTTAAGGTTATTGGATGCTTCGATCTTTTATGTTTTGTATTTATGAAGCTCTTTGCTTTACGTATTAATTTATATTATTGAAGATTTTTTATTAATGTGGTTATAATAATAAAAAGATGAGCATGATCAGATAATGATACCCACCGATGTAGATAACACAATTTATCTTCTTGTGAGATTAGCTGTGTCATTTTGTGAGCTGTTTTTGAAGTCACTTAAAATATTCTCTCTGTCAAATTGTAGATTAAAAATAACTTTTCATCTGACCAATGTACGACCCAAAAGCATTTACAAAGGGGATTCATGTGTGATAGAAATCTGTTTCTAAAACTTCTTTTTATTTTCCTATCAGGCTAATTAATTCTTTTATGTAGTAGATTGAATTTGCTTAAATCCATTCCACCCTCTGTTGAAGCAATAACATGTTGACAATCGATGCACAGACAGCGTTTCACTGGACATCACCACATCTATGAGCAGCATAGTGACAGTTGACCTCACCTCTCATGACTGTTTGTCCTTTTAGGACACTTTTTTTCTAGTTGCTGTCACATAAATCTGGTTGTTGTTTTGGTACTTAAGTTTGTTTCCTATTAAATACCTCTTCTGTCACCAAAAACCTGTCTCATTCACATTAATACACTGAATAAGAACAAATAAATTTCCTTGATAAATTTAGCTAATGTGCTAATTTAGGTTTGGGAGTAAAGCCACGCCTCAGCTCCGCCTCTAATCACTTGGCAACTGTACTTGTAGCTGGCGCTCACACACAGAACACTTTATCTTCTGCTCTCGACACCACATCCCTGCTTCCCTTCATCATTTCATCCTGATCTTATCTCTTCTCCTTTTCTTTACTCCAAGTCTTTTTCCTTCAATCCAGTCTTCTCCATCCTACTTTTGAACAAATCCTCCTTATCACTCTGTAAATCTTGTTTCATTCCATTCTTGCAACAACTCCCCATTTGTTCTCCTTTTTGAATAACTTGTGTAAAATGTCATTTGGCCTAGCTATTGTTTTTTGTTTGTTTGGAATAAAAGAAATAAAATAATCCATTTCAATTTCATCCATCCCCCACATCCCTATGTTTGACCCATTTTCATTTTGCTCTTTCTCATCCCTTTTTATAATTTTGTCCCATTCTACCCATCTTCCTAAGCCTCATCGTCCTCATCTCTCTATTTGACCCTTTTGACCCTATTTCATCACACTCCTAACAACCTTCTGTCATTTGATCCATCCGCCTCACCCATCTTCAAAACTCCATCTTCATCCCTCTCTTCCCTTTTTCCCCTCATTTTGACCCCTTTTATTCCACCTACCTGTCTTTATAACTATACTTATCCTCCTTTAAAAACACTCTTCATCTCTTTTTCCTCTACCTCCCTCCATATGACTCACTTCTTTCTATTCCACTCATTATTCACATTGATACTTGGGAGCCTTTTGCATCCCTGTCATCTTCCTCTTACCTTTTTACAACCCCTCATGATCACACTGTAACTCCCTTCATTTTCCACCGTCCTTGTTGTCCTCTTTACCATCCGTTTTATTCTAGTCATCCTCTTAATCTCTATAACCATTTTCGTCTTGCCCACGCTCCCTATTTGCTCTTTGCACATCGTTTTCACTCCCATTATCTAAGTCATCTGTTTTTCATGCGTTTTAAGGCCACTCATTGTGGATTTGTGATGCCACTTGCCTGCAGAGTCAGAAGCCCCACCTCTTTTTCATTTTCCTCCTAGCCAATAAAAACGAGACTCCACATATGTAGTGCAGCCCTATGATCCAGCTACTGTATTTCTTCGTTCTTTTCTCTCTTTTATCGAGTCAGTGATCTCCCGTTGTCATTGTATTGTCCTTGCTGCTGTAGAATTTTCCAACTGTAATAGTAGATGCTCACAGTCCAGATCTTGATTTGAGTTTTGAGAAGAAATTTACCCCGGTAGGAGCTCCAGAGCTGCCATATTCACACAGAAATATTCTGTTGAAGGATTTTATTTTGAACAGTCTTTTGTGAAAAAATTTTAAAATAATACATAGAATTTATGTTCTTGTGATTGTATCCACTACTTTACAAAGACGCTTATTGACTTTTTTGAACACAAATGTTACATTTCATATATATATATTTTTATACAAGTTTTTACATCAACTGCATCCCATTCACTGTTGTGTTGTGCTGACAGTCCCTGGGAATAAAAGCTGATTATTTTGCGCAATTTGATTATAAAATGACAACAGACTGAAGAGCTGTCTCTGCCTCAACAGTTTAAAATATTTGACCACTTAATCTTGATTTTTGAAATACTTTATGAGTCACGTGTTATTGTTCACCTGAGGCTTTATATATTTCAAGATTTTAGAATCAGTGAACTGACAGTGAACTGCCTAATGTTTTAATAATAAATAACAAATAATAAAGATGCCATCGTCAACAACTGATGAATGTGACCAGAAAAACCTGTGAAAGGTGCCAACAACAGAGAAAAATAGATTTAAAAATGAAAGTTTTGTCCTTATTCACCATATAAAAAATTCAGGGAAAATATTAATTTTCTACTTTGATGAATGTAATTACAATATAGAAATAGATAACATGCCTTTAGGTTGCTTTGAAAAGTCAGAGGCAACAGAATGGTTTTAAAAAGTTAATGGCCTGAGAATAAAATGTATCACATCCATTTCATAAGTAATGAAACTGAACTGGCACTGTCTTTCAGCTGAGTCACCATGATGAAAAAAAGGGAAAACAAAGGCAATCTGTTGGATTTTCTGAGCCAGTCTAGAACTCTCTGGGTTATTTTTCAATGCAGAATTTCACCAGATGTGTTGTTACATAATATCCGTTTTATTTCTCCTCTATAAGGATTTCCTGTTTGTTTGACATCTGCGCTGACCATCTACTAATCTGTGTCCGTTTTTTTGTGTTTGTTTTAACCACATTTGCATTATCATTAAAGCAGAAAAAAAATCTTTATGTCGTGCAGCACAGTTGCACTAAATAATTGCAGATTGCATCAGGAGTTTATTGGACATTTTTAAGCAATTTCTTTGATGTGCTTTACATATTCTTTCTTTTCAATCATATATTGAAATTGTCATTTCTTAAATATCTGTAAGGGATGTTTCTCTTTGCTGCCACTTCTACAGTAGGGCTTGTAGTGAATAAGTTGAGCTTCAAGTGAAACACTTTCAATTACCAGACATCCACTCTTCTTTATTTAGGGCCTGAAGATATTTCTCTGATACCTGCCTGATGTAAGAGATGGGATTCAAACATCAGTGTTTTTTTAAATAGGAAAATGTATCCCCAGGTGTCACTGAAATTGAACCCAGAGTGTAATATTGAAATTGAGAAAAACTCACCAAATTATCGTATTGATCTGCTATAATCCATCCGTCATAACTTACTGTCAAGAAAAACAAAAATTTGTAATAAAAAAACAGTTTGAAAGATGTTTGTTGTCTGTATATGACAAGCTGTGGAACTTCAGTATTTAACTTCTCCTAAGTAGACATGAAGTAAAAATGAAAATATTGACTGGCAAAAGCATCCATACATCTTTAACTTTTTCTATTTGTTAATTTCATTTTGCTACATTTTAATGTATTTTCTTGGGACTTTATGAGACAGACCAATGCAAATGGTGCATAATTGTTTATTGGAAGAAAGAACACATGGTTTTCAAAGTTATTAAAGAACTGAAAATCTCAAAAGTGTGACATGCATTTGTATTCAGCATACCTGTGCCAATACCCTAGAACCATCTTTGGCTGCAGCTCTTTTGAAATGTCTGCACCAAATTTACACATATACAGATTACAGATTTACTTTTTTTCTCCATTCTTCTTTGCAAATCTATTTTGCTCCAAACATCTTCCCTTCAAGTCTGACCATTTTCCTTGAACCTTCTGAGGAAAAGCTTGATGTTGCCATCACCATGCTTATCTGGAGGGAGTTGGGATTCAAGATGACATTCGTTTTCTTCCTTTCTACATTCTGGTAAACTGTCCAGCTTTGTGGACAAGCTGGCGTAAAAAAGTCATGAGGTCTTTACAGAGCAGTGGTATTTATACTAAGATTAAATTCCATGAGCTGATTCACTATTTGCTAATTTGGTAACTTTTGAATCCACTTTATTGCACTGATCCTGTGATATTAATTATAAATATGTAAAATCTGTTCAGGTTTGTGTTTGTAACAAGATTTAATCTGAAACATTTCAAGGAGTGTAAATAGTTTTGCACAACATATTTAGCTGTGATAAAAGTATGATAAGGTTAAATGCTCTGGAAAGGTTACCTCACAGATTACAACAAAAACAACTTGTTTGGCAGATTATTAAGTTTGGTCACTTGTCGCAGCATGTCATAATTCAGAATGCATAAGGTAAGTAAACATTATATATGGGAAAGCTCCTCCATTTGGTCAAGGGCTGTAAGTAGCAGCAATGAACTGTAAAATAAAATGACTTTACCTTAGATGAGAATTTCTATAAAAGCAAAAGTGCTTCTAATATGAAGCATTCAGATGTGAGTCAACATTGGGCTAATTAAGAAAAATGGTCACAATGCTAGAAAAAAATCAGTAACTGTTATAAAATGTTTGACTTTTATCATACATATTTTAGTAACAAATGTCTGTCTGTATAGATATCCCTATAGAAAGTCCTGCAAGCAGGGTCAGTTTCATCTAAATATGCATCCTTTGCAGTGACTAAATCCATAGCGGAGCTCAGCTGCAGATCTTTATTGTTGTCACGTCCTGCCACAGGAACTGTGAGCATCCAACAGACCAGAGCTGAATCTATGCTTCACTACTCTAAGTGTATAATCAGCATTCATCTCGGTCAGGCTTATGATTTTCACCAACTCTGTATCCAGCTGAACCCAATTTCAGATGGAAATGTACCTTGACAGACATAACTCAACATAGAAATAAGTCCTTCAGCAAATTAAGCAGAGAACAGTAGTTAAAAGGCTTATCTAATTAAATTTAATTCAAGAGATTAGTGATCAAAGAACAAAATTCTTTGATAGAAAACGTATTATACACTAGTCTAGATTTACTGACATGGAATATATGTTCCTTCCCTGTATAACTTCAGAGGAATTAGACAATAACCTCAAACATGGAAGTCCTTTCCCCTAGATGCTGCAATTCCAATGATTGGCCACCGGGTGGCAGTAGGTGATCTTAGAAGGATTAAAGTAGGGCCTAAAAGTAATAACATATTTTCTGCACCAAGCCTAATGACACATCAAACCACACATAAAATACTCTTGAAATAAAATCACATCTGTTTGCAATCAACGATGGAGTCTCGCCGCTCAAGAAGGCAGCATGCTGGAGGAGCACTGTTACTTACTTTTGGAAGTTTAAAAAATAAAAAATAAAAAAATGTATCCATACGTGTCTGGTAGAAAAAATTCTTTACTTTTCCCAATTTAACATTTACAGTAATATGTGAATTAGATTAAAAACCTTGTAGTTTTTTGTGTTGGTCACGTGGTTCCATGGTGTAATAGTTAGCACTCTGGACTCTGAATCCAGCGATCTGAGTTCAAATCTCGGTGGAACCTGATTAACTTTTTTCATGTTTCATAAAACAAAGAAAAACAAGATACATACATAAATACTTTCTCTCTTCAAAGTTGTGTGCATGTCTCTATGTGTTACACAGAATTTAAAAGTACTGTATTGTGTGGCAGAAACAAACCATATTTGACAAACCCATGTGACCTTCATGTATTCTGAGGATATCTGTTCTGTATTGTATTCTTTAAATCAATACAAAACAGTTTTACATCGCATTTCATCAGCATCAAGGTTCTTATAACTCAAAAAATGTCAGTGTGTTGCTTATATGACATCACTTTACTTCAGGATTACTTTGCTTATCCAGATTTTTAACAATTAATTTACAGACTGTTTTCTTTGGACTGATTTGCAGCTGCATCAAGCAGTTGCTGTCATCTTCTTGCATTAAAAGTAGCACACACAGAACAGTTGCTGTTTTGTTTTTGATCTGCAGCTCATGCTGAGTTACCCTAAGATCAGAGTGTCCCATGCAATGCCATTGCTTTGAATACATCTTCTGGTGAAGGAATAAAATCGACTTGTCTCATGTTTCGAGTCTTATTAATAATTAAAAGTCTTATTTCAGTGACATTGAGTGTGGGCTTTTGCTGCAAATTATTTATGTTACACCATGAAGATATTAATGCAGTTATCATAATTGATAAGAAGAAAGCCAAAATAGTCCCTGACCACTGTAAGTTAAGGCAGAAAGAAGCACATAAAATATTCTCACTGCTGCTTAAAGTCAAATTTGATTAACATGAGAAAATAGTTTATGGTTATATGTTGCAATAGATGTAATGGTAATGATGAAATCTATAACTACTGTATGCTGATATAATAGAGAACAGACTGTTGTCTACTTAACGCTGCAATCCACTTGATTTTTCAAAAATATTATTCAAATTAGTTTTGAGGTTTCAATAACATAACTATTCTTTCAATTCAAAATGGGACATATCAGATTTTCCTACCAGTATTTACCTCTTTTAAAAAAATATAAAAAAATAGTAGCTGTGTTAAAATAATAAGATTTAATATATTTAATATTTCTCACACTGCAATAGTTTGAGAAAGACACAAAACCCCACAAAGTTGCAAAATCAGCGATGACACAAGATGGAGTCCATCTGAGCTCTATGTACTCTTTCTACCAAACTGTATGTCTTCATACTCACCACACGGGGGCAGTATTAGGTTATATACCAGGAAAGGTTGCTTTTAGATCTTCAGTTCTGCCTGAAGATGAAAAATTTAAAACCAGCTGGGTACACTTCTTGTTTATGAAGCTTCTACTATATTAAAGTGAAAATTTGTCTGACAGCTTTCTAATTAATATAAATTAATTCAAAGTTCAGGCCTCCATCAAACTATTTTCTGGATGTCTGTTTTTGTTTTCCTTTTTTTTAACCAAGATTGAATATTTACATGAACTAAAGTTTATGTTTATATGTGTTTCTTGTGTGAAAGAAGGACTTCCAATACAGGGATGAAACTCAAACTTAGAACTGCATTAAACTCAGAAAAAATATTTGTAATCTAAGCGTGCTGACGGTACAACAACAAAAACTCCACCAGAAGTGGTAATTAACTCTCATTTGCAGGCCCTTGCAGCCCAAAATCATTTGAAAAATTATAGGACAGGTTAAATTATATGCTAGTTGTGAAGGTAGAAAGCAAACATTTCAATGGGTTCAAAATGCTGTACCATTTTGAAAATTGTAGTTATTTCAAGATGGCAGTCCACTTTCATCAAGATCTCATTGACTTCTAATCCACATCCAGAAAAATCTTACATGTTAAAAATATTGCAAAATTATCTACTGCAAGTCATATAACTGCTCACAACCTTTGACAGCCCTCCACTGTCAAAGGTGGAGGGCTTTCTGAGTTTAAACATATAATACAAAAATGATTCAGGACCAGAAAGAGACTTGGTGGGGCTGTGAGGTTTGGTGGACAATGAGTTTAACCAGAAGTTGGCCTCCAAGTAAAATTCTGGCAAGGACAACTTGAGCTGGTTAATCCAGTTGGTTTTTGTCATGAAGGAAAATCAAAGCATTGGATAGGAGTTAGTGAAAATATTAGACAGCAGTGAATTATGAATTTTTGGAATGGAAAATTTCAAGATTTAAAATTTCAAATGGTTTTATGTCATTTATTTATTTATTTATTTATTGCCATTTTCGCATCTCTGTAGAGGTTGATTATATGTGTTGGCATTTTTCATAATTCTGGAAGTTTTAATTTATATGCTGATTCATAGATCATATTTCTAATTTCTAAATTTCTACATTAGAAATAGTAGAAACACAATCAAAGAAAAAACCGGTGGACATTTTTAATTAACAGCTTCGTGTATAAGGTTGCATAGTTTTTTTTCTCAGAAATAAGCTTCAAACGTTGATATGTCTCTCACAGTGGCCAACCGTGTCATCAGTGACGTCAGTGTGGGTTGTAATCAGTCACGTGGGCAGCGCAGGTCTGGATAAAAACGCTCCTCTGCACTACATATATTTATTTGGATCCTTATGTTCTACAGGATTTTTCTAACACACTAACATAACAAGAATACAAGCATAAAAATTTGAAACAAATAGTCAAAGTGAGCAAAGAGGAAAGCGTTTTAAATTTTCTAAGAAATCCGGAGGCGCTATCATATTCCGCAGATCACCCTTCTGTCTTCGTGATGTGAGTAAATATTTATTCTATCGAGTGAAAACGCAAACATGTCTACTGTTTTAATCTGCAGTATTAAGATGTTTATTTATTTCCATCGTGGGAACTAAAATCACATTCCCTCACGTTTTGACGTTACGTTTGACGTGATCCCGTTAATAGCAATTTAATATTGGATTAATAAGTCGAATGTACCAACGAGGTGGAATTGTTTGAATGCTGTGCAGGAATAACGGGATGTTTTCGCTGTGATTTGTTGTGCGTCCATCGGCTCAACTGAACCGAATGAAGGCGTACTCCGTTGCATCCTCTGTTGATGCTGTGTAAAATGGCTTTTTTTAAAAAAAAAATGTGGACAAATGATAAAACGCTAAGCCCAGCCATATATTTTTAATTTGATTATTTATTCAATGCAGACATTCCTCCTGTGAACGATGCGTGCTTTGTGGGCTAATCAAGCGTTTTGTTTTTACGCTTTTTCTATTCCGAGCTCCACCTTGGAGTGTGCTCTCCCTCATCTTTCAGCTCTGTTTATCTTGGGCGTGTGTGGTCTCTTCATCTAGGACCTGGGTTTCCCTCTCGGTCAGACAGGATCCATGCAAATGGCCGATGAGGGTGAAGGTTGTCTTTATGGCTAAGAAGGAACAGATGCTGAGTGAAACAGCCTCCATGTCGTGGTGGTTCCCTCTGCCCATCGTCCCTGCCCCCTCTGTTGTTAGTTCAGCTCTTTAATCCCTGCCCAGCCGGGCTGTCCAGCAGGCGCTGCCTCTGTCTCCTGGGTGACATTAATTACAACAATATAACTCAAGGCAGGTTCAGGTTCAGGTTCAAAGCCTGCTTACAAATCGCATAACATCCAAGGAGAATCTATTTCTGGAGGTCTGTAGTTATGAAAGTATTTTTGCAAAAATAACCCCAGAAGGCTATAAAGTTAATACTTTAGTGGAAGTGTGGAAAAATGTTATTGGAATCAAAATGCAAATGATTTGTATTCAGAAGCATTTGACTCGAAGTCAAAGGAAAATATTTGTAGTTTTGTCCAAATACGTTTTTCTTCCAGAATTTTAGTTAAAGAATGCTAAATTGTTACGAATATCCTAAATTTTGTGACTGCTTGTTTGTTTATTTAGTTCATTTATTTATTTATCTGGTAAATTCCAGGGAAATGTTTTTAAAAATAGGAAACGACAGAAAACATCCATAGCTACAATGCTTTGTACGTACGTTACCAAAGTGATGCAAGAACATGTGAAATTATTTCTGAGAAAGAGAGGCGACACATCTTGACGCTGTTGGAGAACCCTTGGCGTTAAGTCTCTTTGAGGGGGAAATAACTGTGATGAAAGATTGGAACTAATTGACAGAAGTGCTTTACAAGTTACTGCTTGGCTAACAGTTGCGGATGACTCATGTACACAGTGGATGTGAATGGGGAAGTTGGCTTGCTAGCTGGCAAAGAGAGGAAATCCGCCATGTCCTTATTTGTAGTGAAAATATGAAGAAAAATGTGGTGAATGAGAAACTTGCAGCTCCTGTGGAGCCCATGAGTCACTCACTGCCAGTCCTGAGCCAACACAGGATTGCCCTTATTAAGACATAGATGAACAAGCTTTCTATAGATGAACAAGCTTTCTATCTATCTATCTATCTATCTATCTATCTATCTATCTATCTATCTATCTATCTATCTATCTATCTATCTATCTATCTATCTATCTATCTATCTATCTATCTGGGAGCAATTTGCCAATTCAGGATAGATTTATTTAAAAAAAAGAATCTAATGAAAATATTAGAAATAATCTTGACAATATGACAACTTGTTCAAGCATTTTGCATATGCAGCGAACTTGTGATTAATTGTTGCGGAGGTTGAGACTATTCAACAGAGACCAATATTATAAATTTTGGACAACGTGGCATAAGTATGGAAATGTAGGGAAAAGCAGATGAATGTTCATAGTTGCACGGATGCACCAAAGCATTTCCAACATGTTCACAAAAATGAGAAACGGTTTTGATGTGCACAATGCTTTGAAGACTGAACAAGCAGTTTTGAGAATTTCAGTTCTGTTCTGAGAAGAAAAACTGTAATATTAAAATAAAAGTCAGAAAATCACACCATAAAACAAAGCATGTGGAATAATGACATTCTACTCGAATTACTGAGCGATCAGAATTATGTTTGTGATTGAAGAGCACAGGCAGAAATGTTCTACATGCACTTCATTTGCTTAGTTTTAATATTGTTGCCATGGTGAGGATTAGCTATAAATTTAGTCTTCTGCTTCCTGTTGAGGGGGAGGAATAGATGGAGTCAGTGTCGTGGTAGCTCAGAGCAGAGATTACATCTTTATTTAATCCAGAACCTTTCAAGTATTATGTGACACATCTGTTGTGCTACCAGATGTGCATCTCTGTTTGAGCACTTATGCAGTAATCACTGAGAACAGGTATTTACAGAGCGGATTTAGTGTTATGTCACACTAAAGACAAGGTGAATGGGCTGGAGAGGCATTTTTAATATGAAGTAGATTCTCAGCACTGATTAACCAATGCATTCTTGATTTGAAAAGGAATTTCAACGTCCTATTAGAGCAAAATGGGACACCTAACCTAAGGGAAGAATCAGCAATATGTCTGCATGAGAATTTGCAACGACCCTATTTCAGATTTTATATTTTAGAACTTAAGTGACAGCAACATTTCCAAATCCATAATTTGTTCCTGTTTCTTTGGTTTCATTAACCAGACGTAAAATATTTTTGCATCTGCAAAAGCTACATGGGGATTTTTTTTTGTGTGCATGAAGGATTCATAAGTGTGTTGTGAATTTGTTAAAAACTTTTTTTTTTTAAATGACCAAAATCACTTGCAAGTAAAAATGCCAGTCAGTGTTAGAAAAATCAGCTTTCAAAGCCTTCTTGTTAATTTACCTGTTTTTTTTTCTTTCACTTGCATCAAAGGATTTCCTTGATTCTCAAAATCTGCCGTGCAGTGTTGAAAATGGACACATCAATTTCTTCATAACATTGTTCACTAGCATATTCTGAAATTCCTAAAGTTATAGTAAACAATTTATTTGAAAAACAATATATTTTCGATGTTACAATCCATTTTACTTGAAATAAATCTGTGATTGACTGGCTTGTGTTTTGGGAGTTTGGTGTAGATGGCACATCAGAAATGACTGCTTTGCTAACATTTTCTGAACTAGCATTGATTGCAGGAATGATTTGCGAAATACATTAAACAGCAAAGATCCTGTGTTAAGCAAATCTGAGCATAGAACTACATGTTTTCACTAGTGGGTTTATTCAAATGATTTGATGCTTCTCATAATACTTAAAAATAGAACTACTGGTGCAACATGAAAACAAGGCCATCTTAAAGGAGGCATAATTTGTTTTTGTCTCATGTTGCCGGCAGCGCAAAAGAATATTTGTATAATTTAATATAAACAAAAGCATAAGCATATACACAGTTAGGTCTCGAAGCTTTAGATTACAGAATTAAAAACTCATCAGCAAACAAAGGGAATGCTGGACAGGAACAAATGTCAGATGAGCCTATGGGGTTATGAAGGCTCCAGCGTTGATGAGTCATGATTTATAAAACCGCTGCTTCCAGTCTGCAGTAAACAAGCCTCTTATGAAATACCGGACATTTTGAGTTGAACAAAGCTTGCAAATTGCTTAGAGGGTTCTATAATGATTTCAGTCAGATTCTTAAATTTTATCCCCATTTTCTCCTTGGCTAAATTTTCTTTATTGAGTACCTCTATCGTGGTTGAAACCTGCAAAGGCGTCAAGTCCTCGAAAGGTGAGGCGAGGCCTTGGCTTTCTGAGCTCCAGGGTGCTTGAAAGTGACACAGCCAGCACAGAGGGAGGGGGAAACACTTTACGTCAACTCACACATATTGCAGCTCTGGAAAAACAACAAATAAGCAGTGAGTGTGAGGAGACTGCTGAAAGAGATAAAGCAGGCTCTTCAGATGAAGTAGAATAAGCTGACCCAGTGCTGAGAGGGCTTGCAGGATTCTCTCTGTTCTTTGTGATAAACACACAACAGGCTGTTTCACAGGCGCTTCTGATATTTCCCTCATTTATCATGATATTGTTGAGGCCTAGAACAAATGTTGCCTAAACATTGACTTGGTTCAAGTTTTGGAAATAGAAGAACCGTCAGAATGCAGTTTAAACTTTGAAAACACTCTACTTTCTGTTCTGTCTTTCTTAAGAGATGTGTTTTATTTCACCAAATCAGTCAGGGGCCCTGTAGGTCATGAAATGTTTAACGCATATCAATGTGAAATATTGTGTTTTTCCAGACAGGGATGTATGTTAAATGCTTCCAGATGCTATATGTTCCTTTTTCTTTTCTGCAATATGAAGTAAATTTGTAATGACCTAAGGGTGGATTGTTTTCTTGGCCTATTGTGCTTCTTTTTGATGTTGCATGCATATTAAGCTACATAGATTTTTTTTTTTAAGTTGGTGTAGTTTACTATATATGCAGTTACATGACCAAAATGAAGAAGCATGTAAAAAAAGGTGGAGGAAAATAGCAAGATCAAAACATGAGAGAAAGCAGCTGAGGAACTAAACTCCAAATTTAGTAATCAATGCACAATATAATGTCTGCAGTTAATAAAACAAAGCTTTACAATTGTATTCAAATAATTAAAATTTTTCAGACTTCAGATCAGATATTGCAGTTTCATTTCAGATTGCTGTCATGCCCATCACACACCTTCATTGTATTCATTCAAGAAGGATGGGACACAACTTTTCAAAAGTTTCCCGTTTTTCCCAGGTCTGACCAGCATTTTTATTTTTATTTACATCCATGGGTGTCAGCTTTGACATTGTTCCCCAAAACTGTCATCAGCAGGGTCTACATTATATTGAAAACTTGTTTAGAGGTCTGTTTTACCAACAAGAACACATATATCAATCCATCATATTGCTGTTATAAATCTTTTTATTTTTTTATAATAATTTTTCAGTTTTTACTTTTGGGACAATGATTGGCTTTCATATGGTGCAGCAGTAAATATCCATCCATATATTGAAGTGTATAGCCAGTTGCTAGGGCACAACTCAAAAGGTTTACTTTAAAAATACTTAAATAAGCTTTAAGATTATTTTAAACAAAATAATGTAAAGACTGATTGTGATTTATTTTTATTAAGGATTTTTGGGTTTCTGGCTTTAAATCCTTCCAGCATTAACACAATGCACTCATGGAGGGATGTGGAGGTGACATATATTTAGCCATCTCTCACTGCTCAGTTTAGTTATATTGTCATGATGAAAAGCTGTTGCTCTTCTAAAGCTGCAATGAATTTCTGTACTATGAGAAAAATGTATAATAAGCCCCCCCGCCCTTCCCTGTTCTCTGATCCAGCTCATAGTGTGGGAATGGGACATGATGGAGGATAAAGGGCCCCGTGTAGCCGACTACTTTGTGGTTGCTGGCCTCACTGATTCATTCAAGCCCCTGGAGGAGGACCTGCACTTTGATGATGCCGGCACCAAGTCTGTTAAACCCAAAGCCCCTATTACCGACGTTACTGTAGTGATACGGTCCCTCGGCGAAGAGGTGCCCCCGGGCTTCACCTGTGTGGAGAGCACCCCCTCAGGTCTCTCTGCGGAGCTTAATGGGGCCAGCCTTCGGGGCCCGCAGATCTTCTTGTGCTACAAGAGAGGCAGAGATAAGCCTCCACTGACAGATCTCGGGTAAGGAGTGATGCTCGCTCACTGACTCTTTACTCACACCTCTAATCACTTCTCATCCTTGGGACAGATTAATCTGCCTTAAAACACTGTTTAAATATTCTCACACTTCATTGTGTTTCAGTGTTCTGTATGAGTGGAAAGAGAAGCTGAAGCCTGGATGCCACATCGTTCAGACCACGCCCTCAGGCCGCCCTGCTAACATCAGCAACTCGTCCTCCCAACGCATCTACATCACGTACCGGCGCGCGCCAAAGAGCCAGCCTCACACCTCCCTGGCTGTCACCGATATCTGCGTCATTGTACCTGGCAAGGGAGAGACGCCTCCTCACACCTTCTGCAAGGTGGACAAGAACCTCAACAGTAGCATGGTGAGACAGAAGTGCAAGTTAACCGGATATACGGAACCTTGCAAACGTATTCCTGTCCAACTTGCTCACATTTTGTCATGTTACACCCATAAACTTCATTGTGGTTTTTATGGATTATATGGCAACAATCTGTCAAAATAAAATGTAATCTGAAAATGTGCCCTGTATTTCTATTCACCCCCTTCATGTTGCTGCTTTAGGCCTTTTGACCTCTGTCCCTTTGCCTATTTTTCTTTTCAAAGCTGGAAAACATTAGATCAGGATGTTGAATGTCTGTTAACATCAAGTCAAGTTATTTTACAGATTCTCACTTTCAATGTTAGTTGAACTAGACCATTCTAATACATCTTAATAAATTCTAATCCTTACATTGGGGTTTATTAGGAGTGCACAGCAAAATGGTCTCCTTTTTTGCAAACTGTATAACTTTCCTTATTGTTAACAGTTGTATGCTGTGGTCAAACATTGCAGTTTGTGCTTATGCCAAAATGTGTAAAACGTTTGCATGGCACTGAACGTCAAGTGTCTCATCCAAGAGTATAAAACTATAGCAGGTTTTCATTTATCTGTGATGTTTTGTTTTTACTCATCAGTGGGGATCTTCAGTCTACCTTTGCTATAAGAAGTCTCTTGCTAAAGCTAACGCAATCGCATACAAAGCAGGTAAAGAGAGACGCTTATATGTTCCTGTGTGTCAGTAAGGAATGGTAAAAACACAGCAGTCTTAAACCCACGTTGTCTCTGCGTGTTGTGCTCAGGTTTGTTGTGCAGGTATCCTGAAGAGGACTATGAGTCTTTCCCACTGCCTGAGTCGGTCCCGATGTTCTGCCTGCCCATGGGGGCCATGATTGAGTGTTGGCCAGCTCACACCAAACATTCTCTGCCCGTTTTCTCCACATTCGTACTGACGGGTGCTTCTGGAGAGAAGGTATAACCACTAACCTGCCAAGGTCTTATAAAAAAACACCCACGGCTGAAGTTGTGTGGGCAGTCAGACAGTCACAGACTTTCATGCCAATATTGTTAAGGAAACCACTTCTCTCTTTAGCTTAAGTTTCATTTACATCAACACCAGTTAGGGAGTTCCCATTCAGTCTGTGCCCGCTTTTCACGCACTCTGCCTTAATCGCCTCATTAAAGTTAGCTTCTCAATATCTATTTCCCTGTCTGCCTTCTTCACTATATCAGGTTCTCTACTATATTTACTTGTTCAAAAGCTACAGCAGTATTTCCAAGAATGACAGACAATATTGATCAATTTTCTAGGTCTGACTTGAATCAAAAGTGTTCAAAGAGCTGTTTTAGGAATACTAAAAGGCTGTTAGCTTTTGTAAGCAATGCAGCATAAAAGATTTTTGTGTAGCTCATCTTTTGAATAATGAATGTCTTCTGCAGCAGTGTGGCTGTGCGCAAGTCTGAATGCCTGAGTGCTCATTTATTTTTGCCTGCAACGTCATGTCTGCAGGCTAGTGTCACGACGCCTCGTGCACACACTGATTTGTTCATTTACTTAGGGTAGAAATCTTTAACGTAGCGCGGATAATAATATATCATGCTGACTATTTACTATAATGAAACTGTAAAGAGAACTGGGAATTATTGGATTTTTTTCAATGGTCCACTGGCTAGGTCACTAGTCATTTTTATGAGTATGCATAGTTTATGCAGGTTGTTTTGCTCACATCGTGGTTGCATTTGTGTGCAGGTGTACGGAGCAGCTATCCAGTTCTATGAGCTTTACCCAGAGGAGAAGCTTTCGGAGCGGCAGCGCTCACAACTGGGCCTGCCGAGCTTTCACCTTGGACCTGACAGCAGCAGAAATGTTTACAACAACAAGAGCATCTGCTTACTCTCACACTGGCCCTTCTTCCAGTCCTTCAAGAGCTTTCTCACCTTCCTCTACAGATATTCCATCTCTGGACCACATGCACTGCCAATTGAAAAGTTAGCAGATGCAATTTACTTTTTTTACTTATATTTTTGTTTTGTTTTTGTAACCAAGATAATTTACTAATTTCAGCAACTTTTTTATGTTTTACTCTCTCTCACAGGCACATATCTCACTTCATGAAAAATGTTCCATTTCCCTCCATCCAAAGGCCAAGAATCCTTGTCCAGGTGCAGTAAGAACATTATTTTTGCTCTTTATTATATTATTTATCAATCCTGCATGTTCTTTATTAATTCTAAATCTTAAATTCTGAACGAAAACTTGCTATCTTGTGCAAACTCATTATTTACTTAACTTGTTTGTCCTTCATAGTTGTCGCCACATGACAGCCTGATTCTGAGCCAACCAGTGTCCTCTCCACTGCCTCTTAGGTAGAGAATTAAAAATAAATTACAATATAATGCAATGACAACACACCAAGTTCTTCTTTTGTCTCAATAAATAAATCTCTTTTTATGTTTTTCCCTGCAGCGGCGGGAGTCTCTCCACACTTCTGCTGAATTTGGGACCTAAAAATGCGGTCACTCTGCTTGTGCTGGCCGTCACTGAGCACAAGATCCTGGTTCATTCCTTACGTCCAGCTGTTCTCACCAGTGTCACCGAGGCTCTTGTATCTGTAAGTATTTGATTCTTTGTATCCTAACCTTTTAAAGATAAGTTAGGATATTATTAAAATAAATTATTAAAAGATTCCCATTAATGTGACATTTATACCAATTTTCAGTGTTTGCAAACTTTTGACTGGAACTGCATGCATAATTTTTACGGATTTGTTTGCTCTCTTGTCAGATGATCTTTCCTTTCCACTGGCCTTGCCCTTACATCCCTCTGTGTCCGCTGGCCCTGGCAGATGTTCTTAGCGCACCCTGCCCTTTTATCGTGGGTTTAGATTCCCGATACTTTGACCTTTATGTGCCTCCCGCTGATATCACCTGTGTTGATTTGGACACCAACACCATCTCCCAGTAAGTGACCTCTGACTGCAGACAGCATGTCATAAATCAACTTTAATACACCCTGCTTGTTTAATGCAATTCTGAAAGTTATCCCCAAGGTTATCAGAGTCAGTCAGTAGGACCCTCTCTTACATAATGAGTGTAGCTGGAATGTGAAGCATTTTACTCAACAGAGCACGCATGCCTCCCACATCAGCTCACACACTTTAAGATGTCAGTTCTAATGTCAGTGAACCTGTTCTATCTTCTTCCAATATTTCTCTACTGTCCTCCCCCCTGCAATGAAAACCATCTGGTGTGCTTTCAGAAAAGACGAAAAGAAGGCTCTAACATGGAAAACTTTGCCCAGGAGAGCCTGTAAACATCTCCTGAACAGCCTGAATAAGCTCTATCAGCAGCTCACAGAGGGTGAGTCCAGTCCAACGCTGTCATTTTCCAAAGTGGTTTCATGCATAATTTAGATCTCTACATGAATCTGTTGAGTCAGCCTGGATGGTTGACTTTACAGGAAGCTGAGCTCACTATGACATATAAACAACTTGTGATCTTCATCCCAGAACATCTTGCTAATGGTGTGATATTAGTTGCCTTTCTGCCACACTGAGTGCTGTTTTTCATTTATACTGTAAGAATTAGGATCTCTGCATGACATCAACCTGTAACAGTGCTCCACTTAAATGCTCAGAAACCAGTGGGATTTCTAAGCGATTTGACCAGGCTAACTGCCATTAGCAGCACAAACTAATAGTAATGTTGTTCAGTGCTCTTTTGCACTTTCAAACATTGCACATTCATCCTAGGTTAGTGTGTGCTAGAAATGTAATTGACATGTGCAAATAAAAGGTTTTTACTGTATCTATCAGTATATTATATAGGTAGACATAATTTTAAAACCTTGCTTTGTGAAAATGATTAAAATAAATAACAAGATTTACCCAGGCTGTGTAAGAAGTGATCATAAGATGTAATATTTTAGCCTCAGGGATTATTTTGGGTTGAAATTCAGCAGTAAAACTTCTCTTTGCAGTTAGTGCACTAAGCTGCACTAACTGTGCCTCTGTTTTGTTGATAATAGTGTCATTTGGGCATGTGCACCTCTGCACCACTTTGATTCACACTGAACTCTTCCAAACTATGGATTGGATGTCTGTAAAATCTCCTCAGAAATTGAGGGTTCTGAACTCTTTGTGGCTACAATGTGTAACTTGTGGTGCCTTTCATCCATATGTGTCACAATATGGCAAAGGTACTAATCCTGAAATGACACTAAACTGTATTGTTGTTATTGTGATGTTTTGGGATGTTACTGTACTATCAAAGCCCTTGTATTTTGCTGGTGTAATGCCATCCAATCTTTATTTAAAACTTTCACAGTTTTCAGAAAGTCATGTTTAAGCATTGACTCCATTAGAAATACTTTTCTGTTTGGCTCTCTCTTTAAGGTTGCCAGTTAAACCGTGATGATGTGCAGATGGACCACACTGTGACTGACAGGGAGCTTTACGGAGGAAAGAGCCTCCACACTCTTGAGCTGGAGATCCAAGAAGCTTTCCTCCGCTTCATGGCAGCCATCCTTCGAGGCTACCGCTCCTACCTGCAGCCCATCACCCAGGCTCCCTCTGAGAAAACCACGGATGTCACCTCCCTGTTTGACCTCCAAGGTAAGTTTCAGTCTCACCCTTTAATAAAGTAGTGAAAAAAATTATACAACCTGGTTCAACAAAAGATTACAAAAGATAGGAATGTTTTGGCAATTTTAATAGGTGCTTTGTCTGAGCAGAAATCACATTTGCAACCATTCTAATTAAGTAATAATCAGTCTTGTCATAGCAGCTATGGCTTTCTTGCCCCCAAGATTTATTGCTGTACAAGTTGGGTTCTAATAACTGCAGTTCTTGCATAAAAATTTCCCTTAAATTAATGCAGGCTATTTAACTTGAGCTTCTGTCAAAATTAGGCCTGGATGATGAGTCAGAGAAGCAGCATGATTAATAGCACAATTTCCATGCACATCTTTCTGCTCTTATGCAGTCAGAGCCAAAGAACAGCTTGTTTCAAACCATTCTGTTAATTTCCTAAGATATTGCTTTAGCATATCGTGACCTCTTTGTTTCAGATTTAAAGGTCTGATATTTGTAATAATGATGCTGCTTTCAAGTTTATCATGTAATAATCTGTTTACTTGCATAGGCTTCCTGAAGAGCAGAGACCGCTCCCATCAGAGGTTTTATTCCCTCATGACGAAGACTCAGATGTTCAGTCGCTTTATTGAAGAGTGCTCCTTTGTCAGTGATAAAGATGCCAGCCTGGCTTTCTTTGATGAGTGTGTTGATAAGGTGAGGGCCTCAGTTAATCCTTACTATATTTTTCTCAAAACTGAGACTTTTACTGTTTTTGCAGTCCCAATTTTGATATAATCTGAAATCTTGGTGAAACAAACTAGAGGTTGTTAAAATCTGAATGGCAGAGGTCCGTTTGAGTGTGTACTTACAACCGCTGCCAATGATAGAAACCATATCAAATAGGTCATTTTTATGGGTTTTTCATATTTCCATTCTCTTTCCTGATTCCGTTTCCTTTAAAGCTTTGAAAATGTAACACTTTCCTCCACAATATGTGACTGTGTTTTTCTGCTTTTACACATATTTTACTCTTTGTGTTTTCTCTGCTGCTGATTTATTACCTTTTTTGTCCTCTTTTTTTGTCATTGTGCGTCCTGTCTGGTAGTTATTCACTTCTGGCAGCAAGGTAAGCCAACTGAACCTGTGGTGTGTTGTATGAGTAAATGTTTTGTCACTCTCTGGGCTCTTTCTAAGAGATCCTGTGCCATGCTTAAATCTTAATTTTTCTTTCCCTTTTTAACAAAACATCCTGTGGGACAATTGCAAATTGTTGTCATTATTTGCCGATTTGACAGTTTATATTAATAAAGACTGTCAAAAGGCTTTGTTGCACATACAAAAAATGACAAAACATCCTGCCTCCTTTTATAAGAAAAAATATCTTCTCTATGCATGCAAAATTGTGCAATCAGGATGTGACATTCAAATCCAGCAAGAACATTTTAGAGGTCCGATGTTGATGTTCTCAGTTATTATTGAGAAGTGGAAGCATTGATTCATTCATTGTTGCTGCTGACACTGACAACAAATGCATGATTGAGTAAGAGCTTTTGGGTGTGAGAGGAAGGACACCAGTTCGAGAAGCGCAGAAGAGCAGAATCGAAGCGAAGGCAAATAGGTCAGTCAGAGTCGGTTGACTGAATCATCCTCTCAGCTGAGTGGAATAAACCCTCTAATTCGTTTCTACAGGGGGGCTGTTTAGCTCCTGTTATAATATTGATGTTCTAGGTGCAGAATAGTTGTGAGAAACATACAAGGCAAATGGTTTTAGGTCATCATAGCAAGCATTGTTTGTGTACTTGAATGCCTTTTTTTACTCTTTTGAGTCTGAAAATGAGCGTATTTACTGCTTCAGGCTGGAGTTTTTCTCTGACATGCCGGCCCAGGAGCTTTGTGTAGCTCTCCCCAAACAGCAGATCAGTCAAGTTTGATGTGAAGCTAATGTGGCTACTTAGTACCCAGTAGTGTTGCCAAAGTATCTCAGTCAAAAGGTTTAATGTCTCTGGGGCAACATGGCATCAATTTTCTTCAGGTCACTGCAGCCTACTTTCATTTAGTCTTGGAGGATTTATGGGATCAAGCCACCGCCTTTGGCAGTGCCTCTCTTCAGATCCAGCGCCATAATTCTAATGCAGATGGAGTCATTACTGACATCTGCTCGTTCTTATGGACCCCCATATGTGGCCAGTTCTGAGGGCTCATACTATATCACATACTGTTGAGACAGCATGCATAAATGTAATGGGTAGAATTTGAATTTATGGTAACTAAAGATGAAGAATGATGACAAGTATGTACTTGTCTTGTAAACCAGATGGATAGCGAGCGGCCAGAGGACACCAGGCTGATCGAGCTGGATGAATCCCACCGCAGTGAGCACACGGTTTATATCAACCCTCCAGAACTGCCTCCTCTGCCTCAAGGAGAAGAACATCCTCTGTGCTACAGGTATAACGCACTTCTTTATTTTACTTATTTTTTCTTGAACAGATGACAAAAAAAGTAAGACGAAGCTTAGAATTTGGTGACTTAGCAACTTCTGCTGAGTCCTGTGGTCATTTTGAACTACAACACATTGGCATTGGAGTCCATACACATTGCACCAGGCTTTACTGCCAGCATTCCTTTTATTGCTGTCTGCTGCAGATGATTTCATTATTTATGTGTCTCTGCAGCTACTCCGGGTTCCCGGTGCTGAGATCTGATCTTTTGGAGACCATAGAAGGACCAAATTCTAACTCAGCGGGCGTTGCTCCACGCCACAGCACTCCAGCCAGTCCCACAGCCATCTTTAGACGTTCAAAACAGGTCATACATAGAAACAGAGAACTCTGCTTTCTATTTTTTATCCCATAAATATTAAAGATGAGTGACTGCCATGACATTTGGGTGATAAAGAACCACAAATTTCTCATTTTGTAGGAGATCAAATCCGCTCAGAAGATGGCCAAAACACATTCATCTATGCCTCAGATGTGGTCTAAGTGTTTGCTTCGGCACTGCTACGGCTTGTGGTTTATTTGCCTGCCAGGGTTAGTGGGAAACTGTCACTCCAAGGTGCGAGCATTGCGGACCGCTTACGATATCTTACGAAAGATGCAAGACAAGAAGCTGCAGGCTCCGGATGAGGTATGAAAATACTTGATACAGAAATAAAACCACTGATGTGTTTTTGTTACCAGGTATGTTTTTAGCAAAACTCTTTTTTCTTTTCTGTTTCAGGTGTGTTACCGTGTGCTGCTACAGTTGTGCGGTCAGTACAGCCAGCCAGTGTTGGCCGTCAGGGTGCTGTTTGAGATGAAGAAGGCAGGAGTTCAGCCCAACGCTATAACTTATGGATACTATAACAAGGTGCGAACTGTTGCTGTGAACACCATCTTAGCAACAAAGTCATTTGACAATAAATTTGGCTTTTAGGCAATGACTTTAATGGCATTGTATTGTTTTCCAAGGCGGTGTTAGAGAGCACGTGGCCCTCCACCACCAGAGGAGGATATTTCCTCTGGGGGAAACTGAGGAATGTGATACTCGGTGTGCTTCAGTTCAAGCAAGCAGGAAAAAAGCAACAGACTCCACACAAAGACCCCCAGCTTTCAGGTGAGAACTTTGGACAAACTGATTTAGCAAAATATTTCTATCATGACTTTAATCAAGTCAGAAAAAGGAACAGCCCTAATCCCCTAAATGATGTCAGACAGTAGCCATATGGCCATTTTTAATTGTGAATAAACATGAATCCACACATGTACATAATGGAAGATAAAACAGTTTCTTGACAGCTCCAAACATTTTGTTTCCGCTAGAGTTTCAGCAGGTCAGCCTTTTGTTTTGTGTCATGTTTGATCAATCTGACTCTGCAAATAAAGGTACAACCGAATTCTATGCTCCTGCAAACGAGGTTTTTATGCTTCACAGCATGTTGAATTACCAGACAGTTAAGCATGTACAGACAAAAGTTACAGGTTGTTCTCCTGCTTCTTACCTTTTTGCTTTGCATGTCATAACGCTTAATGACTTGAGTTTGAACACAGCGAGCAAAACAGGTTTCATGACAGGTGAGAAAGCAGTACCAGTCTAAATATTCGTCTTTCACGGTGAATTTTAGCATAAAGAATGAAAAAAAAAATATTTGGGGGGGAAAAACAAATTCATTATTTATGCAAACAGATGTATATGAATACAGTTTTGCTAGTTATGCACAAAATATAGGAAGTGATTTAAAAAAAAGGAATTTCGGTCATAGGACTTTTAGGGGCTGCAGTTGACAAAATACTGGCTGCGTATCTACAAAGAGTATTGGGAATTAAGTATAATCAAAAACTCAGCTATTATTTTTGTCGGTATTCAGTCTGCCAATTGCACATACAGGTCGAGGCCAACCTGCCCTTGTATCTGCTTAGGATCAAGAAATGCACCATTATTATCTCTGCAGACCCCCCACATCCTGGACAGAATTATTTTAGATTTTTACCTCTTGGTTGGTGCCTCAGAGCACAGACATCATATAATATACATATATTATAATATATTTAATATATATTGTTGCACATAATATAATATTATTATATTATCTTAATATAATATAACATTAAGATTTCGTGTATTTATTTGGCCTGAGTTGCTGTTGCTCCGCTTGATTTTCAGCTCTCTTAACATTTATCGTAGCCACAGCCTCCACTGGCACATATTGTTCCCCATCTGCCTTCCCTTAATGACACTATAATGTACTTATAATTAAACAGCGTAAAAGGGTTTTCTTTCGAGCTCTGTCAGGACACAGGTTTCTCATGCTGACATGTTCTCTAATTCCCCAAACCATAGACCATCTCATTACTCTAATGAATGTTGTGTAGGGGCACTAATGAAAACACCATGCATCACTCTGTAAATGGTGTTGTTGCTGCTGTGGATGTCATGTTGGTTTGACTCTATTAACATAATGGACTCATTTTTATGCTAATGTACAATAAATATACAAATATTCCTCATCAAATTTACAGTTAGAGAAATGCAAAACATTGGTTTCAATATGTCATTCTTTCGAGTTAAATCCAGACAATAGTTATCTGTTTGGTCTCATTCAGGCATGAGGAGATATTGTGGCTTTCAGTTGATAATAGTTTTTCTTCGGTTCAGTGATTGTTCATTCATGGCTCTCATGTGAGTCAGGCTATTGGTTATCTGTCATGTTTTTAAGCGTCTCGCTCCCCTTCCTGCCTGTCGTTTCCCTGTAGATGGCAGTGATCTCGACACAGTCAGCCATGGCAGCTTAGACAGCACTAATGACTCTGCAGAACGCACCTCCATCGATACCGACTTCACTAAAATGGACTCCAGTGATGATGGATTGAGTACAGGTAAGGCGATGCAGTGCTACTCTATCCTACTGTTTCTCACTAAATCGGTAATGCTTCCCTCTCAAACTGAAGTGGATCAGTCATGTGATCTGCAAATCCTTGACCTGCTCAGATCGCAGTATAATGCATTATACTGCATAGATAATGAATTATTATTATAATGCATTATGTTTGTAATAAATTGCACCATTATATTCCAAGCAATGATCTTTTGATCATTTGATTTTCAGAAAAAATATGATGCTACACACATTGTTTTATTATTATCCATATGGTAAAATGATCCCATTTAAATTCCTATAGTGTCTACAGTAATGGATAAAAATTATATATTTACTGTGAGAGCTATCCATCTTAGCAGCTTTCTATACTTTCACATTTTACTCTGGTATAACTTGCCTCTTAGTTACATCAAACTAAGCTATTAAAAAGGGCTAAACAAAAAATCTGTTAAATATCTTTTTATGCTACATGCTGACCTTTTAAGCATGATTCAAGTTTTCGAAAGATTTCATTCCTTTTCTACTGTACTTGCTTTTCTATTCTGGGAATGCTTGCTGTAAGCTCGGGGCAATGTCATAACTCTCTTTTGAAGAAAACTTCTGTGATCAGATGCCTCTTGAAAAGTTTCCTTAAAAACTGGCATGATAGTCAGCTCTTTCTGAAGGAGGAAAAATAAAATGAAAAGAAAAATGTAAGCCATAATAATAACACTGACGGGATTAAAGCATATTCTTCTCTCCAGGTGGGCAGTCTGATCAAGGCTACGATTCCTTATCAAAGGAGGAGGAGAGGCTGTGCAACAGAGAAAGCGATAACTCGGCACCAGTGGAGGAAAAAGGGTTGAGGCAGCTCAGTGAGTATTGGAGAGCTTTACACCTCGGGTCTTTCTCTCTTTGTGAGCAGTTCTGTAGAAATGAGTCGCAGTAAACAGGAAAATAAGTGTTCTGTCTTTAAAAGCTGGGGAATCAAATCACAGTGTGGGTGTAATGTTCTCTCATCCACCCATTTGCTGTTATATTTGGGTGTTTTTTTCAATCTTTTAGAGGATATACTCACTGTTACGTAAGCTGGCACTTTGTGTAAGAGTTAGTCTATGTCGCAGTATTGGTTGTCCTCAATAATAGGCCAGAATTTTTATCAGAGGCACTTTTAATTTGCCATAGAAAGCAAGATGGCTTTATTCTAAGACAAAACAAAAGTCCAACACTGGGATTTTTTTTCTCCCCACTCACTAAAGTAACCATAATTAGAAAAGAGAAAATAGATGAAAGCAATACAGAAAACATTAACTTTCTCAGAGAACAAAATGTCTGAGTTAAAATTTGAGCTAGAGTACATGACTGCCAGAGAGTTCTCATCAATTGCATATGCTTATGGGAGACAAAAGGGTCATACTTATATACTGGGAATCAAATGTCTTATAGTTCACATTTGGGCAAAATTATGTTTGCAAGATGTCAGGTAACTTTTTGGGGGGGTCATATTTGGTTTTTGTCCATCATTTAGTTGATCTAATCAAATATACTGTGCAAAGTTATGTCGATAAAGCCCCTAAATACATTTAAAAAATGTACTTACACGACTTACACAGATGGTATACTATTCTAATTACTTTACAGGAGAGAGGATGGCTTCTACTTTTATTGATGTGCATTAAAAAGGCTCTATAAATAAAGACTTAACAGGAAATTAAAGAAAAACTAATAGGAAATCATTTTTTTGTTCTGTAAGGAATGTTTTGAGCACTTCTCAGAAAAACGCCTGTTATATTTAGAACAATGTCATTATATCAGTCTGGACTGATAAATACCACAGGATTATGACAATCAGCATATACAGAGATTTAACCAGTGCCATACAAGCCAGCTCTTGTGTTTGATTGCACACAGGAGGTGATGGTTTTCTGAGTCAACAGAAATTGCTGTTATTATAGATATTTTGCCTTTTTAGCCATGGCATGATTAAATGTTACCAAAACATTAGGAACTGCATTTAAGAAAAGAAAACATGATAACATAAGTAAGTAAAATGTATCTATAAACCTAAAATCATAAAGAGCTGTACAATGTTAAATTGTACAAAGAACAAAATGAGTAAAAGAAGCACAATGAGCACAAGTCATGATATAAAAGTTAGAGAAATTAAAGTCTTTTCAAATGGTTTTTAAAACAGGAACAGTTATATAAATTCTTCTGCATATGCCTGGAGAAAATGTTTTTAGCCTGTGCACTTCTGCACAATTTCGCCCTGGGTTAAATTTTATGCTCTGCAGCATAATAAACTGATATGGGTGTGAGAAAAACACAACCTCATCCAGCACTTCTGAAATGTCAACAGTCAAACACTCAATAGTTGATGAACATGACATATTTTAGTATGTTTTTTAATTCATATCTTCACGGACTGAGTCTGAATCTCACATATGCTCTGTCTCTCTTTCTTTAAAAAGTTACAAATGAACAAAAGACTTTGAAATGTGTCTTAAAAGATGTCTAAATGTCATTTCAAACATACTTAAATATCTGACTTCTGATTGACCTAAAAGTTGTGGCTCATGTGTTTTTATCCCAGACTGTGGCACCAGGGTTGCTTCCAGCCCAAATGAGACTCGGCTTTGCCCAGCGCTGCCAAAGACAGAGAGACACAAATCTTTGGACTTGTCTGGTGGACAGGGATTAGTGATGCTCACCATTCCCCTAGTTGGTTCGACCAAACAGCATCATCTTGCTGCTGACAGATTGCATGGTGTGGAAGAAGAGGATACAGAGACTGACAAGCAAAAATCAGTCATGGAGAGACAGAGAGATAGAGAAATGGGGTATGATCCCTTAGTAGAGATGGGGGCAGCAGGAGCAGAACAGCAGTGTGACCCGGGTAAGAGTAGCTCACCTCCTGCCGAAGAGACTGAAATGTTCATAGATAACAGCAACAGCCCTTTGAACAGCCGCTCACCCAGCATGGAACTGCAGAGTTCTTCTAGTCCACTGTTTCGCTCCAGTTCGTCAGCTCACACATCCCCACAGTCCTCCACGCTCACCCGCTCCAACACACACCTCTCACTCCCCTTGAAATCCAAGGACAGGTTGAAGCCTTCGCCATCTCTTCCTATGGGCATGTGTAACAGGGAGAGACCCTCTTCCTTGGCTTTGCCTTCCTCGCCCAGTCCCTCCACCTCGTCATTCTCCATGGACTCACTGCTGACTCCGACTCTGGATATCTTCAAGAGCAGCGTCATATCCGCAGGAAAGGGTGTGGCGGAGAAGGCCAGTCGCCTCTACTCCCGTTTGTCATCACAGACATCATTGACACAGGTAAGATGGGAGTTTTAATCAGACATGTCTGAGATTAAATCAGTTGACCCTTGAAATCCAAGTTGACTGGGTTGTGTTATATATTTTCCGGCAGGATGGGAACAGTGATCGTATGAGCGTTTCTTCTCTGACCTCAGCCGAGTTGGAATGCTCCTCACTGCTGGATAGCGACGCCTGCCTGGACCCTCATGGCTTCACTTCACCTCAGCATGGGAGCATGTATGTCAGGAGGAGCCCTGCCGCAGCTTACCAAACCAACCTGAGCAGCCCCAGCAGCCCCACAAGAGTGTTCAGACATAACTCCTTCTCTGGTTGGTTGAACAGCTTCTCATCACTCTGTACAGGCAGCAGCATTGCAGTGAATACCTTAGGCTTTGTTCACACATCAATTCAGATTTTTTTTTTCTAAAATTCAACCCTTCATGTTCATTCATACTACAAATTAAATACAACCACAATCAGATTTCTGCGATTTAGGACCCTAAAGAAATCTGCATGCGCAGAAGAAGAACGTCGACATCACACAGCAATGCATCGTTTACAGAAGTAATAATGGATGCCTCTGATTACGGATCACTTTGCTGCCTATTCAACAAAGGGAGCCAAGAGTATTGTCATATAAAAGAAGTTAATGAAAAGAAAGCATAACTTATAGCTACGGCTTTTTGCAACTTCCGTAGAGAAATCGGTTTGGACGTGTAGTCAGAGCCAGGAGTGGTGGGATTGTGATCTGATGTGCCTCAGTGACACAAAATGCTTTCAGAATTATAATTATAACTTTTAGGCATTTGTACATTTGGATTTACCTTGTCTGGCTTTTTCTGGTACAGAATTATGACGCATGTCTCACATCAATGACACAAAAATTGCATAAGATACAGCATGACTGCTCTCACTGCAAACACTTTGAAAACAATCAGATATGTTTCTGTTTTAGTGTCATGTATAAAAATGGCACAAGTTGGATCTTTTTAGGGTCAAAAGATCGAAATTGGGCCGTTTAGACTGGCATGTATATAGGTTGCATGTGGTAACCCCACAGATTCAGGTAACATTTGCCTAATGTGCAAATGTAGCCTTAGGTATGGCGAAAATGTGTTCTGCAGCCTTGTTCTTTTGTTTGAAAAAATAAATAAACACTTAATCAGAATCTAAGCTGGGAGAAGGACTCAATGTTGGAAAGATTTGGGTGCTGTTCTGTGGAAAACTAGGCCAGCAGGCATGAGGGTGGATTCAGTGCAGAGGCTTTTGTGCTGCTAGCTGCAGGCGCCTATGCTAGACACGTGCATATACATTCACATGCACACACCCAACTGAGACAGAGATTTACTAAACCTGACCCCAAAAAACAAAACATTGACCGATTCTAGACTTTAATGGAAAAGCTGATGCCTCAGTAAATGTACCACATTTGTCCACTTCGAATGTGAACTATCTCATTTGTGTTATTTGGACTTTTTTCTGAAGTATGAAAGCTATTGTAATTTCTTTTTTCCATATTTCCAGCACATTTCAATGCTGGAAATAATTTATATTTTTATGTGGCTCCTTAACGAACTTTATCCCTCTCCAGGCTACACCCTGAAAATAACACTTATTCATCACCAGTTATGTGAATTATGTCATTAGCACTACTCCCTGAAATCACAAATATTACTGCATTGCTTTATCATCTTACCATTCTAATTTCATTCTGTGAAACAAATTGAGTAAAGTATGATCAGGTCCTACTTTTCAATTAAATGAGTTGCAATAACATTTAATTCCCCTTTGGGATCAGTTAAGTTTTTTTTAAGTTGCATTTATCAATGCATAGTTCAAAATGGCGGTCCCTCTAGCCTATTCAGATTCAGCAACCCAGATCCCATGTTTTCTGAGCTGGTGTCTGGTGGCTGGAAGCTTGTTGGTTCAAGCTGCTCAACGTCTCCCAGTATTTAGATTAAAGGAATAACCCAGCAGATTTAGGAGTGTATGGTGGGATCTTAAACCCAGGTTTGACTTCTACTAATCATTGTCTTATTCTTCTTTGTGTCCAGGAGGTTTAGCTCTTCATTCTAAAGGTCCACGCACTCCAGATTCTTCTCCTGATGTCAGCCGCTTCCAGCCCAGTCCTAATTACACCATAGAGGTAAGATATTTACAGGCCATGAACTTTTTATATGAGTTTGCTCAGGCTGTTTTATTGGCAATTTATGCCTTCTCCTTATGCTATCTCTCCTAGGTGATGATGTCTAGCTGCTCACTTTGTAAGACATGTGACTGTCTGGTGTATGATGAAGAGATCATGGCCGGTTGGACAGCAGATGACTCAAACCTCAATAGCACCTGTCCTTTCTGTGGCACTGCCTTCCTACCTTTCCTCAATGTGGAAATCAAAGACCTGAGACCACAAAATAGGTAATGTATTGCTATTGTGGTCTTATTTTTGTGAGAAGGTCATTATTTTTCACAGACACGTGTGATCTAAATAGCCATTTAACCTCATGACCTCTTTAAATAAATAGATCCATTCTGTCCCCCCCCCCCCAGGCCATCTAAGTGGAGTAATCCTGTTAAAGAGGAGGACACGTCTGCACCGCTCAGCCCCGAAACCAAATTGTCTGAGGCAGCTCAGCCATCTGCGGCTCCTGCTCTGGAGCAGGAGAGCAGCTGGAGTGCTTGCAATGACGCCCCAGCCTTGGCACAAGCATCATCTCCTGATCCGGTGACAGTGCCGTACCTGAGCCCCCTGGTTCTCTGGAAGGAGCTGGAGAGCCTACTGGTGAACGAGGGAGACCAGGCCATCTCCTCCCCAAGCGTCGTTGACCAACATCCCATCGTCTTCTGGAACCTTGTGTGGTACTTCAGAAGACTGGAGCTGCCCAGTAACCTGCCTGCTCTTATCCTGGCTTCCCAACATTGTAGCCATGGTGACCAGGTAGATATCAGTACACGTTATACATATGTAGGCAATGCTTATATTTTGATCTTAATAACACTATTACGTTTATGGGGAGAGATTATAAAAAGAATAGCCTCTCTTTTTCGAATTCAACTGTGGTGTTTGGCGCCTCCTAGTGTTAGGTAGAGGAAAAATAACAAACAATCTAAAATATATACTACATGCTATGTAGCACCAGCTCTAGAAGAACCAGTTCACATCCATGTTAAGATAATTAGTATTGGTTTATTTTTCTATATATTTAAGTATTTGTAATAAATTAGATAGCTCTCACGCAACATTTTATTTAATTATTCTCTGATTTATATTGATCTATGATACATGCTCTGTTAAAATGTTAATTGATGGTAAACTACGGAAAATTCCTTTACATGATTGGCTTCCAAAGATGGTACAAAACACACCTCTTTAAAAAATTACCCCATGGTCGATTTGAAATCTCCTGTGGTATAAAATCTGGGTTGGAAAGCACTAAAACAGAAAATGTACAAAATGATAAAGTGTGAAAGAATCAGCACTCTCAAGCAGCATACATACTTTGCAATATTAAAATTACCCCCAAAGACCCGACACCAAAATAGAGTAAGCTCACATATTTTATTCCCTCTAGACTCCCCAGACTGCTTCATCTGAAGACAGCAAGCAGGTGCTGGTGAGGATTATGTGGGACAACCTGAAGCTGCACAAAGATAAAGTTCAGCCCTGCTACGTCCTGTGGAACACACACTGTAAGTTGATTCTTTAATAAACTGTGAAAATACAGAGCACTATATTTTCACCACATTGTTCTGCTGCTAGGAGGACATATTTACTTTAAAAGTTAGTCTATGGTAACTTAGTTACCTGGAGCATCATACATAATTTATCTCAGGACTCTGAGATCTCAGGACTCTGCTGTCTTAGTTGACTTTGAGCGTTGGAGATGAATGATCCTTTGATCAGGCTGACGTTTAGTTTGTTCTGTTCTTACAGGTGCCAACTCTTTGATCCGCTCTGGGTTGTGTGAAGAAGGGCAGCTCTTCACTGTGGAACTGCTGCAGGGCTTTGTGAGGAGCATCAAGAAGAGCGACGTCTATCAGCCCATGAGCCAAATCATCCAGCTGCTGGGGCCCGAGTTGGGTTTCAAGAGACAGAGGTGGGAATGAAAGATGTTTGTGCTATTCTAAACTGCCTGGGGAGGATGATATGGATGGAAAGTCTAAAGTGTTTTTTTTCTCTATCTCTTCTGCCCTAAAAGGAGCCTCTACAGAGATTTACTGTTTTTAACTCTTGTGGCTTTGGGGAAGAACAACATTAATATCAGTAAGTTCACTCCTTTTATTCTTGCTAGCAGCAGAAAAATGTCAAACTTTTTGCTTGATAAACAGCAACAGGCTGAGATCTACAGTTCCTCAGAAAACTATTAACAGCACCCAAAGTTTTCACATTTATCCCATTAAAACTACTAACATTAATGGATTTCACTGGATTTTGTTTTGTGAGACATGGCAAAAAAGTAATGCATATTCATAAAGTGTAACAAAAATTTATACATAACTTTACCTTTTTTTTAAAATACAAATTAGAAATGTCTAGTACACATTTGTTCTCATCCTCTCTTTAAGTCAGTACTATGTACAACTATCTATTGTTTCAATGACAGTTGCATGTGTTTTGGGGTTTTTCCATCTGTATTTTACCAGGCTATTATGTCAGTCACTTAATATTCCAATAAAATACGTTGAAATATATGATTTTAACAATATTAAAAGAAATTTCAAGACACTGTGTATAACTTTATAAAGTCATTTTGAGTTATTGAATGGTCAGATTAACTTATTGTGTTCTCTCTGTGCAGATGCCTTTGATCGGGAGTACAGGTTGGCCTATGATCGCCTCTCCCCCAACCAAGTTAAACTGACTCACAACTGTGACAGGCCTCCGGGCGCCGGGGTCATGGAGTGCAGGAGGACGTTTGGAGAGCCCAGTTTGTGAACGTCATAATTTTTTAAATGTGTATATACGGTATGTATATATACATATATATATATATAAATATAACTTCAACCACAGTCACTGCTGCTGTCATGTTGGACTGCTCTTCACACTCAGGACCAGCTCACCTGACTTGGGCATGGAGCTTTTAGTAAGCACAATGGAAAAATACCCCCTTAATGCAAAGCAACTGCCATGAGTTTCTTGTACTGTTAAAGCTGAGAGGTATGAAGGCCTTGTGTTTATATATACTGGAGAAAAATTACCATATTTTGAATATCCCTGTAGTAACACGTTTGTACAGTTGTAATACAGTCTATTTTATGACTTTGTGTTGAAGCTGTGAATAAGTGGGCAAATGTGAGCATAAGATCACATTGTAAAAAGGTTCTCAGTGGTCCTGGTGACCTTGTTTAGACTGTTGTTGCTATTAGATGTTTGTGATTTTACAAAGCACTTTGACAGGATGAGCTGTGTGTTCTCTGTTAGATAACTCAGTGGTCCTGCAACCAAAGCTACAAAGTCACGCTTCATTTAGCATTTGCAGGACTTGCTGTACTGACATTTGAGTTGGATTCATTTCATAAAGCTGAATCTACTTGTGCTAACATGAACTCTGTTTAACTAAGCATGTTCATTTGGATACATTAAACCATACGGGAATAACAACATAGGTTTGGAACCAATAAGGTAGAAACAAATTAACACATATCTCCTGCCTTGAATCATTCATCTTTTTTTAACAAAGCGCTTAAAGAGACCCAATAGTGAATATTATTTATATCATTTACAGATTTCCAAGATTTTTTGAAGAGGTAATTAAAAAATTATGTATAATATTCAGCCATAAAAGGATATCCAAAACAGTGTAATCGAACTAAACGCAGTGAATTTTATTAAATTTTTTGCTTTAATTAAGCTGTTTTTTTGTTTTTTACAAATAATAATTGTTATAAATCCTGTAAATGTACAGAATGGTTGTATTTTGTAAGTTTTGCTTTTGGTGTAGTTTTGTTTTGAGTACTTGTTCAACTGTGCACTGTTTATTGTGAATAACAGGTCAAAAAAGATTTGAATAGTGGCCAGAGTTTATTTGCACTGTAATCATTACACGATTAAGCTCTGACCTGCCCAAATTCAATCTCACTTTAAAATTGAGTGAAAAACTTCAGCATCTTAACACATCTTAACAAAAAAAACAACTGAGATTCCATTTATATTGAGCTTCACAATCACTTCTAAAGATATAATGCTGGATAAGTCAAGGTTCTGTGCTTGGCTCGAACACCAACCTGAAAACATGTAAATCTGCATTATCACCACCTCATAAGTGTCTGAAAACCACTGATGACCAAAATGTAATGTTATGTCTTATGTGATGTTTACACTAACTGTCAACTTTAACAATGTTTCTGAGGTGTTATTTATTGTTTGTAACACAGATACTAATTTGTATGATTTTTACATAAAAAAAGAAAACAAATTTCTTCCCTGAGCGGATCGATACTTTGCCTTCCTTTATGAATAAACACGTTTACCAAGTCGATTTCAGCTTTTGTCATTTCTCAAACTAAGCTGATGAAAAAGTGACCTAAAAAAAGCTTGAATTTACTCCAGTACAGTTACGGAAATAATGTTGCAAGATTTACATTTAAGACAAATTCACACTATGAAAGCTGCCCTGTCCAAACTGTGCAAAAGTTTTAGACCCATACTTTCACATTACAAACATATTAAAATGTGTTTGAGGCCACAGTTACAACATGCTTCACACTAACTGTCAACTGTCAAAAATGTATTAAAAGTCTTAAAATATAAATATATTGTTATTTTTATATAACCTCACAATAATACACTATTTAAGGTTATTTACTGTTAAACAATAACAGTTTTTGTTTTTTTTGTTTTTTTTACAAAATTGTCAGCTTTTTGAATGTTTGTTGCAAATAAATCAATCGTCTCATCTGATCAAAAATCAGATTTCCCGTTACTGTAAGAGCAGTATTATGATTAGATTCATGTAATCATGGATAGATGAGGCCAGATAACATTTAGTTTGCTTGTTGCTTTATGTGATTAACTTATGTTTTATGAAACCTTCATGTTTCATGAGTTTTATATTTTATTGCAAAGCACTTTGAAATAAAATCTCTTAAAAATACTTAATTGATAAAGTTCTTTTACTTAGTGTTTTTTTAGCGTCAACACACAAAATTCCTTCATCCACTCTGACACATGCTGACTTGACATAACATACAAATACTGGTTTAGTTTAAAATATTTTTTAGTTAAATTATTTTAACTACCCAGATTTGAACAGTAACTGAGGGGGCTGCACACAACAAAATAACTGTAACAACTTTATTAAAAAGCATATCATTAACTTGCAATGTAAATACAACCATGTGTTTATTACACCACATAATCCATACATGTTAAAACATGGGCTCCGTTTATAAAACCTGGATGTTTCTTTACTACCAAGATCTGTGCCTTCACAATGTCAACATCTAAAGAGCTCTCTATGCAATTTAGAAAAACAAGGGTAAAGATGGCTAATATCTAATGGATTTTAAAGTTCTCAAAGAAAATACAAATTCATTTTGAGTAAAATAATTTAAAGATCTGATTAAACTTGAAATTTCTCCAAAGGACAGTTCTATTTGAACCTTGAGAACCTTGAGATGAAATCACAGGTGTTGTACTTTTAAATATACTCCAAGCTCAAGTCAAAAACTATGGACATGGAAGAAATTATAAAAACATCAGTAAACAGATATATTTTACTCTGAACACAGTTGCATAGATACTTTTACAACTAAAAATTGTGCGGTGCTACTATTGGTGTTAAGAGTATATCAAATTTATTTGCAATTACTGTTTCAAACGGTCCAAAAAAAGGTTTTCATGAGAATTACTTATTTTTTAAAGCGATATTAAGTTCCCTCTCCATGGAAAAGTGTCTACTGTGGAAAAAAAGGCTTGTGTTTGCAGTCTCAGATGGAAACAGGGCAGACAATGATGCGATCCTCCAGCATAACGCTGAGCACCAGAAAGATAAAGTAGAGGAGAAACATAGTGAAGCCCAGCACCTTGTTCATTTTCCATTTGCAGGCTGCAATGGAGATGATGACGAACAGGAGCATGAGGAAGAGCAGCACGATGGCACAGAAAAGGCCGTTGCTGCTGACGGCGACTGGAGCCAAACCGTGGATGAAAGAGTACAGGAGCCATGGGATGGGCAGGCTGGCAGAAAAATAAAAAATGCAGGATTCACTTGTGGAGGCAATCAGTTGATTATTTTCTAATACTGGCAGATCAAACTGTGAAAGCTCACCCCATTGTGATGTCAAAGATGTTACTGCCCACAGAGCTGGACACTGCCATGTCTCCCAGCCCTTTACGAGCCACAATCACACTGGTGATGAGATCAGGGATGGAGGTCCCTGCCGCCAGGATAGTCAGGCCCATAATTTCCTCTGAGATGCCGATGGTCTCTCCCACCTCATAACAAAAAATTAGAGAAAGAAATAACAGGTGGAAGATTGAATTAGGGATTCAAAATAAATTGGATGTTGATTTCTTGCTTCTTGTATTGAAGGTAAGCAAAAAACTGCATGAACTGACCTGATGAGCCCACCACACCATGAGGTAGGAGAAGATAGCAATCCACATAATCGAGCCCAAGAAGGTGAGCACAAAAAATTTCCTGGATTTCTGTTGAGTAAAGTCAAAATATAAAGGTAGACCTATAGAGGAATTCAGAATATCACAGCGGCATCTTGAAATGTCTCCTAAATGTCTCCAACCTGGTTCCGAACATCAGGAACTGTGAGCCACAGAGGGAACACTATGGGCAGCAGGAAGAGGTAGGTGACTTGTTTGCGTGGTGTGTCAGGCCACTGTAAAGACAGTGGGTCATCTTCATTTTCCTCCTCTTCTTCTTCATCCTCATCTTCACTGGACTCCTCACTCTCTTCATCGCTCTCATCTTCGTCGCTGTCGGAATCGTCTGAACCTTCCGATCCTCCTTGTTCTGCTGGAACGTCGTCCTGCAGAGTGGAGAAAAGCGGTGGAGCCCAAATATAACACAAGGAAAGAATATTTTTTAGTCTAAATAAAACCTCATATAAATAATGAAATCCCTGTATTTTGATTCTTACATAGACAGGTATCAAAGACTGACTTCTGGGCTTTTTCAAAGTCAGCAGGTCATGGGTAGAGAGTACCTTCTTTGCTTCTGGCTCCTCCTTCTTTTCTGCGTCTTTGGCTGGGGCTGCCTCTGGCTCTTTGGACTCCTCAGTTTTTCCACTTTTGCCTGAGAAGGAAATTATGAACATTTTAGTCAGAAATTTGTCTGAAGTGGTTTTAGACCAAAGAAGGTCCTATGGAGATTAAAGTTTACAAATTAAAGTATGCAAACAAGTACACATTTTAAACAATTTTTTGAGCCACAAAATACATAAGTTTACAGTATTTTAGGGATCTCTAATCTAATATTCTGTTAAATATCAGTGCTTGATCATTGGATCCTTCCTGTTACCTTCACTTTTCTCTTGGGACTTGGACTCTGACTTTCGCCTAGCCACACTGTTCAAGGTCTCAGCCTTATCCTTAAACTTTCCTTCAAAACAAACACAAATAATCATGTTGAATGCATTAATAAGTCATGAAGGGTAAAACATTAAACATGTACTACTTATGAAAACACAGATTAAGTATAGTGTGAGTCCATGAAAGAGCCAAAGCACGCAGCAGCAATGATATAAACATGTAAAATTCAAAGACTTCAATAATTTTGCAAAAAAGAAAAAAAAAATCACAGAATAACTCTTCCAAAATTTTAAGCATAGAAAAATAAATTATTTTACTACCAGTTTTGGCACTAGATTAATGTTTTTCTTTTTTCTGGATCAACAACTGGATCCTTCTGCATAATAAGAGAGTGTTTATCTGCTTAGTATCAATCTGGACTTAGACATGACTGCATACGGGACACCTAGCTAATCCATTTTACTCTGGGCAGGACATACCACACAGGAAATCTGTGTAAAAGCTATCATCATGTAGTTATCCATCACAAAAGCCATCAGAGGCATAAATGTGGTACTTACCATCTCCCAGAGGGTCTAATGTGTGAATCATGAGCTGAAAGATGGTGTTTCTCATGGTGCTATTGTGTAAAGAAGCAGAACTCCCCCCTCGCTGAAGGGATGGCTTCAACTAGGGAAAAAGATGGCTGAGGTCATGACATCTTCTCACAAAACAGACATGATACGCCACTGTAAGTCCTTTCCAAGTGGAGGTCAGAGCGTTTTTGCTCAACAAGTTCATCATGATGAATCAGTACCTGGAGCGAGGCTTATTAGTGAGCAGGAATACAAACAGAAAAACTCAAAATATCCATAAAAACAGTAACAATCAGCAGTCTGGTATCAGGGGCTTAGAAGTTTATCACTTGCTGGAGTTGGTTGATTCATTTTCTTATTTATTTTTACCTTTAACCGATTCTTGTCCTCTGGAGCAGGAGGGGCATTATCTTCTCCTTCCCCATTTGTCTGCATGCAACAATGTGTTTTTCAGTGATAATCATTCAAATGTATTCCATTGTGGTATAATTTATATAAGTTTCAAGATAATCTTATACATTCTATGTTTATTCACAAACATTAAATAAATATGAATAAATTTGCTTATATTTATGGGATGTGTCAATATTTTAAACACAAAATGTGAAGTAAAACATGAATGCTTTAAATGTTAAAATATATGATTATTTCAATATTTACTAATTTATTTCAACTTTCTTATACAAAAGTCCCTAATGAAATAATTCAAACTGTCACTATTGTTCAGTACACAGGTTCTGACAACTGATTGGTTAACATGCACACCAGATCACCTGCTGGCCAATCATCTTTCTTATATCAGTGTTAGTTGTGTCTAACTTTGACTAGTAAAGCTAAAACATAAAAATTAATTTAACAAACAATGTAAAACAGCTCTAAAAATAATTAAATGATAATTAAAATATTTACATATGTTTAATATATAATAAATGAAACATTTTAATGATGTTTTCCACATTTAATCATTTTATTATTATTTTAGATTGTTGAAACATAGATATTTATAAGCATGCATATTTTATTTATTAAATTCTTTAAACTGTTAAACTTATAAATGTTCATTCATTTAATGAATTGGATGCAAAGAACAAAAAAATATGAAAGTATAGCCATTTTCACTCCTGATTGTCTTGAAACATTGTTTTAGTTGTCTAGCACCAAATGAGAATAATTTAAAATATGAAGGCCTTAACAGATTTATCAGACAAAACATTATGTCTTTTATGACATAGCTGCTTACCTTTTCAGGTTCTTCCACAGCAATAACCTTCACAATGCTCTTGTGTTTGTGGAGCTGGGTCTTGAATTCTCGTTCTAGTTGCACATTGAACTTCATAAAGACAACATAGAGACTGTAACAGGCCACCAGCATCATGCTCTCCCACCACATAATGACATTGTCCAAGAAGAAGATGATCAGTAAGATGAGGTCAAGTATGTAGAATGAAACATCTCTGAAAAGCGGCCACCAGGTTAGATGAAGAATCTCCCGAGAAAATAAAGCACACATCCCAATCACGAACAAAATGTTAAAAACTGCCGAGCCGACTATTGTGCCAATGCCCACGTTGCTGTGGGCGATGAAGACTCCTATAAGAGAGGTGAAGAGCTCAGGTGCAGAGCCTCCGGCAGCCATAAAGGTGGCGCCTGCCACATCATCAGAGATGGCTAGTTTGTCTGTGATAACCCCCAGCGCGGGCACGAAGAACTCGTCGCAGACAATCGCAAGAGAGACAAACATGTACATCATTCCCACAATGTGAAGAAGCACCCATCCTCGTCTGCGATCTTCGATAGAAAAGATATCTTCGGGGTAGTCGCCTTTAACATGAGGAGCTTCACCAGGTGGAGCTGGGGAGACAGTTGTAACTGGTGGGGCTGGAACTGGGGTGGGTGTCACCTCAGGAGGTTCTGGGGCCACATAGATGCAATGCACCAAAGTCCGGTTTGTGGTTGGCAACAGTGGGGATTCAGTGGAAGAGGCTTCTTTGAAATCACTAGTTACATCCGTATGTATGTTTGTATTTAAATCCTTATCGGTATGAGGAATCACATGCGTTGGTGATGTTTGATCTGTGGGCTCTAATTCGGGCGCAGTAGTGAGAGGTTCCACTAGCTGGCCAGGTTCTGCTGTGGCATCCTCAATGCCCTCTGTTGACCCTTCTCCGAAATCCTCTCCAATCTGAGCCACTGGCGTAGATGCCTGCAGCCTGGCACTAATGGTGAGCTGGTAGAGGGTACAGAGAAAAACCCCAGAGAGAAGAAACAGAACCCGGTTCAGCTGGAGCCGTTTCCTTATATGACAATGCATCATCCTCCAAAGCGGCGCTCCTGGTGGCTAGGTTGAATTAAGTAGCATAAATAAGCTTCGGTAGAGTCCAGCTCTGTCCCCAACAGACCATGGGGTAGAAGAATACAGAACTTCAGTTGAGTGATTCATGTCACATTATTGACTTTGTGGAGAATTCAACCTATTGTGGATTGAACAATACATGAAAATTAGTCACAAGTTCAGCTCAATTTAAACATTCAGAAAAGCACTCTTATAAAACATTGCCAATTATTCAGACAAAATTATGAAATTTATAAAGACCGGACAAGATTTTTGATGGTAAAATACAACTAACCTGTAAGGTAGTACTAACTGCAGAGTAAATTTATGTTAATTAAAAAAGATCATGAAATAAAGAGGTAAAAAAAACAAATAAAGAAAAATAAAACAAGCAATGATTCAGACTGACCTTAAAATTAACGTGCAGTCGATGGCACAAAATCCCAATGCAGCTTTCCCAGGTTAAATGTACTTGCAAAAACAAAAACTATTGCCCAACGACTAAAGGCTTATGTAGGGCACAGAACGAGTCTTCACAATGGATCAACATAATACCTAACACCTGAAGTCTTCTAAGAGGATTAGCTGCATTGTCTCACTCTCACTTTGCAAATGTAACCTCAGCAGTGATCTGTACGATGTAAAGTAAAAGTAAGCAAGGTGTCATAGTGCATAGATGTAGGACTGGAAATGAAAGGATTTACATTTTGAAACTCTTCCTCTGTCATTTCTGAAATATTTTTGCCTGGGTGACTTTTCTTGAGAAACACATACAACATTACATTAGGTTCTTGTGTACGATCTGACATAAGTCAACCTCTGTGCCATGAGCGTATGTCTGAGGACATCCTTTAAAGGAGGCTTGTGCACGTTAGCTAATTTAAAATCATATACTTGACAAAAAGATGAGTGAATTAAGATTAAAGTTTTCGTCACAAAATAAATAAAGCTTTTCTAAAAACATCCGTAAAAATTGAAGTTATGTTGCTTAGACTTGTTTGTGTATTGAATCTTGTAAAGAAAAATAAGAAAAATGAAATGCAGATGTACACAAAACCTTAAATCCCTAAAGAGGAAACAGGTCACACGAGGCATTTTTATGGATATAGTTTTAATGTAATTTAATAAAAAGACATTGAGTATGATAACATACAAGTAAAAAATGTTATGCTACTGTTATATAAAGATATATGTATGTATATTAAAAACACAGAAACAAGGCAGTAATTTTAAAAAAATGCATTATTTCTCTATATTAGAGTTTAGATGATCTGCTCTTTCAAATCTGAAATATTTTAATCTAACTTTATGTAAACAAAACCACCTGATTTCAGCACATTGTTTTTTATTTACAAAGAAAAACAACGTGAAAAAGTACACACCAGAAACTATTTTATATTCTTATAAAGTATTTGCTTTAATATAGATTTTTTTTGTTTTTGCATTTTTAGTCACAATATAATGTTTCAGATCATGATAGAAATTAGAAGATCTGACTAAGATAACTAGATTGCAAGCAAAAAGCAGTTTTCGAATGATTTACTCAGGGAAAAGCTATCAAAGCTCGGCGTATGTAAAAAAGGGTTATCATTACCTTTTATAGAGTCATGAATTAACTGTTCTTGATCCTATTTTTTGTTTGTTTATTTTACACTGTTAAACAAAGGTGTACAAAAGGGTACGGCGGTGCCTGGGAAATTCCATGCACAGCCGTACCCTTTTGTACCCTTTTGTACAAAAGGCATGTAACCTGTAGAATCAAGAAAGCACAAAAAGTAAGTTATCCAAAAACAACACATCATGTCTTGATCTAAAGAAAGAAAAAACTTTTAAGAAAAGATTCTTTGGACTGATGAGACAAAGCTAGATACCATTAGTGCACTTAGGCTGTATACACAGTCTACCTCATGGCATTCCATGCCATTAATGGCATGGAATGTTTCTTATGTTTTAGAGTAGTCTAGTGAAAGTTTTGACCTAAATCAAATTGAAATACAGCAGCATAACCAAACAGAGGCTAATCGTGTTCAATACTTCTGTAATACTGCTGAATTAAAGCAACACTTTTAAGAAGAGTGAACCAAAATTCCTCATCAGCAATCAAAGACTCTGCCAGTTCCTGCAAATAATTGATGGCAGTTGCCTTCAATTAGGATAAGTGACAATTACTTTTTCACTAAGGGCCAAGTTTGTTGTTAAAACTGCAGCTTGAGTTATTTAACAGCTAAAATATATATTTATATTTATGAAGTGTACTCAGCAGGTATATTGATAATAATTTGATTGTCACGCTAACTCTTTTGAACTTCTTTCTTTAAACCCTGGTAGATGTCAATATAGATCAGTCTTATAGAGAAGAATCCAAGAAAATACATTAACATATATATGTTGTTTTTTTTTTTTACAAAGGGCATATAATGATGTGAAAAATCATCAATATGCTAATGAAAACAAAAATAAGGTAGAGAAGGACCAAGGTGAGGCCAAGCAGTTTCTTCATCCTCCACTTAAAAGAGATAATGGTGATGACAGCAGCCAGAAGTATGACGAAGAGGAAGATACTGACACAGAAGAGGCCTTCAGTAGAGACAGCCACAGGGGAGAAACCATGGATGACTGAGTAGAGGAACCATTCCACTGGTAGACTTTTGGATGAAATAACACAGAAATTACAGTGGGACCAACAAATCTTTGAACACCTGTTCTCTCATCTTATCTCAGCAATGACAAGTCAATATATTTACTCACAATAGAATTATAGTAAAGACGTTCCTGCCCAAATTACCGGACACAACCATGTCTCCCATGCCTTTACGAGCCACGATTAGACAAGTTATAAAATCAGAGCTGGACATCAGTGCTCCCATTAATGTCATAGGACCCATCACACCAAATGTCTTATCCACCTTTAAAATATAAAAATACAGTTTAGTAGGATTAAGTCCAAAATCCAAGATGAAAACACACAAATAGCCTAAATAATTCAGTGCAAAATTAGACTCTTATTTAAGAACAACACAGCTGTTTTTAGAAACACTGCACCTGATGAGCCCACCACCTCTCAAGGTAGGAGAAGATGCCAATCCACACAATGGAAGCCAGGTAGGTCAACACAAATAATTTTCTGGCTTTCTGTAAATCAAACACCAAAATAAAATCATAGATCAAGTATTAAGAGACAATTACTATAAAAAATCCAACACATTAATCTGACCTTACCTGACTACGAACATTGCGAAGTGTGAGCCACAGAGGGAGGATGATTGGCAACAGGATGATGTAGGTGACTTGTTCCTGCCATTTGTCAGGCCATCGTAAAGACAGAGCTGAAGCTCCTTGTAGCAATTTGCTCTCAACAAACTTCTTTTCATTATGTCCACCATTGTTTTCATTCTCACATTCTTCATCACAGACTCCAGTGCTTTGTGCATCATTCTCACCGTCAGGTATACACACGTGGGGGGTAGAGGTTGTTTTAAATGTGACAAACAAATTGAACATCAGAGAAAGAATGTTTACATCAGGATATTTGTCCTGATTTGTACAGTGCAGGTTAAGTGACTGCAAAAGTCAATCACTAAACTTATCTTAATTTGTGTAATGTAGTGGTCCTTTCAGCAAACTAATTTTAGACTAACACAAATATTTTTTTTCTTCAGAGATCATTAACCTTTAGTTCCGCAGGAAAAAAAACTATCTTTTTTTAAATACTTTGCCTTTGTAAGGATTCAGACGCAGCATTGGGGCAGTAAACTTTAAGATGAGGTTTACGTAAAATTCTGCACTCAAACTTCAACTTAAAAACCTAAAAAATGTGCATAGTGAAACAAAATTCTAAAAACACATTTTACTAAATTTCTACAGTGAAATATTAAAATATAGTCATATATACAATAACTGCTTTACCTCTACCGGGATCACCTTTTCACATTTCTTCACAAATGAAGCTTCCATGACCCCCTTTGATTTTCTGGAGTTGGGTCTTCATTATTTGTTCCAAATTCTCATCATATATCAAAAAGGTGATGTAGAATACAAAAATGGTTACCAGAATCACACTTTCATACCATGTGACAACACTATCCAACAAGAAAATGATCAGTAAGAGGGAACCCAGCATGTAGAATGATAAGTCTCTGAAAAATGGCCAGCAGCGTAAAGGGAGAACCTTTGCAGAAAACATAGCACATGTTCCAATCACAAACAACATTCTGAAAGCGCTAGAGCCAATAGCTGGGTTAGTGTTCACAGTTAAATTGTCGTGTGACAATTTAACTGTAATCCAAGCTTGGTTCAATACCAAGCTTGGTATTGAACCAAGCTTGGTATTGAAATACCATATCTTTAGAAATACCATATCTTTAGAAATGGTATTTCTAAAGATAGAAAATACCATTTTTTCCCATTTTATATTTCATATGACTAGATATTGTTAGTTCGGCTCTAAATATGTGTTTCCTATTCAAACGTTGTAATTTCACACATTTTAGATTACCTAGGAACTATACATTTACAAGTTGTTTGTCGGACGGAATTGTTGGTGCACTTATAATGCAACACAAGCGAAACAGCAAAAAGACTAGAGAGTTTTAGTCGTTTTTATTTTTCATATATTATTTTTACGCCGCTTTTTTACTCATGAATATTTATCCTTTTATATTTGATTAATAATATCGGGAATGTTTCTTTCTTTTAGCTGCTACATTGCAGAGGGCTAACAAACTAGCTTCCGTTAGCCTGTACTAACGCGTATAATTAAGTTTAAAACGCCATTAATTACGTTTTTTTTCCAATTGAAGCTTGGTAATTTTCAGTGAGTTTTGCTGTAAAGCCGTAAATCGGACGGTTGGAAGCAGTTTTAAATCTACTGTTTTTTTGTGGATATCGGACCGGCGGTGAACAGCAATGCCTACAGTGGTTTTAATGGACGTGTCACTGTCCATGACACGACCAGTTTCCCTGGACGGCATCGAGGAGTTCCAGAGGAAGAACCTGGCTGTCCACGGACTCAACATGCTGTTTGAACACATGGCTTCCAGCTATCGCTTGGAGTTCACTGCACTGATGGCCTTCTCCTCCCTCTGGGAGTTGCTGGTGCCTTTCACTAGGGATTACAATGCGTTACAGGTAACATCAGTTCCTGCCTGTAAAGTCAAAACACTATACAGCTTCGGTATCAAAATAGTTTGTCTATGTTTTTGTTTGCAGGAGGCACTTAGTAACTTGGAAGACTATGACAAAACATGTCTTGAGCTGGCTCTACAAGGAGTTAGTAGCGTTGTTCAGCAGGAGTGGGGCAATGGCTGTCCCTGTCAGGTATTAAGCAATTCTCTTAGTTTATTAGGCTGATTTATAAAAGTAGTTAATGTTCAGTTGGGAGGTCTTCTATGTCATTAATGTGTAAATATTCAGTACAACGTAAAATTTTGTTAAGTAAATTTGATCTATCCAATAGAAAACATTTTCTGATTTTTTTTTTTTTAATTGAATAATTGTGCTTTTGGGGGAAATAATTTACCTGTGTGATTAAAAGAAGACTTCTTTAGTTGATTCCTACCTGTGAAACTTTGATTCCAAGTTGCATCGTTGCAGCTGTACCTCCCACACATCCAAGAGCCACTAAAAAAACAAAACAAATAAAGAAACCCAAACAGTTCATAAAGGTTAATTTGCCATTTTTAAAGTAACTGCTATTTCATCCACATTCAAATATATGAGAGCCCCTTGGAGTGCCTTTTCATGAAATTACATTTAAAGTTTTTCAAACTAATCTTACTTCCAGTAACTATCACACTTGCACACTATGTAATTGCATTATGTTTAGTGTTATTTTTTGTGAGTTTGAAGCAGCCTTTTCAATTTTACTCTTTCACTTTGTTTTCCTGCTATTTCAGTAATACCTCATCCTTAGTTGCTCATGGTTATGCATTTCCCTCTTTCGTCCTGTAGGTGGTGCTGGTTACAGACGGATCTCTTGGGATTGGAAAAGGTTCCCTACGCCACTCTCTTCAAACCCTGAAACATCGTGGCGATGACAAAAAGTTTCCTCTCCCTTTCCCTTTCCCCACCAAAATGTTCATCCTGTGTATAGCCAATGCAGAGGAGGTACTACAGTCCACTTTTCTGTTGGCATCTACCTTGATTTAGTAAATCAGTTACTCAGTCTAAATCTGTGGAGATAAATGGCCAAATCTAATAGAGCTGCAAGGATCATGTTGTAATTTAAGTCTAATTTCCCATCTTCTATTACTTTGTTTTTCCCCTTGCAAATAATTTGAGAATTTTATAAATGTATCAACCTGTTTGTTATACAACTTGTTTGCAAGGCAAGATCATCTTGTGTTATATTTCAGTATTCTATTTGATAGTTACAATAATGAGCACTTGTTTTATGCTATTTAAGTTGCAAATGACTGACGCCATGGAAAACCTGGAAGAGCTCCTTCGTCTCAGTGGAGGGGATGGACAGATCTTCACTGTGGATGGACCACTTTGCATGAAGAGTGTCCAAGCAATGTTTGGGTAAGGTTGAGCTGATTGTAAGAGTTGTTCATTCATTCAGTTATTTATTCATATGCTGAATGATGCATTTTTTTCCCCCCGTCATTTCCATTTCTCCAGGATGCTGATTGACCGGGCATACTCCCCCTTCCATGCGGTTCTGCACTGCGGGAATCTGTCTTCAGACGTTCAGGTGTTCCCCCGTCCTGAGCCGGTGGTAGTGGACGAGGAGGTGGATCCTATTCCCAAAGCTGTCAGCACAGGTACTTCTCAGGGGTTGAAAGTTATTTAAACCTTTGTTTTATTATGAAATATACCTTCACATGGGTTAAATTTTTTTTGTTTTTGTTTCAGATTTGGAAATTGTGGGCTTCATTGAAATTGCTGACATCTCCAGCCCTCCTGTAATATCCAGACACTTGGTTCTTCCCATTGCTGTTAACAAAGGTTTGTTTTTGCTTTGTTGAGAATGATTTGTGGAGCGGCGTAGCATCAACAATAAAAAGTTGAATTCTTGATTTGTATGTGTTGTAACAAATACTTGCACCTAATTTCAGAAGTGGATGAAGTTGGCACAGGAACCACGGAAGAACTTGAGGAGGAACCTTCAGCGAGCCAAATGGCTGGGAAAAGCCCAAATTTTTGTGTTCTTTTACATGGAAGTCTAAAGGTTGAGGGGATGGTGGCTCTGGTCCAACTAGGGTGAGCAATAACAGCTGATATACATGGCATGTTCTACATTCATCTGGACAGCAAGTTAATTTTTGTGGATGATCTCTAAATTCAGTAACTGTCCTGTTTTGATCCCAGGCCGGAGTGGTTTGGCATGTTGTACTCCCAAGCAGACAGCAAGAAGAAGTCAAACCTGATGATGTCTTTGTTTGAGCCTGGTTCCGATCCTCTACCTTGGCTAGGCAAGATCTCGCATCTGGGACCAGTTTCAGGTAACATCTTACTTCAAAAACATCAGTTTGTTGCATAATATTTAGGGTTCTTAAGTCTTGGTGATGTTTTTTAATTTGTGTGCAAATTTGAATCCACAATGCTTGTATGGGTCACCTTAGTTGTACAGATCAAAGGTCTTTTATTTGTGTACATCAGTTAATGATTACTCAGTGTTCTATTTCGATCATAATGATAAGGATTGACCGACTTTCCTCTGATGCACAGCCATCTTTCTTGTGTTACAGAGGCTGCTGAAAATCCGTACGGAGAGGATGACAGTAAAAGTCCGTTCCCTGTACAGCCACAGGTCAAGCGAAGCTACGCTCAGAATGTCACCGTGTGGATAAAAGCCAGCGGACTGCAGGTACAGTAAAAGCACGGCTAAAACAATCTGTTCACAACATCTGACAAATAGAGAATTATGGATTATAACCTGAAAGTCCACCAAAGTGAAGCACCTGAACTAAAACTACAGTAGTTTGTTGTTAATAGTGACCCTCATGAGTAGTGAGGTGTAAAGTTCAAGATTTAATTATTTAAGAATTTTTTTAAAAAGTCATGTTTTGTATATGTTGGCTAGTTTTCAATTTTCTAACAAATGTTTCTTTGTCATCGTACAGACTGACGTTCAGAAGATCTTGAGGAACGCAAGGAAATTACCTGATAAAACTCAAACCTTCTATAAAGTAGGTTTAGCACAAATGATTTAGAAAAGCGTATAGAAACATTTTTTTTTCTAAATACATGTCAAACATCCGATTTCTGTTTTTAATTCTGCCAGGAGCTAAATCGTCTGCGGAAAGCTGCCTTGGCTTTTGGTTTTTGGGAGCTCCTGAAGGGCGTGGCCGAACTGCTGGAGAGGGAGTGCACCATGCTGCCTGACTCGGCCCATCCAGATGCTGCTTTCCAGCTCTCTCATGCCGCACACCAACTCAAACTAGCCAGTTCTGGTGACTCCCAGTATGCAGCTTTTGATCACAACATTGTCCCCATGCACACAGACTTCTCAAGCTGAGTCACAGTGGACAAGCTGAGCCAACCGTGAACTGAAGCCATACAAACTGGGCTTGTACAAAATGTTTGTTGGGAAACTGAAAATGTTGTACATATTTTGTTTTTTACATGTTTCTTTATAAAATATATTTCCCAAATTGACCACTAATTAAATTACTCTTCTTTCTAAAATGTTTATTCAGGGTCAGAAGTTATCAAAAATGACAATTCAAGGACATTTAGAATAATAAATGGAAAGAATAATACAAATTCATAGTGTATCATTCAGTTGAACTGAAAGGTCAAAATGAATTGTTTTAAAGGTCACTACTTTTTCACAAATCTTCGAGAAAGAAAATAAAATAAATGATGCATTTGGAGCAGGGGTGCTCAAGTCTAGTCCTCGAGAGCTAACATCCTGCAACTTTGGGATCAGCTCTAAACAGGCCTGGTAACGGGCCATTTGTCTGATTCAGGTGTGTTGGAGCAGGGATGCATCTGAAAGTTGCAGGATGGTAGCTCTTGAGAACTGGACTTGAGCACCCCTGGTTTAGAGGACACCATTCCTTTTTAATTTAAAAAGCAATGATTGTTTATCAGGTGAACATAGTGAGGTCATATTTTCAGAACATGATGCTGAGAAATAAGGTGACCATAAACATGGAGAGAAAAAAAAAACTCATCCAACATGATCTTGGTGGTTTAACAGCGGTTCAATAATCTAGAACGTAAGGTTTATAAGAACTTAATTACTAGTGAAGTACTACTGCAATTTCATCATTGGACAATATGTAGAATTGTAAAAAGTAGAGGAAGTCTTTTAAGAGAGCAAAAGGGGTGGAAGGAAAGGAATTAACTTTAAAAAAAATTTTCTGAACTAAAGCAGGGTCTGCTTTGAAAATGTGTGCAGGCAGTAGAGGCTTTGGAGGATTACTTAGTGCTGAGAATTAATGTGTCTTCCTCTTTTTGGTCCGGAAGCGCCTTTTCCTCTGCTTGTAAAGGTGCCGAAAGTTGATAAAAAGCCCTGAGGAGCCGAAGAAAAAAACTGTTAGAACTACAACAAACACCTTTGATACAGAACAGACTGCTTTTCTTCCTGTTTGTTGACTTTACCCAGAAACATGAGAATCAGATAGACATGCAAGACGTTAGAGAAGTTGATGGAAGTTCCAATGGCTTTTGGAAGAGGAATGCTGTAGAGCTTGGTTTGGTCAAATATGGGGATGGACTGTACCACTGCAACAGCTATGTGGGATAAAACATCAGATATATATCAATTATGTTGATGTAAAATAAATAATTTTACTCACACATGAACTAACTCACCTTCAGCTAAAACGCCTAATGGATACAGTGGTATCCAGACACTGTAACGCAACCAAGTGAGAGTTTTCCACTCTGTGTTCATGCAGCCAAGCATGTAAAATGGATACCTGAAAGTAGAATGTGATGTTTGCTTTACATAGAAAAAAACGTATGCTTGTAGGCTGACATTTGCATTTATTACAATACATCTTTGTAACTGTAGCTTAAATAGCCTAGGGACGATGATTATGAAAATTTTAAATATTCTGCATGCTTTGCAACAAAATCTAAATATTACCTTTGCTTCTTTATATTTGGACCAGTGGCATTGATAACTATTAATGCAGGTGTATCTTAATTAGAATATAACCAAATTATATTCTGTTAAATATTTCTGCACTATGTAGCCAAAAATATTTACTTGTCAGTTTCACAAACAAATGAATGTGAGTGACAGCCCATTCTTAATCCCTACAGTTTAACTTGTCAACAGTAGTAGTTTCAGATATTCTTGGAAGGCTTTCGACAAAATAAGTGTGTATGGCAATTTGTGACCATTCTTCCAGAACTGTATTTGTGAGGTCAGGCACTGATGTTGGACATGAATGTTCATGAACTGCAAGCCCTAATCATAAAAATTTTTTACATTCTTAAATAACTGTGTGTAAATAAGAATAAATATGCACATTTTGATTTTTTTAAAGTGAAAATAAATAACATTTTTAATAAAATTTCAACTTAATGAGACACACTTACCTAAAAATCTCAATGGCGCTCCACAGATAGAAAACAAAGAACACAACGGGTCGGTGGTGCATTTCTTCTAGACTACCAAAAATGATGAAGAGGACAAAATTCCTTCCAACTACCTACCAAAATCAAAAACAAAATGGTTCTTACACATTTCTAGTCCATTTGTAATAACTGGTTTATAAAACTCACAAAGGATTGTGCTGTACCTGTATGAGAGTGGGAATAACACCAGTTCGAACCACACCGAAAGCAGCATTCAACACCTCTACAGATGCCAAGGTCTGACAGAAGAACATCACATCCGATATGGTGTGAAACGTGTCATAGAGTGAATCTGAAATTAGTTTCAGAGGTTAAAGTTATTGATTAAGAATGGCAAAAAACATACTGGAAGAAAACTACGCTCCACTACCATTTCTGACCTTGCCCAAAAATGAAGAGGCGTACAGTCATGTTGACGAAGATCCATGAAAATCCAAGAAACTGGACTAGGTTGTAAACAAGCAAAAAGCTTGTTTTCAGACTAACAAACCCTGAAACATGAAATTATTAGACATTTTATCCATGTCACCAAAAAGTAAGAAAGGTAATATTACAAAAAACAAGCTGAAAAACTCCAGATACAATAGTCATCGAACCAGAATTCATAATTACCTTCTTCTGTATGCCTCACAGTCTTCAGTCTGTTCTTTTTCTCCTCCTTACCAAAATGAGGAGAAATACAAGAGGAAAAAAAACTTTTGAAAAAGAAATTCCAACACACAGTATTGAAAATGCCTATAGAAATTAACATAGACTGTGCAAACAAAAACAGACTGGGTGATTGTAAAAAAAAAAAAAAAATTATAAAAATTTTATCTCACCTTTTCCTGGATCTCCATCTCAGCGTCCGACTCGTCCAGCCAGCGGTCAAAGTCTGGCGCCAGGAAAACCGGTTTGCGCTCCAGCACAGTCAGCCTTTCCCACCAGCCTCGCTGCTGTTTCCGCACTGTGATGTTTACCTGCCGCTGTGTGGACTTGTGGCTCACCTGAAGCACAAATTACTGACAAATTACCTCACATAAAAAAAAATAGGGAAAAGAAACTTCTTAGTACGAAAGGAAAGAGAATTTGAAAAAAATGCCTTACCTCTGATTTTACTGGTAAAAGAAACTCTAAGCTGAACTCATAATTGTGCTGTCCTTTAGCACCACGCCCCAGAGCTGCAGGAAGCATCCCAAAGAAAGTTACAAATTGTGTGCTTTTTTAGAAAACATTTTAACTGGAAAATGTAAAGAAAAAAATACTAAGGATAAAGAAACAATTCTCACCTTGAAATGTAAGGACATTCTCAAGCACTTGGACATCAATATTCTGCAAAAATAGACAGATAGTGAGCACTTCCTGAATAATAAGTAAGCATTCTCTTCCTGTGTGTACAGTAATGGTAACTTAAAAAAAATTATCATAAAAAAGTGAAAGGTTTGACCTAAAAACGAACCTACCTTTTATAGTCCAAATACAATACTGACATTTAATTATGTTATTCACAATGTTTGTTAGCAACTACAGAAGAGCCAGGGTTGTTTAACACCTTATTCTCCGCCCCGGATGCGCCCTATTTCAAATCTATGTCATTAATAAACGGCGCTAAAAGATGTAGTACTTTAGAAATGTTTTTAGTAAATCCTAAAGGGAAAATGTGCCGGGGACTATGGTATACTGCTGTGAAGTTTAGGATGGTAATTGTGGACTACACCCTGATAAAGAAAAATCCGCCCCCACGTTTCATAATGGCCAGAGGCTTTTTTTCAGGGTTTATTACTCCGAGAACCACCCACACATTTTCTTAAAGCCGGGGCAGTCATCTAATTTTACACAGTGATTAACGTGTTTTGTGGGGAAGTAACAGAGAGTCTTGTATGTCCTATCACATAGGCTAATCTGTATTTATATACCAGCATGCAAATCAACAGCCACCATCATTTGCATTCACACGTTAACCTCGGAGGTATTAAATAAAACTCAAAAGAACGCTGCCCACAAGACAGCAGGTGGGTTAAACTCACCTGGGCGTCTGTCAGCTCTACACGCAGGTAAATTTCCTCGTGACGTTGAGCCCAGTAAACAAGAGGTGTCAGCGTCATGTCAAAGTTCGGAAAATGCTTGTTTTAAACTGAATCACACTGAAGGAAATGAATGAAGCCCACTTGCAACATGCTAGCTTCCTGCGAGGTCTTCGCCAGAATATTCTGCTAATGCGCGCTCACAATTTGTCGCGTCAGAGGCGTACTCGTGCACGTTCGCTTGGTCTCCTCCTGTGATTGGATGGAGAAGTGTATTTACGGAAGTGGTGCAAGGCCTCAGCAGCTAACTCATCTCATTTTGGTGATTCTCGGCTAATATGCAGTCAGATGATCTCGTCTCGTCTCTGAAGACTGATTTGTCGAAATCTTGCGGAAGGGTTCGTGTTCTTGTGGGTGTAACAGGAAGCGTCGCAGCTTTGAAACTTCCGGTTTTGGTCTCCGAGCTTCTTCAGCTCCCCGGGGTGAGCCGTTTTGTTCGTATTAAAGCCTGGTTTTCATTAAACACATCAAGCCCACGTTTTTGTTCATCCAACTGTACGACCTTGCCTTTGCCGCGAGGTGGAGACATTAGACAGCAACAATCCAAGTGCACTACTATTACATATAATAAGATAAAAGTATAATTTAAACCGTAATATATTTGTGCCTTATGTAGATTAAATAATAATTCCAATTTACTGAGCCTGAAATAATATATATTGGTGAGAATTTACAATAATTTTTCCCCACTGGATATATATGTCTCTCTTTTATTGTTTTCCTCAGGTGGATGTAAGAGTGATCACTACAGAACATGCCAAACACTTCTACAATCCTTCAGATGTTTCAGTAAAAATCTATACTGACAAGGATGAGTGGGAGGTAATGATAAATGGGAAGCATGAGATCAATTCTAGCCTGATGTTTTTCATAAATACATGGAGTGTGATTCTTATGGGATAAGTGTGAGTAAAAATGCCATGATTTCACTGTCATGATATGTAAATGAAATTGTTACAACAAAATCATATAAACTTATCTGTATAATCTTATCTGTTTAAGTAGAGCAGAAGCTATATTGCTAATGCTTCTATTTCTTTTACAATAGTTTAACACATTTAACTTTCAAAGTAAAGTAAAAGGATAATAAACATGTTTACTGTATAAGCTGTCAGCCATAGTCAAAACTAACAGCATTTCTGGATATTCAGACACAAAGACCTGGTTAGAGACCAGCAAGTAATTTTGGCCTTCTGGAGAAGAGGTTAAAAAATAAGCATAGCCAGACATTCTGTGTCTTGTTCAGCTTTGGACAGACAGATCTGACCCTGTGCTGCACATTGAGCTGAGGCGCTGGGCAGACCTGCTGATCATTGCCCCTCTCGATGCCAACACTCTTGGAAAGATTGCTAGTGGCATCTGTGACAACTTATTGGTAAGAATGTAAAATTATGTTCTCTCTGTTTGAAAAATCTAATTGCCAGCAACATCCTGTCATAAAATTTCTCTAAAACAATTTTGTTTGACTGGAATCTCTTTGTTTCAGACGTGTGTGGTAAGAGCATGGGATACCAGTCGACCTCTCCTCTTCTGTCCTGCTATGAACACAGCTATGTGGATGCATCCTATTACGGCCCAGCAGGTATCCAGGCTAAAAGAATTTGGATATGTGGAAATCCCCTGCATATCTAAGAAGTTAGTTTGTGGGGATGAAGGTAGGTTTTTATACTTGTTTTGTTTTCTTTTCCTTAGTTATATAATAAATGAGGTAACATACTTCTAAAAACACTAACTGAATCCTGCAGGTAAAAAATTGTCTGCGACTTACCAGGTTAGAAAAAAAAAATCTAAGTGGTTGCTGAGCTAAAAGTCAAAAGTAGTTGCAAAAACTAAAATTACAAACACATGTATTTTGGAGAGAATAACGGACAAATGTTTGACCCAACGTAAAACCACAAAATACACATAGTATAAAACTACTTAGTTGTGCAATGTTACTTATTTTAAAAAAAGCCCATTTGCCTTTTTCTCTACAATGAATTTAAGAAGAGAAGTGCCTGGGAGCATATAGGAAACATAACAATTTTATTGATTACAAGGCAATCTACAGACATGCATTCAAGAAGATGCAAAACAAAAAAAGAGGAAATATAAGTTTCTTCCTTATGCTGTGAGTGTAACAACATACATTTTAGCAAGCAAATTAGGAAACTGCAGGAACGAGGTACGACACAGTTGAGTAATTCTAATGGATTTGTAGTAAAGTGACCCTTTTTACTCTTCCTGCTGAAATTCCATTGGATCCTTGCTAAAAAATTTGAGCAAGCTTCAATGGGACAATAAAAGATAAAGAAGAAAAAGCCACTGCAAACCTGCAGCAAATTAATCCTTAAATGGGCGTTGGTCAGTAGAAGTGATCAGTCTTCTCTCGGTGTAAAATCTGTCACATTTATATGTCGATCTTGGATTTGTTCTTGAATGCATTCTGAAATATCTTGTTGAACTTTTCCTATCGCTTTGGTTAACTCCCAGTTAAATGTGGGATCAGGTACTTTCTGACTCAAGTTGAGTTTTCTTGACTTCAGTTAACCTTTGTGTTTATGCAAAACCACTGTAGTTTAAGAGACATCAAACTGTTTTGAGAGATTCCTGTTTATTTCTTTCAACAGTCCTATTTATATCCACACAATACAGCATTCACAATGCTTTTTTTTTTACTTATCTTTGCTGACTCTCAGGGCTGAAGTGAATAGCATTGCATTGAATTTCATAATATTTCACCAGCTTATTACCACGTTAATCATCCCTTTTCACAACGTTTCCTGAGAGCACACGATTTTATCTGTTCCGATACCTTCACGTACATCTAGTCATCATTACATAAACAACAGGGAAGTGAATCATCGTCTTTTAGTACTCTTAACACAGCAGTGGCTTGCACATTCTTGTCGGTAAAAGAACAAAAGGTAAAAGAGTTCAGTTGTGACAAATTTAGTTGTGATTTCGGATTATGTTAAATGTTCCCCAATATACCTACAGATTTTGCCACTTGATCAAGTAAGAGAAAGATGGGGGTCATAGTGAAACCTGGCCTAAAAAACTAAATGAAAATGTGGGAGTTTTTTTCTGCTTCGTATCAAGGTCATTGGTATTCAGGTAAAAAGAAAAAAAAGGTTTTGAAAGAAACTGCTGATTTTTTTTACTGCTGTCTGAACCTGTATTACAGATAAGACCCAGAAAATGATCAGAACACAGTGAAATGGTAAACAACAGGAACTTTGTCTTCTTCAAAACAAAGTTGCAAAAATCACTGCATTTGGTGCATTTCAGGCACTGTATGACTGTCGCCTCTTTTAAAACACATACAGAAAAGTGAAAAACAAAAAATTGTTAGAGGCACCTGGTGTTGAAATAAAAGCATAAATTCTATATGTTATTCTCCATGTTTTGATAAAAAAAAACTCACTTCCTGAGTAGGTGGCCCCACTGCCGGAAAAAATGTCTCCGCAGAGTGAAAGACTGCTTGAACAAAAGGAAATGGTAAATGCCACCAGTGTGGGAGGTCATATCAACCTGCTGAGTGCATTCAGGACGTTTATGTCCTCAGATAGTTCCTGATGCAATGTGTTAGGTTACCTAATAGAGGCACCTTTAATTTGACACGGGCCTGACATGCAGTTCCAAAGTGCTCGTCTGATTTAAATGTGACTAAGGTATCTCTGCCGCTAAATATACCCTTTTATCAAAACAGCTAAAATGTCAGATAAATGCATCGTTCAGTTTAATTCAACATTTTTTCTGATGCCTTCATTTTTCAGGCCTTTCTACACAGTAAAGTGTTTGGTACGACTGTCCAGTATCTGTCATTGATCGCTTGTAAACTAGGCCTTGAAGCGGTCGGGGCAACAATACTTTTGTTTAAAGAATGCCTGGATGACACAGCAGTTGTTAGTGAACAACTGCTAATCATTAAGATACTGAAAAGGCAGAAGTAGATAAAAAAGACTTGCTGTGCGCCGGTCATTAGAAAGTGCTGGATAAAAGTAGGCTCTTTTTATCACTAGTCATTGGACAGCAGTCCTGTATGCTTTATCTCATATTCTATATGGTATTTATAGATTATAAAGGACAATGTGTTACACTTTCTGTGCTTTCTTCATTCCATTCATCCATTTCTAATGTTGCTAAAGATTTCTTTGATTAATTACAGTTTGTACAGCTTTGGTAAATTTGTATCAGAATGTTCTTTAATACCTTTTTTTGCACTTTTTGATTGTGGGTTATAATCTATCATGTTTCATAAGTATCAACTTACTCAAAACAAGATCAGAACCAAAAATAAATAGAGAAAAAAAACATTCCTCCACAATATAATGTCAGAAGATTATCCTGAACCGTGTCTCTTGATTATCTAACATCACTTGCACAACAAAGATTACATTTTTGTCAAAACATGGGAAGCCATTTTGAAATACATCGGACTGAACATTTTCACAATCCTTGAAGAGCTTTGAACTATAATATTATCAATGCATAGAGTCTTGAGCTGTTCAGTTCTCACACTAAGTTCTACATCTTGCTGCTAACACCTGACTGGAACTCATGAGCCTGTAAATGATTGTTTTGTGTTGTTTTCCATTTATTATTTTTGTTTGTGTTCTACATAACTATTGAAAAGTTAGACAAATATATCTCAAAATAAGTAAATACAACAATCTAGATAAAATTGCATAATTAAATCAAACCAAATTACATTTAGCGTTTTCTTGATTATCTCCACAATTCGTACAAACTTAATTACACTAAAAAAACAAACTGATAAGAAATGAAAGTAAAAGGAGCCAGCAACACATGGCTAACCCCTACAGATACATTTTGTAACTTTAGGTTTGTTTGAGTAACTCATCTTTTTAAATTTTTTGTTTCAGGTGTTTTTTTCAGATTTTCTTTTCAACTATTATTAAATGCTAGTTTGAGAGCAGTTTTTCATAGTTTGCATCCTGAATATGGTTCAGGATTCGCCAGAATGTGTCTATCTTGATCATGGACCTTTGCATAAAGACTTGTTCTTTAGTTGAAATGTACCATACAAACTCAGATCAGTGATTTTTCTTTTCCTCATTGATGCAATCAATACATTTTTCTATTTCTTTTGGTGTAGGTAAAGGTGCCATGGCTGAGGTATCCACTATCGTCAGTGCTGTCAGGCAGTATCTTCCAAAACCAGATGAGTCGTCACAGACGAAGGTTTCTTGCACAAATCAACCGGTTGATACAAACTAATACTAATACTTTCAGTCTTTTTCACATTTACAATCTATCCAATATAGTTTCTTTATCGTTTGTTCGCTGGTGAAGAGAATGTTCTTGAGTCTTGTGTCTAGTTGGACCTATTTTTTCAGGCTAGAGCAGAGGTCTAACCAGAAAAGTCCTTCTGTGCTTATTTGCAACCAGTGTCAGTCAATCACAGAAAAAACTCAAAAGGAGAATGTGTGTATTCTAAGTGCTCACTGTCACCTGGACTTAATGGAGCCATATTACAGAGAGATCATTTCCATGCAGGGATCTTCTGACATCTCTACTCATTTTTTTAAATGCTTGTTTCAGAAGTAAAACAATTTCAATAAAAAGCCATTCAATCAAACTTTTAAACATGTTCATTTGTTATGTTATTGTTGCTTCACTGCAGAATTTCTAGCTAAATGCATTGATTTCTATAAGCATTTCATTTAAAATTTTTCTATTTTTGTATGTAAATCAGCTTTTTTTTAAAAGCCATAGGGCAAGCACTTCATCAAACATGGTTTCAAGTCTTTAAATCTGTACAGAGAGTCAAACTGAGAACTGTTGTGTGGATGTGACAGAACAAAACCATTCCTCATTGGGAAAGATTAAATATTATACTGTTGGTCTAAAGACTATGTTTGTTTAAATGGAGTCCACCTTCATGTAATTTAGTTTTAGTATAAATCCAGCTGTTCTATAAAAGATGCTGAAGTTTGTTAAAGAACATGAGTGAACAAACCGCATCATGAAGACCAAGGACATGAAGAAAGCTGCGGAGAAGTTTAAAGCAGAGTTTGATCCTAATATCCCGAGCTGTGCACATCTCACAGAGCTCTGCTCAGTCTGTCATGCAAAAGTAGAAAGAGCATGGTGCAACTGTAAACCTAACAAGACAACGCTGTGCAAGGAGCGCATTACTAAGAGAAGCATCCAAGAGGCCTATGATAACTTTGAAGGCACCACAGAAATTCACAGCAAAAGTAGGAAAACCTGCTGCCAGGACTTCCATTACTCTTGTACTTCATAAGAGATATGGAAATATGTCTAAAGAAAGCCACCAAATTTATTGTTTACATTTTCAGGTAAGCCCTGTTTGGGTCACCAGGAACATGTGGTGACCCAAACATGGTCAAATAAGGTCAAAATGTGTAATGAAAATCACATTATCAGCATGGTGAAACAGTGCTGAGGTGTCCTCCGCACAGGGAAGATGGATGGAGCAAAATACAATCCTGGAAGAAAACCTGAGCGTGGCAGAGGTTTGCCTTACAGTGGGACAACCAAGATGCAACCAAAGCTACAGTGGAATGGATCAAAGATACATATGTTATAATAGTTCAGACCAAAATCAAATTTAAGCGTCAGTGGCAAGACTTTGAATTGATATCAGTGGCTTCAGTCTTTAGATGTCAATGTCACGCTTTTCAAATTTAAATATTCATAAATTATTAGAATATCTAACAGGTTTCTAAAAGTGCACCAACAGATTTTAGTAACTCTTTGTTTCTAAGATCAACAGTGGAAGAAAATCTCAACGCTCATGTCAGTGTTAGACTTGTTCACGGCTATGAAAATCGTCCATTTCCCACCAAACTGAGATGCATCAGTCTGGAGTTTGTCCAGAGGATTTTGTGGATAGTGGTGAACCAAGTCAGACAATGGTTTCCTTACATCCATGTGGAGGAACAATAACAATAACTGTCATTCTAGTAATAAACTAGAATGACAGTTTCGTGTTGTTTTTCTGCAGACAGTTTTGTTTTATCTTGGTTTATTAATCTTCTCGCCAAGTTGAGTGGGACTGAAGGGAATTTATAAAGGCAAATAACCAGGGGGCATTGTTATTGTTGAGCTGTCGAGGTCGTTGCACATGGACCCATGCAAGTGGCTCCTTAAAGGAGAAGCATCCTTCCCTGAGCTGTAACCTGTCCTGTTGCGATTGGCTGCTGCGATCTTTGTAATAAGGCCAGAAGAAAACATGAAGTCCATGACATACTAATGAGGGGAGGGTTTGAATTTACAGCCAGCAGGTGCACCATGTGAAAGAAATGAGTGTTGTCACAAGTGCAAACTTCAAACGGGTTCCTGTCAGAGCAGAATATTTTATCTGCGGCAACTGATGTGCAAACTTATTACAGGATGACTCCCAAGTAAACTTTTATTCAACCTCTGCTGTTTGTACAAAAATAAAAGAATTTATCTTATAAAAGTACATAAAGTATTTGTTTAAAACTTAAAGCTGTAATAAATACAGCAATACACTATGAACTTCCAGGAGTATTATATACTTAAAGTTAAGTTTTATCTATTATGTCTTTTTTTATTGTTTTTGTTTTAGAGATGTAGTTCAATTAGTTTAGAGATTTTAAAGAAACAATTGTTTTTTTTTAATAAATAAAATTGCCATACGGTAATATGAACAAGTATTTTTGCTGCTTTCAGTTTTGTTGTTTTTTTTAAGTTTAAATGTTTTCAATCATCAAACTAATTTTAAATTCAGACAATAACCCCAATAAATATAAAAAGTACTTCCAATGATGATTTTATTTAGCGAGATGAGGTCGCTATGCAAACTGACCTGGTCCCATGTGAAAACCCTCCTGCTGGAATAGTTTGCACCTTTAACCTCATAACTTGTTTCCAGTGCAACAGGAAATAAACAATTTTGAGTTTCAAGTTCACAGAATTGAATTCCCAAAATGTTGTCTTTTTTAAATTGCTTTGAACAAAATGGATCTGACTTATTTTGTGATTTTGAATCATTAGTGGTGAGTATTATCATCAGGGATGGAGCTCTTCAGCATTTTGTATGTGTCTTGTTGTGGAAATTGAAACCTTTGTGGCTGCTGCAGGTCTTTTGCAGTTACTTGAGGTGTTTTCACCCACCTGGATCCTCAGGAATTTGGTGTCACTCTGTGATGGCTTCCTCCTTTTCCTGTCCTGTTTAGTTGGCCACAGCAAATTTATTTTTCAGCCCGGGATTAAGGCTTCCGAACTGTAATTCTAGAAACCTTTGGTGACTTTGCTATCTTTTTGTCTTAGTGGCTTTTATTCTCTAAGGTAGGGATCTCTTTTCTGAAATGTTTTGGACAGTTCTCTGCTTACACTATGCAACTAATAAAGCTCTTAATAGCATAGCATTAGGTGTGCCTGAAACCAAATGTCTGCTCTTTTAATGATTTCAACTTGAAGGCTTGAACACTTTTTAAGATGGATCAAAGCAGGCTTTAGTAATAAATTTGGATAAAATACTTAAATAATACAATTGAAACATTTTTTGTTTCATTTGTTTATTGAATAATTAAGTATTTACCTAATAAACATGATTCTGCTGTTGCATCTACGAAGACTAGCTAAAGATGTAACCATAGGATTTTACTTCTGATAGGTGAAGTGAGGGCAACTCAACTCCGTTCATTTATCACTGCTAAATAAAACCGTTAGCTAAGGCACAGTCCTGATTTTAAATTTTTTTTTTCAGACATTCTGGGGTTTTATAGTTTCTCCATGTGCTTTACTGAGTGTCTTCTGTTTTTACAGCTCTAACCAGCTTTTTCTTTACAACTGACACAAGCACCAGAGGTCAACAATGAAGAAACCCAGGGATTGCAGTTGGTTTAGACAGGTTTATGACTGTGAAAAACCCAAATCCTCATCTCCTAACAAAGTGCATGAACAAGTCTGGAGTTTGTCTAGAGAAGACAGACAAGACAAGAGATCCACAAATGAAACAAAATTGTGCCATATAAAACTTAGACTCTGTATATTGCCACCAGATCTGAAATGAAGCATGCAAAGCTTCACTGTTAAATAAGTACATTTTCTTTATTTATCTTAGCGGGTATGTGTGTTGGATACAACTGCAACCTCGTAGCATTAGCTTGGGCTGCAGACGAAGCTGTCTCTCAATACACTTTGATGGCAGCAACCATTTTACCTCTTTAATCTTAACACACAGGTGTTTAATGCCACAACATGGTTATTTTAACTGTTTTAAAAAATGTAATCTGCTAGTGTAGGCTTGAAGGAGTTTTCTTTGCAATGTATTAAAATGGGACAACTTTTATAGATTTCTTAATGACATGGTGAAAACTTGGGCTTCTTTTTTTTTAGAAGTAAAAAATGAATGCAAGGTGAGTGGCAATAATAAGAATTTAGTTTAAATGCATCCAATACAGTCCAGTCACACAGTCAAGTCCAATACATCTAGTCCAGGCTTAATTATAGCACAACACAGTAAGATTCAGCTGATTGATTAATGCCAGTTAATAAAAACTTAACCAGCAGTACTTTCCATAGAAAACAAAATCAGAAACATAAAGTGCATAAAATTAAATTAAGAGAGCTTTAAAAGGTAAAAACCAAAAAGGTTTAACCACACCGATTAACTGCGTTAATACATGATAACTATCATTTAATTTTAAAAAAGACATCAAAGTCTAATATATTTGTTGCACATTGAAACAATACTTTTAAAAATACTATTTTATTACAGGAGCTGCCTTGATGTCTGAGGTTTTTTTGCTCCTGAAGCAGCCATACTCAGCTGATTAAAGTTTGACTTCCTAATCCTAAACCAAGCAGGTCACATTGCAAGTTACAAGTAGGTCTCAAGTCTTTTCACCCAAGCCTCAAGGCAAAAAAAACTTTCACTTTTGAGTCAATGTGACCAAAAAAGCACAGAGACTGGTCATTCAAACATTGCAACCTCATGAATAAATCAACGAGCAAAAAATGCATAGTTGTTAAGATAGCATTAAGTGTGAGTCATCATTTGTTGTGTCAGTTAGAAAGTCAGAAAGACTTTAGTTCTTTAGTTCTCACTCAACTGTTTTTTCTAACTGAAATATATTTATGGCTTAACGTGTGTCAGTAAGTTAAAATATATTATATTGGGGATCATGAATGTCTATGAGTCTAAGGTGGGGTTAATAAATAAATAAAGTGTATTTTAGCAAAACAGTCTCATCAACCTAACCTACCCTGACTGCTTTTCTTTTGTGACATACTTCCTGTTTGGCTTAGGATATTAAGTCTTCTCAAATCAAAGGGCTAAAATCCAAGTCAAATCATAAGTCAATGGTCTGAAAGTCAAGTTCCTTAATGAAATTGAAGTTGAGCCTAAAGTCACGACATTTGTGATGAGTCTGATTCAATTCTAAGTCCCATGACTCGAGTCCACACCTCTGTTTTCTAATGCTGCTCTCATAGTCGGACCTATCTCTTGATGACGCTAAACTTGCTTGTGTCTCTACACTGGCTCTCCTGTGTTTTACAGGTGAGGAGGAAAGGTTTAGTTTACAAACCCTTTCGTTTAATTTACATACAGTTCATCTCCCTTCACAGACTGATATTGGTTTCATCTGTCTAAGGACTCATGTTTCACTGCTGTTTACCCGTTAGGTTTACTCACGCCACGCTTTGCATCTTGAGGTGAACACTGATATATATAAAGGCCTCATCTAATTGTAGAGAAAGGTGTTTTTACATAAGTGGTATTGCTTTTCTGCTAAAAAGATTTTATTCTCTTACCCAGTTTGTTTTTCCAATCAAACTGTTTGTGTCTTTATAAAAGTTTCTATTGTAGATTTTCTATCCTAATCACAGCCTTCTTCACTTGCTTTGACAGCTACTAAATGCAAAAAATAAATAGTTTGAATCAATTCCTCAGTCAACAAGGCCTCAACAAAGGCTGAGACTGAGACATTTTTCCAATTCATAATTATGCTAGTTCCTGTTGGCCTGTTAAATTAAATTCCAATGATATATATTTAACTTATCGGTTGCTATGTGACAAAACAGTGAAAAAATGAGAAGTAAACTTTCGCAAGGCACTGAGAATATGCAGTCAGGTCACAAAGCATTTTTAATCCTTTGCAGGGACAGAGTTATCCCCGTAAAGGGTGAATGTATCCTTTACATATATATTATATATCCTTTACTGTTATATTCCCTATGCGAATTAATTCCTTTTATATAAACATTAATAACGACATTCTTGCCATCTCACGCACCATGAGTCATCATTTATATGTACTTGCGAAACAAGTTCGTAATTCCCCAGAGGTGAATCTTTTCACTTCAGTTGCAGTATTTTTGTTTTGTTGTGTTTGTTCCACTGCTGCTCAGATAGTCATATTTTATCTCAGTTTATCTTACTTCTCACCAAATCCAGGGGCACTGGAGGAAATTTGCTTTGCAAATAAGCTGCGGTGGGTGGGTGGGGGGGTGGTTCATTGTTACTGTTGAGCTGTTGAAGTTGCGGCACATGGAGCTGTGTGAGTGGCTCCCTAAATGAAAAGCATTCCTCCCTGAGCCATAACCTGTCCTGCAGCTATTGGCTGCTGTAAGATTCAGTTAATGAGGCCAGAAAAACATGACATCAACCGTATATACAGAGGAGGGGAGTGTCAGAGCGGCCTTGGCAGAGGCACGGGAGTTGGAAGTCAGCAGGTGCGTTGAATAGGAATGAACAAAATGTTCCTACAACTTGGGATGAATCACATAAATTTCACAGGGAGTGCATTCAGAGGTGATGTGAAAGAACTCAAGCTCAACATTTGAAAGACAAAGCAATTTTTCCACTACAGCTATCATTTCTTATCTGTGGATGTCTTGACAATGCATTTCAAAAATCTATAAGATTTATCCTACAGCACACCAGCTTATCACATCACTTGATAAATATAGTCCTGCTCTAATGATTTGTTTCCTCACTATCAGTAATTTACGACACACAAAGTGACAGTAATACATTCAAATAGGTAGAACATGCTGCTCCATTGTTTTGTAAAAGCATCTTGCTATTTATTTTTATGGTTTTAAAGTTATCTTTTCTGCACCCTTAGCATTGTAACTGAAATAAAATCAGAAACAGGGGAGATATTGCTTTGTAAGGATTTAAAACCTGCAAAGTAGACAGAGATTAACTTTCGGGGTGCATTCCAGGTAAAACAGGAACCGTTTCTGAAACTCGTTTGGCCACTTCAGTACTTGGAAATCGAACATAGCATACTCTTTAAGGTAAATTAGTTGAGCCACCCTTAGGATGAGTTTGTTTTGTTAAAAGAGGAGGTAGACGGCTCAGACTTACCTTTGAAAAGGTTTAAAGTGGTGGTAGAATCGCAGCCAGATAGAGCCCAGTGGGGAATTTCTTTTTCTTTATCATGAATAAAGATTGTGTGCAAAGATAGTAAAGAGATAACATAAAAAAGACTTGGTGCACCATATCTAAAACTTACTTTGGAAAAGTGAATATCTTAAATGTGGACATGCTGTATTCTTGAAGATAAACTAGTGATTTTAGAGAAAGCAGACATGCTCAGAGGGCTCACTAAGAAAGAGATAGGCTATTTAAATGTGGCATTCTAGAAGGAACTCAAAAAATAATGGATAATAAATCTTTAAACTCAGTAAAGTATGTACACTTCTTAAATGTACAATAACAGAATATATTACTTATGGCCAACAAATTTCCACATTTCAATATTTTAAAATAAAACACAAAACTATGTTTTTTCCTGTTATCACAAAATCATATTTTCACTGCTAGTAAAGCAGCAGGAAATTTGGATTTTTATCACTTAAGGCCATTTCCTACTGAGAAACTATGATAAAAGCTACATTATCAGTAGAGCAGATTGACTATGTTAGTACATGAAGTGTCAGTGTGCATGCACATTCAGGAACACGTGCAGCCTGTGAGACTGATGCAACTCAAACAGTCTCCAGGCTCGTCGTGCTGTTTGTTGCCTCTGGGAATCCAAAGGAGGATTTCATCAGAAACTGCATCCTGAGAGATCACCTGCTCTGTTCTCTGTGTCAACACTACTCACTTTAAAGGCTTGGGAGAGATTGAAAAAGGTAAACACATCCTGGATTCAGTCACGAGAAAGTAGAAATTGCTGTGGTTTCTCAGCACTTTTCTGTTTTCAATAGGAAATGTGACAGTATAGGCACAGAAAAATGGTGCTAATGCAAAGTTACAGTTGTTGGTTCATATATAAAAAAAGCAAATAAACAAACCATGTAGCTACACTGTAAGTAAAATGAGCAGCAATTAGGAGCTTCTGGATTCCGTTTGCTTTTCTCCACCAGAATATGATTAATGTTCATAAGAAGAAAAAACAAAACTAAAAACTGGGACAGAAACTCTTTTTAACTTCTTACAAACAACTCAAATATTGGACAAAATGTGTACACTGAGTCAAAAAAAGACAACAATAAAATATCAATTCGTTCTGATATTACACTATTCCACTATATTCACGTATGATTCAAAGAACAAATTTCAGATTGATGGTGCCTCCTTAAATCCAAATATCTGATCTCTTGATCAAGTTGCACCATATGCCTGACGACTATGCGCTTTTTTTTTACATTGTATGTTTTGAAGATTTGTCCCTAGATACCTTGTGTTGGTAAGCCTTAGGCTCTAATGCCATGGTAACTGGAAATAGGGGAGATGGGAAAGAGCTCTGCAGGGGAAACAAAACCCCTGGCACATCAGACAACCCCCCCCATCTTTTACCTGCAGAGCCACTGGGACCGATGCAAGCCACCCACTTGTCTAGACTAAACTGTGACAGCCCCTGTGGGACACATAAATTAGACTCCGATTCACAGGTGAAAAAGGGAAAGAAATGATGCAAGCACAACAGTAAATTGACTCATTTAACCCTCCAGTTATGTTTGTTTCTGAGGTACAGCAATAATGTTCCTGGGTCAGTTTGATGCATGGAGTGTTTAATCATGCAATAGTGTCAGAAACCAAAGAAATCCTCCAAGTATCTGATTATTAACTCTAATACTAACCATTTCAACCAATATTTGTGCAATGATATTTTTTTATTTCTCACAAATAAACTATTTATGACAACAATTTACTAATTTACTAAAAAAAACAAAACGTCATCTTTATAATTGAACTTGTGTTCTGGGTCAAATTGACCCGCTGATTAAAATCAAGATAAATCAAGATAAACGAGTCATGCTGAGAGTATTTATGTTTTCCTCACACTTCTGCTAAGTGTCCACTCAGAAAATGGTCCCGTCAAAAGTTGCATAAACACCTGTTTTCTCGCAATTTCCTAGTGAAGTAAAGAGAATAGTGAGAAACTGGGTGTGCAGTGCGTGCATGTGTGAATGTATGTGTATGGTGGGGTGTGCTGGTGTGTGTTTGTGTGTGGTGAAATATGACTCATAGCTGCAAGGAAACATATAGAATTGGACATTTTTTAAAAATCTTTTTTACCCTTCAACTTGACTTTTTTAAATTTTAAAACGGGTCAATTTGACCCGCAACCAAACAGAATGGTAAAAAGTTAAATCAAGTGAGCAGTGGAATAATTCAGAAACATCTCATCAGTCATTTTATAAAGAATCAAAGAATACAAGAAAACTAATTTTAGCTTCTTTGCCCTGAATGAGGAGACAAAGTTGCTTCTTTAAGTTTTTGGACACACAGCGGGTGATGACGTGACAGCAGGTAAAACAATGTTTGTTTGCAGTAATGACAGACTTGATTTTAACTTTGGTCAGCTAAAGTCAACCATTAACTACATTGAGATGAGCTCAACAAACGGGAAAACACAACTTTCTTTCAAAAGGGTTTAGACTTTCACAGTATGTTTTTATTTTAAATTTTAGCACAAGTGAACAGATGTTTGTTAATGTTGGTTCTGCTGCGAAATAAACTCAAACTTTCAAGTTTGGCGCATGGACGTTATTATAGCAGATGTTTTGAAACCGAGAGTAACTCTGATGTTAAGCATAGCTGCACTTTTAGGTTATAAATATCGTCAGGTTTTTAGTTGCCATACAGTAATTTTTTCAGGAACCCACCCATATATTTAGTTTCGTACTAAACGTTTTGTTTGGAAAAGACATAGTGAGCTACTTTATCAGATAGTGGTGCAATTAATCTGCCTTTATAAATAAAACACAAAACTAGTGATTTGTTTAAGAATTCATATTCTTTGAAGTTTCATGTCTTTTCTTGTGCTGTAGCCACAAATTCAATGTATTTTACTGGCATTTTATGAAGCAGGTCAACATGTAGTGCATAAAAGGAAAATTACACTGTTGGGATTATTAGCTTAAATATGCTAGTTTTAATGCTACTGTTACCTTTAACCACATGTTTAAATATTAGACAAACCAACATTGTTTTGAGTAGGCCTAAACTTAGGCTAAATTTAGATTTATAGTTCAATCAACATAATCTGATCTGTAGAATATTTTTTCTTAAACAGACCACCATGATTTGATTAAAATAGTTTAAACTGTAGTTTTCTATATTAAATTACAGCTCTGGTCAGTATGTAAGTCATACATTAATTTGAATATGTCTTAGTTCATTATAATCCAAGAAGTACAAGATTAATTAGAAAATGTGTGTAACGGAGGTCTTGATAGTTTAAACTGGGCCTGTGTGTTTTTATAAGATGTTTGGCATGCAGTTGTATGGGAACTCTGCAAATTCATATGGACAGGGTCAAAAGAGCTTGACTGTGTGTAACTTAGCCTTTCTGTGAACTCAGCAGAGTTTACAGAGTCATAAAATTAGTGACTTTTTGAGGGCAGAGTTCCCTCCCGGCCTAAATTAGAAAACTGATAAAACTCTGTCTCCATTGAAAGGAGACAATCGTCCTTTTATTTTGAAAAGAAACAGGCTTATACGGGGTTGTAAATTATTAGAAAAACATGCTAAGCTATAGCTTTAAAATAATGTCCTCTCTCCACCAGGCAAAAGTCAGCCCTTCTAATTTACAGTAGAGCAGGAAGAATACGCCTCCTTAGAAAAGGCTCAAACTTGGAACTGTTAGATCAGATCAGTGGGATGCCCCCCATAGCGCTCTTCGGAGACGCATTGCATCTCCGTATTTGTCTTTGTATTTATACTTTTCTTATTTTCTCTCAGGTAATTATTAAATTCTATGTGGTTTTTAGATCTTTGATGAATATGATGAGCTGTTGGTGTAATTTTATGCATTTGATTGTTTGAATAAACTCTGAATAATTGTGACGTTGAACAACGTGGTTTTCAGTTTCGCTTTTACCACGACGTCAGAACCCGGGGAGATGAGAGATGACAACAGGCAACAGGTTTAATATTTTCTCTCAAATTGAAAGAAAATATACAAAGCCACATTTCCCCACAATACTCCTGGTTAAGATCCAGTCTAGCAAGTTTGCTTCAGAAATAATTAACAAAAGTTAGTAAATAGAATCCCATTGTATCAGACCAAGGACACAGACAGAGGTTCTGGGGACCTTGGAGATTAGTTGGAGTACATTTGTGAACAAACAACATCAAGAAGAGCTAGGGTATACCAGCCAACAGAGATAACGTTGAAGAGAATGGAAAATCACTGTTGGGTTATAAAACAATCATCTGTCCATTCATAGGCCGGTGCCTATCTCCAATGGATATTGGTCGAGACTCTGGACAGGCCACGAGACCACCAAAGTGCAACACAGCCATGCAAACACAAGCTTAAGAACAATTTGGAGAGACTAATTAACCAAAGAGTCATGTTTTTAGAGTGGAGATAATCCACATATGCACAGAGAGAAGATACAAACTCCATGAGATTTGAACCCAACACCTTCTTGCCACAAGACAAAACTTTTAAATTAAACTTTTTATTTCTTATTCACAACACTGATCGTCACCCTCAAAGCAAAATCCTTACAGAGAAAACATGCTGTTCAGATACTACTCTTAAACAATCAGCACTGGTCTTATTGTTTACTGGAAGATGCATGGAGATAAATGCAGAATAAAGATGGCAGAAAACCTGGTATAGCTAAAATGAAATGGCATAGATGAAAGAATTTTCAAAACTTAGACTGGCTTCATATTAATCCAACTGAGTGTCTGTGTCAAGATTTAAAAAATGTGAGCTTTGAAAAGAATGAACATGAATTTCATTTTTCAAATAGTAACCACTAAAGAGGTGTAGCTGTAACAGGACACATGTTTTCATTTTGAAAACCACTAATTACTTTTTCTTACTTTCTTAAAACCTCTTAACCCAAACCCCCAGAAAATACAGTGTGAAAATGGCAGACAGATGTTCCGCTGCGTGTTACGGGCTTAAACATTGGTTAATCTTTGATTTGGTTTCTCACACAAAAATCTAAAATGAAAAACGCTGACTTTCTATGTATTTTTATGGTTTTAAAGTTTGTGCATTTTTAGCATTATAAAAAGTACAGAAATTTTAGCCTAAAATTTTTAGCCTACAAACAGTAAAACAGCAATTTTTATATAATCTTAAGCATATTGAGTATCTTCACTGCACATTTTTATTCGTACATATCTGAATTTCAAATATTTTCAAACTTACGATTGTACCTCTAAAAGACCATAAGTTATGGGAGAAAAGGTAAAGATATTACAGTTGGTTCCTTATCTCTCGAATTACTTATTAACTTTTTGGTCTGTCTGCTTTGCTGAAAGTTTTCAGTATTCCGTGAGGAATTGTATCTCACACAGCAGCATGCAATGTGAGGTCTCTTCTCTTATCTACAGAGAGCGGCAGGAGCCTCTATTGGATTATAAAGTGCATTTAAAGAACCTCGGGGTCACGGGTTACCGAACCTTTTTTTTCAGAATTTTGGCGGATGTATGCATAATGTCAGCCGGGGGAAAATAAAACATTTAATCGAAGACTACACTTCCGTTTGGTGACCGCGATTCCCCGAAGGATAAGGAAAGTTGGATTTGAAGAAAGAGGGAGGCGTGACACCAATAGAGGAGCGCGATCTGTCAGTGAACAAACATTCAGAAGTCCCAACTTCAGTTTAGGTGCCAGCTGGCCGCCGGGTATTAAGGATATACAGCCAATAAAAGCGAAGGAGTCACCAGCGGGAAAACATCCCATGTGAGGAAAACAAGCCCTGGTTTGACTCGGAGTATAACTCCGCCTATTGATCAAAGACCATCCTCCACCCTTTTGTCTTTTCTCTACTTTGTTAACTTCACTAAAAGCCTCGTGGATTTGGAGCCAGCTGCGCAAACCTTTTGGCATGCCTCCGTTCTTACTTGGTGGAATTTTAACGCATTGGAGGTGAATAACAACATAAGCTGATTGGAGATTTCTGACCCTATTATATTATCACTAAATCGACTTTCATGGAGTTTATGGGGAGATTATTTACGAAAGCGAAAAGGTAAGATTATTTTGTTTTTGTTGCTTTTATATATTAAATTGTTCAATCTGGGTGATGACAAGCTTTTGAAGAGGCAAAACACAGTCTCTAATCCAATTCTCTTAAAACAATCAAAGCGATGACACACGTCATGAGCGCTTGAAACGCTGTTTTTTGCCACTGTGTGGTTTCTTCTTTTTAATTTAACCATGGCAGGGGGCGCTCTGAAAGCAGCCTGTATGAAAATAAGCCACACTATGATCGAAAGCTAAAACTCGTCAATTATTTCCATATCATTTGCGTACTCCTAATATGAAATTAAGCCGGGGCGGTTGAGGCAGGCAGGGACAACGAGCCTGTGTTTACTCATTCCTCAAAACATGCAAACCATCCGGATACCAGGAGAAGCTGAGAGGCAACTTTTTTCCCTCTCTCAACTGGAAGTTCCTTTTCAGACTGAGACACTTTTTATTACAAGGCGGAAATAACTATTTCTCCTATCGCGAACTTATGTATGTAGCAGCACGAATAAATAACGTCAGTGATGTGAAGTTTTCAGCGCATTCTCGAGGTCTCGCGTGGTTTGTGGCCTGTCAGGTTGGACGGTTTGCTTTCGGAAGTCACACTCCATCACCCTTACCCTACAGATCATGGGAGTGGGGGCTGAGCGCCCAGAGACGCACGCGCGCACACACACTCTAGTCTTCACGCCTGCACGCGCACCCTTGACAGCGCGCGCCTTCCGTCCGTCAAAAACAGCTCTTCTGCTGCTGCTGCTTCCTCCTCCATGCAAAGAAACCACATTTCTCCTCTCTCTACAGATAAGCCATCGGCCTGTGTGTGTGTATATTTATATATATATATATATATATGTATGTATACATTTTCTCTCTCTCTCTCACCGTGAAAGGTGTCAACAGGATGAAGTGATAACATCTGTTAGCGTTGCAGGCCAGTGTAAGGCAAGAGGTTGGATGAAACCATGTTGTGTCTAATCCTGTACATCTTCATTTTGGTTGTATAGGCTACGGTTTTTTTTCCGGATGCATATGTGATCACGGGATCTGATAGAGCTGCTTCAGCGCATACTCTCAGATATTTTCAGTAGCTTCAGTTTGGCAGCTGGTCATAACACGTCAGGCTTGTGTGCTGTGTTGTAACTAAAGAAGGTCTATGACAGTTTTAAAAGAACTGCTTGGCCTCCATATTTATTATTGTTGTGTCAAAAAGTCTCTTTTTTTTTAACCACACTTTGCTACTTTTAAGAGATAAATAAAAGAAATCAACTAAATTAAAACACATGCAGCGTGCAGTTTTCCAATAATATATGCATCCATCTACTGGTTCTGAACTAAGCTTCAGGAGGGAAGCCCTGACATCTCTCTCCCCTGACGACCCTCACAAGCTCACCCTGAGGCATTCCCACCCAGGCCTGCAGGGATGTAGTGTCCCTCCAGAGCAATCTGGGTCTCATTCCAGTTAAAAAAAAAAAAAATCTCGCCTCACTTTTAAAATCATGAATTTACTGAGCTTAACCACATTTCCTGGAAGGCGAGTTCAATTTCCCAAGAGCCATTCATTCCTGATTGCTGCCAGACTTATAGAACTAAAAACAAATCTGTTGAATTAAATCTCTCTGACAACATGAAAGAAACTGGAAGATCTCAAAAGGGAACACATCGGGCCCTGACCTAAAGAAATGCAAGAACAAATGAGTGACAAGGTCATTAAAGGTTATAAAGTCACTTTTAAGGTTTTGGGGCAGGAGCCACAGTGGGAGGGAGCCTTTATCTATAAACAGAGAAAACATGGAATACTGATAAACATTCCAAGGAGTGTCTGACCTACCAAGATTACTCCCAAGAGTGCACTAACAACCTCATTCTAGAAGTGAAAAAACAAAACAAACATCATCGTCAACACTGCAGATCTCACTTACCTCAGCTACGGTCAGTTTTCACAACTCGACAATAAAAAAAGAGACTGCACAGAAATGGCATCTATGGTAGAGCTGCAAGGAGAAAGCCACTGGCAACCAAAAAGAACACAACATATTGCATTTCCCAAAAAAACATTTTGATCATCACCAAGATCTTTGGGAAAAAAATTATGAAAAAAGTCCATTCCATTACATAAAGTCAACACAGCTTTTCGTAACAAGGACATTAAGCTGACAGCTCTACATGGCGTTTGGAGTGTGATGGTGTTGGGCTACTTTGCTGCTTCAGGACCTGGATGAAACATGAGTTCTCAGGAAATCCTGAAGAAACATATTGGGTAATCAGAATGCGATAAGTACAAAGCCACTCAAGAACGAAACAAGAGAATCTTCTGAAACACAAACGATCCACCTCTGACTGGCTCAAGATAACAAATAAATAAATTAATATAGGTTTTGGAATTGCCTAGTCAAAGTTATCAAGTTATTGAGATGACCTTAAACTGAGGCCTGACTAAAACAACAATTTCTGCTCTAAGAGCAGAAACTTCAGACTGATTGCAGGCCTCCTCCACGGTTAAAAGGATGTTTGATTGAATTAAACCATTGTATTGAATGCATAGTAAGTAAGTAATCGGTAAATCTGATCATGTATATTAAAATATAGTCAACTTTTACTGTTAAAAAAACACCTTATAAATGTTACACATACTGATTCAATATTTTGAATCAGAATTTTAAAAGATAAGCTTCTCAGTGGCTAATTTTATTTATGTAAACTCTTGTGACCCCAAATATTGGTTGATATACAAGCAAATAAACCAATAACAGTGATGCATAGATATGCACTGATGACATGGCCAGGGATTGCATTTGTAAATGTCTAATTGGTTCAAATTGGTGATCAATAGGTCAAATACAGAAAAACAATTGTCCCCCCCCCCTTCAGTAAATTAATCAAAACTGAGAACCTGTGCAGCGTTGTTGCTATCCCCATTAGTCATGATGACGTAGACAAAATATATTATTTTTATGAGAAGGAAATCAGCAAAAGATGTAGCCTGCAAATAGCCTGACAATTTGTCAAATACCCAGTAAGCCCCATTTAATGTATTTACCAGAAATGATGTGAACTAACCCTGATATGACCTGAAGTCTATTCTCCTTAAAGTGATGTGGGAGATCACAATGTTCCCTCCCTCATGGTACTTGCAGCACTTTGTGACTCACAGCTCCTCTGATAGGGCTGAAGAGGAAACAAGAAAGGGGAGAAGAGCTACTTCTGTATTTTTAACTTTCTACACAGAAATGGATTGCAGCCGTGAGGCGCAAACCCAGTGACAACGCTGAAAATGCAACGATGTTTTTTTTAAAAACACAGTTTCATTTATCTTTTACTTGTGCTTTTGTTTGTTTTTTTAAATGTTGTCAGACCATGGATTTTTGGGGTAATGATTTATATGGGCTGTAAATGATTTGTATTGTAGAATGTAAAACAACATGCCACTAAAGTTGGGTAGTTTATAAATCCGCCTAACAACAGTAATAAAATGTTAATCACTTTGTTAACTTTATGATCTGCTGGTGATTTCCTGCTGCTAATCCTCCTTAAAACACTTGACATACAAGACGGCAAACTAAAGGATATGCACTTTCAGCTATTGTTCAGACTAAGGATATTGATTTAAATTAGTTTTTTTAAATGCAGTAAGCAGAAGATCAGTAAAAAAGATCTGACTCAGTTCCACCCCGACATTAAAGAAGTGCAGAAAAAAAAGGAACTGTAGCGTCTCTTGCAAGTTTTGTGGTAATAAAATGCAGAATAGAAACACAAAGTCCTCTCTGCTGTTTTGCTGTCCTAGGTTGTAAACACAAGACAAGGCATGCATGCCAAATTTGGGAACACATTCTGCTTTGGCGAAACTTTCCCACCTGACAGCGACAAGTGATTCGGGCATCTGAAACGAGCAAAACAAGCTGATAACAGATGAAGCATGTTTTAAAAGTAATTTCAGGCATTCTTTTGTGTTGTAGTTCCCACGCTTGAAGTGAAATATAATACAATCAAATCAACAGACTGCTTAGGAAATTGTTCCCATTCTCTCTGTTTCTCAGTCACTACAGTCCTTGCAAAAGTGGTAAATAAATCATCCTCAAGCATTCCTTAGATTGTAACTTTACTGCCACTTGTTGCACAGTGTTTCCACCGTTTCTGTGAATCAGCTGATAAGAGTTAGTGTGACCTGTGTGATAAACCACAAGATTCTTCAAGGTTGCGAAATGCCCTCAAGCAGTGTTTATCTAATGATGCCTCTGTTATGTGCACAAATTGGTCATATTTCTTTAGTTGTCTATACTTCTAAAGTGGGAGAATGTTCAAGATGGCTGTTCTGAATCAGCTGCAAATACTGGTGCACATTGATCCCTGTCAATAAGTTTGAAAGGCTAATTTATTTCAGTAATTCAATTCAAAAAGTGACATTTATCACACTTGTATGCATTTCAAGTGTACATTTTTATCAAGTTTTGATGATTTTAGTTTGCAGCTAATTAAAACTAAAAATATATTTTTGCAAAAAATAACAATATTGCGTAAGACCAATAAAAAGGAAGTGCTGGCCTACTGAATGATACGCCCATGTACAACAGTAAATGCATTCAAACCTTGAGATGTGTATTGTATTAATTACTGGTCAATGCAGCAAAGCATGGAGGCGATCAGGCTGTGGTTATTCTGAGGTGTTAAGGAAGCGCAGGTAGCTTTGACACCAGCTTGCAGATCTTCTGCATAGTTTGGTCTGCCATTCTTATCAAACAATGTTCTGGTACTTTTGCACAGTCATGCTGAAAAATCGTTTCTGTATCTTGATAAAGCTTATTGGTAGAGGGAAGGATGCAGCAGTGTTAAAATTTGTTGGTGGCTTGATAAAACAATTTGAGCAGACACCCAGATGGCCTGGTTCCCAAAGTCATCAATGATTGGAAACTTCACACTGGATTTCAAGCAGCATGGATTCTTTGTTTCTCCACCCTACCTCCAGGCTGTGGCAATCTGATTTCAAAAGGAATGTAAAATTTAATTTATCGCCCTGGCTAAGGTAAAAGTATTTTGATGCCATCTGTGGTTCAGGCGTTGCTTAAGACAAACAATGTAATAATTGTAGCTCTTGCCGTGGATACATGTGGTTGAGGTTGGCTTGAGGCTTCAAGCTTTGACTCCTCCTACAGTCTACACCTTCTGAATCTATCCAAAACTTTTGACAGAGCTTAGCTTTGCAAAACTCTCAAAACTACTCTTTTCCTTGTTACTTGTGTACTTTTTTCTTCCACTCAACTTTCCCAATAAATGCTTGAGTAAAGCTTATTAACATAGCAGTAGACATTGCCTGTCTGCTGGATAACTGTCAGATTATCAGTTTTTCCCATGGTTGTGCTGGCCATAACATGACCATAACTTAACATTTCTGTATTTAAATCTTTTTTTTTTTTTACTGAGCTTGTAAGATTTTTATATATCATCACTAAATTTTGGGCTCTAGATGGATAACTTTTAATAATCCCAGAAGGGAAATTTGATTATCAGCAGAAATGATGATTGACAGAGTCTGATGGCAACAGGCAGAAATGACTTCCTTTATTGTTCCTTTGAGCATCTGGGTCTAGTAATGATCCAGCTCCTGAGATTAAAGTGGTTGTTTGTTTTGTTGTTCATTTGCTGTAAGCCAGGAACATCAAAATGAACTGAAATAAAACCTTGAAATCCATTTGTGTTTTTATAAATCTATTCTAAACTTTTTTTGTAATTATCATTATTTTGAATGTTAGTTTTTAATATTGTAATATCTTTGATATGCCTGTTTTATTGTAAATATTGAAATCTTACATCATTTTCATATATTTTCTCAGGTTTGGAGTCGTATCAGTTAATCACAACAACATCGCCAGACGATGAGCCGCGAATCGATGCAGACCCTCTCAGACCCAGTGTTTCGGAGAACGATGCCCTTATTTGACGGAACAGCAGCATCCAACGGACTCTCAAAACCACAAGCCATGTCTGGTTTCCTGGGTAAACAGACTCTGCAGTACAATGGAGCCTATTTTACTTATGAGCCCAGAATAAAGGACAGGGATGGGTTCACCCCTCCTTGGAGCCACTCGAAGATGTCTCCAATGGATGACAGAAGTCCTGTGAGTAACCTCTCTGGAATGATGCAGAACCATATGGCCTACAGGAAAGACGGCATTTCTTCAGAGGCAGGCCATCACACCCCGGTTAAGAAGGGTTTTACAGTTTACACTAAAAGTCCTGAGATAAACAATTTAACAACTACTTCCTCTGGAGTTATTAGAAAGCCAAAAACAGGAGGTGAGAATGGCCCTTCTCCATCTCAAAGCTCTGTTTACCTGGCGATCCCCAAACCTGTTTATGGACTTAGTCCCTGTTGTACTGAACTGGGCTGTGTTATAGGACACCGATATGGCATGGAGCACATGTCTCCTAGGATACCAAACACTGTCTACGAACACGAGTGGATGCAAACCAATGGCCACTACCTTGAAAAGCTTCCTATTCAGAGAAAAGACGCACTGCTGCAGCAGAAAGACTTGCAGTTCGAATGCAGTGCGGAACAGCTGAAGAGAGCAACCGTGGAGGCCTACAGTCCGAGCAGGATAAGGACACTGCCCTCTGTGATTGAGCCAAGCTACAGCAGCTACTCCTGCACCCCAACTCGCACACTCTTTAGTTCTTTCAGAGAGCCCAGCAGCCGGCAGCTGCAGACCTCCCCCGCAGGCTACCCCGGCCTGTACGCCCCCCGCCCCACATACGAACATATGACCTCAGAGGTTTATCAGGAATGTTCTCCCATGTCCAAATATGGCCAGCTTGCACAGCACCCAGGGTTTTACTACTCCCAGACAAACGGAGAGGCAGAAAGCAGGACACAGAGGAAGGAGAGTGGTAGTCAGCAGGGAGAAGATGGCCCTCTCCTTCATAAACACTCAATCCCAAGCCCCCGAGAGCATTATGTAGTTCCTCCGCCACATCACGCTGATATTCCTCTGTCTTGCACTGAAATGTTGCCAAATCATTCCTTTATTCAGGGTTATGACTATCCATCTTATGCAGTTCCAAGATTTCACTTGAATGCAGGCCATATCAAAGCTCCTTCAAAAAGGCAAACTTCAGTATCTGCATTTCACCCAAGTCACATTAATGCTTCCTCGTCCAGCCAACACATGGATGTCCCTACAGCCAAGGAGAAACCCACCACCACTGTGCACATTGACCACCTTCACGGTGCGTCATCATTCATACGGGTGAACAAAAGCAGTCCTGCCAGATGTTTGAACCCATCTGCTGTCTCGCCATCCAGAATACAAATTAGCAGGTTTTTCCAACCGTTCACCAACTTGCACATAGATCCAGCAGTTCATCCTCAACCTGCCAGTAACACTGATAGGATCATAGACCATTCTCGTAGTGAAGCTCAAGTAAAACAGTCAAAAAGCCTTCCAGTTTCTCCAGCACCGTGGCTGCCCCCGTCACCCTGCCACAGGTCAGAAAGAACCCATGCAGCTGTGCCCAATAATGTCAGAAAAATTATCTACTCCCCCACTGTTAAAACAGGAAGCAAGCACAATGGGCCAGTGTCCGACGCAGGAACAAGTGACTATAAAAAGTGCCTAAAGAGGAGTGTTTCTCACTCATCTCACCCAGTCAGAGTAAAAGATGAGGATGTGTATGAGGTGGAATGCACCAACAACAAACGACAAAAGGTGGAAATAGAGAAAGCTAAGGCAAGTAATAAAACTGACTCTCCTCCTATGCCGGTTATTGACAATGTGTTCAGCTTGGCCCCTTGCCAGCCGCACCTGCAGGAATCTGGAGTTTTGTTTCCAGGAAGAGCAACTCCGAAAATCAGCCAGACTTCTGCGAAGCACAACAACAAACCCAAACAAAATACCAAAGAGAAGAGGCTAGTTCAAAATGATCAGGAGTCTGTCATCTGCCTGGAGTCTAAATGCTCATCAGAAACCTCAGCTGATGAGTCTTCTGTGGAAACTAAAGTGATTAAAGTGGAAAAAGCAGATTCACCAGAGGCCGACACCTCTACAGAGAGTCAAAAGCATGACAGCAAAGTGGAGATGATGAACGAGTCTGAAGAGACTGGGTCATCTGTCGGTGTGCCTGTGGCTTCAAAAGAGAAATGTGAATCCAATGAACTAGAAAATAAGTCTTTATTTGCAAGTGAAAGTACTACTTCAGATGAGTTGAAACCTGCTGAGCTGATTGTACAAATAGACTTGGATAATCCGGATGAGATGACAAAAAAACAGGCAGTTGAATTACAACCACAAGCCAGCGCTTTGCTGCCTCCAGGGAAAGTCAGTTTTAAAAGCATTCCTCCTCATTGTCTTAAACTTTCCACTTACAATATTATCATTCCTGATGGAAAGCACTGCAAAATTGCTCTACCTGCAAAGCAAATTCCACCCCCACAGCCCGTAACTGTGCTCACAGCTAAAGAAGAGCCTCAATCCCCAGTACGCAAGCACTTCTTAGAATTGCATCAGTCTCTCTGCAGCTTGATATCCAAATCCGTGTCTGCCTCTTCAGAGGAAGACCTCAAAAACTGGCTGTCTCAGCTCGAAATATCCGAACCTTCTTCTCATTTAAGCAAGGTCCAGAGAGTGCCCTGCCTCTTGAGTGCAAAAGTGAGAGAGGTGTGGATCAACAAGGAGATCAAAGCAGCCCTCCAGGAGGTCCTGAAGAGGCTGAGGGAGTACACAGCTCAGAAGCGCTGCCCTTTTCCGCACGTGATGCGGACGGGCACGGTGTTTCTCCCCATGCTGGTTGTGAAGGAGCTGCTCTTTCCAACAGTCCAGAGCTGCTTCATCGACAAGGTGCTGCAGGAGCACAAGGTGGAGCTGCGGCCCACGACGCTCTCTGAAGAAAAGATCCTCATCCAGCTTCATAAGCGAGCTTGTTCGTCCAAGCTCAGGAGGCTGATGTCCCTCAAACACCTGCCAGACATTTACACAGAGATGGTCAACCTCCTGTATTACACGGACGTCTGCAAGCACCTGGGTGAGTATATTCCCCCTGCAGACCTGTTTTAAATGGGTCAAAATACTGCAAATAGATTGCTGTTGTAGAGTCAGAGACTTCCTGCTTTGTTTTGTATAATTTCTCCAGTTCTTCCCTACTAAACCTTGTAACAGCTGCTTTGTTAAGGAAATTCTTCCTAATTACTCATCAGGTCAGACTGGACACAAAGTATTACAAAGATCATTACTTAGACAGGGAATGAACTACTGAATGTTTTATGCTTAATTTTGTGGCTGTGGCAGAAGTGTTACCTATTAAGTGGGTGGGTTCGGCAAACCACAGCTCAACCATAACTTTGTAATTCCAGTTGCTGCAACATAACAAAAAATATATTTAAAGAAGCAAACAAGTTTATAATAGCCCATGAAACTTTTGGTAACTCGTGTTACATTAAAAAGCTTTCTATTTATTGGGTTTTAATCTGATAGAAAAACAAAAAGTAGTGCATAGCTTTAATGTAGGATGAAAGTTATGCATCGTGCTTAATAGAAATCTGAAAACCGGGAGGCACATGTGCTTTTTACTCTTAAATAAAATTCAGTGCAATAAATTACCTTCAGAAATCTAGAAGTAAATTGACCTGCTTGTAATTTAATCTGACCTACTTTATGTAAAAATAATATGAATATAAATCAATTTAAGAGAAGGACTCAAAAGTTTTGACATTAAGAACAAACAACATCATGAAGACAAAGGAACACAGCAGATAGTCCAGGGATGGTGATAAAATAATACAACAAACGTTAAACATCTGACATAGTTGTTCTATAAATAACCTGAAAATGAGCATATCTCAAATACAAGCCTAAAAAGACATTACCATCCATCCAAACAGGCAGATCTGGTAAGATGGCATTAACAAAAAAAGGAGCTAAGTGGCCTTGGTAACACTGGAGGAGATGCAGAGTTCCTTGTTTTCAACTTGGTAATTCTACTGATAGAACATATTACTCATAAAGTTAAGAAACCTGGCCTCTACAAGACTGTGAGAGATTGCTGAGGAAGAGCAAGAAAGCCATGAAAAGATCTGCAGTTTTTCTCAGATTGCAGTTTTGAGAAAAACTGCAATCTGCAGTTTTTCTCTCATTGTACAGGGGACTGCTAAAATGTGGAAGTACTTCTTAAAGGGGAATGAACACTTTTACGGAGCACTTTGACTATAATGAACCATAAACTCCAAAAACAGGACGCTTCAAATAATGCAATGTTTTTAAAAGCAATTTAATGTAAAAACTTGCAAGGTTTTTACATTGCAAGTTTTTTGGACATGTTTGCAGCATCCCCTTTTTTACTTAAATTATTTGTACTTGCCACAAATTTCATTTGAATTTGTGTTTTATCATTTCTTTTTTTTTTTTTCCAGTGGCTGTAACAACATAATCTCTTCATGGCATTTATCAAGTACTGTTCTCGTACCTTTCTTTTTTTTTTTTTTAACGGGAATAAATTATTGCATGGCTACAGAGATTATCATCATCACCTTTTTAGTTGTAGCTAACTCCTGCTGCCAATGTAAAACTCTTAAAACAAATTGAAGTGTCTTTCCATGACAAATAAAATAACATGATTTTGATAATCCTGTAAAAAAGCTGAGTATAGGATAAAGGGCAGAAAACAAGAATGATCTTTGGACCTTTTAATATACTGTTAAATAACTCATTGACAAAACACTGAATTCAGCTCAAACGGACTTTTGAAAACCAGTGTGTGAAGATAATAACACAAAATGGAAAATTTAGTAACTTGGTCCAGTGAAATCTAATATTTATGCTTCACATACAATTTACATAGGACTTTTTTAAAGGTTTTAAAGGACTATGCCAACATTCTTTTTGCATGTACTACAAGGACTTTGTCTTTACAAATAAAGAACGTAAACTCAGTATTAGCTTGCAGATTTTTGGAAATCCCCTTGCGAGCTGCAGTTCTGTTTTGTAGCCATCCCTAGCGTCTGTCTTTTTTTTAATTCATTATTTTTAATTCATTTAATCTAATTTTCACTTGTGGCCCCTTTTTTGTGAAGAATGAAGCACAATTAAAAACAATTATGCAATATAAAATTCATTTATTTTTTTACAGAATCACCCTCACCTGATGTCCAAAAGAGAGACCAGGTATATATGTACCTTTCTGTTTTTAATTTCGACCTTAAATTAACCACTCTTTGCTTTTCCATGATTATACAGCAGAAGGTCCTTCTGATAACTTTCAGCAGCAAATCACAAGAAGTTGCATGATTTTACTTGTAGACGCCTGGAGGGGGAAGGGTGGCGAGCTTGGCTGATTATAGAAAAATGAAATCATTTGGGAATTTGTTAGCTGACCTAAAAAAAAAAAGCGAGGAAGGCTGGCACATGACGTAACCAAAGTAGACACAGAGATTAGCTTTTCTCTCCTTTTCACTTGATCTTCATGTTTCAGCGACAAACTTTAATGCTCTTTACTGAATCTTTATGTGATAAACACAAAGTGGTGCATACTTATGTTGTTAAATGAAGAACATTCATGTTTGTTTTCTTTTATATTTTTACAAATTAAAATCTGAGAAGTCATCTTGGGAATATCTCACTAAGTTTGAACATCTAGTTGATAAACATTTTGCTCTTTCCTCTTTACAAAAAGGCCCAAGTTCAATCAGGTTCAACGGCAAGTTTCTGCCAACAGTGATTTTTAGAAGATATTGCAGCAGAAGGTAAAGACTTTGTCTAGGCTGGATTAACTAGAATGTTCCTCTGCTGCAGCTCTGGCTGTAACAGGTCGTAGTCCTGCTGTAATGTGGACTTCTGCACCGCAGCCTTTAGCAAGTCTTTCAAGAATTGTCCCGTATTTAGCTCAGTACACCTCACCATGAACTATGACCAGCAAGAAAAGCATAAACCCGGCAGGAAGCAGCCACAGCCCTTGTTTCACAGCAGAGATGGTTTGTTCAGGATCATGTGCTGTTAGTTTTCCACCACAAAGCATTTTGCATATAGTCAAAAAAGTTCAATTTATGAGCTCATCTGAACGGATGAGCTCATAAATTGAACTTCTCATGTTTGCTGTGTCCTCTGCAGCTTGAGACTAAATACAAATGGAACTTCCTATGGCTTTAAGAATGATTTTTCTTCTTGCCTGTCATCCATAAAGAACAAACATATTGTTCTAGCTTTCAGTAGATGAGTTTACAGATATTCCCCCTCAACACCTGGACTCTACCAGGTGTGGAGTTACAATGACTCTCCTGGCTGCTTCTCTCATTAATGCTCTCGTTGCCAGATGTGTTTTGGTAGGTTTGGAGTTGTGCCATATTGTTTCCATTTTCAGATGACAGATTGAACAGTATTCTGTGACATGTTCAATGTCTGCTGGCTTCCTTAAGAAACCTCTGAGGCCTGGATGTTATTTAGCAAAATCAGAGGGGATTAAATCCAAATCGACGCCACATTTTTCAGAATGTTATTCGAAAAACAAATCTGACAACGGTGTGTGATTTCTCATTACGCTTCACAAGTATGCACTACTTTGTTTGTCTTCCACATAACACCATAACACCGTGAGGCGGTAGGTTTTGGGTGGGTGAGATGGCCTTAAGTAAAATTCACACCTTCAATTCTAAAGGTCAGACTGATCCACTTACCTTATTAGTTAAGTTTTAGCAACACATGTAGTACTCATCAAGGAGGTTTTTAAAGGGAATTCAAGGTTACAAGACATGTTCATTTTTCCTGAACCTCTGTCCACTGCAGACACTTTTCAGTTCACATGTCTTGGAGGCACTTACGTTCAGTAAATGATCTTTGCTCCTGTCCTGTTCTTTCTTTCCCTCACCGTTGTTTTACTCCCTGACTGATTGCATCCCCTATAGCAGCTGAGTTTGCTCCCAGCCTTCACATTCACTCTGACGGCCCTTTTTCCCCTCCTTTGTCTGTCTGTCTTGTGAGAATGTTTCGTGGTGGAGGATCACAGGTAGACGTTTCTCCGACTCCTGTTTATCAGCTGAAATCAGTTTCCTATTGTTTCTGTGTGCTGACGAGGTTCTTTTGTAACATGAAACTGTCTGCCTTTCAAGGAAATCTCACTTGGGAAACCTGGAAAAAAATGTACTCATTATATTTGTTTACCTTTGAATCCCTTCTAAAAGTTCCTTTTTCCAAATCGCTGTCCGGTGGTTCTTCTGAGTACTAAGTAAATGCTGTAACCTGCTTTAACTCTCTTTCCCTTTTTAGTAAGCAACCTGATTTTTTCCAAACATTTGTCATAATATCATCAAAATGTTGATTTATTACAGTAATTATCTTTATTATGGCTGATAGCTAATAAAAAAAAAATTGTCTTAGAAAACTAGAATATTATGTAGGGAACAATAAAATCACCTTTAAGGCCAAAATGTGGAGGCCTGCACAATCTTAGAGAGGACTGCCAACTTGACTGATTGTTGACAATGAAAACATAAATAAAAGCCTTACTGTAATGTATGTGATGAGTTTCAATAGCACCAAACCTTTGTGGAAAGTATTGATGACTGTCAGCCGGATGTCTGTTAAGTCAGCAGTGTTCTCAATGATTGTACTGGCCACATTGCAACGTTTCTGTTTTAAATGGTCTTGTGTAATATTCTAATTTTCAGAGAAATTATACCATGGGTTTTTATTAGCTGTGAGCCATAATCATCAAAATGAACAAAAACTAAATGTCGTTAACAGAGACGTTGTTATATTGCACTGAAACAAATGAATCATTTGATGATATTGTGACCTACTGAGAAACATATGCACTGTGTATTCCTGTGGGCGGCATCAGTTGCTCAAACCATCTTCTAAAAATGTAATGATCTTTGTGTTGCAGGACTAAATATGGATCCTTATTATAAAGAGCAAGATGGGGGCCATGAAGTGTCAAACGCCACCAGCGCAGCTCCTTGTGACGCTCTTGCCTCTCCGGCCTCTCCATCGGAGACACACCAGCAGACATGTGTGAAGGAAGAGGAGAACGAATCGTCTCCTAGCCAGAGTAAAACCAAAAGCAGAGCAAAGAGCAATTCGAGGCATGCGTTTCTGGTTTCCGGTGAGGAAGGGGCAGGCGATGCAGGGCAGGCAGCAGTCGAAGAGGATCTGAAATCGCTTATAACTAAAACTCCTGGGTCCCGTCAGACAGAGAAAGAAAACTCTGATCACGTGGCTGCAGAGGAGGATCCTACAGCTGCTACACAATCAGCTGACAACTCCTGGACATGTCCACTAACGCTGGACGAGCTGTCTCCGTCTCATAGCGATGCTGAAACTGAGAGCTCCTCCAGTCTGTTGACCGACAATCGGCCTTCAGGACATTCTGTCCAATCCAAGAACTGCTCAGGCATGATTCTCAAACTGAGAAAGATGCTCAGTGCGGGGATAAACCGAAAAAGGACTTGCTATGAAGCCGTGTCGCAGTCCGGGGCGTTTGCTGAGCCTTCGTCATCGCAGACTGAAGTTGGAGAGGGCGTAAGTGGAGAGAGCAGCCAACACAGGATGCCTAACGCACTGTGCAGGTGGAAGGGAAAAGGAAGCTTCTGTCATCCTGGAAGGTCCCTCAGCAGCCCCTCTAAAACTAAACAAAGGTCTCTGCTGAAGATCAAATACTGTCCCTACTTGTCGGCCTGCCACAGCGCCCAGCACAGGCGGCGGTGGGTTCTGCGCTCGGCTGTCCAGACGGCCCGGAGGGCCATGAGGTTCTACTACCCGGACTTGGTGGGGAAGAGGATCAGGCACTTGTATGAGGAAGACGACAAATCAGAGGTGTGGTACCGAGGAGAGGTGCTGCGTATCCACGAGGCTCACACCAACCCACTGAAGACGGTGTTCGAGGTGAGGTACGACAGCGAGCCGGAATGGAAGTACTACCTGGAACTGCTCATCGATTACAAGAAGGGCTGGCTTAAAATAGAAGACTAAACATTCCTCAAGCTTTCTTTTTCCGAAGCGCTGTGGGTCACAGAGTGCAACGACGAAGTAGAAATGATGCTGGACTGGATGTTTTTAGGTGAAGTCATGCAAACTTCCCCTAAAAATGATTTTTTTTTCTATCTTGCTTTTCTTTATGGCTGATGCTGTAAATGACATTTTGTCTTTGACACAGTGGCTTTAAGGAGTTTACTCAGAAATTGCAAATTGAAGTATATTCAATTTTGGTAACTTTTCCTTTTTTAAAAAAAAAAAAAAAAAAAAAAAAAAGACAATGTTCCCTTTAAAAATATGTAAATGAATACAGTGCCACGTGTGTGTGTGTGTGTATGTTTACAAGACTTAATTTGCAGTAATTTGTGTTTTCAGAGTGACTTTTCTTTTGGAGCAAATGAAGCTCAACAGGCATTAAGGTACTTTATATGAAGCTGCTTTTTTTTGTTTTTCTAAACAACCAAGAACCTTACTGAGATTTTCGAATGGCAGTATATCGACCTCAATATTCTGACATTCGTCTATGACTGAACCTCAGATACTTTTTACATTTTTTTTTTTTTCTTCAGATTCTTAGAGAGTGAACAGTTTGAACCTTCTTACAGTCTTTAAAAATAAATGTTTTCATATTGAAAGTTTGTTGCATTTTCTATTCAAAGTCAATTTCACATGCTGCCAAATATTTATCTAACAGATACATCATCTGTTCAGAATTTGGAAATTAAAGTCTGGTAATGGGGAATCTATTCCATTTGGCCAAATGCACCTGTATTCTTCTAATGCCCGACTCACTCTGAATCTGGTATGTCTGGCAATAGGAGTGTGAACTTGTAGAAAGGCAGAACTTTGTTGCAGGAAAAAAAAGGCATTTGTCACCATCCTGTGGAAGTTCATACTGTTGCATGCTTTCTCTTCTACCACAGTTTGCCTGGATAACCTGCAGTCAGATCCACCATGTGCCAACACTGTACAGGAGCATCTTGAATTAGAATATTAAAATATCTTTTTCTTTAATTCAAAAAGTGAAACAGATTCATACATTACTGGACTCCACAGTTCATCCACTCAGTACCTGCCTGGCCTTGGCTCCTTTTGTATGAATTATTGCATCAATGTAGTGTGACAAAAGAGATCCGTTTGTTAAACCTTCTGCTGCTTTAACAGAAACTTTCAGATGTTATGGGTGCATCGGTGTGCAGCGGCTTTTGAAACTTTAACTCCAGCTGCAGTCCAGACTTTCTGGATCTCCTCAAGACGCCATTGCTTCATCATCCCAAGGCTAATGGTATCCCAGGTGCTTGTGAGACTTTTTATATCACTTTTCTTCCACTAAACGTTCCATTAATATGATTAGATCCTTCTCTCTACACAGCCAGCTTATTGAGCAGGGATAGTTTATGACCCTCTGAAGGGTGTCAGTGACTGCTGGACAACTGTCGAGTCAGCAGTTCTCCCCCTTTAGGTCACTGCATGGCAATGATATTTTTGTGTTAAAAATACATTTATTTTTTATGTCAGTCTTGTGTAATATTCCCATTACAAAACTTTAACTTTGGGGATTCTGTTTGCTTTAACAATCTCCTAAATAAGCAGAAATATCTCAGTTTATGCAATGAATCTGAGTTTCACACTTAAGTTGAATTACTGAAATTAGTAAACCTATTGATAAAATTCTAATTTATTGATATGCAGTTGTAGGATAGTGCAGTGGTTCCCAAAGTCGGTCCTGGAGGCCCAGCATCCAGCATATTTTAGTTCTCTCCCTGGTTTAACACACCTGGATCAAATGATGGCTCATTAGAAGGTCTAAGAAGAACATTGACAAGCTGAAAAAGTTGTTACTACAACCAGGGAGAAAACTAAACCATGCAGGATGCCGGGCCTCCAGCAGTGGGAACCACTGGACTAGTGGATGCCAAACAAAATGTCCACAATCAACCACCCATGCAAGACGACTGTTTGCAACATTTTGCACTTTAATATTTTTTCTCCAAAAACAAACATCTAATTTCCCCTCACATTTTACACTATTAGGAAATAAAACACCTTTAATAGCATAAAGGAAAGGTATGTAGAAAAGTATTAAAAGTTTTTGGATGTCTCGGTTTAATGCAAGTAGCTGCTTCTGTTATTCCCAAACTTAAAATCTGAAATGGTCAAAAACGTCTAGCAGACAGTGAAAACAGAGTGAGCCCTAGAGAGCCTGTTAGGACAACGATTACAGCTAGAGCTGAAGTTAATGCAAGACAACTTTGAGAAAAGCAATTTATATCCATTCATCTTGTGTCATCTGTGACAAAAACAACTTCTGGATGCTCAATAACAACAATGGAAACAATCTTAATGTAAACTTGGTGACAAAAAGAGTCAACTTTTATCATTTAGACCAAAACTCAAGATTAAAGTTTCCAAATTGATTCCACATCTATTCGGAAGACAAAGCGCTGCAAAGGTCTGTAGTGTAGAGAAAAGTGCGATGGGTTAGAGGTGCACCAATCAACTGAACAATTCTCTTCAGCATCAACAAGTTCATTTTTCCATTCATTAAATGAATTAAAACTAAGAAGTCCGACCATTTTCTGCCTCTAAAAGTCTCAAACAGCAAAAGTATTGATACATTTTTAGTTAAACAAAAATTAGAACAATTTTGATGCATAAATATGGTTAATCTTATATTTCCTTTTCAGTTGGATTCAGAACTACTACCTTCGTCACAGAACCAGCAGTACATTGTTGTTCTCCTTTTTCTGTTGACGTCCTTATGGAAAAAAAAATTAAAAAGTCTACAGACCTCAAAGAAAGCAAGAAATCAGTATCAGCCATTCAAAAGCTTAATCTGTGCATTTCTCCTGATATCTGACTATTTACACTGCTTGACACCAGGCCTACTCTAATGACTCACACATCACTCCTGTAAATCAGATTTCTCATGACATTTATTCAAATAAACAGTACAGTTTATAATTTGCTAGGATAAAATAATAACTTGAAACACATAAGAAGCATTTTGGGAGACAATTGCCCAAAGATCTGAAACTAGGGCAAAGGATGTATTTTAACGATGGCTGACACTTTGGTGTCATCTTTCCAACTTGCATCAGTGCTTGGAACGATCATGTCCCCTCCAGCCAATCTTGTGAAGACTGCCACATTGCAGAGACATGAACGAGCATCTACAAACAGAGAGCTTGACAATCAGGGCAGCTGCCACACAGAACGATGTAAAATCTGGAGGGGCACTGACATTTCACTGCTGAAACCTCAACCCATGTACAAAAACAGAAAAAAAAAAAAACAAAGCAAAAGAAAAACACTGACTTATGCAAAAGTATACCAGCTTTACTAAACACCCCTGCAACCTATAGAAATTTGCCCTTAAATTTGCATCTCTTTGCAGAACACTGAAGTGCGTCTGTGTAGCTTGGTTTAAAGCAAGGTTCCGTCTTACTGCAAGGCAAGAGATCTCTTCAAAGCGATCGGGCAACTATCGGCCTGTTGGGAAGTGACGTAAATGCCTGGCAGACTTTCAGAGTGATCAAGCCCAGTTAGAACTAGAATAAACTGTCAGTACATTCTACCAACCCCTCTCAGTCCCCAAGGTGCAAGCTGACTTAACAGGACTAACTCAAGCCACGTCAGGAACAAAGAAAATAAAACAAAAAAAAGAAAAAAAAAAAAAAGAGTGAATGTCACTCAGTTTGGCTCTTGCAAATAATTAGTAATGTCTCTAAAAAGAATTATGATAGCGCAGCAAATATAAGCGCAGAGGGGCATGGGGCTGGTACGGTCCTACCGCTTACCTTACCTCTTATCTTTTCCACTTTTTTTTTTCTTTTACCTTGACTGCACTTTCAGAGTCATTTATCTGATCACCTAAAAGGTTTCTTGGAGTTTCCTTACTGATGAGGAACTTTTGTCCATTGATCTGAGCAGACTGATGACGACAGGATGAATGACTTATTGCCAATGCTTCCAAACTCCCACTGGCGTAAACGGACTCAACCTAAATGGCAAAAGTGTATCTTTTTCAAGATCGGTAAAGAATAAATATTTCAAAATTATGCAAACACGTGCCACTCTTGCTCTTTAACTTCCATGCATATGGACTATTTACAATTAGAAAAAATACAGACTTGCTGTTTTTTGTTCTTTTTGTGTTTTTTTTCTTCTTTTTTCTCCCTCCCCTGAAATGTCTTTGCCCCTTTTGCAATCAGCCCATCAATATTCAGCCATCCAAACAAGGATTTCACCAAATATTGCAGACGTGGTCAGGACAATTAAAGCTGTGTTGAAAACATTTTTTTTTTCACACTTATGGAAAAAAAAAAGCAACTAAAAACAAAAGTCAAAAATCAAACAGAAAAGATTCACAAAAAAAAAAAAAAACAGAAGAAAAGATAGATTAGAGGAGGGTTACAATACAGGCCAAAAGGACGTATTTGTTTATGATGGATTTTTCTGCTTCCTGTAGACTCCACTCTGTCGCTAACAATACTGTAGTACACTTTCTCTGTTTTACTCTACACTTTCTTTAAATATAATTTATTTTAAGATTTTTATTGTTAAAGAAATCCAGGAAAAAGACAAAAATGATGCAAAAGTGGTTGGTTGCCAGAGGAGAGGCGGCAGAAGGCCCGTGCTGCCCTGTTTAATTGCATCAGCGCTCTAGTTTGTCAAGATACTCAATAGTCCGTTGCATTGGGACGTGTCCTCAATCCTCGATGTACTCCCACAGGTCCTTCTCATAGCCTTCATGTACGTGCTGTAGCAGCACTCTTCGCCTGCTCTCACAGTATCTACAGACACAGGAGAATTTGATAAAGTCCAGCACAGCACATTTACAGGAAGTGAACGTTCTGGTCAGAGAAGTACATCCACTCATGGGTACAAGTGTCACTATAGTTTTAGGCTTTTAATTGTCCATTTGGACCGTTGTTTTCCCTGCAATGACGACGATGTTTCAATAAATAACTTCCAACAAATATTTTTAAAACTATTGAGCATAAAAGAAGAATACATGTTCAAATATATACATGCAATGTCACTTGGATAAATGTAACATTGCAAGTTACAGAGCAAACACAGCCATCAACAAGGGATACATCTGGCTTCAAATTTGTTTTCTCCATCCATGGACCAAGTTTTAAGCATAATCCAGAAGATTTTGTTAGCTTTTGGTCAGAGTCATTACAGAAGATCAATATTCAGCCGTTTGATGTGTGCTTGGGATCGTTACTCAAGTACCAACTGTGTAGCTAACCATTTCAATTGAGGTTGAAGAATTTGGCGGTGGTCTCACCTTGATTACCCAAATCAAATGTTATTCCTGTTATTCCTGTCAGGAAGTCAGACTTCCTATTATTGTAGATACATAGCTCAGTCCTTGTCTTGTCTGCCAATAAAACATTTCTCTAGCAGGAATACTTTTCCATGCAGGAAGTGGAAAACTTCAGTCAAGCTTGAAGGTGTTGATTTTTCCCTGGTATCTTGGCCAGAACCCTCTCACTCCATACTGATATTACTGTCTTCTCTCAACACTGGCATTTTACCTTGTTGGTTCCTGGAATAGTCATGAACTTCCCTTCCAACTGAGTGGATAGATTGCATCAGATGGTTGGTACTTGGACAGACCAGTTGTTGGAACACGACAATGATCCCAAACACAACAAAACTGTCGGAAGGCTTACATTATGGATTCTGAATAGCATTAGTGAATCAACTGATTTAAATACAAATTCTGCTAAGAAAAATTGTAAAACGAAATCCAGCACAATGCCAGAAATATGTTGACAGTAGATATAATTTTGACTGTGGGAATAATACTATTTACTCCATACAATAAAGGTCCAATGTGTAATTAAAAGCTAAAAAGTATGTAAACTTCTTACTGTAACACTACTTCACCTACCTGTACTTATCTTGTACTTTCTGCTTGATGTCCTGCAAGGAATCCTGGGAAATATCCCGCTCTAAGTATCCAGAGAGCACCTCAGTGGCATTTTCCAGATCTGCCTGGTTGTTCTGGGGAACAGAAGTAACGGATTTCATCCTCAGTAATCTTTTTTAAGAATGTATATCCAGTTCAACCAATAAAGATAGATTTGGCTCTTGTGTGCCGTTACACTTTGGTGGTTGGCAGCTTTAGCATGAAGCAGCACTTTCAACCATCTTACCTCAAAAATAATGGACTGGTTGTTCTTCTTGAGGTAGAAGGCAAAGACGTAAGTGAACATGAGTGTGGAGCGGCACTGGCAGAGCACATCTACAGCCTTCTTCAGGAACTGCACTTCAATCCAAGACATGTTGTGCTGCTGCATCTCCTCCATCTTCTGCTTAACCTGAGCATAGAGCTTGTGCTCAAAGCGCAGACTCTGCATGTGGTTCATGTAGCGGTTGCAGTAGAACAGGTACCTCTGCAAGGCTGCCCTGGAGCGCTGCACACACAGTAAGGCGAACTGGCTTACACTCACAAACACACCCAAATACTGGATATTGAAAAGTCTGAATTTACTCAGCTACAGTTCATCAGTTTATACAGTACAGTGTTCACATTTCAAATTTCCTGAACTCTCAGTTCTATTTGCTCAATTTCTGTCATATAGATACAAAACATTATTGCAGTTAAAATGGAATCTACAAAAAGGTAAACAAGCAAAATAGAAAAAAACTAAGAAAACAAAAAAACAAGAAAGAAAGAAAAAACGGGGAAGGAACCAAGTGGGGGAGGGAGAGAGGGAAAGAAGGAGGCAAAGAAGATAGATTGACAATTTTTAGACCGTAGGACAGGGAACAAAATCTGAAAAATGCTAATGTTTTTCCATACTTATCCTAAACTGAGAAGAACTTAAATGTCATAATTTCCCATACTGAAAAGAAACCCAGAAAACTGTAAAAGTCAAACACTGTGTGTGTTGTACCAGCAGCATGAATGCCAGCCTTGGAATCTCTGCAGGTGTTTCATAAAATAAATTGTTACAAACTATAAATTCCTAATAGTAATTGTTCACCATAAAATTCTCTGAAAATTAAACAATGCAGGAGTAAAACAAAGAATAACTCTGCACTAAAACATGAATTAAATTGATGCATTTATGTAATACACCTTTCTAAGATAACGTATGTTTCACAATTTTTGAGGGAAAAAATATGGAGATTTAATTACCTCTTGAGCATCTCTGGCTGCCTTGGCATCGTCTTCATTATAGCGGTTGCAGTTGTACCTGTAAGGTCAAACAGGCCAGTGGTGTTCACAGAGTATTTTAGACAGACCTCTGGACATTTTTATTACCAAGGTTTGAACTCTAAGGTGAGTGTGTGAGAGAAGCCAGAAAATTTTAGATTCCGTACTCTTCGTACTGAGACTGCTGAATGTATCTAATGAATGATACACCGTTACAAAAACTGATGATCAAATATGTGCCAGCTGTGGTTTCACATCTCGAAACATTTAAATGTATTCATTTTCTACCATCTTACTGGGAGTAGCGTTTAGTTTATTTACTTGAAAGCAACATATTTTGCATAAAAAGTAACATGAAAAAAAATTAGCCTTTAGTTCTCACCAGGCAGAGCCATGAGGTTCCCATGGACCCAGGCAGACCCAACAGAACTCTGCTTTGCAGTTCTGGTTGCGACAGACCATGTGGTTGCAGCCGCCGTCCTTCTCAATGGTCACGTGACATTTTGGACACTCCTGTAGAGTTAAGGTGAACATTGTGTTCTGTTCTTAAACTGAAGAACTGAAAAATCAAATGTTTTTCCTATCAAGGAGTCTGATGAATTTCATACCTTGGTATTTGCTGCAATCCAGTTGGAAGTCTCACTGTCGTCATCGCATTTCTTGATCCATTTTCTCAGCCACTAAAAAAAAAATTGAAAAATTGAAAAAGGAATAATATTGCTTCCCATAACTGCCAGAATCCTACATATTTCCGTTTTTCCATTCAGCTTACCTTACACTTCACAGGATCGTGCCAGTTCTCTCCACAGTTGAAACTGTAATAACAGCATGCAAATCAACCCAAACGCCAAAGACATGTAGAAAACCTGCTTTCTGTGAGAGTTGACTGATCTTACCAGAACTGACGGCCACACTTGCATCTCACCGGCTTGGCATCTGGATACTGGACTTTGACAACGTGATGGCAGTCCGGTGCAGGGCACCACTTTAACAGTCGATTGCACTTTAACGAGTAATAAGAAACATGTTTTTCATTTTTTCATCTGTAGACCCACAGATCGTCAATTATATTCAAACTTTTTTCAAATCATTCTACAGAGGACAGATCTATGCTTAGCTATGTAGAGCTCTGCATAAACACAGCCATGCAATTATCTAGCACAATGAAGATTTGCAAGTTTATCGAAGAGAAAAACAAAACATATATACAGAATGTAAATGCTGAAAAATTTAAAAACTTACAAGTATCAGGTGATTACAATAGGTAACATTCTCCACATTTGTTTGTGATCATGATTGAAGGACTGGAGGATTAAATAATTCTAAATGTACTTTTAAGCCGACCAAACCCTGAAATATATGTGTGGGCTCGCTACTTGTTAATACTTGATGACCTACATTCTCCTTAAGCAGTGCGTAGCAGAACTGTTTTTACTGTGTGCTAAAGGGACATTCATATAGACCTGTTATAAGTAAAGAACTAGTTGTGTCAGGTTTCTTCTTCTCAGATTCAGATGTTTTTAGCCTGAAAGCCAAACTGTAAAGTTCAGCATAAACGTTTTTCAATTTCCTGTCAGGCAACAAAGCTTACCTCTACAAAACTATTCGTGATTAAATGCTGGTACTTCAACTTTACTTTTGAATCTGTTATGAGGCGCCTGTGGAAACATTGAAAATCAATTATTAGCCTTCATTAGAAAAGAAAAAAAAATGTTATATATATACACATTTGCAAGCAGACATTTTTGTAGTTGCTTTCTAAGACTATCAGTAAATATAATGATTGTTTTCCCCTCTTGCAGAAATGGTTGAACAGTTGATTAAAATTTTTTTATTTAAAGTGACACAAAAAAGATCTGGAAGCTTGGCAGCATTTAAAGACCTGGAGATCCTCCAAAGACAAGTCATAAATCACTGAAAAACTCAAAATGAGGGGAAAAAAATATTTTTCAGAAAAAAAAAAAACATTTTAGAGTTCACAGGAGGCAAAACAGAGATGATATCACACTTCAATGATCCTCACAAAAAAATCAAGTTTGATTAAAATACATTGAATATAATATTTGATATGTATAATAATTACGTACAAAACAAAGTTATAACAATAAAAACCTTGGTGATTTTAAAATTGGGATGAATCAGAGTAACTTTACAATGAGGATCACAGTAAAAGACTTCATCAGTGTCATCTTCTGCCAAATATGATCATTACAGACCAAAAAATAAAACAAATGCATGCACTAACATACTCACATGACTGTGTTGTCATCAACCAAAATGTCACAACTATGAGCAGGACAAGAAATCGTCTGAGAAGAAAGCATAAAAAGAAAATCATTAGTTGGTTATTGAAAAAAATAAAGGCTATTTCAGACACCCAATGTAACAGTGCAAATTTTACTGTTTTTAGCTAGCTCTTAGTTCAGCCAACAACAATCTCTATAATGATTCTTTTATGTTATTCAATTTGTCTTTCTGACACAATATTAGGTTTGCATGACCAATGTAAAACAAAGAAGCCCACTTATATTCCATAAGCATTAAAACAGTGATAAGCCCATTATCACAATCTATTGATTGGCTTTGACTGGTTATCGGTGAATCAAACACAGAAAAAAAAAATCTATTAAATGCAGAAAACCTTAGAAGTCCCTCCATAAACAGACAGTCAGACTTCAATAGACATCTTAAGATAAAAAAAGCATCAGAAAAAGGTTAGGTATTAATACTTGGTTCCATTAAATAGGGAAAATCTTATGAGTCCTTTATTTTCCGTTTGGTTCAGAACTATTGCCTTCATCCTTTGTGCTTTCTAGTCCTTAGAAACAAAAAGGAAAACTGCTGAAAATCGGAATCATTGTGTCAGGTATAATAAAAATGGAGAAATTATTTTGTAAAAAACTGATGATAAAATTGTTACTGGCAAGAAAAGTCTGATTAGTGCATCTGCACAAATGAATCTTGAAACGTACCTGTCCCATTCCTTCTTCTATGATTTTGGTAGTCAAATAATCTCCCCAGCACTGCATGCAGAACTTGTGTCCGCACTCCAGACCGGTAAAGTACTGAAACAAACAGCATCCAACAGTTAAAACAAGCAACCCTTGTCATCAATATTAACTTTTCAAGTAACAGACAATAAAATTACTTTAGAATAATGTGCATTCATGACTAATACTACAATGCTCAATGCAAATTTTATTTCCAGAATAGTTCTTTCCCTTAGTAAAACCCAATCTAGAATGTGTTTACCTTGCTAAATGAAAGTACAAAAGAAGGAATATTTGAATATCTTCAAGTGAGGGTGTTGCCTTTCAGTGTTGAGTCATTTCACTCTTTTGAAGAAATAGTACAAAGTTCAGCTAACACCAATTTGTTCTTTTTCATGATAAACCATTACAATTACACAAACACTGTACAGATTTAAATGCATTCCACTGTAAGGAAATGATCAATAACTGAAGAATTAACATACGTAAGAGAGCGTATGGGAGGAGTAAACAGCTCTTATTGCAGTTTACTTCAGAAGACCAGCCCTTTTTAAAGTCTTTACAACATCTTTGACCTGTTGCCAAAGAAAGTTTCAGTGTTTTTTTCCCCCTAAATTTAAATGAGAGCACATTGCCACACCGACACATTTAATGATTAGCATCAATTTAAAAAATCTAAACAAAATCTCAAGTTTTATTTTTAAATAAATGCTTACTTTACTGCCATCTCCTCTGATGAAACTGGTTGCTTTGCTGTGATTTTCAGCCCTTTTCTTTATAAGGGGAACCTCAAATAAGCTTGCCAATTTAACAGAATGTTTCTTTGTGCTCTTCATAGAGAAGCAGTAGAAGTTTGTCAAGCTGATTTAGCAGGTTAATTTGTGAAGCAAGCTGTTTGGGAAGAGGCAGCCAATTGGCTGCTTTACAGATGGTCTGCTTGTAGCTCCAAAACGGTCATTTTTAAAAACAGTATTAGCTTCAGGTTGAAACTGGCAGTCCTTTAGCTTAGCAGCAGACAACCAACTGTCAATGGCATAGATGGTTGGTTTACTTTGGTTTTATGAGCTTAATACTAAAATGTATGCTGCCCAGGGTGCTACAGGGAAAAGACAACATGTTCGATGGTACAAAAAAGATTCACTGCAGTCCTTTGATACTCCCAAACATCATCATATATTATGTTTTTTGGACAAATGAAATGCAAAACAATATGATGACATCTACAATAATGGACTGCTAAACAGCTTAAAAACTTGAAAACCTCATATTAGTAAGAAAATACCTTTTAGAATCTACAGATGCTTTCAAATCTGGAACAATTAGCAACCTAAGAGCCCAAAGGAAAAAAAACAGTAACCATAAAATAAAATGGTTGATCGATAACCTTTAACTTTCTATTTTAAGTTTTTTTCTGTTTGCTTTCAGGCTTTTCTGAAAATCAATTTCTGGATGGGATTTACATATTTTTTTCTTCTTAGCTATGCTACTTCTCCCTGTAGTTTTAAGATGCTACATTATGAAAGAACAATTTGCCTTAATTCTCTAAAAAACTGTAAGGTTAGGGAATACATTATAAATACTATTTTTAACTAAATTCACTATCTACAGCTGTAGATCCAACTCACCCAGCACAATGCTGATCTAACCATGTAACTCACCGAGTTGGGGAAGTTTAGGTAGCAGATCTGACAAGGCATGTCTTGTGCCGATGATCTAGTGTTGATTGGAGGACGGATCCGAGGCTTCTTGCTGGGGTTGATGACATGACACTCAGAGAAAAGCTTGTCAAGGTTTCCATCAAAGTATCTGCAATATTCATGCAAACAAAAGGGTTAAGAAGCATCTAAACATTCAAGGTCCAAGACAAGCTGGCCTGGCTATCGCAATCCTACACAATTCTGCTGGATTCTCATCTCCCTTCAGTGTTCTGTCTGGGATTTCTCCCGCTGAGCTTGATTTCTCTGGTTGAATACCAACCAGGGTAATCAGCAAACAGAAAGAGGATTTGTGAGCAATAATAATGATTTTCTGTGCCGTCTTAGGCTGACTATAGTCTGGCAGTAGCAGCAGAAGAAGTGAATGAAACTGTTCACTCCATGTTGGCCACTCAAATACTGAATTAATATTAACAGCCATCTTCTTCGACTTGTCACTTCTCTCTTCACAGTGGGAGATGGTTGTTTACAGCACACACAATTTCTGACAAGCTTCAAAATGTCAAACTGACGCATTAGATACGTGACGATGAGAACTTAAAACTTCAAAAACATCCACCTCCTTAGCAAGCAATTGTTTTTCAACAGCTCAGAGGTCAGACCGTATGTACACAGAAAATGGAATAGAGCAAAGGTTTGGCCTTTACCAGGCTGTGGAAGTGCCTCTGTTAGTTATTTATATATTTTTTTTGGTTAAGTACCAATTAATAGTTGTACTAATAGTACCAATTAAAATCATATTACCAAGTGGTCAACATAATCCAGAGATTCCTACCTTTCCATAAGCTTTTCTTTATCCCAGTTGAAATGGCTGAGGAGAATGCGTGTTATTGTTGCAGGATTCTAGAAGGGAAAAAATGGTGAGAAATTAAAATTCCAATTTACATTTAAATTTTGCTATTGTTCAAGGAGGTTATCATACAAATTAATTTTGCCAAAGCAAGGGTAAAATCAGAAGTTTAATATTAAAAGATTAATATTTCTAAAAATGCTTTATCATATTCCTTGTTTAATACAATCATAGGTTAACAACTTAACTTCCCCCAAAATACTTATATGTTATCCAATGGGTCCACTTTCATAAGGGGAACCATTGATCTTTATCAAAATCTATTTTATTTCTATTCAAACTGTAGTTGCTTTGTCAAACAGGCAAAAATATGCATAGAGAAGCGACAATGTAACTTAAAAATAAATCCAAAGGTCGTTTCTTCAACTTTTTAATGTCTTCATTTTGCTCAGGAGGGAGCAAGGATTGTTATTTTGCCAGGGTTTGTGTTTGTAAATCACAAACCCTGTAAATCCAGAGAGTTATCCTGTCTTTATAGTACCAGGTAGGGACAATGGAAACTTTGTTGCAGGTGAATTCTGTTCATTCAGTAAGCACTCAGTTACTCTCACATTTCTCTGCCTTTCAAATAACAGCTTCTGAAAACCAAACAAAAAGTCCTTTCTGACACAACAGACTAGGATTAATGATCAAGGAAGCATCATGTGAAACCAGTGGGCAATCTAAAACAAAGATAGTCTCATCTCCTCATGAATCATCTACAAACTTCATGTGATCAATACACTGCCAAAAAAAAAAGTATTTCATGAAGCACAACGTCTGTGGGAAAAACTACTACACCAACTTAACCTGTAAAATGAGTCCGCTCAATTATCTTTTTACTGTTCTTTCCTGTTTCCACGTTTTACAGTCTGTAAAATTCACAGTTTGAGAATATTTATGTATCCACAAATGTATAAAATTACTAAAATGGCTAACTAAATGTGCTTTTTTTTAAAACAAATTTATCTTAGTGTTTGGGAGAGACAAAACCATTACAAGGCTGTCTCCATAGTGGACAACTGTTTAATTTGTAATGAATCCTGTGCTACTTTTCAACATGATCGCATTCAACCATTTGGGTCTGGGGTTGACTTGATGCATCATCATGGTGAGAATACTTTGACTTTTTAAACCAACATTAACGTGTAAGTTTAATAAACTGTCTGAACTGTCTTTACTCACCAAAAGAGTGCACTGATTTGGCTAAAACATCAGGCATGATGACAACCTCTAAGGCTATGTTCACACTACAGCCTGAAGTGACCCAAATAAGATTGTGTTTCCCCTTATGCAACCTGTATCTGATATTTCCATGACAGTCTGAACAACACAGGTTGGATTTTTACAAATGCCACATAGGCTTAAATCTGATATGTATCTAATCTTTTCAAACGTGACCTGCGTCTGTGCGGCCGGTTGCATTCATCCAACCTGTGCGTAATTGATTCTAGATAAACGTTACTACTATGCATCCTAGCGCAGGCAAGTGGAGAGAAAAACAACAACCATGGCAGACGGTTATGAGGATCAAGTTGTTGATGTGCTGTGTGTCTGGCTGGACAACAACTTTAAAATCATAAAATATGCTCCACCATTACCATTCATGTTTACTTCCTGAAACACTGAGCATGCTCACTGTGTGTGATGTTTCTGCGTTCTCCACTGTGCATGTGGGACACTTTTAGGTCGTCTGCTGTTCACTTCAGGAGATCACATACAAGTCACATATAGTTGGAAATATAAACTACCATGCAAAAAACAACAAAAAAAACATCAGGTTTCACAAAATTGGAACTGAACATTGAGGCCTGCAGTATGAACATAGCCTAAAAAGCTTGAAGATGAAAGTTTTATTTAAAAATGTAAGACAACTCATTTGAAAAATATGTTAAATCTCTTGTATGCATTTGCAACAGTCTCAATTTAACTGGTTTAAAAGTTTTTCTGTATTTTGAAATAGGTTTGTGCCTAGAAAGTTACACACTTAATAAACAAAGAACAAGGACAAATTGTGTAAAAATAAAACTTAGCTGGAAAGATTGTGCAATATCATCTCTAACTAGGTACTATGTAGACATACCTTTGATATTGAAAATCCAAAAGACTTTTGAAAATGACATATATGGAGATATGTATTTATTTAATTATGTAGAACAATAGTCACAAAAACACCAGGCTCCCACTTATAATTGACATTGTTTTTGAAAAACTTTGTATTCCACCCGATATTCACCAGGTAATAAAACTTGACTTTTATGAGAACTTATGACCGTTGATTAAACCATTATAATTGAGGAAACTCCTGTTGGGAAATACTGTTTATTTGAGTCACATTGCTGTACTTCCTTACAACACCCTATGAAGAATATTATTGGAAATTGCTGTAATATGTCATTTTCAGAAATGGCATTGAAAATCCTTATAGTGTCTAAGATTTGAGCCGTTGATGGTAGAACATATTCCACTGTGGATGGCACTATTTCCGACCCCAAAGGGTTACTTATGAAAAAAACCAAAACTGCAAGAATTTAGGATAGCAAAGTGATTAAATGACCAAAATCCTAATGTGAATTAACAGAAAACGGATCTGCATCTGTCAGGATTAAATTATCAAGGGCAACAAAAACAATAACAGGTTCAATCACTGACTTTATCTTGGTTTGGTTTTGTATTAAAATAACCACAAAAGCATCAAATTAGGTTTTTCAGGTATAAGACATCTGAACCCAAATTAACTGGAGCATATTCAAAAACCCTCTTTTTTGTCAGTGTTTTGAACAAAGTATTTAAGAATGAGATTCAACAATCTCTCAAGACTAATGCACAATCTTAACTATTAACTTTACTATCAACTTAACTATGTATGTAATGGGTAGTCAATGAAGAACCTTGCAGGATTTTAAATGTAACTCAAAATCTATCTATGTGCGGTATTTCTATATTTCTTTCCATTAGCTTTTTTATTGTGCAATTCAAAGCAATTCCACAGACACAAGAAAAACCTCCAACAATGTCAGACTTCAAACAACCTACAAAACTAAATTAGGTACGGTATACTTGTATATTATTGCGATTCAAAAACACAGAACCACAGACAGTTTTTAAAATTGGAACAAGTTCAAAGCAACCGTTTTGTATGGGAAGAATTTATATATTTTCGACTTTCAAGCTTCTTCGAAGTCATATTTCGGAATGATGGTTCATGCTACATCACAGAAAACTAAGTACTAACTTAATAAGATCTTTTTTATTTTTTTATTCTATGCCTATGAGAGAGGAAATGGAGGCCTCAGTTGGCTCTGTGCTACACCGTACATCTCTGACAAGCTATTGCGAATGGAATCAGTTGACAAGTCAAAAATCTTACTAAAATTCACTTCTTAAAACAGTATTTCGTCACATCGAAGTTCGGACAAATTGCTTGGTCGCTATTCCGTAACTAACATAGCTTGTCATTTGCTACATTACACAATGTCCAACTAGCCTTTGGACAAACGTCAAAATACATTAACGGTAGTTTAGTTGCTTTATATTTACAGGAGTCAAACATGAATTGATTAGTTAACATTCAACCGTCCTGTCGTCAAAAGTCACACCTAACGTACACCATGTCAACAACCAAAGACGTTGGGCTTTTTCAGAATAGTGCTGCTAGCATAGCTGAAGAAGATGGCTAAGTAGCAAGAAAGCTAACATTAGCTTAGCAAAGGTAGCTGCCAACTTCTCAATGGGGATTAGACCACTTCCTGTAACAAAACTTATGTTTAAATGTATATATTTAGTGACATTTCAACATATCCACATTCATTCTAAACACACACTAGTAACAAAAACTTACCATGGTTAAAAACGAATTTCAACACGTGTTAGTCTTGTGAAACTGTCACCTTCCTGTAAGTTAACTACTCCTACTAGGCTAGCCGATAAGCTAACGTCCGTGGCCTGTAAACGCTTGATAAAATCCTGGACCCCGGTCTTTCCTGACGATGGTATACCAAAATACCTACCTGTATGACCTCGTTGACCTCCCTGATACACTCCACCATATGCTGGAGGATCTGCTCGGCAGTCAAAACCTCGAAACGATAGTCTTCCTCCTCTTCTTCGCCAGGACCGTGACCACCTACACCAGTCTCGCCACCCTCGTCTCGCTCCCCGCCGGCCACCACAGGATCGACCAACTCCACCTCACCGATATCCAGGGTGTCGTCCTCGGGCTCCACTTCGCCGCTGTCCTCGCTACATTCGTCTTCGTCGTCGTATTCATAGTTATAGCCCTCGTCTGAGTCCATTCCTAGGGTGTTTACCGGTTTACGAGGAGCACACCTTGAGGTCGAAAACGCCAGATGTAGATTGCGGAACAATACGAAAACCAAAATTATCCGAGGCTGTTTTTCAGCTGCAGCGAAAATAACAACAAAACGTCGCCGCTGCTAAGCCAACAAAGAGAGGCAGCGTCACCAACTGACGACGGCGATACGTCAGACCAACTAGAAAATAAAATGTGAAAAGAAATTTAATGTCTTTCTTTCTCAATATCGAACCTGGGTTAGCCAAACAGTATAATAAATAAGTAAAAGCTGTTCCAAATGTTGGCAACGTCTCACTCGCACACTTAATGTTAAAGCAACTCTACATTTGTGTTTTAAACCTCACCATTGTGTCCCAAAAATGTTTAGTAGTAAAATTTCAGTAAACCACCCAAATGTGAAATAGGTTATTTATTTATTTTTGTATTTGTTAAATGACCTTTTTTGTTGTAAATAGCTCAATAGTATAATAAAACTCCTGAACTTTTAAGGCTTTGTGTGTTGGTGGCCCCCATTTGGACACCCCTCAGCACCACTATTATTATGTATATTAGTAGGCATAGTGGTAAGCTGCCTGTTGTTTGCCTCACCTGACTACATGCTCCTATGCACCTGACTAACTCAGTCGGGCAGAAGGTTAAAAGTAGATGAAAGTCATGTGCTCAGTAAATACTGGATACTGCACTCTGATAAAATATATTTTTCTACTACTGATCATAATTAATCTCGGCTTAAACACAGCAGGGAGTGTGTGGCCATTGCCACAAATATTTATCCCCTCTCCAGAGAGATACCAACTGAAGCCCCAATCTTTCAGTTTTGGATATAGAAGATACTTGGATACAAAGCACAGCTGTTCTGTTCTGGATGCAGCATTCAAGAGATATTTTTCCATTTTATTTCCAGGATACACTTATGGTGAGTGTACTTAAGAAAATACATATTATTCACTTTATTTTCATTTAGAAGACAACTTGATCACTTTTAGTGTAACTACACAATTATTATTTTTAAATGGCTGTTAAAACAACTCACTGTCGGTAAATAATCCTTATGTGTTTTATCATGAACCTAAGAGAAGACATTCTGGTTATAACACAGTTAAAACCTATTTACAACTGTGAATTGCTTAGGAGTTTTGTTATGAATGTTTTGTTTGTCATTGTGCCTGTTAAAGTAGATGAATGGGTTTTGTAGAAACAGCAGCTCAGCTGTAGGCCAGCCAAAGCCTGTTACCACAAACACATTCAATGACAATGGGCCATGGTTATACAGCTTTACTCTTGTGTTGTCTAACAGTACAATACTTTGTTTGGAACATTTGTACATTTTAGTAAAATGTCATTGATCTATATTTACACTCATTTTTCACAGGAAATGATACTCTACAATTCAGTGAGAATGAGGTATTCACTCTCACAATTAGTCTTGACCATCATGATTGTGAGGGTTATCCAAATCAAGACTCTTCGGAGAGATGTAAGAAAAAACATACATAATACACATACATAGACATACATAATGAGGTATTAACATAATAACATAATAATAGATAATGAGGTATTACATTTACAACATCTAAATGGGGAAAGCTATCACTGAGAACTTTTTCCCATTTGTGTTTTAGACAAATTGAGTGTCTTTGCTGGGCAAGCATCTCTGAATTCAGAAACTGTGTGGGGTTCTCTAAGAGGTAATTACTATCACTACATTTTTAAAGAATTTAAAGTACTTTATTAAAATGGACATAATGGTAGTTAACTAATGTTATTGATGACAGCTATCTTACACTCTAAAAGCTTGGTGCAGTTATTTTGCTTAGATCAGAGACTGGATAGGTCGTGGGTTTCAATTAGAGTATTGTACCACATAAAAAACAAATGGATTAAAGTGACAAATATCCAATTAGAGCTACCAAAGACTTTTTAAAACTAAACCCCGACTTGTTTATTGCTGAACAAGTCATATTAGCATCAAAAGTGACCCATTTTTTTCAGCTCTAGCTTAATATGACTATGCAAGTGACTACATCTCTTTATTGGCATTCAAAACAAATTTAACCTACAAACCTAATATTTAGACTGAAGAAATAACAGTAGTTTTTAGAATGTGAATGTCCATCTTATATGACTATTTATATAAGAGTTTTTAATGTGTATTTTTTCTGATCAAGCACAGGTCTAGAAACCTTCAGCCAGTTGGTGTATCAAGATGATTTGGGCTCAGTAAGTCAGAGTTTCTCAAATACTCTGACTCAGGTTTATAAATGATGTCCATCATTATGCATTATGCAATGATGACTTAGCTTTAAGTTATTCATTTTTATGTTTTTTGTTTTTCAGTATTATATTAACAAGACTGAGATTGAGGACTACCCACAATTTAACTACAGAGGAATTTTACTGGACACTTCACGCCACTACTTACCAGTGCAGGCCATTTTAAAAACTCTGGTAACAATGATACATCATCTTAGCCCATATTTCTCTTCAATTGATCATACATGGCTTTTTTTTCTTTTCTAGGATGCAATGGCCTACAGTAAGTTTAATGTATTTCACTGGCACCTTGTTGATGACCCATCATTTCCTTACCAAAGCCACAAATTCCCAGACCTTTCCAATAAGGTACGTGATTTGGGACAGCTGTTAAGTTGTATTTAAAGACAATGTGTTTTAAGAAAAAAAATGAAATAAGCATTAAATCACACTCAATTATGGATTTCCATAGTGAATATTTGTAGCCCCCTGCTTCTTAGGTTATGAGTGCTGGGAAGTTGGCTCCTCCCTATAACCAAAAACTTCTGGCTCTGATACAGGGGGCTTTCCATCCTGTGACTCACATCTACACACAGTCAGATGTGAGAAGGGTGATCTCATATGCCAGGATGCGAGGAATAAGAGTCCTTCCGGAGTTTGATTCACCAGGCCACACAAAATCTTGGGGAAAAGGTAGAATTTCAAAGAAAAATAAACAACATTCAAAACAAACAAGCAGTGAACCAGTCCTCCAGATCTCATTTGTGAATGTCATGGTAGTATGTTTTTGAAGCACAAAGCAAAGTATTGTGTGTAAACACTGATAGTCTCGGTTTTTAAGGCGCTAAGAAATGTAAATGTTTAGTATGTGCATTGGTTTGCTCCACCAGCCATTTAATCTGATAGCTATGTATTTTATGTATATATGTATGTATATGTATTTACTAAAGGATTTATGTCTCAGGTCAGTCTGAGTTGTTGACTCCCTGCTACAGAGGGGGCACTCCTTCAGGGACTTTTGGACCTGTTAATCCAACACTACCCTCCACATATCAGTTCATGGCGTCACTTTTGAAGGAAGTGGCCTCTGTGTTTCCTGACTCTTATATCCACTTAGGAGGAGATGAGGTCGACTTTTCTTGCTGGTAGGTTTGAAAATTAAAAGTAAACCAATGCAAAGAAGAGAAACACAAACCTAATATCCTACTGAAGTAGTTTTCAGCTGTCAGTGATGTCTTGCAGTAAAAAAACTGCAAGTTATCACTGAGTATAACAACATGAAAGTAAATACTTCTTACTGCTTTTTTGTAGGAGATCAAATCCTTCCATTCGTGCATTCATGCACAAGATGGGTTTTGGATTGGACTTTTCTAAACTGGAAGCATACTACATTGAAAAGTAAGGCAGTAGAGGGGAGTATAGATACAATTTTGCAAAGCATATCTGTACAAAGATTAATATGTCCACTTTTATTAACAGAATTGTGAACATCACATCAGTACTCAGGAAGACATCCATTGTGTGGCAGGATGTTTTTGACTACCATGAACGAGTAAGGATGCACCAATAGATATATGTACTGTTTATTAAAAATGACAGGTCTGTGTCACAGAATGTTTTTAGAAGTTCATCATTTAGAATCCAAAATTAACTAAAATAAAATCCATCCACTATCTGTAGGACTATGTGGGGCTGGTGCTTATCTTTTACAGTTATTGGGCGAGTTACTGGAAGGCTCTAATTTTATTTGACATTCATGCACAATGTATGTAGACTTTTGAAAAGTCGAAAACCCATTTGATTGAAATGAAACCAAAATGTTTTGGATGTTTGATTAAATTATAAATGTGATCATATTACTGTGTCTATATCTAATGGTTAGTTGTTCTGTGTTACAGCGCAGGTTTTTGTCAGTGGTGGAGGTATGGAAACATGGCTGTTACCTTTGTGAAGTACGCAGGGTTGTTAAAGCTGGACTCAGGGTGATTCTGGCCTCTCCGTGGTATCTGGACCAGCCTGGACCCACACACAACTGGGCCCGCTACTATAATGTGTGGCCACTAGCCTTTAAGGGTCAGTGAAATAAACATGTGTGCTGTGAATTGTTCAGGTTGTGAAAATAGGTCTCAATTTCAGACAACCAATTTCTTCATTGAAGTTCCATCGATTGTCAAACCAGCAGGTGGCAGCAAACCCCACATTTTGTAGAACAAAAAAATATTTTTGTCAACATTATGTTTTCATTTGTCATTATTTACTTTCAATCTCAAGAGTAAGAATCTTTTATTTTCTTTTTTTTATCTGACCAGGTACTGAGAAGCAGAAGAGTTTAGTGATCGGGGGAGAAGTCTGTCTGTGGGGGGAGTATGTAGATGCTACCAATCTATCCCCACGTCTCTGGTGTGTAAGATCCAAACATCTCTTCAGAAATAAAATAATATTGAAAAATGTGCTTGCTTGACAAGAATATCTTTAATTCTTGTCTTTAATGATTAAAATGAACAGGCCAAGAGCAAGTGCTGCAGCTGAGAGACTGTGGAGCAATGAGAGGCAAACATCCTGTGTGGAAAGAGCATTTCCACGACTACAGGAGTTTCGATGCAAGCTCCTGAGGTACTTTAGCACGTCCGCCTTTATACCACTTACTGCTGACCTCTTTAGCAAAACACTACCATGCTTTTTATAATGTTTCCGTGTTACATTCTCTTGTTTCTGCTTCACTTCCTGTTTAGACGTGGAATCCAAGCTGAACCTCTTTATGTGGGCCACTGCAAACATGAGTATCAGAGTGTTTAAAGGATGATTTTGCATGTAACTATTTAATCATTAAAAAGAAGAAGAAAAAGAAAGAGATGAAAGAAAATACAAGGCAAATGCAATACTTCACACATTATTTTTTGGTTACCCAATTTTACATAATAAATGTAAAGGTATTTTTTAGCTTTATTGAAATTTACTGAGGTTATTTCTTGAACTGCAATAAAATATATAGTGTGCAGATCATATAAGATGTTTTGTCCTTATTGTGTTCTTTCTAATTAAATGTAATTCTTTCTTCAATTCTATGAAAAATAATGTGCTGTCAATTTCCTAGAAAACCTTTTAGCTTATACAAAATGCATCAGTTTTCAAAGTGTAAAAGAATTAAGATAAAAAACAGAGATAAACCAAGTGGATTAAATAAGAATTATTATTATTAGACCACTTGAATGGAATAATTCAAAGAGCGCAGAACTGAGGCAATGCAATTGAAGTCATAAATAAGATTTAGAGACAGTCTTGAAGAAGGATGCAAACAGAAGTATATGAAGGATCTGGAGAATCTGTATGATTAAAGAAAAACCTACAGCAAACCTACACTTTAACAGCTGTATCAGGTAAAATTGCCTTTTTAGGCTTTTTGCAGTTGAAGTTTTAAGTATTTGGAATGAAACTATGGTTTAAAATAGCTTCATTAACATAGATGTGAAGGTAATGAAAATTTCCTCATGATACCTCCCAGTTGAAGCGCAATAAAAAAGATTAAGAGGGTGGGATCTAAAAGCAAACCTTGTAAATTGCCATGGTGTTACTCATAATATTTGGATGAAGCTGAGTCAATACACCCATATGATTTTTGAACAACACAGCCCCTCAGTCTTATTAGTCTTCTTATAATTATTTACATGTTTTTTAAAGAGTCACATTATATTTCCATCCTTAAAATCCTGTTGAAATGCTTTTGGGCAGAGAGAAACATTGTTTTGTTTTCCTTGTTTTTTCCTACTTCTTTGACCAGTGAAAATAATATCATACAAACTTTAACTGACAAATAATTACTTACTTTCACATTTCTTGTGATTTGTAAACTCATAATATGCCATACACAGAGCACCTCTGACTCATATGGCTTTACTCATCAATGGCCACAATTTCATGTCAGGATCTGACTATGTCTGCGTTCCTGTAAAGACCAAACACATGCTGGCAATTATGAGATTAGCTGCATGGAGCTTTTAAGTGCACATCCATCATTTTGCTATTACAACTAAACTTTCTTGATTTTCTTTTTTATTTCAAAACAAACTACACAGTGCATGGTCTATGGTTTTGTTTTTACAGAAACTGTTCATTGATTTAGCCATCAGATGGATTACAGTGAATGCAGCAGATGGCAAGAAACGGCAATCCTTGAAAGCCAGAGTGCTGACACCTCAGTCCTTCTACTTTATCTGTTCTGGAGGATGGGTGAGGGCAGTAGGAGGTTGTGAATGATGTTCGGCTGAAAGTCAGGAACTGCTGACCACAAACTAGCCAAGGTTTATTTATGACAGAAAAACTATTAACATACATTTTTGCCTTTTCCAAAGTCATACATTAAAATAGAAAAATTGAAAAATACAATAATCAGTTGTATCATGCTTCAGCAACCTTCCTCCACCTGCTCCGAATGCATGAAGAGAAAGATAACAACTCGAAAAGTTAAACTCACTCTTTGACAATAGCTGAAAGGAGATTACATCAAAAAGCTGCTTAGACTGATGCAGAGGTTTGCAAACTAGCATTCAAGGGCATCTTCTCAAGGACGCTAAAGTTTTGTCTTGCACATAATCTCTTCTGAACTCCATTCATGTGCAGGATTTTACTCAAGGCCCAGAATGCTTTTGAAGTGTACACAATATAAAAACACATTTAAATATAAGCAGTGAATAAATAATGAGCTATAAATATAAGAATGAAGAGATAGCAAGGCAATGAGCAAGGGTTTTTCCAGTGACGTGTGTTGATTCACCTGCAGGGATCTATTGTGATAAAAGTTTCCACTAAATAGATAATCACTTGGCTCATGGTGGCCCGCTGCTAAAGATGATTGACACATTTCTTCATAAGAGTCACAGGACTCAGCTGTGAAGGAACGTGACAGCTATCCTCAGTAGTTAAACCTCAAAGTAGCCCTTTGCTGATGGTTGCAGCATGTTAGTCCTTCCTACATCTGGCCTGTTGAGCTGGTTTGATAAACCAGAGAAATGTGATTCAGGATTATGATAAAAATCCAGTGTAAAACTAAATCAGAAGTTGTAAGTTTAAACTGGCCTCATTTGGAACATTTAAAGTTGTAATTTAAAAAGTACATTATTGCAATGGCATGTTTTCCACATTAGTGATATGTCTTTGATATTAGTATTCTCATTTCAACTTGCAGGTTATTTTTAGACAAATAAGGGTTTTAATATGCAACTTTCCTCTATCCATGCACGGTTTCGTTGCTAGATTGTTAGATTTTGCCTCCACTAAGTTTTTGACTCAGAAGACCTTTTAAAATATTAGATTATGCATCTTATTTTGACATTAAAAACCTGTCTTCCTTGCAAAAGAGAAGCAGTTCAGCTTCTCTTTTGGAAGAAGTGTTTTCAGTACTTGTGATACATTCATACATTGGAATGGTCTACATTGCGAAGACCACACCAATCTTTAGCACAGTAAAGATTAAGAGGATGACACATTGGTATTTGCTTACACAGCGACTGGTGTTAATCTTCTTGTCCTCCTCATGAAAGCCCCCAGACTACTCAAGTTCTCACACTCACTCTGGCAGATAATTCAGTGGCCGACATTACATCAGACACAGGAAGCTGTTTGTGTTGGATGCTTTTATTAACAAGGAAACAGGCTTTTTGTGTTTTTCTACTTCTTGATTGATTTTGATTAGTCTGTTCTTCCTCTAAAATATTTAACTTCCATATTCACATTTAGTGGTGCAATAGATAATGGAAGATCAGGTGATTAAAGTAGATCTTTTTTTACAGAATGACTCCAGGAACTTCACAAAACAGAGCCTAGATGAAATTCAACAAGGTATGAATACATTTTTTTCTTCAAGATATACAAACCAATATACAAAATAATTGAGCAATTATTTGCATTATAATAAGAAACATGTTCAGTAAATACAAAACTCTATAAGATTTATATTTGAATATATTAGATCACTAGCTTTACGACCATATTACATTACTGTCTTTAGGAGTTCAACATATATTATAACATTATACCTTGCATTACGATTTTTATCCATGATTACAATTACTGGCTGCTCCAAGGCTTCATAACAAACTTAACAAATATATGAATGTAATATTTCTTAAGATCAAGCATTTTGCCATTTATTCTGTGCAGATAAAAGTCCTCTTAAAGCTCTCGGTCAAGCTTTGCTTTGCAAAGTCTGCTCTGATTCAAGTAGCGGCAAACACTATGGCATATATGCCTGCAATGGCTGCAGTGGCTTTTTTAAACGCAGTGTACGAAGAAGACTCATCTACAGGTGAGTGAGGGCTCATGCAATAAATGTATTGCAATGACAGTAATAAATAAGTCCAAATGAATATAACGTATTTTCTAAATCAGTTATTTTAAGAGATATGCATGTGTTTTTATTAAACTCACAGGTGTCAGGCTGGGACAGGCAGGTGTCCTGTTGACAAAGCTCATCGGAACCAATGCCAAGCCTGCCGACTAAAGAAATGTCTCCAAGCTGGAATGAACAAAGATGGTAAGATATTTTGTTTTGAGTTGATTTTACTCCTTCAGTGAAAGTATATTATTTTAACTTCTGTTGAAACAATACATCTTCCATTTTGTCTTTGGCAGCAGTGCAGAGTGAGCGTCAGCCTCGAAGCACTACACATGTCAGTCTCGATTCCATAGATGTGGAGGCCAAGAGGGAAAACCTCATTACCACACAGGAGCTCACCACTTCCGGCCTCTACTCATCTGTTAGATTTAGACCTCTGGTCACCTTGCCTGATCCCAGTTCTGCATCTGTACAACCCTGCAGCAACCAAAAGACTCACCGCTTCATGGTCAGCTTGCTGACAGCAGAAACTTGTACAAAACTGGAGCCAGAGGATGGTAAGGTCATTGGAAATATGGAGGAATTACTGATACAGTAGGAAACTATATATATATGGGCTCTGTATTAATATTGCCATCTACCGGATTCTCTTTTCTGCATTGCAAAGATGAGGAAAATATTGATGTGACAACAAATGATGGAGAGAAGGACAACTCTTCGTTAGACCGCGTCAGGCTTACATCCACCTCTGGCTCTTCAGAAAGTTTTGACGAGACAGCAGCTCGACTTCTTTTCATGTCTGTGAAGTGGGCAAAGAATTTGCCTGTTTTTGCTCATTTGCCATTTCGAGACCAGGTGAGGTAGATTGTAAGTCAGGGGACTGTAACTCCATGTTCTCCAGTGCCACTCTGGAGAACGGAGTGGTCCAACACACTTGAGTCAAGAAGCTGGATTACTTCAATGGCACATCAGCGAGTTTTGCAAAAGTTTAGTCATCAACCATTCATATGATGCAGGTGTGTTGGAACAGGGATGCATTCAAAAGTTGCAGTGGCACTTGAGGGATGGAGTTTCAGACCCCTGTTGTAGGTTTTTGGTTTCTATCTTCTAATATTACATATTTCTGTAAAATTTTAAGGTGGTTCTGCTTGAAGAAGCTTGGAGTGAGATGTTCCTTCTGTGTGCCATCCAGATGTCTCTACCCGTGGATGGATGTTTAATTTTCTCTCCAGAATTTTCCCCCACTCATGAGGTTAAGACCAACCTTGTCTCATCTGAGATGCAGATTCTTGAAGATGTATTCAGTCGCTTCAAGGCTCTGGTTGTTGATCCCACTGAATTTGCCTGTCTTAAAGCAATAGTATTGTTCAAGCCAGGTAAATAAAACTCTAACTATGTATAAGACCACTGTGTAGTCTGTAAATTTGATAATCCAACTCATCTTTGCTTTTTGATTACCTGGCACAGAGACACGAAACCTCAAAGATGCCAGCCAGGTTGAAAACTTGCAGGACCAGTCCCACTTGCTATTGAGTCACCACATTCAATTGATGTACCCCAGCAATGCTTCAAGGTGACAAGCAGCATCTTTAAGATATTACAAAGATCTTCAAGCATGTTTGGAAATAAAAAAGGGAAAAAAATAAAACATTTTTTGCTCTTGCTCAACAAGGTTTGGGAGGCTGTTACTTCTGCTGCCATCTCTCCGCCTCTTGAGTCCACGTAAGATAGAGCAGCTGTTCTTTCACAGGACCATTGGCAACACACCCATGGAGAAGTTACTGTGTGATATGTTCAAAAACTAAACAAGCATAAATTGAAGCTTCCCCAAAAGTATCTTTTTTTTCTCCAATAAAATTTTTAATTATGTGTTTATTTGTCTTATTTGCCTAAATGTAGTGTGAGTTCTTTGTTCTTTATTGTAAAAAAAAAAAAAAACAATCATAAAAGAACATAATAAAATCATTACAAAAAGGGCAATCTGGGCCAGAACCCAGCATGTGTTTACAGAGGTGCCAATCAGGGGCCTTCAGGTTTTGCTTGTTTAATATTTTTTAATGAATGGATATTTTTTTGATAGTTTACCATAACAAAAAAAAAGGTTTTTATTTGCTTGATTTCAATGTACATAGTCAATATACAACTGGAAAAATAATCATGGTAGGTTAGCTAATGCACACCACACTTTTTAGATTTATAATTGCAAATAAAATTTGGTAATATTTTTCTTCCACTTTACATTTGTAAATTTTTTTGTGTTCGTTTATCACAGTTGTTGTTGTAACATAAAAACAAGTGAAAAGGGTAAAAAGGGACAAATGATTTTGCATAGCAATGTAATGAAAAGTCACAAATGGATATTAAAAAGATTTTTGGAGAATATTAGAAACGCCAAAGGAGATATTTTTAATTTCCTATAAACATTCACAAGTTTTATTTGTATGGAAGTTCTGAAACTTTACATTTTTAAAAAAAAAAACGTGCAAACAATGAAATATAATCTGTGCAGCAAAAGATTCAACTTCTTCCTGGTGGGCAAGCGTCATTTGAGAAACATAAACATTAGGTGGCAGTAGTGAGCACATTAATAGATGGGCACCACCGTTAACTCCCGGAAGAAGATAGTGGCTAGTTTATTCCAAAGTACCAAGCTAATTCTGTTAAAACGAAGTGGTTTTCTTCAACCAGGCGGCTTCTAATTAACATAAGTTTCTAAAGTATCACGTTGTGGCTTCAATGGTGAAATAAGCCGTATTTTCCGGGGGGGATGTTCGGCAGGTCGTATCAGCTGCTTCCGCAGAGGGATTCAAGCTCTCAGAAAACTCCTGGTTTGTTTGGGAACTCTCACAGCTTTTCACAGCCAAGCTATCATAAAGGACTTTCCTTTGATTATATCCCAGATATCTCTGCAAACGACTTTACTGGTAAGTTTATAGCTACTATTTGCTGCTGTTGGATGTTTTCAGGTATGATTAGTGCTATTGTATAGTATACAGAGTTTCTGATGTTGCTTTTCTTTAAGATGCCTCTCAGGGATGGGTGTCTTGGATCTGCAACCTGATTGTGATCTTTTTCGTTTACATCTGCACCTTCATAGCCTTCCCAGTAACAGGATGGTTTGTTCTAAAGGTAAAGTAATATTAGCTTTCACCACGCCTCATCAGTATCTCGACTCATTTGTTATCAATTGAATTTGACCAAGATGGACTCATTCTACACGCAGACTGTCCCGAACTACCAGAGGGTAGTAGTGTTCCGTTTGGGTCGGGTTTGTCCCCCTAAAGGCCCCGGGATTGTGCTGGTGCTGCCCCTCATTGATCAGTGGCAGAGAGTGGATCTGAGAACCCGAGCCTTTAACATCCCCCCATGTCAGGTAAACCTGATATAAATTAGTTATTTGGATTGATGTTCAACATATCAAATAATTTAACTATGTCCAAACAAGGCTGTTTTTACTCGATATGTTAAATATCCAATATCTGCTTTTTTTTTAAAAACTTGTAATATCTTTATCAAAGTTCTGGAAATCTCAGTAGATTTATGTCTCACTGAGTTGAAAGTCTCAGCCCTATCTGTGTTTTTATAATCATGATAATTATGATTATAAACAACAAACCATCTTCTGATTGTAAAATATTTTATGTCAAAACAGAAGTTTTTATCTGAACATGCAGAAAAAAGAACATTCAAAAGATACCAAGATATGTGCTTAGGTTACAATTATATTTATTTTACCTTAAAATACTACAATCTGGATTAATTTAAGTCCCTAAACTTACAAAAAGAAACATGTTAAATAATAAAATTTGTATATGCTCAATATATTGCCATGCATTTTTTTTTTGATTTATGTTTTACTTGTTTTTATGGCTAACATAAAATCTGATAACAAAGCCTCTTATGGTCTCTTATTCAGCCAAAAGGTCAACATATATTATGTTACTCATAATCAAAAACAGCACCAGGAAATGTTTTTCCATGAAAAAACTTATCTATGCATAATAATATAAAGAATATTAGAAATAAAGATACAACTAATATGGCCTGTTTTTCTTGACTTCAGCTGTAAAGTATAACTCTGCCCCTTCAGGTGATTACTCGGGATGGTGGGATGTTGTTAGTGGGAGCAGACATCCAGTTCAGGATCTGGAACCCAGTCATGTCAGTGGTGTCGGTCCAAGACCTGAATGCCTCCACCAGAATGACTGCACAGAACGCTTTGACCCACAGCCTGACCAAGAAGACCATCAGGGAAATTCAAACTGAGAGACTCAAACTAGAGGAATACCTTGTGTAAGTCTTGAAAGTTTTACGTGTTTACCATTGATATAATCTTGGACTTGATCCTTATGGAATTAGTTAATCCTGTTCTGAAATGTGTTTCTATTCTCCACAGATGGACATAAATGAGATGACTCATCCGTGGGGGCTTGAAGTTGATCGGGTGGAACTTACCTTTGGTTCTCTACTCAAAGCCCCAGAAGAAGGCCAAGCTGCACCCCTAACCACACCTGCTCCTCTACCTTCGGCACCTGGACTTGAAGGCCTCACTGACTCCATTCAGCAGCTGGCCATGCACTTTATTAGTCACAGTGGAAGTTCACATCCTCCACAGAGTAAGATTAAACATTCTAATGTTTTTTTGTGCTGTATGTGTAAATTCTATTATTGTAGTTGTTTTAATGTGAGCTTCTTCTTTTCAGAGGACAGTCTGACATTAATGAATGAGCTTAGTAGTGAGGCTGAAGATGCTGTGGTCACACCAGGTTCTGTTGAGGAGTTGCTCAGTGGAGTCCAGATGCTCCTCTCAGAGACTTTGGTCCAAAAGGTCAGGGCTTGTTTCCAGTTTGAGATCAGCACTGCTGACAGACAGCAGCGTCAGTACTATCTGGATTTAACACAAGGTGAGCATCTTAAAGCTTAGAACTGAATATGAAGCTTAATCTATTCAGGGTTGCCATACTTTATTGAAAATGGAATATGACTCTTTGATTTAGTTTGGATAAGTTGTGCATGGGAAATTAGTTGAAATTTGAATCTGGAAAAGTATGGAACTCGGAAATGGAAAGGTTCCATAAACCATGTCTGTCTAAAAATAAAGCTAACTTGTAGAAAATGTTTAATATTCAAAAGCAGAAACTTATAAAGCTTTGAACTTATCCTAAAGTGAAATGTAAAACCTGCAATATAATGGGGATTTGATCATAAGCAGGTGAACAGATAAAGTTGGGAACCAGGGTGTCAGATGTGAAGATGCATTTTAAAGGATTTGATCAGAAATCCACAACTTTAACTTAATGTTTCTGAATAACTAACTTTAAAATGCATCATGTCCTTCTCAAGCGACTTGCTGTTTTTAGGTCTTGGCTTCATTTGTGGATCTCTATAACAGCAAATAGTTTTAACCAATTTTACAATTCAAAGATGAATACATTTCAGATTTGTATGGTTTGATATCTTGAAACAACATCTAGGATTCACAGTCAATATCTGGTTCTCAAACTGCATCATTTAGTTTTTCATTGAGGTTGGAGTCGTCCTATTACAGCACGGCATACATTTTGTGCAAGCAAATAGAATACAACCCTGAGAATGTCGAGAATGTGTGGAAATGCAGGTATTTATTTAGATAAGTAATTCATTTCAATTTAGTTTACACTTATAGCACCAATTAAAAACAAATTTTATCGACAGTAACTTTTACATGAGAAAAGCATAAACAGAAATATGTTATAAGCTCAATTCAATTGCATATTTTCCAATTTGATCCAATTTCCAATGCGGTACGTTTCAGTTTATTGGGATTTCCATCTAAGTAAAAGCTCTTAAACTTGTATTTTGTGTGTGTGTGTGTGTGTGTGTGTTGCAGGTAGTGGCTCAGCTGGGTCAGGGTCCTTGTGTCGAGAACCTGATGTGACTTTGAGCATGAGCGATTGCGACCTCGTGGCCATGTTCCAAGGGAGGCTGCGACCGTTCGCCGCATACACCAGCGGCAAGCTCAAGGTGCAGGGAGATGTCGAGACGGCCATGAAGCTGGAAGAACTCATAAAGCAGCTTAAAAAGTCACTTCCACTGTAAATGTGTTTTGCTCTTAGATGGAGGGTTAAATTTTGCATGTAAATTAAATACATTTTAATATAGGTTTTGATTAAAGTTATTAAAAACTAAAACTGTTTTTTTTTATTTTTTTTATTACTTCTCGACAAGGTATACAAAATAATTATTTTACCATATAAATTTCTTTTAACTCAACTTAAAAAAACTTTTACATCATAAATTATTTTGGTGCTGTTGCTCAGTGTCATCGTTTGACACAGTGTGCCATTGGTGTGTTCTGTTATTTAGTACGGAAGAGCCTTGATCGGTACAAAAAGGAGGGCTGGCTTTGTGGACCAGCCTCCTGCAGTCTTGTTGGAGAGGGAGGCAGCAAGTGAGCCAGAGAAGCTGTTAAGAATTGTGAGCGTTTTGTTGCTGAGATGGCCAGGTTGAGTATGTGGAGGAGCCCCGTGGCGCTGCCTCTGTCCTGCATGGAGGAGCTAGTCGTCTCGGGCGTTCGCAGCAGCAGCAGCATGCCGGTGATCCGGCAGGCTTACCCGGAGAGCAGCAGCATCGTCCGGCCGTTCAGTGAGATTCCTGGACTCTGGAAGAACGGAGTGGTCAACCTGTACAACTTCTGGAAACTGGATGGCTTTAGAAACCTTCACCGTATCATGCTGCAGAACTTCAACACATTTGGACCCATTTACAGGTAAAATATTTATACATTAGTCTGTTCTTCTGGGAAAAAAACATAAAAATTCACTGACTTTAGGGGAAATGTTGATTAAAAGTAGTTGAGAGTTTTGCTCCACAAGGTCAGCTAATCCAACAAGCAACTGCTGCAGTTTTACTTTTTCATTATTTTTTTTTTGTAAAACAGGGAGAAAATAGGTTATTATGAAAGTGTAAATATCATCAAACCAGAGGATGCTGCGATTCTCTTTAAAGCAGAGGGCCATTACCCTAAAAGGCTGAAAGTTGAAGCATGGACGTCATACAGAGACTACAGGAACCGCAAATATGGAGTCCTCCTAAAGTAAGAACTTTAGCTCTCATATCTGCAAGGTCAGGCGTTGTTTTTCGAAACTCTCTGAGCTTTTAATTCAGCAAATGTGTATTCGATAGGAACGGTGAAGACTGGAGAAACAACCGTGTGATTCTTAACAAGGAGGTGATTTCCCTGAAGATGCTGGAAAACTTTGTGCCACTGCTGGAAGACGTGGGCCAGGATTTTGTGGCCAGAGTTCACAAAAAGATAAAACGAAGTGGCCAGAACAAATGGACCACAGACTTGTCTCAAGATCTTTTCAAATACGCTCTAGAGTGTAAGCCTGTTTTCACTTCAACTTGTTGTTTTCCACAAACACTTCATCTAATTTTAATTCTGTCCCACGCAGCGGTGAGCTCTGTGCTGTACGGGGAGCGGCTGGGGCTGATGTTGGATTACATTGACCCTGAAGCTCAGCGCTTTATAGACTGCATCACACTCATGTTCAAGACCACTTCCCCCATGCTATACATTCCTCCCGCTCTGCTGAGACAAGTCGGAGCAAAGGTGTGGCGGGACCATGTAGAGGCGTGGGATGGAATATTTAACCAAGGTGATATATCATCATATCATCAATAGTGTTTTCAATTGCAATGTTTATTTTACTGTGCAGTTCTGTTTGTTCTTTATATTTCTATATCTCATTTTGGTGTATCAGCTGACCGCTGCATCCAGAACATCTACAGGCAGCTGCGTCAGGAAACAGGAACATCCAAGGAATACCCAGGAGTGTTGGCCAGTTTGCTACTGTTGGACAAGCTGTCCATTGAAGACATCAAGGCCAGTGTGACCGAACTAATGGCTGGAGGAGTGGACACTGTAAGACAAAAAAAAAAAAAAGATGGACACAGTGTCCTTATTGCTACAGTAAGAAAAACAATTTAGTTGATATCTTATTCCTTAGACTTCCATAACGCTCCTGTGGACGCTGTATGAATTAGCCAGACACCCAAACCTCCAGGAGGAGCTGAGGGCAGAGGTTATTGCGGCTCGGACTGCAAGCCAGGGGGACATGCTGGACATGCTGAAGAGGATTCCTTTGGTCAAAGGCGCTCTTAAAGAAACACTCAGGTGAAAAAAAAAGGTTTGACAGGTATGAATACTGAAAATGTTTCGACCTTTTTTTCTGTGGATCATTAGGTAGAGTGGTTGTCTTACACTTGGTACGGTAGGTTTAACTCCATCTTTGTCCAATCATGTTGATGACCCCCTGGGTAAGTCTAAGCCCAAGTTGTCTACTGATGTGTGCATCAGTGCGAATGAGTGAATGTTTCTCTGGCATAAAGCTCTCTGAGTGGACCACATGACTGGAAAAGCACTACATAGGTTCAGCTCATTTTCCATTGATTTTATTTCTTCCAACAAGTACTTTAACTATTATTATTTTTTTAAAAAAAACTTTCAATCACCCTATCTATTTATTTTAATTTTTTTTGCAATACCTACTTTTCAGGTTGCATCCAGTTGCAGTAAGCCTGCAAAGATACATAGCTGAAGACATAATTATTCAAAACTATCACATCCCAGCTGGGGTAAGGAGCACTTATACATTCATACATTTTGAGCATTTTTATTGCAACAGTTTTGTTTTGTCAGTGTGTCTTTGTGTTTAGACGTTGGTCCAGTTAGGGCTTTATGCGATGGGCAGAGACCCCAAAGTGTTCTTCCGTCCGGAGCAGTACCTTCCGTCTCGCTGGCTGAGGACCGAGACGCAGTACTTCAAAAGCCTGGGCTTCGGTTTCGGTCCACGTCAGTGTCTGGGACGCAGGATAGCTGAGACGGAGATGCAGATCTTTCTTATCCATGTGAGCCATGCAGAAAAGTAAAAGCAGTTTTACCACATTATGCAGAACAGGTTGTATTTACTGCTTTGTATTTCCTTCCTCTTTTGCAGATGCTTGAAAACTTCCGAATTGAGAAGCAGCGCAATGTGGAAGTACAGAGTACGTTTGAGCTGATTCTCTTGCCAGATAAGCCTATAATATTAACTCTGAAACCTCTGCAGGTCAGTCAGTAAAGCATTTAGGAAATTACTGGTGCATTTGAAGCTGTTCTCTTTTCAGTAGCCCCTTTATGGGCTTCCAAAAGTATTGCAGCCTTAAACGTCTTACATTCCTTATGAAAAAGCTAAAAATGTTACCTCAGAGGTTCAGTAGTCATGTTTGCTCTACGTAGCTTAGTAAATATTTTGATTTAACAGTAGATTGTTGGTCTGTGTAAGCAAAAACTGGATTCCATCTCATTACTGTAACATATTTATGTATATTTGTTCAAACCGATTAGGAATAAATAGCAAAACTGATATACTGTTTAATTTTTGCTATGGAACACTTTAGCCTTTCCAGGTTTTAACTATATTAGAATAAATTACATTGAGATTTATTTGGTTACAGAGATGGATACATTCTTTCACTTTGAATAATGTGCTAGTTTCTCATACAAGTGGTCTGCATTTCTTTCCTGGCTTTATAATTCTGCATTGCCTGAAGCTCAGTAAATATACTTATATAGAGAGGAAGACAATGAACTCAACAACAACAAACATATCTGAATACAACTGTAATTTAAGGGCATCTTTTTCAAAGCCTTATTTAGAGACAAAAGATTAAAAAACTAAGCCTCCAGCTCAATAAATAAGCTTTCTCTAATTCATTATCAGAAAGGGACCATCTGCCAATACTGACTTTTTACCTTCTTCTGTTCATATTCCCTGTGACTTTCCCAGAATGACTGTTATTGGTGATGCTACAGTTGTTTCTGCAATAATTCTCTTATAATAGGAGACAAATGTAAAGAGTGTGGTTACTGCATCCACTTGGAATCCCTCAATCTGCTGCTCAAAGACAGAAGAGTTTCCTGTCCGCCATTGTTTTTGTTTTTATTGATTACAGAAAGTTTTTTTGCAAATATTTACCTCATATTTTAATCACTCTGCAATTAGAGGTAATCAAATGTCAGCTCTCTAAATGATCAAAAGTTACATCAGCTCGACTTAAAATCGACTGGATTCCCTTGGAGATGGCACTTAAATGCAGTCTGTTGGTTTTAAAGTCAGTAAAGCGACCTTCGGGAGCATCCTTTCAGTGAAGGCAACAAACTGGCCTTCAGGAGATAAGACTTGTTATGCCCAACGTGTTTATCAGGGTCCATGGCCAGAAGGAGCTGCCTTATCGCAAACCAGCACCATCTGCGTGATGAACAGCCAGACATTCACAAGGATTTCCAGGCAGCATGATGCTTTCAACTGTTAACTTTTCACCAATTTGTATCGTTTTGGTTCACCAGCAACAAGAGTCGTGATAAAAGCTGGTTGTTTTTGTATTTGCCTAAGGCATTATCAGCGGTAGCGGTGTCTTCATTATTTTGTCTGTTCTTTTCAATGTTGCAGATAATTAATTTGTTTCAAGTCACAGAGTTACTAGGAATTTACGGTACCTTTATTGTGTATATTCATCAGTGGATAGCAATTATTAATTACTATTGTAGATCTTTTGATGGCAAAAACATGAACACTGCAGTGATTTTAAGATTTTAGTTTCAATTTGAATTATTTTAAGCAAAAACAATTCCAGATAGATTTCAGACATTGAATATGATCAATTCTGCCAAAAATATTAATATAAACAATAATGAACAATGCTACATATTATGTCAACTGACAACAATAGAATGCATAATTGTAACTGAGGACATTATAATATACTGAACATTTGTGCCCAATCAAATCCAGTAAACAATGCAAGTCAGATTCCTTTATTTATGTCAGTCTAACACAGTTACTACAATAAACTGAGACCTGGCTAGATGTAATACTGCGTAGTCACCACTAGAGGTCTCTCAACCCCATCTTATTTTGGACTATTAAGGAAATTCCACTTTATGAGGTTGTTTTCTGCATATTGTCATAAAGTAATCTCAAACTGGTTTTGGGATCAGATGGTTTTGTGAATATGACAATAATTACATTGCAATGGCCATCACTGTCACCAAATTCCAATACAGTGGGGAATACAGTACAAAATTTCAGTACTTCAGGCCATGATATATGTATACACTGTAACTTTTTGGCTGTTCCAGAGAATAAGTTGTGCTTGCAAAAGGCAACTCTACATAAAAGACCATTTGGTAAGGATTAAGACAATACTTGTTCTAAATTGTCATTTCACCACAAGACAGAAAAAAACAGTTTGGTGTAGTGGGGAACTTTAAGCTTGACCTCTGTGGTGAAAATACTTTCTGTTTGACAAAGGAAAATGTTATATTTGATCTATGTAGAAACTGTCTGAACTTTGTCTTTCGTGGAAAGAAGAAGTGGACCAGGCATCTGCAGAGGGGGTTTTTCCTCTCTGAATAGATTGCTGATATGTGTGAAGCTGTGTCTATAAGAAGCTTGGTGTAGTTTTCGGTTTCTGCTTCCGGCCTGGTGAGAGACATAAAAAGCTATCTAGAAGACTAAATGCATTTTGTTGTTCCTAATTGCTTCAGCAGTCTGATTTTAAATGTGATCATTTATATCCGTAACATTGGCAAACATATATTAAAACTCCCAACTGTAGATATTCCTCTTAACTTCATGTCATTTAACTCCATCATCTTTGTTTAAGATAAAAGAAATGATTAGAGTCCAGTGTATGCTGCTTTAAATGATTTGCTATTCTGCCACTTCTCTATACAACTCATAATTATGCCGTCAGGCTCTATCAAGCCAATCATTGTTCCCTGCTCTATCACATGTTCCTCTATCTTGCTGAAAAATGTCAGAATGAATAGATGCTAAGAACAGAGTCCACCTCTGTTTGAGTGGCGTGACAATGAGGAGATTCCAATCTGAAATGGTGTTGTTGTGACTCCCATGGGACACAGGGATGAAATTGAGCATCTAATTGAAAGGGCAGCGACAGGGTGACAATCATGACTATAGATGAGAATGTGTCTCTGCTGGGGGGCTCCCACGGGCAAAATGGGGAGGACAGCTGGAAAGTCCTTTTATGTCTTACAAATAAGAATTGGAATCTCATTGCATGTCAGTGGGAACTCGAAATTCCCTTTCAGCTGAATGTTGTAAAGAGATTGAAGCGCCGTCTCTGTCGTGCATGCAGTCAGTTGTGCAAAACGATCTGCACAGAAGAAGATTGTGTTCAATGCAGTGACATTATTGCGATGTTTGAGATGTGTACTTTCACTGCCATGATATTCTTATTAAAGTCTGAGCTACTCTACATAAATACATGAAATTACAAAACAATAATAAACCTGGAGAAGGTGCCATTATCTCCATAAACACCCCCAATTTAGAATCAGCTTCATCAGCTTGTGGAGCGCAATCAGTCGAAGAATCGTTAATCTATTCCACAACCTGCTTTTTATACATGCCTCCCTGAGTATCATCAGCGTCATCCTCCCCATTTCGTAACTGCTCACTAACTCAGCCTGACAGCGGGAATTGCCTCACTGATTGACTGAACAGATAAGTTATTGATCACCTCCATTCATCTTGCTTTAAATAATAGTGATCACTTTTTGGAAAAGGTAATTCACTGCGACACATGGAGTGGATGCATGAAATGTTCTCGTAATATAGCAAAAGCAGTTCACTGTACCACATTTCCCTGGATATGTAGGGTTCCTGTGGGGTTTGTTGTTCTATTAGCCGGTGGCTGCTGCTCCTGCTGGGCTGTGCTGGAAAGGAAGGACTTTCTTCTGTTGAGGTGTGACCAGTTATTAAGTGGGAACCATGCCAAAGAGATTATTACATTCTGCCAATGCTAAAAGCAATTAGTATTGGTAAATATGATTAAACTTCCTTAAAAGTAGACATTTCTAATCACCGAAGTGTTTAAGTGTTTATTTTATTATTTTATTATACCTGAGTTAGGCTGCATTACTTTACAAAAAGCAAAGTAAATATAAAGTCCTAATATGGGTAGAAATGCAAACTTGTGTGTGTGGGTATGTGTGTGAATTGTTATTAGTAATGTTCATCTCTGTACCCAACCTGAGTCACTACTAAGTAGTTATAGGAAATGGGCTGAGGTGGGTAGTTTTAAAACAGAAGAAGGAAGAAAAACAAATGCTGAGAATTGACAGTAACCACATTCTATCCAGTTAGTCAATTGCTTGAGTGCTGTGTGGTTTTTACATTAATGAAAAGCTTGCATTCAGATAGACTGTAGCCATAATTTCTATGTGGGGAGAGGTAGGACAGCTCTAACTCTGTGTCTTTTGAATTTTAATGCGTTTACATCATTGCCTACTCCATTTCAAGAGAGCCACTTAGTCAATAACCTTGACTAAAGCCCTTTAGTTAGCGTTTTCATACACAATGTACATTTTCAATGATGATAGTTCTCACTCAGGCATCAAAGTTAAAGAAAGAGATATATGATGGAGCCATTACCTACAATGCCACCTTTACTAAACAGAACAACATTATTTTAGTAACATATGAATTGTAAGATATAAGATCTTACATTCATATGTAAGATAACATATGAATTGCCCAGGCCATTTGTCCTTATTTATGTATTTTAATGAAACGTTTAGTAAACAACTTATAACTAACTTATCTATAGCTAACTTATCTACTGTAATTGCAATAAAAAACACATGAGTAAAATATAAGCAATCAGGGACCTTTACTGCAAAGGTAATAACTCCATAAATGTAATTATTTCAATGTAGAGCTAGACTTTAAACATTCGCCTGGTGGCTTTCACTCCACATTATTAGTAAAGATGCTAATTATTTGTAATTAAATAAATTTGAGACAAAGTATATAAAAAAAGTTTAGTTACTTAAAACTTCCTAAATTAAATAAATACTTAATTTCACCTTACTGGTCGGCATAAAAAAAACGATCATGTAAAATTTCAACTTTACAATTTGGGAATTCTTGTGCAGGGCTGCCCAGTGGCGCAGCTGGTAGAGCTGTTGCCTTGCAGCAAGAAGGTTCTGGGTTCGATTCCCGGCCCCGGTCTTTCTGCATGGAGTTTGCATGTTCTCCCTGGGCATGTGTGGGTTCTCTCCTGGTACTCCGGCTTCCTCCCACAGTCCAAAAACATGACTGTCAGGTTAATTGGCCTCTCTAAATTGTCCCTAGGTGTGTGTGTGCATGTTTGTTTGTCCTGCCTGTCTCTGTGTTGCCCTACAGACAACTTCAGAACAATACCTGCCTGAAATGCAATATCTTTGAAGCAGAGGATAGCAATACATGATCTGAATTAGAATTGAAGACAGGAAGGAAGTGATCTATCAGCAGAAACCTGTGTTCATACTTTGTATGAAACTATGAAGGTGTAAAAATCTCATCCTCTTTAGGTTTTCTAATCCTGCTGAATGTTTTAAGAAATGTAAACAATGGCTGTGAAGCAGTGTGCTTAAAAACAAGACAATAATGGTGACATCTCCAACATTATGAGGGTTTATGTGCTGCAGATTCCCAGATAAAACTGTGCTCATTTTCATTTTACTCTAAATGACTGTTTAATTCATGATAAATAATTAACTGGATGCTTTCAGCTATGTGCTCTACTAGAAGAGATAATCTCCTCTAATCCAACAAGGGGAAACGTGTCAGTGTAAACACTTTCAACACTTCTAATATCACATTATCATGCATGAGACTACTCAACAAATTCACGCAATCTTGGGTGCAAAATAATTCATATTCATATGTTGTGTTTGGCTGCTAATGCTCATGTTCGGAAACCTTCTGACCTTTTGCACATACAGTCTCTGGAGATTTGGTTGGAGATTCATTAGTGGAGATGGGGCTTGGATGAGTGATCCAGAGGAGGGATGTGGGGAGTTTGGGGGTCTCAGAGGCACAGTGTGACTGTCCTATCATCAGGATTCAGTTCACAACCTACAAAATGTAGCAAACAGGCTCTTCATTGGAGGAACTGCTTTGAGCCTGCTGCTCCACTTCGCTTGATTTAGCCTGCCAGAGGAAAACAGTTCTCAGGAGATTTCTCCACCTCCACCTTTCCTGGACGTCTCCTTTCAGTTTTTCCCGTCTGTCCTTCATCTGACCCACACTTTGCTTTTTTTTTCTTTTTTTGGCCTCAGTTACTACTCAAAGCTGCCGTGCATCCAGCAGTGTCTCTTACCACCAGCTGCACATGACAAGCCAAGCAGGAATAATTTAGATGTGCTAATAGACACAGAGGAAAAAGGTGTAAAGGACCTGAAATTGGCAACGACAGAAAAAAAAACCTGAGATTCTCTAGTTTACCTGGCTGAACTGTGACATTCAGCACACACCCTTGCAAAATGAGCTTCTTTTTTGCAGTTTTCTTGAAACAATAGTTGTACAAGCTGAGCCTCTTTTTTTTTGTAAAATCAAACTCACCTGCGATATAGTATCTCAAGATGGAAAATTTTCAGTTTTTAATTAATTTTTCTGTTTGGCTATTTAATCAAGATAAAAGCAACTTTTGAGAAAACAAGCTTCAAAGTTCATATGAATCTTGTTTCATCATCATGAGGCAGTTGATCAGCCATTTTTAGTGGGTCCTTTTGTATCTTTCCGTTTGTTTATTGTGATTTCTTACAGTTTTTAGTATAAATCATCTTGTAAAAGTGTCTACTAATTAAAGAGCTACAGCAAGCACTTCACATAGTTCAGTAAAATTTGACAGCGATAAAGCAAACAGAAATGATATGACATCATATATTTTGCTGGATTAAAAAAATTCTTCTACATGACATGTGACAAACTTTTACTTCTTTTGTTTACTTCAGTTTGTTTATAAAATTTTCATTTTACACACGAAATAATAAAAACCATGCTAAAATTAGAAAAATGTATTGTTTTGGAAAATGTTCTCTTTATTTCTAAAGAAGACAAATTAGTAATAACTAAGTTAGATGCAATACAAGTGAATTAGCCAACACTCTGTTTAAACATATTGTGCCAAATCTGGTGGCCTGAAAATTTAATTTACAACGTTCCCAAGAAAGAATTACATTTGGCCCAGTATGTAATCATATCTGTGCCCTATTAGCAGAATGAAATTACATCTACAATGAGCTTCTGTGTGGGAGTAAAGGTTTTTAAAATTGCAGTATGACAGAACGAGGGATTGAGGAAGAGAGAGCAGAGCGATGGAGGAAGGTGCATGTCAAGGACAGCTCAAGGCTTTGACTCAAGGACACATGGGGCTGACAGCCAATGTTGCTGCCTGTAAGGTTCACAGCGAGAGCAAAGCCAAGGATTAACTATAAATCAACATCTGTCAATTACTGTAAGGCTGCTATGAAAGTGCCCTGCACCATAAACAAACAGGCCACATGCATCTGCGATTGCCTTTTAGCATAATGATGTGTGCTTGGGGAGCAAATCAGAAAGAGGGACATATTTCTAAATTTGAGCTAAAGATCTCATAATAAATGACCAGCGCCATACATTGCCTTTGAAAAGTAAGTTGAAGGTGTAGGCAAAGTAGTCTGAGGAGATGGGATAATGGACAGAGTTTAGTACATTGCAATCCTGGAAGAAAACCTGTAATGCTGCAAAAATAAAAAAGAGAAAAAACTCAGAACTGAGAAGACAGGTTCACATTCCAGTAGAACTATGAGTATAAACATGCAGCCAGATCTTACTAAACTGGAATGTTTTAGATAGAAACATAGTCATGTGCTGGATGACTATGTTTTCCATCACATAGTCAGCTGGAATTTGTTGCCCGAATTCCAGCACATCACTGGAATTTGGGCAAGAAAAATAATTTGTTCCAATATTAAAAAAAATTCTAATTATGTGCAAAAGATGGTCTCCTTCCAATTTTTTCTCATAACAAAATCTGGACTGGGATTTGGTGTCACTGTCTGAACATTCAAATCACAATTCACTTGGTGACCTCAAGAATAGACAAAGATTTCTGTTTCTAGAGCTGCAAAGTTTGTATGTTTTTGAAGGTTTTACACAACCAGCTGTCTATCAAGTAGTAATCTGCCCAACCCAAAAAAACAGTAGAAATGAAAAACAATGTGAAAAATTGCAAGAAGTAGTAAATATTGTCACAATGTAGTTTGGCGAGGCAGTGACTCAGGTGATGGAGCAGAGTGGTAGTAGAACTTTACTCTCCTCAGGTAGTTCTGAAGGAACAATAATTTAATAATAATACAATAATGCTAAAAGAAAGAATAAATATTTTAAAATGTTATTTTTATTTTAGTTTTTGTTGGGGATGAGGTGTTAGCACATCAACATTCCCAAAGTAAACTTTGTTTTTAAGCAAAACAAAATGTTACCTTTTCAATAAATTCTGGATTCCTTGGCTTTCTTGATTCATAAACATGCAGAGCAGCCCTGTCAAAGACTCTTGGGGAAAATGAAGCAATCCATTTGACCCTTTGAGCCATGTCGACTGCAGGCTAGTATCCAGTCTGCTGTCAGCAGCAACACAGCAAGTGTCAGTGACTGCTTTTCCCTGCTGGCTCAACGTGACCTTTCCAAAATGCTATACAACCAAGGCTTAATGACTAACACGGTGGGTGACATTTATCAAAGCCAGCTTGGTGTTGAATACTTTAGTGAAACATAAAAATGCGATAGTTGCCCAAACACCAAAAGATCCAAACATGAGTGACAGAGAGTGTGACATCAATCAATATCACAAACAAACTTTTTAGAAGGTCATGCAGAGAATATGACAAGAATTAGTAGGAAAAATTTGTGTTGTGCAAAAGTTGTGCAACTTTGTTTTAAATTAAAGTCATGCTACATCCTGTCTGGTGCTGTGAAAAGGGCATGAAGATTGAGAGAGCAGCGAGCAAGCCTGTCGTGTGATGCATCATTCACGTTTGGCAGCTCTGTCACTGAGATTGAATTTAAATGGAAAGATGCCAAGTGATGCAATAATGTCAGCAACCAGCCTTACTCCCCTTTTATAGGCTGAGGTCACCGAATGAACTGCAATTTGAATGCATAGACAGCAACACCAAATCCCAGTCCAGATTCTGTCAGGAGGAAGAATATTCAGAACACTTTGAATTAAAAAGGGTTCACGGTTAGATTGTATCAGGCAGGAAAAATGTATGTTAATAATGGAAGTGGAAATTTTTCAACTTTTGCCAAATTTCAACATCAAACTGTTATTTTGAGATTTTATGATAGACCAAAAAGTTGCAAACGCTTGTGTGAAGGCAAGAAAGAATAGACAGTGTTTAATATCATTTTTATGCAAAAAACAGACAAAAAATTCATTTTATATTTAGTTCCCCTGAGAAATATATTCTCACAAAAATGCATAATCTATTTTATTAGTTCGTCATATTAAATTTAAAAAAACCTATAAATATAGTAAAGACACTAAAATATAGTGTCTGAAAGATAATTTATCATGAGCTGAGGGAATAACAGTATTAGTCAGGGGTCTAATAGAGGGCAAAGACTTACATTAGCCTTTTACTGACCAAGAAGTGCAAAGGCAATGGCTTCGAGAAGCTAATTTAAATGTCTAAAATCAGATAAAGTGACATAGTAGAAGCACTGAACCCCACAACCCTTTTATGTGCAGGGCATTTCTCTGATCCTTAATGACTATGGGTTAGGCTGTATAGAAAGGTTTTTTGAAAGGCAGAATTGCATGGATGAGCTCATAATGGAGCGTTAACTGGAACTGAGCTGATACAGGACAGCCCAGACAATAGCTGAACACGTCTGGAACAGCTTCATTGAGAAAGCAAATCGGTATTCACAGGAAAAAAAATGTGAGGTTACACGTTTTAGCTGAGGTGGGAATATGAGAACAGCTCTAAATCTGCTCCACACAGCTGTGGTTGGGAGATACAGGAGCTTCAAATAGAGAAGCCCAGCCCAACCTGCGACGGCAGACCAAGGGGAAATAGCCTCCCACTTTTCTTCTTCTCCCTTATCAGAAGAGTACAGGAGAATGGAATGAACAACGGGGGAATTAGCAAGAATAAGACTGGGGAGCATCATGTGTTTACTGTATTTACACTGTTTGCAGAGTTTAGCAATTCTAATTCCTGGTGAAATGTGTGAGGTTCATTAAACTGAAGAGGCATGAAATGCTAGAAGAAGCTGAAAGGTGCTTAAAACATGCATGTACAGGACCTTGGCTGCAGTGACCCTCAGTATTCAAGGTCTTTGTACTGAGCCAGACTGAACCACCTCCATTCATGATCTGCCTTTAGCAGTCACCTCAGTCATTCTTTCCTTTCTTTCAGTCAGTCAAGGCCAGCATCGCCTTGGCTTATGTTGGATTTCATCCAGAGAATTACACAAACTGGATGTTCTCTAACATCTGCTGTCTCTGCTGATATACATTTATCCTCATTTTGTCTGAGTAATGAAGACAAAACACCTATTCTGCTTTTTGCTGCAGTCAAAGCACAATGGTAAAGTGTTAGCTTGAGATGAGAGCTGTCACATAATATATTATATATATATATATATATATATATACACACCCATATATATATATATATATATATATATATAGACCCTATATATATATATATTTCAGTTCAATATTGAACTGAAATGGAAATTAAATTAAGTCTGACAAATATACATACGGTACTGGCACAAAGCCACTAGATGTCACTGTGGTGCCATTTGATTTACTGTGTTCTGATTAACTCCTATCTTTTATGTTTGAGAAGAACTCACAGTATATTTTGGCTCTTTTATGGGATATTTTCAGAGCTGAATCTGAACGGCCCAGCTGCAGTGTATGGAAAGCTGTTGTTCGTAAAGCCATTGCTATTCAGCACCAGTTCGACATATCCTTCTGTCTGCAACACTTTGAAACAGCAACAGTGCCCGGTGGCTGAGGAGTTGAAAATTACAATACGCCACAGCTCTGCTGAGGCAGGACTGCATAAATTACTCTGTCTCTAAACCCACAGCCCTGCCTGTGGGGAGTCTCACAGCCCTGCTGATGAAAATACACAAAACACCCATGCTTCCTGCTACTATTTGAATAATTTCAGTGGTATGGTCCAAGCAGCAACATAAAGCCAAACTGAAAAGGGATATGGAGAAATAATGGTGAAATGGATACATCAAGTTATGTTTATGTAGGGAAAAACCCTTTATGTGGGAAAAACATTCATATCCTAAGAGATAAAGCTGCTTACAAATCAGGGTTATGTCTATGCATTCTGATGTGGTAAGGAAGTGATCAAATATTTTTCAGAGCACTCACTGCACAAATCAATACCATATGAGGAAGCCTAGTGAATTAGAAATTTGAACAGAGTGGATATTGATCACCTTCAGAGAAAGACCTTTGAAAGCCAATGTAGATTTTAATCAATATACAGTTAAAAAGCTGTTATAACTCCCCCAGCAATAAGTAATATGCATAATGAAGGTAAATAACATGATTTGCAATATTAGTAACTCGACTGATCAAAGTGTTTTATCAACCTTGCTGTCCATCTTTCAGCAGCTGCTCCACCGCACAGAGCATTAAGACCTTAGTAGCAGGACATGTGGACAGCCAGGATGGGCGTGGCGCTGCTCTTTGAGAAGACAGAGCAATCAGTTTGAGACTGCATAGTAGCTGACAGACATTCATACTGGTTAACACCATTACAGCCAGAGCATTAGCCCTGCAATTACACCTATCAGCATTTCAGTAACCACATAACAAAACAAACATAACAAACTTAAACATGATGGAGGAAGGACTATCCCATATCAGTTTGCTTTGGTTGTCTTACCATCATGTCCTCCAGATGAAACACTTATCCAGCCTGACTCCACAGCAGACACAGACTCATCTGAGATTGAAAGCATGGCAGTTCCTGTGGCTCATAAACATGAGAGTTGTGCTTGGGTGTACTCTCCAGACTCCTTTCTAATTCCATTAGCAGTGGATATATGATGCCTGAACTAATCCAGATGTTCCCTGCAATTGCCTTTTACCCTCTTAGGTATCTTTGACTCATGCTCATTGTAATGTTGGATTCCAGGCAGAGCTTTAAAATAAGAGCTAGATGTGAAGAGTGGTAGTAATAGTTTCTTGTAGAAGAACCTATGTACCTTGAAGAATGTAATGTACGATGTGTGAAGCGGAAGGAAAATAATACATGGTTTTCAAAAGCTTATGAAAATGAGAACTTGAAAAATTGCAGACAGATGTATTCAGATCCTCTAAGTTAATACTTTGTAGGATTTTATTTTTTTATTGCTACAAATGCTGGTCCAATAATTCTTTGCAGGGTCTCCATTGTTGCAATTGCAGCTTCCAGTCTTTAGGAATATGTCTTTATTAGCTTTACACATCTGTAGAATGAAAAGTCTTATCTTATTTTTCTGAAAATAAATATGACAAAGTAAAATAAGTAAATTCTGATCCCTAACTAAATGACTTCTGATATAACTGGTTATATTGAAATGTATGTAGGGGTATCAGAAAATAAAATCCCATAAAAAATATTGAGAAGGTTTGGTTTTAGCATGACAAAATGTCTACACATTTGAACAGTAATTCTTTTTCCACAGTTCTATACAAATTATTTTAAGTGTGCTAGATATATAAAATATATGTATCCTATTGACTGCCTTTATTAGGTGTATTTTACTGTATTTTTGCATATTGAAAACAGTTCTGAAGTTATAATTTTTGGATCAGTTTTGTTTGTTTCTCAATTTTCTACGCTTTCAGTACCCCTTCAGTCACAGGTTTAAAAGTTCACCTCCAACATATGTTGATATATTTTACATGACATTCATTGAAATCAGCTGAGCTAACTGGAGGAGGCAGCATGCCTCCCAGAGAAGCGATCTCTGCAGAGTCTGATCTATTTCTTTCAATTTAAAAGGTTGCCTCACAAATTGTCCTCCATTTCCTTGCATCTGTAGACCTACTAATGACCTGACGTTTCCTGGAAGCATAACTCTGATTTGTCTCTAAACCGAGGGTGCTGAACTGTGATGGGTATATCTGAGGGAGGAGGGACACAGCTGCAGGACAAACCCAACGCTAAAGTATGCACAGTCACACAGCTGTCTTTTTCGCTCCTAATCCTTGTTTGGTTTGTGTGTCTGAGGCACCTGTCCTCTGACATGTGAGTCAGACGGTTTTGGATGTTACTCTCAGATCAATCAAGCACAAGATTCAACAGGAAAGCAGGTGAGTTTCTATCCAAAACTAAAGAACTGATTTATGATTTCCAAAATCCTGCATCTCATTTTTTTCTTTTTTTTTTATGTACTCTGGATTTCAGACAGAGCAGTTGGTAAGATATTGCAGTGATCATTTGACTCCATCCAGCAGCTGGCAACCAGTTGCAGCATTGAAACCCCCTGGAGCTGTCCATGGTGCTGAGGAGAACAAAAGCTTCAAAGCTGAAGCACTCCTCTCGGCTCTTCTCGTAAGGGAAGGGGCCGATCTGGGAAGGGGGAGGCACCATGTGTACTTGATTCAATTAGGCAGTCTGCGAGGTCTCCCCTGGGATGTGCCGGGAAGGAATGGAGCTGCAGGCCTGTCGAACAAAGACGTTGAGCCCAGCCCTCTGCCCTGCACTGAATCCACCTCATTAGTCAGCTGAGTGAGTGTTGATCATCTCAAACTGCGTCTTTACCAGCATGAGGAGTGGGAACAGGTCCCCTGAATCTCCTTCTGACTGGAAAGAGAAGACATGATGAAATAAGAACTTTTTTTTAGATGTGTGGTGTGTCTGCTTTGTTAAAAAAATATATATTTTCAGCATTTGTGCAGCTTCTACAATAAATACAGACACTGGTATTATTTTTTCCAACAGTTATCAAGATTAAGTTATTATTGAGGAATAACTGACATTGGGAATTGAGGAAAATAAATAAATAAACCAACTGCAATATCTCACACAGATTGAGCTGTGTGAGTACTTCAATAAAAGCCATATCTCTTGGCAAACATCTGTCACATCTCTGTCTCACTAATGCTACTGAAAATCCTACATGTTCAAAGTGTTTCTGTGGCTCTGGAAATGAGGAGAGCATTTAGTTGCTTTTAATGTCAAACTGATAAATATATTCCAGCCACATTAGCATTCCTTTATGCGCATTGTCACCCCTTTGAAACACAACAGATGTGTGTTAGTGAATTTGTAGCCTGTCAGAGTTGCCTGGAACGAAGGGTGGACATTTTAAAGGATAAAAAATAAATAAAATGTCTGCTTGACTTGATTTAATCTCCACCACATCGGATCTGTCAACGCCAATATGTTTGAAGAATATCAAGCAAGTTTATGAGTGAATCTGCCTACAGAGGTGTAAAAAAATAAAAAGGATGAAAATACGATGCCTTTCAAAAATAGTCACAATCCTTGAACTTTTTCACATCACAACCACAAATTTTTATGCATTTTATTGGGGTTTATGTAACAGACCAACACAAAGTAGCATAAACATATGAGGTCAAAGGTAAATAAAACCTAGTATTAAAAATATTTTGCAAATTAAGTCTGAAAATTGCGGCATTCATTGTTAAAGTACTTTTCACTGCATTTCTAATTTTTAATTCGATTTAGGTTTATATATTCTAACACATGAATATTATTCAGTGTAAAGTATTCCAATATACAGAAGTCTCTGAAGCACTGCCAATCCAGAGTGCTTTTAATTCACCTATTTTCATTTGCACAAGTTACCGCCAGTGAGCCACCGTCATCACAAACAATTATATGCACTGGTGCGCTCATGTGCGCTCACATCCAGTGACACAAGGCCACCAGCTGGCAATCTGACAACCTCACCTGCTGTGATCCAGGACCACTCGGCTGTTTTAGCAATCACCACCATCACAGGAATCAGAGATAATTATGCCGCTTCAACACCCACCAGGCTGGTCTGCGTTGCCAGAGTTGTATTGCTCCAATGCAGCAATAACACTTGTCTAAATGAATGCATGACACTTTACTGCACCACTGATAGTAGCCATTCATTCTGCTATTCAACAGGAAAGACAAAAACAGATTCATTTGGCACTTAAAGCCCCACATCCTGGTTTATATTGTATCACCATACCCAAATATGACAAACCCCCCATTACCACTCCCTCACATCACTCAACCCCCGCATTAATTGATCATTTTAGGTAAAAAAAAAAAAAAAAGAGTATGCATATGTAGATAAAATATTTGTATTTGATCTACATCTACTTTCATTAATAACACTGTTTATCTTTTGCAGTCAGAGTGTGTTCAAAACAAGCATTCCTGCCCATTTATGAAGCTATGAAAACATAGCATTTGCACTTTGAAAATAAATCTAGAGAATTTCTTTGGTTCATTTACTTTTTAATCAGAAATCCTATTTTTCCACTTCATGTTCCCCACATTATGGCCTGGGACCCAGAATTACAGCTCTCCAATAATTATCACTTGTGCAGAAAGATCCCAGCAACACCTTTCCTCCTCCCTCCTGAGGGAGGACAGACGTTGGGCTTTGCACTCTCCTGTGCCCTATTATATTCATGCAAATGAGAGTAAAGTCAGAGGAAATCAGGGGGCATCCTTTCTCGTTAGAGCTAATTAGTAATGAATGCAGTACATTGTATACATTATGTATGCACTCCCCTTTCTTGCAGATGTACACTCTGACCTTGAGCACAAGCTCAAGAGCTTGTGACTGATTTTCTGCTCAGTCGGTGGAATATCTTTCTGTAAAAATTTGACTCAGAAATTTAACGCTAAACAAAACAATACAGAGAGACTTTCTGGCTGCACGGGGATCTATTATAATTAAATGGGTGCAGCTTGCTACTGAATCAGGGCTCATAAAGGAGGCAAAAAGCAGGAAGGGTGCAGACCTCAGGCACTCAGGTGGTGAAACCCATCACATCCGAGATTGTCACTGTGCTCCTGAGAGCTAGTAAATGGGATTTCCTCATCCCCATAAAAGAGGCTGCGTTATGATAACAATTTTGAGAAGGCAATTATTAAAAAGCCATAAAGTGTGTTTAGTGCCCTCTCAAGGCAAGTGGCACACTCGTATTTCTTTAGTAACTGAGCTGAGATAAGCTTGTAGCCCACTATCTATTTACAGAAAGAAAACACATCTAAAAATGTATATCAGCATTTTTAATAAATCTAAATGCTCTCATCTTAACAATTCAAAAATATTTCCTATTGATGTAAATTTAGAAAGCTGAGGAAATAAAAATTAAACAAAAACAAATAACAACAACTATTAAAATTTAGGAAAATAAAAATAAAACAAGGAAACCCTGAAAAAAAGTAAGGAATTAGACTGAAACAAATGCAGATACAACAATGACATGTAACAATCAAGACTGCTTACCCAGAGAAAACAATGTCTTTTTGTTTCCAGCTTGTTTTCATGTAGGTCAGGAGGTGAAATAAAAGGTACTGAAGAATTAAAATGCTACAACAACGATAATAATATTAGTGCAAATAATCTGTGAAAGTTTCCCAGTTTGTTAGGAAACAAATAAGTAATGCAGCACAAGATGAGCAAAGAGCTATAAGGTCATCTTTTCACTGTATAGTGTTTATTGTTTCCATGACCACAAGCTAAGAACAAAATCAATTGGGATTACATAAGCTGTAAATCAGGTCATCATTATTTAAAGATTTATATTGTAACACTAACATGTTTAATCACTTTAAATAATAGTGAAACTTGACAGAGTTAAAAATATCAGCTTTATGTGAATGCAGGAGCAAGAGAAAAAAAGTTCTGTTTTTAACCACCTCACTGCTGTAGGTCTAGGAATTCCCCCTAAACCTAGAAAATGAAATTCATACTTTCATCACCTGTTCAGTCCTGTGTCTGACACCACCTCATTTGATTTATGAGAACAGCACTCTGACCACTTCTATTAATAAACATTTGTATAAGTAGTCCTCATTAAACGTTTGCTGTACCTCACATTGTCTTTGTGCGTGTTTAGTCCTCATGTTGCGGCTAATTAACCAAGGCTCTGCGTCTCCTCTGATGGTTTCTCTAGAGGGAGCACCCATGGAGATCTGCAGCAAACCCAGCAGAAACAGACAGACATTTTCAATATCCTTCCTGTAATATTAAAACATATTCTGAGTTCACATGTCATTTTCTGGGTTAATGAGTGGGAATAAATGGATGTGATGATCAACAGTTGGTGCAGCAAGGCCGAGCCTAGCAGGTGTTGCTGTTGTTGCGTGGCTGGAGTGAGAGCATGTGCAGCACCTGGCTGACGCCCTGAGGGGGGATGGCAGATGGAGCTGACTCCAGGGTGTTCACCCACACACAGGGAAAATGTTTAAGCCTCTCTCTCTACAACAGAGATGGAAGGAGGATGCCTGAAGGTGAGGAAACGAGGAGGTGGCAGAAAGGTTGGGCAGAGGTGCTTTGTTGGATGGAGAGGGGCCATAGGGCTCGTAATGTGCTCCGGGCAGACAGATGTTTCAGCTCATTAGGGTTTATCAAACTGGTCTGCATACTTTACTGAATTATTTATGTCCATATTTTTTTCTGGTACCAGCCGCTAACTTTCTGGCTCTAATTTGTTACGTATGTAGACATACATAACAAAATATCAATTTAATGTTACTTTAAACAGTTCTGATCTCCAATGATGTAAAATAAAGTTTCTTAGAAATAATCTGGGACATATTTAGGAACAGGTATCAAGTTTGCATTATTTTGTCTAACACATTTTTAAAAGGTGCATTAAATGATTTCACTTTTTTGTGATAACAAAATAGGACAAACTTAGATTGATCAAACCTAAACATTGGAATAATGCTTCTCCTCACAGAGTTCTTTGTCTTTTATCTACTTAGTCTGTCTTAAACACTAAAATATGTTGGTTTTATTTAAGATTTGTGCAAAAATGTTGTGACTTACCAGCAAGTCAGTTAGAAAAATCCAAGATGAGTCTGAATTTATTTTTTGTGTTTTTAAAGATATTTTGTAGATTCTATTTTGTAGATTTTTTTTATTATCCTACTTCAGAAAGAATGTGGTGAAATGACTCTTTCAGCCATGTCAGTGCATACAGCTCATGTTGAAAATTGTTGTCATTTTTGATATATTTTAATGGTTTTGCAATTGGAGCTCCGATTGCTGTGAGTATCATTTACACTCTGCCTGATGAGCTCATGTCTTTGGGGACCTTTGAACTCAAAATATCATTGGCTGAGGCTCAGACAGGTCATCTGGAGCACTGGCGTCTGAGGTCCTTATTGATTCCCAATTGTGCATCATTATGGCTGACAATTCCAGTCACACCTGAAATTTTAATCATGAGTACGCAGTATGTATGAGAGTACATGTTGAATTGTAAATAAGTAAGTAAAGATCATAGTGCGATTAGGGATCTTTTCTCAATCTCTAAATATTTTAAATTCTCTCATAAATGTTTTCTGTCAAAGTAATTTCTACTGATTAAAAATAATATATTTAGAGTTTGTAATAAGGGATATAATATTTCAGATGCTTTTCATTAGATTAAATATATACTTGGTCAAAAATACTATTTAATAATAAAAAAAAATCTTTGAATTAGTGATACAGTCTAATCAATCATGATTTTAACATGGAAGCAAAATGGTTGTAATTTCAGTGCATTTGCATTCTGCCCTCTTTAGTACTGCCAAATAACATCCAATTAAGCTAATTTTCTGCAGTGTCAAAATTAGTAAATGGAGCATAACAATGTCTAATTTTAAGGCAAGGTCTCATAGATTTCTAAAGAACCTTAGTGAACAAAGCATCAGGACACAGCAGACAACTCAGGGAGAAATCTATGGAGACATTTACAGCAAAACTGGGTTAAAAGCCTTTAATCAATGAAGAAGCTAAGCGAGCCATAGTAACTCTGGAGGAGCTGCAGAGATCCACCACTCAGGGGAGAGAATCTGATAATAGGACAGTCATTTGTTAGGCTGTCCTAACAATTCTGGCTTTTAGATAAAAGTGGTAAGAAGAAAACTAAGCATAAATCAAAAGTATTAAGAAGCCCTGTCTACAGTTTGTAACACATCATATAAAGGGCACAGCACACATGTGAAGAAGACAATCTTTGACAGATTAAACAATTGAAAATGGCCTCTGGGAAGGAACACTTCAGATCGTCCAAAACCTATCCTTTCTACAGCAAGACATGGTGGTGGCCACATCATGCTGTGGGAGTGCTTTTCTTCAGCAGGGATGGGAGAAATGGCAGTCCTATGAATTAGAGTCTGCAAAAGACTTGCTACTGGGGACAAGACTCTCCTTCTATAAGGATAACTCCTAACACCCTGAAAGACCTACATCAGAGTATTTTAGATAAAGTCAGTACCGATATGATAGAATGGCCCAGTCAAAGACCAGACCAAGGCCAAATTGCGACTTAGAGTTAATAACAATGCTCTCCATTCAATCTCACTTGAGTTTGAGCATTTTTCCAAAGATAGAGCAAACGTTTCGCACACTGAAGATGTAAAGCTGGTAGAGAGAAACTCTAAAATCCTTTCATCAGTAAAAACACCAAAAACTGCCTCTGTAAAGTATTGACACTGGGCTAATTACATTTGTAAATTACATTTCTTACATTTTTATTTGTAAAAATATTTGAAAAATACATGCTTTTTTTCTTCCACATCATAATTCTTTCCTACTTTATTTAAAATTGCAATTAAATACATTGATGTTTGTTGTTGTTACGATAAAATTGTGAAAAAAGGAGGAGACTTTAAAGCTAAGCAAACAAAACAATCAAGGGAAGTGTGGCTATATGGAGAGGGTGAGTATATAAGTAGCCTGACTCCTAACTGAGCACAGATGGTGAAAGAGCAGGATGTAAAAACCTGTACTTTTGCCCACAAGCTTATGCACGTACGCACACATACATATAAATCCCATATTCATGAATGCATGTGTAAACAGTCCCTGCATGCATAGACTCTACAATACTGCTGCTGGCAAACAGATTCAAAACCTCATTCTATACCACAGAAGCTGCAAATATGCTTGGCGATATTTTTAAAAGTTAAAAAAAGGCATGTTAATAATAATGTTAACAATTATATATTTGATTTGTTTAACATTTAAAGAGGTATCTGATATGGTTGTCAAAAGCTGCCTGTGGTTCACAGAGTCATCCAAGGCTAAGCAGAACAATAAGTGCACTGGAACGATCAATATGCCTCATGTGGGGGTTGGATGCAGTTGAAATAGCAGAGCGAGAAAGAGTTGGAAGAAAAGTGCATGGTAAAGAAAAAAAGAACACGAGTGAGCAGCTTGTATTACAGAATTAAAGATCAGTGGGAGAGATTCCAACTCGTTCAGATTAAATGACTGAGAGCAGGATGTTCTATCTTGGTGGGATTCATATTAAAGCTGATAAAGTGCATTAGTTGTGTTTCACTATTAAGATACTTATTGATCTCGCACAAAAGCAACAGCGACATCCTTAGTGAACGAGCAAGAAAGACAAACGACGTGGCATAAAGACAGGCGAGACAGATAGATAGATAAATGAATGCATGGGCGCAGCAGATCAATCAGCAGAGGAAGAGCAGAAGTCCCTCAGGAGACCTGAGGCCTTTTTAGAGCTGTGTGAGGAGAGACGGATGACATGTTTCCTCTTTGAGGTGTGGAGTGCCTGAGGGAGGCTTGTGCAGCCATGGTCAGAGTAGAAAAGCGCCTGAAAAAGATTGTGTGGGCATGGCGCTCCGCGGTGTAACAGACGGTGAAAGCAAGCAACAAACAGAGCTCTCTGAGAGAGGAGAGGAAGGCATGCCGCTTCTCCAGACTCGGGCTCTCAGCCATGACACTGGGATCGCAGCCATGCCCTGCCCATCCTCTCTCAGAGAAACATGGAGCTGTTGATTTGATCTGGAAGCTTTTGGGAAACATGATCCTGACTGTCTTTCTGGAGGTATTTCTGGGAGCAGGCGGAGGGGGAACCTGATTGAATTGAGCCAAAAAGAGCATGATGGAGAAACTTGTAGTCAGCCCTGTGCAGTGAACTGTGGGAGCTGGAGGAGGGGAAATGAAATGCGGCGTGAAAGTGAAAGAATCAATCATGACACCCTTTATAAATATATGACCTAAAAATACACAAAAGTAATGTTTATGAGAGTATTACTGTACTGAATATCTGTTTTGTACTATAGCCTGAAGCAATTTTAATGCTTCAAAACCTCAAAAAGAAACAAAAAATATATTTTAAACACAATCCACTGTCTGACATTTATGTTAAACTGAGTGATGGAGACAAGTTTTTTGTGTGCAAATACAGAGCTGCTCCTCATTTACCAGGATAATATGAATTTGCAGTGGCTGGCCCTGCTCACCAGGGGCATGAATGAAAACATGATCTGGGCGTGCACGGCCATCTCCGTTACAGATTAAGACTCTGACACTCAGCTAGAAAATCCATTATGGTTAGCAGAATAAATAAAGCATTCAGCTGCACCGTTCACACCGTTCCACCTTTATTACAAAATCTGTAGTCACAACAGAGACAAAAATGGAAATGCCTCTGTGTGGCCCAGACAGGCCTGACTCATGAATAAAGCAGTCTGGAGACAGTGCTGTGGTCTCACAGCTTCTACTCACAATGTCTGGAATCATGTTATATTTATGTGCTAAAAATGTCAGAAAAGTAAGATCAATAAGATTTGCATCAATGATTACAATTTTAGACCCCAAATCAATTAGATTGGGATATTAAAAATTAAAAAATAAAGCAAAAAAACCTCAATGGTAACATTCTGCCAACAAACATAAATACTGCCAACAAATTAAGTCATCATAAACTGATCATTCATAATACATGTATTTTATTCATTTATGAACAGAGATAGTTTGCCTATTTTAGATTTACTTCTGTATTATTTATATTCTTTGGAAAGACATATTTCTAATTTTCAGTAACAAAACACATATTTACCAAATAAAAGGACAGAAAAAGAGAGGACGCCAGCATAAATGACCGGTCCATTCTTCTTTGTGAAATAGCTCACGGTAAGTCAGTTCATATGGAGAGCATCTGTGAAAATCTGTTGTAAAGTTCTGAATTGAATTTAGGTTTTGACTTTGACTGGGGCATTTCAACAGACTAACAGGCTTTGATCTCGACCCTCTGCTGTTTGTTAAGGGTCATTAAAAGGTTTTCTTCAAGGATTGCTGTGCATTTATCTTCACTGATCATCTCATTGCTGCCTTCTGTCTAAATAATTCTGAAATCCTGATCTAATTTTTAAGTTTTTCATTTATCCAACATGTAGTGTTGCTCTACCACATCCATCTTTATAAAGTACATTGAAACTAATGATTCTGCGGTGGCAAAATAAAAAATAATAATGTAGGAAGTAAGAATACTTCTGCAGAACCCTGCCACTGAAGCTTTTGATGGAGACTTAAAATGAGCAGTCTTATAAGTTATTATGGAATTTACATTGTATTGTGTTTGGCATACTATCTGTACATATTGTGTCATAGCATTCATTCCGTAGACAGTTCTGATGTCAGAGTCCCGTGGAGCATCACTGCATCACACAATGTTTCCATGCTGGTGTTATGATTCAACCAAACCTGCTGAACGCACAAAGAGTGCATCGATTATAATGCTCATGGATGCAGAATAGAAGAGGAGGATGTTCTTCCTGCCTGACTGGTTTGAGTGTTGGTTACTGGAATAATATTGGGTGACAGTAGTAAGTGGGCCCACTGTGGAAGGATTTTCACTGGGCTTCACCCAGTTTGGTGAAGGAAGCAGATCGACAGCACACCTCCCCCACTTTATTGTATCTGCAAGCATGGAAGATCTCTGCCAATCACCTACAAAAACCTAAAAATGATCAATCTTACCAGAATTTATTCTAATAAAATAAAATGATTTGCAAGCAGTGTAACCCACAATCTCTAAAGCCCTTCCTCCACCTAATTGGATATTTATTACCACCACAGGATTTATTTTATCTGTAAGAAGAATGAACATTTGGGAGAAATAATAAATATACAAAATACTTATTTGGTAGGCGAAATACCCAGGGAGTCTTGAGTTCAGGACATGGATTTAGACAGGAGAAAAGGAGGGGGAATATGACACTTGGGCAGAGCAATATTACCACCACAGAGGGGCAGTAGTCCATTAAACTAATCCAATACTGTAGAATAGGATCCCTGGACCAGCAGCATTCACTGCATTATTTACCAAACTAGAAACAGGAAACAGACTGAAGGCGCCATTCTGCCTTCAACAAATGAAATAAAGAAAACTGAAAAGCACAAGCTTTCACAAACAGTGATTATGAACCAGGCCTCTCAGGAGGCTTCTTCATTACTACCTCAGCACAAATCAATCTTTATGACCATCATAAAAAAATAAACTGGAGGTCTTTGAGATCTCCAAAGCCTGATTCCCCCATAAAATTTATATTTCATACAGCATAACCAGTTGGTTCCAGACTGATTTAACCTAAAACTTATCTCCCTGATTTAACAGATGAAGCTGAGTAGAAGCAAACATATTTTTGCTTTAATACCTGATTTATTTATTTATTTTTGCATTTACATGTTGAATGCAGACTTATTATATAACTTTCAAACATTTAAAGGTTTTACAGCTAATGATTACCAAGGCAAAAACTAATGGCTTAAGGCACAATATTACATTAAAAATTTGGCACATTTGAAATGCGTTGATTGACATTCATGTCCAGCTTTTTTCTGTACCAAAGTGTCCAGGTTAAGCCAATATTTCCATATTGTGAGGAAAACTGTCTTAGAAACACGGAAACAGATGGAAACAGAGAGGAGTTCTGTCTGACCATTCACTAGAACCTTGGCAGGCCATTCATGTTAACATGAATGGCAATGTAGCTGATACATTCCATTAGTATCAGCTAATGGAATGCAATTAAAAAGAGAAAAAGTTGTTGTGCACTTGTTGAAATTGGAAGTAAATTAATTTTGTTCTTGTTTGAGAGAAACAAATATTGAAAATTAGAATAAAACATGGACAAAGTATTAGTTTAACTTCTTCCTACTGACATTCTGTAGAAGATGAATTAATTTCTTTCATAATTAAAAATTTTTTTCTAAAATCACTATTTAAACCTTTAAAAAAACCTCTCATGTTGGTTACTTGCAAAAAGGCGACAGAGACCGGCTGTAAAGGGATATGCAGAGTTACACAAGAAAAGGGTAAAGAAAGCATGGATTATTCATGCCTTTTCCCACAGTGCAAACACCTTCTCTTTTGATGGATTGTGCCTGGGGCGCTTCTCTCTGCTCAATACCAACAGTCCCAGACAGCTCTGGCTCTCGCTGCAGCACAGAGCTGAAATAGATGATGAGCTTCCCCCGGAATCACAGACAGAGCCAGCGGCTCTTGTCTTCGCTCTGCAGCCAGACATAATGATGCTGTGTGGTCTGAGGTGAGCCTAAATTTAGAGCTTCAGCAGGAGGTTAGTAGACCAGAGAGGTAGCGGGAGATAAGTGCTGATGCCATCTCAGTGAGCTGACTGAAAGGGAGGAAGTAATGTGGATGGGGTGTAGATTTCTGCAACAGACAGCTGATAGGCGGAGGGCCAAAGGACAGATGAGACTACACAAGCCGCTGTCACCTTCTGCAGGGTGCAATAACAAAATTTCCATTATATGTGTCAGCAGTAGTCTGTTGGATCTCTTGGATCAGCTCCAAATGGTGGGTGAAAAAGCTCCCGGACTGTCAAACCAAAGAGGAAGGCAAACTCCGACTGTCACATTTGTTAAGCTTTTGCAGTTACTCCCAATGAGTCAATATTTTTGTAGAGACATTATTCTCTGCAGTTCCAGCATTTCATTGCTCTAGCATGTTTAGTTATTGTCCTGCTAAGGAGAACCTCTACCTTCTCCAGTCTGTTTCAGCCATTATTTGTTTCTCCCCAGGATTGCATTGAAATATTAATAGAAATAAAAAATATATACCAACTTTGACCAACCTTGTGTCCTTGTTGTAAGAAACATCCCTACAGCATTATGTAGCCAACCCTGTGTCTCAGAGTGGAAATGTTATGTCCAGTGTAAGAATTGTTCTTTGCACACATTTTTTGTTGCTCTATCAAATAAAATACCTATATAATGTGCTTGATTTTGTGGTTGTAATGCAAAGAAACGTGAAAATTCAAAAACTAGTTTTACAAAACATTGTAAATACCAGCTTTTATAAACATAACTTGCGAGAATTAGGCTTATGTGTAATCAAAACATTTTATTTCCGAAAACAGAACTTTCATCGCGTTTTAAAATGACAAGTGTAAATGCAAACATGAAACTAGTCACTGTTTCTGTCTCCAATCTGCAGCAGGGAATCAGTGTCTCCCCTGGTGAACTCTGAACTGAGAGTGAACCCTAGTTTGTTTTTTCAGCTCTCTTTATAAGAGCCACGCCTGTAGACAGCATGTGTCTTTGCCAAATCTATCTTGGCAGAGAACTTAAAAAAAAAGAAACAGAACATGAAGGAATTTGACACGATGTGGGTCAAATCTCAATAACAAACGTTCCCCGAAGCTGTCGACACCCCAGACAGCATGTGACGGAGAAGGATGTCTGGCTCCACTGATGAGAAACTGAGTAATCCCCGGATTTCACACTCTGACCAAGTTTCACACCATTTCTGAGCATTCGGCAGTTGAAGACGGATAGCAAATGAACTAATGTAATGCTCAAATCACCATTCAAAGTACCTTAGCAACAGTTAGAGTCCTTCATGCTGCAGACATGATTGTCAACCCGTGACTTTGCAGTCCTCCAATGAGATTGCTTCGCCGCAGTGGGGAGGAGGCAGCAAGGCAGGCGCTTGAACAAAGAGAAAGAGGGGTTTCAAAAACATTGGAATATCAGTATTCCTTCCACATTTAAAGCCATCACGCTTCACACCCACTGAATGAACTCTTTAGCTTTGTGTGTAATTACTGTGTCACTTAGCAGACAGAAACCATGTAGAATGAATTGTAGGACGGTGTTGGGCATTTATTGGTATCCGAGTCCCGCTGTACTCATACTTAAAATTTAAATGTAAATTTTTTGCTAGTAACAGGAAAAACATTTTATATTAGCATTTACAGAGCTGTCATGTCCATCAGTTTCTCAAAAGCAATTTTCTTCTCTTTACTGCCAGACTGACTTCAGCACACACACACACACAGATCAATACATCTCTTGATGTTCTAGTACTCAATGTTTTAATTTCAGTCAATGGCTGGAAATGGTTAGCTTCTGGCAAAAAATGCATCCATGGAAGTTTTAGATGCACATCCCCTTTCCTACATAGAATTTGGATCACTGACTTTAAATTGGATTAAAATATAGTCATAAATGGGAAAAATCAGAGGCATTGCATTCATGCATTTGTTTTTGCTCAAATGTACATGAGCTGGTTTTACACACAAATATTCAGAATATTTCATAAAACGAGAACTGGATCAATGCATATGGTTTTCAGGACAAAAAAGGTTTAAGGATGTTTTTTGCACCGACTTTCGGAATGACAATATGGTTTTGTCTTGCTTTGTGAACACATTTAATACAGGATTAAAAGATCATCATATTATAAAAGAAAAGATTGCCAAAGAAATATTAACATTCCACAAATGCTGTTTAAACTCAAGCCCACACAACATTACTCAACAATGTTATCCTATTTGGAGGTGCTGTACTCTGACCGTTCAGAGTCCCTGATGGAATGCAACCGCAGCAACTCAATAGAGAGCTGCGTGGACGACTGTGTGTAGGCTGCTGGAAACAAAAGGTCAGAGTCAGACTCACACACCTACAGGATTCATCAACTCCTGCTTCCACTTTTCCTGTTGAGGATGCAGTGGGCTGAAAAGATAACATACATCATCGAATTATCTTTCTCTTTGTCCTCATGTCGGTATTTTCTGAAATGGCTCTGAAGATTGGAGAAAATAAGACAGTTTACAAGCAGCAATTAAACCATCTCAAAGAAATCCCATCGCTTACAATGACATTTCCTGTTAGCTTACTAACACTTACAGGTCAAAGATTAAATTTAACTCGATTGTCTACCAGAAGCCATGTGGCTCAAAATGCCCGGATAATCACATGAACAGCCGGGCAGTCTCACATATTTTCGAACAGGAGAAATATTCCCCATCTCTTTCCAGACTCCTAATCCCTATTAGCAAGGACGTAGAAAATGTGTCACCTGCTTCCAGTCATACAGCTTGAGGCCTAAGTGCCCTTGTGACACCACACTAGCATTAATCTCATTAACAAATGCAAAGCCTCAAATGCCACTGGTGGAAAAAGATACGCATTTCAGAGATCACTTAGCAAAGTCACTACCCTTTAAACTGGCTTGCATACTGGAATTCAGGCCAACACTGCCCAAAAATATCAATGAATAATAGACTCATACATTGACGGGTTTTTTTTTTTTTTTGTATAGTGTCACAGTAGTTGGGCAAAGACAGCATTAATTGGAGAAGCAGCCAAGAGTCACAAACCATGTAGGGAGACACAAGAAACATGTGGCAGATGTATTCTCTAGTCAGACGAGACCAAAATTGAACTTTCTGTTCAAAATACAACAGTGGCAGAACACTGTACATCACCCTGATATACTGTCCTCCACGTGAAACATAGAGGTAGTAACTTCATGGTGTGGGGATGCTTTTATTTAGCAAGGACAGGGAAAATGGTCAGAGTTAATTGGGGCTTGAGTAAGGCTAAATAAATAGAAGTTCTGATAAATAAAGTGCTACCGCCTGTAGACCACTATAGGCAGTAGCTGTATGTTTAGCTGTGATTTAAGCTACGGTGAAGTAGTTTAAATCAAAGTGTATTCATGTGTTAGAATGGCCTATACAAAGGCCAGATCTAAATCAAAATGAGAAAATGTCTGTGGAGAGACTTGAAGAGTGAAAAATAATCCTCTTTCAGTTTGACTGGCTTGATCTATTTTGCAAGTAAAAATGTATAAAATATTTCCATCTCTATAAATGTAAAGCTTCTTCATCGAACACCATCCAAATAAACAGTTTTCTAATGTGATAAAAATGTTACACAGCTCTACATGATGTTTATTCATTTCAACCTGCAAAGTATTCCCAGACAAAGTTCGGTAAAAAAAAAAAGTTTGCAGCTGTGTTGAGTTAGGACTCTTCATTCAGTGTGCCTTTAATTTGCATCATCCAATTCGGGATAAGATGAGCTGTTTAAACAAGGATGGAGACGTCAGGATGTATTACCATCCAGACCAATTCCCAGAAGATTTGAAGAAAAAAGAGAGACAGAGAGAAAAAAAAAAATCACTCATTAAATTTGCAGCCGATCTGCAGAGCTCCACAGTGAGCTCACAGGACGAGGGCAGCCTTTTATGATCGTAGCTCCTTTTACTGGCAGAGGTTCATGTTTCTGACTCACTTCACAGATAAGGAGTCGTCTGTACCATACACATGTTTAGGAGGATTTCTCTTCAGTCCAAAATGTAATCATAAATTTTGTTCAGTTGCCAGAAATAATGTGCTACTTAAAACAGCAGAGTTTATGAAAATAAACTGAATATTTTAAAAAAATGTTTATCCAAGCATCAGTTTGCCTCATCTGTTGTCCCGGTGTAATCCATGTACAAGTTATTTACTTTAAGATCAGTATATACTGTAAGTATATAAAGATTTTTAAATACTTTAAAAGTAAAACTACTCGCTTATAGTTCATACTGAAGTGTTTGAATGACACTAATTGTATTTATTTACACATAAAAAGAACACTGACAGAAAGCGAAAAACTGACAGAACATTGATTTTTGCTCTGCTGGTAATATTTGCCATTTATTCTCAACAGTGATTCACTTGCACTGTTTTTGTTCATCAGTCGTAAACAAAGGATATTTTTGTTATTTTTCTTTTCATGTGCCCCCTCTTCCCACCAAACCCCCTCCTCCAACATGTACCTTTTGTCTCTGAAAGCCCTGAATTGTTTTTGGGAGCCTTCAGCTGAAGTCTGGCTGACCTGCCCCCTTCTCTGTCCTCAAAGCTGGTTGGAGATGAAAAATTTATGGCTGTTTGACTGTTTCATGTGAAGTGCTGCTCCCCTTCTGATGCTGCCTCCACTGATGGCGACTGCATCTGCCATCTTCGTTCGACCGGGGCTTTTCCCCCTCACAGCGGGAGTGAAATCTGGGCGAGTGCGTGGGATGGTGACCAGGGTTTTTGTGCTTGTTCTCTGGTATTCACTAATCAGGAGCACATTTTTCTTGCCTGTGGGTAATTAGGAGAGATTGATTAGCTGCTTTTCAGAACCACAGAGAGAAATCCAGCCCACCCTGCTCAGTCTGTTAGGTGTATCTTTACATTGATGTTATATGGAAAGCCACATATATGTATACAAGTATATGCCACATTTCTTCAATGCAAGTTTTTATTCTATAATTTTTCATTGGTGCTTTTATATATTTACATGTAATCTATATGGCCACTGAGATTTTTTTAAATAGTTGTAGACAAATTAAAAGACTATATCTCTTGCTTAGCTAAATTTTGTAAAATGAGTACATATGAATTTTAAAATGGTCCATTTTTCAGAGTGAAACATAACTAAAATCAAAGCAGTTATTTTCTTTTTTTTCTTTAAACAAAAATTGTAATTTTTACTTTGGAGTTAGTGTACCTTAGATGATTAGTATTTAAATTTGAACTTAAGTGCCTTACTTTTTTTGAGAATTACTTTAGACCTCTAATTTTCACTTTCCCTCATAAAATACATACAATTATGTTTTATTTAATCAAGTCATATTATGTTCATATATTGCTTGCAACGAAAGCCATTAACCAAAATGCCTAATAAAAGGAAGTATATAAATAACAAAACAAGAAACACAAAACTCACAACATAGCAGAATAAAAACACATCAAGTACAAAACAAAAATTAAAGCAAAACAATAGGTAAGTTGAAAACATTTATGATTAGAGCAATTAAACAATATAAATACAACTCTCTCACAGAGCTAAAAGCAAAACACTAAAAATGAAGATCATTTTAAAACAAGTAGTGAGAAAGTCTTTGTAGTTTAGGAGCTGCAACAGAATTAATTTCCCATCTCCACTTAGCTCCATCTCAGTAAAAGTAGAAATGATTCCTCCAATCATGACTGTTTGGAATTTGTTTTTTTTTTTTTGGATTAATTTCTTTTACGCATGCTGCACACTTTGCATGATTCCAATATGTTTTCCATGTAGGCAAACACATGTGACATTTACACATTTGTCTCAAGATGTGACTGTGTGAAGCATGTGTCTCATTAAACATGTGGAGATTTAATCAGCGTGAAAATCTTCTTCCAGGATTTCCCCATTCTTCTAACCTTTGCAAAGCTTTTGGTTCATTTTAACATCTGTTACATACATGTAATATTTTACATAAACAGTTACAACACTAATAAAGGATGAAAAAAAAAACTGGGTATTACATTGAGTATTCTCATTTTCAACTACAACCTCAGTGAAGCAAATTCAAAATACCTATCAGACATTGAATCAATCGAAACATCATGGGTGAAACAAAACAGTTTTGTCTCTTTAAGACGTAAATAGGACCACCACTACACCCATCTTAATGGAAAATATCAGTAGCAGGAAAATTAGTGGAAAATTCTTGTGCTAAAAGTCCTTGACAAAAATGTGCTCCCATGCATGAAGTCACATTGGTTCCTAAGCAACAGGTAATTTCACAACATGTGCCGCTGTTCGTGCAGCAGCGGCAGCTTTTCATAGCAGGGTTTCCAGTCAATGTAAAGTCACATCGGATGGGCAGCCTTGAGCCGCACAATGCTGCTCAAAGCCCGGCTCTAAAGCTAGAGAGGCGGTGTCACACTTGTCACTGGAATAATTAGTTCAGCACAATGAAGCAGCATTCATCTGTAGCTGCAATGTTGTCTTCCTTGCCACATGAATCAACATTCCCCTACACAGTCCCCGGTTTCCAGGAACAAGCTCAGGTTGCTGAGTTTAAATAGATAAGATGGAGAAAAAGAAAATCAGGAAGCGGCTTCCAGGACGATCCCATCAGATTGTGGATGTAACTGAGCAGCAAAATGTCAGTGAGTGTGTGGGGATGAGTGGATTTACATAAACTAGCCGTTTCATCACTTAGTAACCTTATCCTAACCAACCTTCTGGTAGGACAGTAAACGGTATCTATAATTACATCACATCAAAATATTGATAAAACTATCAATCTTTTATATTTCCTGTTTTGTTCCTTTCTTAATCTCCTAAAAAATTAAAGTAATAAGAAAGATTTTATGCTATAGAAAACATCTTGAATAAATATTAAGTACAGTTCTCCAAACCAGCCTGGCCCATATAACTGCTTGATCCTTCCTTGCTGTTAACAACCACAGCTCTTTGTGATTACTGCTAATCAAAAGGGGGATCTTTGGTCCACTTTTCTTAGCAAAATTATTTCAAATTCAGTTGCTCATACAGGCATGAGTGGCTCATTTTATAAAAGAGATATTTTCTAAGGTCAACCAAAGTAGCTCAATCAGATTTAAATCCAGACTTTCAGACCACTGCAAAACCTGGATTTTTTTAGAGCCAATCAGAGAACTCGCTGTTGTGCGTTAGATTATTGTGCTGCTTCATAATTTAAGTGTGTCACAAACTGATGGCCAGGCACTCTTCTTCTACAGGATTTTGAAGGAAAGAGCAATATTCATGGTTCCATCAGTTACAATAAGTCACCCAGATCCTGGAGTAGCAAAGCAGGCCAGGTTATCACATAAGCATCACTACATTTGATTATTGGAAAAATGTTCTGCTCTTTCTCTTGAAATGCTGTGCTGGTTTTATATGGAGCTAAACTTTTTTAAAAGTTTTAAAAATATTTTCCCCAAAGCCTAGTGGATATCATGATGTTTTTTTATGGAAATATAAAATATCCCCATCGATTCAGGTTTTACTGAAATTGGCAATTTTCAACCTGGGCTGAGAGGAATAAAAAAACCAAAAAAAAACTCTCAGCCCACGTTGAAAATTTTTAAAAACAGATTTAAAAACAGCCTTTTGCTCATAGTAAAATTAATCAGAATTTCAAAGATGCTTTTAATTTTGACTTTATTAAAATATATCAGGTGATCTATATTTCAGTGTAACCAGTGTGTAAAAACATAACTGCATGTGACAATTGCACTCACTGACACACATGTTAAAGATTTATCTCTTTATTCATGATACCATTTCTGCTGGAACGGCACAAAACTTTTTTTAAAAATCCATATTTTTCCTCTTTTTAAGGGTTTGCTGAAAAAATTTACCAAGAAAGCTGTTTTAGAAAACTAAGCTTGTCAAAGAGGGATACAAAAGAAGGGATCTTGATATTCAATATATTATCTTAAAAAAAAAAAAAACACCTCGGTAATCATTTCTTTTGATGGGCAGACATTGCAGACAGAACTAAAAAAAAAAAAAAGCACAAACTGATCAATAGAAAATCTCTTCAGACTTCTTTCACAAGAATAAAGGCATTAATTATGCAGCCATGCACAACAGTGTTCACTTATCACAAACACTGGTAAAATGAATCCTCTCATTCAACAATTTGTGCATGTTTGTGCAATATGCTGCATATTTCAAATCTTTTGTCTGACCTAATCATGTGTTCACTGCTGCTTTAGGTTTTGACAGAAACAAAAGCTTTGTCCTCCTGCAGACAGTCAGCCATACACAGCCGACTCAGTCACACGGGGTCTCCAGACGAGTCAATAATTCAGAGCAAGGAGTGAAATCTTATAAGGCGGCAGGATAGTGAACAGAAAAAAAGCAGCAAACAGTAGATATGGGGGGAGTATGGAGGCTAACTCCTGTTTGCAGCTGCTGACCCAGAGCAATAACATGACAGATGAGGCTTTCAGGGATTCTACCTGTCAATCACAGAGCAGTCTCTACATGGGAGCAGTTGGGGGGGAAAAAAAAGAAGAGATATTTTCTTCCACTTTTTTAAACGTGAAAAACAGTTAACTGTTAGATGAGATAACAAAAGGAAATGGGATCACTGTGGGCCTAAATGGTGAACACAGGCAAGAGCACAACCAACGGAGCATTGATGAGTGTTGCAAGCCGAGATGCAAATCACTGCAGAGAATATTTGCATGATAGCATCTGATGACAGCATGAGCAATGACGTGTGATATTAAACCGGCCAGTAGCACATGCAGAGCTGCCAAGTACCCTAACAAATGGTACAGATAATGAACAGCAAATTCAACATCTTGTTGCGCAGAAAAAAGCGAAAAAAAAAAATGTAGGCAAGAACATCGTAAAACTATGGTCTAAAAATAAAAACCTGGTATTGTGTAAAATAGAATCAACTTATGTTTGGAATTAATCAGTATCTTATTGTTTTATGTTATAATTTGGAAAATATATTTTAGGACCATTGTCTTGAGCCTTGATAATCTTGAACACACAAAAACCTGACTTACATCTTCCGTTTTATGACTCTATTAAAATATAAAGGCACAACTTCTTACAACGTATTAAATGTTGTATTAAAGGAGGAGTGAAACACTGAGACCTTTTATTTTTTTAACATCAAAGCAAACAGCCATAGGCATGCTAGCGCTTAGATTTCAGTGCCTGCAAAATCAAAGGAGGAGACTCACAGTAGTGCTGTACGGCTTTTGCTCTCCAGAGAGAAAATTCCCAGTAGGAATAAAAAATAAAAAAGTATTTTGTTCAGATCTGGATGGCAAACGTTTTTCATATGTTTGACATCCATATAAAAAATGGTTAAATCCCAAAATAAGGGTTCAGTCAACAAAAGAGAAATCAAGATTTCTATATTTTTTCTACAACTCTTAATGCCTCATTGGTTTTTTATACATTATTTAATCTACTTTTAGATTTTTGCTATACTAATATTTCCGAACCAACCGGTTGTGCCTCTCATCCACTCACCTGAACATGTGTATGCAAATGTCAATCTGTTATGGTCCTAATTACAGTCCAGCTCACATGAAAAACAGCCGTGTGACTCCACGAGATCAAGGAGGGCTTTTTTATCATCCAATTACACTGTGAGAGTCCCACTGAGGAAGGTATGGGCAAGAATGTTATTAGAAGTGTTTCAGAAATTATCTTTGAAGAGCCATTTCAGAAGATTGCAATGAAAATAATGTGACAAACGCTTAGCCAGGAAGTCTGCTACGCTGCTCGTGTACTGCTGGCCCCAGGGGTTTGCGTCTCCACTCATCATCAGACCTCTGAGGGAAATATGACTCGTGGCAGGATTCCATGAAATCAATACGGTGATGTTACTGTGACAGTAGGTGGAAACCAATCCATCTCCCACATTAGGAAAATTATATCCAGAGTGGACGTGGGACAAAGCTACAGTATCCAGACACTACAATGTCCAGATCCTCCAAAAAAAAGACTTTCTTAACGAATGCTACAACCAGTCATGTCCTTGGTGTTCACATTTCCCCTGACTCCGAAACATATCTCCTAATGATATAGAAGCAATTAGTTATAAATGTTAGAGGTCTGACACTACAAGAAAGTGCTACACTAAAACTCCCTTTTGGACATTACGCAACTAATGGATTACACAAGCTTTTTCTTGTGTCAAAATGTGTTTACCTAGACCTAATTTATAGCTCCTGGCATTCCTCTTTTAGTGTCGGGTGAAAATGTGTCTCTTTGTTCACTCAGTGACATGTGGACAGGTGTCTTCGGCTAATGGAGTCTCGTATGAGTGATCTTTGCAGGGGACCCATCAGTGTGATGGCGCTATCGTCTCTTGGGGATTTCGGCGGACAACCAGATTCCCTCTAATCTGACCATTTGTGCTGAGCTGACTTTTACAAATCATCACACTGACGGCTCTCCATGTTTTTCAAAGCAACCAGTGCAATCAATTATCAGTGGCGGGAAAATCTGTTTTCTTTTCATTTTATGCCTTCTTTCTAATTAATAGATTCGTTTACACATAAAACACACACAAATACCTTAAAGCAAAATATAAATATATTCCTTAATTTAGAATTAATGCAACATTATATCATGATATATTTTCCTGATTTCTTCAAATAACACTAATTTTCCTTTAAAAGATGCAAACATGGTGCAAATTAAAAAAAAAAAAAAAAAAAAAAAAAAGAGTTGACCTGTTGACCATTATTGGTCATATTTCATCAATACCTATTCATATTAAAGGGTTTAAATTATTAAATTAATTTGCCAGTGTGTTGGAGCACAAACAATATTGCATTTTCTCCCTTAACCCCCCAGAGAGAAAAATAAAAAATCCAAAAAGCCCCCGTAAATTTAACGAGAGAAATGAAGCTTTGCAATAGAGCAGCACCTATATTACTGCAGGTGAAATATCTCAAACACTCGCCCCAAATAACTTGACTAACTTGCAGGTGCTTTTTGTTCATATTGTTTATAGTTTTAATTTACATCACTGGAAAACATACAACTCTGATTATAGCCACCATTATCAAGCCTCCAAAGCCAAAATCCAGCAGGAGGAATATTTGCTTTTTCCTTTTGTGTTTCCAAGATTTTCCCTGCAGTTTCTGATAGTTTAGACAAGCTCTTGATTCAGTCTCATTCCAGCAGAGATGTGTGAAAGTCAAGCATCTCTGAACACACAGTGAGATGCGTCTGCAGCCTCAGACGATGAATGCATTATTCATAAGAAAAATCTAACAGACCAGGAGGCCGCCTCGATTTTATGAAGAGTGGACAGACAGAATGCCTGTGGCACAAGTGATTTTCTGATGAAGGGACTCAACAAAAGCCATTAAATTCATGAACAAGGAAAACACTCTGGCCTTAATTCAAACAGTTCCAGAGAGCTCCTTTTTCCAAAAATGGGGAATAATCAGTTATACTTAAAGGGAACATTATGGATCTTAATTTAAAAAACATTCAGAGTAAAAACAAAAAAAAACACAAAAATTACTGTTAACCCTAAAGATCACACACCTGCCTACTGACAGATTGCAAAAATCATACAACCTCCTTCCTTTTCTGTCCTCACTTACCTCTCAAAGGATAATTTTACAAATGTCTCATTTAGATAACTATCACATGCAACAGATAAATGAAAAGGGTTTTTATTAATATAATAATAGAAAGCTATTATGTATGAAATGGCAAAATTACCCATAAGACCAAGACAAAGTGATTTACCATGGTCGGAAATCTATAATGGCACAATTATTTAAGAGATTTCTGTGGCCGTAATTAAGCACATTTCTTCCTCATTTGTACTACATTTTGGCATTTCAGGAGAAGCTCTAAAGATAAAGCTCTATTTTTACAAATTAGAAGGTAAAGCAAAAGTACCTTGCAACTGATTGCAAAAATTTTACATTATTATCACTGATATGTTGAAAGAAATCTTTGAAAGAAAACTTAAAAGCTGAATAAGCCTATATCCCTCTGAACTCCTGGCCAGCAGATCAGCAGAGGCTTTAGATTTATTACTAAGACATCGGAAACCCCCTCACACAGAGACAATAACAAAGCAGAGACCAGAGCAAGGACATCATCTATCACACCCGCAAGTACAACATCCCGGCTAAAACAGACTTCAACACACACTTACCCAACAACATAAACACACATCACAAAGAGCAATACAATGAAAACAAGCAGACTTTCTCAAGATTTTATTTTACCATTAGCTGTCTCCAGCAGGACGCATGAAACTCACTGAGATTTGCCAGTACATAAAATGAGACATCTGCTGAGAACGTTCAAGGACTTTAGGCCAGACGACGTCTCGGTTTGTAAAGGTTCATCCTGTAAACCACACCGTAGTCTAAGTGCATGTGTGTACCATCATTATCTCTCGACAGTATTTCATCATAAACTGGAAACCATTACCTTAGATAAACAAGTCGTGAAAAATCAAATTAAATTCCTGAGTGTGTTTGAAGGCGTTTTCTGAGCCGTTACATAAAGAGGATTACTACACAGCAGCTCAGACTCAACCCTGCCTCCCTGCCATAAATTTCAGGTGCCTGTCAGGCAAGCGCAGCAGGAACGTGACACAATGAGCACAGCACACCGTCGTCCTCAACAGAGTAATCACGACCACATTATAACCATCAGGATGATTTGTACTTGTCACAAGCTCTTTAGATATAATGTCTCATTCTCTGTGCTCATAAAATCTGAAATAAATCTGTTTCTTTCTGCCCAGTACAATAACAGTGATATATCACTGCAGAAATGACCAGTGAGACTAAAATAGATTTTTGTTTCTTTCCCTACAGCGATATTAACTTTGAGTTGCAATATAAAGAATACATTAAGCAACAGATTATACAGAAAAAAAAAGTTTTTAGATGTTTTAACATTCAGCTCTCATATCACATTCCCAAAATCATTGTTTATATCAGAACACTGTTAGAAGACTGAGCCTGCCAACTTCATGAGCAAAATAAAAGCTTTTCAGATTGATGAACCTTTTTAAAAAATTAACAGTCTGTAATGGCAGGAAGGTATATTTAAAAAAAATAAGATTTTCTTGACATTTCTTCAACTGAACAGTATAATTGAGATGACATATTACACTATGCACACGTTTTTTTCCCACTCACTTGTCTATGTTTTACTTTTCAGAACTCAGACTTTTTGCAGTGAACTCAAGTGATCATGAGCAATAAGCTAAAGAAAAGACCTTTAGTGTTTCAAAGTTTTATTTAGAACATTGGCTGCTTTTCCCCCTTTTTTCTTCCCAGTGCTTGTGCCCGAGGAATGGGGCTTTTGTTTGCTAAACCACTTAAGTCTGACCAATTCAAGCATTACCACAGCTCCTGAACTCGAGGGGTAATATTGTTGACTAACAAAACACAATGTTTCTAAAATCCCAACACAATATAGCAAAGCTTCAAGTGCAGAAGCTGTGCACTTCAAGCATAGTGCGTAGCTTCAAGTGCAAGTGCAAACGACATTATTTAAGACGAACATTCAATTATGCGCATTTTGTGTTTGGCATCAGTTTGTAGCTAAAGGTTTCAATTGAAAATTCGACATTTAGTGCCTGAAAGAACTTTATGGTGAAAGATAAATAAAGAACAAGTTTTAACTTCATAACCTTGTATGTTGGCTCTCTCTTTTAGGGTGCTTCAAAGAGTTATATGAACATAAAAGGCTTGGAGTGTTAAAATGCATCACTGTAATGGGAGACCAGCGGAATGCAGATTTCACATAGAGATGGACAGGTCAATGTCCAAGGGTTGCTTCATGTTAAATGTATGTTTTTTGGATTTTGGTAGATGCGGCAACAGAAAAATGAACACATTTATGAAGGTTTTGAGCATTGAATTAAAATGTATCTGGTGTGATTAAATGCTTTGAATTCAGCCGATTGTACTATGCTCAAATGAGTCACTGGTAGGCATTCAGTGGATTGAATTAAACAAGAAAGACTGAACCATTTATATGCCAGTCAGTCTCTGGTAGGTGGAGGAGCTGCAGCTTTCAGATGAAGCACAGACGTGGAACACCCTGGACGCCCCACTCAGATTCTCTGGTCAGAGTGGCTCCCTTCTTTGGTCATGTGACTGACATAAACACAGCTGGTGTTTTGCCACAATAAACAGTCTTTAGTAAATTTACAGATCATTATGTAGTTTATCTTTCCCATTTACATCATCAACGACCACTAATAATAGCAACATGAACTGAACTTTCCCTGACAAGTTGTTTCCGTTGGCAAAGGCTTTCCTCTGTTTCGAGGAGACAAATTCCTCCTCCACCTCTTCATTATTACTTCTGCATGGGTAACTCACCACCTGACTGCTAAGGAATGTGAAAAATGGAAGTGAAAACTGATCCAAACGTGACAGTTTTCAAAAGGGAGCAATCACTCTTGGGTCTACTACAGTAGCAATGGTAAAGAGCAGGATTTTATAAGTATAAAAACTATGCATGTTGCAATAATAATTTTCAAAGATATGTTTGACACTGATTATAATTATCCTGAATATTAACCCTACTCCATTCAGCTTCATTGCAGCTGCCTACAGAGATAAGCAGGTCTTTTATGTACGCTTTTCCACCTCAAACAAACACAAAATCCAATTATGTTCTGATTGACTGTAACAGGGCTCATTGATTATGACAGAGGCCGTGGAGCAGACTGAGCAGTAAAAAATATCCACAGTAATTAGCCCTGTGCACCCTGGAGGCCTTTAGGAGCCATGATTTAATATATAGACAATATTTCTCACTGCTGGTCGATCTGAACTGCCTTTGCTGACTATCTATATGTTGCTGTATGTGGAGCACAAAGTAAAGAATAAAAAATAGATGGGATATAAATTCAAATAGGTCACACTGCAGATATGACTATGAAGTCCATTCTGCAAGTCGGTTACAATAGAAGATTGCTAAAATGTTTTCTCAGAAGAAAACCTAGAGTAAGATAATAATTGGTCATTTTATTAAATGGCTTGCAAAAACAGCTACTTTGAATCAATGTAAATTTTTAAAGACGTAGTTGGAATAACTGAAATAAAATTAACGAGACAGAGAAAATTGCTTTAAGAAAAAGTAACTTTTTATCCTTGTTTGACAAAGAACAACTATGGATTCTTGAGGGCATAAAAGCTGAAGAAAGCTGAAAAAGTCACGTATGAGTCAGAAATCCATAAATTGTTTAGGTAAGCTTAAACAATATGAGCTGAGACAACATGCAGAGACATTACAGTAGCAAATAATGTAACTATTTACACTAATGGAAGCAGAATGTGACATTTAATTGCTATGTAATTGACAAATGAAGACCAATCAAAAAGCCTCAAAAGAGAAATACAAGTAAATAATTTACTAATGGAAGTTCTGAAGACAATTTAATGTAATTGTTTGTCTTAATAATACAATTAACTGCATTACCTATCATGCCTTGAGGGTCATCAGACTCGTAACCTTTGTAAAACCTGCACAGAAGAAACACTTGGAATTAAAAAACTGCTTACAACTCCATGCTGACATCTGTCAAAAGTTATTTGCTGACCACATGGATTACAAATGCCAACTGATCTGCTTGATTGTTGTGTCTCTAGTAATTAATGCAAACATAAAACGATGATTCTTCTATGATATTTTTTTATTCCCCAGCTGTTTTCTTCTTGTGCATTTATTAGCAAACAAGATACACCACTGGAAATTACCTTTAAGACACTAAAACACACAGATTTCACTAAGAACAGTCAGTGAAAACAACTTGAACTTGACCTCATTAGTCACAACTTAATGTTTCACAACATTGTTTTTTTCTGTTTGCATAGAGCAGATATTTTATGATGCATTCACCATCACAAGATAGAGGCAGAGCAAAGTCCCACCTTTGTGTAGCCTGGGGTGTCCAGGGGGGGAAAAAGTTACCCTTGAGATCGCTGTTTATGTAATAACTGGATTGCTGTAAGGTGCCTGTGAAGGGGGGAAAAAAAGCCTCTTCAAACTAAGGGCAAACTGGAAAAGACGGACCAAAGGTAAGATCCTGATTTCGGACTGAATTTTGTAAAAACTTGTGAGCTAATCTGCATGGATTATTTTAGACAATTTATAGCGTCAAAGCCTTAATGGGAACACACACACACAAAAAAAAAACGTGTACATAGTTAATAATAATAATAATCACAAAATCAATTGCTATTAATGTAGATATTTACTTTTCACACCTACTTAGCGCTGCACCAGCACACCCACCTGTGGTTGTTTAGGCTGAAAGATTTCCGGCACCGCACATAATGCTTAATAGACTCTGTTCCGGTATTGAGTCAGCGTTGATACTTAAAGCAAGTCAGTTATTTAACCACAATGCTGAAGTTCCAGGATCGCCTCCTGTGCGCAGAGAAAAGGCGCAGGTGACTCGGTTACCTGGCGGTGCTGAAAGTGTCTTTGTTCGGAACATCAAGCTCCACTTCAAAGGCTTGAAGTTTGTCGTGAGGTTTGTTTGAAGCCGAACCCAACCGGATCTGTCACGGGTAAAAAAAAAAAAAGAAAAGGAAAAAGTGATGCTTTCACAACTGTGGGAAATGTGTCGGGTCTGCACAACTGATTTTATTTTAAACTGAGAAACGTAGAACTGGAGTCACGTCAGCTGATTATATTTTTAAAACGTCCACGTATTCAGGTGATTGTGTTTTTTCTAATCAGATATCAGTGTGAAACCCATAAATAATTGTTCGTTTGCTTTTTATTACAGAACAAAAATATTGAACATGAGTGGGGTTTTTTGGCTGTTTTGTAATGGATAAACATATCTATAACATTAAAAAGTAAAACAAACAACAAAGAGAACCAAATACGACCAGTTTTATCTTGTTTTCAACTCAATTATGTCAAAATATCTTCCTCAGTGAGTTATCTTCTGTTTGTTTGGTTTCTTCTGGTCTGTCTACATTCGTTTTGCTGCAAGTAGGACCATTGCTGGCCATTTGGGTAACCTAAGAACAAATGTTTTGTTGTGCATTGCTCAACAAGAATAAATGAAGAAAATTAAGGCTAATTAGGTTAACAGATTTCAAGTGGAATTTAATAGAAGAAACAAAGTACAGCATTCTATGCTGGTTTGATGCAAACATCTAAAAGGCAAAGGCAAGCAGCTGACTCCTGCAGTCATGACAGGTTTTATTTTTTGGAAGACTAATTAGGGAGATTAATGAAGAGGAGCTCATTAAAACCAGAATATCCTGAAGCTGTACAGAACATTTTTTTACATCAAGATAATATTTCTAGATTAAAATAATTTTTTAAAACTGGACAAATGTAACAGGCTAAAAATGGGATTATTTTTCATGTCTTTGTTGCTTTTGTATTCATAACTATGTGTTTCATTTGCTCGAAGCAGATTAGTATTGCTTCAGTGGTGAATAACCATATGTAAAATGATGTTAGTTTTCTTTATGTCTGCAACAATAAGATACGGTTGGTGGTTCACGCTCCTTCCTCCTTGTCGCTGTATAGAAAAAGGGAATGCACAGCTGCTGTGAGTTAGCTTGGCCATTATCTTTTCTAATTTCACTCGGTTCTAATCTCCCAGTTCACTCTCTGAGCTTTCTCCCATTTAAGTTGATTTCTCCGGTGGAATTTATACTGAGCCAATCAGCGAACAGAAGGAGAAGTTGTGAACGATTGATTTTCTGAGCTGCTTTAGGATTGTAGTCTGACTGTAGTTTTAGCAATGGCAGCAGATGAAGTGAGACAAGCTGTTCAGTTCGTGTTGGCCACTGAATTAACATTAACAGCCGTCTCGGCACTTCTCTCTTTGCAGTAGAGGTTTGTTGTTCAAAGTGCAGGCAGTTTTCTGTAAACTGCATAGCATTGGAATGGTATATTGCATACACATTCACACAAGTCAACCAAGATATTTTTTTTTGCCCATTTTTAGCTTTATAAAGAGACCTGACCAATTTCAATCCATTTTTAAGACATAATTTTGTATTTCAATTTAATATTTTCCATTTTAAGAAAATAAATACCCTTTTTGTTTTTTTTATCCAATAATAAATTTGTACACATGGCATAAAAGCACTTGTTTAAACATGCTGGTATTCCATGACATTGGTAAAGCTGCGGGCAAATTTTCCTTGATTGCTTTGTTAACGCACCGCTTGCCTGTGTTGATGGTTTGCATGTTTACATTGTTAAAAATGGATTATCCAGTCAGTACCTCAATTATGTTCTGCTTTTTCAAGGCTCATAGCTTGCCTCTTACCAAAAAAAAAAAGTTAACTTCACTAAACCTGATACAAGCAAGTTAAGTGTCTTATTCAATCAAACCACCTCTCTGTGATGTAACTGTTCAAAGCATTCTTTGTTCAGTGACCCCTTTATTTGGTGGGCTGCTTCTGCTTTGGGAGCACATTTGATTTGGTGACTTGGTGTGCTGTGTTCTCATGAGTGTTAGAGGGGACGTTTCCATGCATTTTAATACTAGAGGACTCATACGATCACTCATCTAGTCAAAGTATTTGAGAAATAAACATTGTCTTTGCAGAAGCAAAACGTAAATCTCCACAGTCATTCAATGTTATGCCAATGTTTTAATGATCTATTTTACATGCTGTCAAATGACAACCACAAACATTCATCACTGGATTTTACTTGATTTATTTTGTGATATTTTAACACAAAGTAATGCAAAATTGTAAAGTGCAGAGAAAAGTGTTTTAATATTTTTCACAGTAAAGATGTGAGAATTGTAGTAATTTTTAGCCCCCTTTACTCAGCTGCACCTAAATAAAATCCAGTCTCACTGACTTTAGAAATTGCATTATTAGTAAATGCAGTCCAACTGTTTGAAATTTAAAATTGTCATAAAAGCAGTTGATCTTTGGACATCATTAAAACAAAGCTATATGAAGCCCCATTTAGTTTTAGCCACTGCCATTTTTAGGAAAAGAGCAAGCACAAGTTGCTCTGGTCAGTTGACCAGAGTGACCAAAGTTGAACATTATATGTGGCAGAACTCTCTTTTGAAAAAGATGTTGAAGAGGCTGAGCCAGTAAATTCTATCATGTTATCATTTTAGGGAACAGCTGAAATGATAACATGACATTATCTTAATTCTTTGTTCCTATCAGGATGAAGATCAGGAGGTTTTATCAAAATTGGACAGTAAAATAGGTGCTTACCACATGGTGAAACCCTCACTTTGATAGCCATCATTCAGATAAGTTAATGATTAATAATTTACATATTTGCACACTTATGTAAGTTGTAAAAACTGAACAATATGTGTTTTAGATTTGTGCAAAAACATGGAGCACATGAGTCTTCATTCCTGTGTTATGTCTCTTAAGTAATAAGATATGCAAGTAAGAAATGTTGGCAATGTGGCAAGATCACTTTACGAATCCTGCTTGAGGCTTCAAAAAAAACTTGAGACTAAAGGGTAAAGGTTTACCTTCCAGCAGGACAACAGCCCTAAAAATACACACAAAGACTTGAAAACATACAGTTACATATGCTCTTCATCTAATCAGAAGTTCAGGGATCTTTCACTCTGTTTTGATGTTATGTGAGTAAACATAACAAAATAAAATACCCAGAGGTTTTGGCTGCCGTGTTACAAAATCTGAACATGTTTAGGGGTGTACAATCTTTATCATAGCACTCTGTATTCTGTTCCCTGTATCTGATTTTTATCTGTAAATGACAAAGTACTAAAGTGAATGAGCCCTTCCTTGATTCTTATCCATCTGAGAGGGAGAGATATAACCTTTTGGGAGAATGTTCTCTGCCCCATTCTGCTGCATAATTCTATGTGGTTTTGTTGGCTCACCTTGATTAGCTTTTGGTAACGTTTCACACATGATTTGCCATGCTACAGGGTAACCCTGTACCATGACAAAAAGGAACAACAGTAGAATTTCCCTGTTATCAGCGTGGAACTCCAATGGCTCTGATAAGACAGACCCATTGCTTCAAGCTACCCACACAGTCAAAGCTGAAGTTTTATTACCATGCACACCCAACCTCTTAAGCCACAAGCAACAGGTCCGGCAGCGGAGTTTAAAAAGTAGATGTAATCCCAGTAAGACACAGGTGGCCTTCCAGATTGGCTCCCCACATCTCCACATATCTCCCTCCTCTCTCAAACTAATTTCCCCCTCTCTCACTCTTTTTCTCCAGGCTTGTTGGTGGTAACCCTAAGCTGAAACAGGGCCTTAAAGCAGGGTGGAGGCAGCAGGCAGGAGCTGGGACTTGTCACATTATACTCGGGACCAGAGCGGGACGAGGGCACCTGAATACAGGCTGAGGGAGAGGGTAGCCGACTCTGAGTGAGAGTAGACCTAACACTGGGGAACAAGGACGCCAGTGCAGCAGCTTCAGCCACAGCAGAGGCCAACGTAGGACTTGGCAGATTCCGCCCCCCCCCCCCTCGAGGCAGGGGGATCACAGCTTTCCCTCAAAAGACACTGTGGACAGTTTCCCAACTTTTTTGTAACAGGATCTGTTTGAAAAAGAAACGGCACAATGGATAAGGATGCGCTCCTGGACTACGAGTATCCGGATCTGGATCCACTGCCATCCAAAATTGAAACAGAGTAAGTATAGGACTTTCTAACTGCAATTCCTTTAAGGTCTGTATTTTGTCCTTCGTTTTGAAGCTCATGCTGTTTATCAAAACAAATTAAACTTTATCTGTCCTCTGTTTCATGTTGAGTAGTAATTCTCTAATCTTTTGTTTGGAGTCGGTGCTGAGATACACCTTTCACTGAGATATAAGGTGACTCATACCAAACTTCTACTGTGTCACAGTATGTGACACAGATTGGAGTGGGTTTTTTTCATTCTTAAACTATATCATTTTCAGGCTTTTAGGTTTGCAAATATTGTTGGTTGAATCTTTTTAACAAAAATGCTTAAAAACTTTTAACACATTTTTCCGAACTAGGCATGAATTCAACATCCAGTATTGATTTGAAGTTTAAATAATTTTAATAAAGAAAAACCTCTTAAAGGAAGAAAAACATCTGAGACTAGGTCAAAGGTTCAACTTGAAGCAGGAGAACAACAGTAAACAAACAGCCAGACAGACAATGGATTGGTGCACCTTAATATATTAGAATGGCCCAGTCAAAGTCAAATTTTCAATTGAAAATTCATCAAAATGTGGAACAATCCTTGAGTGATTTTGCTTAAAATAATAAGTAGCAGCCTTAAAAAGTTATTAAAGGCCAGAACATGTTATGTTGGATGTTTTTCTGAACGTCCCATGTGAACCCATCATATTTACCTCCCTTGTTGCGCGGGAACATGATCATAGGCTTTTCTCGTGTCACCAATCCGTTTAAATCCAAATCTCTGCTCTTAGACTTTGACCACCAAGTTTCCAGCAACAAATGATCCTAACACTGACGTGAAATGCTTAGTTAGGTACAACAAAGGTCAGCTCAGGAACTCGGGGCGTAACCTTCTGTCTTTGGTAACATGTGAATCATTTGTCTTTTTCTTTAGAACTATCCCTCCATGTGACCCCACTGCAGATGACATGCTCTATCATATATGCATCGCTGTGATCTCTGTAAGTCTGACATCCGTTCACTTTTCTCTTACACAACCTTACACTGACGTGCTCAATGAGGTTATGCAACGTCAGTCATGTTTCACTTCCTGGATTATGGAAGTTACTCCATGCCTGGTCCTATTTGTCTGTTCATTAGCAAAAAACTAACAAAACAACTCAGTCCAGGATGACCCCTTGGGTTGAAGAAACAACATTAAAAAGCAAACTTTAGACATTTGTATTTCTTGTGGTCTAATGAAGAAATCTTTCTGTCATGTTTTGACTCATGAAAACTGTACATTTTAATCTGAGATGTTCAGTCATGACCACTGAATGTGCAATAGTTAAGAATAGTACAGTGTCCACTATCTTAAATTTTGCTTTAATTTTTTCTCTTTATATTCTTATAACCCTATGTGGAGATGACACTCAGTGTTTGTTCTCTTTAGAGACAATTGTGATAGACTGCCTCAATTAATAGCAAAACATTGTTCCCACCCCAGTGTTTCCTAAATGTGTCACAGGTTACAAAGGTCATTGAACCCCCCATGTCAGTAAATGGTCATTCTGACTAATGACATGTTGGTCAGACCGCATCTATAGGGAACATTAGTGAGGCTGAGGTTAAGCCTTTTGTTACATGTCACTGCATGGTGCTCTGCAGCTGAAGCTAACCAAGATGTCTGTTCTTCCAGCTGGTCATCATGCTAATTCTAGCCATCCTGGCGAGGCGCACAAAGCCTGGCAAGAGACAGAAAGGACTTCCAGGTTTACTCAGGTATCATTTATGCTTTTCTCTACTCGCATAAATGGATTATTGTGATATTCAAGTTGTTTGGTAACATTCTGTTCAACTGGCCTCAAATCCATCAGAGTAACATACGGTTTAACATATAAACAAGCTTATTTAGGTAGGAAAAATCCCCCTTAGAAACCATTTGCTATTGAAGGGTGAAATTTAGCCTTCAAGCTCTCTGAAGTGTTTATTGGTTCAGTTGTCACGTCATAAATCAGGAGTAAAAGTGTATGTTTATTTTGCTTTCAGTTGTGCTTTCACTTTTCTTGAAAACATTTTGGGAAACACATTTTAATATGGTTACTAGCTGACCAGGAAACCTGAAAAAGTTGGCATGTTTATTTACTTCTGAAGCACTGTTCATATATTCCATCAGTGAGCAGTCGATGGAAAAGTTGGAACAGTATTAATTTTATTGGTACTAAGAAGCTTAATTAGAATCAGTTTCTAATTAAGCTGATTCTTAGCCCAGTGTGAGCTCACAAACAACAAATTTGATTTTGGTTCCACTTTGCTCTTAATGAAGACAATTAAAACTAAATATATAAGAGCAAAACTGAAAACATTTATTGCCCCTAAAGTTAAAATTGCATGAGGACAAAGTTCTTTAATTGCAATAAAAATAGTTTAGTTTGCTGACTCCTCCTAGCTGTTCAAGTTGGAATTTTAACTTTAGCATAATGTTTGTATTTACAAAAGAACATTTGACTTTTAAGAATTAAAGTTCAATATTTAATCTGGGTGGCAGGCATGCAAACAAAGCTAGCCCATATTTCAAATTCTGTTTCTAGACCAGTAGCACAAACCATACAGCAATTCCCTGTGAAAATGTTCCTTTATAGAGTTTGTACACACAGGTCGATACTTAATGCCTCTAGTTTGTGTTCAAACATATTACTTTAACGTTTGAACACTAAAGGACTTGAGGAAAAACATGTTTTATTTGCATTGTAAACACTGGTTAGCATTTCAGCAATTTGAAAATCCAATGTCCGAGCTAACTTCTGAACATGAGTTCCATGTGAATTTCGAGCTGGCTGAATAAGTTTTAATGAGATCAGATGAGTCCCAAATAAGTATCTGGAAAATCAGCTGAACATGCCCCAACATGGGCCCCGCTTCTTATCCATAATTGTCTACCGTCAAACCTTTATAGGCAGTTAGCACAGGACCATTATGTAACCAAATAATCCCATCTGAAGGACATTTTCAACGCATTTTCCATCCATGAGGGCCCCATATGTAAATCATGCTTGTGCGGTCCATCTTGCAACTATGCCACATTCCAGTTTCACTCAGAGCTAATTTTCCACGTTACCAGTTGGAGAGAAAAAACAAAAAACAAAAAAGCAAATGAATGATAAATATTCCAGGTCTTAAAATGTATTGACTAACAATTCTTTCATTTAGATTTTGGTCTGGTAACATGCGAGTACTAAACACCTGCTGATTTGCTCTCAGTCCAGTCAATTTCCTGGATCATACGCAGCACAAGGGTCTGGCAGTGGCAGTGTTTGGAGTGCTGTTGTGCAATCTCTGGGGGCTGCTCATATCCCCCAACCCCCTACCTTTCACCAAAGACTCCACAAACAAACGTGAGCTCAACCTCATCTTGTCTGCAATGGCTTAACATATTATTTCCATATTTTCAGATTTTTTTTTCTCAGGAGTAAGTTGGAAGGATAACCACTCTTAAAACTCTGCATTTGTTAAATACTTTACAAAACTGGATCATTATGTCTTGTTGCACGCCTACTCTCTTAGACTCAGATATTTTGAAGAGATTTTTTTGTCTGAAATTACATAAGAAGTACCTATAATTTTAAGAAGTCACAGTATTGCGTCTTTATGCCAAACGAAAAACCGTAAAAGCTTCACAGATTAAAAAAAAAACACAGCTGTTAATCCAGATGTTAATAACGGCTGTTAATCCAAATAGATTATTTAAGATCTATTTAGGCCAGAACTACCTTTAGTGTGAAGATAAAATAAAATGTCCTCACACCTTCAGATGTTCACACACTGGTGTTGTATTTGCAGAGAACTGGGTGATTCTGGGAGTCTTCTACTACCCCGCTCTATACTACCCTCTCCTGGCATGTGGCACTTTACATAATAAAGTTGGCTACGTACTTGGTAGCCTCTTATCATGGACACACTTTGGCATTCTGGTGTGGCAAAAAATCGACTGCCCCAAAACACCTCTGGTGAGTAATTTATCTCTTTTGTTTTCTTTGAACATAACTCAAAAACAGCCTTCATTCTTTGATATCTTTATTTGTGTGAGAGAAGGAAAAAGAAGCTGTCCATGTGCATTATTTCTGACAGTCAGTCTGTGTGGTTTCTCCATCAGAGTAAAATGGATTATTTCAAAAACAAAGCAGCTCTGTCCTGCACTGGAAGCCCACTGAGTACCAAAGAGAATGGGTCTGCAGTGTGACACAATTAGAAAAGATGAAGACTGAGCTACCCTGAAAGATTAACAGACCTTTACTCCGAGGCCTTTGTTGCACAAAGACAGATTTTGTCCAAAGATTTTAGGACTTTTTGTGCATGAAATAGCGTTCTGTCCAAACGATTAGCTGCACTGTCCCCTGCTTTAAACAGAGATGTTTTGTTGGCATTAATCACTTTAGAGTGTGTCAAAGGAAAAAAAAACATGTTGAATTGATTATTTTGTGATAGTCTTCTTCTGTGAGGCGTTGAGCTACCCATCTTCTTTTGTGCCATGCAAGATGTTTTCTAAATGTGTTACTATAAAGATCCACAAACACAAGTGACCTAAAGTGTTTTTTTTTTTTCATTTCTTTGCAGATACACAAGTACTACTCCTTGTTTTCCAGCCTGCCTCAGATAGCTTGCTTAGCATTCCTCAGTTTCCAGTATCCCCTGCTTCTATTCAAGGGCTTCAAAGGTGCAGAAAGGACCAACGCCACAGAGGTGAGTTTTCACCAGGGAGCATCTTAGGTCTGGTTCAGGATGGTTGCAATTATTCAGCTTTCTTGCTACCCAAAAATAGGACCATGTTCTTTCGAAATAATTTTTATAAAATGCATGTTTACTCTAAATCTGTGCACGTGAGGAGGGTTTAAGTACTGCCTGTTTAACAAGAAGCTTATTGCGCTCATTCAGTCAAGGCTTAATAAAAATATCGGCCCCTCACAGTGCACCAGTCGCATAATCATTTTAAGCAGGTTTGACGTAATTGGTTTACAATATGCTCTTGATCAGATTATGAAAAGGTCTCCAGGTTTTTTTTGTTGAAGGGGAAACAATGCTTTTTGTCTTCCACGCTAATCTTGGCCTGGGCGTGACAGAGTTTGGTGAGGCGATTGCCTGGATTTTGTATCACCTCTGCTGAGTTCTTGTACAGAAATGAACCTCATTAATGTTATCAGGAAGTGATTTATTTTTCATAACCTTCGCAAATGAAAAAACTAAAATCTAATATCAAAATTTGCCGTATTTTCTAAATGTTTCAAGACCTTGTAGATGTGAGGAAAATAGCTGTACTAAGGGCTTTTAAATCTTTTCTTGAAGCTTTTTTTCATTCAAATAAATGACATAACAGCAATAGAATGTTTTACTAGTAGAGACTGACTGAAGTCTGGAAATATTTGCCTTTTACCAGAGCTGTAGTTAAATTGTCTGATAGAAAAGTACATTACACGCATTATATATGTGAAGTTTTTAGTGATTTATTCACATTGTCCTTCCTTGTTGCTATAACCAGGAATCAGTGTTTTTCTATCGATGTGCAGTGCGAATTAAAGTTAAGTCAGAATGCAATCCATTCACACTTGGTATAAATAGATTTTATATACTTTAAAAACACAAAATAAATGTGACATTCATTGGCAGAGATGTAAACTTCTAACTAGCAATAAAGACTGTTCTGTTTGTGAGTTTCTTTCTAGTTTGCTCTTTTCTCTTCAAATGCAAAATGCAAGTTGTTGAGGTTGTTATGCTATGATTGTCTGAAATATTAGAAAATAAACTATTTTATTTATCATGAAAATACACTTTAACATTGCTTTTATTTTGCATTTAAGCTGTTTATTGTATTAGTATTACTGCCTTTATTGTTAAAAAAATTGTTGGAAGATTTGTCTTGATCTTAGCTGATATTATATCCATGTAGATTTAATTTCCCTTATGTCACTAAAAACTAAGAAATTTGTACTAAAGTTTTGAATATGTTTTCCAAGCAAAGTCTTAACAATATTTTGCTGTTCTTGAATCAATGAAGCATACGGTTTGTATTTTATTTCATTAAGTGTCATGTTCATGGTGTACTTGGCTAATGGCGCACTTATGTCCATGAGGCATTCATCACTTAGACGTTGTGAAAACAGTTCCTTGACCACAAAGTGGATCTCATGGACATATTTTCTACTTAGCTCAGTGGATATGGAGGCTTCTAACCTGACTAGAAGACCGGGGGTCATTTTGTCTCAAAACCCCCTAATTGTGCAGTGTTTTGGTCTCCAAACTATAAATGTAAATGGTAACAGTTTGGTGAGCTTAACTTTTAAATGCCACATTTAGAGTAAATCGTTTTTCTGTTTTATTAACAGCCATAAAGTGAAGTCAGGGTTGAATATTCACAAACATTCTGAATACGCAGCTTGTGATTTCATTGCATTTTCCGATATAAAGCATGTTGCCATTTTCTGTTCACTTCAGGATCTTAGTAGCAGCTATTATAGAGACTATGTGAAGACAATTCTTTATGAGAAGAAGTCCAACAAAGTCAGGTAAGAGTAATATATTGTCCATATATTTAGTGAATGTTCAAGTGCGTAACTATTTGCTTTCCATCTTTAGCACATCAAGCACAGACAAACCAAAACTCCAACAGAGAGTGACTGATGCTGTGAGATCTTATATTTACACACCAGAGGAAGGTAAGAATGTGTTCATGTAAACTGATTATGTACAAATATTACAATATTTTTTACTTTTTTTTTAACAACAATAATATTTTCTTTTCAAGCAGCTTTCCGTTTCCCATTGAAGTTGGCAATATCTTGTGTTGTATCTTTCATAACTCTGTATCAGGTAACTACCTTTCTTCTATACATACATCTATCAGTATATTCAGTTCTATATCCCTATTAATATGTTCAATTTAACACAAAACAAACCAGCACTGCTGACTATTTACCGAGATATTTACACTCGCTGTATATAAATAAATATCCCTCAGACATTAAATCAAACTTTTTCTGTTTCAGCAAAAGGAAAAAAAAAATCCTTTTGCTGAATGCCAGAATTATTGTAGATTTCTATTTTTGCATTACTTTTTGCTTGCAGAGGAATGACCAAATGAATTCTATTTTTTTTTTCTCTCCATCAGATGGGACTTGTGTTGATCTCTGCTGTGGTGCCAACGATGCAGAAAGCCCGGTTTGGTGTCGATGAAGATATTGCCAATGTTTTAGCTGGCTTCCAGATTATCCTGTCTCCAGACAGAAAGGAAGTCGTCAGAATTGTTGTTTTCTACATGTGGTGTGTGGAAGGTGAGTGCATGAACAGCCTCAGCAGATATCTTTATTTTTAACTTTTTGAACTTGATGTGACACGTTTTGAACTTGCTGATGTCCCTGCAGTGTGCTACATCTCTGCGATGACTCTGTCTTGTCTGGTCAACTTGGTGCTGCTCATGCGGTCGATGGTTTTGCATCGGTAAGTCAGAAAAAATACCTGATTGACTGCTTCCTTTTCCCTATTTTTGGTCCCCAGTCAGGGTCCAATAATTGCTTTTGTGTTCCATTGTGCTTCATCATGATCATTTGAAGGTTATTATAACAAAATAAAGAAGTAATCATCCACAAAGAGAGCAGTCAGTTTTCCGTTTGCTACTGTTTAAATTGAAAACAGCAGTTTAGATGGAAAATTAAAACAATGTGTAAATACCAAAAGGGACATCATATTAAATGAAATGGCTTTGTGGGTAAAGCATGGTCTTGCATTTTCAGTAATATTTTACCTCGGCAATATGAGTTGCATATTAAGCATTGTGTTTTGCACACTGCTGCATTGTCTTCAATGTGTTTTCTCCTCTCTAGGTCCAACCTAAAGGGGCTGTACAGAGGAGATATTTATAATGTCTACAACTGCCAGCGAAGCATCAGAGCATCCAGGCCAGCTCTGGTCTGCTGGATGGGCTACACCAGCTTCACAGCAGCTCACATCTGTATTGGTACTAAAAATACCTCCATCCAGTCAGAATTAGGCTTGTAGAAATGTATTTATAATTCATTGTAGTAAAACGGAGGGAAAAGTGAGCCTGAAATATTTTATGTTTCTTATGCAGGTATGATCATCCAGACCTTGGTGTTCTTCCTCTGCCTTATGGTCGCTGTCTTCCTCATAATCATACCCATTTTTCACAGGCAGAATCTGATTCTCTTTCAGATCGTATTGAGCATGTGGTGAGCAACATCACACCGCTTATATTTTATACTCCAGTTGTCCTTTTACATGTTTTTATCATTTCCGTCCAATGAGACACTTGTTTTATATTTAATTTTTAGCAATGCATTTAAAGATTTTAGCACACATTAAAGCAATCTCTCTCTATCTTTATTTTTATTTTAAACACCCAGAAGCCATTTTCATTTTACAACATCTTCCATGTACAATTCATAGGAATAGTTTGGCTTGACAACATTTCTTGTCCACTACAAATAGGTTTTGTGTCTCCTGTTTGAAAACTGAAAACAGAAAATGTCTGACTGTCAAATTTGTCCTTTCAGGCCTTTCTGGTTGATGATTCTGCTAGCGGTGGTGCTTCAACACATCACTGCCAGGTTTTGCTTCATCAAAAAAACAGCAGGAACTCGAGACCTAAGCAACAGGTAATTCTCTGTACTTGTTTCTTTGTCTCCCTGTGAAACAGCTGCATGGCTTTTTGCACGTTTGACGCGCTCTGACCTATCTTGCAGGGGTAATCTGTTCCTGCTGACATATCTGCTGTTTCCCGTCAATGTTTTGATTGGAGTGTTGCTTGCTATCTGGCGCATGATCATCACAGCCCTGTTCAATATCGTTCACATGGGACGCATGGATATCAGTCTTCTTAACCGCAACGTGGAAGCATTTGACCCAGGTGAGCCAGATATGTTCTGCATGGTGTACAGAGGCATTGACAGTGTTGGGACTGTCAGTTTATAAAGATGTATATTTTATAGAAATGGATGCAGGATTTAGAAGCATAAATCATGATCAAGTGTCGCAATGAAGCATTTCTGAGGCCGAGAGAGAGAGGCAAGATAATTTTTTTTAATCTCTGAAAGAATTCGCACAACAAGAAGATCACCACACTTGTCCAATATTATTAAGAGCATTGGGAGTCTAACATTCTATGCATAGTTTTCCACCATGGCTCTCTTGGATCTTCGACTGGCTTGATTAATTTTGAATTCTTCTCTACATAAAATCTCCAATTATCTCCCAATGAACGAGCAAAGCAGACTTTCCTTTGTGTGCCTCGGCGCTGTTGCACAACAAGGGATGTGTTTACACTGCAGAGTTAAATATTCGGTTTGGGTTCTGTTCTTGACTCATGCATGTGCATGATGATAAATTATTCCTTTGGTTCTGCAGGTCGCTTTTTTTGTTCAAATCATTGCAGGCACTTTGCGTTTCACAGTGTCTGTGAAACGCACTGTGAAACGTTGACCGGCAATACTCAATGCCGGTCATTGAGTATTGGATGCCTTTTGCAATGGCTGTCATTTCCACAAAAGCGCATGAATATGAGTGGATTTTAGAAATGTATAATTATTATTTTTATTTATACCCATTACATCTGGGTTTAGAGACAGCATGTGCAATATTAAAACATAAATGTGCAAGCAAGCCATAAGCACACACAAATAGCTTTCAGAATTTCCATGATTGTGTTTACATATCAGAGAGTAGCTCCAGCATGCTTGTACACTTGTAAATGCATTGTTATTTTTCTCACATAGGTTTCAAACGTGGCCTTTTAACCAACGAGAAAGAGCTTCTCTTATCCCACTTAGAGGCTAGAAATTAGCATCCTACCCATTTTTCTGTTCTCTCAGCTCTCTGCAGTTTGCATCATATCTGTATTCTGTGCAGTATGCAGACTAATTGGACACCAATCTCTAAAATGGGCTCAGATTTAAGACATCTGTTGTCAGGAAAAGCAGGTGCTGGGGGAAAAAAAGAGAGAAGTGTGATTGTGCAGCTATTATGTGTGATTGCCTCAAAGCCAACATGAGGTGTGGCCTTGGCTTTTTATTGCTTTTGCCCTGTCAGAGTAATACCCCCCTCTCTCTTTCCTGTGTCTGTCTGCAGCCTACCGCTGCTATGCTCATTATCTGAAGATTGAGGTGAGCCAGTCCCACCCTGTGATGAAGGCCTTCTGCGGGATACTGCTGCAGTCCTTGGACCAGGAGAACAAAGCTGCACAGAAGTCACGGGATGCTGAAGAGGGTCTGTAGCACCAAGTTAATTTCTCATCAACAATAATTTCTTCATAAGGCATTATAGCTTTATCTGTTGGATTTTGCACAATGGCCTAACTTGAGGCCATAAAACCTCAAGTTAGGTACACTTTCAGGCTAAACATTTTGGACAAAAAAGTAATTTAAAGTTTCAGAAAATAATTTTATCTGTCTGCCTCTCTACCAACATGGTAGTTTATGGAAATAGATGGCATATTTTCTGTGCCATCTTTGTACCACTAAGGCTTCAGTTGTGCAGTTCCAGCACATGCCACTCTCTCTCTTGACTTAAGATGAGCTGTACTTCGGTCCTCTTCATGCGCTATCTTTTTTGTATACGCTCACTACTTTTGATTCCACTTTTTAATATTTTGGCCAAACTGGGCAAATGATGTGAAGTGAGCAATTTAATGCAAACAAACCATTTATCACACCTGAAATTTTATACATTTATCAGGCTGCTCCTTAGATTTGTCCAGCAAAACCCCATGCTAGTTCTGAGTTTTTTCATCCCTAGGCACCAAGGGAAGAGACATTATAAGAGGTTAATCTACTAAACAAAAGGAGAAGTTGGATAATGTGAGCGACACATCATGTTATAGACAGCCAACAGAAAAGATGGATTCCATTAGACAAAAAAAGAGGAAACCTTTTAAACTATCATTGCAAATATAGACAATGAACAGATGTTTTGCAGAATTAGACATAAACATTAAAAGTTTTTATAGCACAAAGCTTCAAGCTAATAATAACCTTCATGTTTTTGAAATGAATAAATCCATCAGTGAATAATAACCGATTTTGGTGGATGCATCTAAAGGGACATTTCAATGGGCCTTGCAGTTAAGCAGCTCTTTTGTATGAAAAGTCTGATCTGAGATGTTCTGTATGCTACTTGTTTCCTGTTTATTTTATTCAGTTTATTCAATTAGAGCTTGGGAAGGAACTTGAGATGCATGAGCTTGACAGCAGAATATGATGCATTTAACTGCGCTGTCGCTGACTGTACTGATAAACTATATTGCTGATTGTGGTGATAAACTAATGGTGCTACTTATGAGACAGATACTAAATTAACTTAATGATTCTGAGGAAACAGATGCGTCTTACAAACCATAAAGTTGCTGCTAGCATTTTAATTGGTGGATTTTACACCAGAAAATAACTTGCATGGTTAAAGATGAACGTTGGTCTTATATTGGCATTGAAAGCGAGACAGCAAGATATTTAATTTTATTTGAAATCGAGACATGGTAGCACATAATCAGATCTCAAAGCTGCCTTGCACGCACGCTCAAGCTGGGAGATTCACAGTTCTGATTTAATTTGCCTGGAACAAATTGAGTCTCACTGAGGAATAATTTACAGCTCTGCTGCTGGTCTCAATCAAATCTGCCATAAATAAATCAGCATACCTCATTGCTCTAGTGAGCTTCCCTCACCTGAAAGACAATATCATCACTGCTAAAACTGTTATTTCTCCTCATTCAAATGAAACCAATTTTATACTTTTAATTACTCAAAGCAAGTGGGGCTGCTTGGAGGCTCTGCTGCTGATCTATAATCATAGCTGCAAATGGGAGGTGAGTGACAGTCACCCACGCAGATATTCAGGGAGAAGCAGGAAAACCTCATCAGGACTCATCAGTTGCTGAGGAATGTAGGTCTAGTTGAGTCTAATTACCGACGTGCTGTGGACATGTTGCTTGTTTGCATCCAGAAAGCAATGCATCTATCAGGAATTATCTATTGTATTGTAGAGATTACATCGTCTGCAGCTGATTAAGCAGATGAGCTACACTAATTGCCTGCTACATATTCATGCTGCCCGAGGGATTCAAGCTTTCAGCCAGTATGCTCCCACAACGCTTAGAGGATTAAAAAATGATTGCTTTCTATTATTACTCTTTTCATTGTATCTTTCAAGCCCTTGGTGGCCCATACAAGAGGACCTCATTTCAGCTTTGAATCTAAAAGATCATTTTTTGTGTGTATCAGTGTCTTGTTGGGACCATCATATTGTTTGTCTCCCCTCAGGGATCCAGCTAGTGCAGCAGGAGAAAAAACTGCACAAAGTTTCCAGTGCCAAACGGGCTCGGATGCACTGGCATCTCCTGTACACTCTGGTTAACAACCCCTCCCTGGTGGGCACCAGAAAGCACTTCCAGCTTCAGACAGCAGATAACTTTCTAAATGGAAGCCTCAACCGGAACAGCAAGCAGGGCAGCAAAAAGGAAGCGATACCCAAGGAGGCGGAGGCAGCAGCAGCAGCCAGCAATTGAACCAGTGTTTAACCCTCATAATGTGTTGGCTTCTGAAGCTGCAATAATTTATGAGATTTCTCCAAACCTGCAATAGATGTCCGCAACTTGCATTATACAGTGTCTTGCATAAGTATTCCTGTCCCTGGAATTGCTTCAGGTTTCACACATTTCAACCACAAACCTTTGAGGATTTTATTGGGGTTTATGTGACAGCACATAACATAAAGTAATGATATTTTGGAAATGCAATGAATAAGATGCATGGTCTTCCACAGTTATGATAAATTAAAAAAAAACATTTGGCATGCAATGAGTCACTTTCAGAGGTCGCACAATTATTCCAATTTTATGTAATTAACTTTCAGTATAAATACAATTATGGGAAAGTTAAAATCAGAGTTAGGTTATAAAGCTAGATATATGAAGACATCTCATATACCACTTTTACGTCCATCTTCTCTAAATTAAAGACCACTCTACTTCTGGGGGAGCTGCAGAAAGCAAGAGCTCGGCTGGGAGATTTTGTTGTTCAGGACAACTACAGTAATGCAATGCACTTTACAAAATCTGGCCTTTATAGAAGAGCCAAGCCCTACAGTCCATGAGAAGGACACGACAAATGAAGAAGAAGATGCTCTGGACAAACAGGAGAATATTAGAACTCTTCATCCTGCATGTAAAATAGTGTAAACTTAGCACCGCACATCATCCTGAACAAAAAGTCCTCACAGTCCTCACACCATGGAGAGGACAGTTTCCTACAGTAGGAACACTTAAGCAGGTCAGATCTGACTACAAGTTGGAATGAATTAAAAGCAGGACAGTCCTGGAACAAAAGACTTGAGACTGGGGCATAGCTCCACCTACCCCTCCATCAGAAGAACAGTGCTACAGCCAGTGCTACAATGATATGGTTCATAAATGTGAGCTAAAATGGCACAGTCCAAGTCCAGACCAAAATCCATGCATTATCCATTTCTAAGATTATGCATTGCTTTATATTGATCTATCACAAAAATCCTGAAAGAGGCAAGATGTCTGTAGACTATAAATAGTGCCTTGTTTTGAAATATTTATGAAGTCTGTGAAAGATTGTAAGGCCTGTTTTGGTCATGTGACTGGAGAATTTTTGCTCAGTCTGATGCGAAAGCTTGCCTGACTCTGGTTATTCCTACAAATGCATTAAATATAATTTGCAACAAATGAATGTGCTCACCTTGGGTTAGACCTTACCTGCACCAGAGTTTAAAACCTCTATAATCAGGTTTTCTTTTGTGAAATGCAGAACTTACACATGTTTAGTTCCCCACCGGATTGGTCCAATGAACCATCTTTCAACAGAGGGTACTTATATAGAGATGAAGAGAATATTGACAGAACTATTTATAAATACTCAAATGTACTTTTCTTTTTTTAATTATTAATCTGTGGAATAGAAGCTGCCATAGAAATTATGTCTTGTCCCATTTAGTTCAAAACCACTTGCTGCTAAAAGCCCTTTCTATTGTTGTCACAGCTCTATCATGGTTTCCCCTGTCTAGTCATGCTTCCCTTTTCTGATTGATGTGAAAATAAAACTTAAACAAGTCATTTGAACTTATGTGACACGTCTTTATTATCTTCTTATTTCAGCTTCAAAAATGTAACCCAGAGAATCTTGGAATAAAAGAGGATTTGGTCTCAATGTTGCATACAAATCCTCAAATTTCTATTATATTTTTTAGCAACTCTAAATTTCACCTTTTTTATTTGGTTCATATTTAACTACAGGTAATGTTTATCATGCACAGCAAGAAATGTGCGGTTACATCAAGACAGAACAGAGCATTCGTTTAGTTTTATAGATTTTATTAATTCCACTTACATAAATTTATATCAAAAAATCGTAAAAGGTCACGTTTTTATGTTTTCGTTTTACAACAATGTTCACAAAAAACTCACCATATACAGCAAAAATACAGGACAGTGAAGCCGCAAGGCGCTCCGATGCCTTTTTCTTTCTTCCCGCTTCGCTGTAACTGAAAATAAAGTAAAAACCCGTAGAAAATAAAAACAAAAGAAATAACTGTAATTTGCTGGGATTTACATCACAGTTAGACAGCAACATTTAAAGCCCTACAGACTACACTAATTAAAAACCACACAAGGAAAACACGCGTGGCATGCCATGGACGCGTTCTTTATAAAAAAAAAATATATAAAAAAAGAGGAAATAAAAGAAAAGGAAAGAGAGAGTGTCCTTAGAATAATTTCTAAAGCCTTTTATGCGTTACATGAAACAATATTTTACCAGAAAATAGCCTAGGATTTTTTTTTCCTTTCTTTTTTACCATCAAGCACACACAGCTGAAAGCGCAATCTCCCTTTTTGTACAGACAGGACAGCGAATAAGGCGCAGTTGTGCGCTCTTCCCGACTCTAATACCTGTTCACATTATCAAACGCCGCATCACACTGAATCAAACCTTGTTAAGTGAGTCGGTGACACCTGAGAGGATGTTAAACAGCGGCGTTAAAGCAGAGCACAAAGACGCACAAAGGTTAACAAGAGAAGCGTCCCTGCCGTCTGCTTATTAAAACGACTTTAAAAAACATTATGGCACTTTGCTTGGTTGAGTTTTTTTGCGGTCCCAAAACGGCGATTAAGGTTTCATTTGGCTTTTAATTAACTAACTCGCCGCACCTCTGTCTAATTTGCGCCTGCGCGTGTGCTTGTCCTGTAGAAAGAGAACATTTTGCTGCTTTCTTTCTTTTTGTCGATATTTGAGGTCCGATAAAACTGTCTAAATATGTGCTTGTTCTGTAAACACGACAGACTACAAATGCAACACGATTTAATTCACAATCTCGGTGACTGAAGGACTCTGAGGTAAAAAATAAATAATTAAAATCCGTTTTATTTTAAAATCACGTGTTTCGATGAGGCGTGGGTTACCTGCTCGAATGTGGACTACTTTAAAGTAAACTATTTTACACAATACTCGCAGGCCGTGGAGCTCAGCGGCTGGGCTGCTTGTAGTTTCCGTTAATTTCCTCCGAGATTGTGACGGCCTCCGCTCCGAGCGGTAACCTGTCGCTGTACTCGGAGCCGACCTCGAACTCCTCCGGGTTGGTTTTCGATGAGGATCCGGGGATGGATTCGGTCACCACGCTCCCCTCAGCATCACCATCCCTATCGCCGTCTCCTTCCTCCCCATCTCTGTCTCCCTCGGCCTCCTCCTCTTCTTCTCCCTCTCCCACCTCACTCGGGTTGAAGGTTTTCTCTGACTCAATAAATGACGCCCTAGGATCAAAATCTCTTGTCATCTGCTTCTCCACCTGATCGGGATTCTGTGCCTTCATGATCAGCTTGTAGGTCTTTCCTTGATACTTGTACAGCAAATGGCAGCAGGTGGCTCCCAGCAAGGGAACAGTGGCCAGACCCAATAGGAAAATGCTGACAACCACAATAATTAACAGGGAGGGGATCTTTTTTCTTGTCGTGAAGACTACTTGGACCTGGCAGTCCTGCCCCCCATAAGTGAGGCAGAGAGTGTAATTGGTTCCGGGCTGTAAGCCGTGGAAACGATAAGCATTTACCCCCTCCTCTATGTTGGACCACTGCACCAGGGAGTGTCTGTTTCCTGTTTTCACACAGAGGTAGAGCATGTCCAGTGTGTCTTTACTGGAAGAAGATTGCCGCTGACCAAAGGGCTCCTTGACAACCATTTCCTGGTTCTCAGCCTGACTCAGATGGAGGTTAGATTTGCTGCTGGGGAGCTGCAGAGGGTTTAGCTGTACTTTGGCCTCTGTCTCAGAAACTTCCAACGCAATGACACCAAAATCGAAGGTGTACTGCTTCAGGTCATCCAGGGTCATGTTGAAGGCGTGATTGGAGATGTGTTCACTGCCTTCTCTCACACCACATTTGCTCCCAAAACTGGGGTCCTTGTAAACACCTCCAGCTTGCTCTGAGCCGCCGGTTTTGTGCTTTGAACCATCATCTGTGCGTTCCTTTGTCTTTTCCTCATGCTTAGCCCAGTTGATCACATTGTTCTTGGCCACCTTGGGGTCTGAAAGCTTTTTACCAGATAAACGGCTCTTGTCCAGAGTTGAATCAGGGACTGAATTGCTCCCTTGCTTCGGGCTGGGAGCCAGAGCCAGTTTGACTCTTCTCTCTGCTTTACCTAACTCATTCACAGCAGAGCAACTATAATTACCATCCTCCTTTTTAGTTATACGAGGGATGGTGAGAGTCCCGTTCCTGAATACAAGAAATCTATTGTTGGTTGTTTTGTCATTTATTGGCGCATCATTTACTTCTACAGTGGATGGCAGGGGGAAGAGGTAATTTTGATTTCCAGCAATCACCTCCCAACTGACCTGAGGCCTGGGGCTTCCTTTCGTCTCGCAGTTTAAGATGACCGAAACACCTTCGTGAAGAACAGTGTTCTCTATGTTTGGTTGGTAGGTTATGGTGACATTAGGGGCTTCACATTGCAATTTAGGAATCTTTGAAACCTGCACACCCTTCAGATGTTCAGGGGCCTCACATAGGATTTGACTAGGCTCTGGCACAGAAATCTTTGTGGTTTCAATCCAATCTCTCAGCCACTCTATGCTGCAGGAGCAAGCGAACGGGTTGCTGTAAATCTGCAGGTGGGACATAGAGGAGAGGGCACTGAAGGTACCCTGCACAATAGTAGTGAACCTGTTATTGTTGATGCGCAGGGATCTGAGGTCTTTGAGTGTGGAGAAAGCATCCTTCGGTAGGTTCACCATCTCATTGTTGTTCATTTTCAGTAGCTGCAGAGCTGTGAGGTTCCGCAAATCCCCCCAGGGGAAGTTCACAATCTTATTGTTGCTGATGTCCAGATTGCGGAGCTGAATCAGGGGGGCCAAGGTGTTTGTCTGTATGCTGACGATCTCATTGTGTGCCAGCCAGAGAGAGGTGACCTGAGTGATGTTGATAAAGCTTTTACTTTCCAGGGATGTGATCTTGTTTGCTGAGAGGCTGACAGTGGTAACGTTGAAGGGGAAGCCGACGGGCACCTTAAGCAGATCTTTGTAGGCACAGTCAACAAACTGGTGGGCAAATTTATCCTGGCAGCTGCAGAGCTCCGGACAGCTCTGCACAATGCCCATCAAAGTGGTCCACAAAGCAAGAAGCTGCAGGAGCCTTCGAGCCATTTCGGTACCTGCAGGCACCAATGAGCAAAGATTATCAAATGTTTTGTAGCTTTCTTACTCATATCATTCAAATACATGTTTCAAAATGATGTATTTACTAACAACTGAAAACAAAATCACAGCAGATGTTGCAGCATTATTAGATCTGATTTAAAAAAAGGAAGTGATTATTATTTCTTTTTTTTTTACACTCTACTTCCTTAAAGTACAATATTTTAGTTGATCGATGTAAATAATGGCACAACAAAACTGTATTACAGGCTATGATGCTACATGAGCAGACAAGACACTCCGGGGTCAAATTGTCTTTCCTCCTTGGGGCGCGCTTCTGATTCCACACCAGGCGAAACGGCGCTGTCCATGGTGATTAAACCACTTTTTCTTTTTTATTTTAACCAAAAACATTTCGGTCTTAGCAATGCTTATCAAATCATTATCCTTTAAATCGGCATGCAAAACGTTTTGAACTTTAGGGTTAACGTCCTTTGTGATGCATAGAAGCTGCCCCAGTTTGCGTCTTTCACCTCATCCTGAACACTTACAGCAACTGGCTTGATTATTTATCGAATCGTCTTACCTTCTCAGAGTTAACTTCAATTCCTGTTGTTTTGTATACGGAGTTTTGCAATCCTCTAGATTTTACAAGTTTAAATGTGGAAAAAAGTGGCATCCGCACGCGTGGTAGATCCCTTCACATATTTTTTGCCAAACTGGAGAGCGCTGAGGAAGGAGGACGGTGGCAGGAACATTTTTTCTCTACCCCCGGACAGTCGCTGTTGCGGTCGGTCGGGCGCTTTTTTCTTTCTCAGTGCGAGTGAAGGATCCGCTGCGCGCTCCCGTCGCTGCGGAGCGAGAAATGGGGACATGAACGCGCAGCCTCTCCCATCTCTCTGCCCGCTATTAAAGATACAGAAGCTCCGGGCTCCTCCGCCCTCAAAGAGAATTCATAATTTAAAATTTGATGTTTAATTTATGGCTCGCACTCCAGCCCAGTCTTTGACCTCTTTCGGTCTGGGTGCAGCCTTTTGTCTGTCAAATACTTTGTAAACATACTTTAGGATTTGCGGCAGTTGTTCCGCAAGTGGGGACGTGGTTGAAGGCTGCAGTATTCTAGATTTTGTGCTTAAAAAAATAAAGGAGAAAAAAAAAACAGACAAGCAAATCTCTTGGAAAGGGAGATTTTCAATTTCGCACGTAGCATACCACTTTATTTTAGGCTTCTTATTTTTTTTTTATTTGTATAACATAATCAGATATTAGTAAGCATAACTCTGGTTCCTGGTTAAATGCTGCCACCTTCTGGTGTTCAGTCTGAACTTTTCCATTGAGTCCAAACAAATGAAAAGAGTTTCTTAGGTTTAGCCATAAAGAAATGTTTAATATTTTCACTCCCTTAAAACAAGTTATTCTTTTCCTTGATCTTCATATTTTGTCAAGGTATTTTGTCATATTTTGTTAAGGTATTTTTTGTGTGTAGTATACCAACACAAAACAATATAATTATAAAGTGGAAGAAAATTATTTATGGTTTTCAAAGTTTTGAGAAATAAATATCTGAAAACTGGAGTGTGTATTCTTATCTAGTCCCCTGAGTCAGCACTTTGTATAATCTGTTGCTGAAATCCCAGATTCATATCTTATGGGAGGCATGTCTCTTTAAGCCTTGTACATTTCGAAATGAAATGTATGTCTATTCTTTACAAAACAACTCAAGCTCATTCAGATTAGATGGAGAGTTTGTGAACATAATTTCACCAGCCTTGCTGCAGATTCTATACAGATTTGGGTCTGTATTTTGATCAAGTCTAACCACCTTCCCAGTCTCTTGTTTAAAAAATAAGTAAATAAATCAACCCTATAACACGCTGCTACCACCACCATGAATCATGATGACTATCTATTGAGAGTAATGTGAAGTAACTTACCTCCACAAAAGAGCACATTTTGTTGATGCAGGCCAGAAACTTTACTTATGATGTCATCTGGCATCTTGTTGTGTCCCCTGTGGCAAAATACAACTGGGGATTCTGTTGACTTCCTTTTGACTACAGCTTGCCACTTCACAATATCATGAAGTGCACAAATAATATTTATGTCAACAGATTCCTCCACTTTAACTGTGGATTTCTGCAGCTCCTCCAGAGTTACCATAATTGCTGTTCTTCTTGCAAGCCAATAAATGGCAATATTTTGGTAAGTTTGCAGATTTTGGATTGAACAGTGCTGTGTGAGATGAATATTTTCTAACTTTTCTAAACTTCTCCAGGCAAGACAAGTTGACCCAGTTTGTTGAGCTAAAGCAGGAGCCTCAACATTCTTCACAGTCTGCCACTTAAAGTAGATAACAACTTGACCAGACTTCAAGGTTGCTTTTTGAGCAATTAAATAGCAAGATGGTGAATAGGTTTTTGATAGGTACAATTATCAAAAAACCTTTCACAGGATTTTTTATATAAACATTTTAATTCTGGTAAATGACCTCTGGTCAAACACAGTTTGTTCCATCCATCCATTCCTCCCGTTTTGGAGAGATTCTGTTTCATCAGAGGCGCTTGAAAAAGGAAACAAAACATAACCTAACACTAAACCTTCCCCCATAAAGTTTACGTGTCCTGTAAGTAAGTTTTACATGTGCATCCATTAAAGTTAATTTTAAGTATTCCTTATTCATTTGTAAATATATATATATATTTTTTTAATCTTTATTTATTGCATTTTTCCCTTTTTACTAATTGCCTTGTTTTGTACAGGAAAACTAGAATGTAATATACGAGGACAAATTTGAAAAAAATATTTAATGATTATCTCATTTTCTTCACAAAAACATGGCCTTGCAACAGGGGTGTGTATGCTTTTAAGGAACACTGTGCATGTTTTATATAAAGTCTAGTTCTTGGCCTCCACCCTGCAGATTTCTGCAAAACAGGAAACCATAGAACTAGAGAAGGTTCAAGGTTTGCTTCTAATTAGAGCACACCAGAGGTAAAAGAAGGTCACAGTGGCCGTTTCTGTCAAAATAGATTACATAGTGTCACTGATCCATCTAAGAGCTTCAAAGATAAAGAGAACACTTCTTTAAATAGGCCAAAGGGAAATCCAATCAGCACTGCTTAGCTGCACAGTACAAAGGCCAGACACAAGCTTGCAGAAAACATCTTAACGAGGTTCTGTTATTTTACTGTCAATGAAATGAAAACATGGAGTGTGTTTAACTGCTCTGGATGGCTTAAGAGGATGACTCATAATTTGGTAGCTCAGAAAAAACCAGTACACAGAAAATGAGGTCCCAACCTCCCTGTAATGTCTACTAGCAGACAAAAAGATGTCTCACTGCTAAGTAACGTTAAGCCAAAGACTATCTGTTAAAGTTACCCAGGTCTGACAACATCCAATGCTCTGCACTGATGCCTGACTCTCATCTGAAAAAATAAAAACATCTGATATGACTGCAGACATATCAACAGCATTTCATATTTAGTTTTTCTGAAAACCTCTGGAATATATTATAGTGAGTTATATCTTTATTATGTTGAATGAGTACAATCTGTTGGCAGAACAAGATTTTATTTGGGTGGTGATGCTTTCATAAAAAATAAAAAAAAACTCAGCATGTAATTCATGGGTCCATTTAAATTAAATTGATTTAAATTGTTTCACAAAGATACTTTTGTGGAGCTTTTCAGAGATGATAGCTGTAGCTGTTATCTGTGCAATCAGGAAGTATTTCAGTACTCATCATTAAGAGCCTTTGATTCCAGGAAAGCCAGATTAACTTTTAGTGTCCTGATTTACCAAGGCATTCCTGCATTAGAATACAGTCTTGAAATAACGTTGTTTTCAAAAGGCACTTTAATTTTTCATTGCTAAGAAATGGTTTTGCATGTTAATGCCAAAATTTTATACCTCAAAAACAGCTTAAAAAAAAAAGATATTTAACTTAAAAGAAAGTAGGTCAGGGCCTTGTTTTGTATCCCAGGATCTGTAAAAATGCAACAGATGTCTCCATTCCATGTCATGCTTAGTGATGAAAGCTACTTTAGCACATGGACTGTGGTTAGTACAGAGACATTGCTGTTGTAATTTGTGTAGAACAGCTTTTGGCATCAAATTGTGGCCAAATTTGATGCCAAAGTAGTCCACCAGAATACTACCCACGGTGAATCACACACTTTTGATTTTTGGCATAAATTGTGATTTTGACTTGTGGAAGTCAAACATACTATGTTGTGTTTTGTCTGCTGTTTTATTCACGTCACTGAGTAAAAGATGAAAGCATTTTGTTTTACACCTGAACTGAAATAGAACTGACCAGCGTCTTGCGGTTTATGAAAGGGATTAGGAAACAAGAAAGCATTTTCTCTGTCAGGTTGCTTTGGGAAGCAGAAAAAAAAAGTCCAGAAGAAAGGATCTGACTACTTGACAATTTGTGATGAATAGACAGCTGTCATGGGATCTCTAAAAGTGCAGCATTCTCTTGATCTTAAGTGGTAAGAAGATGTAAACCAGAATGAATATTGAATTTTGGGTCCCTGGGGAAAAGGGCTTCATGAATCTCACAAATTAAAAAGATGTAAATCTACAGAAAATGAACATATTGAAAGCACCAGATGACCACATCTCATGAGATATGTATTATTAAATCTGGTGAGTAGAGATTTATTTAAAAGTCAAAAGCCACATAAATCTTTTTACCTGGCTCAGGCAAAAAGATGTTAATATTCTGCTGCTGGAGCCATTCCTGATGTTCAGACACGTTCATTTATGAAAGCTTCTCCCAATGTTTATGTTGGATCAAAAATGATCTACAAGTTAATATTCTTTTTGGAATGTGACATTTTCAAACAAGTTAATGAACTGTAATGAATGTTTGAGGAACCAAAATCAAGTCAGTTTATTGCTATGATGAACCGGTCTACAATTTCCATGCTTACCCAATTCTGGACCTTAGGCCACGTGTGACCAGTGTTGTGAACTCTGGACAGTGAAATCTGTCCAGAGTTCCCATCAATACATTTCTCTGGATGAGGGAGTCCACATAAAAACATTTCTCACTGAAGTTAGCTTAGATGATAGCTCTAGTAAATTATCTAGGACCAGTATGAAAATAATCAAATGCAAACAGAACACAGATAGAAAAGATATAATAAATGGAATCATGTAAAGTGCTTAATCAAAACGGCGGTTCAGTATTTTAATAACTAGAGGCAGAAAACTATGCAGAAGTCAATGGGTTTCTGTTTTTAATGCTGTGGTACTGTTTGCCTGGCAGCAGTTAAAAAAAACATGACAGAGAGGGTGGGAGGAAACTCTCACTGTTCAATGTTCCCTTTAACACATTCCTTGTGAATAACTTCTTTATCCAGTGTTATCCTGAGCATGCATATACTCTGAAAATTTTGTTTACAAATTTACTGTTTTCCCAGAGTTTCAGTTAACATTATATTGCCTTTTTTAATAAAAGATGTAAGAAAAATATAGAATAGTTTTAAATAATATAGTGCAATATTAGCTTCATGCTATGAAAAAGCAACTTTCAGTTAAAGATGCACTTCATGTGGCTTGCTACAGCAGTTTTATTTTCTCTCTTGACTGCACATTTTTCACTGACCACTGAAAGGAATTATGAAAGCAAGATAAATAACTTAACTTCCCTTAATGACTCCACCCCTTACTAGACCATCTAATACAGATATACTCTTATCCGTGCCAAGGAAAGAGCCACCCAAGAACAGCTCTGCCTGGATGACACAAGACCTAAAAGTACAGATAAACTATTCCAACTTGTGCTGTTTCTGCAGCTAATACTCAGAGTGAAAAGATTCTGTTCTAGTAGCATGACAATGACGGTAAAAAAATTAACCATAAATGGAAATAAATGCCTCCTGCAACTTCCTTTCGTTTCTCTCAGTTCAATGAAGCAATGATTGGGTGTGCTGTTTTCTTCCTTCATCACCACATGCTCCAGCTCAAAGTCAGCACAAAAAAATGCTTTAGCTGCTGTGGCTTCAGTTCAGCTATGGTGCAGTCCAAAAGGGTGAAAACACCTCAGCAGAAAAGAGGCTGATTTACTTGTTCAGCTGTCAGAAGGGTCTGACAGGTTTCTTTCCCGACCTCACCCACAAAAGCAAGCACAAAACCACCAAAACAACTGATACTTTAAACATAATACAACACTGTGCTGGGCTCGACCCTTTAAGGCATGTTTTTCTTTCAGCAACTCCCTCTAACTCAAGATTTCCACTTTCACAACACCCATGATTTATCTGTGCGGTGCCCTTTTCCTCCTTGCAGCTCCAATCAATTTAACCTAAAAGATCAAATATCCTTCATCTGTATAGATTCAAGCCATTTCAGTATTTTCTATCCAATTTTGTCTCCTTGCCAAGCAGTAATGTTGCCAACTTTCATCTTGTATAACCCAAGACTATTACTTGTCCAATTTTGCCTGTGTGTACTTTGGTTAGCAGTTAATTCTCAAAGACCTTACATCTGATACCCAACTCTAGATATTCTTCATATGCTAACCAAGCATTAATCCTAATCAGCTTTACAAGAATGGGCGTGTTTTTTCATTATTAAAGGCTATTGTAAGGCTTTGACCTGACAATATGTGAAGCAAAGAAAACCTATTAATTTTCCTTTTTTGAAGGAAACATTCGCTTTCACATGTTTAAACGAATGTGCAACATCATCCATTCATCTGTTGCCCCTTATGTCAAAGAGGTAGCAAATCCAGGTAGAATCCCCAGATATCCCAAAGTCTTCTCGAGCTAGAAGGGATTTTTAGTGCCTTCAAATAGTTCTGGTTCTGCCTCAGAACTGCTTCTGTGCTTGGAAATCCTCCAAGAAGAGGCCACCAGCAGGCTTCCCGTCCAGATGTCTGAATCACCAAAGCCGAATCATTCTGACGCGGAGGAGCTGAATCCGAACCCTGAGTTCTCCCAAATGTTGGAGCTCCTCACCTTGTCTCTAAGGTTGAGTCTGCGTGTGCATGACTGCGTGTGCAAGTGTAGGTGGGCCAGAAATGCTTTTTTTTTTTGCTTTTTAGCTATGCTCTTCCATTGGCACATTACTTCAAATGAAACCCTTCATTTATTTATCAAGCTTTCCATCCTCCCAGTAACATGGTACATAGATAACCTCCCGTTTTTCTGTGAGAACTGATACCACTTTTGTGAGAGGGCATGCATTAATGGTGGTGGAAGAAAAATAAATAAAGAGACATTCTATTGGGTGTAGAACAATAGGTGCCTGCCATGCAATGCATGGAGGCAGCGACTGATTTGCTTCGTAAGTCAGACACTGCCTCCATGCATTGCTATGGGCAGGCCCCAACTATCTGAGAATTTCCAACAGCACTAAAGTCTGGAGTATAATCAGTAGCAGCTGAGGAGCAAGGATTGGTGCATTACTGAGCTCAGAATCAGCAAACCTGCTGTCTTGCTTTTCATGCTGCTGCTTAAGAACGTATTTTTTCAAAGTTTTGCTGTAGTCCTTCTCTGTGGAGACGCATTGATATTCCCCATAGTTTTCTGTTCCCATTGAAGGAATAAGGTGCAGACAGTAAGAAAGCATTTGCAGGCAAGGTCTGTCGTGACTTCCATGTTTCCAGGTGTACTTTGCATGATAAGATTCTATAGGACAGGACAGATAAAAAGGGACACCTTCGGGGACTGAATGGACTGTCCCTGAACTCTCTGGTGAATGTATCTGCCTTTTGGACCTGGTCAGTACCACTAACTCTGAAAAAACAAAAGAAAAGGCAGCTCAGTAAAGATGTGACAAAGTTGCTATGGTACAGCCTGCAACATTTTATAGCTTACCATTCGCTGCTTTATTTTGTGAGCAAACACTTCTATGTCCATCCTTTATATTCTGAATGCCCCCACTGTGAAAAAAATGACAAAAGGCTTTAAATGGTAATTTATATTTCCATACATCACACCAAAAGGCACAGAACAGACAACCTCAGAACAGGTCAGAAGAAAAGATCTTTCCACTTGCAAACAGTAATCTGGCTTTTTAAGTAACTTTTAGAATGGATTCTTCCTAGCTGAGTGATCTTTTTGACGTTTGTAAAGCATTTGCTTTTCTGTGGATAATATCTACTGCTAGACAATTCTCCTTGCTTGTAATTGTCCAACAGATAAACATGGCACCTTTAGGGTCCTGGAAATTTTATCAAATTGGGACAACTGCAATCCTCGTCTTGATATGTTGACATCATGTCAAGCAAAATGCTTGAGGTGGGTTTTAGAAATGTCTACAAGTGTTCTTCCAATTAGCTAGCTCTCAAAAGCGGGGGTATCGGGGCTTTCTCTTATTTTTTGAAAAGATATGAAAAGGAATTGCTACATATGCCTTAGGAGTCAATTAAACAAGTTTTTTTTTTTTTAAAGCGGGATGTTTTGCTGCACTGAAAAAAAAGTACAACAGCTTGATTTTTCTGAAAGAAAATGTACATCAATGCTTCTTTTCTTCAGCATAGGAATGAAACAATACTTTCGTTTTTGTTTTGTTTTTCTACTTTATCTTCGATCATAGATAAGATGTTTACTAAGACTCCAAACAACTCTGATGAGTAGTTCTGATTCAACTCAATGAAATCTGTGGGAAACAAGACCCACCAATCCAAACACTGGCTGTTGTAAACCTGTCTAATCAGAGGCGAGTGGACTTTTTGGACTATTATTGAATATGTGAGCAGCGAGGAATAAAATTCACACTTACAGGTAAGAAGGGGTGCATCCAGATGTGGTCCATGCACAGTAGGGGTCCCTTGCCAGGACACAGTCAGCACAAGACGCGTTGTACTCTTCGCACTTCTGAAGGTCCACTGTAGATATTTTATCAGCGAAACCCACCACTAACTTTTTCTGAGAAATATGAAAACAAATGTATTTCTTATAAGTGTGTGTCAATCAAAATACTAATATTTATAAATATTCATAAAGAATATTCAGATGTATACGTAAATGTAAAAACTATATTCATTCTTCTAAAGTTTGCTACCATCTTCTTTGATTTTGACTTATGTAAGTGCATCTGAAGCAAGTAACATTCATTTGTGTTTTAAAGATTATTGAGGAAGATGCTCAGTGACTGTCCTTTTCATTTCTTCACATCAGGAAGGTAGATAAGGATAAATAAGTTCTTTGTCACACAATCTGGTTGCCTTTGAGCTTTGTTTAGGCTCACAAAGCCTTGGAATTGTCTTCCGAGTGTATCTCTACTGTTTCTCTCTTTCATAATGTGTCAAACTGCTTTGATGAAAAAACAAAAGGCAATAAAAGAACTTTTGTCTAACAACTAAGCAATTGTTCACAATTTTAAAGGCAAAGCTTTGTTTGATTATTTGTCACAGGGATTATTTGTAAACAGCTGCCATGTGTAGCGGAGAGCATGGTAACTGCAATAGCAGAGCTGGGACTAATCAAAAACAGAGAGGTCAAGCACCATCAAAACGGCAGCAGATGAAAATGGTTTGCTTCTGTGCAACCAACAAAAGCTCTATGGAGAAACACCTTTCAGGTTGCATTTTCCACATTTTCCATTCTTTTCAAAATGTTTCAGGCAATTAAACACATTACAAAGATCAATCCATGCATCCATTATCCTACACCCTTATTCCTTACTGGGGTCGGGAGGGTTGCTGGTGCTATCGTTTCGGGCGAGAGGCAGGGTTCACCCTGGACAGGTCACCAGTCTGTCGCAGGGCAACACAGAGAGAGACAGGACAAACAAACATGCACACACACACTCACACCTAGGGACAATTTAGAGAGGCCAATTAACCTGACAGTCATGTTTTTGAACTGTGGGAGGAAGCCGGAGTACCCGGAGAGAACCCAACATGCACAGGGAGAACATGCAAACTCCATGCAGAAAGACCGGGGCCGGGAATCGAACCCAGAACCATTTTGCTGCAAGGCAACAGCTCTACCAGCTGCGCCACTGGGCAGCCCGCATTACAAACAATACTGAGGAAAATATTTTTTAACCTAACTACCTTTTGAGAGTCAAGCGCCATTGCCTGTATAGATGAAATGCTTGAGATCTGTGTTTCCAATATGATGAAAGGCTCTGGACCAGCCTCTAGGACTTTATGGATTTTGCCGGTATCTGTTGGAACAACCATTACAATGTTGTTATTCTAGGACTGATCCATTTTTAGCCAATTGTTTCCCAACAGAGATTATAAACAATGCATAATTCCTGGCCAAGAAAAACAAATCGACACAAAGGAACTTGGCTTACCAGTAGCAAGGAGCAAAACGTTGTACACTTGCTGGTCTGCTCCTTGAACCCGGTCAACAACTATTTTGGTGTAATTATAGTTGCTTACATAAAAAGGAGCTTTTGATTGAAGGGAATGCACCCAGTCAACCATTTCAGGATGATCCTTCACTATGTTCACTGTGGCCCGCGGCAGGCTTTTGCTGTTTGACACGCACTACAAAACACAATCATGCAAACGTTTACTCAAAAAGACAACATTTAAGAAAAGGCAACAAAATTACTTGGATCACAAAAAGGAAAACCAAATGAGAGAAAATGTGGATAGAATTCTATCACCTAATATACATAGAATCTGAATACCAAATCATTCCTGTGTTCACTGTAACAGTTCCTTGCAAAGGTTTTTAATATTTTAACATTTTGTCTGCCACATTTTAAGTCATTTATTGGTTACTTGGTTAGACTTCTCTGCTGTAAACATTCCTTGTGTGGGTGTAGTTGCAGACAAACATAAGACATGACCTCTCATTTTATTGGTTAGCTGTGTGAAGTATATTGTGACTACAATGCCAGGAAACCTTTCCCATTTACATCACATAATCTCCACAGCACGTTAAAACTTAGCTCATGATGGAACCCACAATATCCACAACAAATACATGGAAAATATGAACATGGTGACATAAACCCAACAGCTTCTACAGCAACACCCATGTTTGCAACATCCCTTTTTTAAATAGTCACTTGACTATTTACACTGAAAAATACACAGGCAAAAATAAAACCCTTAGAGGAAGTATGGAAATAGATTCTTACAGTTCCAGGCCTTGGTGTAGGGATTTCCTTAGCATAACCTTTGAAAGTTGAGTTTTCAAATATCTCCTCTATCATTTCTATTGAATAGATGCAAACCGCAGTCGAGTTCCTAAATCAGAAATGATAAGAGAGTCAGCATACCGTTCATGCCATCACAGTTTCAGCGGTTAATCAAATGTTTCATGCTGTGGTGAGGGCAGATCCATTGTTATTAGAGAAAAGCTTTGGTCTCAGATTTGATGTTTAAACATGATGCAACCTCTTATGTTTTGATACTGCTTCTTATGCTGTTGCTTAGTTTCCAACACTAAAAAATTAAGAAAAAGTGTTGTACCAGCTGCTTGTGAAAAGTGCATAGATTCTGGTTTGGTGCCAGTCATCGGCATGCATCACATAGATGTCCTGGAGACGATTGAAATACAGTGACTCATCTGGAAACCCACAGACGAGGCGAGCCTTTAGGAAGGACGTCCACATGTTCTGGAAGAATCTTTTTGATCCACCTTCATCAGTCTACAAAGAACACGTCAGACTTTATTAGGAAGAGAATCAGTTTTCTTTTAATTTTGTCCACAAAGACTTAAATGTCTGAGACTGCACCCACTTTAGAGGAAATGAAGTGCAAGAACTCTTCAAGGTTTTTCTTAGCACGGGTGTTTTTACTTCCAAACAGCAGTAAAATTCAATCATGTGAATTCATTTAGGAAGCTGCAATAATGGAATGGAAGTAAAATCGATTACGTTTCTTTGTAGAGCATATTTCAGCAACAATGAAGTTCAAAGTACTTTATGTCATAAAGACACAAAAATAGAAAGTCATAGAACACGCAGTCAACAATTGAGAAACCCAACAACAGCAGATCTTAATGTATTGTGGTGCTAAGCCGGTCAGTGATTTTTTTCTACAAGCACCTTAGCACCAGTGTTTTAATTCCCCTTCTGTTGTTATTTCAGCTTATCCAAACCAGGACAGCAACTGTCAGCACTGCTTATTAACACAGTGACATAACTTGCTGATTACCCATGAAACAGAAGCTATGTTTCCACTCTTCCCTGTTGAAGGGTACTGTCAACAGCACACAGTGATGCTGACCTTTGTCATTTAACATGCGGATTTACATGTTTCTGTTTTACTCAAACTGTTCACAACTCTTAGACAGACTGAAGTTAAAACATACAATACAATTTGGAAAGTACAATATAAATGTTATTGAAAATGTAATATAGTGTCTTCCAAAAGTATTCACATCCTCAACTTAAGATGTTTTTTTACGATAGACCAATGCAACGTATGAAATACCTAAAGTAGAATAGAAAAACATCAAACACTGTTTTCATTTTTTGCTTACAAAAGTGTTCAGTGTTCAGAGTTGCATTGATATAAAGTCAAGTCGACTTAGTCACCTGACTGGAACCACCTGTCAGTGTGCTTACTTCTGCAACTCTTTTGGGTTATGTCTTGACAAGCTTTGTACATTTATAGACCGAAATGCTATTTTTGCAAAATAGCCTGAGCTCAGTCGGATTGGATACATCTGTGGCAAGGTTTGAAAAATCCTTTATACATAAAGGATTTTTCAAACCCTGCCACAGATTCTCAATTGAGTTCAGGTGAACCATCACCCCAGTCTCAAGTCTCTTGGACTCTTTTCTTGCAGACATTTCCTGTTTTGTCCTCCGTTCAGCTTTATGGCAACTCTGACCAGTTTACATTGTTGCTGAAAAAAATAAAGCATCCTCACAGCATGATGTTGCCTCTACCATATTTCACAGTGGCAATGATGTGCTCAGAATGATGCACAGTGGTAGTTTTCCTCTGCACCAAGTAGTTTGTATGTAAACTTAACTAAAAGTTAAGTTTTGCTCTCATTTGGCCTATGCAAATGAGAAGCTAATTTTCCAACAAATTAGCTTCTCTGATTTACTTTCTCTGTCAGTTTGATGGATGAACATGCCAGGCTTGCTGTAGTGCTATGCTGTTTCCATTTTGGTATGATGAAGCAAACAGTTCTCTGTAATGTTTGAAGCTTGGGATATTATTTCATAACTTAACCCTGCTTTCAATTTCTCTGCACCTGTTTGCTGTGATCTTTGGGAATCAAGATGCTTTTTAATCATTTAATGTTCTTGAACAAACATCACAGAACAGAGGACGTTATACTTATTTCCACACAGCTTATGAACAGTTTGAAAAGTGTCTGGAAAATTATCTGGTTGTGTTTGAACTGCAATGACAGTAAGGCACTGAAACCGGAGCTTTAAAGTGGCTAGGTAGCAGTCATATTTGTAAGTTCAGCTGTATGCAGTGTGCATTGTACCTTACAAACTCTGGCCACCCTAGAAATCCAGGGATCGGCATCTGGGCTGTGGTCGGAGTTCTTTTCGCGGAAGAAGATGTAGATTTTCTCATTGTCTGGATCTTCACTACGCCTCACCCAGGATGCCGATATGAATGTAGGCTCTGCAAGAGGATGCTTGTTTAAAGCAACCATATAGACTTTGTATTGACAAGTGGTGCGACATAACAGCCACAAAAACAAGACATAACACAGCAAAGCAAAGCCAAACATATGTGGGAAGCATAAGATAAAGCTAAGTTAACCAAAGCAAAAGAAAAAAAAGAAAGAAAATGCTGCCAATTCACTATTTCCAAACTCCTTTTCTTTAATGTGAACAGTTAGGCATAGAAAGTCCCAAATTTTGTACAACCATTTGTCTGCTTCACTTAAAGACTTAAAGACACCAAGATGAATGATGTTTGTGTACAAAAGTCAATCCTCTTTGATCTTTTCTCATGCACTCTTGTTGCATTTTTTTAACTGCTCGAGTAACAGTAAACCAAAAATCATAAATTATGTGCAGATTTTTTTTTTATTTAATCATTTTACTTGATAACACACAATTGGATAATTACTGTTTGATTTCCAGCCTTGACCAAAGTTAGATTTGGGACCGTTCTAATGACCCATACCCCGCAGCTCAGCAAATACATCCTTTCATGTCATCAGTGTTTGAATCATTAAACTTTACACATTTGACATAGCTACGGATATAGTTAAGTTTTACAAGGCTTTGTATAAATTATTTATTTGCACGGTGGTGAGCGCCTCTTTAACATCAAACCCGACCACTCTCACCTGATAACCATCCGTCGTACATCCAGACATTAGTCCGCTTCCCAGCTTTTCTCCTGAACTGCAAAGAGCTTCCCTCAATGTTCAAAGGCGCTGCTGCGTATAAATCCCCATCTAAAACAGCAGAGCGCGATCAGCATTATTCAAAAATGCTGAATTATTCAGAAGAGTTCAATGGGAAGGGAACCTTGTTACAGCTATTTTAAAACACAACTTGATCTGGTTACGTAAGATGGCATGCAGCACTGAATCTTGTTTAAAACCTTTTAAAATCTGTCCATAACATACCAACTGTGAGCGACAAACAGTTGTGTGTTTCGACTAACGGGGAGATGCCTGCTCCCTCGTAACTCTCCACTATCTGATAGGTCTGATTCTTCCCAGAAGGAAACTGCACAGAAAAGAAGAAGAAAAAAAGGAACACAAGGACAGCAGTGCTGTAAACTGCATTAGCAAATAATGGAACACCAGACACCCAACACCCTACTTAATTATACATCAAGGACACCAAGTTTAACAAGAGCAGCTCCCCCGCTTTAATCAGCTTTGCCTTGTCTCTGCTGAGTGAGTCAACAGATCACAAGAAAACTGCAGTATATTGCATACAGACCATGTTTACATGTGGATGTTCGCATATGTAGACACTTACGAGTTTCCAGCACTTTGGTTTGTGTCCGTTTGTTCCACACACAAACATGTTGTCCTGAAATTTCTCAATGATGGTGATTACATTTTTACACTGACCCTAAAACACACAGTGCAATGTTAAACAAAACTGAGATGGTGTGTTTAGTTTTAGCTTATGTACATCTCTGTAGGAGCAACTCACATCAAAGCACTTATCCTGTCCAGTTGTTGTTATAGGAAATTTCTGCCAAGAACATAAAAAAAGATAGATAAGTTTGTTTTCTTTTGCATTTCTCCACAGAAAATCACAAACATTCCAAGTTTTATTCAATGACATGTCACTCAAAATGCTTAATTGCCACAAGCTAAAAAAAAGAGTGTATATGAGACCAAGACCTATTCATCATAAAAGTGTGAAGAATGATGAGGAAGTGATTTAAAAAAAACACACAAACACATGCAAGCTGAGCAAGCTATTTCTTACTATAGCACCTAATACATGCCAAGACTGAGAATAACTTCCTCTTTTGAGAAACAGTGCAAACATAAATTCTGTTACCAAGAGTATATTAATAAGGTTTTAGACATGCTGCCTGGCCAAATAGGGGCAAATAAAGATCACGAGCTGAGACAGCACAAAGCCAGAATTAATTTTAGTGTCGTGTTATTTAGGTATGTTGCTTTGCATGAATCTAATATTTTGGTCCAAATTTCAGTCTACAACTTTGTAATATGTCAAGTATTTTTACTGAGCACCTTTATACCACATATCAGGTGATGTTATGTTAGAACATGCTTTTACAGTCCTCATAAAATGTTGTAGCCATTCTTTTAAAATTGTAGCTCTAATTATAACAGTTTTGTTTTTCCAGATATCTTGTCAAAAGATAGCAATCTCTGGTTTTGTTATCAAAGTCATTCAAAAACACAAACATGGAACAGAAAAAGGATTTAAAGCAGTTTTTTAGTCATCTTCATCTACTTTTTTCTAATTTCTGTGTGTTTCCCTTCAAAGCAGTCAACCTTTCTCGTAATCGTTTAAACTGGATTTCTGTTGTACATAAAGTAAAATAGGTCTGGGAAAGCCTATAGCAATGAACTGAGCATGGATGGGGCCAGGACTGAGACATTAAAACAAGCATTAAATAGGACACAAAAGAAAAGGTATGTATATAAATGTGCTAAAACGTTGCAATCCGTTGAAGCTTTGTCCTGTCTTTAATTCATGACTAAAATATTTTAGATCAGACTCTGACCAGAGAGGAGAGAGGCAAACAAAGGGTTGTCAAGTGTCCTTGATTCCCCTTTGGTGGCGTCAATGCCCTTTAAGACGGCAGGTGATTAAGCACACAAAAAATAAGTGTAACTCACCTCTATGACGCGATAGTTATTTGCATTAAGTTTTATAACAACGTCTGTGCCTCCGACATAAAGCTCCTGTTCTTCCTCCCAGTATGAGAACACGCTATGGTTCTGTTTAACTTCATATTTATACTGATCACTGATAATACCTACGGGAAATAGACAAGAAACCGTTATTGACAATGCACAGCAATAGACGCTGGAATCACTAGCAAATTTAATCGTGTTCCAAATTACAGCGCTGGTTCCCTGCAGGCGCTGAAATGACCTTTTCTCAGGGTTTTAAAAGCTTAATGGTGGTTTGCAAATGTCTTACCTGGTATCAAAAGCCTGGGACTATTTTTAGATCCAAGAACCGGTGCATCGTTCGAAAATACCATCTTAACATGCACCGCGAAACAAAGATAAATATGAACGGAATGCTTCATTTTGCCCAGTTCTTCTATGGGAGAGGACAGAAATGGTTAACCTCTACAGTATCTTAATTTAAAACCATTTTCTGTGGAAAGAAGTCTATCAAAGAAGAGCAGAGCCTCGGTCCCACCACCATTAGTCCTGTCTCCGACAGGAGTGGTGCGTCACCAGCAGGGCGGTGCAGAGATCACTAAGGGGGGGCAGGTGCTCAAAAAAAAGCTTTCAGAGTTTAATAATCCATGATAAATTACAAAACTGTGAGATATACAATCAAAGCTAAGGAAAATCTCTACATAGAACATACAACTATGCATATGTAAAATATTGTATTAGTAATTTCTTTCTGCAGGTTTATTTGTTATAGGAAAGTATTGCAATATTCAAACCTGTGATTTAGCAAGACATAAATCAGAGAAACAATGTGTTTTTAACACAATATTTCCCAGTCTTGTGCGTTTGTCACTAAAAAATCTGTTGGCAAAGTATTTTGATACTTTATTTAAGTATCACGCCATCCGTCTCCCTCGGACCACTATCTTGACCTGAGTTGTTTATAAAATATTAAGTCAAACATAGACATGGATGTTTTTGTTTAAATTCTGGGAATTTATGTGCATGTGGTGAGAAAATGAACATCCTCTGAAAGTAGAGGAATTGCACATGTAAACTAGAGTTTATTTCTTGTATTTTTAGGAGATAAAGCTGTCAGAATTTGCTATGTTTTACTAGTGAACTGAACCACTGGTTGTAATATGCAACTTACAATTCAGGTCAAAGTTAAAATCTAAATGATTTTAAATGTGAGTTTCATGGTTACAAAAAATAATACAACATGTGAGACATGTTTAGCTAACTCAATACATAAAACCTGGCAGGTGAGTCAGCAGGACTAAGCTCAATTATTGTAATCTTTCTGGGAATAAGGAGGTTACAGTTTATCAGGACTTTGTTGTTTTTTTTACTCTAAGTCAACATTGATTCATTTCCAGTTAAGCCATTGTTAAAAACTGATAATTTACAAAAAGTAAGGAACAAAAAATATTTATCCATTCAGAGAAGGATACAACTGAAGGCCAGAGTTCCAGAGTTGACCCATAGTTGGTCGGTCAGTCAGTCAGTCAGTCAATCTGTCAATCTGTCAGTCAGTCAGTCAGTCAGTCAGTCAGCCAGTCAGCCAGTCTTTCCATCCATCCATCCATCCAGTCTATTCTGCAGTTGGTAATCACTTGAAGTTTGCATTGAAATGGTATTTGAGTATTTAATTCAATTCATTAATTGAACTAAATGCAAATCTCTGGAAAGCACAGAAAGATTAAACCAATACCCAACTTACCTCATGTAATTTATTTTGATGCAGCATCTCTACTCAAAGCTTCCTCTTGATGACAGAGATTTTTATCATCATCGTGCGGAGTGCGAATGGAAGATGATCATTTTGTCTGTTTTTATCTTACATTCTCAGCAAGATCAGAGTCTGAAGCTGTCAGAGTTACTTCCGCCCTTCGATTTTGATTGGCAGGCTTTAATCAATTTCCTATTGAATAAATTACTTAAAAATTTAACTAAGCATTTATTTATTTCATGACACATTTATTTAATGATGATTGTGTCCCTTTTGGCATACTATAGCTCTTCAAAATGCTGCCAGGAAAACAAAGAATTTTAAAAGAGTTGCCATTTAAAAAATAACGAGTTCTTAAAATCTTTCTTGCAATATAGCGGTCAGTAAGATCCATTACCAAAGGAAGCTCATCTTGAGACCTCTGAAAGTATCAAATTACACTTAGGGTTTATTGCTGTTTAAAATGCCTTTTCTGGCCTTGTGACAGTTTATGAATCTTGGAATAATTTCATAAACTGTCTTTTTTTTATGCATTGTTTTCGATTTCACATTATCGCTGTAATATGTTTGACACTGCAAAGTTTTCCACACTCCTTTTGGTTTGCGAACAATGAATATAATGTTCTGAGAGAGCTTTCAGAAAGCGGCTGATTAAGAACATGGAACATTACTGGGCAACCAAATGGGACCCATGGAGTAAGTTGCTCCTGCACTGGTTTGAGATTCTACCTCTCCTAACAAATACAACATTGGCAAAACTGAAAACAATACTGTTTTTTTTTTTGTGTGGGGGTGTGTGTGTGTGTGTGTGTTTTAAACCACCATCTACTGTTTCTGGTATTAAGGACTAACTACCGCATCATAAAGTTGATGGTACCGTATCAGCATGCCCAAGAGTATTTTTGAGGAAAGCTAGTCAGAGACTTGTTAACACAAAAGGCAAATCAGCCAATCACACGTATTCAGATACCTAAACTGTTCTTAAACGTCACCCACCGTACTATAATGACAGTCACCGGATTGCAAAAATAAACACACGTTTTATCCAAGTTAAATTATTTTAATCTACGGCATTCTTATTTTAATATATATATATATATATATATATACATATATATATATATATATATATATATATATATATATATATTTACCTCACGTTAGAGTATACAGGGTAGTGCTGAAATTTACTGCGGAAGAATCACGTGTCACGTATTGAAACGTCATTGTGATCAGAAACGACCTGACGTCCATTGAGCTACTCAAATGGTAATAACCCATTCATGATTATTGTTATTTTTACTAATGAGTTAACAAAATTAGCAGAAAAGACCGCGCTGCATATTTTTCACTGGTTTTAATGCTAGCGAAGTCAACTGAGCAGAGTCGCCATTTAAGATAGCTTTCATGTAGCTAGCATGCTAAGCTAATAACAATAGCATCCCGTGATACAAACCTGCTGTTGTCACAGTAAGTAAAGCTTGTTTGTTGCTGAACAACAACTCATTCGGTTGTCTGTGTTCTGCAGCGGTTCCGGTTCTGTGGGGATTTGGACTGCCCGGATTGGGTTCTGGCCGAAATCAGCACATTAGCAAAGATTGTAAGTAGCTAAGTTGATGCTCAGTCTCAGGATTGCTCAGGAGATGTCATATAAAATGCTAATTTTCAACTCCATTTTTATACAGTCGAGTGTGAAGATGAAACTCCTTTGTGCTCAAGTGTTGAAGGATTTACTGGGCGAGGGTATAGATGTAAGATGTTAGACACGCTTACTCGTAATCATCTAAATATATAATATACATGGGATTTAACAGTTCTATGTGCCGTCTTTCTTGTTGCAGTATGACAAGGTTGGAAAGCTGACTGCAGATGCAAAGTTTGGTATGTGTCCCCTCAATACATTAAAACTGTTATCAGACTGCATGTTATTCCTCCTGTTATTACTCTGGAAAACGCTTGATGTAATGAATACAAAACCTTTGCACTGAAGTATGCTCATTTAACGTTTGTTTGGGCCAAATGATCATATATTTTTTATGATCTTGTTTTTTTCTTTTTTTTAGAAAGTGGAGACATCAAAGCTACTGTTGCAGTGCTCAGCTTTATTTTGTCCAGCGCTGCAAAACATGATGTTGATAGTGAATCTCTGTCCAGTGAGCTGCAGCAGCTTGGCTTGCCTAAAGGTTAGTGCTTGGGATCGTTTTTCTGCTGGACTTCATCAGTTTTTTAAAGTCCACTAAGACATTATTTTATTATTCATTATTGTTGTTTTTTCTCCACGCTAAAGTCATAAGGGCTTTTAGATTTTTATTTATCATAAAACTGCATCTGTTCCTTAAATCTCTTTATTAAAGAAGTATATATTTCCATAGAACATGCCACAGGGCTTTGTAAGTCCTATGAAGACAAGCATTCTGCTCTTCAAGACAAACTAAGAGATACCAGCTTGAGATGTAAGTCTTTTTGTCAACCTCCCTTTGTTTATTAAATAGAACGTGAATGTTTTTGATGATGAATGCTTTCTGCTCTGAATTGCTGACTGAGCATTTACTGAGGTGTGCAATTTGCCCTGTCATGAACTACAGTGAGAAGATTCAACTCAGTGAGCTGGCGTGTTGATTACACGTTGAGCTCCAGTGAATTAAGAGAAGTAAATGAACCCCTGGTACATCTTAAACTGCAGACACAAGGATCAGAGCCAGGTTCCTCTGACACAACAATAGTCTCTGTTTCTCCAGATAAGTTTAGAGTTTTGCTTACTGGTTAGTATTTGTTACCCCTTTTCTGATCATGTTTTCTTTTTTTTATTTCCTTTATTGATTGTAATAATGATGTGGTGTCTGCTTCACAGAGCTCAAACAAGCGCAAGCCATGATGAATGCACTACAATGAAGAATGAAGAACAAACCTTTGATCAGGAGCAAGATACAAATGATGCCAAAAGTGCCATATTTGCATCTTGTACAGTATTATTTGCTTAAATTTGTTCATGTTAAATGTTAAAATAAAGCTTCATTTCTTACTTGAGTGTACTAATATTTAGTTGTGTATTTCACCCACCTTGCTAATATTTGGTGGGGAATCTTTCCGGCTATAATTTATCCTTTAACTAAAAATACACATAAGCATTTTTTATTTTTTTGTAATTATAAGTTTTGACATGATTTTGTTTGAATAGCGTATACATTTTTTTGTTGTTTTAAATACATCTTTGTAAAGAAAGCAAATTAAAAAAGTTAACTTTGCGCATTTATTTCCTACATATCCCATGATGCATCTGGTTTCGATGCAAACAATTTATCTGCGAAGACGTTCCTGCAAAAAATAAGATAAAGAAAAAAAGAAAAGCTGCTTAAAAATACAAACTTCGTTTATTTTTAAAGCTGCTTGAATGTGTTGAAGATAAAGAATTATCTTATTTGCATATTAAGTACCTTTTTTTTTTTACTAAGCAAGCAACACCTCGCGAGATTCATCATCTCGGAGCGACAGCGATTGCACAACTTGTTTGGTAACAAACGCATGCTGCAAAGATCTTAGGGTTTATGCCATACAAAGTAGCAGCAAGAAAGCACATATTCGTTGAAATATATGTCGCAGTTGTTGTGTCTGTTTTAAACAATCCCCGTTTTTATCTGGAAACGACTTCCTGGTTTGGGTGAGTGTTGCATGCGTATGTCAAATTCAAAAATACATACAATGTTTGTTTGACCACTGTCACTTCATCCAGGACAAGGAGGAGGACTACAGTGTGAAGTTTGTTTTTATCAATGGACTCCGTGTTTTGTTTTATTGTGACAGATGATATTCAGTGCCGTACAACATTAGCTTTTGTTTTTTATGTGTGTATGTTTTTATGATGTAAAGCACTTTGAACTACCTTGCTGCTGGAATGTGCTACATAAATCAATCAATTTTATTTATAAAGCACCCTTCATTTGATTCATTGATTATAATTTCCACAGTCTTATAACAGCGACAAACGTCAATGTATTTTATTGACAACCTATCTGATAGACCAGCACAAGTGGAAGGAAAACACTGTTTACTTGGAGAGCATTAATTATAGAAGCAGCTAGTACTCCTGGTACCTGGATGTGAATAATGTGCTGACAGGACAACTTAAACAAACAAACAAAAAAACTCCACAAAGGTGGCAGTTATGAGTGTCAAGAATAAAGCATGTTTTTCAACTATGGGAGGAGGGCAGTGTATCTGGATGCAACCCATACATGCACAGGGAGAACATGCAAACTCTATGCATAAAGAGTCCCACATTGGAATTCAAAGCCAACACCCTTCTGCAAATTAATACTACCACTATGCAGCCATGAAAGAAAACCATAAGCGAGGTACTCTGTTGACTATTACCCGATTCTCTTCCTCTGCAGCACATCTTCACTTGCTCTATCAAAATGCCTGAGGGACCTGAACTCCACTTGGCCAGCCTGTACGTCAACAAAATGTGCAATGGAGTGGTCTTCAGTGGACCGGTTATAAAATCTGAAGTCAGCAAAAGTCCAGAAGTGGCCTTCACCTGTGAGTCATACCGCATCACAGCCATTTCCAGAGGGAAGGAAGTAAAGCTGATTTTGACGCCCATGAAGAGTGACGATGATGAGAAGCGCAGATCAAAAGGTGGACAAGCAGATCTACAAATGGACATAGTCTTTCGCTTTGGGATGTCGGGTTATTTCCGCTTTACATCAGAGGACAAAGTTCCTAAACATGCCCATCTACGTTTCTACACCAAGGAGAAGCCTCGCAGAGTGCTGAGCTTTGTGGACACACGAAGGTTTGGCAGCTGGCAACCCAATGGAACCTGGCAGCCTAACAGAGGGCCTTGCATCATCTTTGAGTACAAGAGTTTCAGGTTTGTAATGCTGAGAGTGTCACCAGTCACCAACTTATCCCAAATTCTGCTTTCAGATTGATTTTTGCAATCGTCTTTGCAGGGAGAATGTCTTGTCTCATCTGAACGATCGGGCTTTTGATCGCCCAATTTGTGAGGTCCTGCTGAACCAAAAGTACTTCAATGGGATTGGGAACTATTTGAGAGCTGAAATCCTGTACAGGTGATGAACATGCATTAAAATAACATGACATATTCCACACGCGTAAGCTCAGAACATGTTTAAACACTAAAGCAACATGCTCACAAATCCAGATTATATGAAATGCCACTCTGACAACAATCCTGTAATTTTTACCAAGTTTCATATATTAATCTTCAAACAATTTGTTCCTCATTAACAATCTGCAGGTCCATCTTTGAAAAATTATCATAAATATCATATGTGATACTTCAGTAAGTCAATTTACAAAGTAAGCTCAACTTATATAGTTTTACGATTTCCTACATTCCACACTGTTTTGATGCAAAAGAAGCCCAAGCCAATACTGAGTGGATACATGCTTTAGAAGATCAATGATCTTGTACTAAAAATCCCATTATGATATTGGTCTGTTGAAATATTAACATTTTTGAAGCAAGTGGAGTAATAGTTCTAAGTTTTGACATATAATCATCTAAAATCAGCGATTGAAATGCAAACATTGAATTAATTTATCCAATATGTTTAATTTTCTAAGTTAAATTAGGAAGATTAAGTAAACTAAGTAAGTTTAAGTAAGATTAACTTTCCCTCCATTTGTTGTTGAGGGTAATTATCGCATCAGGCTGCTTGGTAACATTTACATATATTAAAAAATATTTCTTAAAACAAATGAAAATAAAAGCAATAAACCTGGTTTGTGCCAGACTGAATATGTTTCTGTATCTGGGAAAGGTTCCTTTCTTCCAAGCTTGTTTTTTGAAGAAACAAGGTGGCCTTCATGGAAAAACAGACTGAACGAAGCACGCATTCTCATTTTTTCATAAGTTCCAAAAAATGAACTTATGAATAGCTTTTTGTCTCTGCATGGGGAGGGCAGATCTTCAGATTTTCAAAGCAAAAGATATTTTTTTGTTTTGTCAAACAATTGCAGTGCTGTATTTGCTTCTGTCCTAGGTTGAATATCCCACCGTTTATGTGTGCAAGGGACGCACTGGAAGGCCTTGACTTAGAGGACGAATTTGAGAGCAGGAAGCCAGTGAAAGACGAGATCACAGACACAAAAAAGGTGAAAACAGGCTCACTTTTGTTTTCCAGAGAAACTTCAGCATTTTTTTATTCTAACATGAATTACTGTTAATCTTCCTAAAAGACTCCAGAGAGAGCTAAAAAGAAAGGAATGAAACAGGAGGCAGGGGATGTCCTCAGACTTTGTCATACAGTTCCTCTGGAGGTCGTCAACTTAGGTAGACTCTGATTCATTTCCTGTCCCTCCTTATAATCTTAAGATAAATCTCTACTTATGACATATTTTCTGTAATACAGGTGGTAAGGGCTACGACCCTGAGAAGATGGACTACTCTGCCTTTCAGGCATGGCTGCAGTGTTATTATGTTGATGGAATGAAATCAATTCGGGACCACAATGGCAGAACAATGTGGTTTAAGGTGAGTAAATGGGATAATTAAGTGTTTTTTTTTTTTTTGGAATGAAGTTTCAACTTATTGTAAAAATTAAAGACTCTGATCTGTTCCAGGGAGACCCAGGGCCCATGGCACCCAAAGGTAAATGTTACACCTAAATGCACAACCCTCAGAACACTGTGTTTTAAAAACATCCCTAAAAATAACTAAATTACGTTGTTGTTATTTTGATCAGATCAGATATAGGGGAAATCATTGCTATATCTAAATGAAAATATGAAACTCCCTTTAAATTGCATTTCTTAAACACAAGAGTACTGACTGACTGACTGACTGACTGGAGACTGAGCCTTAACAATTGAGCTTAAAGTTGAAATGATTGAAGGAAAATCCACAATCAAATGTGTCTAAAATTTACGCTTACGTCGTAAAACAGAAAAAAATCTAGGAACAGGTATATCCGATTAAATTAGAATAATATGATAAAGTAAATTTATTTCAGTCATTTATTTCAAACAGTGAAACTTGTATTCTCACACACAGTGTGTTTCAAGTGTTCATTTTTGGGCATTTTGATTATTATTGATAATTACAGCTAAAGAAATTCCTAGATTCGGTTTCACTTATTAGAATATTATATACAACTAAAACCACAAAAAGACATTTGTAAAATCGATATGTCAGCCTGTTTAAAAGTACATCAATAAACGATCAATACTTGGTCGCTCCTCCTTTTTGCATGAAGTACTGCATCACTGCAGTGTGGAATGGAGTCAGTCTGCCTGCAACATTGATGATGTTAAAAAAAGAACTGTGCTGACTTGGTACTTGATAAAACGAAGTGGACCAACACCAGCAGATGACAGTCATCGTTGACTATGGGAGCTTCACACCAGAAACTCAGATTTCAGGCTTCTTCACTTTTCTTGTAGAATCTGGGCACTTTACTTAGAGAATGTTGGTCCACAGAGCAGAGCAGTCCTTTTCCACATCACCTGCATCTGATTAAGAAGTTCTTGAACACAAGGAATGTGCAGGTGTAGCTCTTGTTCTGAAATTTGTCTGTGTATTTTAGCCCCTGGAGGTCGGCAGTCTAAACATTTTGACTGCCGTAATAATAATTACACAGGAAGACCATCCTGAAACTCTTGGATGGCCTTTCTGTGTAATCCTTTCAAGGTTGCAGTTCCCCCTGTGTTTGCATGCGCCCTTTTTAGCCACTTTTCCTCCCACTTCCTTTCCCAGCATTCCACGAGAAGCCAACTTGTCGGCTGGACAACTGTCAAAGTCAACCCCATAACTGACTTCAGATTTGAGAAGCCATATTATATTATTTCAGAATTTTTTGTAGCAATCTATTCTGAAAAAAGTCAACTTTGAGTTTATTTTTAGCCATAAAGCATAAACTATGGTGTAATCATAAATCAAATGGATAAACACTTGAAATATAAGTGATTTCTTTATTGACTTGCTGAAATAAATTAACTTTCAAATCCTTTCAGTTTTAAAATTTTCCTACAAATGTCAGCATTGATGATAAAGTTCTGCATGCAGGACAGATACAGTGAATACACAGGTGAACACTGACATTTTTGACACTGCTCCTACCATCAGTAGAAAGGTTCAACAAAAATAAATTCAGGATTATCCTACTGCTGAGTGATGAGCATTAACTTTTGTTCAGGAAAGGAGAATTAACTCACAAGCTTCAACAACAAACAGGATCTCAGTGATTGAACCATAGTCTAAAGTGTAAGAAAAATAAACAAAAAAGGTGCATAATGAGGCTCAATCCAGCAAAGCTTATCTGTTATCTGCAGCACAAGTGGATTGCAATTGGAGGAAATCCCTTTACATTAGTAAAAATGAATGCTTAAGAGGAAAGAGCAACAAAATACTTAAAGGTTTAGATTTGTGATTTCAGTGTTTTTTCCTTCTTCAAAGCTAGTCTCAGATTTTTACCAGAAGGGACAATCTGCTGTCATTTTATTCAAGTATTGTTTTTGCGCTCTATTTTACACCAGCATGTGCAGTTATGAAAATGAACTACTTCAGGGCATTATTTCTGATTATATATTTGCTGCAAAGTAAATCTCTAATAGCTGGATATTCCCCAAAAATAATGATTCTGTAATTTCTACCAAAGTGGTTGAGTGAGTGCAGCAGCTGAATCCTACATAACTCACTTTTTTCCCCCTGTGAAGATTCAAAATCACCCAAGACAAAAAAGAGGGCAAAGAAAGATGACCATGATTATACAGACGAGAAAAAGGTAAACGTCAGTAACTGCTCAAAGCGTTAATCTGTGTAAACTGTTCGTAACACTAGTTTCATTTATTCAGATGGCCAAAAGCATGAAAGAGAGTACAACAAAGAACAGGGTGGTCAAAAAGGAAACACCAAAAAAAGAAAAACCTTCACATCTGAAGGAAGTCGTTTTAAAGAGAGGAAAAGCTCAAAAGACTCAGGAAGAAACACTGCAGAGTGAAACCACGCGAAGTGCACGTCGAAAGAAAAGCAGCATTGTCCAATCTGCTGCAGGTAAACACCCGGGATTATATCACATTTAAAAATGCTTTATTTTTTTGTAAAAGGATGTAGAGTTTGAAAATTCATTTCCATGCTTGTTATTGCAGGCAATGAGAGACGAAGTGGGAGAGTAACCAGAAAAAACAGCAAATGAATGTGGAGCCCAATCATTCCACAGGAGAATTTTATACAATTTTTTAAAATAAAAACTCTAAGAAATTGCTAGAAAAATTTGTTTATTCATTCATTGTGTGATGTTTTAATAGAATTACACCAAATATTCCCTCTTTCAAGTCCCTCTGAGTTTTGAAACATGTTGGAATATCAAAAGCACAGCAGAAGTGTCACAATTTGAAAGGGTTTGAAGTTGAGAGAGATCCCCTCAGATGTGATGCGTGCTGGCTGGGTGGGGTCACGCCTCTCCAACAAATCACAGCTGAAAGAAATGGCATTGTTCTTAGAAAGTACAGCCAAAACAGCATAGAGGATGATAATAAAAATTGAAATTAGAAGCACTTACTGCCACGCTGCCTTAAAGGGAAGGTCGCTGTGCAGAGTTGCAGTAACACTGCTCCCATGGGACTCGTAGAGACGCAGGACAAGGTTCCTGTTTCCATCCTCTGCCTGTTAAAGCAAACGACACGTCAGAGCCTTTTAAACAAACGTACCCTGAAATTTTCAAGCTTTGAATGGGAATATATCAAGGGATGACTGGGGTTGGGGAAAAAAATCTTTACGGTATTGTTAGCTCCACAACAAAGTTATTTGTTTTCACCTTTAAAATAGTATTCAAATTTGTTCTGGATACTACAAAAGGTAATCTATATAGCATAGTTTGAAATAAACAAAGCCCTGCCAATACATTGTAGCTGTGGCTGTATATTTTATGTTATTGGCAGGTGAACCTTTTGAAGCCTAACGGCTTTTCTTCCAGGATTACTCTGTATTTAGCTCAACTCATCTGAGGAAGACTATCCCCTCATCATGATGCTGTCACCACCGTGTTTTACTTTGGGGGCAGGGTGATCGGGGCGACTTGCTGTGTTAGTTTTAGTGGCTGTGCTAAATTGTATTTAGGAAAGTCGGAGTAATGATTTAAAAACAATTTAAAAATCCTATTTTCTTTTCTTTCCACTTGAAAATTATGCACTACTTTGTGTAGCTCTTGCACATAAAATTCCAATAAGGTACATCAAGGTCTGTAACATGTTCAAAATTGGAAAGATTCATGAGGCGTGAATATTTTCACAAGATACTGTTTCATCAGCCAAGCTCCAAAGATTTCTGTTTTGGAGCTTGGCTTGTAATGTAATACTTGTTTAATGGTCTCCAGGACGACTGCTGATGGACTGAGGGAGAAAGCACTCCAGGGTGCAGAGTCAGGGCGGTACTGGATTGGCCTCAGAGGATAGTTGAGGCTGTAAGCACACTGAATGACTGCAGCATCCTGGAAGGATCCTGTAAAAGACACACATGTTCAATGTCTGGTTTCTAACAGCTTACATCAGAAACAAACCAGGCCTACCTGAGTGGGGCATGATGGCGTATGTGAACTGGTGATTCCCCATGTCGGCAGTAGAGTCTGGTGCCTTTGGTGCTCTCAGTCTAAAAAAATAGCAATTATAACAATTAAACACTAAATTTGGCTCATCCCATTATGAGCCGATGGGAAGGACCCCACCATCATTTCTGATATTTTCAATAGTGAAACAAAAACAGGAAACCTCACAGGGAAAGAGTCATTGTGTTCTTGTGGATGGAATAACCATATTTGGAGTCATTCAGAAGTGCCACTCCAAAGTTGTGCTCTGATAGGTCGGCCCATTTGTGGCCCCAAACCTTGGCAAGAAAACACATTAAAAACCATGATGTGGTCTTGAATATCAGGAAATGATGAGAAACTTTTTACGTCATACTTCAAACCTAGCCCAGTCCCACGATGTGTTCCAGTGTGTGGGTCTCTGCAGATGACCAAACTGAATCTCATATGTCGCGTTCGGGCTTCGTACTCGCACGGGAAACTCAACTTTGAGAAACTTGTGCGACTCTGCCCACTGCACCTGGAGTTACACAGATGTATTCTTCAGTTGGACAAATAAAGGGATGTCAGAGAGAAACAAAAGCTGTGTCAGAAATCAGGGTACTTTTGTGTTGAACTTGATGTAGGGACACATGGCATCAATGATGATTTCCTGCGTGATGGTGCTTTTACCGCTGATCCTAAGGGTGAAGCTGACACTACCTCTGACCCCTCCTGGGACCGCTACCCGGACAGGCTGCACCACTTCCACTACTGGCTTCCTAAAGTGTTTTTTTTTGTTTTAGATTTCACAATCTCTAAAAACACATTCCTCCTAACTATGTGATGTTTGTAACAAAGTGACAGTGATGAGACCTCGTCTGAAGATGGTAGTCCATCACATCCCATGCGTCCCAGTAAAGGGGGACGTCGTCGAATATGACAAACTGGTTTCCGGAAGAGCCATCAGAAATGGTTTCTCTGAAAGAGTCAGTGGTCGTTATTAGATGTGTCAAACGATTACAAACTGATGGTCTTAAGTTTACCTGTTAGCACTGATTAAACACAGTGATGCCAGTGTGCCATCTTTGCTGACGACTACTTGTAAAATCCCATTCTCCATAATAACACTTCCATCTGCCTGAAAACATGCACAGGACTTGGTTAGAAATATAAAATGTGAAAAGTGTTGGTGTAGATCTCTTTGTAGCGAATACCTGAGGAGTGACAGAGACTGGAGACGCAGGCTGCGTTTCTTTGACAGGAGCCACGCCGACGCTGGGAGCTCTGACCAGAGCTGCAGGACCACAGAGCAGCAGGTTTTAACTTTAAACCTGAAGAACCTACATATTCTGAATATTAAGCTTACCTAGCTTGGAACTGTCTGGTCCATCTGTAATCTGAACAACTTCACATCGCTCCCAGGGCAGAGAGTTAAACACACCAGGAGAGCTGCCCTTTGGCTCCAAGGCTTCCAATGCCTCCCGCAGAAGGACCCCGCCATCATTTCTGATATCTTCAATGGAATGGAGAAATGTTGTACCCAAGATATGTCTGAAATGTAAACACAAAACTCCTATCTTAGACATTGTACCTTTATAATAATTAAGAGCATCTTCCACAACCATCCCTATGCAGCTGCCAGGAATCACATCGTGGAACTGGTTTAGAAGAAGAAGCCTTTCAGAGAGAAAGAGAGAAAAAAACACAAATGTTAAAATAATTATTGTGTTTTATAATACTTGTGATTGAATCTGGAGTTATAGTTGAACCTCCAGAGGTGCTGCAGTTTTTCTGCAGGATAGGGAAACATCTCGCTTCGGCAGAGGGCCAAGCTGCTGGCCGCCTCCACATCATGAAGCAAAGTCTCACACTGCCGGTTCTCACATTTTATCTGCAGGGGAAATAAAACAGAAAACAACCTGAACAAGACACAAGAAACCATAGTTCAGTGTCTAGAAACTCAAAGCTGTCTTCTTTTGTTGCATGAATGTGTTAAAGCTACATCTATGCTTATTTTAAATTTGACAGGCAAAACATTCAAGATGTTCATTAGGGAACCGACAACATTTCGATTGCAGAAGCCCAAACTTTTCCAGGCTCAAATTCTGAGTTTTGAGTAAGAAATCTGATACTGATACTTTAAATCCAAGTCTGTGAAACCTGATACAATCATTTGGAGTAGAAAAAAAAAATTTGTCAGATCTAAATTCAATTGAGAATGTGTGACAAGAAATAAAAACTGCACAAATGTAGTCTCAACTTGTGTTGCTCAACCTTTTGTTTTTCCTTGTTAGAAGCTTTTATTTTAATTAAAACAGACAACTCAGCCTTGACTGTGGACGCAGCCTCTGTTCTGACTCTACCTGTGCCTGAGTGGTATAGGTGCCATTATGCAGCTCCAGGAAAAGCTCTCCGGTCCAAGTGCACAGTAGTGCCGAGTCAGCCTGCAGCTGCGAGAAAAGCTTTGAAGGGCTAGACATCTGGACACTGAAAAAACCAGTAACAGGGCGTGGAAGTGAGTATATGGTTTCAGCATTAAATATTATTTCTTCTGAATAATCATGGCAACATTTATTGAAACTAGAAAACGAAAGTATTGCATGATGACAGCAGATCTGCTTCATTTTCCCGTAAACTTAACCATGTCTGAACCACCCTTTTAAAACACAAAGCAAAGTCACATAATTCTGCGTCATAATTCTCTAATAACACAATGGGTGGGAAGTGTTTCCTGCTTTGACTGGGCTCAGTTGTTGTTACTGACTGATGATTTAAAGTGAAAGACCGGAACTTACTTGGGAAGTCCATCTGTGTCCCTCACCAGGCTGAGCCTATCGAGCATCAGCTGGGTAGGGCCACCGCCGCCGTCGCCAAAGCCAAACAACGCTGCACTGTGATTGGCTCGGCCTTTATCTTTGTTATTCTTCACAGTTTTCACCAGCTTTGGGCAGAGTAAAGCACAGAGGGAAGTTAGGTATATTTCCTCAGCATTTATCGTACCTATAAAAACGACACTGCAGACTCACTTCTTCAATCTTTCCCTTCATTTCATAGGAATTTCCTGGTGGGAAGTGTGTTAAAACTTTGGAGCCATCCAGACCCTCCCAGAAAAATGTGTTGTGCTTTGAAAAATAGATATAAAAAAATGTAAGTTACTTCAAAATATTTTTTTTCACAGAAAACACATGCAAAATACTTACAGGAAAGGTGTTGACCAAATTCCAGCTCAGCTTCTGGGTCAGAAAATTGGAAATCCCACATCCCTGCATGATTTGTGGAAGCTGGGCAGAGTAGCCAAATGTATCTGGAAGCCAAAACTTCAGAACAATAATCAGACATCATAATTTTATAATAATAACAATAATAACAGCCATTAGTTAAAAAAAGTTCATGTAAAGTTTTGTTGTTATTTATAAAGAATCCTACCTCTTTGCAATATATGCCAAACTCCTGATGAAAGAAGCGCTGGCCCTCCAGGAACTGCCGAACCATGGACTCACCTGAGGGCAGATTGCCATCCTTTAAGACAGATAAATAGTTGTTACTATGGCTTCATTTAAAAAAGGTTATACATAATATATGGTATGTAGATGGCATAACTATTCAAGCCTGAACACAGCTGAAAAGGACAAATACTATTTTTATTTTACATTCATGTAAGGGTAAAGTTGATGCAGCAATAATAGGAGTATTTACTGCTATCATCTATTCATCTAGATAGGCTTACCATTTCCACCCATGTTCCTCCCACTGGAATGAACTGGCCTTTGGTCACGTAATCTTGAATCTTGGAGAAAAGTCCCGGATACCAACTCTTTACCCACTCAAACTGTTGTGCCTGTGACAAACAAAAGGGGTGAAAATGGGATACATTTACAGAAATCTGGAAAATTTCTTAAAAATCCACTTTTAGTGTGGAACAACCTGAGAGCAAGTGAAGACAAACTCCGGGTTCTTCTCCATTAAACTGACGACCGTCACCCAGCTTCGGCCACATTTGCGAATCGTCTCCTCGTACGGCCAAAGCCAGGCTGTGGACGAAGCAGCAGAAACATTAAACTTACTTGCTGAAAATATAGGGTTTCTGTTGTGGTATAAGTGTAAAAACGCTTTTTTACAAACAGAAGTTTGGAAACAACAATGTTTCATGATTCAAAGACCAACAGTTTAATAGCACCACATTAAGTAAAACATTGAAGACAGTATAGGTTATATAATAACCTATTTTGTCAAATAGGTTGTTTAAAGCTACCAGTAACTGTATTTTGTTTTGACGACCATTTTAAAAAGCTTCTCTAACTGCTATAGTTATAATTGAGATTAAATGAGTAAAAAAAGAAGACCTGAATCGATGTGGCAGTGACCCATTGCATGCACAGTATGCTGGCTTTCTCCGTTCCGCTGGTTAAAAAACTTGTGGGCCAGACTGTGAACTTTGGAAAAGGAGCTGGGATCAAACGGGTCACAAAGGTTCACCATCTCATTGGCAGTGAAGAGCGCCTGGTAGCCCCGTTGGTCCTCCTCTCCGAGCTCCTATTCAAAACGTGCAGAAAGTCAGGTTCCCCCTCATAATGTCTTACTCCTGTATTGTCATGCTCTGGTTTAATTAATTGTACCTTAACAATGTCAACAAGCATCTCAAACTCAGTCAGCAGCTTCTGCACATCTCTGTTGAAAATGACCAATTCTGCTTTCTGTACAGAAAACATCCTGCTTGGGTCTGGAGCTGCAATCATGGATCCTTGACCAGCGCCAAAAAGCCCATTACAGGCTACTTCCACATATAGGGTGACACTTTATAGAAAGATGGGAACATGAAAAAAATAAAACAAATGCAGAAGTAGTATTTAAATCAAGTTTCAGTCCTGCACTGACCTGTGAGGCTCTTCATCTTTCAGACTGTCAGACAAAATATAACTTGTCTTTTCACCATCTTTAGTTAATCCCTGTAAGAAAATACATATATTTCACAGATTACATCTGGATCAGGTGCATTTTTAAGTTTAATAAAAGTTGCTACAACACTACCTGAACTGGTTGTCCATTTCTCCAAACCATTCCCTCCCCATCACTTTCCCAGAGGAGATGAACCTCTTTTCCTCTCCAGGACTCAGGGATCGTCAGGGACACTTTAAACCAGCAAGTCCACCATCTTGAACGACAATCATGATTGAGTTAGTTCCTGGATTCTGAATTTGTAAGATTAAGGGCTAATAAAAACAAAAGAAAATCAGACAATGCATCACTTACGTCGGTCCAAAAGTATCACCGATTTTATAAAGCATAAAGTTTTGCTTGGAGGCTTCAGCAAATGGAATTCTGCTCTGAGACAGGAAGAAACTGATGGTTTCCAGTGGACAAGACTCCCCATAAAGACTGCAAAGATGAAGAATTTATTAAGTAAAAGCAAGATCATTTAGAAAGAGCTACAACAGCATATATGCATTAAAATTTTCAGTATTTAATAGTTGTGGTGTGAAAAGCATAAACTTCCATGTATTTAGTCTGTGCAATAAAGTGGCACAGATTACTTTAATTATAGGACATTGATGATTGGCCAGGACTTGCATGATAAATCAACATTATTCATCAATCTTATTTATCTCTGCAAAGGTCTAAAAATCAACCACTGTACCCTTTTACTGTGCCGTTAAGGAGGGCAGACTGACAGAGATCACATCTGTAAGTACTTGGGTAACAATAGTCTCTAAACTTTTGCCAACTTAAGAGTCTTTATACCTATGTTTAATTACTTTGGAGACTAAAAGATCAGTATTTTTACAGATCGGTGATTGGCCGGAAAACTGCTGGTGAATCCCTACTGTAGAGATATTTTTCGTGCACTTTGCAAATCTGGAAAGACAAAAAACCTCGCTGAAAGAAAACCACAAGAACTCACATTTTCAATTTGCTTCAAGGGAAAAAAAGTCCTGTTGGTGCTCTGATCACGTGACCAGATTTTGAAAAGAAAAACAGACGTCTGTATAAAGCTAATAAAGTCGTAACACAAAGAACTTGCAGTTCCAGCTTCAACGAATAGTGGTCCTAGAACGTGGCGTAGACTCAAATGATCAAGACATTTAGTCACGTCACAATTTTTTTTTAACAACTAAAAGTCAGTATTTTCCTCATGCTTCACTGTTTATGCGCGTCTTAGGAAGACAAAAGTTTGAAGGGATGCATAATTTTTGCAAGTCGCTATATATAAACAAACTCAAATAAAGTGGTTGGTCTCTGTGATTATGCATTGACATTTGGTCAGTGTAGCTCAATGAACAAAGTCTTACCGTCCTCTCAGATTGCAGTCTGTAAAGTAAATATCAGATATAAACTTCTCCGCTCTCTCCAGGAGAGTGCGTCTGTTCTTCAGCACAGGCAGATGATACATCACGAATGAAAGGTAAAAAAGACACACAAAGGTAAATGTGTTTGGACTGTAGCTGGACGAGAACAGCTCAAAGGATTTACGCATGCAGAACCCGGAAGTAAAGAGGTTTTAATTTTCTTCTTGCATTTAGATACATTGGCCGCTAGATGTCAGTGTTGCTCGATAGCAAAAAATGCAACGTTTTTGTCACGCATGTGTCACGTAAGTACAATTTCCTCTTTTAAATGTGTACCGGGTGATTAAACATATGTATTCCAGTTTGAATCACCAAAAGATCAAGAGTATTATTGAAATAACTCCGTGTATTCAATGGTAACTTTAATAACGAAGTAGCAACTTTGATTTGGAAAACAAATTCTCTAAAAAAAATGTTTGGAAACACGTTTAAGATGTATTTATTTTTGTTTGATTTACACAAGTTATTTACACTTGGTGCAGACTCACGGAAAAATTCCGCTTTAGACAACAACCACACAAATTTTGCAAGTAACAAATACATCTTGACACATGTCATGACACATCATGAAATACAAATATGGCAACAGAATATTAGCAATGATATGTAGGGAAAAGCAGCAGCATGCAGAGATAAACGCCACTGTATAAATGCTGTATGATATTTTATCGAACATAGCAGTGCATAATGCTTATTTTGTCAACTTATTGCTTTATTTTACATCTTCCTGTAATTTTGAGAAATACAAACTCTGGGACATATATGCTCTTGTAAAATGAATGCAGACGTTTAGCATGTTACTCGGGCTCAGAATGTACAAGCTACAGAAAGGCTCTTTAATAAGCTAAGAAATTAGTCTTGTGATCGGACAGGGGTTAAAAGTCAACCCACATGTAGCCTGAAAACACAAAAGCCTTTTTTCACCCACTGCATTATTCACAGGGAAGGATCTGTGTTTGTACGGAGCTGAGCACCCTTTTATTATAAAATCCGGAGAGCAATTCTAAATACAGGGTTGGTGGAAATGTAGTGCAACCCATCCCGCTGAGGCCATGTGTGCCGAAGCCTATCCCCCTATTGTTTGTGCTGTGGTTAGGTTTTCCACTATGTCGGGACAGCCCTGTGGAATATGTCTTGATCTGACTTGACCTGAGATCCTCACCAATTCAGGTCTGACCCCAGTCCACTTGCCTGGAAGTCTCTGCCTGGCACCTTACCTCAAAATCCAGCCTTACAATGTTACACAAATGAAGTGGGATTTGCTTGGACAGTTCTACCCCTTCCTTTAGGGGAGAAATCATGCAGTCTAAAAAATTCAGGATGGAGGCCAGTCACGATCTTTCTGCCACGTCACTGCTAAGCAAAGCCTGACTGGGGCTTGAAGGAGAGGAAAGGAGGTTCCCACAGTCCTGAATCTCTATGAAGACTTAATCATATGAAGTTGCATGCAGGCATAAGTGTCTAAAATGAGCCAAAGGACAACTTCACTAAAACAAAAATGGATGACAAAAAGACACAACGAAGATCCTTTAAGGGGTGGCCCTATACTCTTGAGCCGTACTCGTCTCTGTCTCCGATGTTGTACACGACACTCTTGGTTTTATTCTGCTCAGATCTATAGAATAAAATAAAAGAGAGAAAAATAGAAGATATGTTATTCTGTATAAATACATTAAAATTTAGTTCTTACATCTTTTTAAACAAACTAATCTTAATTTGCTTAGTGGTGTGACATATCTCTACCTCTATAAATCGAACTGGTTGACTATCCTCAGAGTGAATATTAAAAAAGAAGAGAGGTGAGAAAAGCCACCAAGAGACTTGCAACTTTGAAAGAATTAAAAGCTCTCATCACTCAGATTGATAAAACTGCAAATAACAGCAATTGCCCAATGGGTTAATTGTAATAATTGTAGTAATCAATTGAATTCAAAAGAATGTTTGAGACTCCAAGGGCAAGGCTTTTATGTCTGATGAGATAAAAATCTCTCAATGTAGAAATATAGGTCAAATCCTAGAGGATTATCTGACTTAGTCTGCAAGATAAGTCAGAAGATTTTCTCCTAAGAGAAAGTTTCCTCTTAGGAACTGACTATGCTTAGCAAAGATCTGCTTTCATTTCAATATCATTTTTCTGTTTTGTTTTTGCTTGTGGAAAAACTTCAATTCCTTTATTTTTAAAAACAATGAAAGGGTTGACCCCAAGGAGTGCTTATGCATTTTATGAGAATTGTGAATGAAAGACTACTTTGACAATGTTTAATGAAAGAAGCATCCAATCAATTTTGGTGTGCCTCACTTCAGATCCTCACTTCTGGACGTGTTGGCACTTTGCTTACCAAGCCATACAAGTCAGCAAGGATAGATATGATTGTAAAGGGAGGTCCACTCTCAATTAATTAAGGTATGACTGATAAGTTGCACTATACTAGAGTGTCCCAACAACAATGTGGATATTTATTTGTCTTTCTGCAACATGTTTCACTAACTTTCCAAGTTTGACTTATGGCCCCTTCCAAAAGAACACTTCAATGTGGGAATATGATTGCTTCAGCCATGTGGGTCTTCTTGTAGGACAAGATGACAACAGGGGCTGAAGTCAAGGCACCTGTTAAACATCTGAGCCGTTAACCAAGGTAGTGACAGCACCGTCATCTCATGTAAGATTTAACAGGCTGCGTGGCTTGAGGGTGTGATGTGGCAATAACAGATGGTTTGTGTGACCAGCTGTCTGTCAGATTTAAGGTGAAAACACACTGGGACTTTTGCAGTGTAGAACTGTCTTAATGCACATATTAGTGCATTAAGACAGAACAAATCAGTGGACTTCAACCAAAGTTAGTTCCCTTAGTAGGTTACTCTCGAAAGTAGAACAAAACTGAGAATGGATCATATGCCTGTTTGACACATTCTCAAAAGGATTAAGTTCCTTTCTATCATAAGTGCTTTGAGATGAGGTGTTGTGAATTTGTGCTACACTGAACTGAATTGATTTGAATTAAAAAGAAATTCTACTCAAACCATTTCATTAAATGTTTCTGCATTGAGAGTAAGTGAAAGTTATTTTAGTTGAAATGATGGTTTCCTGCATAAATCTCAGCAGCTTATCCTAACTCAGCAATAATCCTAACATCACACTGACTCTGTAGACCTGCCAAATTCTGAAAAGTTTCTCTGTGCCTAAAACCACCATGTAGAGTGGTTTCCTTTCAGAGTGTAAACTTTTTCTAATTAGGCAAAAACAAGACTTGACCTTCTTTTACATTTGGAGTTACATTGTTGTGTTAGAAAATTTACTTGTAACATACCAAGCCTTTAGTAGAAACAGCTGTATAGCTCAGAAACATCTTTGAATTTGAAAAACATTCCATCATCTGATAAAATTTTTTTTTGTCTTGAAACAACATATACATTTTTTTCCTTCAGGCCCAAGACAGGTCTCAAGTCTTTGAGAAAGAGGTTTGGCGAAGGAGTTTTTTAAAGAGACAGATGCCAATTGTGTCAGAAATGGCTGGTATACAAAGACAAGTTTCTTTGTTATAAATAACATTTTTATAACAACTAAATATAACGTAGCTACTTGACCATGGTTTTTATCAGAAAACTTGCTAAGCCCAGTGGTAGGGGCGCTAAGGCACTCCACAATTGGCCCACCATGTTTTTGTGTTAAAATAAATTGTCAAAAGTTACAAAAGTTCAGCGGTGAATGAGCAAGCATCATAATTTGGAAATAAAAGCATGTGAGGTCAATGGCCAGATGCAGGGATGGCGTAATTGGTATGCATCCACTCGGGCCCAGTTCAATGCATGAACTATAAACCTAGCTTAATCTGTCTTTACTGTCACTGTTACTGATGTATAAAAAAACCCTTACTTAAAATAAACAAGCAACACTGAGCACGGTGGGGGGGCAAGTAAAGCCTGGTGCCGCGCCAGGCTTATAATACACTGGGAAACTGGAAACCTGTTGACTCGGCTATAAAATGGCAGTATGTGCCTGGAAAATACATTATTCCTCCTCACCCCTTTAAATCTCAGCTTCTGCTGCCTCAAACCTAGCCAGAGTTTCGAAAAAGTTTGTTTTTCTTCAGTTATACTAGAAAGACATAGCATCATGATGTTTCATCTTTGAAAAACAGAAAAAAAACAAATTTCTTGCACTCTTAACTTCCACTGCAAGCAATCTTCAGACTATAAAGTTATGTATTTTGATCTTATTTGTGTTGTTTTGAAACCGTTCTTTTAAATCTTTTTTGTTGTTGTTATAAATGGAGCATATGTTATTTATTTTAATAATTAAAAAATTAATTTTATTTCAGGGTGGGCTTCTAAAATCTGAAGTGACCTTAGAGAGAAGGAAAAAAGATAAGTAGCTAAAAATAGCCAGCTAGAATGGGTGGAGTTTTGAGCTGTTACAAAGACAAAAATGCAATATCCTGAAACTTCACATTGTTACTAAATGCAAATACGGTCCATTGATCATCTCCATAATTACAAATCTTGTCCTTATTTATGTGGCGCCTCACTGTCGTGGGACTAGTGTCAGAAGTTATTGTTAAAAGTTCACTTTGTGAAGCACAAACACTTTTAATTGCTTATGTGTTGATAAATTATCTATTCTATTGAAGTACTCTTCAGTCTTATGTTTTATAAGCTGTTTTTATGCGCGACCCATGTGACTCATCTCTAAAAGGGCTCTTTGCTGTTAAATTTAGATCTGCAGATTTCTTCAGAGTTCAAGATACACCAGCTCTGAACAACTTTGCAAAGTTTGTTTTTAAGTGAACATAATTTTTTTTTTACCTTTGCATAAATAGTTTTGACTTACCGTTTTTGCCTCAACCGGCAGCATATTAAGGCGACAATAAGAACAACTCCCAGTATGGAGCAGCTCACCAATATAGAAACCAGTAAACCTGCAGAGTAGAGAGGAAGCAGAGTGGTTTGTGTAATAGCTATGGTGCTACAGATTATTCTTTATGTGTCCACTTTCTCTGCTCATCCACACATTACCTTGGACATTAATTACTGCATTGATGAGGTCAGATTCATGTTCATGTTTAGTTGTCTTTCATGGTGTATTTACAGTCTATACTAGAAACAATGTGTTACAAGTATAGGATTTTCTGTTTGTTACAATAAATAGGATATTTCATTCAAAGCATTATTTAAAAACCAAACATATAAAATCAACTTACCAGCATTTATCCAAAAAGAGTCATCTAAATGCCAAAAAGAAAGAGAAAAGAAGCAATGGTAAAATACAAAGAACAGACATATCAGTATCAGAAAAAATTAAATAATATCATTTATAACCATTAAGATGTCATGTTTATGTGTTTGTATAAGACAAAAAAATGTTGATGCACAACCTGCTGCTCAAGCTTTACTACACATGGATACATGTCACTACTTGTTAACGTTAGAAAATTTGGGAAAGTTAAAACATTTTTTTAAGGCACTGTATCTTGAGCAAGATATTTCAGAACTATAAAAGTGATTTAGTCTATATGTGGCAACATTTGTTTAATTATTTGTACATAAAATATCTCTTGCTCTTTAAACTCAGAATCTGTTCATTCTGCTTTTTAAAATATTAAATCTTCTGATTTAGAGGTAAAGTGTGAAATAAGGGAACAGATTTGTCATGTTTCATTCAAGTAAGGTACTTTTATTGATAGTGGCATTTTGCTTTTATTGATACTAGCATTTTACTCCATGCCCTTTTCTTCTTTGCTGCCAAGGGCAACCTGAGAAGTAACAAAAAACGTTAGAGAACACAAAGAAGACTACGTCTCTAAATACCATCTTCACAAAGATAGCTGCAAAGTCATCAAACTGGAGAAACATTTCAGCTTCTCAATTCCTCTACATATCTATGTAAAATATGTTCTCATTGACTTTGAGGAGCTATCGATGATCCAAAAGTCAGCTAGAAATATGCTGTAAAAAACATATCTAAAAACAACAAAATGACATAATTTACAAATCGATTATAGTCCTGAGTTCATTTGCATATAACTACGTACATATCTGAGAGTGCATAATTAACAATTATTAAATACATCGTGTGAAGGCAGGTTTGGAGAAGAGAAAGGATCAAAATAGTCTTTCATTGTTGTCAGCTACAAAGCTGACATTGTGAGCTCTGTCTGGAATCTCTCTAGTCTTCCCACTCCATTGGCAAAAGCCAAGGATGTGGACGGTACTGCCTGAGAGGTTTCTGTAGAACAGCAGAGGAAAGGCCACCATGCTTTGTCTTTGACCCTTCATGTTTAGTTGCCACTGAAGTCTTCTTATGATTCATCATGGCTGTTGTCAGGGAGCGGTCCAATTCCAAAGCCTCATCCGTTGGACGTCTGCAGAGAATTCTTCTAATGGTAGAGAGGGCTAAATCGGACTTACAGTCCAGATAGCTCTTGAGGTTGAGCTCTGGGTAAATTGTGTCTTTGAGAGCTTCAACCAACTCATTCCCAACGTGGAACTGTTTGAGCTGATGGGAAATGCTCTGCTCCAGTGAAGCGTAGCAAAGCGTGTTTTCAGCCATTCCCAGCTTTCCCACAGAGCAGTTGGTCTGACTCTTCTTCCAAAGAGATGGATTCTTAGTTTGTTGTTTTGGTTTGGCCAGCGTCACACTCTGCTGGCTCATGGGATCTTTTTTCTTGCCAGTTTGGAGTGTCTGTGAACCACTTGGTAGGAGCTGATACAGCCCTTCATCCGCCAAGTCTGCAAGGTCACCAGCCAGCAGCTGCTGAACAACTCGCTTCCTCATGAATGGAGGTGAAACTGTAAGAATATCATGCAGTCCTCTCCCTGCATCAGACACAGAGCCAGTATTATTAAAACATCCCAGAATATCGGGTATTCCTCGCAATGATCTTGCCTTTTCAATTCTGTCATGCAACAGCTCAGAGAAGAGTGAGGGCTGTCAGTTCCTAAAGGCTTCTCAGGAATGTTAGCAAAGGCTTTTAAAAAGTGCCAGTAAAGCTGCCACAAAACGTTTTGCTAAGAGAGAAACAACAAAAATGAAAAAAACATGCACATACATGCCTCACGATATGAAGCCAATTACCATAAAATGTGGTAAACCACACTGTAATTGCAAACATGGTATTCAATTGAAATTCGCTATTAACTGTCACTTTTAGTAAGTTAATAGGAATTTGTGGTGGAAAAGTCTCCAACTCATTCCACTTGACCTGGATTAATTTAGAAAAAGTATGTTTTTTGATAATTGTGCTTTGACTCTCATCTGACTCATGAAGAGAGACTAATCCCGGGATTTCTAACAGGGGCGCATTTACATAGCACAACATCAGAACAAGTCTCAATGTGTAATTTTATCTTCAGATGGGTTGTTAGCACTATGCTAACTTTCGTTGCCAACAATAACAGTCTGTGCTTGTCAAATACAGGACTACCATTGTTTGTCAACCTGTGATCACCACAGTCAACTAATCTAAAGTTTTTTAAGGTATTGGGGGTGGGGGCAAAGGGGAGTTAATGTAAATGATGAAATGTGTTTTATGTGCAAAAATTCCAAGCCAGAACCTTTATATTGTGTTTTCTGGTATTGTTGTAAATCTGACCCACTGCAAATGACACTGATGACTGAGAGTGAGAGTGAATTCATCTTTATTCACTGCATATTCAGACAGAATATTTTTTTGTATTATGTATTTCGAATATTATATGTAATTAATAATTCTGTGAAGCAGGAGAGCGGAGTGCTGCAGTGGCGCAGTCATAAAGCACAGCCCATGTATGGAGGCCTTAGTCCTCGATGCAGCTGTCATAGGCTCGAGTCCCAACCTGATGACCTTTCTCCCTCTCATTATCCACTTTCCTGTCTTATCTCTCTCAAATAAAGGTCACTAGAGTCAATAAAATCTTAGTAAAAAGAAATGGGAGAGAGGAAGGTCAAGGACTCATTCAAGAAATTTGGTTTATTTAAGTGAACTTGAAGAACAAGAAAGTAGTAAATTTTAGGTATTTAGTAATTCTAATGGGGATTAAATTTGTATCAAGCAATCCACACAAATTAAAAAAACGCATAATAAATAACTTACTTGTTTTTTTGTTAGTTGTACTTCTTGATTTAGTACTCTTTAATTAAAATAAATGAGTTTTTCTTACTAATTTTAAGCTTACTTTGCTTATATTTTGTGAGGCATTGAGTTTGCATGCATTTGTTTAAGTAAGGTGAACTAATTTGATTTTACAGTGCAGGCAACCACATGGATGCTTCTCAGAGTCCCAGTGATGGCTTTTTCAAATGTCAACAACAACACATAGGTAATATTGCAAGCACAAAACACAGCCACAAGCAAGTAATGCCACACGACCCAAGTCAGAGCCCAAAACCCATTCAAAAGCAGTTTTTAAGCCATTCTAAAAGCAGTACAATGTGTTTTTGCTCTCTTCTTTTAAGCAAAACCAATAAAAACTCATATTAACCTTCCTTGAAAGACACCAGGACAACACGGCTGTCGATGGGCTGTGGCTTCCTGAAGTTGTTGTGCAGTGGGATAACCTCTGGGTCCTGGACACTGGAGGCGAATAGGGACGTTGCTAGAGCCAGATACTTAAAAAAAAAAGAAATGGGTCAAACGTAAAAATTATGAACATGCAGCATTAACACTTCTAAAATAATATCTTTTAAAAAATGCATTAAATGTGAAAGTACCTGTTGGCGAGAAATGGTGACATGATTTCGAAAAATTGTCCAAAGCACGCTTGGAAAACACGGAGGAGTCGTCAGTGACCCGTCGTATCGGTAATATTCATCCAAACGAGCAGGGAGCAGTCCTCTAATGTTAAAACCAGGTACCCGCACTTCAAAACCTGAGACCAAAACAGAACAGAAATTAAGCGAAATCTGTTACTTTGCTTAGCAATCTGTCATGGTCTCATCTTTTGAAGACATGTTGAAATTTGAAGAGAAAAAATATCTCTTTTTGTCTTCATATTTATGCTACTGTTTATGCTAGTTTTGTCTTTTTTTCTTTTTGCAAAGAAAGCTGGCATTGTGAAGCACGTCCATTCATTTGATTCCTTTGTCAAGCAGGATGATTCCAATAATCTTAAACTGTTTGCTTGAACATGACAAAGAGGCAATGACAATGAATTCACTCTACTCCAGAGCCACCAAATATTAATCAGAGCATTTTTGCATGTGCTGTAGTGAGAGTTACAAATCACGGATGTGCAGCCAACAAATCTGCTGAAACAGCATTTTCTACTATATCAGCATTTCCAGAAATCTCTGAGGAATGTTTCTGACAGTTGAATGAATAATTAATACAATTCTGAAGAAAAAGGACAAAGCATTAAACGTACAGCTAGAAATACCTTACAAAATGAAACCTTTGGTACCAGCAGCTTGCCTGTTTATTCACAGGATCCATTAACATAAAGAGCCACAAACAGTATTTTACTGAATATATAAGTTAAATGAGCTCTTTATTATTAAGTACAAAGATGCCCACTAGATTAAGGATTATTGAGTACAGAACAGTTTACTATCCATAAAAGCTTAAGAGAATCCATATGTCAATGTACACTTTTCCTTTTGATTTGTCATGTTGTTAGAATAACAGAAACATACTGACCCAAAGGCACTGCACCAATAAATTAAGGGTGGGCGTAGATACAGAATTATGATATTGTTAAATTAGTTAATGTGCAATATTTATATTAAACAATATTAAGGGCTAGAAAAATCATTCATCTTGTTTCTTTAAAAAAAAATCTAATCTATTACTCACCTTTGTATTTGGCACCATTGATAAACCTCAGAATCTGTTCATAGGCAGGATTGAAATCTCCAATCTATGGAGAAAGAGTCATTAAATGATTAAAGTACAAATAAAATGCACTTTATAAAGTGCATTTTCATCTTATAAAGATCCACAAAGTCTCACCATAATGAGGACACCCAGCACCGCCAAACCATCAGATTTGTCTATAGCAGTGTTGATGTCCGGGTACTTGTCCGAATTGTAATGTACTATGTGCAGCTGTGGGAATAAAAATATAAGAAAAGAAAATGTCAACATTTTCAAAAGAAGTGACAAAACAAGACAAAGAAAGAGAAGTATGTGTTGTCACTTTTCACTATATAGAGGAACTTCATGCTTAAGTTATGTAAAGTGCAATAAAAAAGCCTTTTTGTTGTAAATGTATTCTTTGTAAGGTGAACTAAATCTAAGAATATGATTATGAGCCCCTTTTTCTGTTAAAAACATCACCGCCACCAATTGCCTTTCATTACAGATTTGGTTGAATCTGCAAGAGAAGTTTAAATGGCCAGGCTTAAACTTCTCTGATAATTTATTTGCTGAGGTGTATTTGTGAGCAAATCGAGCTCAAATACAAAGATTTAACTTAAAGCATCGAATTGTATCTATTATAACACAACAATCAAACTTTGAGGATTATCATTCACACCTTTACAAAGTAAACTTGGCAATTTCTTTCAAATCTTAATTTTAAATGTTAAGCAATTTAACATATTCTAATTTATCTATTTTGAACCTGTTAAATATTTATTAGTGTGCTCATTTTATTAAGCAAATATCAAAATTATAGATTTGAAGGTCTGAAGGTCCTAAGCAGATGCTTAATTTGTTTATGCTTTGGGATGGTTCTGTTTAAGACTCACAAAAGAGAGTAGATTTAACATTTGACATTAGTGTTCAGTCAACCAAGTCAACCAGGAATGCAGCTAGAAAATATTTTTTTCCTTTACCAAAATTTTGTCACATTTGTGGTAGTGACAATGAAAATGTATATTCCATTCTAATATGGGGCTTAAGCAAATGCCAGTCAGAAAGAAGTAACGGTTGTAATGATTTCCCGTCAGTTTGAACACAAAGTCAAGCTTGTCATTGAGGGCAAATTTAATGATAATGTGTATGCAGACTAACATATGCATTTTCACTGTTTCTGGGAAATGATTCATTTCCCCTCATTTCACCCCATAAAAGGACCTCTCATCATGGAATTGTGGTCCTGAAGCTTGGAGAGGCTTGAAGGAGAAATATGTCATCAAGCTAAAGTCAAACCTCAGCACCTTAGATGTGGTTGCTGTAAGAGAGGCAGAGTAAAATAAAATGCACTCAGGTGTGATAGCATCCAGCCACTTTGAATCAAATGGAGAAACATTAAATAAAATGGTATTTTTTTCCATTATTTAAGCTGTACTAGCAGGTCATCTCATTTCCAGATGTAAACTACAACATATAATTGTCTTCTGTGTTTACATCCTGCGGGGTGAAACACTGGGCAGCATAAAGGAGCCGTAAGTGGACTTTATCCTGTTTTAGAGCAAAAGACGCAATGGACCACAATATGTGAGTCTTACATTTTTGAAGACATCTCTGAGACTGGTTAAAATTTTAATAGTGTCAGGAAACTGCAACAGATGCAAAACAGAGCTTCTTCAGAATGAGCTGCATCAACAATATATTGTGTCATCATTTTTGATGTCAGTGTCAATCCAAAGGACTACATTTTTGTCATGAAGCATCAACGAGAGATGTTGTCATCTCAAGTAGCAGATAAACGAGGGTCATTTATGTGAACATTTGTATGGTTTTATTATACTGACATATCTTAGTTTTCCCTATTCTGCTTGAGATCTCCTTATAACTGTAGTTAATACTTACATTTTGTTACAAATTTATAAACTGGTTCGCTGTTTGACATGTAAACTCTACAAATAAAAGTCATACACATTTTAAGATTGTATTTTTTAAGTTGAAAGGTGTCTAGTCAGCAAAAAATAAAAAATAATGTAAAAGATTGTACACTCTTTGCAGTGGTTGATGACATAATCAGGAAATGTGATGGCCTTGTTGGCTTACACAGTCTTTTTTCCCTTGGTGAATAAAATCATTTGAAAACTGCTTTATGCTTCTACTCAGATTGTCTTTATACAATAGTAAATTTTGTTTGAATATCCTAAGCATTCAAGTGGAATGACAAAGCAAAAAACAGAATAAATCTATGAGAGGGAAAACTTTTTCACACCACTGTACATTGAGCTCTACCACTTCTGCTAAGAGGAGATGCCAAATTTCCTCCCTGAATTATACTTGAAACTTGTTGACTACAAAAATGCAAAAAAGAAAGTGTGTTCAAGACACAACCTACTGCGAGAGACTGAAGTAAATAATTGTTGGAGTGTATGTGCATGTAGCTTGTGTGAGGAATTATTACATTGTGTGAATTAGAAAAAAATCACACCAAATTCAAACTTGTGCACTTGATTTTTGTTTAAGTTGATTTGATTAAAAGGATGAAATTAATATGACAGTATAAGAGTAGATTAGCAGAGTTTCGATTGTTTTATATGCCATGTTGTAAATGAACATTAAGAAAGGAATTGGGGCCAGTTTACCTCTGCTGCAACCTGCTTGCTGTCCAGCAAGTGTTCTGATCCTGTAGGCCAATTGGAGGAGCCCCAGTGGAAATGGAGCTGAGCTGCAGTGAATTGATTGGGCAAGCCGGAGACGTGCATCGTCGGGGGCAAAGATAGTTTCACTGCGAATCAATTAAAATCAACAACAAAGATTCACTTTTCATTTACAATAATCAGAAAGCATCAATTTTAACCTAATCTAAAGTGAGGAGGTCAGGACGGCCCTGCTCTGAGACCCCAAGGTCAAGAGGCTGCATCAAACACAGTTCATTTTGGAGTGATTCAACATGTTCACGCATGTGTCATGACTGCTTACGCATGAAAAACTCTTGTCAGCTCTTTTCAAACACACGTCACACCAACATGCCACTCAGCTTGTGGTGTGAAGGTCCATCACATATGCAAGCATAAGCATTTGTCTGCTCTTTGCATTCTGTCACCTGTTTTTAAAAAAAAAAGTAGACTTACAGAGATTTCTCGTGTTGAATCATCACTGTGACCCAGGAGACACTGCATGCACGTTAAGCACAACTGTCACTGAAATTCCCAATGAAATTCCTGATGGATTCAGTCAGACATCCATTGAACCAGACTTACAAAAACCTGCCTAATGCACCACACAAGAATGATTGTCTGCAGTGTCTTAATTGTAAGCAATTACATTTGAGATACTGTTAAAAATAGAGACCGCACATAAAACTGATGCAACTTCTGTGGTCTAAAATAAAAGTCATAGCTGAGGAACACCCTTGGCATGAATTTTCTTGGCATGTGGAGCTCTTTCTGTGGACAAAATGACAGCTAAGATAATAAGACAGTGATTACAGAAAAATGCCGTGGCAGATTTGGAGGATGATTCTCCCTTCATTTTCTTTGTGTTGACCCAGAAATTAGCTGTCCACATTTATATGTGGCCATGCCTAATGAATACCTTGTTTACTTAATCACTTTGATTTAAAGAGATTCTGCATCTCAAACCAAACAAAAATATTTGCCTATCTTCATTCAAGATAGGCAAATCTTGAATGAAGATTCAAGATTGACACAAAGCAAAACAGCGCTGTTCAACAGCGCTGTTCAAACTGAAACTTCATGAGGCACTCAGCTCCATTGTGCTTAAAAGAAGACTCAAAAAGTACTTCAAGAATGCAAATAAAACCCTCGAGGATGGTGTGGCGAAAACTGTATAAAATATCCATAAGTCAATTATATGAATGTGAAGCCCCGAAATGGGAAAGCCTATTTTCAACCAAGTTCTATTCAAGCTTTTTTGGCCGTGCAGGGCCACCTTTTTCTGGTGCTTTCTGCAGATTTATACTTACCAGAGTGTCCATCGTTTCTAAGAGTGAGTTGTTCCTTCGATGACAGTTTGTAGTTTCGCACCTCAATCGGACGTAGAGTGGGACTGAACCTCAGTAGGTCTGACGTGATGTGTATTGGAGACTGGAAAGGTCCGGCACAGTAAGGGTATTTGTTGCTCCAGTAATCCTGTCCTGTTGATCCTGTAACAACACCAGTAAATCACTTTGAAGGTATTCATTTGCAGCTGGCAAATCACATGACAAAAAAGCAAATATATTTGCTTAGATTTAAAGGACCAGTAGTGAGCTTTATATTGTATCTGACATTTTCACTGTGACTTTAATTCTTCTTATTTGTTTTGACAGTTTAAAGATGTCAAATGTGTGGGGAAAATGGCTTCGTGTAAGTCCAAATAAGTACATTATGTTTAATGCTCAAGGTTTCATAAACTATTGGGTGAGTTGTCGTAAATGTTTGAGGTGTTCAGATTTTACAAGAATACATTGAACTTTTTCATCTTTTGCCACATTACATAACCTTCACTGTACTTTATTGGGATTTTATCTGACAGACCAAAACAAAGTAATGCATGGGTTAAAGTCCAATCATGTACTTTAACCCTGACTGGGGACTAGACCTGCAAATTAGGCTTTGGCTGGAGAGCCTGCAGACAGGACAATGGTTTCTATTAATTATAACATTGTTTTATGTTTTGTCCCTCCTCAAATGAATTTGAGGAAGTGGGAAGTGGGAAAAAAAATGATATGCAGTTTCTTTTTTGTCTATAAAAGTGTAGCACACATTTGTATTCAAGTTACCTTTACTTTTATCCACTTTGCTCTAAAAACAACAACAAAAAACTTGTGTAAATTGCCAGCAGAAACCATCTTGTTTGTAAATTGAGTCAACATTGTGTGTTTTAAGAACAAATCAAACAGGATTTAATTGTGCAGTTTTATGAAGACCTCAGTGATTTGGAGGAGGACATTAGTAAACAAACATGCAAAGACAATAAGATGGGGCAGAGATAAAGATGTGTAGAAGTTTCAAGCAGGTTATAGGTTAAAAGAAATACTGAGCTCCAAAAAAGGAAAAGATATGGGATAACTGGAAACAATCACATTACCATCCTCTTAAACCGACTGAGCAGGTGAGGAGCACATTAATCACAGAGGCAGCAAAGAGGCCCATGGTTTCTCTGGAAGAGCTTCAGAGATCTAGAGCATTGGTGAAAGACTATCCAGAGGATAACTATTTGTACTCCTATGTCACAAAACTGGAATTTGTAGAAGGAAGGCAAACAGAGCTATTGGTGGATGAAAGCCTAAATCAGCTCTGTTTGCAGTTTGCCACAGGCTTTGTAGAGAGTACAGGATGTACATTTTTGGCCTTAATGATAAATCATAAATAGGCTGTACTTGTGCTTTATTTACTCCAGAAGACTACAATGCGCTTTACAATAAGTCATTTACACACGCTGTCATAGTAGATAGCCAAGGCTGCCATACACCACCAGCAGGCAAGGTGGGTGAAGTGTCTTGCTCAAGAAGACTGCTACTAAAACAGACAGAGCAGGGTTTGAACTGGCAACCCACCAGTTACTAAACACATTCCTACCACAGTTGTTCTTATGCAAACTGAGTGGTAAAAAAAAAATCATCATCCTCAGTACCATTCCCCTAGTGACACACAACTGTGTTGCATTGTTCTCTTCTGCACCAACAGTGAAAGTGGTTAAAGTTGATGGGAGCCTCGGTGCAGCTAAATGCATGGCAATCCTGGAAGAAAACCTTTTATTGGCTGGGAAAAGGGTTAAGACAGAGGCAGAGGTTCACCTTGAAGCAGGAAACATACAGCCAGAGCTACACTGGAATGATTTAAATCAAAACATATTCATAAGATAACGAGGCTCAGTCAGCTGCTGGTCAGATGCTTTCCATTCATGTTGATGATGTTTGAGCTCTTTCGAAGCAAAAAAGACTCTCACAAAAGTCTATAGCTGTACAAAGCTGGTAGACATATCCCAACAGACCTGAAGCTGTAATTGCAGTAAATGGTGGTTCTATTAAGTACTGAAACACATGGGGACAGCTCTGTCTTCATCTAATAAGTGGTTTCCATTTACCACAAGATGGCAAACATAACCACATTTTTCTAGTCTTGCACTTTTACAAAGTGACCTCAACTGCATGGTCATGTCTCTTTGTGATGTGTCTGCAAAATAAATTAGTCACAGTAACATTGACTTTCAAAATAAAGCTTAATAGATTTTTTAAAATTCTATAGCTATTGAAGTTAGAGCACCAATCACGATAAAAGACAACAGTTTGGGATAAATTTGACCAGTGATATGAAAAGCACTGAAAGCATACACCCCCGCTGAGTTTTTGGCACTAAATCATTGCCCATCAGGAATTAATTTGAAATTTCACTATTGAGCAGATGCCAGCCAGCCATGGTTAATAATGAATGATGCAGCATGAATCTGCTGCCAAAGAGATATTCAGATAAATGTTCATAAATTGCATCATGAATACCAAAGAGTTTTGTGTAATGCCCAAAGTTCAACTGAGGAAAATCCACCAACACTAAGTGAAAAAATGTAGACTTAAGTCTGTAATTATTCACTCTTCATCTCATTTGTGCTTTAATTTGAGACAGATTGTCCTTCAGCTCAATCTGATGGTCCTTTGGCAGTGCCTGCTTGTGGGTAATTGCTTAAATACAGTCTTTTTTGTGCAGAAGGAACCATAAATTAAAAGGGTTAGAACATTTTTTGGAATAATCTATTCAGAACAGCCATGATTAATGTCACAAATTAAAATTTACTGTTTGTCCTTTGGGGCTGCCCAGTGGCGCAGCTGGTAGAGCTGTTGCCTTGCAGCAAGAAGGTTTTGGGTTCGATTCCCGGCCCCGGTCTTTCTGCATGGAGTTTGCATGTTCTCCCTGGGCATGCGTGGGTTCTCTCCGGGTACTCCGGCTTCCTCCCACAGTCCAAAAACATGACTGTCAGGTTAATTGGCCTCTCTAAATTGTCTCTAGGTGTGAGTGTGTGTGTGCATGGTTGTTTGTCTTGTGTGTCTCTGTGTTGCCCTGCGACAGACTGGTGACCTGTCCAGGGTGGACCCCGCCTCTCGCCCGAAATGATAGCTGGAGTTAGGCACCAGCAACCCTCCTGACCCCAGTAAGGGACAAGGATGTTTGTCCTCTGCTAGAGGGTGACGTGTTGAAGTTGGGATAAATTGCATGACTCAGCAGGGGACATGTCAACAGAAAGTGCTACTAGCCTTACGAATGACTCGACTACCATGACAAAAAGCCTCTCAGGGCTCTGGATGTGAAGTGCAGATGAAATTTAGTAGTAGCAGTCTGAAAATGTGGGATTTTTTTAAAAACTGGTTATTGTGATTTAATGAACTAGTTCCATAAGATATTAGCAGACATTTTTAAAACTTTATTTAATTTATTTAAATTGGGTGTCTTAAATTCTAGATGGAAATATTAGTACAAGATCACAAAATTGTATTTTTTTAATTTTAATAAACACCAGATAAAATAAAAAATAAAGTGCTTGCTAACGATAATGTTTGTAATGTTTTGAAGTATAAATTAAATACATTGCCTCAAAAAAGAAATGATTTAGCTCACTGAGCAAAACTGTACTCATTGAAGGATTTGGATGCTTATAATTTGGTTTTCTGTAAAATCCACTCCCTGTTTGCAAAAGATTGTTTACATGCAGTGATACGGAGACAAGGTCATGACGTGACCACAGTTTATGTAACAGAGCGTCATGGGTCAAGAAGTTCTCAGACCTTAAGGCATGACACAAAGGCAAGTCAACCACTAATGCAATGTTGTGAATGCAGAGTTTGTAAAAGAACCCTGCAATAACACGAGGTGACGACGGTGAGGTAGTTGTCTTGCGCAGTGCCAGAGGACCACAGAAGGTTTTATTATCCTTACTGTACGACACTGAATGTAACACTTCCAATGGTGTCTTGTCATTTAACCAAAACAGAAAAACATTTTCAAACAATAAACCACATGAAACCAAATTCTGATGCTCAATTCAATCATCTCCATGCTTAAAACAAAAATGCTGCAAAAGTTAAAGCTATTTTATTTGCGTCTTAATTCTAATTTACTTTGTGCCTTCAATCCACAAAATCTAAAATCTTTTTAATATTATTTCTTTGCTCACAGTGTTATAAATCATATTTATCGTATGTTGAAATTCACGTCCAAAAACAATATGAAATAAAATATTATGGACAAATTTATTTTAAAATTGAATGTAGAACCAAGTAGAAAGACCATGAATAAGAGTCATGTATTCTCCAGAAGAAAGGGAATGGACTACATAGATGTACATCTGTCTTTATTCCATTTTCAAGAAATTATGGACTCAGTGTGCCATTATGTTGCTACATGTTTAAAATAAAGCAGTGCATAATTCATTTAGGATGTAGACTAAAACTAAAACTTGTTACTAAAATGTCTAATTGTATATATATATATATATATATATATATATATAATAAAATAAAATACAGACTTACCAGTATACGTCCATTCAGCACCTGAAATGGGCAGAAATTAAATTAATAAAATTGCTAAAAATACTTAAAAGCGGTAACTTTTAACACTGATCGGAATGTCAATAATAACCAATGTTTGACAGAAAAAAAAAGCAACCATACAGTATGTCATCTCATTCGTGAATCAGATGTCTCTATGTGTACTGAGTACCCTGGAAATGCTCAGTTTTTGTAGCCTAGCTCTTACCGTGAAGGACGCTGAGGGAAGTCAGCAGCAGGAGCAGGCTGGCGATGAAACTCAAAATGCGCATCTTGACCTCCTCTCAATACACAGCTCCACGATCTTGGAGCACTCGTCTCCAAAAAGCTCTTTTATACCCATGCTGTTGACACAAACTGACGTCAGAGCATCAACAAACTCGGCCTTAAGAGTCATCAACCGCACCGGAGGACGACAGCCATGCAGCGGCTCCTTTAGGTCTCCCCCTCATTCTAAGTCTGAAGTGGCGCAGCAGTAACGCAGAGCGCGGCGCTGTGAGCCCTGTCAGGTAAAGTGTGAGCGGCTCCACGCTGCAGAAACCTGTTGGCCTTATTACGTCCAGCCACATGCTTACACTCAGAGTATTAAAGTTTTTATTCCAACTTTATTATTTTAAACTGTGTACCGACATGTTTCCCCTTTCGACTGCATTTTTTTTTTTTGCCTATTATTGTATGAATCTATATTCATACAATAAATAAATATCGTACATGATGATGCATTCTGTGGCCAGCACTTTCCGTTTTAAAAAAGGAATGTCTAGACTTGTGATTGTCTAGACATTTGGACCAATTTATTAATAGTAAATGTTGGATTATTGGGACTTTTATGATGTTGGTTTTGAGATATTAAGTCATTCAAGCATAAAGTGACATTCAGTAACAACCCAGCTTAGGTTTTGCTGCAAGAAGGATCATGAAGTGTAGCTTGTAATTACATTGTTTGAACTTTTTCACATTTTAGTCTTGTAAAAACTATACATTTTAGATTGATTTTATGTCACAAATTAACATTAAAGAAGAGCACAATTGCTATGAAGAGCTGAAGGAGGGTAAAAGAAAAATAAGGAAGAGTGTGGTGCAAATACCACTTGTTACAGAATCAACATTTTAGCACCTGGTGCATGGCTACAAGGTCATGCACGTTAGTCTGAGAAGAAGTTTAGACAACTTACCAGGCACTGGAAGACTGAACTGTTCTGTTCTGCTGTTTATTCAAATAGCTCAACTGTTTATTCAGTAACAGTTTTGAATAAATTACCAATGGAGAGAAATAGTTTTGTAGTATTTTATCCTCATATTAAACAAACACACTAAGTTTTTTTTTTTAACTCAACAGCTGCATGATAGTTGGAAACATTAAATGATAATTATTGTTGTTTATTACAATGATTATGTCATTTTCCTCTGTTCTTTCTTTTCTGTAATCACACAAGATCTAAACCTCTCCTTAATCATTAGGATCTTGGACCAATGTCGGAATAAAAATCTATTGAAGTCCATCTTGTCAGCCAATTAGCAAAGATTAAAGGAATGGCGCCTGGAATAGTAATTGGACAGCCACACACAAGTGGAGCTAGTGTAACGTGTTTAGAGTAAAGTAGATCTAGGTGTTAGAATGGCTGATATTCTACACCTTAATTCAAGGGAGGATCAAAGCAAGACATGCAAACCGATGGTCACAGATGCTCGCCAACCTGACTAGGTTGGAGCTGTTTTTGGATAAGTGCACAAAGACTTCAGTCTTCAGATGTGCAAAGCTTAATTCAAAAATACATTATTGATCTCAAAGAGAAATGAAATAAGTTGGTATAGAAATATAAAGAATTGTAACTACAGCAAATATTTAGTTATACAAAGTATTGAATCATGAGGGTTTATGCAAACACTAGTATCACATTCCAAATTGTTATTAGACAGTTTTAAGTTCACGCCACAAAAAGTGGAATAAATGAAGGGTCAGTAATACTTATAAAAAGAATCAGATGTATGCTTTATTTGTTATTGCTCTTAATTATTTTGTGTTTCCTGATTTTGCTTGTCAAAGCCAATTTCTGCTGTCTGTTTGTGCTTGTGATATATTTATCTTTTGAAATGTATTTAAAAAAGATTTAGATTTGTGGACTTACTGTTGATTCAGTATCTTTGTCACCACAGTTAGTAAAGCCTGTTCTTTTATCTCTTTTTTATCTCTTTCCTAGCTAAAAGCTCACATCACCACCCTATGTAATTAAGTCTTGAAAATTGTGATAAATCAAGGACAAGGAGCTTGAATGTACAATATTCTTCATCAAGCCATCTTTCACTGTGTGTTAAACCACAAAAGGACACTAGATGCTAACTCTTCTTCAGGTCAGCTAAGTTCAGATGTAGAAAGAGCACATCCCACAAAACCAAAACAAAAACAAATGTTGGCTGTAAGAATGTGCATTGATTTATTACTGTCTCTTTAAGACACCATTACATTCTGCAGCAGGAATAAAATGTATTTTATTTGCATGTTATAAAAATGAGAAACAAAAGAATCAACAAATATGCGATATGCTTCTGAATCCTGAGGATCCTATCTATTTTATCACACTGTAGCTAGTGTTTGGGTCAAAAAAAAAGTAAACATACAGAGCATTTGTACTTTACAGCCTTGCCTACAGACAGTGCAGCAGAAAAAAGCAAGATGATGAGTTTTGTGTATTTGGCAATTATTCTGTCAACATGTCACATCAGTCACTCAGAAAGACCAGGTTTTTATATAAACTAGTCTACCCATTTCATGTAATTTTGTGGTGATCTGTGTTACTCTTTATTTAAGGACTAACAAGAACTGTTCTGGGGAGTCACCAAAAATAGTATTTACAACTGTTTATACTAAGCTAGAAATATTATTTACCCTCTCCTACTTGCGCTGAGCTCACTGATTAATTTCTTTCACTCTAATTTAGACATTTTTAAACAATGATATTATTCTGTCTGAGTTGGACTGCTGCAATCTACATCTAACTGGAATCTGCACACAACATGTCAGTTTTGGAAAGAAAATGTTCAAATAAACTCACTTGGTGGAAATTGACAAAAACCAAGTGGCATACAAATTTCTGGCTTTTTTATTATCATCATTATAAAAGGGAGTAGGTCTCTATTACTGAGGTGGGTTAAACGTTGGTTGTGCTTTATTACTCTTGCAGAAACCTTTTCACACAGAAACTCTCCAGATTTCACCTATTAAGTAAGATTTTACTCAAATGAATCTAATTTGCAGTTGATTTTATCATCATTCAGACTTTTGTAGACTTGTCCTGGGAAGCAGGTCATGGAGCAAACTTCACAAATGCTCTGTAGTATTATGCCAAACATGTTCACTTCAAACTCTTTCATCTACAGAGGACAGGAAAGAAAGGTGAGTCGTTTTTTCAATGAAAGAGCATGCATGAGAACCTGTTCAACAAATGCAGAGGAATCTCTACCCCAGCAATAATGAGAATATTTAATCCATATGTATTGGGGGAAATTATTGAATTACCGTGGCACATTTAATTTCCGGAGGTGGATGGTTTTTCAGTTTATTCAGGCATGAACAATAAAGAAAAAAACAAAAACATTATGGACTACCAGTTCCAGGTTCTCTCCCACAGAATAAGATTAGAAAAAGCAGGTGAATATGATATGTCACACAACTTTTAATATTGTCATTTATGCCAAAGGGAAACAGAAAGTCAATGATTACTAATTCAACAATCAAAGAGGTAAGCTTCTTCTAGTCTTTCCTAACTCAAGTAAAAACTTGAAGAGGGACTTTATTAAATCTGTAGAAGATATTAAAATGCTGTAATAAACAGAAGAAGTTGGTGAATATGACTACCATTTAAAGTTTCAATGTTGTTTCTAGCTATAAAGACATGGAAGCACTTAGCTGTGAAAAAGTGCAATGTTTTAGCAAAATTTTTCAGAAATTATAGGATTTTCCACTCGGGGCCAAGATGATCACAAAAAGCAGAATATTTCTTAAGCCATAGAATATGTCAATATCAATGCTGTAGGCATTCACAATAATAACTATACAGTATTTTGTAACTGGTACTTATTTACTTTCTGAATACTTAGCCACAAATATTGGTACCAATGTTATTTCCTTCTTTGCAGTGATTAAGGAAAATTCTAAAGTTCTGTGTGAGTTGCTAAATTCAAAAAGTAGTCAAATTCAGGATGGGTAGATCCTTTTTATTCCATGTTCATCCTGAGAAATGCATAAACACCGCATTTGAACTGACATAACAAGGCCTCAGTTCACATTTACTGCAATAGGAATATTAGCATGTCTATCTACGCTCAAATATCACAACCTACAAACTTTATTTTATGACAGTACAACTGAAGTTAAGTTTCCCTTTAACTTAACTTCAGCTAATGGGAAACTGAAGTTCCCATTAACTTCAGTTTCGATTGACAGAGTTATCATTAGAGAAATACATGTCCAAAGGTCAATAATGAACACCCGATCCCATCGCAGTTTATGTCCCTCAGTCACTCCAGGAAAGACAGCCCAAAGACGAGCAGCAAAATGAAGAAACTTCTGCTTTTAGGATTTGTTTTGTCAGCGCTTCACACCAGCAACTCACAAAAACAAGGTATGGCTGTATTTTTTGTTTTAAATTTTTTCTTAAAATGAAAGATAATTTAAAGATAATTAGGAATACATGTTGTAGAGTTGAAGCTAGCTTTCTACAATCTATACCAGCACGTGGGCGTAGGTGGTTTTGCAAGAGAATGGTACTGGTTTCTGAATTCAGTCTGATTTATGTTGCTCGCTTGAGTTGAATGAGCTAATTTCAACGACACTGTAATCTCGGAGGTACGACTTCACCTTCAGTTATTTTGGTGCGACTCGGGTGTTATTTTTCCTGACACAAGGGACGACTGAAACTCTAGACATGGACTAACAGGACAAAACAAGTCAGTTCAGCAAAAATCTGTTGATTTTACAGGTAAAAACTAAACATTACCCTTTAAACAGCTACTACTACATTATCATTGTACCTTTGTGTCATGTTCATGTTATGACTTGAAGCTCAAATTATAGTATTTTATGATTGTTTATTTTGCCAGAATGTTATATATATATTCTCCTGCTTGTGTTAAGCTGACCAGACGTTTCCTACAGCTGTAATTCAAAACCTTTACACACAAATCACCTTATTCCTGCACCTGAATATAAGCTGAGCTGAAACTAACCTGTATCTTCATTAAAAAATACAGTTTAGAACTAGAACCCAAATTGTCCTAATTTTCCAGAATTTAAGCATTGATTTTCATTTTGTTAAAGAGTGTCAATTCCATAGATACCCTGCCTATATTAAACTTACTTTTCTAAAAGGAACTGCTTGAAACACAGGTCTTTTCTGTGAAGCCCATAAAGAGCAACATGGCTGAAGAATAAATGACACTTTTTATTGCTGTTGTAAAACAGGGAGTGGGTCTCTGGTGATCATGTCAGTTAAACATTAGTTATAGATTTACAAAAAGGTCCTGTTTAAGCATTCATTATTCTGAAAAAAAAGAGAACTTGACTGTTTTGAAAATTATCCTTAAACTTATCTTTTTGTCGTTCAACAGAATTCTGCAACCTGCCCAATGATCCAGGTCATGGCTCAACTTTCACATTTTTTGTGTATTACAAACCTCAAGAAGACAAGTGCTTGCCTTTCTTCTACCAAGGCGAGGGAGGAAACGCCAACCGTTTCCACAGTGAAAGAGAGTGCATGAGAAACTGTTCGTTCAATTCAGAGAAGTTGTACCCATTGGATGGTGAGAAGATTTATTTTGATAAGCAAAATAAAAATTACTTGATTAAAAAGTTTATTTTATTTTCACCACTTCTCAGCTGTAAATATGAATCATGGCAAATATAACTGCTGAACATCTTTCATGCCGTTGGTGGACTTTGGAGTAAGAACTCACTGATAACAGTTTAATGGCCTAAAGAACCATAACAAAAAGGCTAAGACTTTTTGAATGGGAAAGACAAAAGCAATGTCATCAATAATTTTCCACACAGGATAACTTATCGTTTATCATATCAGAAAGCATTTGGGGACTTTTATAAATGTAATGCCAATAGGCCACTGTTCTCTACAATTTGTAGCATTTATGCGCCACCATGTGGTGAAAATCTAAGACAGAAAGACACACATTGGACAGATAGACAGACTGACAGACTGATTATATTGAAATTAATTATATCTTCTGTTAACAGAAACTGAAGCTTGCCACCTTAAATATATGCCTGGAGGGTGTAATAGTAAGCTCCTCAGATACTACTACGACTCCATTCATGACAAATGCAAAAGGTTCCTTTGGACTGGATGCTTTGGAAATGGAAACAGATTCTTTGACTTCAACAGCTGCAATAGGACCTGTGTTGGCATTCATGGTGAGATAACAACTATCTAAATTTTTTTATTTCTGGTTTGTTTGTTTTTTTCTTAAATTTTTAACAATATGCTAATGTTGATCCATCTGGTTCCTAGATGAAGGGGATGAGCCTGAGGAGGATGAACCGGACACGCCTATTAGTAAGAGGAGACCAGGACAAATGTCTTCAGTGACTGAATAAATGCTTGTTTGCCTTTACTGAAATTCTTATTGATTGCCAAGTTGGAGATTCTACCAATATTTACAATAATTAACAATTTATACACTAGTTTAACAGCTGCCTTTTCCAACAGCCATCATCTTTGCGGTTCTGCTTTCCATTATCATTTTTGCTGTCTTAGTAACTGTGACTCTCCTCGTGGTGAAGTCAAAGTAAGTCTGCTTTTTGTTCTCTTTCATATTCTGTCATGGTCGATGTGTTTTAATGGTACTTTTTCTGATGGACTGACAAAAAGTAGAGCAAACTTGAGAATTTAAAGCATAATAATACCTACTTTCAAATTATTTTTTTACTAAACAAATCTGAAAAGTGTGGTGTGATTGATAATTGATCAGATACCCCTAAAAATCTCTTTGCCCAAAGAAGCCCTCATGATTAATCAATGTGAGCCCACCTGTGTTTATTTAACATAGGTGTAAACACAGGGGCCCTGTAAAAATCAAGAAGCTTGACCTTGTGTTGCTGGAAAACAAAATTGCACATTTCCCCTGATTTAGTATCCTCACTTTGATAGGTAATGGTGGCAGTGTCATGGTGTGGTGTGGAAATATATTTGTTAGGGGAAAGGAACATGTTTAGACCTGATGGGGAGAAGAAGAATGGATTTAAATATACACCAATCCTGCAAAAAACTTGAGATGGAAGTGGAGGTCTACTGTGCAGTAAGGGGGAAACCTTAACACATGATACAGCCATAGAACATGGATGGCCTAAATCTGAAAATCTGCAGCAAAAATCGAAAATTATTGTGCATGAACACTATCTAATTTTGACTAAGCTTGAGCTATTTTGCATAGAGGACTGGGTAAAAATATTAATCTCTGCAGAAAGGATTGATTTTGAATGCTTATTCAAAAGGGGCTGGATATGCATACCATGCTTTTTTCACATTTATATACATATAAATATAATAAATAAAACATGATATATAATTTTCCTTCTTTTCCACAATGATGAGCTTCTGTTACTAATTTAGAAAATTCTTACAAATATAGTATTGTTTGTGGTAAAAAAAAATTCAAACAAGTCCACTTTTTGCATGTACTTCATGATTTATTGCACTTTTGTAGAAAAAAACACCAAAAGAAGAAAGCCACGGAGCCCCAGACCAACGCACCTCTTCAGGGGAGTGGGATAGAAATGACATAGGAATGCTCTTCTTCTCCAAAAAGCAGCTTTTTTCACCTGGTTGCCATTAAGAACTAAGTTTTGTGTCCTAAAATCAAATGCATATTGTTTCTGTCCCTGAGAACTTCACTCTGAATTCCATTAAAAAAAGCAATTTTTTTTTAATTACAGCTGTTTAATTTAGGCTACATGCTAAGAGATTTTTTTTTTACTTTTCATAGATTTAACAAATGTTTTCAACTTTCGAATTTTTAATGTAATCAAATTAAATTATGTGTAAGTTTAAAATGAGAAGTAAATAATCAGAAATCAGCTACATATTCAAAAATACATGTTTTTTTGAAAACCTCACTTTTTAAGATATCTTGTTTTTTTGTCTAAAATTTTTACAGTTAACTGTGAGACATAGAAATAAAAGCAACCCTATAGATAAGGACAACATTCTCTAAAATACTATGTTTTACTCATATGTTGGCAGGTGTTTGGATATAAAATGCATTATAATTTTTGCAGAATATGCTGTATGTTTTACCAAATGTCTGGATGAAAACCCGGTTTAGCTCTCCATTTTGAAGTCTATAGCTGTGACTATTCAACAAATGTCATTATTATTTTGTTCAAATCAATATTCTGTTTTATTTACCAAAATCCATTCTGGATATTTTTGGGTGCTTTAAATACTGTTTACATTGCAGTGGGGCTTAATAAGGTAAAGTTTTAATCTTCAATAAATTTCATCTTTATGTTTGTGTTTTTATCAGTTTCTTTAGCGTTATTGTTGAAAATCTTCCTTTGTGACTATTAAAATACAAAGCAACAAAGTTCTGCAACATACTAACTAGCCATGACATTATGACCAGAAGAAAGGTAAATGGTATTGTGAATCTTTTTGGTGTAATGTTCTGAATTGTTCATTCTAAAACTGGGCACTTGCTTAAACAGTTTTTCATCACTCAATCCAGCTTATTATGAAAATTTTCAAAACTTATGTTCATCTAAGCCAGGGGAGCACATTCAGGAATAGAACAGCTTAAGACAAAAATACTTTATTGGGGTTGAGGTTGTGTTAGAGCTGTAGAACATAACAGAAACTTTAATGAGTCAGTTTAACATCATGTTTTGACTCACTAGCTTTAGGTTGTTGGAGCCATATGGTCTTAACCATTCAGAAGTGAAACCAAATATTTACATATAACGAATAAAAAGATACATATATGTTTTTTTCTTACTGTTTGAACTTAAATCAGACCAAACATCTATTGTTTTAGGTTTGTTAGAATTACCAAAATTATTTATATTTGTTAAATGTCAGAAAAACCTAGCGAGAACATTTTTAAGAAATATTTTGTGCCACCTTCTTTGAATTCAGAAGTTTACATACATTTGGTCAGTTGTCTTTTTAACTCTATCATTTGGGTCAAACCTTTCTGGCTTCCTTCCACAAACCCTCTGATAGGTGAGCTTTTGAGTTAGGCTCTGATAGGTTGTTTCTGGCCCAGAAGGGGCTGTATTTCTGCAGGCCACTAGAGGGACCCAGAAGAGGTTGATTTTTTTCAAGCTATCGCTCTCTGCTGTGGTATAGTGGCAGTTTTAAGAAATATGTAAAAACAAAAACAAAAAGAAACACTGTTTTATATACGTTATTTGTGACATTAAATTGCATCATATTTATCTACTGCTTTTCAGGACCCTTAAAAACGCATTACAATGAAATCAGTTATTCCCATTCATGCACACATTCACATTCACATTCTGCTCTGAGGTCGTCTGACAAAAGCAAGGCTTTATTGTGCTATTAGACCTTCTGATCACTACTACCTAGTGTAACTTTGAGGAGTGTTTCAATAAATAAGAACATAAGTTAGAAAAAAAAATCACTGTGGATTTTTAAAAACATTATAAAGATGGTAGTGAAGGGTCGATTATATGTCACAACGGGCTGCCATATATGGTCGGAAAGGAAGTTTTTACGAAAACTAGCTAAATTTAATTTAAATATAGAACTTGCAAAGGTAAGCAATCACACATTAAAAAGAAATGGTGCTACCTCAAATACGATGAGACTGCATGCACAGCCATTTCTATCTTTTATGCACAAGGAGGACGGAAGCGCTAAAGTGTTTTTCTCTGAGGCTTTTCATCTTTGTGACGAAAACCAGCGAGAGCCGGTGGAATGTACGTCACTTCCTTGAGTTATATCCATTTGTTTGTGGCCAGCAGTTACCTACTGCGTAAACACCAAAGATATCGTTACTGTTTTACCTTACAGTGTGTGTGGGTGGAAACTACCAAGGGTTGATTTTATTTGAACTCTTAGTCTGAAAAGTGCAAGCTCTTTTAGTTACCTAACGCGTTGGCGTTAGCGAAGACAGGAAAACGTGTACTCGCTAGCTGCTTTAGGTTAATTGGCTAACTATTGTTAGCTGGCCGGATACCATTGGTATTGTTGAGGGATTTTTGTAGAGTCCTTGTCCTGGTACTGCTGGTGTTGTTCTGTCTATAGAGCTGTGAAGCTGATGGAGTGCCCTCATCTCAGCTCTAACGTAAGCTCTGCCACCGACTCCCCCAGGTTCCCTAACGGTACTCCGTCCTCCTGGTGCTGTAATGGTAAGAGCGGCATTTGTCTTAGTTCCGTTTATAAAACTAACGTGAAGGTAGTTTAGTTGGAACAGTCTGGGGTGTATTTTTTAACCTTATCCCCAAGTCAGACTTCTCATGCAATCGTATCTGTGTTTGCTAGCTACTCTGTAGCTACTAGTAAACGGCCACAAGGGCAAATCACAATTCAGTTGTTATAGTAATAGTAAAAAATGGTTCAGTGGAACGCACCATTTTGCGCCATTATGTTGTCATGTTTTATGTTTAGTTTGCAGGTCGAATAAAAGTCCATGGATTTGCCTTACCTGTCTGATGGTTCACTGTGGGCGGTAAGTTGAATTTTGCTATTAACAAGAAATCACAACTAAACTATCATTTAGTTTTCTGTTGAGATACTACTAATAATGCATTTTTTGTTAAACTCTTTACATTTTAAACAAATTTCTGCTACATAAAAGAGGAAACAATGATAAAGCAAAATTAGATTACAGGACATAGGTCAAAATGTCTAATCAAGGAAGGCCTGTCTACAATGGAAGGACAGTTTGACATAAGTATCTTTAACTTGCTCACATTAAGGTAGATATAAGCTTATCAGGTGAGTTTTTATTTAAACCAGGTAGGTCTAGAATATATGTTATTATGGACTTGAAGATACCTTATTTAAAACTGTTTAAATTAGGCCTATATTTGACAAGCATTAAACCAATGCGTGTAATGTGTTCCAATAATATACAGTATTTAGACTAAATGTAAGCATTGAATAAAGATATTTAATTATTACTGTTATTATATGAAAAAAATTTTGTCAACCTTGGACAGTTTTAACCATTGCAATATTTATTCACAATTACATAAGTCCAGACTTTTCTGCTTAGTCTAGTGGATAATACCTAACTTTTTTTTTTCAACATTGTTAAGATGCAACCTAGATGTAATGTGTTCACATTCTTTATCCATTGGTGCCGTTTCCAATTATACAAAATTTGGAAACCTGTCCCACTCGACTTATTTACAATAAAATGTAGAACGGGAAAACCTGAGACATGGCTTCCATGATTTCATATAGTTGAATTATTAAACTTCAATTAAAAATGATGCATTTTGGATAGAGAGCATAGTCCTTAATTTGCATAGTTTGATTGCATAATTAAACTGAATAATCTTGTGTTGTAAAAGTCAAGATATCATGAAAATCAGAATTCCTGATTCTTTTTTTATTCTTGATATATTTTTTCTGGTAATTATTTATGTTTTTACATTATTAAATTACCAATTCTTATATAGATATGTCAATGGGCATGCCAAGAAACACTTTGAAGAGAACCAAGGCCCCAGCATTTGTCAAAGGAAGGGGGAAAAACAAGAGAAAGATAAAACCTATCATTGTGTCTGCATGGACTGCAGCAACTTCAGTGTATTTTGGTGAGTTTTCCTAAGAACAAATGCAGTTTTGCTACATTTCTTTAAAACTCAAACATTTAACTTTCCTTTTTTATGGTTTCACTTAAGCTTTAATGTGTGACAGTACAGAGATTTACTAGAAATTCCAGTTGTTTTTAAATGTGTGTGTTGCAACTATTCATATGTAGTTACAGATGTGATGACTTTGTTGTCAATGACACCAAACTTGGGCATACCCAGAAGGTGAGAGAACATCTCCAGAGTTTAGAAAAGTAAGTAAAATATTCACTAATAGAGCCATAAAATGCGTTAGATTGCTTATTTATTCTGTCATCTCTGCAGTTCCTAAAATATTTGGCTAAAACAGTTTGCCTCAAAGATTATCTGAAATTTTTATGGTATTTGACTTTAAAACAATTTCTTGTATATATTGCAAATAAATAAAAACCTCATCCTTTGCAGTTCGTTGCTTTTGGGAGACAGACAGAGGAAGAGGAAACTTCTAGAAAGCTCAGCTGCAGATGGAAAGTTGTTAAAAGACAATGTAAGTATTATCCCATTTTAAGAGTATTCTACAATGGCTTTCCATATGATGTGACAGATTTAATCCTCAGCTTCACCTCCTTCAGGACGGAGTGGCTGTGGGTGCCACTGGTCTTCGAAACTTGGGTAATACATGCTTCATGAACGCCATCCTGCAGTCACTCAGGTAAGGCTTTGCTCTGAGGGATGTGGGTGGCCCTCTGGATTTAATGCACAAATCAGCAGTTCTTGCCCCGTGGAGCCAGGGCCCCATGACCAGTCAGCCTTTATTAATACAGTCTGTTGCACATTGGAGGGTATTACAGTGGCTGCCTAGAAACAAGAAGCAGTCAAGGCCAGGTTTCTCCACTGATACACATCTTTGCCTCATGCAACAGGATTATCTAATGGTATCAAAATATGCTGTATAAAAAAGCTATTAATTGTGTTGTAATTTTTTTTTAGTTAACTCCTGTTTATATTCCTTACATTCCCCTTCAACTGAGTTGAGAATTAGTGAGATGAATAAAATTCTCCAGCTCTGATTCTGTTGCATCCTACTATGTGACCGCAGAGTAAAGTTGAAGCTGAGATTCCTGGCATATTTTTTGGATGTTGTCTGCTTCCACATTTCACATCAGTTTCTGTTTTGACAAAATGTTCTTCCTTTGACAGCAACATCGAGCAGTTCAGCTGTTATTTCAAGGAGCTGCCTGCTGTTGCCCTGCGCAGCGGTAAGACGGCAGGAAGGAGGATGTACCACACCCGCAGCCAGGGGAACAACAGTGTGTAAGGTCCTCTTCTGCAGGAAGGAGAATTCATGGGCATAAATCTCCCATTCATTTCAAAGTATCATATTGCAGCCAAATTATTTGTTGCCATTTATGTAAAAACAATCATGAGGTATTTGGGGGAGTACAAAAATAAATCTCACAGTACTACAGTGGAATATGTCAGATTATCTCAATTAAGCTGTAAGAAGAAGAGTATTAGATTTTGTATTATTCAAGATTATGCAGCATTGTAAATCAATTGTTTTCTGTTAAACAGTTCCTTGGTGGAGGAGTTCAGGAAAACTCTTTGTTCCCTGTGGCAAGGAAGCCAGACTGCCTTTAGTCCAGACTCGTTATTTTATGCCATTTGGAAAATCATGCCCAGTTTCAGGTAAAAACACACAAAAACAAAAAAAAATGTTGCTACTTAATTTGTTTCCTTCTCACCTCCTTTACTCTGAGTGTTTATACACAGCTGTAACAGGAGACTGTGTGTTTGTACAGGGGCTATCAGCAGCAGGATGCTCATGAATTCATGCGCTACCTGTTGGACCACCTCCACAGGGAGCTCCAGTACTGCCGCAACGGGGCCTCTTACCCTGTCTCCCCTCAGGACGGAGTCAGACTCTCCACCACAGACAGTAAATGCTGCATGTGAGTCTGTTTAATTTTTTTTTCTTTGTTTATGTTTGTGGTGTTGAAAGTATGAGAATCTCAAGGTTTTGAATGATCATGAGTAAAAACCATGGTATAAAAAAACTACACTGTGACCTAATTATGTTAATTGAAAATAGAAATGCATACATATCTTCTGCAAACACATGAAAATATAGATATAATTATTATGCCAGCATTTTTGTTGGGATTTAATGAAGGACTTTACTATTTAAACCTTGACATATGTTGGTACTGAAAAGTGTCTCATACTGTTGTGCAGTAAAATTCCTAAGTGCAAGCTGCAGCTTTCATACTGTCATGTTTTTAGCACCCATTAAATGGTCTTGAATTAGTTTTAATTACTTGGATTATTGCTTTTTATGATTAATCAATTTTATAGCTATTTGGATCATTCGTTGGGTCATAATTGTAGCTTGAGATATGCATCTTAATATGTCAAAAAGACACACTTTTTGACATATAAAGTCTGGCTTGCTTTATTTCTTCCCAAATATGACAGTATCCCTTTTTATGAACTAATATCAATGTCTTCCTGTCTGATTCTGTGCAGAAATGGGACTTCCAGTGTTGTCACGTCTATTTTCGGTGGTATACTTCAGAACGAAGTTAACTGTCTGATATGTGGAACAGAATCTCGAAAGTTTGATCCATTTCTTGGTAAGTTTAGCTTTTTTTCCACCTCAAAATTCCTTTTTTTTCTTTTTTTTTTTAAGACAACAAATAACACTGTTGTCTGTTTTTGTGGCGTTAATGAAGGCATGATAAAACTTTTATCCATCCAACTAATTATTCTTTTCTTCACCATTCTTGTTGCTTCAGACCTTTCTTTGGACATTCCTAGTCAGTTTAGGCAAAAGAGGAGTAAGGACCAGGAGCCAGGACCTATATGCACTTTACGTGGTAAGTCTAATGATGTTGAAGATAACCAGTTTGTTGGCAATTCTTTTTTATGTTATCTTTAAAACAGCTTTGTATTTGTTTAATTTGTTGTAGACTGTTTGCGTAGCTTCACTGACCTGGAAGAACTTGATGAAACAGAGCTGTATTATTGCCACAAGTGTAAAAAACGACAGAAATCAACCAAGAAGTTCTGGATCCAGAAGCTGCCAAAGGTGTGAGGGAGACATATTTATTTATGTCTTAATGACTGTTTTATTTATTTTATGCCCATTCACTGATGCTTAAGAGGCATAAAAAGTTTTGTTTTGGTTTGGAAATGTAGGTCTTGTGCCTGCACCTCAAACGGTTCCACTGGACTGCCTTCCTGAGAAACAAGGTGGACACTTACGTGGAGTTTCCGCTGAAGGGCCTGAACATGAGGGGATTCTTACTTGAGGTGAGCTGGAAACATCTTAACAGCCATTATCATTTCATATGGGTTCATACTGTAATATCTGGAATTTTTTATTTTTTTTTTAAATAAGAAAAAAAAATAGAAGCTAGCCTAGCTCCTTAGGTCCAGTGAAAGAAACATTTGATGATGCAACGTACAGAGTCATTTCAGAACAATTTCATGCTCCCAATTTTGTAGGAACAAAGTCTGAGAATATCCCCTTCCTATGACTGTGCACCAGTAAACAACAGATGCTCATGCATGAGCGAGCTTCGTATAGAAGAATTTGAGATTCCTGACCTCAGTTTGATAAAACTGCAACTCTTGGTTCTAATTCTAGCAAACACTGTGACCAAGACTTTCTCATCCAACATCAATGCCTGACCTCACAAATGCTTTGTTGGAAGAATGTTTAAAAATGTTCATGAAACAACATGAAAAGCCTTCCCAGAAGAGCTGAGTCTTGTTTTTGATGGAGGATAAGTGAATAGTGTATAATCGTTAAGTAAAAAGTTATGTTTGTGAGTAAATTTGGTGTTTCAGCTCTTAACAGGAGGAAAAGCTCATGGAGGTCTCTTTCTTTTCAGCTCCCCCTACATCACAGAAACGGTTGGCTCACAACACCTGTGACAAATTTAAGCCTATAATTGCATACACTGGAACCTATATTTAGATTTGCAAAACCCCTCAGTCTTTGTCTCAAGTTTTCAGAACCAAGCATGCTTACTCTAGTTTAGAGTGTAAACTATAAATTATTCTATTAGTTGTTCGGCAGCAGCATTCTGGTGCAAACCTTTGTGTGTAATGTGATCTTGTGCACAACAAACCTGAAGCGTAAAAGCAACTCTTAAAATGTGATTTTCCAAACATATTGCTCTTGAAAAGAAAAAAAAAAAACATTTTCATGATTGAAATGTTTCTTTTCCCTCTGCAGCCAGAGAACACGTTACCAGGGAGTTGTTTGTATGACCTTGCTGCTGTTGTGGTGCACCATGGATCTGGGTGAGTCAAGGTCTTGCATCATTCAGGCTTTACTACCATGGTTTATGCAAGTCATTTTGTTAAAGATAACTATGGAAAAAAGCATAATGAGATTGTTTCTAGGCTTATGCCTACTTACAAAGTACTCATTTAAAAAATTTGTGGAGTGGTCTTTAAATGTAAATCATTTGCATGAAAGCCTCATTTAATCAAAGATTTCAATCACTGAATTACAGAGCAGCAAGTTTTATAGACAGCTGCAGTTTAAAACAGGAAGGCATTAGAGAGAGAGTCCTTAAAAGTACTTTCAGATAATTGTTGCTATGCCAGGTATGGCCACTAAGTGGCAGTGTTGTGCCACTGCTGTACGTTCAGGTTGACTGTCTTCCTGTGTGCTCCACCCGCAATAGATGAATTCAGAAGGTAAAACGTGATTGTGTGTGTGTGTTCACAGGGTTGGATCGGGGCATTATACAGCATATGGCAGCCACGAGGGCCACTGGTACCACTTCAACGACAGCACAGTGACTCTGACCAATGAGGACACAGTGAAGAAAGCCAAGGCCTACATCCTCTTTTACGTTGAGAGAACTGTTCAAGAGGCTTTAGACACTGACGGTACTGCCACAACTCAGCCCAGCGTGGACACGGCAGCCATGGACTGCGTTTCGACAGAAATAGGTTCTCAGGACGAGGTTGCGGCAGACACACAGACGTGTTTGTCGGACAGTGCAGCCACAAAAGCAAACATCCTAGATGAGAAAGCTGAAGAAGAGGCAAGCATAAATATGGCTCCATTAAAACAGGCGAAGATGGAGTCGCAAGAGGCTGCAGCAGACAGAGATACCTCAGAGGAAGCTCTCCAAACTGCTGCACCATGATTCAGTCACAATTCACTGCCTCACATTAGCTTTCATTCATTTTGGTTTCACCTCAGATGCATCACAGTGCTTGATTTGTTATTATTATTGTACTTTATTTTCCTATTCATTGTATGTGTTTCTTGAGTTGTTTGAAATAATCATGTTTGACTTGCTGCTTTTTTTTTTATTTGCTTCTTTTTTTTATTTTGTCAGACATTTGTGTATGTAATTGATTCCAAAGGTTATTGTTTATAATAATGAAGTAAAGCTGGAGCTTTGGGAAACCTCAGGTGGTCCAAAGTTCAGTAGATGGAGACTGTATCACAACAGAGTTATTGTGAATATATTACTGTTCTGTTATTATCTTTAAATTTCAATTTTATTTGTTTTTTATTTTCCAACATTTTAAAATGTGTAACTCTCTTTTCCAGTTTTTAGTGGATATTTAGTGTTTATACTGCAATGTCTTTGAATTTCAGTGTTTATTTGGGCTCTTAATTTGTATTTTCTTCTTTACCACCAAACATTAAAAAAGATGCGATCATTTTGTTTTGTCAGTGTTGGTGCCAGATTATCGTTTAACGTTTATGTTTCCCTAAATGATCAGTCACGGGACCTTATGAAATTCACAGTTGAATATGTATCCGCTAATGCTGCCATGACTGAATGCAATGAAAACTCTTTTATTCAAATGACACATTGTGATGTTTTTCCTTGGATCTGAACTGTATTTCTGCTCTCATCAATCTGTTAGGCTATTATAAATCTACATGTTAAAGACAGATATTCAAATGGATTTTATGAGCTTCTTAATTGGAAAATCATCCAAAATGAAATTTATTTTACCTACTCAAAAAAATAAAATGTGTATAGCTTTATTACACACAGTAATATATATTCTATTTACTACTTTTGGGGATTATTAAAATTCACAATTCAGTGTTCTCTGATAATTAGAATATAATAGTGATATTTCACTATTGGAGAAATATCAGCCTATTGAGAAGTATATCTATGTGTTTACCTTCATATCAGCCTTTAGCTCAACAAAAGGAGTTTAATAGTTGTATCCCATGGACTAGATACATCAGAGTGATGGCTGTGAAAATCCAACCTCAAATTCCTGAATGGCCTCTGCTTCATTTTCCTCTCAAGGCTGCTGTTTTCATTGTTGATTGTGCATCATACATTGTTTCCTTCCACTATACCTGCCATTAATATGCTTGGATTCAAATTCAGAAATACTTGAATTATCACAAAGGAAAAGTAAATGTTGTAACTCATTAATTGGACTTATTCAGAGTTATTGTAGATAGTGATGGCTATTTGCAGGAAAGCTCTCCTGTAGTGGCCTGCCTTACAGTTAATTTGAAAAACTCTGGCTGAAGATGCTGTTTTCCCAAACTGGACTCATGAAGAGAATGGTCAGTGTTGTCCATAACTGCCTTGATTTTATGAAGACAATCCAGTTCTGTGAACAGTTAGCTAATTTAACAATGGTTTATATGTGATTTATCATGCATGTGAAAGTTAATGACTGATGGACATCTGTCAACTCAGCCATCATTTTCATGATTATTTTTTGTTGATCTCATGTAATGTTCTAATTAAGTGAGAAACAGAATTTTGGATTGTCATTAGTTATCAGCCATAATCATCACTATTAACAATAATTATTTGCATGAGAACTGAGTTTCACTTTTTGAATCCAAAGACTGAAATAAATTAACATTTTAATTGTATTCTAATTAGACATGTATTCTGTATTTTACCACTGACTACTGTCATAGGCATCATTTTTTTAAATTTATTTTAAGTAGTAAAACATGCAATTATTGGTTTTAAATCCAATTATATACCATTTAAAAGTTGAATGATAGTAAAATCTTACCATTCATTGTAAATTCTGTATTTGTCTCCTTTCCAAATGCCCCAATGCTCCTATTACATTTGCTGATGCTAAACAGCCCATGTTGTGGTATAGTGAGGCTCTAGAGTAGACTGAGCATATTTTTTTGCAGGGTTTTTTATGCGGCTTGTCTTTAGCCTTCAGCAAAGATCTCCGCCCACGCCCAGGCGCACATACACATAGAGTTCCCCTCTGCACACGTGCCAACCAGTAAACCCTCTCGCTGTGGCAGGAACAAGTACTTCAGTATGCACAGGAACAGCTGCTCTTAGTTGCCTTCACACAGGTGGCTGCGAGGTCGCTTCTCCATCCCTCCCCTCCACCAATGGAACAAGTGGGCTTTTTCTACTCTTTCATGTGCACTTTACATTTTATGTACTAATAATTTGCTTTCAGTTTGTTCTGTTTGCATCAAAAGTCTTTTAAGGAACATTATGTCACAGTACATAAAGTGATCACTCTCCAAAAATGGCATTATCTATTGTTGAGGTTTTTTTTTTCCTCCAACAGCTTGCTGATAACAACTTTAACAGGACATACTGGGAAAGTAGAGTGATGACATACATGTGGACTAATAGTATTCTGGCATCAGAACATTCTCTGCTCTCCAGTTGAGCAAACACACTGAGTCACAGTTTACCAGGCTGCCTTAGGCAAGTCCTACATAGCACTGCGTGTGCTTGTGTCTCTAACTCACATGTCCAACAGTCCAGCTTGGAGCTGGGAAGTTATTTGTCTTTGTGATTGTCTCGAATGCGACGGTCTCAGAAGAGTTTGTGTAAACCATCCAGTGCTGCTGCTGTTGTTTACTCCTGTAATTATGATGTTGTATAACCTTTGCAGTAACTGCTGGAAAAAAAAAAGAGTTCATTTAGAGTAATCTCATCAAGAAGTTGAAGATTTAGGTTGCTTTTTGTTGTTTTTGATCTTTTTTAATTGAAAGATTAATTTACATATTTTTTATGTCCCATAACTACAGGAGGATTATTAACAGCACTTCAAATTTTAGATTAAATCAATATAATAAAAAAATAAATAAATAAATGAATCGATAATTGTGGGTTTTGTATTTTGTTCTATGTAAAAGGAATTGAGTTTTTTCTTGTATTCTTGTAAGATTGAACCTTTTTTATGTTTAAGGATTTCTGTATATAGGCTATATACATATATAAATACTTTCAAAAATATTTTTTATTGGGCAATTTGTGTTACTCAGTCTTTCTTTAAAAAATACTTGATGCTAAGGGACATTAACAACTCTTTTTTTCAGTCATGCAGCTTCATGGCATGAAACTACACAATGTTTAGTTGGCTTGAAAAGAAGCAGTGATACAATAAAGATTCCTCACAGGATAAAGGTTTTAATTCAGCTCATTGTCAACATTTTTTTAAATTAACTGAGTAATTTGTGAATAGACACATTCACAGTAAGTGTTGGAGTTGTACTTTTTACATGTGTTGCTGCAGGTGTGTAGCTCTGATGTTTGCGTGAAGTAGGCCAGGACAGTGTAAACATCTGGCCTCGTCCAGGGCTTGCTGCCTGTTGAGAGCCATGGCAGATGGGAAGGGAGCGCACGGCTCAAACACTTCCATCTTTGAACGTATCGCAGTTGTCTTCCCAAAATAGCCGTCTCCTCACCGCCTTATATGTGCAGGCCCTTCAGCGTGCGCCTGAGGGGGCATCATGTATCTAGGCCACACAATACGGGCTGTGGATTCATTGTTGCTGCCTACTGGCAGGTCTGTCTCTACCCCAGAGACGAGGCCTCGCTACGCGTAGCGGGACTTTTTGACCATGCATGTTACTCAGCTCAACCACGAGTGTCTCCTCCACCTTTTCTCCTTCCTGGACAAGGACAGCCGGAGAAGTTTGTCCCTCACATGTCGTCAGCTGCGTGAAGTCTACCTTGACCCCTGCCTATGGAACCTACTCCACTTCAGCTCCCCTTGTCAGCTTAGATGGGACAACTATGTGCTTGGACCATCATTGCGTTACTTAACTATATGCTGGTACTCCAGCAGAGTCCAGCTGGTGTGCAACATTGAGGACTGGTTGAAGAGCTCGTTCCAGAAGGATATCTGCAGCAAACATGACAGCCTGGTCAGCACTTTCCTGGCCCATGTGCGCCACATGTGAGTGTCTATGTGCATTTGCCCTTTGCTTAGTAAAGAAACACAATAAGTTGTGAAACAGAAATGAACAATCATAGAGTATTTCATTTGGGATCTTGTAAACGTGTGGATAAAAATTAATTTGTGAGGTATCATTCAAGGATGTAGGTTGCAAGTCGTCTGTATTTGATTGTGCAGTAAAGTGCAGAGTGGGCATTTTAGTGCAGCATCAGTAGAATTACAAAGGAGAGGGTGTTTTTATTTATTTATTTTTTTGCAAAAAATAATGAACATTTAGCACTTACACAAGCAGGTGAAATGGATCTAGCTGAGACAATAAATGTGTTAACATACCTGTTAAAGAACAGCTGTTTTTCCCTGTATAAATGCAATTTGTAGATTTGTGAGTTCATTCGTATTCTAAATAAATTTAAATGATTTTTAGCATAGTAAACTTCACTCTTTGCATAAAATGCGAAAGTTTGTCTTAAAATTAGAACAAACTTACAATGCAGAGAAGCTACTTCCAGAACAGGAACATTTACTTATTACTTTAGACACTTGACCCAGAACAGGAACCAAACCTATTAGTTAGTAAATAAAATTACCTTACCTTACCTAAAAATTTTTATGATTAAATATTTGTTTTATCCCCATGTAATACAGTTAATTGATGCCATGGAGAGCTGTGCTCAGTTCAAATTCGTCATTTAAGTACAAAAACTTTGTGCCACTCATTAACAGGTTAATTTAAATGCATTTTTTCACAATTCTAGTATATTTTTACATACATCTTTTTAAAAACACAGTCACATTACAATGAAAGCCATAAAAGCAAACAATAATGGTAAAAACTTCTTAGGTTGGAGAAGGGTACAACCGGGCAGAGAATTCACTTTTAGTGGCACACAGAATTTGAAAAGTGGAAGTGATGCAAATATCAGGAAGAAGAGAGCAACTTAGTGCTCTGGTTGTTCTTGAATATGAGGAAAGGGGTTTAAAAAAATGTATGTGACATTTAACCAGGAGTCAGAGGAGCTGCTGCAACAGAGGAGCTTTCTGATTGGTGGAAGGGTTTCTTTAAGCTGAGTTCTCAGCTAAGTGGAGCCACCTCAACTGGCTCCTCTTGATGTGGAGAAGCATCAGCTCTAACCTGACAACCAAACCTCTGATCCTAACTTTAAGAGAGCCCAGAACCCCAATTAGAAATGAACTCGGTCTTGATCAACATAATTATAAATTTCAACTTTTCGGAAAGTGCTAGAGATAGAGTGCCATCTGTTGGCCTGGCAGCAGTCTGCTAAAACTCTGCCTCTTTTCTTGGTTCTGGGTGTAAACAAAGCGGCGGTCATGTTGATAACAGTGTCAGGATGCTTTAAGGTCTCGAGAGTTCAAAATTGTGAGCATTGGTTTTAGTCAAACCCTCATGTTTAGCTGAAGGCACCAGGGAACAAAATCATTAGAAACAGATGCCATATTCAAAGTTGCCTGTAAAAACAAAACAACAACATCTGCAGGATATGAGACTAGATCTATTGCCAAACACAACTGTTGGCACACATATAATTATATTTGCTGAGTGACGTGAAATTTGTATGTGATAGGTCATTGAAACTTAGCTCTTTTGGCTCATGGCCTTGTGTGTGTGGCCGGCCCCACAGAGGCCAGGAATCAACCCACAGAGGCGTAATGAGGTCTCTGGATAATTTCTTCAAGGCATCCAGCAATAACTGCTGATGTAAGGGGAGCTGAGCCGCTGTGGCAGGCCAGGACAGAAGGGGGAGCAGAGGCTGCACGTCCTGCATTGTGAAATTTGAGAAGCACGACACGAGAGCTGCGAGATGACTCAAAACTGGAGCCACCTCCTTTGTCGGAGGGCTTGTATTTCGTGCCTTTCAGGCCTATACTCTCTGCATGCTGATAAACCCTCCTAAACTGTCTGAAAAGGGAGAGGAAACGGAGCGCACGTGACAAAGTGGGAGGGGGCACAGAAGAGCTGTGGGAGTGATAAAAGAGTTATTTGGCCACAGACACTCCCAGTCAGCTGCAAACTGGAGATTTATGCAGGCAGGTGGAGCCTACAATTGGCTCTTTGTTGCTGTTCGAGGAGCGAACATGTGCGTCTGTCTCTGCCTGCCTCCTCAACTCTGACGCCACATTTGTGTCTATCTTTATCTTCCTGGGAAAACCAATAAAGGTCAGCGTGTCTACAGGCTCTTTTATATTGGTGCTTTAAAATCGAATGCTCCTTCTGAACGGATGAGTATCGTAAATGATTTATCAATAACTAATTTCTCATTATCTTGAGGTCGTAGTAGTAATCACACAACACGAGGAAACATGCTTGGTGTGCCATGCTTGGTAGGTTTCACAGTGGGTGGTACTCGAAGATTTGCCTCGACCTTTGCAGTTGTTAGTTGGATTTTTCCAAGCTTTGATCTGCACCATTTGGCTAAATTGATGCTTACAGTTACAAAATCAAAAGAAGCACGTCCTGTGCTTCTATTTTAATTATATTTTCTGCTGCCAACATAGACAAAGCTTTAGCTTTGCATATTCTTCATCTGGATTTGAAAGGCTACAAATTTCCCAAGCCCTGCTAGAAAAGAAGCTTTTAATTCAAAACACTGATGATGATTAAGCAAAAATGTTCATCTTAGTTTCCCAAACGGGCTGATGGAATAATTTAACCAGGCAAAACAGGCTTAAGTAAACCAAATGGTTCTTTAGAGACATGATTACATGTTGGCATTCTATTGGTGCTTCACGTAGACCAGACAGCTCACTAAGCTGTTCCGTTTTAATTAGGAACACATCATGTCTAAACCAAACCTTGATGGAAATGTTGCTGACACTAGTGGAATGCTGAAGCTAACAATTGAGAAAAAAAGATTATGAATTCCCTAAGCTTTTAGATCAAAATCAAATTATTTTGATGCAAATTGTGTTTTTTTACGGTTTCATAAGACTTTAAGTGAACAACATGGCATTCACCTATCATTATTTTGTTTTAAAAGAAGAGAAAAATTAGCATTTAATCTCTGCAGCTCCTCCAGAGTAACCTTAGACCTCTCGGCTGCTTCTCTGATTAACGCCATCCTAATGGTTTATGTGGATGGCCATATTACATGGTTGTGTAGCTTTGCTGTGTTCTTTGCATGTTTAGATGATGGATTCAACAGTGAGATGTTTCAATCTGGGTTATTGTTTTAACAAACCAACATTGCTTTTAACTTGTCCACAACTTTATTCTTTACCTGTCTGGTTTGTTTCTAACTCCCCAAGGCTAGAACAGACAACTAAACATATTTTTTTTGTATTTTTCGATTTCAATTATTCCTGTCCCCTCAACCGTCCCTTCACCCTCTCCCCTTACACACACACACAGTGTTCCAAAATTAATACAATGAAATTTGTCAAAAAGTTCATGAGGTATCTACCTCTTTGTAAAAAAATTAAAATGTTTCATGCAGAAATGTGTGGTAGGATAAACTAATCCGCATAAACAGCGAGAATCATAAAAGAGTGGGTTATGCAACAATGCTTGATAATTTCTTTATAACTGCTCGTGTTATAAACACCCAGTTTGTTTATAGTTTGTTTCGTTTGTTGTTGTTTGTTTGTCAAAGTGCTACGATCAGACCTCTTTCACATCCTGATCATGTTTTACTGTCAGTACCGTCACCTAATAAAGTGAGAACGGTCTTCTAATGGCACGGCCAGGCACATGACTGAGCTTCTGCATGTTCAAAGGTTACTGGGGCAGAGCTCTCGCGGTGCTGGAATATGTTTGTCTCACATGTGAGGAAAGCAGTAACATTATGTAAGTCTTTATATAATCAGCATCAGCGAACATGAATGACACCCCTGGTCCAAGTGTCTGCCTGCATCCTCTGTGGAGATGGCCTGCAACTGGGCTGCACTCCACCAATACTCGCTTTTTTATTTGTTCAGAGTGCTTTTCTGTAGGTAGAGCAGAGAAGTTGCTCTTTGTCTCACACTAAACATCCTGCGACTATTTTGTTGAGTATTAATCAAATGCTCTTGGAGCGTGGAAACACAAAGAGCTTCAGAGCATACACAAAGGATAGATTGGTGTAGGATTCACCTTGTCTAGCATTACACAGCTAATGTTTCTTCTTCTCCATTTACATCTACCTGTTTCCTGAGACTAGTTTTGACTTTAACAATATCCATCTGGAAAAAGCAAACAAACCTGACATTGTTATTTGCTTAAGACTTGACTTAATCCAGAGATATTAATTCTTCCTTTTTGTGTGGTATGTAACGTCTAGGAAATGACTCACCACTCTCAACAAGTGTATGAAAACAAAGACTGTGACTGCTGTCTGTGCTGCAGGTGTCCTAACCTTCTCACCCTGACGTTGTCCGGCTGCGCGCATATCACAGACCAGGACGTGGTCTCTGTGCTGCAGATGTGCAAGAAACTGCGCAGCCTACGACTAGAAAACTGCGTCCGCATCACAGACCGAAGCCTGGAAGGTGTAGCAGAGCATGGGGACAACCTGGAGGAAGTAAGAGTGGATTTCTGCAGGAACATCACTAAGGTGGGGCTGCAGTGCTGTAAGGAGAAGAGACCAGTCATCCAGCTGAGCGCAGAGAGGAGCGCTGATATGATTCCTGATAGTAAACCTGAGAAGAAGGAGCCACTTAGCAAAGCTCTGCAGAAATTCCTCCAGTACTCCTGAAGAAAGCTCCTAATGGATAAAACACCTCTAACACTTTTATAAGAGGACTTCGCAGTGATAATTATGCTCTTTTTGATAAATTGATAAATATTTTGGTTTTAAAATTTAATGACATTTTGTACATTTTATATCCTCCCTTTTACAGATTTTGTTTCCTATTAAGACCAATGAAGTTTATTGAAAGTCTTATCTAGATGTGGCCTTGACTCTGATTCTTCAACTCACACTTTAATACAGTATTTATTTCATTTGATGACTGAGCAGCTGGTTTGTATTTTGCTTTTGTAAATCATACCATCTCTATGTGTATATGAAGACTATAAGAACCTGGACGGCTGCTAAGACAACAAAACAGAAAAGAAAGTTTATTTTGTTCCTACACAAATGATTAAAAAACTCTCAGTGCCTTTCTGTTTCCGTGAGATATAGATCTTTGTTTTTTTATGAAAAAAGAAATGTTAAATGAAAGTTTGCCATTTTATGAGGAAGTATGTGTCAGACAATTTCTTGGCAATGTATTTCTTGGTACGAGTGATTTCCTGGAGGACTCCTGGAACATTTGTCTTCCCATCTAAAACATGTTCAAAGGTACATTTATTATCTGCTGACAGTTTATAATCAACACAGCAAATTAAAAACCGCTTAAGTATTCATAATTCTTCAAAACCTTTAATAGACAAGGTTTCTACACAAATTCTCTCTATAAAAATGCATACATGCAGGATGTGACTTCTCCTTTATTACTCTTATATATGTGCTGGAAAATATGCTTACTGAAAACATTGACTCATAAAATTGCTTATATATTTACCAGCCAGTTTATTATGTTCATTCTCACACAAATGTCAACAACCCAGGTAATCCTCAAATTCATAGAAATCAAAGTGAGTCAGTGTATGAAATGACTGACTTATTTGTTATTACCTGTAGGCAATGAAAATATGACATTTAAAACTAGAATATTAAATCAGCTCATAAAAACATTTAATACAGAAATGTGGGCTTAATGAAAACATGGTTTAGCACCAGCTTAAAGTTTATTGCCAAACAGTACTTTTAATCTGAGAAACTGTCCTCATCTGAATGCATATATTGAATATTACTGTATTTACAGTAAGTACATTTCAATTAAAATACTTGGCTGTCTTCTTTGCATTCTTTGCAACACCTTTATTTTTCTGTACAAAATATTGATAGTAAAACAAAAAATCTCATGAAAACAACACCGCAATCAGTTTGTTTTGTTCCCAGTCAGCTGGAAAATGTTTGTTCACATTTCTGTGTAGAACACTAAATATTGCAGCACCAGCTTTATAGCTGAAACTTTAATCAAGATGAAAAGTTTTATTTCCATGGCACTGATCCAGACAGTGTGATATTTATCTGGATGTCCCAAGGGGCGTTTCATCTAAGTCTGTGGAATGTATCTTTGCTTGTGCTGATGAATGATAGTTGAATTTATGACACTTTTTCTATACTCTAGCCAAATAAGGATTTAAAAGTAAAATCTCTGCAAAATAAAAGTGAGAGACTACACTAAATTACAAATAAAGAATGTGTTGCTTAACCATAACCCCACAAACATTCGAAAAATTGCTGACACAAGCAGTTGTTTTGGAGCAACAAGATGTTGATCAATTTTGTTTTTGGAGCTATTACTGATTCGTCAACCTACAGACTACAGTTCAATGTTGCTGCTTGAGCTCAGTTTAGAAAAAATCCATAATGCTTAGGGATTCATCTCAAAACCAAGAACATGAGATATTAGTTCGATTTCATTAGACTGCCTGGTTGCTGCAGGTCAGTAGTTTAAGTACATCCATCATTAATATGAGCATCTTAAATGCTTTATTAATGCAATTAAACTGCTATAATTTTTGAGTTGTATAAACAAAAAGCAAATAATTATTTACACACATTCAAAATTATAAACAGAGGCTCAAATTCATACATACACTCCAAAATTTTATGTGAAAAAAAATAAAGCTATTTGCAAGTTGCAAAGGAACATTTTTTGTGACCGCCAGCAAGCTTCTGATATATTTCTGCTAAGATTTTTGACAACTATTCTTTTCACAAATGGTAGGAATTGTTTAAATGGGATGGCTTCCTTGTATTAATTCGTGCCTCATAAATTTCCAGCAGGGTCAGTTAAGGTCAAAGCCATTCCAGAAGCTAAATGATAATTTCCACTTCTTGGTCTGAAACCACTTTTGGAACAATATTTCAACCATCTATCTGTCAAATTGAAGTGAAAATGAAGATCGTGGATGCAACTATGTTGAACATTCGTGCACTATTCTTAAAGCTAAAATCCATGCCAGGAATCCTGGTAAATTGGTGGTAATTGTTAATGGCTTCAGAACATGTGTGCTTTCCCTGCAACCTCCTACAAGAAGTCCAAATGAAATTGGGAGTGTATGACAAATCTGAGCCTGCATGTTTGTACATCCCAAAACATATGTTTCCAATGTTTGTTTTTAAAAATAGTTGAAGTTATTTGTCGTATTACCATTCCACTCTGAAAGAAAAAGTTTAAATCCTATGTTAAGACCTTGAAAACTAACATGACATCCATGCCAAAGACAAGCTTATGCATATTTCTGATTGACACTGTATACCCTCTGCTGTTCAGCATAACTGCTGTTATTCAGGCACAATGCCTCACAAGAAATTTTAATACATTGCAAATTGCGAAAGAATTGATTTTGCCACTCTTGTTCTATTAGAATAACAAATTTAATTAAAAAATTCAACTGGATCAAACAGTTCACTCTAATCACTTTAATTAGCAGCTTTGCACCAACCAAACAGCATCATGTGGAGCGAGGAGAGATTTTTCCTGTTTGTAAGGAAGCAAGACAATGCACATTTAAACAGCTTCAAAAAAAACATTGGCAAGATTTTTAATGATGTATTTGTGATTAGTTTTTTTAAACAAAGGTATCAGAAGCATGTACTGTGTAATTAAACAGTGAATAGTAATATTTCAACATTGCAAGGATCCTTTTCTTCTCACATAAAGGAGTTGATCTTATCTTTCACAAACATATTTTTTTAGATTTGACTGCATTGAATTATCTCAAGATAAAATTATTCTTAGGGAAAGTTATTAAAACAATTGGGTCACAATGGAGTTTCATGAAAATAGAAAGTTTAAATACTTGTCCAAATAGTTTTTTAGGTAGGTATTTAAAAGCTTCCAGAATGTTCCAGCACATTGCACATGATTTAACTTAGATTTATGCCTAGATTTTACTTTTAACCTACATAAAACTGCTTTTCTCCAAGTCCCTTCAAAATGTTCTCACTGGACAACAAACACGTCAAACTAACATATTATTCCACGCAGACGGAGTCAAATAGTTTTAAGTCATTAGCGTGTGTATAAATGGGGACAGGTATTTTAATGAATGGAACAATTTACAAGTTTTAGAGACATGTGGAAACAGTAAAGTAATGTGAAAACCGCCCAAATTGGTCCTTTCAAATTTTCAGATAAATGTAGCATTCATTTTCATCTATTTTTGTGTGAAATCTTTTAAAGATACACTGCTTTTCTTCCTTGTTGTGGATTTTGAAACTTTTTGAAGTTTTCATCCCAATTCTGACACTGGGTGAGAAGAAGCTGGAATTGGACACACAACTTTAAAAATACAAGACAAGTACTCTATCCACTGAGACGTAGTATTTCTTAACACCTGGTAAGGCATTTGTATATTGTTGTCTTCTTATATGCCTGTCATACACAATGTGGATGCTCTAAAGAGGACCCAAAAACAAAATGAGAAAGAGCAGAAAATCAAGTCTGCCATACAAAGAGGGAGTTCTGTGGCATTGGCCTGCTCTCTGGGTGAAATTTGAGCTGATAAAGACAGGATGTTGGCAATAATAACAGGAGGAGGTACTGACGCAAAGAACGTAAAAGGGATATGGTAGGCATTTGAGTCTCAAAAGCTGAAATCACTGGTTTCCTGGCATGCTCATGAGGTCAGCCATGGGAGGTATTTTCACAACTTAACCCCTGAAATACCCACTTCATGTTGGAAGATAAGAAGAGTGGGGTGATTTACTGCAACCAAGAGGGAAGTAAACAATCTGGAAGATTTTCAGTAATTTGTGACTGAGCTTGTGCTTTCCCTGGCTACTGAAGGAGAATGTTGTTTTTTTTTGTTTTTTGTTTTTTTGTTTTCTCAGAATGACAGCAGAGGGAAATACATTAATCAGCATCTGTGCTGCTTTGAACAAGTCAAAGCTTTGTGTTGTCAGAGCTGGGGCTGTAACCTGACACTTCTCTTCAGATTGCATGCTCTTTACTTCGAAACGACAGTCTAGACAGTCGGTGTGTGTGCCGCTTTCTTGTGAGGGGGAAAAAAGGCTTAGTTCTTGTCACAGAGAAAAAATAAAAAGATACAATACCCTCCACAATCATTGCTCCCTCTAGTAAAGACTCATACAAATAACCAAAAAAAACTACTGCTATGGAGAATTGGTGACCCAAAGATGGGGGCAGACTGGGACAAAAGAAACAGCCTTTACATCCTTCCATCTCTTCCTTTCATTTGTAAAGGGACTTGTTTCATCTGTTCTAGTCAACAAAGTGTACAGCAGTCTGCTGTCGTCCTCTGATCATGTGAACTTTTAATGCCACATTGATATTTAGACATTAGAAAAAAGATAGTGACTTGGTGTTTAAAATATTAAAGCTTCATTTAGAGTTTTACCCCATCTTCCTTAAGTTTTGTACTTCAACTGTTATTATCCTAATTGAAAACTTTACTATGAAATAAATTGTAAGGTAATATTATTAATTGTATACCCATTATGATACATATGTGTTGATTTTAATAAAAAAAACATTTGATTTATTAACTTGCTTTTTTATGAAATAATACATTTAGTTTAAGGCATCCAGATATTAGAAAAATATGTACTGGCAGTACTATTGCTAAAATTTGCTATGACAATATTGATTACGATAACTATTATTTCCCAAAAATATTTCCTACAATTATCAACCCATTTTTTCAGAAGTCAGGTTTTTCTGCTAACTCCTGCTTAACATATAGCATCAAACCTCATGAGTTATCCTGCAATTTTTAGACACATCGTTGTTCCAACACATCGAAATCAAATGTACACATTTCTGCTCTGGATGCCGTTATTGATGCAGCAGCCTCCATCAATAACGGTGGAGGCTGCTGCATCTATTTGCATTTAAGGTGAACCTTGGATTGATTTGTTGCAGTGACAGGAAAAGATGAAACTCCTTCGTTGCAGCTGTAGTATCCATAGTTCCTACCCTTCCACTAGTCTGAGTATTTATTTACTTTCTGCTACAAGCGACGGGTCCATTTCTGATATGTTCCACAGAAACACACTTAAGGAAAAAAAAAAAGCTATTTCTTTGACATCGTGTTTTTTATATTATAAAACAAGTATCAGAATCATGAGAAATCACAGCTGTAGTTGTTATGCACATTCAGCTGCTCTGGAGAAGAAAACAGCTTTTGTTTGTCCACAATAAAATAAAATGACAAGAAGATAAATCTCATCAGGGCTAGAGACACATCAAGTGACAGTTATTCAAGTCTCTGAGCCTCAGATGTCTGTTCAGAAGTTGTGTTGAGTCTGATATGAGTTACAGCCCTCTTAGCATTGTATTTCATGTGTGTACTTTGGTGCGTGTTTGTGTTATGGTTGCACCTTCTTAAGCAGGTGTGAGTCTGTCCTCAGGCTCCCGTCTGCTGCAGATGGAGGCAGCAGTTTAATAATGTAGGAGAGCTTTGAAGCCCCTCTTCTGTCCTGGGATACTATATTCTCCACATTTCCTCCAGGAGTAACTCAAAGGCTTCGTGCCTCAGGCCTCAGTCCTTAAGTAGCTCTCTTGAGCCTATCTTGTAGCGCAGGCCTCGCTCCTGAATTATTTAGTCCGATCTCGTCATACTTATTCCAGAGGTGATTCATGCATCCAGGAGAGGAATGTCTACTTCGGATTTAGGGTGAAATAATATGAATACTACAACTGAAAAAAATAATTGTGTATATATATATATATATATAATTTTAAAAATACATATTGTACTAATTTAACTTTGAAATAGAAATATTTTCTTTTCATCGGCTGTGCTTACATTTTGTAAGGTGCTATTGAAATGAGAAGAGCAGGCAGCAGAGGAGGAGGATGGCTGGTAAGCAGCGGTATCCTAGCACAGAGAAACGATAAATTAACTCAAGGACAAGTGAGCTCCATGAAAAAAAAATGTTTTTATAGGTGTGAAAACATGTCAGCTCAAAGAGAAAAAAAATGAAAAGAAGAACAAGGGAGCCGCAGTAACACAGATGGAGGTTTGACTCAGTCATTAGCAGTCTCTCACCTCCCACTTTCATGTGCTGTGAAACCTCATCAAGACTTTCTTCTGGATTTCTATGCAGAGCTTGGAGGGAAAGCTCACAGCAAGGCCAGTCTTACTTTTAATTTTTTAACATTTTTATGCTTCAATCTCAGAAAACTGAAATTAACTTCTGAGCAGAAACCAAACACATTTTTTTACTATATCAAGCTCTTTGTGCAGAGTTGGTTTTCACGTGTGTAACTGCTGCTCCATTCTTATAACACAGAGAGCATCATATAACATGTCTCCCTAAAATAGGAGGTCTCGAGAAATCCAATCGCCTCGCTAATGGCTTCCAGGAAATAAATGGCTTCCTTCATTTTATCTCTGTCTACAGAAGTAGCTACAGGACTTCAAAAGTACTTATAACCCTTGTAATAGTTTAAATCGTGTCATGTCACAACCACAGGTTTAATTTTATTTGGGGTTTTATGAGATGAGCATACCAGCACAAAGTAATGCATAACTGTGAAGCGGAATGAGAATTGTACATAGTTCTCCGTTCTTCGACAAATAAAAATCATGAAACTGCAGAGTAAATTTACATTCAGTGCAACACTTTGTAGAATTTTCTACAAAACTGTGCTGTAGATATATTTAATCAGATTTGCACATCTTGCAAGAAATTTAGCATCTAAATTTCATCTAAAGTTTGACTGGACCATTTCAGCACATTAATATGCTTTCATCTAAAGGATTCTATTGTATGCTTAGAATTAGTTTTATGTTAAAAGCTAAAATCTACACACCAGTCTGAAGTATTTTACAGAGTCTAACACATTTTCTCTCAAGACTGTCCTGTGTTTTGTACAGTCCATCTTTCAACACTGATTCGATTCTCTGTCCCTGCAGAAAAAAAAAAAACTTCACTCAGCATGATGTTGCCATCATCATTTCATAGTGGGGATGTTGTGCACATGATGATGTATCATCATGTGCACAACATGAAGATGCAGATGATATTCAGATTTCTGTCAAATGCAGCATTTTGCAGGGAGCAAGTAGCTGCTATGATGCCCCTCCTTACTGCTCATCCAAATAACACTCTCCTTGTCCAGTCAGTTTAAGTGGGTGGGAATTTCCTGGTAGGTTTACACTTGTGTCATACGCAAATAAGTTTTCAGATGATAAATGTACATGTTCTGTGAAATGTTCAAAGGTTGGCATATTCAGTTTCCCCACAACTTTATCTGGTGTGTTTTAACTGCATTAACCGAGAAGAAACTCAGTACAGGTTGACTGCTGACTACTTGCATCAGAACAATGTCATGCTTTTCAGATTTCTAGTTATAAAAGATGTTGAACCATGAATGATTTTTGCACTACTTTGTGTTGGTTTATCACATAAAATCCCCATAATTTACCTTAAAATGTGTGGGTTTTAACATTACTAAACTTAAAGGTTCAGTTGGAAGGAATAGCCTACTAGTTTGACTCTTTTTGTGAAGCCAAAAAAAAAAAGTACAGATAAATCCACTTTCAGTAACTGAAGGGAAACATTACCTCCCGTTCTGGCTGTTACTTTCCCAATCAACCTGTTCTGGATTAGCCGTGCTCTTTTATTGACAGACAGCCACAAGCTCCAAAAATCAACCTATTTTCATAACAATATGTATTTATGCACACATTTGTCTTCCTCCCCTGATACCTTCTGTGTGATCTAATAATTCCAAATTTGATTTCCCTGTGGTTCCTTCTTAACTTCTTTTGGCCTAGGGCACACATGAAATTTGAGGCAAGAGCACTCAGAAGTGGGGCTCGTGCTCCCCTGTGAGTCAGAGGATGAGTCTATTTGTGGAATTATTTCTCCTTCTGTCTGCAGCATCCACAAAGGCGGCTGAGCTCTGGCCAGAGTGCGTGTGAGGTTGCAACTGGAGGATCAGGGAGGAAGACGGAGGGGACTCTGGTGGGGCTCATTTTGCTGAGCTCCAGGCAAGGACAGAATTAAAAGCAGAGCCAGAAGTGAGGGAACACGCTGTGCTGATGTTGCACACTGAGTACTGTTTCCGCTTCGGACTGGTGATTACTTGTGTGTCTGCTATTGATCACAGCCTTTGCAAAGAGGCTTCCTGCATGGACCTGTCTGCCTATCCAACTGGTCGGCCTCAACAGGCGATGTAGGAGGGCAGCCTGCCTCCTGACGTCAAAGTAGACGAGGACTGAGCTGCACATGACATGTGCAAAAAGGAGTGGGAGGCTGAATGAAGCACACTCATGAGTCAGAGTGTGGACACAAGAAAGCTACTTATAATGACAGGCTTTCAACTTGTGCTCATAATGCAGCCACTCTTTTGTTGTCAGTGCTATCGCTGCTGAAGAAAACATGGATGGAAAGGATTAGAAACAAAGAGCAATTACGTCTCTGTACCCTTGGTGAATTCCAGGAAAAAAAAGTGATAAAAAGGAGAGCACAGCCTTTTCACTGTTGTACTTCAATTAGATGTGAACATTTATAAGCAGAGGTCGATTCCTAGGATCTTGTGACCCACAGGTGTCTCCAATATCTTATAAGAAATATACACATATAAGAAACTAGAACAATTTTAGAGCAATCATTCTGTCTTATAGTGTGACTCTGAAAACATGCATCTGTACACTGGTGCATGTGTGCAGAGATACTAGCACAACATTAAACATGGAGCTGCGCAGCTTGACTGGCTCTACACAATGAACACTTGGTTGAAAATTCAAAAATCTGATCCTGCACCTTATTTAAGCACTTAGATCACTGTGTCACACTTTTCGGTGTGAAAGTTGTCACTGCAGGAATACTCAAGGTTAGCCATTATCAGTATCAATGACGTGTTAAAAAAATAGTCAAAGAAAGCTCAACAAGCTTAAAAAAATATTTAAAATACTTTGTGTTTTTATAACACGTTACCACTTGTCTGCTGTCAGTCAGCAAGCAGGAAGGCTGAACATTTGTTGTGGCTTTACTTTCTGAGCAATCAAGCTCTGTTCTTTTTAAACACGGTGGATTTAATATGTTTGTCATATCCACAGGGCTGTGTGCATGTCTCTACTGCCTTTGATTGCAAGGTGTGACCCACAGGTGTCTTCACAGCTGGAGCTTGTCAAGTCCAATCAGGAGGAGCTTAGAAGGGCAGATTCCTGATTGTTTTGCTCACATAATCTGTTGTCAGGTTTACTCTAACCACTCACCCTGTCAGCTTCCATGTTGTCTAGAAGTTCCAATGCCTACCTTCTTGTTGCATTTCCCACAGGAAACAGATTCCCAGTTCAGATTCCTTTTCTTTTTCCATTACTCTTCCTCCTCTCATTCAGAGTTAATTTACATTTCACTCCAAGACTCCCTCTGTGAATCTCCTCAATGGTTCTCTGGCTGATCCCCTGGTTTACACTCCTGGGATCTTTTTACAATAATCGGCTATTACTCATCTAGTTATCCACCTTTTTACGTTCCACCAACTCACAAGACGACTCATGGAAGAAGGAACAAAGATATCATCATCATCATGGCACTCCAACATCCCTCCAAAAATGAGGAAAACCTTTTTATCCATTCAATTTATTTAATGTTGCCATTTTCCAAAATGATCTCATTTTATTATCCATTAGGCTGCTTTGCAGAAACAATGTTTTGTTTTATGGACCATTTTGTAAAAATATTTATCATTAGAAGCTGAACTTTTTTTCCTGTTCTTCCAAGATTATTATTACTTAATCTTATGCTGACTCATTCTTTTTATTATTTTACAATGGTATTATCAGATATTTATCAAAGTGAACTTTCTGACCTTTCACCTAATTGCACACATTTCACAGTTAATATATGTTTAGTTATGGCATATCTTTGGAAGTTCCCATTAAAAAACACATCCAGTTTCACAATAGTTCTTGTCACATTTTTCTCTAAAGTTAATCATTCTCACATGTGTAAGAAGTAAGGTTCTTCTTATTTGCTTTCTTGCTACTGACACAAAGTATTAAATACAGATATTACAGAACAAGTCCAATAAAAGTATTGGATTAACTTTAATTTATTTCTTGATTATCAGCGGAGGAGTTGCAGGGCAAAATGTCCTTCTTATTACTTTATGCCCTTTTGTGGCTTAGGTCAAAGGCAAAATGTTTCCTACTAAAACACCAACTTGTTGACTCATTGCTTAGTTGAGACTTTTTTTAATGTTCTGGACAAATTGTTCCAGTAAATACAAAAAAAAAATGCAGATTTAACACAAATGAAGTTGCTGTGTGTTAAACTACTGACCTGTGCAGGATGCCCTATCCTCTGCCCATTGACTAATAGGCCTTATCCCAACACACTGGCAAGGACAAGCAATAATAAACCACTTATTTCAAAATTGAACAATAACCTACTTGTAGCTAAGATAACCTTTGTTTCAGTATGAACTCGACTCGCATACAGAGGAAAAGACATTGAAACTTTACAAACCCAACCATCCACCAGTTTGCTGAATGACTCAAGATGAATTACTTTGGTGTGAATATTTAGATAATGTTTAAGTAGTTGCTGAAGTCCTTACAGCTTGGATGAATACAGGCAGTGAGGTGAAAATGAATGTTCTGATCCAACATCACGCTCACCAGGACCAGGTGGAAATCAGTGTGTGGCCCATGTAATTTTACCTTATCTGGTACATTCAAAACACCAGGTCAGCTTTGCATGAATCCAAGAATCACCTTCACATTAAAGCTGCTGGAGACACGTCATGTGTCCTGAATTGTTGATCACCTGACTGGAAAGACACAGCGTGTCTGCCTGTGGCACCGTCTGTCAGGGTCAGCAGGAGGAGTGGGCTCCCTGCAGGTTGGCTGTTCTGTTATTCTTCCACTTCACTTTTTGCAAAACAAACTTCTGGAGATTCTGAGGTAGACAGCATTGTGAGGTGAGTTATCAGGCAGGTGGTGACAGAGAGGAGACACCAAAAGACACAACAAGCCGATCTCCAAGGCCATTAAAGAGAAGAAGTTGCAGAAGTAACAGGAGACTCATTCAGTCTAATTGCAGTCAACACCATTATTTAAATAGCTTAGTAGTCCTGGATTTATTTCATTCTGTTTTTATTATATTCAACTGTCTACTTGAATTACATTGTATTGTTTTCTATTATTACTTTTACACTGTACTTTCCATGAAGAAATGTGACAAATGTGTTTAAATACATGTGAATCTGAATAACATTATGTGTGGTCGACTATCCATTTACAGTAAAAAAAAAAAAAAGAACAGAATATTTTTCTACTGATATCTATTTAACTTATATTTTTAAAACTAAATCAGAATTATTTAATCATTCTCGGTTTAAAAATTAAATTCACAAATGTTCAAACTATATTTCTTCTATTTATGATAAAATCATTCATCATTTTTTCTTCACAATTATTCACAAATACAGAATCTGCCTTCTGTACAAATGACTCAATGCATTTGTGTCTGCTAAGCTTCCTGAAGAGAAAAACCACAGAGTGCTGAATTTAACATATCTATTTAATGACTTATATATATATAGCTAACTTAAAATGTGTCCATGTGGACAGAATAATAGAACAGTATATAATTTAGATCAGATTTTTTTCTAAAGCATGCTGAAATGAGAATATTAGTCATGTCACAGTTACTTGGATTTTTATTTTGAGATTATTTTGTTATTTCTCTATAGCTGAATGGTGCTATACTTTTACGGTTTTTGATTAATTCTTTGTCATATTTTAATAGGAGATGTTTTTGGGTTTTCTTGTCAGATAAACAAGACCAAGACAATTAATTATTTAGGCATACAACATGCTTTATCAGTTGCACCCAAAGGCCCTTATGGAGTCACAAGTGCTGAATTTAGTCACAGGATAGGTGAAGTACTTCATGTTTGCTTGGATCAAGATAAATATTTTAATAAAGGATGAATATAAGAGCTCTACTGAGACCAGAGACAATCAAAGGTCGCTGTATGTTAAGTGCTACATTCAGTCACTTTCTTTCCAAGTGTTTCCATATTTGCAAGGTCTGCATCTGTCTTCATTTCAGGTGAAGGCTCATCATCTTAGATGCTGTAAGCCATAATGATGTAATAAATTTAAATATGTGGGAATTGATGTGATTAAAAAGGACTGTTTCAAATTCAACTTTCCTCCCTTCACAGTGCAAACTGGTTGAACTGGTGGCTCTATGCAAAAGAGAGAGAGACAGTGTGGATAGTGATATAAGCTTACTGGATCACGTGGCTTTCCATACATTTGTCAGTAGATGGAAAAGTATACAAACCCACTGACCTGCTCAGAGCCCATCCTCCTCCGCCTGCTTCTCTTAGCTAAAGAATATGACTCTCATTGCCGGGACCAACCACCTGTGACACTCTGAACCTCGTGACCTTCAGGTTCAGTAAATTAAGTTAAAATGTTTAATGGAGGCTTTACCCGAGTAGCAGTTGTTCCCACCTGTTTTCTGAAGCCACTTCCTCTCCTTTGCCACCATGCACGTGTGTGTAGGGATAAGCAAAAAACCTTACATACGCAGGAGTTTCCATGACATCATAATTCCCTCATACATAATTACTTACTTCCTTCTGTCTCCTGCCTCTGTGTTAGAACATTGTGTACAAACCCTGGGCTGGTTTTGCTAAAATTGTATAGTTTAAATATGTTTTTTTTGTATAGTTAAAAATAGATTTTTATGCTTTACGGCCTTTGAGTTTACAAGAGAAAACCACAATCATATGCGAAGGAACAGATGTTTATCACAGAGAAAGTACAGTCGGTGTATCTGGAAAAAATAAGCCACACTCACTGCTTGGTCACGTTTTATTGATTGAATGAAAATACCAAAGAGAGGATAGGCTGAAATCTGGCATGACGTCCTAAGCAGAAGAACATTAAGTATAGCATAAAAAATTTTAATGCTCTAAGGGAATTCAAGGCATATAATTTAAAGTTCCTATGATAGGGAATAAGATTTATTACTGGGTAAATGGATATAACAGGACTGGATTCAGTTGTGGTTATATCCATAATTAGCTGAATGGTCATTAAGCTGTTAATCTTGTCTCCTGCTGAGCCGAGCTCCAGACAATACAGTATGATTTCAGACCTGCTTCAGAAGTCGGTGGGCCACAGGGGTAAAAGGCTGGGAGTAAAATGACATGACCGCATTTCATCCTGGCTATGAGATTTGTGTCCAGTGTCCACAGAATAAGGCTCCACCTACAACAATCCCCTCCCACCATGTCAGCACTGCTCCTTCAGCTGTTGGCACATTCATTTCAGCTTGACCCAGCGAACGTCTCTGGAGATATCCAGGAGTAAACACGCACGCAACTGCTCCTCTGAGGAAAACCTGGAATTTTCCATACTTTACAGACACACTCCCAGTTCACAAGAGGAGGGGAAAGAGGAATATGCTGGGAATGTAACCCTCTGTGTATGAAGAGGGTCCCAAGACTTAACAACTTGACACCACACACTGGCATCATATCTACCTTTGTTGAAAGGTTGCTGTTAATTATTGAGTGTTGTGTAAAATATTGAATTTAACTGGACTTTTTGATTGCTTTTCCAACTGTGAATGGCTGCTATTTGAATAGACTTTAATTTTCAATTTAGAAAGAAATCCCTGATGTGACTCGGAACAACAATCAAGTCTCCATAGTGCTGACCATGGAGATCAACATTATGTTTCTGAAACAAGTTTCCAAGTTTGGGTCTCAAACATAAAAATGGGGTACAAATAGGTTACAAATAAGAAATGATAAGACAAAAGATGTGATAAATCAAAAGCAGAGGACTAAGTATGGGATAGCATAGGAGTCTCACAATATGAAAAAGTTAAGAGGAAAAAACATGGTTTTATGGATGTGGAACTAAAAGTGTAGACAAAAATGTTTGAAATATTCTAATATTTGCTATTTATTACATAAACTAAAATTTCTGCTGGTACTAACAAAATCATCATTGTTCTAATAATGTTGTCTGTTACATTTAAATTTAAATTAAACCTACTGATTTTCAGCTCGTTCCACAGATTATTACATTTTATATTTGTTCGGCTTTAGCTGCAGCTTATTCCTGGCTGTACTGCAGTCGGACTGATCATGACAGAAGCTGTGAAGCACAGTAATTTAATTTGGTGTGTAGTGAGCTGTTTTTTGAAGTAAGTAGTTTGGTGATAAACTGTGACATGGTGCGAAAGAGGTGTAGAAAAAATCTGAAAACAGTTTATTTTGTTATTAGACAGTTAATATGTGTCTGAATTCTTTGACATTTGAATAAATTAAGAAATACTGATTGTGACAAAAAAAACTGACTGATACTTTTTACTGTCTGCAGGTTATTTTGTATCAAATGTAAAGTATATTTAAGTTATTTGAGTTTGCTAATAAAATTTCATAATATAGTTAAAGGGATTCCTTTTTGACTGCGATGCAGACTTTAACATGGTGATTAGGAAAGGGTGAAGCCTGTTGACAACAGGATAAACTGAATACATTTGTCTCCATAAGCTCTTATTTTTAGTTTTTGAGCCGTAAAAATAAAAACTATGGAGGATAACATTAAGAAAAGAGGACTCTGGTCACTTTTGCAGCACAACCTTGTTTTAATAGATGTGTGACTTCGACTAAGAAATATTCATCTCTGCTGATGCTATCAAAGGTGATAATTGCAAAGTGTAACAGATGTTAAAGGTTGTTTTAGCAGGTCTTGGACCAGAATAAAACTGCTAAGTGGCATCATTTAATTCCGATATGCCATTTTATGGTATTCTAGATCCATATTTATTTAGAAAAATGTCAAGTGTAAATAAGCAAATAAGAAAAAGAACAAAATGTTTCAACTAAAATACATATTGGTACTTCTTAGCCACTAATAGACCAACCACTCATGCTGCTGCAATGGTTTATTTTTAAGTATGTCATTGTTGGACAAGTACTATTGTGCAATGATAGAAACTATTTCAACATCCTTTTGTCTGCTCAGGTAAGCCTCAGGTGGACCGCTGACTCTCTTCTTTGGTTCAGTTGCATTGTGTAATCTTTGTCAAAGTTTTAAGATCTGTTTATATTCATACTTGTGCAGATATCAGTGTTAAAGTAAAGAAAAATTATTCAACAAATAAAACTATGGGTACATTTTCTGTGTTTGTGTAATAATCACTCCTGTGTTTTGTCTTTAAAATCAGGACAAACACAATGATAGACAGTAAACTTTTCAATATGTATGTACTTAAAAGGCCTCTAGCTAAATTTATGAACTTTTCATTTAACTAATGGCAGGTATACAACAATAAAGTTGTGTGCATGTGAGATTATCTTTTATAGACAATGTGAACAAACACATGGCCATCTTCCAGGCTTAATTGTAGCCACAAATAGGTGTTGCGTGTTTTCTGTTAGATAAAGCCTAAGAGACAACAAGGAAGGAAGCATCAGTATTGTTGCCCCACCTCCACTGTTTAGAGCTGTTATTTTCCACAATCTCTCCTAACGTGTAGTCAATTTTTGTACCTTGGACAAAAAGATGCATACTTTTACTGGCACAAAAACTGCAATTTTAAGCAAGAATTAAAAAATAAAACAGTCATACACCATTTAGAACAAGAATACAAACAATGTTAGCAGTATCTCATAAAGAAATACATTTTGATTCATCAAATGTTATCACAGCAACAACAATTTCCAACAATATATTAGCTAAAGTATTTGCTGATGTGGTTCACAGGTTGCTGGGTCACCTGAAAAAAAATAGCATGACTTCCAGTCACAAGAAACTTGTCAGAATAATTTAAAGATGACTTTAATCCTGTATCTACAAGAGGCATGAATAATGTTGGACTGAATTTAATTGGCCAAATTCAAAATACAATGATATTTGTGGTTGGAACCTGTGCAGGGGCACCATCACATAGAAGTCCTGGGGTTAAGACATCAATTTCAACCATTTTTGGAGAAGTTTAGTTCACAGAAAGTCAGAAAGAGGCTCTAAAATTGCTGAAGCATTCAGTGTCTTTTTTCTCCATTACTGGGAGTGCTTTCTCAGGCACATCTTGTACTGACAGGAAAAAGATATATATTTATAACAGGGAAACTTTGCCACAAAAATAATATGTTCCCATTAGTGTAAAAGTGAAATAGAAAATTCACCCTCTTCAATATGTTACTATTAAACAGTTCATGTATGAGACAGGATGGGTGAAAAATTGCAAAACCAACGACCTGATATATAAAGTCATCACATTAAAGTTCACGTGGGAGAACAATTCTGCAGGAAATGTGTGTTTTCATGTGGGCAAGTCGTGATGACACAAGAAAAACACAAAGTTTGACTAAAAAAAAAAAAGGCTTACTGTCAAATGTCTGAAGGAATTAGAAAAGGGGGGGTGTAAAATGTGAGACAGGGCAGTGAGGGGGCAGAACCAGGATTAGTGTACTGTACGCAGTGATGGAGGGATGTGTGAGCCAGAAAGAGAGAGAGACGGAGAGGGAGAGAGATTCGGCAGGGGGGAGTGGGAGAGTGTCACGTGTATGCCAGAATAAGCTCAGAGCTCCAGCGGGGAAATCTCTGGACAGAGCAGCAGCAGCAATAAGTCAGACCCCTCAGTTCCTCATGCTCCTTCCACATGTACTTTTTGTAACAACAACACTTTAACACCTGTCCTCCCCTTCACCTTATCTAACCCTGTCCTCGTTCAGGTTTTCCTTTAATCCCTCTCCTCCGGCACAAGCCTTGCTCTTCCAAAGAATGTTCATGATACAATAGATATTCCCCCCATAGCAGCTTGTTTTGAATGACTTTATCTCCTGAGTACACATGCTGCTAATAGAGACCAGCTCTACTGTAAATATGCATCAACATCTGAAAGCCATTACTCACAGGCTCATATCTGCTCAGGCAAGTCCAGCAGGCACCCTAAAGCTACATAGGAGGTTCACCCTCATGTCTCCTAATGTGCCATCCTGCTGTTTCTGATTCAAAGCAGGTGATGGAGGACAAGATGTCTGCTCCCTCAAACCTTCTGACTCACACTAGTTCTCCTCCCCTTACAGAAAAAAAAAAACATTGGTAGGAAGCCAGGTACTTTTTTTTCCACTTTAAAGGTTGGAATGACATTCAAACAAAAGAGCTGGAATCCAAATATGGCCCTTACAATATTACGCAAGAGTTCAGCTGCAATGAAGCTCAAATTATTAAAAAAAAGAAGAAATAGAAATAGCCCATGTTGATGTTTTACTTTTCCTATTGGAGAAGTAAGCTGAAACCTCACAGCTGGGGCAGGGCCAAGGACACGTGTTGCCACAAACAACCCCTGCTATTAAAGATTTGTTCTGTTTGGAAATTTCTGAGGTCAGACTCCGTGACCGCACTGTAAAGTAACTCTAAATGGGCGACTAATGCTTGTCTGCTGCAGAGGTGACCATTAGAGGCACGGAAGAATGGATGCTGACATTCTGCCACCTGTTTTAAGACAGTGTGCCTCTGCTTCAGCTTTTAAAGTGCTCAAACATAACATATTCTTCTGCAGGTAAAAAAAACAACAACCTGTGAATGGCAGATGATGCATTTGCTGTGTGATAAGTCAGCCCACTCATGCATTTATTTCGTGTTTGTACAGTCATGAATTTCATAATGACAGGTACTGTAAAATATGTGTACTGTTGCTAAACAGACACACATGTCTTACAGAACAAGTGCAGCTGTCATATGTCACAAACAACTTGGAACTATGGAGAAGCATAAGGTTCGCTAGAGGAAAGAAGAAAATGGAGGATGTTGTTAAATTTTCCTTGTTTCACCATTCCACACTAAAGTCGAAATATTGCAAATGAAGTGAAGATAATATCTTGAAAAAAGGTGCAACGCTGAAACTGCACACAGACTATCCCAACGCGTACCAAACATGCTGACTAAGAGCGTACAACCACAGGATGTTCATATCCTAGAAGAGAAAGAATTTCCTTTCCTATCCTAACTTATTAGGTTACGAGCTCACTTACACATGTAGCTGGTGCAGTTCTTCACCTGAGTGTTGGTTTGGTTTAATGTTTTAATATCAAAAGTGGAAATTTATTTTCAGCATTTAAATTGTTGGCATAGCATTTTTAATTTGATCTATTCTTCTAGTTTCTCAAATATAAAATAAATAAGCAACAAAAATACAGTCTCCGCAATTTGTTTTCTTCAAAATGACCCCAATGCTGCATCTTATTTATATGACGGAACCTGGTTCTGCTGGTTGTTTTTGATGATTAAATTGACTTTATACATTCCACTGTTGCCACATGCTTACAAATGATGAGGAGTAGACATGTTGTGATTTGCTGGATCATGTTACAAAGTGTATTTATAGGACATGTATTTGACCTTTCAGTCTAGTAAAGTGCTTTAGGCGCATTCAAACGTATTTTGAAAGTCGCATCTCTTTTCCCCAGAAAAACAATTTGCATTAGGATTAGAGGCGCAAATACAGCAGGAAAAGTTTGTCTTGCAAAAGTTCTCTCAGCGTGAACAAAACCACAGACTTTCTTCAAGGACAGCAGATTGAGAAATGAATGTTCTGCCCCGCTGTTCAACAACTGTTTCATTTTGAACTTTTGGTTGTCTCTGCTGTACCTATATTCTACATTATGTGGCTATGTTCCCTGCTGTTTCCAATTAATCTCTCATTCTTGCTCACTGAAGGCTTAGACATCACAAGTGACTAGAATGAGATGGACAGAACATTGTGAGTTTCTGAAGCATATCAGCAGGTTAACGCTTTGCTTTTGATTAACCTTGTGAACATAATAAAAAAGCTTCCCTATCACCCCTAATAATAGCTGCTCTCAAAAACAAGGTATGTATTTATGAACAACGTTTTTATTCTCTAATAAACATCTGCAGTATTAAAATCAATACATGAAGTTCACATACATTTTTTTTTACAAAAATAAAACTCTAAGGTGAGATGGACAAAGCTTTTTTTAGACTGAAAAACATTTAGATAATATGTATCCCGCGGTTTCCAGAAACCTGAAATTATACAGTCAACAAGGGCTGAACTGTGTTGTAGTAAGCTGGATAAGAAAACCCTGGACATATCTTTAGGTTTCAATGTTCACATTTTGGAGTTTGTCTCAAAGGAAACTAACATTTTCAGAACACTGGACATAAACAAAAACAGATGGATCATAACAGATTTTTTAATATCGGACAAAATGTAGAGCTACCTTGCATAGTTGATCTCAAAAGTGATTTTTGAAATAAGATTGAAACAAGGAAAATAAACTAAAGAACAATAGCATCTTAGGGGAAAATACAGTAAAAGTGTGCAAGTGTGCAAACTAACTTGCACACTAATACCACATTAAACTATATTGTAATTCAGTTTTAATATTCAGACCTCTTGGTTACTAACCAAACGTTCTGGATTCTAGTGATTCAGAGAAATTAACAGAAATGAAGTTAAATCTCCTGGAGAGAGGTTACAGAGAATCAAAATGATTTAATAAAACTAAAACATCAATCAGGAGCCGACAAGTATTCAGTGCTGCAGGAAAAAGTAATTGATGACTAAATAAAATATTAGAAAAATCCTACATAACAGAAACTGGTTGTTTTTCCAAATTAAAGAAAACATAAAATGGAAACAACAGTGCTTAAAAAAGCCTCAGAAGTTCTACATGTCCTCGCTGAAATCTTTCAAAACCTTTTGAGTGAATTTGCTATGCTAAAAAGATAAATGTTTTGGAAATAGTTCCCTTTTGGTGGGAACTACTTCAGCATGTCCAAATGCTATTTTAAGCTTCCAGTTCTCTAAAACGCTTTCGTTTACCAAGTTTTGCCTGAAGAAATACAACTGTCTCTGGGAAGCAACTTCAGGTAGACTTTGGAATCCAAGAGATATCAGATTTAAACTGAAGATTAACTCTTAAAGTGAAATAAGCAAGCAGGTTCTTTCTTCAGACATCAAAAACAGACTGACTGAACAAAACAGCGGACATGAAACGTTACCTCTTTTCCCGTCAGGAGCACAAGGAGTTTGCACAACAAGATAAAAACATAAATCAAATCAATTATCAGTGAAGCTAACTGGTTATTGTGTAATACTAGCAACAAGAACCTGACTAAGCATTAGATTTGTGTATATTGTGAACTTGTGTTCAATGTTTTAAATCTATTTTACGGTTATTTTGTCGTGGTGGCTGCATTAAAGATACTAAATAGAGGAAAACCCTTCTTTATTTTACACATCAGTCAGAGAAAATGCTTCATTTCTGGTTTTTAAGGAGTGTCTTGAGAAAATAATCTTATTATTAATGAACAATTCTCTTTAGAAGTGTATTTATTCACATGTAATATTAACACTGGGTTTAACTATCTCCATCCATCCACTGTCTTTACATGACCAAAGTGGTCATGTAAAGACCATACACATCATACACATCATATACATCTACATGATCATACACATGTAGATGTGTATGATCATCTTCAGAGATGGCTGGGTGAGACACAGTCCATCGTGAGCTAATATCAAGACATACAGGATAAACAACCACGCGCACACACACCCATACTTATGGGCAATTTAGAGAGACCAATTAACTTATTATGCATGATTTTGTGTTGCTTGAGAAAGCCAGAGCACATGCCAGAGCCAGGAGTGCTAATAATTGATGGCAAACAACCATGCTCAGCTGTTTGATAACTTTATTTGTTGTGGTTCAGTGTATTTTTGTTGCTCTGTAAAAGGTAACAAAAGTTTACATCTAAAATGACAAATAGAGAAAATTCAAGCTTGGGAATGGAAATATCAGAATGCAGAAACATGTGACAACAAGAACTATTAAAGTACAGAATGATCAAATATTAAATATGTGAAACATAAAACTAAATGCTGAAAACACATTAAAATTCATTGCATTTGTTAGTTGATGTGTTAGCGTGAAAACATTAACAGGGTTAAGAGGGTTTGAACAGGGTTTATTTGCTTTAAAGTTGAATTGCACAGCTTATATGTAAAATTTATACATTTTCATAAAATTTATAAATGTAGTTTTTTACAAGGTTAGAAATCTTGTGTCTTTCGCTGGGCTGTGCACACTGCAACTGCTGGAAGTTCAGGCTCGTAATGAACTTGTTGTTACAGGACATCATAAAAGAGCCGTGGTCCACAGTTCCTCTCCAAAGTGGCTGGATGTTTGCCTACGGAGAAATTATCAGCCTCTATTACATCACTTTTAGATTGAATCTCACACTGAACCGCCCACGTGACGATCCCATAAAAAGTGGTAGCAGAGGGAGCGTGGGCTGCTCTGCATTGGACACAAATTTGCCTGCTATCCTTTCATCCACCATCTCATCATCTCTCGGCGGGGAACCTCACATGAAGGCCGGTCGACCCGTCAAGACGTCCTGTGTCACGCGATAACTTCACAATTACCTGCTTGTTTCCAGCCACATGCTGGGAGATGAATCTCCTCCTAACAGCCATAGAAGAGAGCTGTCAGTGCCTTTGTTCCACCTTTCATAAATCCCCTTATGTAACGCCCCCTAACCTTCACATTAAGATTACATTGTGGTAGAGCTGCTAACTCAAAGCGTTACATCATCTGGAATCAATAGGAGCACATTAGCTGATGGGAAAGATAAGCTCTGGTAGCTCTGGCTCATCTGTCATTAAATGTCTTTTTGAAGTGCAAGACAACTTTTAAGAAGCCAGTTCCTGTGAACTCTGTGTGCCTGCATGCGTGCGTGTGTGTGTGGGTGTGTGTGTAGGGGTGTTCCTGTGCATGTGTGCTGGCTCAAATTCCAGCCGAGTGCAGGAATTATTCAATGTGCTGCGAAGGCAATGCTTGTGGTAAGCTCCCAGCCCTCTGCATCATGCGTAGTCCTCCTCATCTGTGCGTGGAGTGCGCAGGCTGGAGCGCTTACATAATCTAGTTAAAATATATCCCGGTCACATGTAAGATTCAGCCCTGCAGATAGATATCCCACTGTCGCTTGAGCTGCTCTGGCTGCCATTCAGATATTAGAAAGAATATGAACGCAAACACACACACTCGCAGACTTGGAGACTTGACGGTGATTAGCTGCCAGATATTCTCAACAGCTTGCATGTGAAGAGTCTGCATGGAGAAAAAGAAAAATGATCTGGAAGCTTTTCTCTCTGGATGAAGCACATGTGACTGAGTGAAGCTGGACCAGGAAAGGGACAAAGGAGAGGGGAGGACGCACAGCAGGACGCTGGAGGCACATACCCCCAGTGTTGCTTCTCCTCTGACTGCACAAGTTTGAATATTAATGCTAAATCCAAGTGCAATTGACTGGAGGCACATACACACATTGCTGCGGCACTGTGCCTACACTACATGTGGTCACATATCTGTGTAGGTGGGGTTAAGATGCAGAGCTAGCATTTACTTCATCAGGATGACAAATCAGGAGGAGTAAGCTGGTGAGATGGGGGAAGCCAGGCTTAGAAGGTATAAGGGATTCCAGATGTGAAGCTTTGTCTGAAGCATGAGCCGGTCCAGAGCTATGTCAGGTATTTTTCATAAGCAACATCTGAGAATATGATTAAGAAAACAAAAACAACTGCAGTGAATGTGTTAAAGATTTTAACTATGAAGAGTGACTAGTGATGATATTCGAATCCCTGGAATGTTTTACATTTTACAGCCGCAAACCTCAATGTATTTTACCAGGATTTTATGCTTTGGACAAACATGAAGCACTAGACACGTGTAAGAATAAAGTTTCATTCTTGTAGATTATTTTTATTTATCAAACTGTTTTTTGCTCTTTCTTCTTTGCAAAACAGTTCAGAATCTGGTAAAATACATGTTTTAAGTCCTGCAACAAATTTGTTAATTGGATTTAGGTCTGGCCTTTGACTGGGCCATTCCAACACATAATGATTTTATCTAAGCCATTCCATAATAGCTGTGACTGTACCTTTAGGGTGAACCTCTGTATCAGTCTCATATCATTTTCAGTCTCTAACAAAGTTTCTGTTAGGATTTTCTTGCATTTAACTTCATACACTTTCCCATCACCTCTGAGCACCTTCCATGTTCCTGCTGAATATGGGCACACCAGAGCATCTCCCTCCATTTGTTGCTGTGTCTTCCATGTGGTTTATGGATTCCTGCAAATTGAACTTACTGTGGTCTTTTTCCAGCCATTGTTTTAATATTTATGCTGTGAATGATTAACAGACTGTCCCATCTCTGTTGCTTCTCGAGAGCAACAGAGATGCCATGAACTTCTTTGCTTCTTCTCTGGTCAAACTCATTGTCAGTCAGATTCAGTCCCATCAGCTCTGGTGTTTTGACAGCCCCTCCAGAGTAAACACACTAAAGTGTTTCACAGTGGGGCCGGTGTGTTCAACGTTCTCAAGCAAATCTTCTAGATCTTGGTAGAACAGATGTGGTGAGATCAAGGTACACCCAGATCGACTCCAGTTTACTAATGAGGCGACTTCTTATGGCAGTTTCTTGCATTGGTTTCTATTTCGGGGCATCAGAGTAATGAGGGCAAATAAACATTTAGATTTTTTAATTCGTGAAACATCATGACAAAGGCAGAATTTTACTTTCATTATACAATTATGTACCACTTTTGGATGGTTCATAACACAATCTAAATAAAATATATTCAAATGTGACATAAGGTGAAAGAATACTTTTGCATGCACGTGTCAATACTTTATTTCAGTCACAGATTAATTACCTTAGTAGAGGTTTAGTTTGTCAAAAAACCAAAGGTGCCTCGAAGCAGCTGGTCAGAAAAGAACATTGCCGAACAGAATTATGTAATCCTGTTATTGCATGGATAGGAATTGCTGCCAGGATGTAATAATTTGAACCAATAATTTTAGCCAGCCAGGAAACGGATCCACACTGAGATTGCTCACAAATGTGCCCCCAGGTCATGCAGTCGACTGAAACGGCAAACCTGAAGCACTCACATCTTGACCACATACATTTTAACCAAAAAGTATTTGAATCTGTAAGCGGCGGAGCAGATGGCCCGAAGCCAGCAAAGTCATATGTACGTCTCACAGCAGAGGACAGCTGCTCGTAAGATAAGACACACGTAAACATGCTCCACTTCAAGCTGCACCCAAATACTCCCACTTGAGCCTGCATCCTTTTGCAACGCACTTAATCCTAAGGGCACTCTTCACATAACATAAAGAAAAACAGAGGTTGACTGAGGCCATCACACAAAGGGCCCTGTGGGGGAGAATGTCGTTAAAAGAAAGTTTTGGAGACCGAAATTAGAAGCTTAGTCTGAATTCCCCTACACCTTGTGGAAAAAAACAAAGAGCCTTTTAAAAGCCGAACTTTATTTCTGTCCATATGTTGTAAAGTGTGGCACTGAGCGTTCTTCGTGGACACGTGCTGCGTTTTCTTTTTTCCTTTTTTCTTCTAAGGGGAAGTTTAGACAAGGACAGATGTGCAGAGCCTGACCTGTAATAAAGCGGGTGTGAGTCTCTGATTGAGACTTCAAATTTATTTATTTTTTTCATGAATGAGAGCTGGAGACATCCTGTCTCTGCGGGGTACACACTGCTCATGTCGCGTGACTCATCTCGGATCCTGATAGGAGAAGAAAACGCGCGGACAAAAGAGCTGCCTCCTTTGCAAGGAGACTGCAAATTATTTGCCGTTGTTTCTTATGCAAATGACAAATTGGTGAAATTGTCAGACGGTTGAATGGAGCTGGATTAATGTTAAGCTTAAAGATTCAAGGAGATCACACAGACGATTTACTTAAGCATTCAGGACAATATGCGGTAAATGCAGAAAAAACACTTTCAAGCATGAAAGATTAAGTATCTGGATTACTGTATGTTTAATGCCATGTGTATAATTTAAAATGCCTCTTTGATCCTTAAACACACAGTTCCTGTGCTTTGAAGGGAGAATGATATATTCCACTGTGACATGGATAGCTTGAAGACAACAAAGGGAAATAAGAGTGAGCTGGGAAAACTGCAGGAAGCTCTCTGTCGTCACAAAGTCTGGGGTCAAAGGAGGATCTGAGTCTGGGGAGCAAAACGACTGGAGACTATTTATTTTTTTTATGGGATCTTTAAAAGATTGCAGGACAATTAGAATCTGGCAGCTGTGTCATCCCGACCGGCTTTATGTGTTATATTCTGGTGTGCGTGCGTGTGTGTGTGTGTGTGTGGCGTGCATTCTTCACAGCAGGATGTGATTGAAGGCACAGCGGTGCAGAGCAACCTCTCTTTCTGGTTCCAGGGCTGCTGGGTGTTCCTCATTGTGACAGAAGCTCATAAAACATGAAGTATTCACAAAGGCTGGGCTCCCCTGTGATCACTTGACCACAAATGACTTTCTGAATTTAACTACTGTGGCACAATCTGCTTGTGCAAAGCACTGAAGACAAGCAAGAGGTCATTCTGCGCATTTTAAGTCAGGCAATTCTGCAGCCGGTTGTTGCAACCATCTGGGCAGCAGCGTCCTTGGCTCGCTAATCATCTAACAGAGCTTTTTTCACATCGCACTTGTTATGCTGGAGGTGGAGGGAAAAGGACGACGTCGTTTTAAATCCCACTCATCCTCACTGTCAATCGAGAAGGACGGGGAAAAAAGGAGGCTGGTCCTTTCGCTGCTGGAGTGGGTGTTTTCAAAGCAAACGTGATCCCGTTTGCAGCGAGAGGGTTCGTGACTCACTGGCTTCGACACTTGTCTGGCTTCCAACAGAGATCGCTCCTCCTTATCCCACCCTCTCAGCCAAACAGGTCCCATGAGTCATGAATACCACCATGATTAAAAAATGCTTGTGTATCAAAACAATGACCAGTTAGATTTAGGTATTAGCTTTGTGCTCTGAAATATAATCACAGTACTGAGTTTAAAAGGTTTTAATTTCACTTTATCATTCACTTAATGAAACTCAGACTATACCAGTGTTGTAACAATAGAAGAGTTTTCAGGTATGATGACTTATAACTCAGGATTTCAATAGACTTTTATTCAGCAGATACCACCAGGAAACACCTTAAACTATTGCCTTAATCCCAACCGGATTACATTACTTACTGCAGCAAATGGAATGACACTCAGGGCGATGTATAGGAATTATACATCCTATACATTCCTATACGATGTATAATGTATAGGAATTATACATCGCCCTGTATTATTGTCATAATAAAAACATCACAATTTCATGCATTAAAGTCATTTTCATCAGGTCAAAGGCTTTGAAACAAAAATGGAGGTGAGCAAATATGAAACTGATTTTAAATATTTAAAATTTAGATAGGAGTTGGTGGACCATCAATAGCCCTCATGTGTTAAACATACTTGGATCATAATAAGTAAATCACTTTCACTCCATTATAAAGAATCACTAAATAGATTTTGCTGTAACAGTTTTGGAATCAAGAGTTATTTTAAGATGATACAAGTCGGATTTGTTCTCTTGGCCTTTCTTGGACTAGCTTTTAGCTTTTCTGTATATTGGGATCAAAATACAAAATAAAGACACCAAGACATTTAATGCAGGTGTGGTGATAATTAACAGCCAAATTGGTCAAGCACATCTGCTTCATAGTCTTAACAGAGGAGAAATGTCAGGCCAAAATGGATGACACTGAACAAGGAATAATAGACTACTTTTCATTATTCTATAAAATCTGAAAATACATCAGGGAATAACTTCAAAACCAACTTAATGTTTATGTTTGAACTTGGAAATCCAGCTGAATTTCCAGCAGCTAAATAAATGCAAGTGATCCAACTTGAATTTAAAAGTTTAGGTTGATGAGACACAAACAATTTTCCCACTTTAAGGGACTTTGCTATTTTTGTTTTTAAATTGGAAGAGAACCTTGCTGCAAGGAAGGTCTGGGTTTGAATCCTGGTCCGTCTGCATGGAGGCTGTATCTTCCTGTGTGTGTGTGTGTGTGTGTGTGTGTGTGGGTTCTCTCTGGGTACTATGGCTTCCACCCACAGCCCAGAAATATAACTCTTAGGTTAACTAAATCGCCTTTAGGTATGGTTTGGGGAAATGCATGGTTGCTTGCGGTGTGGAACTTTGTGCTGCCCTGGTAATGAATTGGTGACATGTCTAGTTGGGTTTAAAAAGCTATTCACTTATGTAAATAACTTTTACACCATGAGAACAAATTTCTAAGATGTGGGGGAAAAATTTGCTCAGTCCATTATCCTCCCGCCGCAGCTGCTTCCTGAAACCGCCGGCTTTTCATAGCAATGTCCCCTCAACTTACCGACATGCTTCGAGCCATGCATCATCATCATCAGCAGCATCCAGATGATCATGACGCCGAATGCCTGTGCAGCGTGTAGTGACCAGGGGCCAGCCCCGGCTTGACTTTTCGCCCAGCTGCTGAAATGGAAACCGATCCGCGTGTCCACGTGTTTGTGTCATTTCCATGCAATTTGCATATGTAAACTGGCCTCGCCTATTGCTCCGCGGCTGCACCGAATAGACGCGGCGATTCGTCGGCAGGGGCCAGGCGCAGCGGCGAATGGGAGAGCCGCAGCGCGCCGGTCCCGCCCTCTCAGACACGTTGCTTCGGGAGAAGCAACACGGGGTTGATCACAGGCTGTGGCTCCTGCCTCACCGCTCACACGCCGCACACGTCCCTCACATCAGCTGCTCCTCTCTGCCCGACGCTCCTGCCGGATTCACAGCTGAACAAAGGAGGAGAGGAGAGGACACGACCGGCCGCCGCATCCCGGGAAGGTAGACAGACCTCCACATCTCACGCCTCACCGGTCAGATTATCTCCGGCGAAACGCTCCTGTTGCCTATTTTAAAAAAAATCGTCTGGAGGAATTTAACAGATAAAATCACAAAAAAAAAATCCACTTATTCGAGCTGAAAGTGGATTTTTGTTAATCGATTGATCAGTATTTCTAATGCTGATTGTGCCTTTATGTAATCTAACAGGGTGCTGCCAAATTTACTATGACCGATGAGGAAGTCTATTGTGTCTCCTGCTCTGATAGGCGGACAGCCCTGATCATTCACTTTATCAGATTGTTCTCTCCTTATGGTCAATGATTACAATATTTTACCTCCTCTCGGTAATATTCTTACATAATGCCACTGCATGTCGGTAACTGATGAGCACCGTCTGTACATGTAGGGGCCCCTACCTGCCCAGGTGTGCACCATAATGGCCGTCTGATATTTTACATCTTTGACAGATTATATGTTCTATCGTTTCTTAGTCAAAATAAGGAATTACAGGCCTGGGTTGTGTTGAAGTTTTCAAAGGCCCAGGGTTAATCGATCTTTGTTAAAAGTCTGCATGTTGTTTCATTACATAAGTAATCAGAGCTTGATGCTATTTTTTTTAGATGTATCAAATGCTCAAGTTACTTGTTTTATGAAAGTAAAGTGTAATTGCCTGATGAGACTTCATATCACAGGAAGTATGGGATCTCTTAGTCAGCCCATGTTACAAAAGAGAAGATTCTTATAGTGGGCTCTACAAATATTAGGTAAAAGATTTATACTAATCTGCTTGAACTGCCTAATGAGTTATTATATGTCAATTGCTTGTTATTATAATTTTACAATTACAGTCCGGTTTCTGGGATCTTTGATGCTCCTATTTCAATCCATGAAGCAGATGCATGCAGCATTTTTTCTAGGCCTGTGTCGGGTTGTGTGAAAGAGTGAACCCCCTCTGCTCCACCCTTGCTCTTTGACTATAAGACCAGAATCCTAAAACAAAGAAAGAGTGAGCCATTACCCCTTCTCACCCTCAAATTTCACAGGAAACCCGAGACATGCCAGGCGTTAACAATCCAACCACTAAAGATAACCCTGTGCTGAAAAATGCTGTTCTCACTTCCTTTTATCGCCAAGGAAACGCACTGAAACCCCTGCGAGCAATTAGGTGTCCGCGAGAAGCGTTTTGAGTTTTCTGTCCACGAGACATTCTTCATTAGCGAACCAGCAGAGAGCTGATGTTTTACTACGTCTTTTGTTACTTCTTCAACACTCCAGTCCCGGCCCCAGTCCCGGCCCCTACCCCGGCCCCGGCCACCTTTTGGAAGAAAGCTAACGATATCCATGGATGAATGTAGCAACTGTTGCGGTCCAGAATCAGATTTTACACAATATTATAACATTATGATGGTAATTACACAACAAAACATAATGTTATATAACCAGTCTTACTTAAAGGAAACTAAAAGCCAGTAGTATATTTTAAATTTTATTATAGCAAAAATATAGAAAAATGAAACTCCCTCTGAATATATTTATTGCTCTGAATGTTATAGCTTTATGCTGCTTTCCTCTGTCTACAGAAACACAGAGTACAACATGCTAATATTAGCAGGTTATTAGTTGGACTGTCTGTTTTGTAACCAGCCTGCTGCTTTACAAACTGCTATCTTTTTAAAACAGCTTTATCTCTGTAAGAGAGATTGAGTGAAGCTTCTTCAGTCTTAACACAATGACCTTATGCGTTTTTGAGACCTGAAGTATTACTAAACAGAGAGGGAAAAGTGTTAGCCTTTTAGCCCTTTTCTCAGCTAGCTGGTTGGAGATGTGGGTAAATAACTTGATTAGCTATGCAACAGATCAGTCTCGCGTTCTCAGGGAGAGCATAAAAAATAATTTTCAGCCATAGGAACGATTTGACGGAACTGATACCTGGCCCATGACTAATCTGTGCACAGCCTGGCATGTGTGAAAACTTCCTTTGTCAAGGTTTACAGTGACAAGAGTTCGGACAAATGTAGATCTGAGCCCTGGAGGGATGTTTTCATGTTTGATGGTGCTTGGTCTGTGTTTACTAGCTCAGGTGTTGCATCTGCAAAACAAACAGGTCATTGTGGTCTCACTGCCACCGTCTGCTCTGGCGCCGCTTTGTCCTTACTCATGTCTACTTACTTGGAGATGCTGTGTTTTTGGAAGACTGTTTATTACTGTTATTATTCCACCAAATCCCTGGTGCTCAGACAAGGACGCTCCAAGTAGTTATTTTGACTCCAGCCTTGATTTGTTGATATTTTGGTCATGTGTCTCATCTCCACCCATGGCTGTCCTTAACGTGTTTGTTTTCCTTCATGAATCTCTGTCTCATCCCAGGTCAGTGATGGTCAGTGGTGGTTAGAGCCTGCAGCTGAGGATGTCTGCTACAGATTCGGACAACTCTATCGACTGGCTGGCCAGCGACACAGAAGAAAATGAGAGCGAGCAAGAGCCAGACTGCACCGCAAAGCGCAGCCAGAGAGAGGCTCCTCTGTTTGAGAGCAGCAGCGAGCCGAGCGAGGACAACTGCGAGGTCTCTGGTAGCAGGGGATCTCCTGGCGGCACTGCGAGATCGGACAGAGACTCCAGCAATGGACTGTGTAAATCACAGCACGGAAAAAAGGCGAACGGCAAGAACACTCAATCGGTGAAAAGACCTCATGGCTCCACAGGAGAGCAGTGCAGGGAACGGCAGCTAATATCCAACGCTTTGGAGAAAGATCAAGTTTTTATCAACAAGGTGAGCACCTCTGTGACTGTTGTGTTTTGTTTCTCACTGAAGGTGGTTGACAGCGTCAACAAAACTAGGACATGCCCTATCACCCAGATCCACCCCCACACCAACACACATCCCCCACTGCTGCTTTTACTCACATTTCCAGTAAGGCTGTCCCTCCTCTTTAACTGCATGAGGAGTGTTTGTCGTTTTGGTCTCAGAGAACTGTGTCATTTGATAAGAAAGCAAGCACAGTGAGTGAATTATTTGGCTTGTGTTACTCAGTATGTATTCAAGATGTTTTAGCTCATGTTTAATCACCTGACTGTAAATCAATCTGTTATCATTTCCAGTGCATGGAGCTACAATGCTACATCCATCCGCTGTCATCAATCTTGAATGGCCTTCGTTCAGGGAGATACAAAGAAAGTAAGTCAGCCTGCGCATTTGTCCTTAACAAGTTTGTGTAATTGACTTGAATAAGACGACCTCTGATGTTGGAACTAGAGATGCACCAATCTCTAGTTCTTTTCCTGGTTTAAGCTGACTATTTATTCTGAGAACTGTGAAACATAAAAGAGAAAAATTTAACATTTTTGAATACAGTAAAATAAGGAAATTATTAGTGACTTGATGTCACTAATGTGACTATATGACTTTTTTATGCCTTTATGACTTTTATAATTAAAAAAAGTGATTTTTCAGTATCAGCACTTTATCACCAATCAGTGCTGATAAAAGATAAACCGGCACATCTATAATTACAGTGTTCCACATCTCAAAAACCTGCGTTTTCTATGGTCTCAGCAGTAAATTCAGTTGTTTGTGTGGAAACTAACTGACTGCTGGTGAAAAGAAGCATTTGGGTCTGTCAACATTTCTCCCAGAAAAACAATGGAGGGAACAGACAACACGCAGACCTTTGTGGAAAAACGTGTCCCTGAGATTTGAGTGTGATGTCTGAAACATGTATTGTTGCAGGACTATCCAATAACAACAAATATTCATGAACCCATCTCTGTGTGTTATGTAACAAAGATCATTTTGGGTGAAGGCTAGCTTAGGGACTACGCTATTTCAACAAATGAAAAAAACACTCAGTGATATTATTCAGCCTACCAACAGTAAGAAACTTTCTACACTTCTTTGCAATCTTGGCAGAAGTGAGTGGGAACATACTGTACCATAGCTTTACCAGAGAAGCAGCTGCTGTTTGTGTTTTGGTCAGAGCAGCATTACATGTGCTTTACTGCAGATAATGGCCGTGTCCAGACAAGCTTAGATTTTGGGATCTTGGTCAGACCCGAACCTTATGTGACCCAGTGCTTGCTGCTCACAGAAGCAGGGGAGGCTGTTCCCTTGTACAAACATTTCACAGAGCCCATCTGCCGCACAGACTCAGGGCCTGCTGTTGACGTGCTTCATGCTGCAGCTTTTCTTTCTTTTCCAGGGCTCAGCAGTTTCCAGGAGAGTGTGGCTATGGACAGGATTCAAAGGATCATGGGTGTTCTGCAGAACCCCTTCATGGGGTGAGTTTGACCTGCATACCTCTATATTTGTTTCCCTCTAAATGTCGAGTGCCTTGAAAACTATGGACACATCTTGACTGCTGTGGATTTTGTCACATTATACCACAAACTTCAGCGTATTTTGATTTCATGATCTAGATCAATACAACAGAACACTTAGTTGTGAAGTAGAAGAAATATGGGGGTTTTCACGGCAGGTTGTTGATAAAGTTGTGAATACGTTTAAAGTGGGGTGAGGTTAAAAATAAGTATTCCATGCTTTGAGCATCACACAGTGTTCTGTTAAGTCAATTGTCCAATAGAATGCAAATCTGACACAACTACAAACCTACCAAAACATTTATTTACATACACTGACAAGCCAAGAACGGAGAGCATTAACCAGAGGAACAGTCAAGAGTAACTCTAGAGGAGCTGCAGAGATCTACACATTCAGCTGGAATGTGTTGTTGGATAGTATTAGTTGTACAATCCACAAATCTGGCCTTGGTGGGAGAGTGGCAAGGTTAGCCATTTTTAAAAGAATGGTAAGCCATTCTTTTGAAAATGTCTAAAAGAATGGCTTGTTTAATCTTTGCCACTAGTCTCTACTCAGATGAGATCAAAGACGCAGTGCCCAGTGCTAAAACTAGCGCCACCCTGAACACACCATCCCTACATTAAATGTTGTGGAGATGTCCATCATTAGCTGGGGGCTGAAAAGCTGGTCAGAGATGATGGGAAGATGGATGGAGCTAAATATGATGAAAACCTTTAAGAAACTCTCAAAGACTTGGGCAGAGATTTACCTTGCAGCAGGACAGCAATCCTAAACAAACAGCCAGAGCTACGATGGATTGTGTTCGAATTGCCCAGTCAGAAGTCCAGACCTAAATCCAAATTCTAATTCTAAATTCAAAGTTGCTTTTTACAGAAGCTAACCAACCAAACCGACTGAAATTGAGCTGCAGTATTTTGTGAAAAAGGAATTTGTAAACTTTTTTCTTTCTAGATGGTCAGAGCGGTTAGAGTCATCGTCCAAATGATTTGTAGCTGTGATATCTGTAGAAATACTCTGAAATCTTTATGCCACACTTTTCAGATTTTTGTCAAAATAAAAACAAACCCATAACTCTTGTACCACTTAACAACAGAGCTCTACTTTGTTTATCTAATCAAATAAAATCCTAATGTAACACAGTGGAGTTTGTTGCTTCCAGCATATCATAATTTAAAAAGCTCCTGGCTGTACAAATACTGGAAACCTGCACTGCCTAAATGTGTTTTTCCGCTGTAGCTTAAATCTGGTCGGGGATCTGAAGTGAAGCACATCCGGCTGCACGGAAATACTGTTTGCTTTCTAAGTGGTCTCCATTATGTCTGTGACACATGGCTCACAGCAGGTCGCTGCTACCCCCACACACATTCAGGATAAATTTACTGCAGAGACGGCTGAGTCGCTCTTTCGCCGGCCATCTCGTTAAAAATGTATCATGCTCCTCGGTGGGAGAGGGACGCTTGCGTCTGCTTGATTAGCTCTCCACCGACCATACAGTGTAATGGAGTATGATATTACCCCATCTCCTCTGTAGAAAGGAGAAAGTCTGAGCCCTTGTAATATGATCATCTTTCATCTAATGAAACTGAAGCTTTGTTGAATTATGTTGGTAAAAATAAACATATAATTGTTTTGTAGGGCTCTCAGTTTGAAAAGCGACCTACTTTTTTTCTGGCTGTTCGCTGAAAACAAAAGCGGATTAATAATAAATGCACCCCTGATATTTAAGCACGGTTTCTATTGGGTGGATCAAGGTATGCTGCTGAGTCTGGCACAGACTAATCGAAGAGACCTCCCAGCAGCTGCTGCCTTCATATTTGAGACAAAGAGTGGGTGTGGCAGCCTCCTGCAGACAGCCAGGGCTCAGCCTGGAAGGTGGGCTTAGCCCCTCCCGCTTTCCTTCAGTTTGTCCGCCCCTGCTTTCTGCTCTGTGCTACCAGCTGGCGGCCCCTCCAGCTCCTCAAAAGCAGATAGGATCAAAGTGACTTTTTTTTTTTTGTTTAGCTAGCGGATAATCTTCCACATGAATTTTACATGTTTCAAAAATGAATATAACAAGAAGGTCCCGATCGTGTGACGGCGGTTAATCCCCTGCCTACCATCTGGTTTTGTCAGGACTCTTCTGAGCGCTCCTTCCTCCTCCCTCCTCCCACGACATCATCTAGTTTATTTCCACAATGACGCTGTTGGACACCGTTGTGGCTTTGGTGTTTATATTTAGACACAAGCAGAGCTATTACACGTCAAGGCACGTGTGAGCTCCAAACATGTGAGAAATGTACTCAAGACTGTTTCTCCGCACACACACATGCGCGCATGCTTGCTCTTCAAGGCCGCATATTTCCTAGGTACGTCTGATCGGGAGATAACAGTTCTCCGAAGCAGTTGGCGAGATTGTTTGTAGATCAAGATTTGTGCACGATGGCAAAAGTAAACACTGTGTTTCTTTCTCTGTTTTCTCTCCTCCACCTCTGCTTCCGTTACTTTCCTTTTTTCCCCAGAGAGAAATATGTTGATATCATTCTGAAAATGGAGGCGATGCTAAAGAGCTGGTTCCCTCACGTGAAACTCCAAGAACAACTCACCGCCACACACACAGAGGGACTTGTGCCCAGTAAAAGACTTAAGGTAAAGGTTTAAAAAAAAAAAGAAACCATGTTGTGTAAGAGCTCCTCAAGTCGACATGAGCCGCTGCCAAGAGTGACAGCGTTGCGACGGGGGAGACAAAAATACCCATTGTTATTTAATCACAGATCTGTGACAAGAAAAGAAGGATTTAAAGCCTTTTTTTTTACTGAGTCTCAGGTTCACTTAGAATAATGACACTTAGAACAAAGATAAAACCGGAGGAGTGTCCCTCCTGAGCTTAGGACGGTCTGAATATACCTGGAAGAATCCTTTGAATTTAACTGGTGTGTATTTATCCCTGACGTTAATCTAATCCTCCCCAAAAACAACAAAAAAAAATAAGTATCATGTTGCAGGTTTTTCTTGTCATTGTAAAGATGAAATGTTATTATAAGTTCACCTCACAAGCTGTCAGCGTTGTAGTTTCAGTGCCTACACTGAAAAAAGAAGAAGAAAACAAAATCTATTATAAGCTGTAAAAGACTTTGAGTCTAGGGCAGAGATTCACCTTTTAGCAAATATGAATGCAGTCAAAGTACACTGTAAAGAACAATGTCTGCTTTTTTTTGTTTACATCACAATAATGCAGTACTGGTACATGTGGATCCTGATCTCAGTGCTGCTTTGCACACTTCTGGTTTGAACCTTACAGCATGTGGCCATACCTTTTGTTTCTTTGTTTTTCTTTTTCATCAGGCAATAAATTTAGATTCTAAAGTGCTAATCCTACCTCCAAAGGAAAAACCGTGGAGCATGTAATTATGATGTGGAAAGTTGAGTGACTTTTCTAAATAGGGGATTTTTGAAAATTACACAATTATTGGTAATGACCTGTTTACAAGGTCAAAGTAGCACAAGACACAGAAGTTTATATATAGTCATGTTGCAAAATGTTCTACATTCATTTAAATCTACTGTCATTTATCACCACAGGCTGGCCAAGATAGTATTATTACCAAAAAGCGCCAGTGATAAATGTGTTGGCCCCTTTCCTGATCAGTTCTTCCCTAAAGGTGTTGCTATTAATATCAAACCGTCCCACAAATGATAAGACTGAACAAGACCTTAATCATCTGATCATCCTTTATCTTCTAATTATCCATAATTTACATGTTTCCAACAGGAGACCAATTAGAGTTATTTTGCTTTGATCTCGGATTGCATTGTATCCTATTTCATAAGAGCTAACTGGTATAAACAGGATTCAAACCCACAGTCAGTGGAAATGTTGTATAATAGAAAACCTTCAGAAAGCAACAAACCGCTAAACTGAATTACATATGAGATTTGAGAATGTTATGTTTATCTATCTCCATAATTCATTGAATTACTTACCTACCTAGAAAAATAAACTCATATGTTGTTGTTCGGTACATAGATACGAAATAATATATTTTGCTGCTTTAACGTCCAAATGTTAAGGAAGAAACATCTTCTGTCATATTTCTCTTAAATTTTGAAAGTCATTCATTCCCCGCAAGCTAATTTTTCCCATGTGTGGGCAAATCTCTCTTTTACTGCAACGTATAATTACCGACCGCTGCATCTCACATGCAGTTTCTGAGTGTCATTCGCAGAAAAAGACGAAACCTTCCCTTACCCATTTGCAAAAAAAGCAATCGGTGGCATTCTCAGCCAATGTCTTGGCTCACGTCTGTTGTCAGGCAGAGTATTAGATTTACCTGAGCCAAAATGTCAACCGCTGATGCCAACTAACATGTAGCAAACAAGTTTCTTGAGAAGTCGCGTCAGTTGATTTGTGTTTCCAGTTACACCGCCTGCCAGATTTATTGGCACAGCTGGTAAATCCGTGCAATAACTCTTAAATAGTAGAATATTCACTGCAATGACATGACATACGTAGTCTGAAAACAAAGTCTATTAAAATTAATACATTTATTTAAAAAAAAAATCTGTCGATGCAACGATTATTGTCAACACTTACAATTCCTTAAAAAATACACGCACAAGTAAAGTGCACATTAAAAAACAAACCTATATACTTTAATTGAATTTGATCAGTGTTATTAATCAATGACACTTTTTTTTTTTGCTGGGGTGCAAAAAATGATGTGATAGATTTCCGTTTGCTGTACTGCAAAATGGAAAATAGAAGAAAACTATTATTTCAAAAAGGAAAACGTGTGCCAGCCTTAATATGTCCTGTCATGTCAAATACAAGCAGCCGCTTGTCTTATTTTATCCATCTGTACAGTTACAGTAACAACTATAGTTTATTTGAAAAACTACTTTTTATAGGAGTTTTTGCACATCTGGAACAACTTTACTTACAATTTTAATCTCCTTTTTAATAAAATAAATAAAGCAAACAAAATGATAATATAAACTATTAAAAGAAATTTGTATTAATTTGAATTGTCTCTGATTATACTGTTGAACAACTGAAGGTCTCCATGTTCCCTTACAGTTATCTCCAGTGATGACGCCTGCAGCTGGGAGCTCCGTCTTTCGCGGCGATCCTCCAACCGGCACCAAAGCTCTGAGGGTCACGGACCTGACTCCGCCTGAAGCCTACGCCGCCAACAACCTGAAGTGGCTCCACACGTCGCCTATCTGCTCCCCCACAGCCGAGGAGGCCCAGGCTGGTCCCAGGCACCCGCTGTTGCCCAGAGACAAAGACCTTACGCAAGACAGTGCTGTTTCCTCCAGCACAGACGGCCACGCGAAGACAGACTCTGTGCCCCGAGGCCCGCCGCCAGGCAAAATCAACGCGCCCTGCCTGGAACGGCTCCTTAAATCCACAGACAGCATCATCACATGCAAGGAGACTGGGGGTTTGATGGGCAGCAGCTGGTCCTAGTCCAAACATAAGGGGGGCTGGGGTGTCCGGCCGTAAAGCAGCGTTCGACCCAGCCTTGCCTTGCCCCATCCTGCTCAGAGCCAGTCAACCAGCTTCGCTCATTCCAGCCTTCAGGATAGCATTTTCAAAAAACAATAAAGGGACGTCGCAGATTCCTCTTCAGCACGGAGTGGGTGTCGACGAACACGCTGCTGTCTCTGACATGACGAGCGTCCGCCTTCATTTCCCGTTTTCTGTTGACTTATCCTCGTTTCTCTAGTTTGCATTCTCGAGTTACGCGCGTGTGTGTGTGTGTGTGTGAGCGTCCAAAGGCTAGTCGACACGTGCGCTGATAACCGAAGCAAGTATTGTCAGAACTGGAGTGTTCCCGTCGGCTCCCGGGTTCAATGACACAGGTTTACACCAATCTGCTGTTTTGCTTGGAAGGGAAGATACGCTTTAGATGGTAGGAAGGATTTTCAGATTTTCATACATGGTCTACATATTGTTGTGCTGAAAATGTGGCTGAAATGTGATGGTAGAGACCCCTGTTAGCCCCTGTTGCCCCTGTTAGCCACCCACCCCACCCCACTCCTCACCTCCTCCCAGTGACTCTACTCTTAGGTTTATTGATGTGACTGTTACTCATTTCTACTCTTCATCGATAAATCCTTTTTGGTACAACTGTTCTACCTCATCGAGCACCACTTCACGGTTAGTGAGTTGGGATGTGACCACTTTGCTCAGCGTCTGGACCCCCTGATCAGATCTGCGGTGAGCCAAACGGCCTCCGACGGCGAGGCCGTGCAGTACAAACAGAGGATGCTCTCTCTCGCTCTTTCTCTCCCTGTGGCCTGACTGGTGCCATTGTAAAGAATGTCAACTGAAGAGTTGTTTTTTCTGAGTCTCCCAGAAGAAGGCAAACAGTGCCTGCAAAGTCAAGCTGTGCCTGTGAGCTGGTTTGATTAAAAGGAAAGAAAAAGGAAAAAAAGAGAAGCGTTTATATTACCTGCACCTCTGTGGGATGTAAGGAATCAGGAATTGTCACTCTCCTGCCATTTTCCTGTACGAGTAAATTATTGCCAACTACTAGCTGTGGTGGAGTAGAACAACTTTCATTTTGTTTTGCCACAGAACTAGACGGTGTGTTAGACCACCTGAGAGGGACAAGGGGCGTGTCTGTGTAAATCTTACTGCGAAGGTTGTCGATTTACCCTGAAAAGTGGCCTTTATAGTGTGAAATTTTATACTTTCTAAATAAATGTGGTTATATTTGTTTGATGCAAACTGCTTGAGATCAGTTATATTGTCTTTCGCCTAATTGAAAAAGCTTTATAGTTTCTGCCAGTCTACAATTTTTCACTTTTTTTTTGTTTTGTTTTATTCAGTTTGTCCTTAAATGCTTGTCTCAAATTTTAAAACAAAGCCTCCTGCTTTGGCCTAAATTACCCTAATTTGACTCCATCAGTTCTGGGCTGTATGGATTGACCCAGTGGGTCAGTTTAACACAACAGGGTTGAGTTGTGGGTTTCATCCACCTGAAACTGGTTTAAGGTGAATAATCTCTTAACAGCGAAGATACCAAAGAGTGGCTTTGAAAACATAACTCACTTTATGGATTACTAAACAACTAATTTTAAAATAAAAAAGTTGTTTCACTGAAATTCTGCAATACACGATGGACAACATAATGTCTGAGAATAACACTTTTATTGTCAAAGAAAGCAACTCGAATAACAAAATCCAATGCTGAGTTTTTAACATCATATGGAATACTGCTCATCTTATCCTGACTTTACAGAAACTAGGTTGCTCAAAGTGAGGAAGTTTAGTATAGCACATTACTTAGCAGGTAAAACGACTTATTTACATTTGAATTGACGAGAACAACATTATACTTAGCATCCTAACTGCAAGTTGAATTGTTTAATTGATGTGATACCTACCCACTTTTAGCAATATATGTAAGTAATAATGCATCTCTCCAATTCTATGTGATAAAACACACACAAAACATTTTTATAAGCATGTTTTTATGCTTTGATGTGAGGATAGCATAAAAGTTATTTCATATTTTAAATTGCAGAGCTACTGCTAAACTATGAGAATAAACCATACACTATTTAATTATTTTTTTAATTACATTTGGCTATGTAAAAGAAGTATGGCCTTTTAAACACCTTTCAGATATTTTATTCATTTGAGAAAACTGTACTTACATCTTAATAATGAAGGAAATGTGGATATTTTTTTGAATTCAATCAGATAAAATTAAGGCTTAGCACACAACCATCAGACATCACCTGGTTAGAAAATAAACTGCTGTGTAATTTAATATCAGTATGTATTAGATAATAAATGCAACTGCTCCATGACGACTTCAGAGGCTTGCTATGGAGAACGGAAGTGACGACCCAGCAGATGAAGATCAAGGACGCCGCAGGTATGTCAGGGATAACGCTGTGGAGAAGTTTAAAGGAGGTTGTATCAAGAAAATGTGAAAAAGTTAAGGCATATTAATGCTTTTGCAAGGCTCTGTATGTTTTACAAGCACACATTTTCATATAAAAGTGTCCAGTTCACTGATTATTTTTTAAGTAAACTTCCACCAAAAACCTTGATCTTATAACAAAATCTGAAGGAAGAAGTTGTGTGTGTGTGTGTGTGTGCATGTGTTTGTTTTCAGACTTGAACTAGACTACAGACTGCACCTGACTGTAAAGAAAGGATAGCTAAATATTAGCAACAATGATTACAAAGACGAAAAATAACAAATGGCAATGATTGTAAATCTGAATAACATTTCTAATCTCTTGAAAAACGGATAGAAATTCAGCTGAACCCTTCAGGACTGTGTGGCACATCTGCTTTCCTAACCCCAGCTTAATCACATAAAACATGATGTATTTACAAAGTGACAAAGCAGATTTTTTAAAATGTATGGAGCTCATGTCACGTGTCACTTTTTCTAGACCGAAAGGGGGTGATTGGATTGATTAACCACACTGCATTGTTTTCAGCGGCAGTGTCCCAGATCCCATCAACCAGCAGGGCAAGGCTAATGGTCTAGGCTCACGTGCATAGATGACCTGATAGTGTCCATGGCCGGCCACAGCGGGCAAGGACTGTCTGGAAAAACTGAAGTTTTTTATTAATGACCGGAGGCGGTGCATCAGCAGGAAGGGCACCTTTCTAAGTGCGCGGCAAAAAGCAGGGAATGCTAAAAGACATCTTGTCACGCCCTCCAGAAATAAAACAGAAGAAATATGAAGGGACACAGACTTAGATGTCACACAAAATGCAGTGTAAATTCTTCTTGTGTATACTGCAAAGTGTATGCAAGCTTTTTTACATTGTCATACAATACAACCACAGACTTTAATAACTGAAAGATACTTATATTCTGTCCTATTATTGGCTTTTTTTTTTTGGCTATAAACCCAAGTCATAATTACTTTGCTCTTTAGTTTTTCCACAAGTATTCAACAGCATAACACCAGATTTTAGCATGTAACATTCTCAGCCAGGATGAGAAATTGTATTGCTTTCCATTTTAAAGCTGCAGCATGTTTTTTTTCCATTTAGAAAACCAATTGATGTCTGAGTTTCTTTTGTCCATGCCACATTTTACGGGCAGAACTACAAAGACTGATCATTACTAGAGCAGTGCAAATGAGAGCCTTTTGTTAAAAGCGTTCAAAAGGAGAGTGGGAGAGAAGAAAAAAACAGGGTTTGAGGACTGGTTCAAGGTTCCAGGTGCAAAAGGGTAGATGGAATATTAAATAGGGCCTCATTCACTCAAGCTGCTTTTTGCTAATTGGCCTTTACTTTGAGAGTAAAATGAGAACGGCATTAGCTTGAATTACAGCCGGCATGATGGTGCCTCACTCTGCTACAGTCATTTAAGGCACTGCATCGCAGAAACGTGCAGACACTGTTCTGTGCAAGTTTGCTCTCCTACACATAGCCAATAATATAACTAATGTCCTATACAATAGATCCTATTTTTGGAAATAATTGCACCACTTTGTGCTGTTCACTTTTTAAAAGTTGCCGGTAAAGTGCAGGTCAAATACTCCAGTCTATATGCCCTGCTTCTCCAGCTTGTACCATGTTACAATAACACCAATAATGATAAAATTTTATATAAATCATCCTGAATGCCAATTTTGTTCACCATCAGACTGTAATCCATGAATCACAGCAGTGAGAAGAAGAATCCTCATTGATTTCCTCTGTAATCTGTGAATTGTTAGAACGGTGGAATCTCTGCTCAAAACATTTTCCGTGAGACCTCCACATGCTAGAATACCTTTCCTGCAAAGCAACGAACAGACTCATTATGTCTTTACGAACTGCAAGTGATTCATTCGCACTCCACAGAGATAATGGTCTCATCTGTCAGAGAACCAAGCACCTTTAATTAAGAGACGTGTGAACTGAAAATATCCCCCCTGCTCAATTATCAGAAAAGCAGGTTATACAAATAATTAAACAGTAGCAATAATCCAGAGCTGCTTCTGACTGTGGGGTCTTCAATTTGCCAATCTCAATCTGGTTTTAATAAACTGGTTAATATCGTCTGGCTTTGTGTGGATGACTAAAAGCAGCGCTCTGGAAATATTCTGAGCTCCATGTGCTGAAAAAGCACCAACTGCATCTATGATTCAGGTAGGAAAAGGCCTCTGGCATTCAGAGAAGTGCAATCGATTTTGCTGGCTCCAATAGGTTACCCTTTAAAAGTGACAGAACAATGCTGAAAGGGCCGCAACATCTTACAGTGAAGGCTTGCTATGTTTCTGTGTTTTTGAAAGTAGGAAAAAGGAGACTTGTTTGTGCACAAGAAACTGAAAAATACGTCCGAGTGTCAAATATTTTTCTCGTAATATTTTTTTCCTAACATGGTTGAGACTTGATTCAATATCTAAGCCATGCTTGTCAATCAAACTTCAAATTTCAGATGTTCAGGGGATTATGACATTTTATCTAACATCTTGGAGCTGCATGTACTTATGCATAAATACACATAAATACAGTCACATCTATACTGTATAGATGTGACTGGGTTTATTCATGCACAAAATGTGCTTGATTTGTTCACATTTAGACCTCGGTGAAAACACGTCTTTTGGTTTGTCAACAGCTTTACATTTATAATTTAGCTGCAATTGATGCACTGAATAAGCAGTCACTTAGCTACCAAACTTTTCAGACCCACAAGTAAACAACAGGTATCCCAGGGCAACAATTCAACAGTTGTGATTATGTCTGCATAACATGTTTGGGAATGAGTGATCAGCTCTCCGTTTCCAGGATATTCAATATTTTAGAGACGGTAAAACAAATGTGCTTGTTTGGGATGATTAAACAACATTGGCTACTTTTTGTTTGCACCCAAATGTGTGCTCTTACAATGTGTGCTCAGTCTTATGTCTTCATTTACCAATTGGAAGTTTTTCTCTGCTAGCATACAGGGAATATGGTGCACTGATAGTCGTCCTTGTCGCCGCAGATTCGTAGCTTTAATTAAAGGCCCAGATTTTGTCCTGAAAGGGAGCAGTAGTCATCCTAAAAACAGTAATGAGCAATGCTTGTCACCTCCCTTGAGTCTAATTGTGCAGGTACCAGTGAGGCAGATCATAGAAGATGAAGCGCAGTGGGAAATGAGATCACTACCACAGAAATGCCACTCAGCGTTCAAGAGAACAGAAGACACTCCTTGCCCTCCCCTTCATTCACCCACTCCCATTTTGTCTTATTTCCAAGAATAAGTAGGCAGACTGTGCTCTTGTAGGTATGAATAATGGAAGCAGCCTGTAGCAGGAGCTCATTTTCCAGTGAGTGATCATCACACCGATGTAAGACCTAATGATCACACAGATAAAGAGAGAGGCTGGCATGCATGATTAACATGGTCAGGTCTGCCTCTAGAGCCACGCAGCCGCTGCTGTCGAATCCTCTGACCGCTCTGAGTGTACAGCATCAAAAGCATTCAGAAAAGTATGACTGATTATGAATCACATGGGAGCAAATAACACAATCATTAACTCTAAATAAAATGTTATGAAATATTTACATGCTAGCCAATATCTTTATAGGTAATTTACAGAGATATGATCTATGTTATTTTCTCTTTTTTATGAATATGTCAAAAGAACATATGATTTAGATTTTTTTATGCATTCATTAAAATTTCATTTAAATAATACACTAAAATTGTTTATTTACTAAGTTGTAATACATTCAGATCCTGGTCACTAGATGGCACTATTGTATAAAATAAAGAAAGTATCTAGAGAACGTTCCCTTTTCCTCATAATTATGTCAGATACACATCTCTCAAAATAAATATGAAAACAGATATTTTCATTAATTTGATTAAGTTTTGACAAAAATATTCACTGGTATATTTTCTCAATTTTTTTTATTCTGAAATAAAGTCTGAATTTAACAGCATTCCTGCAGAGCGCAGTGGAGGTTTGACTCATGCTGAAAATAGGAGATATCACAATCTGAGCTGATGACACAGCTGAGTCAAATTCTGCTTTAAAGACATCCTGAAGGACGTGGTTTTGAGTTGCACTGAGGATTTTGATACCATGCTTTATTTGTCTGTTGGAATAAGCCATGCTTCCAGTCATATCGACATAAGTCTGCTGGAATCCCACAGAAGTGATCCGAGCACACCAGCTGTGACTCCCATTACCACGAGATGCCTCAGACTGAACTGTAGCGGCTGACTGGAAGGCCCGTCATCTGAATCTAACCCAGAGACAAAGACCTGAGCTCATGTATCAGCGAGAGGAGAACGAAACATTTACATTAAGCTGTCTGCTTCATCAGGCGGGGTACAGATGATAGGCCTGAGCATGCAACAAATGTTCTCTCTTATCTCATCTCATGCCAGTAAGTCGCCGGCTGTCATTACAAAATACCAGAACCTGCTAACAAACCAACACTATATTCAGTCATTACAGAAAGGCTTTAACTGCTTTTCATTTGGCAGTGGTTTCTGCCAAGAAACCAATTAATACTTAGTTGATTTATTCAGTTGGTAATAAATACTTAAACTGAAGCATAAAAATAAAAAAAATGTGACTTTTAATGGTGAAATTTGTGCTAAAATAACTCCAAGTTTAATTGTTTTTACAGTTTTGAAACTTTCTTAAGTGGGTAGCCATGGTTCTTTTGGACACTAAGTAGAATTTATGTGGGGCCTCATTTGTATATGATCCATTCCTAAATCATTTAACACAACTTGTTTCAAAGTCGTGAGTCCATGAATTAAATTGGACAAAGTTATGTTTTTTTTATATTAATAATTACTTTGAAATAGCTTGATTTATTTGTGTTGCAGACTAAAGCCTATGTTGTCCACCATGTCACATGCAATAGGCTAAACAAATTCCATGTACTTGTCTGCACTGATTTCTTCTGTTAGATCAAAGTGCCTGATTAAAAGTTTGTTTTGTTTTTTTTCCTTTTGAGAGAACCACAGCAGTAAAATCCACTATGGAAACTCCTACAACAGAGAGTATGGAAAAAGCAAACAGGAGAAAGATCAAGGTTAAATCTGAGCTCTCTCGGCAGAAATCCACAGGTGCTCTTGTGTAGAACTGCTTCAGTAAGTTTGTCACAGTTAGGAAAGTCTCTGCTTTGAAGTATTGTATGAAAATCATGTGATATATGAAAACAATGCCGTTTTTATTTGCTTTTTCAGCCTGTTGATATGAAGTTATATCGTCTTTCACCCAAACCAGTTTGTTCAAATAAACTTGAGTTCCTTCAACGCTTGGAGAAACTTCACCTCTCACAAATGCCAGAGATGAATTTATGATATTTGGAAGACTGGAAAAAGGAAATCTTATATTTGTGCCAGACTTCACAGATTTATTTTCATCTGTTTTCTTAAATCTTTCTTTAGCTTCTACTCATGCAGACACATGCACGCATGCATGGGCTGTTTTCAGTAGCATTTCCTGCTGTATTTCACTAGGCAAACATAAAACTCCTGCGACAGACTGGCGACCTGTCCAGGGTGAACCCCGCCAATCGTCCGGAACGTTAGCTGGAGATAGACACCAGCACTTCCCGACCCCACTGAGGGACAAGGGTGTATAGACAATGGATGGATGGATGAAACATACAACTCCATAATATATCTGAGTTGATATATTATGGATATATATCTGCCATATGTATGATAGATATAGAATCCTGAAATTGTTCAGGATTCTGAAAAATTTCACAATAAATCGACATGAGAGACTAATGAAGCCAAAACTGGCCGCAGACTTTCAAACTGACCCACTTGTTGTTTTCTCACTATTTGTACAGATTGGCCTACATTTTGCCATGGCCAACTTGTATTTAGTTCAGGTCAATTTATCCGTTCAATCTCCTTCAACCCAGCTGAGCCCAAAGACCCTTACTGATAAACAGTAGCTGGGAGAAATTAAAAATGTTTTAAAAAGCAGAAGATGTCATAAATATGCAAAAGTTACAATACATATCAGGTTTGATGTGTGTGTAAAACTGTTGTTCAGCTACACGCTTTTGACTGCACTTTTATATAGCATCAAAAATAAAAGTATTCTTCAATTTTATTTGACAAAATATCAGTTCATACAGGTATAGCATAAAATGTATGTTTAAAACTATAAAAGCTCAGATGAAAGTTAAACTAAACCTAAGACATTTGTTGGAGCTACAGAGTTTCTATTTACACCATAAATACATCACATTATAACAATCATTAAAACAGCAAAATTAGCTTCACATATAAAGATTTATATAGTATCTTTATGTACACGTGAGAAAAAAAGCGCTTTTTATATGATAATTTACAAGTATAGAGTAAACAGGTGGTTCTAAAATATATATATGCTCATGATAATTATTGCTGAGCTTGCAAGACGAACAGGACAACAGTAAACACTATTTGCGCAGACAGGGTTGCATCTAAGCAGAAGAACATGTAAAAATTTGGTTACAAAGATCTGCATTTTGTGATGCACCCGGGGCTAAAACTTTTAAATTCCCAATACTTCGGGCAGCAGCACCAACATGCAACCAAGTGAAAGAAAACAACAAGAACAAAAAAAAAACGATCAAAAAATGTGTGACTCTATCAATAGACAACAGCTGAAGCACTTTTTGAGGCTGCAAGTGTGAATATTCACCAACAGTGTAGCTGCTGTATGTATTCTTCTGCCAGAAAGCAGCTTCAATTAAAAAGCGGCAGTAGTCCATGTCACACGCAGCAGAATGTATGCTCACTTTGTCAAAAACTAACCCAGATGTTGCCTTAAACAGCTGTAACTTGAACACATGCAGTTGCTGCACAGCTGCTGTGTGCTTAAAAAAAACTTTAAAAAAAGGTGCATAGTCACTGTTATACACCCAAAATAGGGTTTAACCAATACTCCTTCAGGAAGTACTGCTTCTCTTTCTGGTCTTGGGCCTCCTCTTGAGAATGTCCTCCTCTTGGTCACTTTCACAATCCCTCTGATTCAAATAAAAAGAAAAAAAAAGTGGTTTGCATCATTGATATTGCAACAACAGCAGAGTGTAGAAATAAAAATATGATCTTTTTAAAGTAAAATCTGGAATTACAGCTTGAACTATTGTATTCTAGTCCATCTATCAATGTTTCTGCATTACCGCTGCACATATATGCACATTCGAACCACAAGAATCAGAATGCCTTAAGGTTTTTCCAAAGAAACATATATAGTACATCTATGGGCATATAGACTAAAGATGCATGTAAAGGAAGGAAATGTACCGTCTGCTCCTATGCAAAACAAAATCTATCAAAGTACACCAAATGTTTTTCAGAAGTAAACTTTTCTCAATTAAACAAATGTACAAAAATTGTTGGGTATTTTTCTTATCCACTCCAGTTTAAAACCATTTCTCAAAATACAAATTCTTGCACAAATATTTGTTTGTTTATATCTAAGTAGATACAGCCAGGCCTATTGGCAAGTATTGATTTGTTTAGGTGGCAAGATAAATATGCTTGCTGCTTTTGTTTAAAACAACCATGTCTTATTCAGAGTAGATTTTTTTTTTATTTGTTTTGAGTGAGATTCCACATCTTTATCACTATTGCAGACAGATTTGTCTTTGGCTAAATACAAAATCATAATTATAGTTGGTAAGATTGCTGATCTTAAATTAACAGGGAAGGTGCTTCTAGACACATGTATGCAAGATTAGGTAAACTATGCAACTCTGTTTCCAGTCTCTGACATAAGCAAAGCCTTTGCAGGGACTGGCTGTGAAATAGCAGCTCAGACATGAGAGCAGCAGCAGTCTAAGCTTGCATCAGCAAAGTCTGGAGGCAGCTTTTCTAAATTATTCCACTCACTGCTGCAACTGCTGAGCCCTGGCAATGTTCTCCTCACCTGATTCTCTTCAGGCAGCTTCTGACCTTTCTTCATGATCCTCGTTAAGTGGTTGCACAAAGCCACGATTCGGAAGGACAGCTGAAAACATCATAAAAAAAAAGATGTGCAATCACAAAATTAATCATGTGCAACATTTTCCACAGATGATTTAAGGATTAAATCTGAGTTGAATCCTCAGCCTGCAATTTACCTTCCAGCGACGTCTTGCATATTGCTTTTTAAAGTTCTCCAAGTTGACCACTGAGAGCCTCTTCACCATCGCCTGCCTGGAATTAAGAGGCTAAAGACACACAACATGGGATGACATGACAAAGAAAGTATGTGAATGTTAAATGTTTTATTCTTCTAGCATCACACTGCTCAGATTTTGACAACATGACTAAGACAGGCCAGTGGTTTTGCTAAAATTTCAGTTTAAAAAGTGAGTTTATAATAAAAATAGCATTTTTTTATTTCAGTTAAAGAAAGGAGAAGATCCAAAAGTGTGAGAAAAAAAATATTTATTTGGAAAAGCACTTTAGAGTAGAATTAAAGAAATGTATTTATATGCCAAAGGTCTTGTAAAGAGTGATGGATCCTTGTCATCTCCATGAAAGAAATACAAGAGGTAAGAAGTTTTAACACTGAGTAAAGTGCAAATATAAATGATTCAAAAGCAAAAATAATATTTTTTAACAAATCTTTAAGAAACAATAACTAACATCAAGTAAAATAAATAAATAAATACATAAATAAATTAATAAAGAAAAAAATTTATATTAACTTTCTGACATCATGAAATTAAGAAAAGTGCTTGATTTTGTGCTGAATGTGAAATACTTTCATTTTTAAAGAACCAACATAATTACAAGTTTTAAAAGTATTTCAGAAACAAACTGTAACTATAGTGTGATGACCTACAAAAAGACAGTAATTTCTAACAATGTCTCAGTTCAAGCTGGAATCTTCAGGAAATTAGATAAGTTTATTTTTGTACAGGCAGCTGAGCCTGTTAGCAGTTCGTGTGGGTTAGTGCCTGATGTGAGACAGACGAGCTTAGATAAGGACCGCAAATGAGTGATAATGAGCTGAACCCATCAGTGAACAGATAAAGAAAACCAGTCTCCAAACCATTGCTTAACTTTGTATAAATAATCTATTTCTAATATGTTATGTTGTTACAAACATGAGATGAACTGCACTAGAATCACTGAATTAAACTTTCAATTTGAGAAAATTTGGAAAATAAGAAAACTTATATACCTGTGACACCAAATGTTAACAAAACAGTGACACAGAGAGCTGAGTTATATCCCAAGGAGTTGTAGATATAAATATTTTTTAGAATAGAAGAAATAGGAATATTTAAAACTGATGAGACAAGACAGTCAGGTTATAAAATCTAAGTTGCTGCACAGATGCAGATGCAAACCTAAACTCACACCCAGCTATGATGCAACCACCTCCTCAAGACGTTCCAGGAAATGTGTGGTAAAATCCTTTCTATAGAATTTAACAGCATATAAATATTTAAATAAATAATGTAGGCAGGCAGTCTGTGTGCTACTTCCTGTATGTCCATTTATATTCAAAGAAACTAAATGAGTAGACATTTTCTTCTTTAGTTTATCGTGAAAGCAAAAAATGGCTTTTCTCACAAAATTCCACTTCATACTTAAATTTCCTGTACTAAGAAAGTGTTTCTCACACATATTAACTAACTTTTGTACCTTCACCTAGAACCATGATCCCAAACTGCAACACAAGTATCAACACCTGCATTCATTTTCCTTCAGTGGAGATTTTGTCATCGATCATTTACAACATATTAATGGAGATGAGCTCTGGTGTGTTTGCTTCAAACAGACACAACTCCAAAAGAAATATGACCAGCTGCTGGTGGCTTAATATAGTTTACTTAATATAGATGAAGGAACTTCTTTCATTTAGTGAGTTTAAACAACAACATAAACATAAAAACATCTGAGAGGCTTTTTTAATTGGTGATTTAGTCTGCTGAATGTGCCATGTTTTACTGCTGCTATCTTAGGTGAGAAACAACTTAAGATTTCCTGAGGTGGCACCTTATAAAATGTTCGAGAACAATTTGTCAAGAAAGAAAATTTGCAGGCATTCAGAAGCTCAGATCCATGAAAAAACTTTAGCTTTTTAGATCCCAGAAGGATTTTTAAGAAAAATAAAATTTACTCCATTCCTACACTAGGCAGACTCTCATACGTGGCTTGGCCTCTGGACACAGTTCAGATCCGCAGGACTTCTGCGATGGAGCTTGGTTTACATCTGCACTCAGATCGCCTTTCTGGATGCTCCATTAACTCCCTCAGGAGTTGACGGAGCTCCGAGTTCAGCTCCAGGCTCATGATGTCCAGTTGGCTCTGCCTGATGTTCTCCAGAGTCGCATTTATCGCCTTGACGTCCTCCTGCAACTGTCTCTATTTTGCAAAATTCAAAGTGAGCCTGAGAGGGAAGTTTCCTCACAGCTTTGGTCTCCCCCTTGCACTAGGCCTCTTTGTCGACGTAGGTGGAGAACTGCTTCTACGCCGCACTGCAGTGCGCTGTGGGGACCCTGCACCTCCAACGGCCCCTTCTCCATGAAGCTGATGTGCCTCACCACACAAGCAAAGCACTCCACGTTAATGTACGTGTTGTTTTGAGGCAAGCTGCAGTGCGACTGGATGCTGTACTCCTCTAGATGTCTGCTTGCCAGCTTTTCGGTTTTCTTCTCGGCTCCAGCCATATTGCCATCCTCCTCCGTTTGGCCGCAGGACTTAAGAAGGATTGAAGGAGGAAGGGGGGGAACACTGAGTGAGAGGCAGTCACACAGATCCATCTTGAAAACACACACTGTGGTGAAAATCCCAGTAGATGAACCACAGTGGTGATTAGTCCATGAAGATGATAAAAACACAGCAAACATTCTTGATGAGTGCGTAATGTTTCCTGGTTTCATGCTCTGATCCAAACAGGATGGTGGGACTTTACAGCAAAAAACAAAACAAAACACCTTTCACATGCATTACAGCAACCATTGTGAGTGAACTTCCTCAATGGCATGGGCTGTTGCATTTCCTCGCCATCAAAATCTGTAATATTTTGTTTCGGTTCAGCCACATTTAGACAAAGAGACTTTTCACACAGCCTCAGGGTCTATATGATGCTGTGGGTGTAAGTTGTGAAGGCTGAAATAAATATCCCAGGTGGGAGTGAAGTCCAGAAACACACACAAGCCAGCGGGTGTAAACTCAGGGACTTTGAGACTGCAGTCAAACACCTTTGAACTTTTAATGATAAATTTACTTTTCCTACGAGTAGTGACTCTGTTACCCGGACACGACATTTGACATTAGCAACCCCCTTAGTTTCATTTTCAATAAGACATGACTAGAGCAACACCAAACATGCCACAGAGCAGTCTGAGTCCACCACATACCTTAATCCACGGGTGATTCAAGGCATCTTGGATAGTCATTCGTTTTCTGAAATTGACAGAAAAAGGGCAGCTGAGTAAACAAGTCTGTCACACACATGGCGAGATAGTGTGTCATGCATCACAATTAAACTCTCTGAGGAGTTCAGTCAGATGAAAAAGCTCTCAGGAATATCATGTTTTCTAAAGGGTTATTTAAATGGAAGCAGATGTTAGAAATCAGAGGTCACATGACGCAAATAAAGATAAGTATTACTTTTTCTATTATAGTTAGCTTATGTTTTAGCCACAGTTTGTTGTACTGATGCTATACATAATATGCTGGTGACTAAACACAAAGTACAATCAGAAATGTGTGTACTACTTGAATCTTTTTAAAACATGGATATTTTACGTGATATGATGCATTTGTCAAACAAATACAAGTATCCTGGATAAAAAGTTGTTAGAGTTTTGAAAAAAAATTATAATTGGCCTAAAGTTCACTTTCCATAAGACATAAACATGAACGTACAACCAGAGCAAAAATACAATGGATTCAAAGCATATTCATGTGTTGGAATGGTACTGTGAAATTCCAGAGTGCTATTTAGCTGAAATTCTGTGGAACAACTGAAAATGTGTTTAAATTTGCATTTCATCCAGTCTGACTGATCTTGACTTATTTTAGAAAAGAAAAGAGAAGCTCAAAGATGGTACAGAGATACCCTGAAAGACATTCTGCTGTTCCTGCAGTGAAATGTTGCTTCTTCAAAGTATTGACTCAAACAGGCTGAATATAAATGTGCGTTGCAGTTTTTAGATTTTAATCATTAAACACTTTTCACATTAAGTATTATTTTCCATGGCACAATCGTGCACCACCTGGTGCCACATAAAAGCCTAATAAAACACTGAAGTTTGCAGTTGAATGTGAAATCGTTCAAATGGTGTTAATACTTTGGCAAAGCACTATGTGCCATAAATCTGGACTGACTGATGTTTGACAACAGATCCCCTGTTGCATGTTAGATTGTCCCTCAGCTGTTTTCCATTGTTTTACCTCGTGTCCTTTTCCAGTAGCTGCCTGATGAAGCTCTTGGCCAGCTCGCTGGTATTACTGAAAAACTCTTCATCAAAGTCATAGTCCACCGCTGAGATATTTCCCAACGTTTCCTGCTTTGTTTCACCAAGGAAAGGCGAGACGCCGCTCAAACTGAAACACCAGCACAGAGATATTTACACACTGACCAGGACCTTCTCCACATGATCCTCCGACACATCAAGATACCAACTCACAGTATGTAGGTGATGACTCCGATGCTCCTGTGAAAACAGCACAAGATTAATCCAAAGTTATGCACAGTGGCTTGTCGTGTGGGAGCCAGCCGGGTCAGACGTAATTAGAGGCTCTCACCACATGTCTGCCTCCAGTCCTAGCTGCTCATAGTTGACTATCTCCGGCGCTGAAAATAGACAGAGCAAACTTAACTTTGCAGACTACAAATGGTCAGACAACAAGCAATTTGAGTGCGAAAATATTCCAGAAGGTAAAAAAAAGCTCTTACCCACAAATTCAGGTGTACCAAAAATGTTTTTGAACTCTGCCCCAGGTTTTATTTTGTGTGCCAGTCCAAAGTCTATGACTTTAATGCGCGGTAGAGGGACACTCCTGTCCAGCAGCATTATGTTTTCAGGCTGCAGGACAAGCACAACAAAAGCAGACATTTTTTGAACAGATTTTTCTTTTTGTGTATATGTTTTGCTGCTAAGATTGGATAATGAGTGAACAGGTAGTCAACTCAGGTTACCTGGATAAAACTGCCTTTATGTGTATGCATTAAAGAAAAGCAGGTATTTGTGTTAGTGCAAATTATAAGACACATTTCCAAAGGTTCTGGTATCTATTAGCTCACTGCAGTTTTGCTACAGAGCTTAATTTTTTTATGCATATTCTAGGAGGGACTCATAGTCATATGGAAATCTTTGAGATGAAAAATTCAAATCACAAACTGGAAGGCGGTCTGTGGGCCTCTCGATTTGCTGCTTTTTCCACACAGGATGCCAGCAAGGATTGGTTAAGTAATGTTAAGTAATGTGATACAATTTTGGTCAGATTCTGCAAATATTTCTCAATTCAAAAGCTGTTTATTCTTTGTGGCTTGTGTAAAAAATGTTTGCATGTAGCTCTGACACATACAAATAGAAAAGTGACTCAGATAAGCTCCATTTCAACAATATAAGAAGATAAATATTTTAATCCCTAGATATTAAAAAACAACAACATCCAGTTTAATCATAATCCATTGAAGATTTGAATAAAACAATGAAAAATTAGCTCAAGGAATCTTGGCCTTTTTTAAAAAAAAGTTATGGAATATAAAAGTGCAAAGATGAGTTAACATTTTTAATCCCGGCTGTATTTGGCAGAATGAGGGAAAAGGTGAAAGTTGGCGTTGAAAGGACTTTTCCTGAGCAGAGTCTGCCAGCAGCGAGGCATCCTTTTCATCAAATACCCCTTAGCTGCTCAAGCATATTGACTAACAAAATGCATTTACAAAGAGCAAGCAGTGAATCACTCTGTTGCAAACTGAAAAGCCATTGTATGCAGTGATGTTTTTTTCAGAAAGGCAATACGGCTCAGAGGCTGTCAGCTGTTCCCAAAGCAAGTTAACTGCTTCCTATTTTTATAAGCCCAGAACTATGAATAATCTAAATTTGTAGCTTTAAAAAATCTAAACTGCTTAGAATGATGAACTGGAACTGGATTACTATCCTCCCCAGAGATTTGTTTAAATTTTACTTTTATCAATTTTTAAGAGGAGAGACTCAACGCCATTTAATCAGGAACTGCCACTGATCGTATGACCCAAACTGGACCGATTGTGAGGTAAAATCTCTGGGACGTTTACATGCTTCTTAGTGGTTAAACACTTCCAGCAACTTATTTCTGCCTTTATGGGAAAATCCTCTCAAATGTATGTGTATCAAATTTGAAAATGCAAAAAAATTGGGGGAAAAAAAATACATCATCCCCTTTCCGTCTTCCAAGCATAATACACCTTAGCATTCCTTTATTAGAAAATGAAGGATCAGCTGGATTTGTCAAGATTAATAGGTTGAGGCTGAGGTTTAATGTACATCAGCACTCTCTCACTTTAAATCCAGAAAATAAAAAGAGTGAAAAGGAGAGTAAAAAAAAGGACAGCAATTTTAACAAACCTGCGTGGGCGACCCGGCTCTCTGAGAGAGAAGAGATAACCTTATGGAGTTGCTACCTGACAGTTTAAATGCTTCCCACCACAAAACAGGAAGGATATGTATAACACAGTGGTGAGACATTGCCTCAGAAACATTAAAGACTTGCTGCTTGAATTTCACACAAAGTTCTCAAAGCCCCATAAATCTTGTTGAGGGAAAGGATTTAATGGTGGGTAAAATCTAATAGCGATAGAACATACCGTACCTTTAAATCGAAATGCGCAATCCCCTTCGAATGGAGGTACTGCACCCCATCTAGTATCTGTTTAATAAACTGAGTGGCCTCCTCCTCACAGAGAGACTCTTTCTGAGCCAGGAAATCAAAGAGCTCACCTCCGGAGACCCTGCAAACACACACACACGTACACCCCTGCTTATTGTGGACTCCGATAATCAAGAGCAAGGGCCTCTGCACTCCTTTATCTAAAGTGTGCTCTCAGGAGCTGGATGCACAACTTCTGGATGCCTTAGATACAGGATATATGTTTGTTGTATCAACTCGGGAGACATTAACTCTACATATGAATCACTGTTTTCCCTCCATGAACCTAATGAAAAGGCTTATGGTGGTTTATGCATAAACAGAGAATCATCTTGCAGCCAACAACCTGCTCAGTCTGTCAGTCACTCAACAATAATTGGATTGGGTTTTCTCTGGTCCTAATTAGGCCCTACATTTTCCCAGGCCCTCGTTGGACACAAAGGGGGCCTTCTGGGGTATAGGCATTATTTTCCTTGTCAGACCATTTGGTTCCATCTCACACACATGATCCTTTCCAGTCAAAGGCTTTGAACAAACAACAGCTTCAGCAAACAGTTCATGTGAGTAGAAACACCAAAGTTCAAGGCCAGTGAGTTGTGCTAGCTATTCAACTCAGGCAGGAATATATTTTTTAAGAGACTGCTCTGGCACCAATAAACACTTGAACACTTCCACATTCTGCCCCATGACAACGACCCAACCATAATTTTATTATGATTTTATATGACAGACCAACACAACATGGTGACAGCATCATGTTGTGGGTATACGTTTTATCAACTGGGACAGTAAACCTAGTCAGATTTGTATGGGAAGCTGGATGAGGCTAAAATCCTGGAAGAAAACCTGCAAATGCTTGACTTAGGTGGCAGTTCACCTTTCATCAGGACAACAACCCTAAAAGTACAACCAGAGCTGCAGTGGTTTGGATTAAATTCAAGCAGTATTAGAACAGTCAGGTCGACCTTTAGATCTAAATTTAGCCTCTTACATTACACTGCTCTCCACTCAGTCATGGTATTTTGTGCAAAAACTTCACATGCAAAGCTTTGTACACCTTTATTTGCAAAACTCTGGGGGGGGCAAACACAAAATCCCCTTTTATATTAATTTAAAGTGCTGCTCAACATATCAAAAACACATATAAAAAATAAGCTTTATCTGCATAATGTCAAAATGTAAAAAAAGCTGAGTATGTACATTTAAAGCTAATTTGTTTTAACCAAAAATACAGAAACGTATCAGCCACAATGGCTGTCTGAATCGTGCAGTGACTCACAGTTCGAGGATGAGCACCACGTCTGTGCGATTCTCATACACGTCATGCAGCTGTACAATGTTTGGGTGTTGGATCTCCTGCAGGATGTCCACCTCTCTCTCAATCTCCTCTCTTTTCACGCCCCGTCTGCTGACTCGACTCTGGCGCTTCTTGATGAACTTGGCAGCATACGCAGTGCCTGTGCTCTTCTCTTTACAACGCCTGACAACTGCGAACTGCCCGCTGTGGACATAAAGGAGAAAAACAAGATTATTAATTATTAACATGATAAATATGTCCAGTCGTTTGGTGTATAAGTTTGGAGCAGGTGCCATTTCATGACAACAGGACATAGCTAAACAAATACTGAGCAGGAACTTGTGTGTCAAAAACGTCTGAAATATTCTGGTGTAGTTCATTACTTCCTGTTTCCTGATGAGACAGAGAACAATCAACCAGGCTGATCGTGTGGACAGAGTCTCTCACCTCCTACTTCATCCAACTTCCTGCCAAAGCTCTTCCTTTTCTTAGAGGCATCTAGTCCACTGAAAGAGTCCCACAAACTGAATATTTCATAACAGAAGTGCAGCTTTCAGACCATCCACAATTGGTTCATTGTGTTTTTGATGTGTTTTACTACAGCCACTGAATTCTTGACCCTTCATGGATGAACTGACTGTTCCTTTTGACTCCATTAAACATCTTCCTTTTGCTGTCATGTGCATCCATAAGGTCTGTTCAGTCAGAAATGGCCCACTAACATAATGAACTACACGTATGAAAACATTTTCCAACACAACATCCAGTTAACAATATATTGGAAGCCTATGACTTTGTTTTGAGGGGATTCTCAGACTAAAGTATCCTGCTGTAATCCTGCTGCCACTCCTGCTGCTTCAGTCATTTCCTGCTGCTGTGGACTGACCGCCTGACTCTATACATCCAGACTGGGAAAACAAACCTCTGGTTACTCGGCCATTATTGTTCAGTCAAGCAAAACAAGAGTAGAGTTCATGGGCATGTTTATGAAAAAAATGCTTGTATCTTTTACAAATGTTGCACATACCTAAAAAGATCATTTTTGTTACTTATGGGCTAAATGACATCTGAAAAAAGCTGGAGTATTGCACAATATTTAAGAATAAAACGGGTTTTTTAGATGGTGTGCCTGAGAGCAACCTTACATCAGGCAAAATAAAAACTATTAATTATAGTTCATGAGTCTTCGCTTTCTGTTTTCTGTTTCCTCATATGCTTCATTGTTTTATTTTATTTTTTTAATGAGGCTGATAATGATTTACCCATCAGGTTACATAAACTTACTTAAACTTCTTACTTAATCTGCTCCTCCACACTTGTAATTGTTCATTTTGAGTAACATGATTGTTACCCCATCAGACCAGCAGATTCTGCTGCCTGTGCTCTAGAAATACATTTGGAAACCCCCCTGTTGACTGAACTTAAAGCCTCACATGCCACGGATACTGATGCCTATCATTTCCTATGATTTTCATATTCATAACAAACCTCCTGCGTAACAAGGGCTAGTTTTACATAACACTGTGTGTGGTTCTACTTGGAAGTAAAAGAAAACTGGCTCCAGACTTACTCCATTTTGGAATAATAAAACTTGTTGTTTTGAGAGATAAATTTAGGTCCTTAATCTGTGGAAAAATATTCCACTTTCTAGTGGTTTGTTGGTAACAAGCTATGAGAAATGCCTCGTCTGAGCTGATGGAAGTACTTTGTTTCCCATCACTTTTTAACTGTGTTTAGATCACAGGATGATGTGTTACTTGTTGTGTCCCACTGTTAACATGTCCTCTATCTGCTGGAGAGTGGGATGGGTTTGATTGGCAGGTAGGCTGAGAAGGTTTCTTACACAGTAGCTGCTGTGACTAAACCTTCTTGGGTACCTTTAATAAGTGCTTACACAGACAACACTGGTGCATTTTAGAGGAAATGAATGCAAAGCAAACATTGTGGTATAAAGTTACAGCTGATTCTTTGAGTCCTCTTCAACCACAATGTTGTGTGAGAGTTGAACCAATTTGTCGTGTTACAGACACACCCAACCCAGCTTTTTCTTACTGCTGAAAAGTGTCCTCTGTGAACCTCCCACCTAGAAAATAACAAAATGCTAACAAAAAATTACTTAGGTGCCTGATGGGAGAAGAATTGAAAGTTCACATTGTGTATCAGAGAATGAACCCAAGGTTTGAACAAGTTCCACTCATGGTACTTTGGTCGCTGTTAGTGACTAATTACTACATACATCAATTAGTCATTATAATAAGTACAATTTTCCAAAAGAATGACTTGTTGAAGCACATAGATTTTTCCTTTCAGGACAAACAAACAAACACAGAAGTGCTATGGGATGGGTTTCAAACATTCCCAGCATAGAGAGAAACAGAAAAGAGCGAGGGAGGAAAAACCATCATGCTGGGTTTCACATGCGACTTAAATCAAACCCAAGTTATTCTGACTGCAAACTGGAAGACCATTGGGATGTACTAAATGTTGTGTGATTGAAAACCTAACCACAATTTTTGACATACAAGCTAATAAAAGTGTACTTCATTACATTTTCAGTATTCTGACAAAAGTTTGCAATGTTATATTGGAGCTTTTACAATGTTCCAGTCATGTAGCGGCCATGTTGGATTATGAAGTTGAAATAGGGGAGAAAAATCAGACTTTCCCACCTGGAATTTCAATTTTATAGACTCCCTTATGCCATTTTTTTCATCTTTATCATGTCAATTTTGACCATTGAGAATTTTTTGCACATTGCCTTTTGTTAATAACACAAAACTACGTTGTAAAGAAATTACTATTTACCTCGGAATGCCAAACTGAAACTAAGCCCTGTTGGTTTGCTGTTTTTTAATGTTCTGGGGAATCTTTAGAGGTAATGATTTGCTATACCAAGGTTGAGAATGCCATTAGACAGGTGAAGACATCAATGGGTGAGTCTGTTGAAGAGGAATGCATTTCAGGTGTTGTTTTGCGCTGTAGATTACTTTCAAAAAGCCTTTCTATTAAAGCCCTAAAGCCACTGGTTCTTTTAAAGGTCTGTATTCCACGTGAACGTGTTTCAGCAGAGAGCACGAGAGAAAGTGAGGATTTAACTTGCAACAGTGTCCCAGAAACTGTTGCATATACATGCCTCATTGGAAAAATAACCACAGAGTGGGTGGATGGGGGCTGAAGCAGTTTGGAAACTCAAATACTCCCTCTGTATGATCTATTCACAGGCCATCTCCATCCCTGAGCCCTCCCTGAAAGGCTGACCCCGATATCATTATGTGTGAACCGAGGAGGAGGGAAGTAGACCTAAAGAATTTCTTTTGCAAAAGAGCAAGCATCAAATGGCCTGAGGGGAGGAAGTGTCACATGGAGAGCAATCCTAGGAATCTCCTCTAAGTGTATAAGCTTGAGATGATAGATGATATTAAAATATGAGAAAGTGGCCGAACCAAGTGTCAGTGTACAGGCTTCAAGTGTGGTTACAGAGTGTAGAGTAACAGTAGTAACAGAGAGGAGTGATGGTGACAATGCTGTTTGTCTTCATATTTAAGCCGGTCGGTGTGGCTCAAAGCGTCTCGACGCTCCAGAGTTTCTATTTCCAACAGCTGACGGGCCGTTATCCGCAGACAAGGTGGAGAGAATGTTTGGACAAGCGGCGCCGACGAGATATCAAAACGTGCATCTCAACTGAGTAACTGCTGGTTCTGCGTGACAAAGACAGTCAGAATGATAGCTGATTCACTGTCCTAAACCAATCATCTCAGTCATCTGCACACCAAATGTTGAGGTGCTCAGGGGGAAGCACATGGATATCCTCTAATGGGTGTGAAAACACTGAATTAGTCTAACAGACGCTCATTTGCTCTAAAAATTGCATTTTTTGATGTTCTATACCCTGAAAATGTTCAGAATGTCTTCAAATTGATTAATTATCAGAGGAGCTGCAGCACTGTGTATGAACTGACCTCTGTCAAACAGGAACTTTAGGAATTCCAGAAAGTTCTCCATGTAGTGTTTTTTTTTTTCTTTTTTACTCAAAAGCAGCAATGTCTGCATCCCAGAGCAAACTACACACCCTCTATTCCTCCTCCTCAGATAAATACAAAAATACATGCCTGCTGTCTGGAGTATAGATACATGGTGTGCAGGATAGCTCTTTCACAGTCATATGTGAGCTCTTGTTTGTCCATAACATCTGAGTCTGAAATGTCTGTTGCTGCATCACAACTGTAATTTGTTACTTCTTCAAATTGACAATGTTTCTCTAGTTAGTTTCTTTTACAGGACCTTGTCTTGTGTGACAGGACAGAAATGCAGTTTGCTGTAAACATTTGCCTATCAGTTGCTTAAAAAATACAAAGTTTGCATTTTATTTTATTACTGTAACAACTGCTTTTGTGGTTTTTCATAGACAACATCCAATGAAATACTTATTTTTATTGTGATATTTATCCATCGTATGAGCAAACAAGTTTAGTATACAATATGATCATGAAAAGAAAATCTCAAACATCCATATTTGTCTGAGGAAGGACTGAAGGGGAGGAGCAGCACTGCATCCTCAGCCAGAGAAAACTCACTCCAGATACCGTTTTCTGGAACAATTCAGTGGGTTTAGAAACATAACTTTTAGGCCCTTGCCTAATCTGCACTAAATGTCACTGGATATATTGACAAAGTAATAGCAGTTTAATTCGAGGAAAAAACTTAATATTAGTATGAAAGATCGTCACTGACCAATATTTTCTTCAACAAATCTTTTATCATAAGAACAGCAAACTTCAAGAAAAAATTACTTCAATTCCTTGACTTTTAGAGGAAATAAAGGGACTGTTGTAAAGTGTTGCTAATGTGGTTTAATACTTTTGACTTTTTCCAACAAATCAATCAGAAGAAATTTGATCAGATAATATAATCTCTTACTGAATATTTCCTCAAGCGATCTCTTCTTAATCATATAATAAACCCACATTCACAGGACAAAGGGGCTCACAGAATTAGGAAATTAGTAGAAAATGATGGGAATCAGATGCTGCAGCCTTTGCAGTCACCAGATCTCCACCAAGTTGTGTACTTTGGAGAAGAACTGACTAATAACAAACCCCGCAGACGGATTAATGTTGTTTGGACGAATGTTTTATCCCTCAAGATGCATTCCAGAGACTTGCAAAATCGCAGCTAAGCTGTGCTGACGTTGTTCTGGCAGAAAGTGGTGACCCACCACATTATTAGGAGGTGATTTATGGATGGTCCCAAAGGGTTAGTTTTTATGTAAGCTTGAATAAAAGAGCTGGATCTGTCACATAGAAGAATGGTATAGCCATGTGTAGAACACTGTCTGTAAAATCCCGTGTCAAACCTGTCAGGATGTTGTCAAAGAGCAACGGCCAAATTCATAGTGACGTCAGTCAGGATTTCATCATGAACAGAAAAGTTTAGACATATTTTCTTCCTGTTTAGGCATGCAAAGATAAAGGGTGCTCCCTTTTTTATGACAACAGCTTACCAAGTTTTTGTTGTCTCATCCAACATTTTTCCTGATATAACAGCACAGCTAGTTTCATATGTATCATGACTGGTCATGGGCTGGTTACCAGTATCAAGGTACACCAGTGAATCACTTACTGTTTCAAAACTCATACTGTAATCTGTGATAATGTTTTAAAGATTTAAAGAGGCTTTAATAAGATGCCAGAGAAAGTGTCAGAGTGATCAGGGTTTTATCCAGCTGTAAGAACGTAGGTAAGTACAACAATGCCGCTCCCCTAAAAGTGGTGAGTTGGCTGGGAAAAAAAGGCTACTACACTTTCACTCCCTTATAAGCAGACATATTAGCTTTCCAAACAAACAGTCATTCTGTGTAACATAAAAGATCACCACCCATTATTCTCACTAAGTTAATGCTTTTAATACTAGAGATATAACAAAAAAATACCTCCATAATCACACAATCTTGAGCTCCAGTGGATTACTGGTTATTCAAATCAGTCATCACATTAAACTAAATGCAATCTCATAATATTGATCATTGGTACATATTAATAATTTAATTATTGATAGATATCTATGATACTGGCAATACTGAGGGAAGAAGATTACGTTCTACATTTAAATGTAATGTTGATATTATTATCTTTATTAATAGATAAAAATGAAACTTATTGTTTACAGGGCTAACCAATCTTCCTTCTGATATTTGCCTTTGTTACAGCCCTCATGAAGCAGGGGAATGTCCCAGTATGAATGTGATGTTATTACGTAGATGACAAAATAGTTACAGTCCCTCACATCTAACGACTTACACCTTCAAGCCTAGGTTTGTTCAGGAGAAAGAACACAACTGTCCTCAGCGGTTCAAAACACCATCGATGGATGAATTATCAACCCACTAACAACTAGCTCAACATCTCCATGGAGCAGACAACCTACTGATTCCCCAAAGTTTACCTTTTGGTGATCTTATTCAACCTTTCCAACACCTGAGGAACAGTTACTCAAGTGGAAAGCTATGAATCACTAAATGTACGCAGTGTTGATTCATGTGTCTTGTTTGGAAAATTGTCAAACCTGTGAGGTGTAAAACAGAGTAGGGGGCTCGCTGTGTCTCTTTAAATTTTGTCGTTTTCATTTTCTGTGGTTTTTCACCACAGGGTTCCGGTTTCTCATGATTGTTCTTCAGAGCATGTCTTGAGATAAACTCAAAGCAGAATTTTCATGCTTCAACGCAACTGTTATCAGAATTTACAAAACACTCGTCCTTGTCAGAAATGTAATTTTTTTTCAGCTGTGCTCAAAAGAAAACCTACTCTCGAAAAAGTGATCTATGTTTATTCAATTATTTTTATTCATTTGCATGAATTTTAACAAAACTTGTAAGCTAAACTTTTTCGCATTCTGCAACATGAAGGCCACAAACTTTACTTCTTTGGAAGGGAGGGGTGGTGTTATATTTTATAGACAAAAACAAAGTAGATCATAGTAGTTGTGAAGTGAAAGGAAAATGAAACACCAATGTCTAGCATGCACATGTATCTAGCTCCTCTTATCAAAACTTGTTGAAACCACATTTCTTCACCTCGGCAGAAGTAGAAGACATGGCTGGTATATATTTCTACCAGTTTTGCACATCGGAGACTAAAATCCTTGTGCATTCTTCTTTGCAAAATAGATAATGCTCAGTCACAGTTAAATTGGAACATCTTTTGTTAAGTATTGCTGCAGATTCTGAAATGGATTTAGGTTTGGGCTTTGACTTAATGGTTTTCAATAGGCTATTGAAAACTGGAATTAATGATTTTATTACTGTTCAATACATCTGCACATTACGCTTTTCACAATTTAATTTGTAAAAAGAAAAAAAGGTTTGAAAACCATGTATCATTCACATTCAAATTCAAAAATTCCATTCGGCTTCACAAATATCCAATACTTTTTCCTTGATCTAAAACTGAAAACAGGCTGAGGTTTGTGTTCGCAGCCAGAAAAAGTTGGAGAAAGCTGTAAATATTATCAGCTTTCAGTTATCTGTGGAAAATTCCAGAGATACGTGATTGGGCAGTTATTCATAAATCATTGATTACTTTCCAGAGTTATTAAAGCTGATCTCTAAACTGTTGGTCTTTAAATTATGCATACCATGTTGGCTTGAAACGGGTTGCTTTGTTAGACATTCTTCTTCTTTTGGTGTAAACATACAACTGCAGCCGAGACAAACATGTTTTGGAGGAAATGGCCATGAAAAAGCATTAGGACACAGTGTGTTTACTTGAATTAACAGCGAAAAGGTTGGAGGTCACCATCCGTTTACATCCACTCTATCTGCTGCTGCACATTCCAAAGCCGGTAAATACAAAATAGATATGTGGCTTCCTCAGTGAGTCTATATTGTTCTCTGAGAACTTCCTTAAATTAATTTCCCCAGGAGACAGTGAGGTTTTCTTCAAAAATATTTGTAAATGTTGTACCCAGAAATCAGCTCTGATAATAACAATAATAATTCATTATTCCAAACACATCCTGTTTGTCTGACTTTGCATGTCAGCCTTTATCTCATGTAGTAAACTCCAATCCATTTAGTCACAGTGACACTCCCCAGCTCAAGCTTAAACAGGCCAGCTGTGTGCATACTTTCATACAGCGCACCACGCGGCCCGCAGAGACCTCAACCACACACACACACGCACACACACGCAGAGTGACATTTAAAGAGCAGGGAGGAAATACCTTCCTCTTCAAACAACTTTGAGGGATTCCTCACCTTCCCAGCTCTGCTCCAATATCATAGAAGTCCTCCACGTTCTCCTGCTTGAATACCGCCATGCCAGGTGTCATCATTGATGTGGCGGTCTCCTTGACATGTGCTGCACAAGCCTGTGGATCAGTCTTTCTATTTATCAACTCCACAGGTTCAACCCTGTAGGTGAAGAAAGGGAGTTCATATTGGTCTCTGACTGAAGGCATAGCATTTTTCCAACACATGTTCTAGCTTGCTGTAGCTGCACCTACTTTCACCTTACAGCAGAAAACATCGACTTGACCAGCAAAGACAATGCAAAACGATAACAACAGCTACAAATGACCTATAACATAGGAGTATTACCAGTTGGACAAAATAGGAATGCTTAGTTCTTGCGATTATTAAAGGATTAGAGGAAAAGAGGATTTCTACATAATTAGGGCAAGGCCTCTGCTGTGAAACATTTTATCTGGCACAAACATGAACTGTTTAAAATTACCAGGCCTTTACCCCAGGTGTTCTGATTGAAAATCTAAAGATAAACTGGAAACAAATGGTGTACCTTGGCAGTGAACAGATTGGCACAGCAAATACTAACTGAATAACTGAAAAGCCACAAACTTCCTGTCTGGCTAGTTTGACAAACTGCCATCAATCAAACTTAAGCTTGAAGCTGTACCTTCAGTCAGATGGAGAGAAGAGGATAAAACCTGCATCAGATCCCACGTCTCCTACAGCCGGTGCGGTCCTCTGATAGGTGCAGCAGCTGAGGCAGAATCTTGGTCCTCTAGCTCCTCTGCTGCTCTGTCACCAACCCGCACGGCCCGTCAGGCTTTGTTTCTACACAAGTCCCTCCCCCCACAAACCCGTCTTTACAGAACTGTTATGAAAGTATAGCAGCAGAAGAGAGGCAGGCAATCAGCAACGATCACCGCGTGTGTGCTTTTTGGTCTGACAAGAGTTTTTGAGGAACTGAAAAAAATAAAAACAGATGCTTATGTCAGAACTTTTTATTGAATTGGTTTTACAAAAGCAAAGAGATACATAGACTTTTACAATTACCATCTAAAAACTGACAGATTCAGACAGACTTGCATAAAAAAAGTTGAATTGCCCTGTAATATTCTGAGTTTTCATAATGTGTTTGTGCAATACACTGCCAAAAAAAACATGAGAAAAAAAAGAAAGAGGAAACACAGAAGCAGAGATAAGTTTTCAATGTAGCTTACGTAGAGTTTTCTACAGAGCAACAACTTATCTGTAACGAATGAATAAAAAATTAATCTAAATAATTGGGAAATGTTGATCTCATGAGAAACCAGCTCTCATAAACATGTTTGAGGACAGCGAAAAGAAAAATTCTCACATTTTTCAATGTTTTACATTTGATTTAAAACTGTAAACCAGGTTGGATCCAGATACTGCAGCACAGAACGGTGGCTGATATCTGTAAACGGGTTCAAGCGAGTGAAAAGATTTAAACAGCTGTAAAGAATGCTTCAAAGAAACTTTCCCATCTTCCTCACATTGAATACCATCTACCAAGGTTTTCACAGTTAGTTAGCCAAACACACAAATACAGGTTCTAATTCCTAAACAAATGGTTGGGATATCAAGTTGTCCATAGCGATCAGCAGTAAGGAAGGTCCTTCACATTCTGAAGGTACATGAATGTGGAACAACATGCAAGATTTTCCTCTTATTGTCCTCGGTTTTAGGTAAAAATGGTTCCCTCATTCATTATGAATCACGATTCAGTTTTTATAAAACCAGTACAAAGGCAGACATTTTAACTCTTTCAAATTATAAAATGTTTTCACCAGAGTATCTATAAAATTGAGCGAAGGCTTGAGAAACGTGACACTGCCACTCTGTGGACAACAATAGCAAATACAACAGCATTTTTTTTTTTCTGAGGTTAGGTTCAGAGAAAAGAAATGCAAAAAGAAAACCAAAAGAGTTTCTGCAAAGTAAGGATATTTCACAAAAAAATACAGACACAGCTGTCAGAGTTGAAAAGAATATCCAATTTTCTCCAAATTATTTTTTATGTAAAATACGGACACAAGTGCAAAAATAATCAGCTTTATGATGAAATTTTAAAAGAATTACTTACAGCTTTTTAAAATAATTGGATAATACAAATATTGGGTATATATATTAACGGACTGATTAATGGGACAATACTGGCTCTCAGTCATAAACATGAATTCCACCTGCCATTTATGCAACTGAAAACAGAAAAAGATTTTGTTTTTAGCTCATCTGTTCATTTCGTCTTTTTAGATTTGAGCAAATTGCTCGAATGAAACTTTAAAAACTAGGGGACATTTCAGCAAAATATAAGTTACAGCATGAAAAGTTCAAGTGCATCATAAAATAAAGAGACAAAGAATCCTTTAGGAGAAATAAAAACAAAGATTATCAATCAAACGAAGAAAGGAAGAAAAGCACAGAATAAAAATAGTGATTTCTTTTGTGTAAATGTGAGGACAAAAAAGAAAAAATTCTTCTTTAAAAGGTATAAAAATGCTTGAAAATACTGTTTCGGACTGCATGGTTTGGCAATACAGAAAGTAAACTGCTGGCAACAAAAAACATGAACATAGACAGCAAAAATACTTTACACAATGAAAAAAAAATTGGCAGGAATACTGATACGATGCGTTTCATCCTTTGATAAAAGTTCATTATTCCGTTTTTGATGTAGAAACCAACTCCGACGCCTAAACTGGGAAAATAAAATCCGTCAGTAGCTGTAAAGCGTCGCCGCTCTGGAGAAGCTCCCTTTGTCTTCATTCTTAAAGCGACACGGCCTGGAATAAAAAGCTCAGTTATCCTCCTCATCGTCGCTGACGAAGCTCCGTCGATCAAGGCTCGTCTCCCTCTCCTTCAGGAATGTTTGTCTGATGGCCTCCAGCTCCGTCAGCTCCAGGCGAACCTTCTCCAGGTGGAAGGATCGGCGGTTCTGGATTTGCCTCATCGGGAACGGGTTCATGTCCACGAAAGCAATGTTCATCAGCTTCCTGGAAAATAAAACAAAAAAGATTTCTTATTAAAGTATTTTAAACTGCAGATAATATCCTCTTAGTTTTTGGGTGACTCTCTAAAGAGCAAGCTTGGATTTGAACTGTCTTATCTCAGCTACATGAATGGAAATTGCCTGCCTACAGCACCCCCTGCTGGTGAGCGTCACTGTTTCCCCAACAATCTCACAAGCAGCTGGATTTTTTTTCTAATTCGCTTATATAGTATGAAGACGAACTCTTGCAATTTGATACAGAAGCGAACAATGTTTATGAAATTGTGGAAAATTATAATTATTTGACATTTCAATCAATGCTGCACACTGAAAAAATTGATCACAGTGTACCTCTTTTTTTTGTTTGTTTGCACTGAAAAGATATCTGGGTTATCATTTCCTTCCTTTCTGCTGCAGAAACATCTTTCTGAACAATGAGAAACCTTCCTGATATCAAAGTGACCTGACCTTGAGTCCAGGATTGTGCGTGTGAAGTATCGAAGGTATTTAAAGATGGCCGTCGTGTCTTGCAGCTTCAAAAACTCTTCTTCTTGGTACTTGAAGAGGGCGAGAGCAAATCGAAATATGATCTGCAGAAGGAAAAAAAAAAACCAAACATCGCATGACTTTCTGTTTGCACTTGTGTAAAAAAAAAAACAAACAAAAAACGCTGTTAAACTGTCCACAAGCTGAAAGACAAACCTTGTGAATTTCACAAGTTTCACACAAAGCCTTCACACACTCTCAGTAATTAAAAGGTGTTAGTCTAAGTGTGATGTTTCCTTTACCCCTTTAACACGGCTCTGCAGCTCTATGACCATGTTAAAAAAAGGTTTAAGGTTTTCCATGTCTCTCTTACCTTTGGCCCCTCGAACAGGAAGGCATCCCAGATCTTGAACAGGATGTCGCTCACCACGCTGTCGACAAACACCACCAGGAACCAGTTGAAGGTGATGAGGGAGAAATCCACCTTGTGCTGCTCAAAGTGGGCGTGAAGGCGCGGCAACTTCTCACTCATCAGGTCCTTGAACACACGCTGGTCGACCTGCAGGGAGCAGACATCCACATTTTACAGAAGTTAGAGGTCGAATCTAACAGAGAGGAAACTCGTCTACTGTCAAATAAACATGAAAGCACTCAAAAAACTAAACATCTAATTTGGGCTGAAAAGATTAATCGGATTAATCGAGTACTGAAATACTCGCCAACTAACTTAGAAATAGATTAATCGTTAATTGAAGAATACAGACTCTAAGAAAGACGATTTGCTGGAGAGGCAGCATACAGTATATATTTTGCATTTGCGATGAAAAATAATACTTTGTACATATGTTCCACCTAAAACTCCTCAAGTGGCAATTTTAGCTTCACTTGAATGAAAAATCTGCAGTATGTTCAAATTTTTTTATCTGATTAATCAAAATAATCGATAACTGAAATAGCCATTAGTTGCAGCCTGATAATAAAACAACATAAATAAGCTAAGTTACCTGAGAGCCCAGCAGAGTCTTTGTGTAATAATCTCTTGGCATGAAGACCTCGACGATGGCTACTAGAGTCCAGAAGGCATCTTCCTGGTCGAGATAAAGCAAGGCGATTGCTGCTAGCCTAAAGAAAACACGCATTAAATAGGAATCATAAAAAAGGCCGGCGAGTATTAGAGACCCAGAAGGTCTCAACAGGTAACATTCGGTACCTGTTGAGACCCTGACAGTAGCCGATGTCTGGATTCCTCCAGGAAAAGGCCACCAGGACGTTCCGCAGCTTGTGGATCCCGCCTGCGCTCGGCGAGGCGTAGTGCTTGTTGTTGGGCAACGTCCGCAGCAAGTCCAGCTCGATCTGCTTGGACGCCGGGTTGGGCCGATCCTGCGCCACGTTTAGCAGCGTTTCGTAATAATCCGGGGCCAAGTGGTCGCGGAACTTCTTGACGTGGAAGGTGACGCACCAGCGCCACACGACGTAGCGGTGCTCGTGCGGAACGCCGCAGCGGATCAGAGCCTTCAGCTCCGGGGAACGCACCAGGTCTCTGTTCATGGTGCTGGCCAGAAAGTTCTCCCACTTCACCCCAACTGAAACCTCCTGGTCGGTCATGGACAGGGACTTCAGCTCCAAGGCCCTCACCTTTGCAACCAGCTTCTCCTCTTCCTCCTCTTCCTCTGGGACCGTTTTGAAGCCATACACATCATATTCGCTGATGGAGAAAGAAATTAAAGATTAATCACCTTCAATCTGCAAACAAATAAAACAAAAGAAGAGAAGCTCAAAGGTAGAGACTAAAAGTTTCTTAGGGTTCCTTTGGATATGTAATGATACATTTGCCCCATGACGGCATGCCTGAGCTTGTCTGGAAGTAACAGTAAATAATGACTGAAAAACAACAAGCAGCACACAGAGTCTTTCCAGACAAGAACATTTGCATGCAGCTCTAAATTAAAGTAGAAAAGGTCCTGAGGCTGCACAAACCTCACCTTTCAGAAATAGATTTCTTCCTCATAGATTTCAGGAGAAACACAAACAAAATCAGACAAGCTCCAGTCAAAATTTCCCTCTCAAAGCTTTTCAACACTTTGTTACAATAAAACCACCAGATTCTATGCGTTTCAGTAGGACATTGATTGATTAAAAAAAACATAACTCATAATTTGGCAGTGGAAGAATAATGAATAATCACAACCTTTTTTTTCCCCTAAAAAAAATAATAAAAAAATCTTAAAAGTGCGGTGGGTATTTTCTTTCATCCAACTTCAGACAATACTTTCAAGAAGCAACTCTCGCTGTAATTACAGCTCCAAGTATTTTGAGGAAAGGCTCATCATGGCACTTTTTCATAAAGCTCAGCTAAAGCTAAAGCTAAAAGAAGTCAACAGAATCTCCCAATTGAGCTGAGGATCTCTGCAGTATCTCCATAGTTACCATAGTTACGATGGCTCTCATGGCTGCTTCCTTTGCTCAATTCTGTCCTTGCCCAGCATGTCATTTTGAAGCTGAAAGGAAGAACTTAATTCTAGCAAACAATTGATACCTGACTGAGTTCGGCTTGAAGATCTGGTGTTCGTTCTGGTCCGGGCTCTCCGCCTGCAGGGCGTCCTCTAGTAATCTGGAAATGACTTCCCGAGCCGGGTCCTGCTCCGACGAACACACCGGCTTCCTCACCTCCTGAAGCAGCACCAAATATTTACTCTCCACTTGACAGAGTTTGGCCTCCAGAGCTGTGCACTGCAGCAAGGGTGGGAATAATGGTTTTAATTTCTCACACATTCAGATTTGTGAAGATCGAGTTGAACTGATGCAAGTTTACTGTTTTTACCTTTGCTTCTAAAGCCTTTTCCCGAATCTCTGCATTCCTGCGCAGGACAGTCAACTCCAAGATTTCTTTGTTCAGAAACTTGTTTTGGGATTTGTAGCCTTGAAGACTGTCCTAATATTGAAAATAAAAGAAGCAAACAAGTTTACCACTGAGATTTAAAATGAAACATCGTTTTGATTCCCTCTCTCTAAACTGGTTTAAGAATTGTCTTCTGCACCTTCAGGATGCTCAGCTCCTGCTGAGGTGGTGGAGAACCAGCGTCGCTCACATTCCCGCTCTGCTCAGAGTTTTCCTGCGACAGCTTCACGATGACCTGATCCTTGGCCTGGATGGTCTCCATCAGCATCCCCAGCTGGTCATTAATTTCCCCCACCTTGATTTTCAGGCCCTTTAACTCCTGCTGCAGGCTCTCCTTCTCCAGAGAGAGTCGCTCCATGTGTCCACATAGCGACTGGATCTGTGTGTCTCGCTCTTGGAGGGTCGCTTCCAGCTGGGCGACGTCCTCCTGGGCCACGGCCGGACTGGGAGCCTGGTCCGGGGCTGCGGACGGATCCGGAGCTGCTCGCCATACGCTGGGCCTCTCGAACTGGGAGGTTCTGAGAGTTTGCTGCAGGAGCCTCACCAGCTCCTACAGGGCAGGAGGAGACCTCTTTGGAATTAACAAAACCTGAGGCTTAAACTGTGAAAACACGGAACTATGGCAAGGAATCAACTACATTTATTTTAGTGGGTATAAAAAATACAGAGGAAGTCACAGTGATGAGGTTAATAGATCATTTTCATGCTCTGACTTTCTCCTGCAGGCATCTTTGTTTCTATTAGGCTGACATTTTAAGACATAATATAAACTATTACCACCTAATCATCAGTATCTCAAAGCATCCTACCTTATTAACACATCACCACCAAAACTATTTATGTGGCAATAATATAAGCAACCTCTTTGAAATATAGTTTGTAAACTTTGGTACATTTACTTCATTTCCTAAGATTAATAAAATAAAACATTTAGAGTCTTTGCCATCTTAACCAGACCATGTGACATACAAACGGACTGTTCGTCATAAATAAGCAGAGTGATTCTTAACGCTACACGATACAAAGTTACTGACCACAAGGGAAAACTTTTCTGTCGATGTTCCAGCCCTCACTTACACCCAAACAAGAAAACAGGACAGGAAGAGCAGGATCTCAAATACAAGCAGTGGGTTTACAGCCTGGGAGAACTCGGAGTAGAGTTTGTGCTTTTTTTTGAAAAGAACCAGTTGAGCTAGTTAAGAATCCTGTTCTTAAGCCTCCTAAAGGGAGGCTTTCCAAATGTATCAGACCTCTCTGCCAGCTTGGAAACGTTCATTGTGACTTTTGCTCCTTACAAACTTTTATTGGTCAATATAATCTTTGTGCACGGTTTTTATTTTTTTTATTTTATTTTTTTTAATAAAAAACAGTTTAAAAATGATAATGCAACACATAAAAAAGAAATGAACAATGATGTGGCTGCAAGTGTGTGGGATGGGGAAAAATTAATTGCACCAGCTCTGAAAGAGTTAACCTGAGAAAATGCGATGTCTCCTTTAACAGGAGTCACTTCTAGCTAAAGCAACCAATCAGCTTGTGGAGAAATAAAAAAAGTGTAAAAAGTGTAAAAAGAGAACAGGAAGAAATGCACCAGCTGTAATTGTTTGAAAGAACTGCTGTTCCTTTGTTTCAGACTAAAGCATGACTAATCACTCCCTGTCTTCCTGTATCAGTGAGAGCTGAGAAATGACACCCAACCCATTAGTCTGACATGGCAAGACCTGCTGTGTGAAAGCAAAACTTTGAATGAAAAGAAGTCTGTAAAAAGTTATTGTTATAAAATAAAGCATCATAAAGTTTTGATAAAGCAGTATAAAGAAGAATAAGCTCACCTTCTGGCTGGCCAGCTCCTCCCGGAGTTTGATTTGCTCCTGCTGCATCTGGTTCATCTCATCCTGCTGGCTCTGGAGGCGGAGCTGCATCTCTAAAGATTTGCTGCCGTTGCATTCCCCCGTCGGACTCCCAGAACCGCGTCTCTCCACGCCGCGTCCGAACTTCCCCGGTCCCCGCACGTCTCGGAGCAAGAACCTCTGAGGTCGTTGACGGTTTCGCACGAAATCGAAGGTGAACGCCGAGCCAAAAGAATCTGAGTAAGAAGAGGAGCAGATGCAGAGAGGAATGCTAGAGCAGAATTCATCTCCAAGCAGTCGTGGGTGAGCGAGAGTGGACTCACGTCTTTGTGTGTCCAGATGAGGTTTCTGTTCGGGGAAGTCCTTAGGGAGCGCGTCCACCATCTCCCACTCCTCAGAGCTGCTGTTGTGGTTGCTGGTGTAAAACACGCTGCGTCTGTTCTCCAGTCGGCCTGGCCGCAAATTAGACATGGAGTTCCTGAAAAAAAAGAGGAGAGACCGGTTTAAACTTGACCGTCCGCAATTTTGTGAATGTTACTAGGCCGAGTCGAAGTTCTACATATCAGCCGAGGAAAATGAAGCTGCAGAAAAATAACACATCCCTCAGAAACAATCCAACATTTCCACAAAATGTCCTTCTAGTGTAAAACGATACAGAGAACCTCAATGAAATATTTATTCACTTTCAGCTCATTCACATTTAATCAAGTTCCAAACAAAAACTTTATTTCTTCAAATTTTATGTGACAGACCAACAAAAGTAACTGAAAAGGAATCCGAAAAGAATAAATTTGACATTCAAGAAACTTCACTCTGATCTATGCAAATAAAAATCTAATGCAACCATCTGCCTTTGGAAATCATTAGGTCAATAAGTAGAGTAAAACAATGTGTATTAATAGATATTCACTTGATAAAAATATCTGTTCTGTGAGGATTAAAGCAACAGCAGGTAACAAAACATAATTAGCTTTGAATCTCATATAGCACTGTTCAATCTACCATGGGAAATAAAAAAAAGAATGACAGATTAACTGCAAACTGATCAAGAGATGGTCAGCAAAAACTGTCTGGCCAGGAAATAATAAAAATTTGGTGACAGAATAAAGTCACCAAATTTTTCAAATATGGCTTTTTTGAAAGAGCAACAAGAAGAAAACTGCTTTTGAAAAATGTTATGAGAAGTACTGACTTGTGCAGTGATAGTAGAGACATACTGAAAAAGACTCGCATAAACAAGTTGAAAGATAAGCAGAAAGATAGAGGTACTTAAGTTTTGATTGATTTTGTATTGGCAAAAGTACAATAATTACAAATGAAACCACACATTTTAGATTTTTGAGTAAACACAATCTAAAATAAAAACATTTATGAGCTGCTTTGCGCTGTGTTAACACAATTACGCATTTGATGATGTGAAAAACATGTTGAAAAGTTCCAAGAGTAAGGAACTTTCTATTTATCATCATACTGAATTAGTAAGAAATTCAACACCAGCAGCATTTGACTCTGATGTGCAAACACTTTGTCACAACATGAAAATGTAATACATGCTGTACATCAACCCGTCTGTTTAGGGATCAAATCTTTTCAGCAAATATGTGTACATACTAGAAAGAGGAACTCTTGATTGTTGAATAGTTGATAAGCCAGTGAACTACAGATGTAACCACTTCCTCTACTACCGTTGGCCTCAGGCAGAACCAAAGCGATTTTCTTCCCTCATTTAGAGACACAAACCAGACAAAGCCTGCAATAACTTGGCAGCAAGCCTACAAAAAAGCCTGGACTTTGTAATAAAACAGCTGGAGGTACAAATCACGCTTTAAAGAGCCTTCACTAGGCTTTCAGCCTTACCTGAGCTCTGTACCAAGGTTTTTCAGGGAGAAGGGCCCTCTGGCTGACTGGATTCCCACCATTCCTCCTGCATCCATTTCTGTGTCCATGGCAAAGTCGCTGCGGACTTTCTCCATGCTTTCACTTTGCTTCTCAACGAAGAAAACATCTAAAAATCATGACAGAGTTTGTTAGAATCAACTAATAAGTGCAACATTCCAACCGCTTCATCTTAAGGAAATATACCTGATCAGTAAAAGGATGCAACAAGTTTGAGTTAAATAAGGAAAGCTAATTATGTTTCTACTTTCTGACATCCTGCAGAACGTCTCAAATCAGATTTTTTTTTCTTTCTTCCATGGTTTGTATGGAAACATTTCATGACGGATCAAGAACTTATAACAAAAAAGAGGAAGAAATCAGAACAAAGTTGTTTGATAAAATGATCTAGAAACAGAGATCTCAGTCTGCTTAAATGTTCAAACTAAGTCAATCACTAAACAGCCCTGTTTCGTTTTACACTTCATAGTCTGATATCATGTAATCAATAACCTTTGTTGATCTAACAACAAAAACGTTAACCATTCACTCAAACCAAGATGTGAGGAAATACAGCAGGCCTTATAGACATTCTGGTAAGCTTCACAGGTCACACACATTTCAACACAGCACAGCTAAGAAAAAAGAAGTGTGCTTGTGTCAAAATTGAGAGGACACAGGATATGATGATGCAAATCTATCACTTTGCAGACTGAGAAACATGAATCGAAGCACCCAGTACTGCAAGAAACAAACAACAAATATCTCTTTAAAATATTCTGGGTGTTTGATTACAACATATGCTTTATTCCAGGATAATTGTGATATTAATATTAAACATCAAAAGCATTGTTATGATTTGTGTGGCTTCTCAATGGGACCTTCACAGTTCTCTGCAGCTCTAACCAAAGTTGCACTGAACTCCAACGTGCACTGATCTGCTCCACGAAGCAACAGTTGCTGGTCCATGAAGTCTTCAGTAACTTGATTTTCACTTTTCTTATTATTGCGTCTCTAGTAAAAACATTCAGATAGAGACCAACAGTTTTATCACTCCACGGTTGACTATATTTTATGATCGCCTGTGGTTAAAGGCAGTAAAAACAGATCAAGGTTAACTTACACCCCACATCTCCTGCAGGCGTAGTTTAACTGAGAGCTGCCAATACCAGAGCCTCCACCTCCATCTTGATTAGATATATCCAAAATATTAAGGCATCCGTTACCCAGATTTGTTTTTTGAAAACAAATTTAAATGTAAGCCATCTCAATTTATTCAACAGCACTCTCCCTTAAATCAGTAAAAAAAATATTAAGTTTTGTGGGCGTTTTCCACAACACTGGAAAACACCCACTGCCAAAACAGATGCAATAGGATGAACACCTTAATTTAAAAAAATACTTTTTGTATTTACACCGATAATGTTTCATGACATTTGTTTTAAGCATATAAATGCTGTACTTCCTCACAACATTGCAGGAAGTGGTAATCGATGCTGATTGAAATTGATCAACTCCCTAAAGTGCTAATTATTATCATTTGGTGTCTGCTAATAAAAAAAACTTCCTTTTTTCATGTGTTTAGTATTGAAATGAATTAATTATTCTCAAAAAACACTTTTTTAACAATATAGTATAGATTTATATCATCCATAAAATAGTAAGCAACTACTTTTAAATATATAAAAAAAGCAAAAACTCTTGGCAGAGATATTCCTTCATCTTAGAAAAAAAATGACTTTGGAAGTTTTGACCTGCATCAAGCTCAATTCCTGTCCACCATGCTAGCCTAAAAACCCTTACACAGGCCCAGATGAGGAAAGATAACTCAGGTATTTGAACATTTTGAACACAAAGATAAGAATAGAGAACACTCTAGAAAGGGGAAACATGCAAGTTGTTTGCATAGAAACGGGAAAGCAGGCAGGATTCATAGTTCAGATCACTCAGCTGAATGGGAAAATACCTCCCCCCATGGTGCTTAAGCAACAACTGACAAGACTCTATAGGCCAAGGAACAATTTTAAACACATTTTCATCCATAGTTGTCAAGTACAGTCAATATTTATTTTTATGCTCAGGCTCTGACAGTTTAGTGTAACTCAAATACTTTACTTCAAAGTAACAACAATACTCTGCTACAAAAAAGTTAACTTATAAAGCTAAAACAAACAGAAATAAAGAATGTGCACAAGAATTTGCCTTAAATACATTATTATGATCCGTTTTGGAAGATCAGCAACATGGTCCAATTCTTCATAATCTACTTTTTTCATGTCACAAATTATTAGAAAAATCTCAAATATTAGTTAGCATAAAACTAACTAATATTATCTTTATATAAATTAAATTATCTTTCTAGTACATTCTAGAGCAACTGCAGAACATAAAAGCATTATGATTTGTAGAGGTCAAATCCACATAGTTTTGATAATCTAATTCGGAGATGACCCAAATAGGGACCTGAAGCAAATAATTTTACTATTGACTAGCTCTGATCGGTCAGCCACCCAGAAGCTAAAAAAATCACTAAACCCACCACCTGTTACCAGCTCATTCTGACAACAACAACACTCTTCGGTGTAGAACTGCATGAAGAAATCTATGCCATATTCAGTGTCAGTGAGGCATTTAAAATGCAGTCAGAGGAATAATTAGCTGTAAGAAGCGTCCAGGAGGCAAGCTGCATTTGAATTTGATGACATGAAACATCAGTAACTCCTCACAGGTAAAATGTCAGTAGTGTCATTAAGCAAAAACCCAGCTCTAATATCAATGATGTCAATTCATTTTTCTTTGTCTCTTGCATTCTAATTTTTTAAGAACCTCACATTTCAATACTCTGTTTACAGAGAAGTACAAAAACCCTGAAACCAAATACTTCCGATAGTTCCGTTTGCAGCAGAAAGTAAATATTAATCTGCTGCCTACAGGAGGTCACAGTCACCTGATGTGTGAGAATGGCAGGGCCGTTGCAGAGTGTGTGTGTTCTTGCCTACCGCTGTCCTTGCCCACGAGGCCGGTGGGAGGGTGGACCTGCGTGGGAGAACTCCAGCTGTCTCTATTCCCCGTGCCTCTGGTGTTGCTATACTCCCAACGCTTCTGCTGCAACTCCTGGAGCCAGTAATGCATCACCTGTCTGCTGGGGGCCTGGAAACAAGTGCACAGACCCACAGTTATTCACATGCATGGGATAAATAGAAACTTCCCCTTTGAAATGTTGCAGTGCAGCATTTTAAATAGGCATAGGGCAGCATCAACGGAAAACCTTTTTTTTTCTATTTTCAAAGTCAGATTCAAAATAACTAAAATTTGTCAGAGAAAGTTTTGGCCAGCTGCTTGGCACGAGAAAGAGTGATGCTTCCTCCCCCCACCTGTTGCTGCAAACAAACGGTGACTCCTATTGTTTTCCCTTGCTTGAAAAAATACAAGATGACCTGATTGAAAAGTTGTGGTAGAGAACCCGATGAAGTCTCACTAAGCATTTTTAGTAAAGTATCAAAATGAAAAGAGCATTATCTAAAAAAAATAAAAATAAACCTCTAAGGAAGCTACTGACCACAAGATAACGAACGAATGCATGAAATCATCAGTAGCAATTCTATTGAACAGCCAAAATTGCTGAGATATTCTTTTTTTAATTATGTATTTAGAGGCAATAATTCACACCTGCATTTTGTCAGGACTTGGCTGGAGAAAATTATAATCTAATTTTGGCTGATTTCTGATAGCCACTTGATTAAACTAGATGACTTATGGAGCTCAGATGCCCCAGCAAAACAGTAAAGCTGGAGATAATTTGCATAGATGAGAACCACATTTACAAGAAACCAGACTGAAATGTATTCTCCTGAAATGAGGAGTTGTTTTGCTACAACCTTTCCCAGAATTTTGACTCCAGCTTTGTGCATACTGCTGCAGGAAGAATAACCAGAGTGATTGTTATTCTGTTCACAACACCATCAAAAGCGTAGCGTTGTCCTAGTTTGAAATGGTAAAATATGAAGTTTTGACCCATTTAACCACGTAATTCAACAAGTTACAGCCAATGGACTTTGAACTTGGTAGCTTTAAGCAAACAGTTAAAATTGTGGATATTTTAACTAATCCAGTTGAGTTAATAAAAGTAACAGTCAGGTTTCTATTAGCCTTCTACACTGAGAAAACAAATAATTATTGTGTGCAGGAGGAAAGTGTAGATACCTTATTCCGATCCAGTAGACGAAAAGTGCACAGCAATAGATGGGGGCGGGGCAGTGCAACATTATATGTTTCATAGCTAATGGAAACTATAGTTCAAGTAATGTGTTCTCTGATCCCACACTAAAAGGACAACAAAACTGTATTTTGACCAGCAGTAACTCTTTAGAGTCTTGACACACCTTATTCAGCGTAAAATGAAAGCAACGAGATCAAGTTTATGATACCACAAGAATCTCAAACCAGTCCAAAAAAAAAAAAATAACAATGTTTCCACTCTGCAGTTACAATGATAACAACAACAAAACAGTTGTGCATTTACAGTCCAGGAGCTCCACAAATAACTGGTTACTCTTTGGCTCAGTCATGTGAAAGAGAAGAGAGGCTGGTTTCAGTCTCAGTTCCAGCCTCTGGCTGTACAAGCTGTTTGGTATTAGCCAGTCAGACCATCTGCTGAAAAAGAAACTGGCTTTAGACAGTGGGAGCCAGGCCACCTGTCTTACTCACAGTCATCTGACAGCAGAGAAGACTGAGGCAACATCACATGAAGTGCTGTGACCAGTTAGCCCAACAGTGAGTGGCTTAACACTCACTGTTGGCTTAGCCCAACTTTAACACTAACAAATACCAGAACCTCCTTTTTCAAAGCTGCTGCTTTTACTCCAGTTGATTAATGGGCAAATAGATAATTCCTGCAACCCCTTCTATCCACTTTTCATTTGATTATGTGGGTTACAGTTTCAAGAATTTCAAGGGCTAATAAAAGTAAATTAGGCCAAGCAAGGAGTAGATTTGATCAAATATAGACAATATACTAGAGTCAGGATTTAACTCCAAGGTTTCATTTGGAAAAGAATGCAAGTTGAATGCTTCTTTATTTTAAAGAATGAAGCATGTCTTTTGGCTGAACAACAGGGCTGTCACAAGTGAATAATCTGAGTTTTATTTTTGCTAACAAGCAGAACATTTACCAAATATATTTTTTTCTGAATATTTCCCTGTCTTATCTAAAAGAAAAAAGAGGTCAATTATTTTAAGGGTACATTTTGATTAATAATGATGCAAATTTTGACACATTACATTTACTTAAACAGTCAATTTTTTTAAAGATACAAAACATTCTGGATGGACCCGTGGTACTTGCACATTAAGGGTACCACCGTAAATCTGATGCACAAGCCACAAATACATGTAATAGATGGCAACGCAATGCCTACTATAGGCTATGTTTTACTTAAAATAAAATACCAGATGAGACACCAGAAAATACTATAGTGCAGTAGGGAGTTGGCCTGTTTGTCCTGAAGCTGATACAACAGTTTAATTTAGCATCAAGAAGAGTTTTCAAACTTAAAATGTTGCTTATTTTGTTTATTTAAAATGTGTCAGTCCAAATAATTAACTCAACAATTTAATGAAGTTCCACCTGTACTTTTCCCAAGTATAATTTTGCATAGGAACATTTTACATATTTTATTGAATACGGTAGGGCAAATTATTCATTAGTTTCATCTGTCAAAATGCTGCAGCTGTCTTTAGTTATCTTTTTTATTCTACATGCAAGATCTTGTCACTACCTAAAAGTTTTGTCTTTTCAGATGAGTTTGTTTGCTTGATAAACATTGGATATTTTCATATCATGCCAAGTCTAAATGATGCATTTATTTTAAAAAAAAGTAAAGTAGAGATTGATGTAGATGTAAGCGAAAAACACTGATTCACCTAAACTAATTCATTGGGGTTTTTTTTTGCTAGCTAATTATAATGTAAAACATTATAGTTAATTTTTCCATTGCCAAATGTAAACATTAACAAGAAAACAGGGGGGGTTTGTGAAAATGGGGAGGATTGCAGGGCCTCAAATGAAATTCTGCTCAGGGCCTCATTCAATTTCTGGTCGGCTCTGGAGACACACACACAATCAGCTGGTGAAGTTTCGGCCTGTGGTAGGTTATTTTCAACACAACTTCTCTAAAAATCTCTGCCACTCGACATATTTCCACGAGGGTTTCAAAAGTAAAAAGAAAAACTGTTTGTAAGAAAGGGTGTGTCTGTAGCCTTTCCTGAGACAGAAAGGAAGCGACACATGACAAAAACAATTATCTACTGAGTGTTGTGATTGAGCTGTTGAAATAAGTTTCTACCTTCAAGAGAAATTCTTTCCCAGCTGTTCGGATCTCGAACTGTCCCTCTTCCCCCTCCACGTCGTACATGAAGCAGGCATCGCCTATATCAATGTGTCCGAGAGGCAGGGCATCTTGCGGAGTCTTGAAATAATACAAGTAACATTTCCTCGGGTCGTACACAAACCATCTCAGTTTGTAGCCCCTGAGAGGCCCCTTGCCGGAGAGTTTGTTCAAGTAGCCGCACAGCTTGGAGGCCTGCTCCTTCGCTCCCTCCAACTCGGCCACATCTAGAGACTTGAAGGACTGCAGCCGTGAGGCAGTGCAGGAGCTCTCGCCGCTGCCATCCTCCCCCTCGTGCATCTTTCCTAGAACTTTCTTCTTCTTCTTGCAGCTCCGCAGATGGCAACTCTTGGGTCCATCCGCATGACTGTTTTCCCCAGAAAGGGAGTGCTGGGAAATGTAGTTTGAGGTAGTTGTGACGTGTTTGTGAGAAGTATGCGGGCGGAGGGCTGTGCTACCGAGAAGCGCCACAAGGAGATGCTGTTTTATAAGGCAAGGAAAATAAAGCGACAGACCGGAAGTAAAGGGTAAACACTTCTCTACTTTGTGTGGGAGATTAAATTAGGAAATTAAAATTTATCTTTTATTTGAAAATGAGATGTAGTCTGTAGGATTTAAAACAAAATATAAATTGTTTTGAGCTTAACTTGTTCTGTCTTGTAGGTTTAATGGACATATAAACCTACAGCTTTTAGAGATCCATCATCTCTAAAAGCTCTTGAATTGACTTTTGCAGCCGATTGTAAAAGTGCATAATTCCTGTTAGGTACATCTAAATGCAACTGGATGTTAATAGTCCTCTACATGTCTGAGTCACCTGTTGCTTAAGTTGCATATTCACCATTAGCCTCAGTTCCGACTTTATCTAATACTTTAACTGTGTAGCTTTCAACACTATTTTACCATTTTGTATGTAGGTGTAATAAGTAATAAGTACAACATGGACATAATTTCTGCACATCATGTTTTCCTTTCTCCCACACTTCCGCAGCACCTGCATTGTCATTCATCCAACACATGCCAGAAAGTACAGCTGCAAAAACAAAACTTAAGCTATACATATGATAAAAGATAACTATGACATCAACATTTTCTTACATTGTGAACAGAACTGCAGTAGTATTGATAATCAATTTCTCTCCTTCTTATAAAACCTTCAGCAGGCTGAAGATTAGAGTAACTTTGGACTAGATTTATTCATATCAAAGCTGCAATCTCTGATGTAGGCGTGTACTTAATGTATGTATTTCACAGTATGACTCATAAGAGAAGAAGAATGAGAGTTCAAGCTGCCAGAACTCACTCTGAAGGTGAAACAAAAACACACTTAAGTTATTCAGATGATTAATGGGTACAAACTTGCTGTACTAGGGTGTATGTGGGCCCCAGTACAGTGAGTAAACAGTAGGTGATTTAGTGTTATGCTGGGAAATACACCTGTTATTTTTTCCATTTTGAACCAGTGCTTTACAGTGAAAATCCCCAAACCACCTGTGCAACTGTCCCCAATTACAAGTTCTGATAATCCTCTGGTAAGATTTATATTGTAGCTACTAAGGAAAGCTTAACGAGTTCAGGAGGTTGTTTGTTTTACCTCGAGGCATGAAAAGCAGACAGACGGGATGCGGTTCAGTTGCTGTGACCTTTTATGGGCGTCAAATTGTGACCTTTCAAGGATGCACATCCCCCCTCTGAGAGGTGGGCTGTCATAAAGCCACTGTAACCAAAATAGTTCAAACAGCTTCAAGAACGTTCATTTTATTTTTAGGAACCTTTTATATTTATTTTTAATCAGTTGAATTTTGACAAGTCATTTGCATAGCAACATTTGTTCTAAGTTTGTTCTTTTCAAAGATGGATACAGTGATAAGAATTGACCTCAAACCTCACATCTCCCCCAAAGGAGTGTGCTATGAATCACAAAGTGCTGTAAAACAGACAGACTGCACTGCTACCAGTGTGCTGAAATTGTATGCTATGTTTCTGTAGCGATTGTTAGTCATACATGGAACATAAGATACGTTTATTGACTTGATTATTATGCTTCCCGTGTAATATAAACACAAAAAAATATCACAAGAAAATATGGGACCAGAATCAATTTTTAAAAAAGTTTAAATTAAGTTATTCTCTTATTATTCTCGGAAAAATAAGAGAATAATTTACGGTGCCAAAAATATAATCCCATTACAAATCATTGCTAATAAATGACACCTGGTTTAATCCTAACACATGGCTTTAGAAATTAATTAACAAGAGCATTAAAACCATTAAAACCGTACTTTGCAAAAATAACTGATAACATACAACAAAATAACATAAATAAAAAATCATAAACCAACCATATTCAGAAGTTTACTGCAATGAGAAAATTCTGCTTTAGAGACATTGTGAGGAATATCTGATTTCCAAGAAGAAAATAAAAAAATGGTTTTTATTAAAACAACCAGTACACCCAACTGCAATAGCCTTCAAGTGTGCTCACTGCAAATAAATGCACCGTTGAAGAAAAAAACATGTTGAAGCATTAATACAGAACATTTGTAAGAATCTGTCAAATGCTTGGGGAATAAAATTAAGTCTGACGAGATCAGAGTTTATTTCTTTCTTTTTATGTTCCAAGGAGGAATAGCACTGAATATCATCTCAAAACAGTCTCCAGAGCCTTTAAAATTTGAACAATTTGTGTGAAGAAAAAAATGGGTCACCATCACTCCCACTGCATGCCAGTACAATAAAAACTATTTTCCTTCTTATAGATTTATTTGTTTTTTACTTTTTAACACTTCATGCAACTGATCATCATATTTTAATATCAGACAACATAAGTAGCAGGCAAAATGCAGCTCTAACTTATAATATTTAATATGGGTAATAAATTAATTAATTCAGGAAAAATAAACTATCCAAGCCACCTGGATCATATGTGAAACATGATTTCTGCCTGAACTTAACTAGTTGTGTTAGTTCAGGAGAGCAACATCAACAGTGTTCGTCATTTCTGTACAGAATTGTTCTACTGCAGCCACCTTAGAAGACATTAAAACAACGGCCTGTTTTAAGGTCATACTACAACCTCCAAATTGGGTTTAAGTTCAGACTTTGACTAGTCCCCTCCATGTCACTAGCTCCATTAGAAATATAGTTACCGAGAAAATTACTGACGTGTCTAATACTTATTTTCCCTACTAAGGGAGTAAAAATGCTGGAGTTACGTTGCCATTGTAGAGGGCAATGTGAAATCATGTCTTGTTCTCCATGACACAGAGTATTTCTGCCTTTTGGCTCTCCCCCACTGGGACTTCCTATCGTGCTTTACAGAGCTGAACCTAAATGATTCATGACAACAGTCTGAGCCATGGGGGGAATGAGTTACGCTTTTTTATGAGAACCTCAAAAGCAGACCCGGGGAAATGTCTCATCTTTTCAGAAGCTTATTAAACCCCATTGAAAATATATCAAACCTTCCCAAATATTTCCATCCCTCCATCTGTTTAGTCCTTCCTTACAAACTTGATCTGAATTCACAGCACCCCCCAAAAAAACACACAGAAAAACACATTGACGCAACTTCTCATTCGTCACTACGGTAATCAGACGCTCCATGGGTAAAACATCTCCCCCTTTCAAACCAATGCATACGTTTGCTCACAAACCACTGTTTCTCTACACGTTGCTTTCCGTTTCTCTTCAGGAAGCGTTTGCTTTGTTCAACAACCCTCAGCTCTCTTTGTTATGCAAATGACTGCTGTGCCGTTGCCTAGTACCTCTGCTTTCCAGACCAGTGGAAAAATGTGTGTAATTGTAAATGTCATCTGTCTATATCTCTCAGTGTGGGGTCACAATCAAACCATTTTCAGTTGGAGATTACAGAGGTTCAGAAGCTGAGAGGAGAATTTTAATGTTTGCTGCAATGACAAGGGGTTCAAATCACACACTGGTAACCACAAGGACAGGTATGTACCCCACTCACTGACAACTATTTTACTGTAACACAATGTGAGCTTTACAGTGAAATTTGATTCATTTTCTTCAGGGATTGAAAGGAGCTGCTGCGCACTGTGTCACCAACAGAAAGCCAAATCTGAAAATATTTGTTACTTTTCACATTCAAGACACAAGGAGGAATATCAGACGAAGACTCCCTTCATTAAGACACGTGTGAAGTTTTGTTTCAAGGTGAGAAATAAACCTGTCACTAGCAGCTTAAAGTTCATTCATGATTTAGCTATTTTAACCCGCCTGCAAAGTATATTTTACATCAGTGTTGCGAAAGGGTGACAAATGTCAGACTTTTTTTATTTTTTAGATATTTAACTACAGGTTTGTTAATGCTATTAAATTCTATATATAAACAGTAAACAAATTGTGTACTAGAATAGACAGGATGGGTTTATTTTTTCCCCCCGTGCCGTAATCATGAAAAAAAATACAACAAGAACAGTGTGCTGCATTCAGGCTTTGAGTGACGCCTCCTGGAAAATAAGCAAATTAGATTGTTAAAATACTGACCTGCTCTGGGCAGTGGGGAATAAATCCTGCTTGTGCTCATTGGACGCCTGTGTTACTTTGATCAGGACAAAGTGAGGATGGAGCAAAGGGAGCCGACCGTGGATCCTGCTGCTGAAGCTGCGGAGGGGAGGTTTAGAGAGTTGGCTACCAAGTGGTTCATAGATTCTCAGCTGCCTCTTATTGTCAACAACGGCCTCTTCCCAAGCTGGTTCCTGGGCTTCATTAGCAGAAAGTAAGTATTCACAGAATATTTCCTGTTATTTTACACATTTTAAACTCATGTGTAATGTAAATTCATTTTTAACAAAAAATCCTTGATATTGCCATTAGTTTTCTATTTGCATGCATGTTGAATTCTTTGATAGATTTTAAATCGTAAAAAAAACAAAAAAAACAATTTGAAGCTTAGAGAAGCCGTTATGTCCATACATGTTATCTGTGATGGAAAGTGTCCACTTTACAGTACGCCCACATTCAGTTTTTGCCCTTTCCTCTGGCAGACACCACACTCCTACATAAAAAGTATGTGGGACAGTTACATAAGTACAACCACTGACAGCTATTTCGAAAGGGCATGTTGTGAAATGGGTTTTTCCTTTAAGACAGTGATACTTCCAAAGTGGAAATTTTTTGAAAGTGCTTTACTTTCCCAGAAAAATAAATTTAAAAAAGACTTTAAAATGAGTTACAAATAGGTAACTAACTTGAAGATGGTTTGATTTTCACACTGTTCTTGGTCTGTCCACAGAGATGCCGAGGACATGCTTAGAGAAAAGGAGCTTGGTTGTTTCCTGATTCGTCTCAGTGATAAAGCTATTGGATATATTCTGTCGTACAAGTGAGTACTGGTTTACTCCAATAAACCTGGTTTATTTATTTAAATTTTTCATACAAAAGATAACTTCCTCACAAATTAACTCCGCTTCTTGGAATATTAAATAATAAAAACAAGCAGCACTAAAAATGTCCAATCAAATATGCCTTTATTTTTAGTACTCCGTCCAAACTTTAGACTTTTGGAGCTTTGGAGACTCAGAAATTTCCAGTGTAATTTTTTAGTGGCCACTTTTACCATTAATTGCCATTAAAAGTTAAAGTTTTACATATAATTGTAGCAGCTTTCTAAAAATATCCTGTTTTTCTTTTGCAGAGGCAGAGATCGGTGTCGCCACTTTGTGATAAACCAGAGCGAGACGGGACGGTTTATAGTGTGCGGAGACACCGAGGGACACAACACTTTGTTTGACCTAATAGAACACTATAAAGCATACCCTGTTGAGCCCTTTGGAGAATATCTGACATTTCCTTGCTATGGGGTGAGTTTTCACTCATTTTGTCTTTTTTTTTTTTTTTTGAAGAGGATTTGGTCAGTGTCTTAACTGGTGTTGTTTTTATAGGATGTCAGTGAGGACCTCTATGATATCATACAGGTCAACCCCAAAGAAAAACCGGCTGCTCCTCTGAGAGCAGCAAAGAAAGTACATAAGCAGCAAATGATCTCAGCCACAGAGCAGCAACCATTGCGGGCACCAAGGATTAACAGGACTCAAGAGGTGAGTCCAAAGATTAAAAAAATAAAAGCAACATAAATATTTATTTTCTACACTGTTATATTCTACCAATATTTTCTGTATGAAACATAAGACACATAAATATATACTTTTGACTTCTATTTATTTCCATTGTTGTCAACTTCATTGTATTTTGATATTGTCTTTAATTGTGAATTTATGAGAAGGAAAATTACAATTTCATTACTGTATCTATTATGACAAATCTATCTTGATCTAATTTTATACTAACTTGTTTATGTGGAAATACAATAAAATTTTACATGCTGGCCAGCTTTTCAAATAAATTGTTTTGTTTTCTTAAAAATAGGAAGTACCACCTTTGCCACGGAGGACCAGGCACATTGAGAGCACCCCAGTCAGTGACAATGATGGGGTTCTGTATGCTCAGCTTAGGAAGCAAACACCTGGAGCCCATCACACCTCCAGGGACAAGTCCCCCAGCTCAAATCAAGGCAAAGCCAAGAGGCTGAACACTAAAGAGCAAAACAACGGCAGGTGTAGTCCTTCATCTGACCCCGAATCTCTCTACTCTGAGCTCAACGCGCTTGACAGCAAGAGCATGTCCCTGCCTCTGCTGGACAACATCTCTGATGGCGAGCAATGTTACAGACTGAGCGTACCTCCCGACACGCCGCCACGACTTTCCCCGAGGCCAGCCCGGCAGGCCTCCGGCGGCATTTCGCAGTCAAACAGCAGCCACAGCCTAGACGCCGTGAGCGACCACTCAGTCTATCACCTGGCTGGCAGCCACAGCCCAACAGCATCTGAAACTGCATCATCCACAGAGCAGCTCAATGAGTCCCTGTATGCCGAGGTCGCCATCGAAGCCCCGGTCATTGAAAACGACAACACTTATGAAATCCTCCCCAACCACAAGGAGCCCGTCAAGCCCAAAGCCAACAGCAACACTCAAGAGCCTGGGGAGGAGAACAAACGCAAATGTAACCATGGATCCTGGGGGATAAAGGTGAGTTGCAAGCTTTTATTTCAGTACTGAAGTAAAAGTAAATAATAAATATTTATTTTGCCTTATTTTCTAATATTGACAGGTTATATATTTATTTTTTGCAGAATGACAAATGGAAATGGCTTTTCCCCGAGACCAAGAGGAAGTGACAAACCAACTAACGAAGAAAAGGCTTACCTAATTTCACTTATTTAACACTATTTTGCTACTTCTATTGTATATTTGCTTTCAATGTACATATTTATTTAAAACTAATCAAAGTTACCCTTGTGCATCTAACTGAATTTATTAAAGCTGTTGAAAATGTATAAAATTGCTTTATTAAGTCCATTACAGTAAATTAGACATATTCAGTTCACTTTTTTTAGAGGTACAACTAAACTGCTGTGAGAGATAATAAGCACTAAATGCATGTTCATATATGGGCATGTAACCATGGAGGAAAAACAAACATTTAACGGAAGCTTTTATGGAAATTGTTGTCATCTGGAAGGGAAGAACAATCTGATATTTTTGTAGGGGAAGATGTCAAATATATTGCTTCACATGAGTTGCCTGAGATGTTTTCTATTTAGTCAAGATTAATGACTAAATCATTAGTCATTAATGGCATTTGAAAATGGCCACACTGGCCATTTGAAAAGAAGAAAATAAGCAAGGTTAATGACAGATGACCTCTTATTCCTAATAAGGAAACACAAATGCAAAATGCTGGGCTGGTGAGGAACGGCAGAGGCCTTTCTATGTGCAGATATCAAAATGCAAATAACTGCTGAATTAAAACGTAGAAGGAATACCTCGCAGTGTTATCAAAACTCTTGCTGTGTATGGTTCGCTCTTGCCATGTGGTGCGCTTACTGTTTAGCCCTCCATAGCTGCCTGGAGAAGCATTCCTGTAATGCAGTGGTTCCCAAAGTCCTCGAGGCCCGCCATATGCATGGTGGTAGTAACAACTTTTTCAGCTTGTCAATGTTCTTCTTAGACTTTCTAATGAGACATCATTTGATCCAGGTGTGTTAAACCAGGGAGAGAACTAAAACATGCAGGATGCCGGGCCTTGAGGACTGACTTTGGACACCATTGCTGTAATGCGTGGCCTTGTGTGGGCACGTTCAGAGAAAAACAGTCTACTCACTGAGGAAAATTTGCTGAAAGGCGTGCAGCTGATATTTAAAAATGTTTTTGCTGCCATCAGAGCTTCACTTATTTTTACAGGAAACAAATTTGCATAAAGATTTTTTTAAATTCCGCATTCAGCAGCAATGGGGAAATAAGCAAAAGGTTCTAAAATGCCTTTTAGTATCTTTCATCATGTGCTTTTTTTCTTTTCTTTTCTAGTTACTGCTTTAGTGGGGCCTATAACCGACAATAAAGCTCATATTTGTGCTTGTGTGCCTGCATGAATTTGTGCAGATGCACGACGCAATGTATCTGCAGTTAAACAACAATACTCCTGTTGCAGTTTTGTTGTTTTGCGTTTTGAACAGAGGTTTTAGAAATTAGAATGTAAGGTGTTTCCCCTGTAAGTCCTCTAGGGGAAAGCAGGATATGCTAAACTGCTGAAATGTTAATCATCCAGTTTTTGTGACCTTTCTGCTACCAGTTCTTTCACAACTAAGAACTGCATGATAGAATGTCACTATTAAGAACATTAATAACAGTGTAAAGTCGTAGCAGATCATTACGTAATAAGTGTGTGATTGTGCAACAGTGGAAAACGAACTACAACTGGTGTAAAGCTGCAATGGATAATTATTGCAAAAGTTCCACATTGAGCAATAGTGGTATCTATGATATTATGAAATACACTTCATCTACATCAAATTCACATAACATGAAACACTTCATATAGAAATGCTGATTGACTTATTCTCTTCTTTACTAATGTTACTAAGTCTTGGTCATTGCAACACATTAGTACACCCCGACTCGTGTTATTCCATTGGAGCTGCAGCTTTATGTTTAAGGAGTGAATCTCCTTTCCATAAATTCTTTCTGTGTCCCCTATGGTTCATGTATAAAATGTCTTGTGGCTTCAATGGGTTAGTGATCTTCCTAGTCTTCTATGCAATGTGAGTTTTTTCTCTTTTGATGTCAGAAACTTTTACTCAAAGTCCCATTATCACGTTGCATTGTAGCTTTTTTGCTGATGATCCCAGTAATACCAGTAATTATCGAGGCTCCTGAATATTTGATTTAAAAAAAATTGGGAGAGAAGAGCAACCTATCCCAATTTGTTCCCCTCTCAAAAGAGTCTAAGTCAGTCAGAGAAGTACAGCCGTTTGTACTAAAGATTTATAGAACTACCTAAACATCATACATGAATATCCAGAAACAAAGTGGCCTTGGTACAGAGTGCACAGAACCTACACAGAGCACTGCACTCAATACATACTTAATGCAAATCTGTAGCACCAAAACCAACACCTGGTAATGATCAACCATCATAGGCAAGACCATTTCCTCTTGTTTTCCAATGAGAACGCCTTTGTGTGCAGGATCTAAGAATGTGTTTGAATACTGGGGCGGATCATTTCTGACGACATCCTCCTGAAGTAAAATGATGATGTTAATTCCTAACAGAAAGCAACTGTCCAAACCAACGTGGCAGAAAATAAAAATATTCATTTGAGTTCAAATTCACATGGATAACCAGATGTCACTGATGGAATCATGAACACTGCTTTCTAGCAGAAAAGGAAAATGTCCAGGGAAAAGTTTGTGAGCATATGACTTTGGGGACGGTGCTTAACTTAGCGTTAATTAAAAAAGCACTGAATATATTTGGATAGTCAGCAATAGAGTAATGCAACACAACATTCCATTAGAAGCAAAGGAAAAACCCCACACATATCTACACAAACTACTCAAGTGAATCCTGCAAGTGTAAGCCACGCCCCTTTGGTTCCTTAACATAAGTTGCATGTTCAGAAAGCACACAGGGCCTTTGAACTTACCAGATTGACTAGTATGATGTGAAAAGGCAAAGAATCAATGACCATCTATGGGGAGCTGACATTCTGTATTAAAAATATATATATTTTAATTGGTGACATCTATCCATCCAACCATTTTCTGTACACCCTTTCCCCTTAGTGGGGTCAGGAGGTGCTGGTGCCTATTTCCAGCTAACATTCCGGGCGAGAGGCGGGGTCACCCTGGACAGGTCGCCAGTCTGTCGCATAATTGGTGACAAGTAATGCTGAAATTTTCAGATAAACAGAAGTTGCTTAAAATCAGCTATAAGCTACAATCATCTAAATCATTAGGAAATGCTTGAAATACATTAACGTTTATTTCAGTAACCCACTTTTCTCAGTAAAGCACATTATTTAGATTCATCACACACTGACTGACATTTTCAAGCCTTTATTTCCGTAAATTTTCACATACAGCTAATGAAAACATTTTGGATTAGACTACACCATCAGACCAATAAAAAATAATTTTAATACATAAATGTATGCTTTATGAAAAATAAGTTTAATCTGAATACATTTTTTATTTTCAAAAGGTGCGTTTAGCATCGCTTCTGTCAGACTGTAAGATGTAGCTACACTCCAGTACCTTGCCATTATCAGCATACAAATGTGTGAGTGAAGAGAAATGGCTGATTTTATTGTAGAACATCTTTGTGTGTCCCAATAAAGCTCTGTATAAGTCACATGTCATTTAATTTAATTCTATTTTTAATCTGACAAAACAGACTCATAAGAACACAGATTCTTATTTATTGAACATGACTAGATTGGCTTTTGATGCAACTGTATACTTTTACCCTAAATTTGGGATTGCATGTTTTCTTTAGATAAGACCACATTAAGAAGAGTTTGCTGTCTGTTTAACTGGAGATCAGAGTGGTGGTGTGGCAGGGATAGCTCTGGTTCAGTCCCCAGGTTTATGAAGTTGCTGACATCAAAACGGTCAAACCATCCATCTCAGATACGGATATGAAAGGTGCTGGAAGAGTATAGAAAAAAGCAGTGTTCATTTCAATTAATAGGAATGTTTTTTGGAGAAACAATTCTACAACATGGGGTTAAAACATTATTTAAGTTAGCATTACCTTAAAAAATCTGGAGCCCTGGATATCATGTTTTCAAAATCAGCGTAGGAGAGTTTATTGTCTCCATCCAAATCTGCCTCCTCAATGGTTTTTTCACACACCAATTCAATCTCCTCAGGAGTCAACTCTTCCTTTGTCAACTTATTTAAAGTCTTCTCAAGATCCTCCTTGCACAGATAATTATCCACATTGTAATCTAAGATGAAAATAAACCTGAGTGAATTATTTCAAAACATAATTTCATAAAATTAAATTAGTGCCTTTTTATATATTGTTATTACCATATATCTTAAAGGCATATATGGCTTTAAGTTCTCTTGGAGCCATTTCACTGAGGACTGAGAACATATCTACAAATTCATTGAAACTGAGGTTCCCCATCCCATCCTCGGAGAACGACTCCACAATCCGATTGCGGAATGGGTTTTCCTGCACATCAGGAAAAAATATTCAAAGTAATACAAATGACATTAAGCAAAAATATACTGAAAATTTTCTCACTTCTCATCAGAATCACTTATGGTTTTAGTAGCTGAAGAGTTTGGTAAGACATTAACTTCATAATTCAAAAGAAGTTTTAGAAACATGCCTGTGATTTTGGATACTGCATTTATTGGATTTTGCTGACCAAAAACTTCAGAAGATGCTATTCAGGTTTGAATTCTGGCCCAAAATGAAAAAGATAATTTAATCAAAAATGTTTGACTTAGAACTGGTTTCTTTAAGCTTTATATAACAAGATTAGGCAGATAAAAAAATATATGAATTGTTAAAAATGAATTATGTCCTTTCATCAAGAAATAGATGTAAGTTAACAGTTCAGAATGCAGGGGAAATTTTAAGAAAGAACAGAATGACATAAATAATCAGATGTTTTGAAAAGGTTTTAAAAATGTTTATCTTTGTTTTACCTTTAATTCTGGCATGTCGACAATCAACGCTAATGGCAGTTTACAATCTGGATCATTGGTGTAGTCCATTGGTACAAGATGTGGAGCCAACTCATGATATCTGCTGTGCAACCTAAGGTTAAATACAAAGCAGATTGGAACAAATACAATTTACAATTTTCAAAATATACCACATAGCCCAAAGTATTCACTCCCCTTCTCTCCATCCATAGTGTTAAAAATAACGTCACAAACCACTAAAGCTACCACAGCTTTGACCTTCCTTGCAAGGTTGTCTCTTGAGTTTAGAAGTGTGTAGATATTTTTTATCCTTCATTTAGAAGCACATTTGGTAGACAAGAAGGCATGGCTCTCTGCATACAAAGGAGGTAATTCAGCAATTTGATTCAGGTTTGTTAGACCAGGGCCGCATCTAAAAGCTGCAGGACACAGACTTTAGAGCAATGGATTTGAATAGCCCTGCTAGCATGTTGCTGTGAATTTCTGGAAATGTATGCCGCACATTTGAACCACTGCAGTTGATGGAACTTTTTTTTTTTTTACGGGAAAGTTGGCTATGCAAATTTAGTCTGTGTTGCCTCTGTGCCAAAAAGGAACTTAGAAACCTGTTGAGTAATATTTACATCAGTTACCATGTGGATTTTAAACAAATATCTGAAAAGCCCACATTTAACTAAAACTTTTGCTTTACCCAACTTATTGTCTCCTCTTAGGTCAAAATGTGGCTATCTCACTTCGTTGGGACCCTCAAACCCATTTAATAGAAAGTCATCAAGAACCCTTCTAAACACTTTATTTATTGTCACCTTTGCTTGTCACAACCTTCTTTGTGAATCTTTTTTTTGGCTCAGGCAGACTTTATTTGACGGTGGTTAGACAGGAAAGTAGGTGAAAGTGGGGGAGGACACAAAGGTCATTGGGTTGGGACTTAAACTTGTGACCTTCACATTGTTGACAAAGGCTTCCATATGAGGGTTGTGCTTTACCCCTGTGCCACCACAGCACCCCCTTCTTTGTGAGTCTTAACATAAGAGCTTTATTTTTTCAACTTCTATGAAGTAAGAACATACACTGAAACATGAGCATCATTACTCAGCTCCACGAAGAAAAATATAGGCCGTTTTTACATGTCAGTCTCCTGGTGAGTGATATGAAAAGAGAGGTGGTGCATTAGCATAATTTTTCAAGATTTTGAAGTGTCCTCAAACTCCAATGCAACAACATTCTCTTGATCTCCATGGACAACAATCTCTAGCCTTCATATTTTAGTCAAGAGCAAGTTTAGTCTGGTGATCATCAGAACAAGCACATCGCCAATTAATTAGAATCAAACATTATAAAGAAAAATATCTTACCGCAAAATTTCTTTGCGAGTGAAAAATGTGCAGTCCTGCAATAAGAGTAGACAGAAGATAAAAGCTATAGTTCAAAAGAAATATGGTATTAATGTGAGTCAGACATGAGATGACTACTAACAGGTGAAAATAATAAAATGCTAATCCACTCGTCATGTCACCTGTTAGATTGTCTGCTTAGACAGCAGAGGAACATACTGTCCTCAGAGTTAATGTGTTAGAAGGAGAAAAAAAATGGGACAAATTGTGATTGGCAGACGAATGGTCAGAACATTTCCAAAAATGCAGGTATTGTGTTGTAATGGTGTTGCATGCATGTGTTGGCACATGTAATATTTATAAAGAGTGCTCCAAGAAAGGAACAGTAATAAACTAAGTCACTGCTGCTCATAGGAGTTCAAGAGGCACGCTCAGGCTGGTCATATTGTTATGCCTCATTAATTTACATGTATTTTCTTAATGACTTAATGACATGTTGTTTGAAGTATAGCATCAGCCAGTCACTCAGTGACCCATCTATCAAATCATATGAAATAGTACGACAGATTTTCCAAATGTAGCACTGGTCTCAAACTCAGGTCCTCAAGGTCTGGTTCTGCAACTTTTAAATGACCCTCTGCTTCAGGACACCTGGCTCCAATATTAGCTCGTTAGCAGAGCTATGTAGACTTTGACTGCATGCTAGTGAGGCATTTAATTCAAGGATATAGAACAAAGAACATGTCTTAAAGTTGCAGAACTGTGATCCTTGAGGACTGCAGTTTGAGACAGCCAATAAAAAGCTTGAGCAGGTGTCTGGTTTCTCTAAAGTGCTGATGGCTGTGAGAGTACACACAGCAATGTGATCTGCTGTTGTCTAACATGCATGCGTTGGCACATGTAATATCCAATAGCCCAACAGAAGAACGCCTTGGTTTACGTCAGCCTTTTATGGTGTTTGACCTGTGTTCGAAGGTGTAAGAAACGCCACATAACACAGCTGCAGATTTCTAGAACAAACTGTACTGTAAATGTCTGGAGTATAACAGTGATAGTGTCTTACACCAGATGCTTTAACTTAGTAATAGTATGTATTCAATGTTTGTGTAAATGCCGCTAGAAAGACTTTCGAGCTGTAAAATCTGAAAATCTGAATAGGGAAAAATACCAACAAGACCAAACAGAGAACAATGGGATTCTAAGAGGAATTTTTAAAGAGACACTATAGTAACTAGAGCAACTCTTGAGAACTAAACTGAGTTCTGAGAGTAGAGTTTCACAGCATATCACTGGCTTGGCATCAATTATTAATCCCACAGCAAATCACAAGGTGAACTGTTGCACACGGAATGGTGTATTATCAGACTGATACTTGGATTACTAGTTAAACTGGACAAAATTATAATTTTTGTCATTCAGTGAATTTGTGACTACTCTTCAATGTCAAGTCTAATCTGACTATGCAAAGAAAAATATACTTGCAATTTTAAATAATTCCTTCAATGGACAATGAGCTTAGAATACAAAGTAATTAATTTTAGATACCAATTTTCCTATTCTCAGTTTTCAATATGAAAAAAAAGATTAAGAGCAATACATTATAACGAAAACAAGTATAGATAATGGCTAACATTAAAAACAATTGGCAGAAAATAAAATGGAGTACAAAACGTCATTTTTGCAATGTTATTTTTCTCTCATTGTTATCTTGTTTGGAAAAGACTAATGAGAAGGGACAATTGCATTGATAAACCTTAAAACTCCTACATGTTCTGTTAAGTAACCTAACAGAAAATGAACAGAAACGTGAAACACTTTTTGCTCTTTTATGGTCCTCAGAGTAATAAAAGAAATAAAACAAACTCAGTCAGATCTCAAAGAAAACTAGAAATTGAAAAAGCCTGATTGGTTCATCTCTAACTTTATCAAAATATCTTTCAATTCAAAATGCTTACAATATGTTTTGTATAAGAAATATTTTTGTTCTTATTAAGAATTTATGCATCACTTTCCTCCAACCTCCATCAAAATACAAACAAAGCATGCATTCATCTTACCTGATAAGCATCAAGTTGCTCATCTGTGAATATTGTTTGCTTATTACCCATCTTTATCAAGTAATTTGCTGCTTGTACACATTCAAAGCAAAGAACGTCCACCACCTTTTCTCAGAGAAAGGCATTTAGGGGGTTGGCGGAGTCAAAGTCTCCACACAAGTTGAGCCAAGTATTGTTGCAAGAACTTAAAAAAGATTGTTGTTGATGTCCATTCAGGAGATTCCTGCCATGAGAGCAAACATTCGCTGGAAAATAAATTTAAAAAGACTGTAGAGCAGGTGTATTGTCACAGTTGAGCCAGAGGAGTGGATTTTTCTGCAAACCCTGTTGAGCGCAAACTGATCTGCTTCTCCTTAGGAACCCAGGTGGTGTTTCCAACCGGGTGCAGACAAACCAATCAGACAACCCAGAGGCAGATAAATAAATAAACATGAACTAGAACCTGCTGGTACAAGGTTGATATAACAGCAAAGTTCTTTAGACAAGAACTTCTATTGAACTATCAGTATTTGATAGATATTGAAAACAAATATTCTAAGGAGATCGTTTAATGAGCATGAGGTAAAGTGAGGCCTACTTTAAGTGCTTATATGCAAATTAAATCCTGTTAATTATCAAGATATATAAATATTTCTATATGGAATTACAGAAATTAAAGAGTGTGTTTTTATTTGTCAGCATTAAATCTTATGGGGTCGTTTAAGTTCATATTTAAAACAATGTTACAGATTTTAGTTACTTTTTTTTTTTTTAAAGACAGGATGAGTTTATTGCATGGGTTATCTATTAGCCATCGGGATATATATATATAATTTGATGAACTCGGTCTTGTCCATGATTTTGCACGTTAGACGTTTAATAATAATAATAATAATAATAATAATAATAATAATAATAATAATAATGTTGTTTATAATCAAAAAACCTGTTGCACCTAAAGTAAAATAAACTAGTTTATCTTCAGCTCCTTAACTCAGAGATGATCGCTACCCTGCAAACTGTCTCCCGTGGAGCTGCAGAGGCTGGTGTGATGTCCGTCTCTAATCCACCTGCCTGTTATTACAGCACCAATGAGCGTGTCCTTATCCCACCTCTGGACAAATGATAATTTCACGCTCCGTAAATATTTCCTGTCTTGATTTGCGCTGGTTTAATTGTCACCCTTTGTGACATTTGTTTGCTTTCTAACTATCAAAGTTATCCAGTATGGATTGTAAGCGAGAAAAGGAGAAGGGTAAGTTTCACTGATAGCTTGTTGCTACGTTACTGTGTTAGCCTCTAGCAGCCTGTGCTAACTGTAGCTAACTGTGTCCAGAGAAAAAAATGAAGCTAACAGCGCGTCTGTGCTTGTTATTCTTCCTGTTGCTTCGTCATCTCTAGGGAAAAGAAAATACAAATGAGCTCTACTACTATTTTATATTGCATCCCCCCGCCCCCTCTTTTTATATGTTGAATGATTATCATAATTGTTCCTAGCTGCTGCCATAGGAACGACGCTCACTGTTAGCACAAATACAGCTAACATTATTTAACGCTGCTGCTAGCTGACCGTAAAGAAAGTTCACATTTCTCATGTATTTCGTCTCAAAGATAAGACATAATTGGTGCTCCTATTTTTTCACCAATATTGTTTTTCTACTTTGATTTCCCCTTATTTACAATTCAGTAAGCTAAATAAAAAAAAAATAAAATGAAATAAAATAACTGACTGGTATTTACATATAAAAAGACACTATCCTCATTATCTATGGTTCAGTGAGTGAAGAGAATTCATGTGTAGGACTCACAGTGCCTTAAGCACAGTAAAGCAAATATAACTCCCTCAGCTGTTACTCATGCATGCTAGTGGGATTATAACATTACACAACAGTGAGCACATCAGCACATCTGTCTGCTGTGACCCTCTCCTTTGGCGCTATCAGTAAAAATGCTCTGTGTGCTGACAAGAAAAAAAAAATATGCTGCTTCTATTTAAAGTTTCTTTTCCCCTCGCTGTTAACAGAACAAACAGTGCTTCCAGCATTTTCTTTTGCATTGCTGAGTCACAAATTACAGGATCTCTAGTTGAGAATAGAAAGTGAATGTGCTTTGTTTTGTATGGTCTTGTCACTCTGGTTCCCTCAGATGCAGAGTGTGAGAAGATAACCGCTGTGCTGCTGAAGTCACGGACAGGAGAATTTGATTTGGAATCCATTCTGTTTCTTAAACTCAGAGTTCTTGGTAAGGATTAGTGCATGTTTTTAATGTTTATGTTCATTCAGTTACTGTTTATAAAAATGTTTGCTTTTTGTCTTTAAGGTATACATGACCTTGGCTGCATTGGGGAATGTGTAAATTTGGAGAGGCTGGACCTATTTGGGAACAGTGTCACAAATCTAGGACCTCTATCATCTCTTCGTCTTCTTTCTGTGCTAAATTTGTCTTCTAACAGAATCTCTAATTTAGGTAAGACAAACAGGCAGTTTTGTAATATTTATTATTTTTTTGTAATTTTGTAAAATTTATTTGTGTTCTCTGTTTTTGGTTGTTTTCCCAGAGCCACTTCGTAGTTGTGAAAATTTACAAACTTTAAATTTAGCTGGTAATGTCATATCCAGGTATGTTACAAATTTACATGCTAATAGCATTGTAAAACAATATTTTAATATTCTATAAAAATAAATCAAAACTGACCATTTGAATTGCTGGTTAATGTCACTGATTATAAATTGGATAGTTTTTATGCAATTATTGTAGTTTTAGATTGCATACAAAGAAACTAGATTTTAATTCAACACATTTGATAAATGCTGGAACTTTTTCATTATAATATTTAGATTTTGTCACTTATTAATTAAGGTCTATGCTGAATTAGATTTTAAAAAAAAAAACTTCTCCTTTTTCAACAGCACTGAGAGCCTACATTGCCTTGTTTCTCTGAAAAAGCTAGAAAACATACGTCTGAGAGACAACACTTACAATTACAGTAACCCAGGTAATTTATGAGAAATTCATCTGCAATTCCAGTAAATGGAAGATGGTGATTAATGTTCGTTATGCTGCTGCTTTGGTTTTGTCAGTGTGCAGGAGCGCATCATACAGAGCTGTTGTACTTGAGATGTTCCCGAACATTAAGGTTCTGGACGGTAAGATTTATTTTTCTGTAATTCTTTGTCTTGGCAGTATTATTAGTCCTGAAGGCACTGCTTTGTTTTGACTGAATATGCTTAAATTATCTGTTTTGAATTGCAGGAGAGAGAGTTGTTGGACGAGGAAGTGAATTGTACCAGTTATGCAAAGACATTGATGAGACCATAAAAGGTATTATTTTTTTGTTTGCTGGAAATAAAATTCTATTTAATGACCAACAGAAGTCTTACCTGGATGTATGTTTAATGCAATGTTTTTGTAAAATATCATTGAATTGTTCTTTCTTCTCTAAATGATCAGCTGGTTCATACAAGAATGGGCAGCTCATTGAACATCCCGGTTGCAAGCCATGGGTAGAAGACAGTTACTGGGAGATAAAGCGATCAAACAATGCCATTATTGAAGAAGCCTACAAACAGTTCAATGGTAAGGTTCACTATATTTTTTAAAGTAAATATCCTTTGTGAGCTTGCCATTTGTCAACTCTTTTGATATTACTTATAGTGATATTACTTATAATGAGATTGCTTAAGTGCGCCTCAATAGATTAGAATTAATTGTTCCTAATGAATTTGTGTCACCTGTTCATGTAATTCCTATATTTTTTTTCTCCAGATGTTCTTCATGAATGCAGACTCTTGAACAACAGAGCCACTCATGTGATTTCCCAGACTGAGAGATCAATGAGCTTGAAGAAGCAGCCAAAGCAATACGCCATCTGAATTGGGCTACTTTGTACAAACCTTTTATGTAACTTTCAGCCGCCTTTATTGCTTTGTAATGATGTACTATGACAGATGTACTGTAGCTTTTTTCAAACAACCATGCTATATCCAAATGCTTTTTAAATATCATTGCCTGACACACGTGCTCCGTGTCGCAGTGTGTGAACTTCGCTGTTACTGTATTCATCCTATGCATTGAACCAATGACAGAATAAATACGTAGGTGGTTTGAAAACCTTGACCCATACTGATGCCCCTCAGTTTGGCTCATCGATGTCTTAACTTGCACAATGTGCATTTTGTACAATGCTATAGCCTGAAATAATGCTGATAGCTATGCTGCTCATTAGAATTTGTATTGGTCTTTGATTACAGGGTGTCCTTAATTAATTGCTGGTTAATTTAAAGAGTAAATGTGTCATCTATTGTATGTTTTTGTTGTGCTTATGCAAAGATTGACTGATTGATTGTTGGCTCTTTTTTTTTTCTCAAAGGGTTTGTCTGTGCAACCAACTTGCTGAAAATACATTATTTATAAGCCTGTAAATGTGGACTTAATTCTGACTGATTATTTAGAATAAATTCAGATAAGATGCATACCTATATCACCCTCCTCACGATCAGAGCAAAATATGTATATTGTAATGAATTTGTTAATATGCTGCTTCTATTTAAAGTTTCTTTAAATAGAAACTTTAAAACAAATATGATCTTTGTAAGTCATAAGGCAGTCCCACAAATAATGCCATACTACCACCTGCTGGTGATTGTCCAATACACTTATAAATAACCTAACACGGACATTAGACACGCATTGGTAATATTTTATACTTATCTGTAAAAGTTGACATTTAGTTTACTGCGTTTCCTGGTTGAACAAAGTAATCATTTGAACCACTATATACAGTTTTCGGTTTGTATTTTATCAAATTGTGTTTATTTTGAAAGCCGGAAGTTTGCGTTACGTCTTTTCCAGCTTGACAAGTGCCGCCGCCGCTTCTCAGAGCTCGATCTCGTCTACCTCACGGTCGCAGGAAACATGTGGAGGTCAACGGTATGCATCCATAAAATTGATCTCACTTTGTCTTATGCAGTTCACTGAATCTTTCATGATTTGTATCAGATTTTTCTAAGTTGCTTTCAAGGTGAAAAAAGATAAAGCTACGAGGATGATTATGCTTATTAAAAATAAGCTACAGCTTTATGGTTACTATAGTAACTACCATCTTGCTAGGTTTATCTATGTAGCTCACTGGCTAACTACATGGTTTATCTGCTCTTCTGCATATCATTTTGGGAGCTGTTGAAAGTAATTTTCTTGTTAGACCTAACATATAGCAACGCATGTCTACTGTCTACAGATTATTCATCTGCTAACAAAGTTTGGTTTTTGTATCAATGGCAAGGACAAAATCAAACCACGGCAAGTAAGTTTAGTTTACGGGTACCTGACTATAGAATGCCAACTGTCCTTGCTGTTGCAGCTACATCACAGTATTCAGATGGAGGTTTTTGCAGTTTTCACATGTCACTTATGGTGTAGTCTGGGATCTTACGTCCATTTCTATGGTGGTCAAAACAAATTGCTAAAGGTCATCTCTTCCTTTACAGAACTGTAAACATGCAATATTTCAAGCCAAAACAAAGAGTGCAAAGTGTTTCATTGTGATGTTGAAAATGAGTTGACACCAACTAAATTGTAACATAGTCAGAACATCATGAACACTGCTGTGAAGTCAATTCTCTCCTTGTTGGCCGGAAGACTAAAAATAAACATTTATCCTGGCATTGAATTAGAAGTAATTTACACTCACTGGGCAACTTATTAGAGACACCTGTTCAATTGTATGTGAATACACATTTCAAATAAACCAATTATGTGGCAGCATTTGCAACAAATAAAACCTTGATTAAGATGGGCTACAGGCACAGGGTTCTGCTCAGAAGCTACACCTGTCACAGGTTCACCAGAATGAGACATAAACATGTCTCAAAGCTCAGTTTATCTCAAATTGTCTTCTGAACATGTCAATAAGATCACTGTTCTCCAACAGCATCCACAGTTACCACATCTCAGTTAGAGAGGTGATGGAACTTGAAATTTTCAGCTAATATTTGATGTTATCAGATCAATATGGATCACAAATCCAGAGGAATGTTCCTGTCCACTTGTTGTATTTTTGCCATGAAGGATTGAAGGAGTTCTGATGGCAAATAAAGCTCAACGCAGTATGAAAAAAGTTGTTTCTAATAAAGAGAACAGTGAGAGACTACACCAATAAACGAATGAGGAGCAATGCACACTTAAGTTGGAGGGTGGCTGGATTAGCATCCTTGCCTTACACAAGTCTTTGCTGCGGTTTGGTCCTCTAGTTGTTTAACCATATGGCCTGTCATCACAGCAAAAGAGATGCACTGATTCTGCAGTGCTGTGGAAGTCTTTTGGGGGATGCAATTGTATTTTTTCCCATAATATTCCTGCTTTAATTTCTGTGCTTTTTTCTTTTGATGATGCTGGTGAGGGCTGCTTTCTCGTTGGTTGCTGCAAAGGCCATCGCTGATGATTTACCATGAATTATTGAAGGGGGTTGCATTTTTTCTAAGTGTTTGGATTTTTTTGCTTGAAGTTCTCTTTGCAGAACTTCAAAAAAAAGTTCTGCAAAGAGAACTTTTGAGTGTTATCCATTGGGCTTCACAATGGATAACACTCAGGTCATCCATTGTGGATGACTTGAGTATTTTACTAAAGTGGCGTTTCTGAAATTGCAGGCATCACGTGTAGTTGCTTCTTTGAAGAATGAGCTTCTACAATCCAGGAGCTTCATCCGTGAGGTATTCAAATTTTTTTTTCAAATTTACTTTAGATTACTACAGTCTTTTTTTTATATTTAAGACATATGGGTGAGCACAATCTTTATTTTGGTCTTTGTCTCTCTTTGTCTCACACAGATGAAAACTGTTACATTAATCCCCGGTGATGGCATCGGTCCAGAGATCTCCGCGGCTGTCATGAAGATATTTGTAGAAGCTGAAGTTGGTTATTTTAGTTTTTTTTCTACTGTCAATCAGTTCTTTCTACTGATTTTTGACAGACAGGATCATTGTGAGAAATATAGCTTTTTATTAAATGCTGCTGAATCTATATGATACATATAACCTGAGAAGATAGTGTCGTGCTAGCTGTTTGTGTATGTTTTAAACTAGGTTCCCATTGAGTGGGAAGAAAGAAATGTCACAGCGGTTCAGGGACCAGGTGGAAAGTGGATGATCCCTCTCGATGCTAAAGAATCAATGGATAAAACAAAAATCGGCCTGAAAGGTAACCTAAATCCTTTCTGCTACAAAGCTGAGTTTTCTACACATTTTCCCACATACAAAAGATTTCTTTACTAAATTCAATTTTACACTTTTGTTGAAAAGTGAATTTTAAATAATAGGTTTATCTGGTGGATATTTTTCCACTATTTCTACCTGCAGGTCCTTTGAAAACACCAATAGGAGCAGGTCATCCCTCCATGAACCTGCTTCTGAGGAAGACATTTGACCTCTATGCTAATGTGCGCCCCTGTGTGTCCATTGAAGGCTATGACACGCCTTATACTGACGTGAATCTGGTTACAATCAGGGAAAACACTGAGGGAGAGTATAGTGGGATTGAACACGTGGTAAAACTCTTCATCCACTCTTTTATTAGACTATTTTATTTTATTGCTTTTAATATTAAAACAACACAACTGACTTTGGTGTTAGTCATGTTCATTTTTAATGATGCACCTCTACTTTCAGATTGTTGATGGAGTTGTGCAAAGCATTAAGCTCATCACGGAACAAGCCAGCCAGCGCATTGCAGAGTATGCTTTTGAATATGCAGAAAACAACCGGAGGTCCAGTGTTATTGCTGTTCACAAGGCTAATATAATGTATGTTACATTTCTCTACAGATGCCATCAAAAGCAAAGCTTGCCATGCTAAATGGCTAAAAATGTTTGCTCATCTTTTCAGGCGAATGTCAGATGGACTTTTCCTGCGAAAGTGCAGAGAGGCCGCAGAGAAGCACAAAGATATAAAATTCTCAGAGATGTACTTGGATACTGTGTGCCTTAATGTAAGTTCAAGCAACTTCTATTAGGAATCAAGTTTGTTTTCTTGTCTTATTTAGGTCTTAACTGGTATGAAATACTCACAGTGTAGAATGTTATAGTATTGTGATATTTATAGCAACATCTTTACATTATCTAATTGATTTGATTTAAAACAGAAAAGGAATAGATATTTCTAACATTGATTACTACAGTCATGACAATGGTATAAAAAGTATTAAATGAATACCAGTGGCTATCCTTTAAATATGCTTATTGTGGAGAATATTAGTCATTTTACTGTATTTTTAAAACATATAATGACAGCTGGCATTCTTTAACTCCTTTTAAATAAATTATAAAGTAGTAGGCTTCCAGCCAGCTGATCTGCAGTGCCTAACAACACGGTGAGGGGAGGATGTTCCATCCAGACTGCAAAAATCCCAGTCACTCCAGCAGTGTCTCTCTTATTAAAAGTTCTTAAAACTGTAGAAATAGCATGATGAAGACATTTTTGTGGTTCTGAAATTATATCTTTTTAGTATGTTAATACTGGTAACCCAGCCTATATAGATCAATTTTTATTCCTTTTATGTTATAGGTGCTATTGCAACGTATTACCACAAGAGGGAGTAGTAATTCTACCTGTCACATAAATGTAATGGATTATACAAACTTCAGCGACAAGGACTGCATGGACTTTGTTGGAATAAGATAAATAAATGATACATTGTTTTACTACAAGGAAATGGTTAAAGGATACTTATTTTGCATGTGTCAGAACGGCTGTCAACTCATCACCTGTCTTGGATGAGCTTCGATTGGCAACATTTGATTCCCATGCAATACAGGTGTAGTTCTGTGGCATTCTTGATATCTGCAATTAAAGGCAACATTGTCAAAATACTCCTACAGTTGGTCCAGGATCCCTCCCAGTTTGATGTCCTGGTGATGCCAAACTTGTATGGAGACATCTTGAGGTAATTACATAGAAAATACATAATAAGTTCTTCCTTTAAAGTTTTACAAATCAGGAAAAATTCAAACTTAAGAATCCGGTCAGAAAATATGTTGACATTTGTTGACTGAGCCAGAAATAATAAGTAGAAAATAATTACAAGTGGCAAAAAGTAAACCTTATCAGAATATAACAGAAACAAATCTACGTTTGTTGTTTTTTTTATTCATTGCAGTGATCTCTGTGCTGGATTAATCGGAGGTTTGGGAGTGACGCCAAGTGGAAACATTGGTGCCCAGGGGGTGGCCATATTTGAGTCGGTACATTGTTTTATGTTTTACTACACATATTTTTAACTAAGATGATTCAAATTAGATAATCAGAAAGAATTTGAAAAAAAAATCCAACTTTTGAACAAAATTTAGCTCAGGACAGTAAAATTTGCTTCCATTTTTTTTTTAAAATAACATCAACCAAGATAGTTGATTGTTGTTTTTTCTTTTCTCCTGCCATGTAGGTTCATGGAACTGCTCCAGATATTGCAGGAAAAGATCTTGCGAACCCCACTGCCCTGCTGCTCAGTGCCATCATGATGCTGCGCCACATGGGCTTACATAGCCATGCCAAGAAAATTGAAACTGCCTGCTTTAACACCATTCAGGACAAAAGGGTAATTCACTTTTAAAGACAACTCACTGTAGGTGTATTAATAATTTGATGTTCCTTCTAATGTTTTCCATAATTTTCTTCAAGGTTCTAACCAAAGACTTGGGAGGAAACTCCAAGTGCTCAGAGTTCACAGAAGCAATTTGTCAAAGAGTTCGGGACATGAAGTAAAAGGAGCTTGTGAGGCTTCTCATAATCTGTCAGTATATTATCACGTTGCACTGCGTGACTCCATGTTAAAAATTTTACCCAGAACATGTATTTAAAATTCTGGTGCTTATGAACTTGAATGTTTAGATTGCAGCACTTTACAAAGAATTGTCTTAACCACATCATCAAGAACATCTGTATATATGACACGCTGAATAAGATTTTTGAGGATGACTGTACATCGATCTTTATTGTGTTTAAAATTCACTTTAAAACAGTCATCATAAACATTATGGCCCCCAGAGACTATGCACTTGATACTAGTGGGAAAAAAACATGCTTCTTTATGCACAAAACCATTAATTCTGCACTTGTTTTTAAACCACTAGGTGTTGTTCTTCCAAATTGTATGAATGTATAGAGCACAATTCCAATAGAAATGTGAAACTTTAACCTGTTTTTATTTCAATCTAGCTTACTATTAAAGTTACCCGACAAAATATTCATATATCCAATCTTGGTCAGAGACTATTTTTAAGACAGTTTATGTTTACAGGTATTCATTGTGATTACTAAATTTTTCTAAGGTTTAAAGGCATTATAAATGTGTATGTACAAAAAAGGAGAAAAAACTCAAATCACACAATTTGTAATCGCTTTAGAAACATAACACTGAATGTAAAATTGGAATAGTTGTGTAATAGCTTGCTGTCTAAATTTCATTGCAAATATCAACAAATTACAGAGACTAGTAATATTCTAAAAACATATTTCATATTGTCAATTTTTACCTTTTGTGTTCCTTGCTTTGTTCAACTTTTCTAGTTAGCTTCTTGTTTGAAAAAATGCAATTTAAATAAAGTTGAATTAATTATGTTTAACTACATTAGTTCTTGAATGTTACAGGTCTTAAACAAATGGTTCAAAATTACATCTGTTTGAAAATGTCTTATGAAAATATGAATACACAGGAAGTTCAAGACCATTTTGACAGACTTGAAGAAAATGTGTCTCTTTAGAATAAAAAAACATATTTGAATGATTAAGGCCTCAAATACTAATTAGCAGAAGAGTGTCTTTTTTTAAAATCAGATTTTCTAAGGCATTCTGAATATTGGGATCTAAGTTCTTATATTGTCTTACAATGTTAAGAAACAAGATTTGTATTAAAATAGGCCTGTTTTACTATAGCTCTCTCCAAAATTTTCTCTCTATTCAGCCCAAACTATTTTGCACGTTGCTCTTCACCCAATGCCCTTTTGATGCAGACAGGAATCATGTGAAGACATTTGAGAAGCTAACTTAAAATAACCCCCAAGGAGTGCTAACAGCTAAACTTCACATATTCACAGTCATGAAGTGCTTCATATATAAGCTTGATGCAAATCAGATTAATTCAGTGAAATCTGGACCTCTAATTTGTCATAATGCATCCAATTGAGAAGAAACTCGATGGCTGCATTGAAAAGTTTTTGCACTTCTGCAAGAACACATTTACACTTTTCCATTCATTTTTGCCAGGAATGCATGCTGGTTCCTATACTTTGCAACTTTGATCTAAACCGTCAAGAGTTGAAAATAATCTTATAGTTGCTCCAACAGCTGCCTGTGCTATTTGCATTTTTTCCAAGGCAAGGCAAGGCAACTTTATTTATATAGCACCTTTCAGCCAAAGACAATTCAGAGTGCTTGTACAGAAAACAATACAAATCAAGCAAATTAAAAGTAGACAAAATACACATGAGAGAGAGAGAAAAAGAGAAAAAAAAATGAAAAAAGAGTTTAAGAATAGGCAACTTCAAATAAAAAGGTTTTTAACCTTGTTTTAAATACACTCAAGGTAGGGGCAGACTTACAGTGAGCCGGAAGCTTATTCCAGAGGGCTGGAGCATAAAAACTAAAAGCTGCTTCCCCATGTTTTGTTCTGACTCTCGGAATGACTAATAGGTTTGACTCGGTTGATCTTAAAGGTCTTAGTGGTATGTAGGGCTGAAGAAGATCTGCAATATAGTCTGGGTTTTTATTATTTAGAGTTTTATACACCAATAAAGAGATTTTAAATTCTATTCTTTTAGCAACTGGCAGCCAGTGCAATGATCTCAGAGCTGGACTGATATGCTGATCTCTTTTTGTTTTAGTCAGGACTCTTGCAGCTGCATTCTGGAGAAGCTGCAGCTGTTTTATTGCTTTTTTTGATAATCCAGTAAAAATGGCATTACAGTAATCGAGCCTGCTAAAGACAAAGGCATGTATTAGTTTTTCAGAGTCTTGTGGGGACATAAGTCGTCTAATTTTGGAAATATTTTTTAAATGATAATATGCTGTTTTTATGATAGATTTGATGTGGCTGTCAAAATTTAGATCGGGATCCATGATCACTCCCAAATTTTTGGCTTTGTCAGAGCATTTTAAGCCAATCGATTGAAGGTGGGTGGTCATTTTTAATCTATGTTCTTTTGGTCCGAACACTAACACCTCAGTTTTGTTTATATTTAATTGGAGAAAATTTTGGCACATCCAGACATTAATCTGCTCAATGCATTTAGTGAGTATATGGACCTGACTGTAGTCCCCTGGCGATAAACTAATGTATAACTGTGTGTCATCCGCATAGTTATGATATTCTATCTTATTATTTTGTATAATTTGAATTAGTGGAAGCATATAAATATTAAAGAGAAGTGGCCCCAGGATGGAACCTTGGGGAACTCCACAAATAATTTCATTCTGCTTAGATTTAAAGTTGCCTATGGACACATGAAAAGGACATCAGTACTTTGCTCAAGTGTAAGCTAACCAGCCGAGTCACTTTAGTTACACCGGCATATCTCAGATACTATCTGTCTAAGTGGCAGCAGTCGTTAGTTAACACTATTTGGAGAACATCTTGTACCTCGTGGTGTTCCAGCAGGACTCCCAATGTAACAGAGGATATAAACATGCCCTGTCTTATACTTTGAAGCAGTGACTATCCCGCTTGTGCAGTTATTTGTTTTAATGACAAAGGATTGTAAACCAAAACTTAATTTCTGTTTGTTTTCCATTTATTATGTATATCCACTTACCCTTGCAGGGCTGCAGATGCCTATTTACAGAAATCACTGGGAGAACCCGTGCAAACCCAGGAAGAACAAACTCCATGCAGAAAGACCCCAGGCTGGGAATCGAACGCAGAACCTTGTTGCTGTAAGGCATCTGTGCCACTGTGCAGCCCTGTACAGCCTTTATTTTGTAAAAATAAATATAAATGGGTATTAGTAAAATTCCTTCTTTTAATACACCCATGCCCTGTCTCAGTCCAATCTGCATACTTAGCAAATAATTTTAGTGTCCATCTAATCTTTGTCTGTCATTATTTCAGCATATCCATCTAATTTCCAATGTTTCCACTGAGTGCAGATAATCCTAGAGGTAGCAAGGCCTCCTTGCCATCACATAATCTTTTAGCTTCTTCCATATTCTCTGTCAGTCAGATTTAAGTAAGGACTGGGCCACCCCAAAAGATAATAAGTCCAGCAATAAAAACATGTGGGTCCATGTAACAGATTTCTTGGAATCTAAATCTGGCAGAGTGGTAATTTTGGAAAACATTTCCAATTCACTCAGTGAAATAAATGCATTGATTTTTTTTCCTGCATGAGGCAAATACTATTAAAATACCCTTCAAGTCTTTGTACTTTTCCTAAGTAAAGAATGACTGCAGAAGGTTCCAGAAAGAAAAAAAACTCTAAAAGGAAACGTGAGTACTTTTACACTGATGTGAAAAGTGATTTTTCCTCTTAAGAAAAAATACATATTTTGGAGTAAATTACAGTAGGAAAATGACTACTTTGATTAGATTACTGAGGAAATCAGCATTGTCTGTGTTACAATCATGAGTTTGCAAGATCGGTTCTAAGCATGAATTAAAAACAACCTTAAAACTTTTCTAAAACAGTTTTGTTTAATTGTTGCTGAATTTGCTCTTCATGTGACAGCAACACTATCCCACAACTCCCCTTCTCTCCGAGCGGTGTTGCATAATATTCTTTCAAAGACCTTCACCTATTGCCCCGTATATGAAGACAGGAATTAGGTCAAGTCATTCGAGAAACCCGCGCCATTTTTTTTCCGCTCTGGTATTTTCTAGACTGTCTACGTAAGCCTACGACACATCCGGGTGGCGCTGCTCAGAGCTCTCCAGAAACTTCTGCACAGCGGTTCGGCTATAAGAAGGACGGGTGTCCTCCTCGTCCAGTGTCTGTTAAACAGCTCTTCGTCAGGGTGAGGCAGAGAAAAGACAGCAAGTAAGTGGGATACCTTTTATTGTTACACTCATCTTTATAAAGCTATGTAGCTTAATTAAGCTTAGTGGTAAGAGTAAGCTGCTGTTTTTAATGTCATTTAACCACCCTTTAACGTCAAGTTTAATATGCAATCTGCTTAGTTCATTTTTGTGTATTTAAACTGAAAGAGGAGATTCCATTTTAGATATTATAAGAGGGTACGTTCACAACTTGTTCTAATTTCCTTTAACATTTTTATTCTAACCTTGCAATTCAGATAATACAACGGAATCAAATAGAAGCTATATATATATATGTATATATATATATATTGTTTTTATTTTTTTTTTTTACAGTAAAGCCACCATGGTGCACGAAACTGGTTACTACGATCTCTTGGGGGTCAGCCCAAAAGCCTCGACGGACGAAATTAAAAAAGCCTACAGAAAACTAGCACTGAAATACCACCCAGACAAGAACCCAAACGAAGGCGAAAAGGTCAGCGATAAATGTAGAGATTACTCTAATGTGTGGAAATGTTCAGTTAGTGGACCGTTGCTTTCCGTTTTCAAACCGCGTTCCTTGTTGAGAGAAGAGACGGGAGGAACTTTCTGGAAACATCCACTGCGCTGCTTCTCTGTTGACACTGGGGAAGATTAGACCGGGGGAAAGGAGCTAATCAATGCAGAAATGTGTTATTATTTAAGATCACACATTGCAGCACATGACCTTTTAATTGATTTATTGGTTTGTGTGTGTTTTATTTTTTATTTATTTTTATTAAGTCTCTGGAGTTGCCTTTTAAACAGGTGAAGTTTTTTTAAAAGCTAAAATCCTGGGATAATTTTTGTTCCACCGTCTAAACAGAAATCTATAAAAAAGCTTTAGTAGAACACTAATCTATCAAAGTTTAGCTGATAGAAATATAAATGCTGTTTTAAAATCCAGTATGAAAGAAGAATCAGTCGTCTTCCTCTAGTAGAGAATAAAGTATGTCTAACATGTATAACTGCAAGCTTAAAGCCACTTAAAAATTTCTCTTTTGTTTTACAGTTCAAGCTCATCTCTCATGCCTACGAGGTTCTGTCTGATCCGAAGAAGAGGGATCTATATGACCAAGGAGGGGAGCAAGCTATAAAAGAGGGAGGCATGAACTCTGGGGCTTCGCCAATGGATGTGTTTGACATGTTCTTTGGAGGTGGAGGTCGAATGCAGAGAGAGAGAAGAGGTGGGATATTATTACAAAGTCTAAGAACTCCAACTTGGATGTGCTTTGAATATTCAGGTTTTAAATTGCATTTTATTTTTTTTCCCTGAAGGAAAAAATGTTGTTCACCAGCTTGGTGTCAAACTAGAAGAAATGTACAACGGTTCTACTAGGAAGCTTGGACTTCAGAAGAATGTTATTTGTGAAAAATGTGATGGTAAGTGTTGGACCTGTTTTAGAATATCACTTAACAAGTCCCAAAACTGTTTGGCAAGACAGAAAATAAATGTATCTTGGTTTCATTTTAAAGGTTACGGTGGTAAAAAAGGGGCTTTGGAGAAGTGTTCGACTTGCAAAGGCAGAGGAGTACAAATCAAAGTGCAACAAATCGGGCCGGGCATGATTCAGCAGACCCAGAGCATGTGTTATGACTGCCAGGGACAGGGGGAGAAGTTTAACGCAAAGGACCGCTGTAAGAACTGCAACGGACACAAACTGGAACGCAAGAAGAAAATTCTTGAAGTTCACATTGACAAAGGTAAAATGTTCTGACTTGAAATATGCAAGAGTAAAGTAATCCAATACAATTTATATGAGGAACTTGGATAAAACGTCAATTTTTATTGTTTCAGGTATGAAAGATGGCCAGAAAATTACATTTCACGGAGAGGGTGACCAGGAACCGGGACTAGAACCTGGAGATGTTGTCATTGTCCTGGATCAAAAGGAGCACCCGCTTTTCCAGAGGCAAGGAGACGATCTGGTAATGAAGATGAACATCAAACTTGCAGAGGCTCTGTGTGGTTTCAGAAAGACCGTCCGGACATTAGACAACAGATCGCTCATCATCAGCACAATGCCAGGTACAGCAATTCTTTTGGCTGATCAGTTTTCTTTACCTGTGTTGTTGGTGTTAGGTGTATTAACTTATATTATGTATTAACTTCTTGTTCTGTTTCAGGAGAAGTCATCAAACACAACGACATCAAGTGTGTTCAAAATGAGGGCATGCCTATCCACCGGGATCCCTATGAAAGAGGAATGCTCATCATTCAGTTCCAGGTGAGTTTCTTAACACATTTTACAAAACCGACACAGAACTTTTGTGGCATATCCAGCAACTGGCTGATCATATTTTCTGCTTTCAGGTGGAGTTCCCAGAAAACCACTGGCTCCCAGAGCATCTCATGTTCCAGCTGGAAAGACTGCTTCCTCCTAGAGAGGATGTGATGATCACGGACGACATGGAGGAGGTGGACCTCTGTGAGGTTGATCTCAATTCACAACAGAAACGCTACAACAGAGAAGCCTATGAGGAGGAGGAGGACGACGGTCCCAGAGGCGGAGTGCAATGTCAGGCACAGTGATTGTAATCTAGGTTCCAGTTCTTGGTTTTGAAAAGGCTTGATTCACTGCAGTTTCAAAGTATAGACTTAAAAGAAAAGGAGGACCTGAAAACAACACAGCTGCCAATTTTTGTTTTTTATATGTGTGTTTGACACAAACACGTAACTGAAGCAGTGGTCTTCTGTTTTACAAACTGTATTTTCATGTCATGGTTTCTCTATTAAGAATTGTTTTTGTTCGTATGTATTTGTGATCAATTCTACACTCATTCTTTGTTGTCGGAGCCTGTAAGGACAACTTGTATGCTTTCTGTGAAGGTAACGTCAACTATGACACATTTGGGGTCATTTAATAAAGTTTAAGGATCTTCATCTGGAAATTGTTTTTAATTGCTTGTGTTTTACATACATGTTTCAGCATGTATGCCATCACGCCACTAATTAGGCAAGAATACATTGTGCAAATTAGTTTCTGATAAGCAGATGGCCTGAAGGAGAAACTTTTCAAGACAGAAAATCAATGAAGGTAAAGGAAACCTTAATCTAAGTCCAATCTAAAGTATAATTACAAATGAATTGTGAAAACAGCCTTTTTTTAATGAATGTTACTAAAGGAAGATGCTTATTTTTATTTTTTTACATCTTTTTAATCAGACTAAAATGATTTAAAACCTAATGTCTCCCTAAAGGTCAGAATCCTGAGCAAAGCAGCTGTGGCACAAGACCAAAGTGCATTTCTATTAAAACAACTCCAAACTCAAAAACAAAATAAAGATTTTACTTATTGTTACATTTGCAGCTTTCTACATAGAAACATTAAGGCTGGGAAAGTCAGGGTATCTCTTGCCCCCTCTCATCTCAGGTGTGACTATTTCCAGCTTCATATCCCTTTAAGTCGCTGTTTTATTCGAAACTACATATCCCACAAAGCAAAGCGAAAACAATGACGTCAACACCCCCGGCACCGGTTTTGCTGTGCAACCAGTCTACCCCGATTCGGCAGCGGACAGCTGAGGATATCCACCCAGGCGGACTCCGCCTGCTCCTAACGGCATTTTGTAAAGACCTAAACACTGGATTCGATTATTTTTTTAAAATGGCGAAAACGTACGACTACCTCTTCAAACTGTTGCTTATCGGAGACAGCGGCGTCGGTAAGACATGTCTGCTGTTCAGATTCAGCGAGGACTCCTTCAATACCACCTTCATATCCACAATAGGTGAGTATCCCGAGGACGCCTCAAGAAAAGAAAATGCACATTTTAAACTTAGAAATGATTTACTGAACCTTCGACAAGACTCTGTTGGTAGTAACGTTTGTAAAATAGCAGCTTTAATGCATATCACGGAGACCTGCTTTGTGTTAATGATCTGTGAGGGGTTTAAAGCCAGGACAATGGACGTGAGAGGCAAATGGTAATGATTCTTTCCTGTAAGCTGACGTCCATCAATTAGGTTCAATACAGGATACTATCTTGATTAATGTCTGATACCATTGATATGATACTGATGTAGTCTCCATAACCTCATAAGGCTGCTGTGATCACCAATGAATGTCCCTCTGTACCTATATTATTCCATTGTTTTTAGGTTCTACAAGATTATCATTACTGTTTTAATATGTGGAGAAATGTTTGATAATGTTATTAGTGATCAAAGGCAAGATTAATCTAATGCTCAGAGATCAAACATTGCTTGGAAACCTCTGGAAAAGTATGGAATTTTATTTTAGTATTTTCCAAGTCTGAGTATATATGAGAAAACACATTTGAAAAAAAAAAAAACTAAAAAAATTGTTCTCAAGCTTTATTCTATATTAATTGACTAAACCTGACATGGATTATAGCATTTAGACCATCAGTTCACCACTGTTACCAGAGGGAGAACATAGAATTCAAGTCAGCATTTGGTTTTAGTCCCAGTCAGTTCTTTAAGCAGCCCATCAGTAGCTACAAATCGTAAACTGACTTCACTTTGCATAGACAAATCATGATATTCCCTCTTGAAACTCTTTACAAATTATAATTAAGAAACTCTGAGGTGAAAAGGCTAAATGTGAATGCATCATTACACAAATTTCATGTTTTACTGCCAATCACGTTTTCATAAACAGTAAACAAGGTTTGGAGATATGCTCCATTTTAGAGGAGAGTTGGTTACAAGAGTATTTTAAGCTTATTTCAAAACTCTTAATGTAATTGTATAATAATACAAGTAAAATGGAATCGCTAAGCATTTTATACTCTCCAGCCTTTTATTTTTCACCTTTCTTGTGGAGGTCAAAGCCTTAATTAAGAGAGTCACCCATAGTAATTTGCACCATCCAACATCTTCCATCATCCAATTATTTATCCATCCATCCATCCAACTGGGCATCTATGTATTTGTCCCATCAAAACGTAATGTTTGTCACTGGTTTCTCAATTGTTGTCTGTATGTTGTTTTTATGACTTCTTATACTTGTGTTTTTATTATATAAAGCACTTTGAACTGCATTTTTGCTGAAATGTGCTATACCAATATACTTGATCGAAAATACAGCATTTTGACATGAAAAATATGTCGGAACCCTGAATTCCTTTTCTAAGCCCATTTGTTTACTCCAACACAGGGATCGACTTCAAGATCAGAACCATAGAGCTGGACGGGAAACGAGTTAAACTCCAGATTTGGTAACTGAACTTTTTGAGAGTTTAATCCTTAAGGGAAAAAAAGAAAGACAGTGTGAATGTAGCCTTTAAAGGTAAAACAGTATCTAAATCTTATTTTTTTTAAATTGATGTTCTCAGGGACACTGCGGGACAGGAGAGGTTTCGCACCATTACCACAGCTTACTACAGAGGAGCAATGGTAAGTCCCTGCCTTTTCAATCTGTTCCCTGTAAATCTACCATGCATTTTCATTACGGGGTTCAGAAACTTCAGCAGTTTTTCTCCTCTCACATTTCCTCTTTAGGGTATTATGTTAGTCTATGACATCAGCAACGAGAAGTCCTTTGACAACATAAAAAACTGGATTAGAAACATTGAAGAGGTAACCTCACCTTACACAACAATATAATACTTTTTTTTTTCTAAAAGCTGATTAAGAGTTGTCAAAATTCTTGTGCTTTACCTTTGTTTTTACTCTCAACAATCTGTTTCCTTAAATGATCCTTTTCAACATTTTTAGCATGCCTCATCTGATGTGGAGAAAATGATCCTGGGTAACAAATGTGACATGACTGACAGGAGGCAGGTGTCGAAAGACCGGGGTGAAAAAGTGAGTCTTCAGTTAGTCACCAACACTAAAACATATGTAGAAAGCAAATGCAGTTTTGAAATAAATACTTTTATTTAATCTCCCTCAGCTGGCTATTGATTATGGAGTGAAGTTCTTAGAAACTAGCGCAAAGTCTGGTTTAAATGTAGAAGAGGTAAGCGAAACATTTTCAGCTCGATAAAAGCAATAGCACCACTTCTATTTATGCATCTTATCACATTACAAACCCAAACCACAGTGCATGGGAATTCTTTGCAGAATAAATAGACCAGGTTTAGTTAAATTGGATGTCGGGGGTCTCTGAACACCAGATTTTATATCTTGTTACAGAATCTTAATTGGATTTAGATCCAATGTGTATGCTCAAATTGAAACCATTCGGTAGTAAGGTCACTATTCTGCTGGAAGGTGAATCAGTCACTTTTTTAACTGTTAGAGCTCTAACACCTAAAAAAAATTACAGTATTTTGTAATTAGGTTGTTTATGAAGGCAATTGGTTGCACTGTATTTCATTCAGGACTACCAGAGAAAAGGGGACTGAATGCAAACCCATATCACACTTTTCAGATTAAAACTTTTTAGAAATAAAAAAATATGAAATGTACATTTCTTAGTTATGCTCTACTTTATAAAGGTTCAGACACATGAAATAAACATTTTTCAGAAATTTGTAGTGTGAAAAAATGTGTATTAATACACATAAATTAAATTATCTACATAATAATAAACATTTTTTATTCTTTCCCCCCCCCCCCCCTAAGGCCTTTTATACTATTGCAAGAGACATATTGAACAATCTGTGCTCAAAGACGGTAGGTAGTGAACACATTCTTAAAAAAAGATGCTGCTGTTTTTCTTAATAACGCTCAGTTTGTTGTTTCTTTCACTGGTAGACTGACAGCAGTGGTGGAGGAACCGGAAAACCGGTGAAGATTACCGATAAGAAGTCAAAGAGAATTAAATTCTTCAAGTGTTCACTTCTCTAAGCAGCAGGAGGACAGTCGTCACATTTCTACCGTGACCTTGCTTGTTTTAGAGGACTCCTTCCTCTCGGGCTTCCTCGCTGCAGCAGCAGCACTGCTCTTGCACACACGGTCTTGCTGCCACCTGAGGTCTTGGGCGGTCGAGACGCTGCCCTGATTTGCTGATCAGAAGAGTATCGATGGAGACTGAAGGCCTGATACTTTGTGTCTGCTCATACAAAAGACTCGTGCAGGGGTTTGTAGCTTTCCCTGCAGTGCCTGCAATAATGCCGTTTATAATATAAAATACATAGGTTGCACATTGTTGTCTTATTATTTTACATACCGTAGCACCATTTTTATAATATATATATACTACCTATTATCAGAATTCCTATGAAGATGCTCTGAGATATCAGGTTTAAGCATTGATTGTACGTGTCTGTGTGAAGTTCATGTATGTTACTAAGCTTTTGGCCTTTTTGTTGCACTGACATTAGTTCTGCTGCTAAAGAGAATTGTGATAGAAATTAGAATAGCTAAAAATAAGCATACAAATACAACTTGTATTCTAATATTTTTTTATTGTTTTTCTTTCATGGAACCTACATTTATAGATGTTTCAGTGTTAAGATGAAATTGTGAAAGGAGTGTTTTTTTTTCTCAGAAGCGGGACTGGATTCACAGTGTTATACAAGTGTATTGTTTTTGCATGAAAGCAGTAGGGAGAGCCCAATGGGGCTCAGTTCTAAGCACAGAGTATCTGACAAAAGAAAATGTTTACAGATAGTATTTGAAAATGTCGACCTTATATAGAATGTTGGTGTGTTTTGCTGTTCATTGTATATGCATGCATTTTTCTTATGTTTTTTTTACTGAAACTTGACAATATTTAGTAGATTTTCATTCACATTTCCTTTCCATGAAAACACATAATTTGGGAAAAAACCTGTAATGTGACTGGTAGTCTTTGTAAGTTCTTATATGTTACACCCACAGAAAAGAGCAACAGTAAAGAAAAAAAAATCTTCAGAAATTTCTTGTGATATTTCTTCAACACCTTAAAATTTAACAAATAATTTTACCATCACTATTTAAGGATGATTTTCTCTCTTGTCTTGGTTTTATAATCCATGTGTTTTGTCTTGATTGCATTTATTTCTTCTCTTGCAAACCCTCATGTGTTTTTCCCACCTTCATAATCATCTTCTCTTCTTCCCATCCAAGGTCTGACACTCTGCTTGCTTCGGCAAGGTCTCTTTCACTGCTGGAGGCTCTCGGCTCTTTTAAGAACACCATGGGCTTTACTTTTCTGTCGCTGGCGTTGCAGCTTTTTGACCTGTGAGACCGCATATACCTTTCATCGGCTACGGTCAGGTAGTCGGTACCATCCGACGGGTTTCTTTTGGGCCTAGTTATCTTGCGGTCTTTGTCTTGCTCTGTTTTTGTTTGTCCTATCTCACTATCTGAAGGAACTACATCTGTGTGATTAATTTCTAACTCTTCAGGTGAAGCAGCAGTTTGAAACTGCTGTGCGAGGGTTTTGACTGATGATGTTTTTCCACTAGAACGAGGTTTTAAATCTGCTGGCGTTTGAGTTGGTTCACCTGCTTCAACTGGATCATAGATGATGCTGCTGATAGCCCTCTTCCTGGTGATGGGAGATGTTTGGCTTTCAACTGGAAGCTCTCTTAGAGATTTTGCCCTTCTTGGAGTAGAGGAAGGTGCTACCAGAGGTTTTGCCTCAGTTGTAGGCTCAGCAGATCTCTCCGGTTTATCAGGGGGGTGGACAGTGATTGTGCTCCTAGATCTTCTCTTTGTCAAAGGAGATGAGGGCTGGTCATCAGCAGGAAAGTATTTCAGGGACTTCGCCCTTTTGGCAGGCGATAAAGGTTTTAGCCTGTTTTGGTCTGATAGTTTGTCCAGAAACATTGTGCTGCCTTGGTTTATGTTGGTTATGGTCTCTTGGCTTGAAGCTCCAGATGAAAGTTTCTGTTCACATGGTGATATGAGGATGTCCACACATGAGCTAGGTCGTGATCTCTCCAAACCACCAACCTCTAGCGTCTGTGCAACATTGAGAGCACAAGTGCTCGAGGCCTGACGCACACTCCGCTCTCTCTCTAGGCCTACTTTCTCATCCGTGTCCTTCTGCCTGGTCGCAAACTCTTCCATGTCCATGTGGAAGCGGTAGAGACTGTAACCATCTGCGCTGTTAATACTGCCCTGCCGGAGGAGAGTGGAATGATCACACACAGATGAGTTTCTAGAGAAGGTTCTGGTTAGCTCCTGTTTGTCCAGCCCTGCAAGCTTTTCCAGTGCTGAAGCCATACGTCCATGGAGCTCTTCCAGCTGGGCCAGACGCAAGTCTACTGTCTGCAAAGATGCTTTCATGGTGTTCTCTCTTTCATTGACCTCCTCTAGACGCATTGACATGTTCTCAACTCTGCAGATAAGATGAGAGAGGGAGCATAAAATGGCTGTAATTGGAAATACAAAAAGTACAACTGAGAATGCATTTTACCTCTCTGAAGTAACCTTGATGCGTTCACCACTTGAAGACTGTTGCTCATCTTCCTTTTCACGGAAATATTCCTCCACGCACTGTTCCTCAAACTCATACAGATTCTTTAGCTCCTCTGGATTTAGTCTGAGCTCTGCAACAAACATTAGAACACAAAGTTAGCCAGAACTTTAGCTTAATCAGCAGAAACATTTTCAGGTAAAAGAAGATCTTCATAATTTTGTTCAACTGAAGGAGACTAACTGAGGCCCCGGTCCTTCTCATCAAGCTCTCCTTCCTTATTTTTCCTGATGCAACGCCGGAAAAGCCTGTTGAAGAGGATGTAGAGGTGACTCAGGATGATGAGAGGCGGCGGCAGGATTGGGCGGTCATGGAAAGTCATAATTAGCTGGTATCTTTGAAACTTCCACACCTGGTTGGAGATGGACTTGACTTCAAAGAAGGTGTTGCTATAAGACAGAAAAGATAAAAATAATGACTGTCATTTTAACTCTGAAGATATTTCAATTAGAGTCAGTCATCTTCTTTTTTTCTTTTTACTTGAAGACGGCAATGAGCAAGTTAACCAGAAGGATGTTTGCCACGAGAAGATAACAAGCCATAATTGCAGGTGTGAGCCATGCACCGGGGATGCATGGAGGAAGCTTTTTCCCATCTTCATCATATAGATGTTCTCCACACGGAGCTGTGAGGAGAAAGGTGAGAAAATTAGCTTTGCTATTAAAAACAGTTCAGCAGCAAACTGATTAGAGTTGAGAATCCATGATTTAAAGACTTACGATTAATTTCCATTGCATAGACTTATGGAAAGTACAAAGAAACAATTGCAGAAGGACAGAAGAAAAAGGTTAAAATCAATGTAAAAGAAATCATTTTTGATTTCTGTCAAGGTGAAGTTGGTATATGGAAAGAAGAAAAATCATACTAGAGCACTTCCATCAAATTGGGTGTTTCTGAATGTTTTTGTCCCTGTATTATGATTTACTGTCATTTTTTAAAACTGTAACTAGTTTACAGTTTAAATTAGCAATATACAGCAACAATGTAATCATCTTTAAATTTTATAAACCAAAGATTAATTGAAAGCATGTGGATCAATAGAGTTTTAAAAGTCAGACAAAGTCCTCATTTATTTATTTGATGTTCATGTCACACATTTTTTTGTCATTGGTGGGTTTAAATAATTTAAAAACATTACATGTTGTTTGCTGATTGCTAATTTCGACTATATATTGATGTCTTCAACTTGACAGAAGCAGCTTTCACAGAAAAACAAAACTTAATGGCTGATGATTGTTAGTGAGAAGACATGTATTGTCTGTTCTGTTCCTGTTCCATGCAGCGTTATTGCCATAAATGCCATAAGAATTGTCACAAATCTGCCAGCAGAGGGAGCCAAAGTATGGAGTGTACCATTTTGTACACAACAAAGTGTCAACTTTACTGGAATTTTAAAAGACACTGATCATCTGCCCAGAATCAGGAAACAGAATCTTACTATGAATTCTAGTCTTACGGTCTATCGAGTCCGCAAAAACCTCCCCATAGATCATCCAGTATGGCATGTAGAAGATGTTCCTGGCCAGGCGCCACGTTGGCTCTTCATCTGGATGAAGGATGGCTTGCCGAGCCACGCCAAAACTCATCAGTACCACCAGCATGATCACAACAAAGTACATCATGTCAATCATCTGAAGGAAAAAGAAGTAAATACACTTGAGCTCAGCTTGCTCTTTTTATACCTGCAAAGATTCTGTTTGACGTCACTGTGTTTACCATTTTCCCTATCATCATCACGTATGGTCCCAGGTACTTGTTGACTCCAAAGATGTCCAGCACACGAATGTACCAGAAGATGATGTCTATGCAGTAGATGACTCTGCCGTAGCCCATGTATGGTTCAGGCTGCAGCCGCAGCATCAGCGCCAGAAGGAAGGTAGAGATGGCAGCAAGATCTGTAATGTTCCAGTAGTCCTCCATCCAAACACTAATCTTCTGCTTCAGCTTTCCTGGTTCTGACATCAGTATCTAGACACCAGGATTTATAAGTTGTCATTGTACCAATCAAAATTTAAATATTATAACATTTTTTAGGAGGACCATTATAGCATCTGTTACCTGTCTAACTTTTTCTGTGCCAAGAGTGAGGATGTATGCAATGACCGTCCACTCTTGTATGGATGGCCATCGCTCCATTTTCACAAGGATGATGTAATTATACAACATCAAATAACCCAGATAGGAAATCTAATGGGGAAGCAATGTAAGAATAGATATTCAAGATAATCTTTACTCAGAAGATTTTAAAATGTTTGATTTTTGAGTAAGTTTTAGTTGAACTTACAGTGTTAAACCAGAATTTGGTAAAAGGGGCATCATAAAATTCAAAGAACCTTTTTGCAATGGGAATTTTGCGCACATTTGCATTGCCGTCTTCCTCATCTCCTTTGCGGGAAATCCCATCATTGTTAGGGTCCTACAACATAAACGCAAAGTCTTGTCATCTTTCATCATGACAATAAAAGAATGTGAAACTAATTGTCAACATGAACTCTTACCTTGCTGGATTTTGCATCATCGTCCTTGTCCTTTCCCTCTTCTTTTTCTGCAGGTCTTTGATAAGAAGTGTCTTCTCCAATTCGGAAGTCCAGGAGCATAATCAGTGGGGGGAATATAATTCCCAGAATAACCTAGGTGGGACATCATCAATCTGATTACATCATTATTTTTAAACACAGGTTTCCAAAACTGCAAAAAACTATTTAAGAATCCACCTTGAGGCCAGGATTTTTTCCAATCCTCAAACAACCCATCCACATGTCTGTGAGCAACATTTGGCTGCAGGTGTGAGCAATGAAGTCCCGCTGCTTTGCCGCCACCGCCAGCTTCAGACAGGTCGAGTTACTCCAGTTGACTAGCTCATATGTTAGGAGTTTCATGGCTACTTGTTCGTCGCGCTTGTAGGACTGATCCAACAGCTCATAAGCTAGCTGCCCAAATTCTCTGAAAAAAGGTGACAGCTGTAGTAAACATTATGTAAAAGACCTAAACAAGCAAAACACAAAAACATTTTAAGTGTGTGTTCTTATTTCAATGTTTCACTCTGCAGCACTGACTTGGAGTTGTTCTCCAGGTCTTGGGATATGTCGTCCACCAGTTCACTTTCAGAGCACTCGTGGGCCATGGTCTTATATAGTTTACAAGCTACCAGGGCCTTCGCCATAGCCTCCTCCCCACGCTGCCAAAGAAACAGCGCCATCTTCTGGCGTTTTAGCAGAACTGCCCACAGCATCAGCTCGTGGAACGGGTACTTGAATCGACAGACCTCTGGGTCATCCACATCTATTTCCACCTCTTCTTCCTTCTTCTTTTTGGCCTTTTTCTTGCCTTTTGGTCTTGGTTCATCATCCTGAAAAAAAAAATCAAACTTGGACTCAAGCATATCGTTGTAGCTGGTAAATAAATGAACTAAAAGAAGTTTTCAATCTCACCTCCATTCCCAAGAGCTTCAAAGCTTTTGGCTGAACAAGAGAATAAAAATGATCTATTGTTAATTGAAATGCTATTACTCTGAGTGGATCATTCATCTATTCTCTTCCATCTATACATACCCTTTTTAGGCCATATAGATTATTGTAGAGGTTACGGAAAGCCTTCCTTGTATAGTTGCTCCTGTAAGCTCCACCCATGAGGTATTCCAACACCAGACCAATATCAATCAAAGTGATCTGATAATCTGGAGGAAGGTTTCCCTGGAGAATCAAAAGTTACATTTAAGATATTTAGGACTTTCAAAATATTTAGTATAGCCTGAAATATTAATGAAATTTTTATCATACACTGTTGAATTTGTGAAATATAATTTACCTTTTTAACATCTCGAACCACAGCATGCAGTGTATTTGCAGGGCCAAGTTTCTGAGAAAATTAATGATTACTAAGGTTAGTAATAATATTTCTGCACCTTTTAGTTATATTTTCGCCTCAGATCTCTATGAGAATGGTCAAATTTGCTCTCAGTTCATGTCTTTGTGTTTTAGACCCACAGTGTTGTACAACTCCTCCAGTCTAGGGATGGTGAGGAAATGATGAATGTTGACCCCATTCTCAAGCAGCAGTTTGACGAAGTCCACTCTGTCCAGCACCAGAGCATCCATCATAGCCTGCTCCAAAGAATTCACCTAGCACATGGTAAGATATGGAACATAGGAACTAATTTAGTCTTAGTTATGTTTCCTCATTTTCCATGAAATGTTTCCGACAGTCTTCATCCTCACCCATCGAATTAACTCCAGCTTTCTGGGATCTGTCTCCTCAGGAGGTTCAGGTTTAGCCTTTCCTTTTCCCTTCCCCTTTTTGGCCCGAACCTTGCTGCGTGGAGCGCTGACTGGACTCTTTGGTTTTTCCTGAGTTGGGGCAGCACCAGATGTTGTGCTGGCAATAGCTCCAGCAGGCTGATAGGAAGTAAAATTAAAAAAGAAAACTGTTGTCTCTCTTTTGAGTAGTAAAAACATCAATATTTTTTTGTGGTCTTCCTCTAATTTGATTTGACCATTTTGCTTTTTTACATTAGAAATTTAGAAGAATGTTGTATATCACCGGTCTATCTTTAACAGAGAATAAGCTCTCTTTTCTGAGCTTTCATCTACCCTACTTAAACAGCTTGCTTAAGGCTGTTTCCCTTTTCGTTCACACCATATCCATATTTCATGTCTTAAATGGCATGTATAATAAGCAGTGTAGCTGCTGTGGAACATTTTGTATTGATTGGCTAATATACACGAACCACTCACTGGTAAGTTGTGCCCGTAAACGAAAATGTGATTGCGGGCAATATCCACTCGGTTCCAGGCCAGGGCCAGACTGAGCTGGTCTGCTGCGGATGCATTAGTGCCTAATGCAAACAAACAACCAAAAGTGGAGAGAACATGTAAGAAACAGGTCAATGCTGCCTGGAGTAGTAAAAAAAATATTTCTGTGAAGTTATTCTGCAAGTAGCAGCCCTGAATCAACACGATTCAGGACTGCTAATTTTAAACTTGCAACCACTCATAATTTTTTTTAAATGGCCAAATTGCCACAGAGCAATAATAAAAGCTCATTTTATGTAACCAAATGCTGAATCTTAATATAAAATATCCACTGGTTACAAGTGATGCTAATAGTGAGTTAAAGCTAGAAGTGTTTGACAAGTCTCAGGTGTTTCTATGGTTATTGTAGACCTAACTAAATATTTTCAGCTCAGACAATACTTGGTTGGTGCATCATTTGAATGAAGAATTAAGTAATCTAACATTTCCGGGAAGATGGCTGCTCTGACTTTGGATTTGTAAAAACATAGTCGTCCAACACTAGAATACCTTTTAACAAGGCAGTCAGAATAGCCATTTCAATATCCTGCTGCCCCTCAGAACCCATTCGAAAAACAGTGATCTACATGCAGGAAAGGAGAAAAAAAGAGAAGTTTAACAATGGTTCAACAGAAAACAGAACTAAATTACCTTACAGATTATAATTTTTCTAGAAAGTATTTTCCCACCCACTTCTGGTTTTAACCAGAACTCCAGACTTCTACATTCTTTGTCCATCCTTATGAAAACAATCAGCCACTTTTCTCAGCAAGGAGGAATAGCGCTCGCTTTGTTAGAAATTCAGCTGTACCCAACAATGTTATGTAGACCATTCTGTCACATGCATTCATAGCAGATTGAATTAGACTTGCCTGAACGCTGACACTGCACACCAGGCCACGAGATAGGTTAACAAAAAGCATCACACAACAGTTTTAACTCTATAAACATCTTTTGTGCATTCAATTGCCAGTTGTTTTGTCTGTGTTTGCTTATTAAATAAAAGTGTCTTACTATTTCTGCTTTTTCATCACTTTAATCCAGCTGCTTCAAGTGGTGCACTTATCATAGAATTAAAGGATTGTATCAGGTCAACACACTTTCACCTGCGCTTAAAACATTGCAGCATCAGATTGTGAATATCCTACAGTGATATGATCCTTGAAAAAGCTGTTTAAGTTGCTTATCCTGATTTGTCAGAGAATTATGCAGCCTAAAACGTCAAAGTGTGTCAGAGGAGTGATAGCACTCTGAAAGCCAAGGGAGGATTAGTGACATAGAATCTCTCCTTTATCTGTGTGCAACATGCTTTCTATGAACACATAAATGCTTTTACCAGGCAAGATGGAGTGTGCACTGATGTTCTTCATCTAGCTCTATATGGTTATCAAGGTTTTATATGCTGGCTAATCCTAAACATTTTTATAATTAATTGATCTAGTGTATTTTTCAATGCTATATTAGGGTCTTGGAAAGGTGTTCATATATCCTTTAAATTTTGTCACATTTGATATGGTACAATCACATACTTTATTGTATTTTATTTTTTGGGGTGTTTCATGTGAGACTGATTGCAGCTGCAAGTATTTTGAGTGTCTCTAACAGCATTGCACATCTACAGCCTGAAAACTTTGCTTATTATTCTTTGCAAAATAGCTTAATCTCAGGGGAAGGAAAGTATTTGAAATGAACAAATTTCAAGCCTTGCCACAAATTCATGATTGGTTTTAAGTCTTGATTTTGGTTTGGTCATTGTAATACTTAAATAGGGTCTGTGATTAGGGTCAATGCTCTCGTGGAAGGTGAACCCTAACCCCTGCTTAAGACGTTTGCAATCTCCTACATATTTTCTCCGCCCAACTTTCATCTCCCTACTGCATAGTTTTGTGCGCTGGGCAAAAAGTTGAGTTTTGGTCTTGGCACGATCTTCCTTGATTATTCAGTAATGTTTTCTGTCAAACCCATGAGGCTTTTACATAGCAGCGGTATTTCAGTTGTGTTTATTAGACTCTGTTTTCTAATTAAGTGGCCTCTGATGTCATTTGGTTGCACTGGATTTTATTTAGGCTGAATACAAATTTATAATATGCTTTTCAGATCTTTATTTGTAAAAAGCTTGGAAAACCATATCGTATTTTTACCTCAACTTCAAAGTACTGCATAACATTGAATGCACCACAAATGTCGTCTTAAATATGGTGACGATTTTGGTTGTAAAGCCATAAAATGTGAAGAAGTCATAAATATATTTGCAAATGATTTTAGAAAAAGGATTTAATTGCAGACATGATCCAAAAAGCTAAAAACACAATTTATTTGGGTCACATTTATTCACACTGTTAATGGAGATATACACAGATGAGTGAAATGGATATATGAATGACAATGGACACTGGATGATCTCAGATATGTTTATTATGTGACAAACACACAATAGTCCCACATGAAAGATGATTTCAAACATGAATAATACCTCAGCTGTTACTCACCAACTCCCTTTTTTTCATGCACTCCATTACCATGAGCAGGATCTGCTGAGACTGGCTTTTGCTATAATTAAACGTCTTCTGGATTGTGACTAAGAGCTGGTCTCTGACGTCATCGTTAACCAGGCTTCAGGAGAGGATTGATAAATCATATTTAAAACTTCTTTGACCCAAGAATACCACCAAGGCATTGCGAGAGACAAATTATCTGAGATCTCACCCTCCGTCCTCTGAAAACTTGTGTGCGAAAGATATGATGTCTGAGGCACGGCCACTGCCATCACAGACCACCACGGGGATGGGAGGCTCATCCCTTAGGCTCTCTAAGGTGATAGAGATGACATTGGGACCTCCCTCCACTATCAAACACACAAGAGGAACACCCTGACCCAAACCTGGAACACATGAAGACAAAGAGTTTATCCAACCAGTCAACTCAGACATTAAAAAAAGGAAAAAAAAGATACAGAATTTCATGTGATGGAGGAAGAATGGAGGGAAGTCAGTGGTGACAGCTGAGCATCCCTTTGCTGTCCCTGCCTTATCGAACTTCCAGGCATAGGATGACAAAGGGAAGCCCACGGGTCACAGGAGAGCTCTCCAAAGACTTATCACACTCGCATATAAGCCCACAATTGTGTGAGCTCTATTAGTCTGTTGGATTTTTATCTAAAAACTCAAACTCATCCCCAAGCAAACCAGCTGAACAAAGAATTGATGTATGCATCATGCCCTTCGCCTTTATTTTGGTGTATTTTAGTAATAGTGTTACATTCAGGCTTTGTATAGTTACAGTATTTTAGGTCAATGTTTTTGCATGGATGGCATTTCTAGACAGAACACTGTGTTTTGAGTTTTTTTATGTGGACAGAGGCTAAAGACATTAAAGACTAATAGTTAACTATCAATCTAAGATAATTTGAATGCACCACTGGGACACCCACATAATCTCTAGCCAAGTGGCCCACAATCTCCTGAATCCACCCCTGCTTACGAGTGTTGATCTTCTGCAAAGAGATGTGCTTCTCCAACAGTCGACGGAGTTTGACCTCAGAGCCATACTTCCCACAGGTTCCGTTGTCGGTGAGGATGAAATGAGAATGGCTGCTGTTGAGCACTGCCAGCTTACTCAGTGGATTTGCCATCGATTGATAGGGTCTGGTTACCTAGAGAAGCAATGCAGAGAAAATTGTTAAATAGAGCTATCAAAAAAACAAAGAAAGCAAGAAATTCTGCTCTTACATCTTTTCCAATGAGATCCTCTTTGTTCTCCAAGATGCCCCAAGGAGCAATCCCTATTGCACAAACCTTCCCTCGTGACTTGGATGAATGGTCCTTTAAGGCATCCCCAACGTGACGGATCACGCCTAAAATAAGATTAGCGAAACAGATTGCGATGAATAAAACCTTTTTCCAGAACCCCCCTGGAGCTTCATCATGGGGCATACTTTGGCGAAATCCACACGAATTGCAATTTGTGCAAAATTTCCAAGCAATGGTTCCAATTATAGAGCTTAAATCTGTGACAATGGCTTAATAAACCTCTTCCCTCAGGAAATTGCAATAGAGGTGTTATGCAATGACATTTTAGAGTCAAGGTAATCTTCTAATGTCACAAGCTGGCATTTATTTAGTGAACAGTAAAAGCATTAGAATAACCTGTGTTCACTCCACCCGTGAAGATCCAAGCTCCCGTGGTGACGGCTGCTTTTATCAGGCCTTTGCCAAACACTTGCTTGAGTTTGGGTTGGAGGTCAAAGTTCTGGAGACCCCCATGAACTGAAATTAGCAACGTGGGCAGCTCCAGTTGCCAGTCCTTCACCATCAAATGCAGGAGGTTGTCGGGCTTGGTGTCATAAGAAACGCGAATGTACTGTGGAAAAAATTATTTCATTTGATTGTATTTGCTTTAAACTGCATGACAAATGGGGAAAATCTCAAGTCACTCACCATCGCCTTGTTGATGAATCCTCCTCCCTGAAACTCAATGATCCCATAAGAGTCGGTAGGGTAGGTCCTGGTGTGCTTCACCACACTCCATTTATCATTTGGGGTCTCGATTTGCACCAGTGGGGTCGCCTCTGCTATGGAATTGGCACCAGGAGGGATGGCCACATGTTGCGTCACCAGCTGACCACAGGCACATCTGCAGCAGATGCATTCCTTGTGAATTAAAAAAGCTTTGACTTTTTCCCTCAAAGACTTGTGAAAGAAACGACCAGTATAAAACCGTTTTTTCTTGACTGTCTTTTTCATGTCCCTTGAAAATGTGCATTTCTTGTCAGCAGCACAACAGGCTATAAGTAAGTTTGTAAAATCTCCAACATGAGCACTAAATAATTTAGAAAATCAATTGTACACTACAGAGAACATATTACCAACAAAAAATAGAAGAATTAAGTATATGTGAATTCCTTATTATTATTATTATTATTATTATTATTATTACAAGTAATATATTAGATTACTTGAATATCATTGTCTTTTACTAATGTATGAGAAGTGGCCCTATCAATCTATCAGTTTTTCTTACATATCAGCTTATGACCAACAAAGTTACAATGGAAGAGATTCCTTATGTTATTCTGTGTTATATACTCTGCTGAACATGATTGACAGCAAATAATTTTATTTTATTTATTTTAAAGAAGTTTTTTACAGCATAAATATGGTTTGATATCATTGAATTTATCTGAAATATCTTAAGATCCCACTCTTCCTTTTCCATGATACCAAATTTAAGAAATACTGATCTTGTAAATAATTGTAAATCCTTCATTTTACTCCATATTGTCACAGAATTCTTTTTCTTTTTTACCTGGTTGGGTCCTTGCTGGGAAATATGTGAACACATTCCCTTTTCAGGAATGTCCTCTCAATCCAAGCTTTCTGTGCCTGCGAAGACAAAACATGGCAGAGCCTAAGTGAGCATTACAAGCTATAATTGCTTCCCCAGGAGATCAGCCTCAGCGATTTGTCTGAATTTAAGTTGCACTTTCCAAATCCTCTTAGTTGTAATCCCTGGTTAAAAGATGCTGATAGTTTGAAATGTGCAAAGAAAACCTAAATAACTGACAGGAGAAAATATTTCAGCCTGAAATAGAGTGAATACAGTTAGCGGTGGCTCCACCTTAGAAAAAAACCAGTCCATTTTCTTTTAATAGCGCAGAATGTTGCAGAGTGAGAACTTGATACAAGTTAAAAAAGAAGTATCCCACACATTTCTTATTCTCCAGGCTGGATCAAAGTTTCCCAGAACACGGAGCACGTTTTTTTTTTAATCCCCTCAAGAGCTTTTTATAACAGTTGCGGTCCAATCAAATCTGCTGAATAATCTGCTGCAATACCTTCCAGGAAATCAATTAGAAATAAAGTTCAGGCAGAACAGAAGGTATTAAATTATGTTAAAGCATCTCCAGTTGAGTCACATGAGAAAGAATTAGACATCATGCACAAACTCCGCTGGTGTCTTGTGACTTGTCACAAGTTCTGCAGACACAAACTGTTCTCTCCCTGCCTCAGCACCTCAAACTCACATGTATTAAAATTTTAAAAGTTGAGCCTTTTAGTTTAAGTCTTCTAAATAAGTGGAAACATAATCTTTTATTTGTTTTATTTTTGTCATTGAAATTAAAGGTATTTTGCCTGCTTATCAACAACCTATTGTATTTTACTGTTACTTTTTCCATCTCATTTTTTTTTTTTTTACCTCCGAATCATCTTGGCTTGCAGAGTTATCATGCATCATTTAACAACCAGAGGTCCTGCTGTGCTGCCTGCACATATTTAACTCGTCTGAATTCACTCTTCATTGTCTACAGATCAAATTACATCCCATTTGGTATTTCTGAAATATTGTTATAAACTAGGTTTGTAAATACACTTACACGCAGCCTTCTGTTGTAGCCTTACAGGTCCCCTCTCCGCTACTACAACAAGTTAGAGTTAGAGAAGTGAAGAGAAGTCTGCTGCGCCTTCCTCCTGCCAAGCTCTCCCATTGAATCCCACCGGACATGAAACTTCTTCACTTTATGAGGGCCGCCTAATATGATGAGCATGTGAGCAAGGTCTTTGTTCGCCCAAGTCCCATGACTCCAGTTCAAGGTAATCCTTTTGGGAGTCCCATGACCCCCTTCTGCATGCCCACGGGGTATTTTCATCCTTGGCTTGAAACAAGGCACAATAAATCTACTTTGATAACCAGCCCCTAATCTCCCAATTTGTTTAAACCTCATTTCTTTGTTTTCCCCCAGCACCTCTGTGGATGATCTTGTGGATGTGTCTTGGGAAGATGGCACAGAACACCTAAACTAGTTGGTCAGAGACTCTTCAGGCTTTCATCTGAAACTCTTCAACCCCCCCTCATTACCAGCCCTTTCCCCCCAAACTCCCTTGATTTCAACTTCATTTGCATAATTGGGAGAATTGGATGAAGACATACTTTTGTGGGACACTTTGTTAAAGAATGACTGCTGTCCAGACAGGGGCAAGGCCAGTCAATGCTAATTGCAGTTAATCTCTATTTCCACACACCACATTTTTATGGAGACAAGTGAAGAAATAGCAAATCTATTCACACCTCTTGAATTTGGTCACATTTACTCCACTTACAACCACTCTCTTTCTTTTTCTTTTTGAAAAGAACAGGGCAACTAAACACAGATCCATACCAGCCTTTTACGATTGTTAACATGCTAAAAAACAATCAGATTTTTTAATTATCTTGTTCACAGTTTAGCACTACTTTGTGTTTCAAAGAATGTGCTTAAACAATAGCAAAAGAATGTGAAATAAGGTTAAAAACCTCAAGCAATCCTGCATTAAAAGTGTTCTTGTCAACACTGTCAGACGAGCCCCTTTTATGGCTAAAGAGAGCAGTTTGAGTCTGACCGAGCTGATGATAGAAAATACAGCGTGAGAGAACCCCAACATCCACAGACTTCACCTGGTTTTGTCCTGCTCAAGTTTAAGCCATTGTTCATTTCAGCACAGCAAAAAGAAAGCGCATTTTCAGAAGGGGATATTTGGTGAGTAATGACGCATTTATTTCAGCTTAGTTAAACTAATTAACCACAGCAACTAAAGCCAGAATCCAGTCGGCCAGCAAAACTGCTGCCCTCGTTAGGAGCTTGCCTTTATCGCTTAACCAACAAAGACCCTCGAGAATTTAAATGTCGCAGGAACAGATTGTGTCACACCAAACAAGTAGTCAAGACTTAATGCTAGCATCGAAACAAAACCCAACATTCATTCTGGAATGCATGCTTTTCTAGGAAGATACTTGCCTAAAACAAAGGGAAAGTTGTGCAAGTTGAACATGATAAGTTCTTGTTTGTTGAAAGAGATGAATATTAAAAACTATAAAACTGCAGTTTTATAGGTTGTATAAATAATGTTTTGTTCTCTTGAAACTGTGGACCCTGACCCCATTAATAGCCCTCACATGTTTCTCCATAACTTTTTTCCCACTGACTTACAAATTGTAGATTTTCCGTACATTTTCAAACACATACAGGCCACATAGGCAGCATGCCATCCATTCTATTCTTTTTTTATTGAAATCACATGGTGTTGGTCTCCTGACCCACAGCTTAGCAGCTAATTTGTTTCAGTGAAGCTACAATTGCACCATTGAATCACTAAAAGCCATTTGAACAAGTTGTAATGATTCATTTCAAGCTGCTATCGGGATCCCATTGAAGTGGAAGATAAAAGCAACTAATTGCTCTGCTTTGATTGGCAATGGGGCTAGAGCTTAATGAGCTGTGGCACACAGAAAACACACACAGTTGTAATAAAAGTGCTGGACACATAAAAAGCTTTCTCAAGGATTGATTTGAGGGTAGAAGATTTTTGCAATGATTTTTACATTTCTCTGGTTTTGAAACTTTGGTTTGGCAAAATAGTACCCGCTGTGAGGAAAGCTGTTTTTAGACAATCTTGCTTGTAAATGAACTCATTGTCCTCCGGAGTTTGAAAATCCATTTAGGCGTCACGAGTCCGACATGTCACTGATTATCCCCAAGAGTCAGAGGAGTCATAAGACATGTTTTAGAGCTGCTGTTTTTCCACCAAAGTTAGAAAGGCAGAAATAAATGAAATCATAAAAACAGAAAATAACTGAATTTTGAGATATTGTATAAGCAAGCAGCATTTCTTTTTGTACTGATGTGAAGATAAAGATGTATTTATCACCTTTGAAAGAAACGTTTAATTGGAAAAGCATGAGAATGTAGGATTTAGGGGCGAAAGGTGCACAGCAGTCTTCAGTTGTTATTTTTCTTGTATGTAAACATTTAGGAGTCAATCTCAGAGAAACTAGATAGTGATTTGTATTTTTGGAATAGATAGATTTAAAAAAATACTAATTTAAGCAGTGTAATTACATTTTTTACATGAAAGTTTTTTTAGATCTGCTGCAGGCTACTACTTGTCAACAAACGTCCAGCTTGTCTACACAAAATGCTCTGTTCTCCTTTCCTTCCTGTTTGTATTTATGATAACTAGTCCTTTTTCTAATGTCATTCGTGACAAAGATAATTTATAAAACTGTAATTTGTTGAAAATATCCAGTTACATTATATTCTTTGATGAAAATTTGTTAAAAACTCAAGATTGGACATTTTTCAGTCCAATCTTGCAGAGGTGGACATTGTCCAAATTCAACATTTTAATACATTTTCTTTGAATTTTCTCTTAAACTGTACAACTTGAGAAAAAAGAAGCTTCCATAAGCTTCTTTCAATAGGTTGTTGGGGTTTCCTTTCATTCCTTTTGGTAAAACTGGTAGAATAGAGTCACCCATGCTTTTCAGACCTGTCTGTGATGTTTGTGCAATAAAATCCAAGAAGGTTTCCACTATATACATCAATTTAATGCATTTTACACCAGCATATTAAGTTTGATTATGCTAAGAATGCTTATTTCTATTCAATGAATATTGAATTTATATTAGTATTTTTCTACATGTTTTATTGGGTTATCCAAATTTGACATGCGCTCCAGATAATGTAATCTGATTTACATTTAATGATTAGTAGAATGTTCAATCCTATTGCAAACCTTTAAATTTTATCTAAAAGTTCCTTTTTTTAATTTTTCATTAGAATAAAATCATTTTAGTTTATAAAAGTTGAGTACAACAACCTTATTGCTTTTGTTTAGCATTAAGGACTTTTTCTGTAATGCTGCCACATTTAAAGATTGTTTTAATTTTCATGAGATTTCTTCACACAAAGAGCCTGCTGTGCATCAGCCTGAAACACTGAAACCTCGCTCTCAAAATGTGAGCCCTTAAGCTTTTTAATGCTCTTTGGCCCTCACCTGACCTGAGCCTGACTCTTACATCACATACAGTCATATGAGGCTGGAAATCACTGGGTTTGTTAATCAAATTTCCACTGACTGTCCTTCCCGTGTGTATTTGAACCATGTAAACGATTAATTTGTTCATAAAATCCATCCCAGAATTTCGCCTACCGTCAGGCTAGATGGTTTTAAGGTGTACTTCTTTCTTTCATACTGCAAGCTGAACCTTTTTCTCAGAATAGGAACAGTAGAGATGAACGCTTTCCTAATTTCATTAATGGCAACAGGGTAATATAGTCTGAGCACGCTTAGCTGAATGTGCTTGGTGATGCAGAACCTGTGGCTAATGCGCCCATCGAGCACAACATCTGCCCTCATTGTTTTAATTTGTGACGTTTTGTTTTTTAACCTAATTTCTAAATGACAAGGATAAAAAATAATTTGTGGTCCAAACCATGAAGCACCATAAATTATGGTTAGAACTATGGTTCATTTCATGCTTTTTGGATCAATCAGTTGATGTTGAAAAGTTAAACATCAAAGGGTAGACATGATAATTAGGCATTAATGAAAACAGATTATGATAAATCATGCTATTTTTGTGAATATTTTAGCAACATGTAAAAGTTCTGGTGCAACCAAATTAGAACACATTCCTCAAACTTTTTATATGAGGTTTTGCACTAGGCAAATTTAAACTATGCTCTGAAGAGAACAGTTCTGTGATATCAATAGTATCAAAAATCAACAAAGTACCACATTCAATATTTTTCTGGTCACATATAATATTTTGGTTGGTTTCACTGTACATTTAATTTTCTACTCCAAAATAACCCACATGAGGGGTCTTTGTGGCATTCTGGCACTACCTTGTTCTTCCACAAAATCAGTAAAAAAATGGGCTTATTTGTTGATTTGCTCTCTCTTAGTCCAAAAATATACAGGCTAGAGCCTTCATGCTTTCAATGATGTGAACTGAAGCGTATTAATCACATGAAAGCAGAGTTTAGAAAGAGTCTGCAATCTGTCATGACTCCACAGAGAGACCATTTTAAAGGATTAAAGTTGTGTTCAGGGAAAACTAGATGCTCAGTTTTAAACACCACTTAATGGTGACCTTAGAGGGTTTTGTATCAAAATAGTGACCTTATAGCCATACTTCTGCCGAAGTAATCGGAACAAACCAGAATTTCTGTGAAAGACTCAAGGCTTTTTTTTGTTTTCATGTTGTGATCACAAGTGTGATCATATGTGGATTTCAGTGTTCTGTGCTGCAGTCTGCCTTTTTTTTTTTAATTCAGCCCTATTTATTCAAAAAATCTCATATGAAACCCAGTCCATCAAACTCCCAGTCAGTAAATTGGTTAGTAAATTGACTAAATCTGTGCGACATGACCTCAGTATAAATACATCTGTTTTGGGAAGCCCTCTGAGGTTTGTTAGAGAACATTAATGAAAAAACATAGTAATGAAGAACTAGGAACACAGCAGGCAGGTCAGGGAGAAAGAAATCTCTGAGGATTTATTTCAAGCAAGATTGGGTTGGAAATCAGTATCCAAAGCTTTGAGCATTTCATGGAAAGGTTTTCAACCTATTGTCAGAAAAATCATACGAAAAAGTTCCTTTCTTTAGACTACATGGAAAACTAACACTGAATATCACCCAGAACACACGATCCAAACATGGCGGTGGCAACATCGCAACATGGAGAGACCTTACATCAGATGTGCAAAATGTAATGTTGTGTGTTTGTATTTTTGTTTTTTTATTATGTAAAGCACTTTGCAATGCCTTGCTGCTGAAAGGTGCTCTGCAAATAAAATTTCATTGATTGATGTTTTCTTCAGGAGAAACATGAAATGTGGTCAGAGTTGATCAGCACTTTACAATTTTTAGCTTTTGTTTTTTTGTCTGTTGCATGAAATCCTAATAAAATAGGACTAAACCTTTGACTGTAACATGAGAATATGTGAAAAAGTTCAAGAGGTAAAAGTCATTTTCCAAAAGACTCCAGGTTACTAAAACCAGACGTCAATTCACTGAAAGTAACCTGTTTTCTGCAGGTTTCCTCTTACCTTTTGCGAGCCAGACGTGCTGCGTTTGAGGGAGGATCTTTTAAAAGTGCCAGCCTGGCCCTTAGTGTCCATCTTGAAAGCTTTAGCACAGAAAAGGGAACCTCAATGAGCTTCAGCCACAAAGCTGAGGCATGACTGCCTCCTCTAAATTCAAACTTCAAAATAATTAGGCCTATGATTCCCCATCAGTGTAGGTCTGAGTGCTTCTCTCCCCTCTCTGCAGCTTTCACTCAACTGACAAGACAGATATTCCAGCAAGGGATATAAATCATTTGATGACACACTTGACACATAGACCCTTTTCCTCTGCCGGGCATCCCATAATCAGGCTTAATGCAGCCAGCTCTTGAGGCCTCAGAGTCTAATGGATAGAGATTTAATAAATGGTTATTGAAGGTAAATCTGCTTTGGTACACCACAACGCTGAGAAAGGCTGAGAGGGGCTGTAAAAGCTGTGATGCCAATGTTAACTGGCAGACAGCAGACAGTTGTTTCACCAGATGAGGCTCCCAGCTCCATGTGTCTGGAAGGGGAGACAGTAAGGACTCAGCAGGGTGCAGGTGAATAGACAGGGAAGAAAACCTTGAATCTACTAAAAGCAGTTCCACTGGAGTCACTGTACTGAATTATTTGTGCAGGTTTTCACACAAAAATGCTAAAATGATCTGAACTGATATGTTATATTAAATTATGTTGCCATTGTGTCTCAGCATGTTCAAATTCCATTGCTTTTGAGTAACATGGGCAGAGAGAAGCTCATTACTGAGTATTGTTCAAAGTTCATCTTGCACCAAGTGAACAAAATATGCTATTCACCAGCGTTCATTTATAGCTTTTGTGAGAATGTGAAAACCAAGACTAAAAAGTAAAATTAAAGTAATTTATAATGTTTCAGAAGAAGCAATGTTGAAGTAGCAGAGATTCAACAACTCCCTCTGCTGGACACACATTGTAATGGTCTTATGAGTGAAAATAAAAGCATTCAGTTGTGTTTGATGCAACAGTGACAGAAAGATATTAACCAAGAATATTTTAGATCAAAACTCATGTGTTAGAATCACCCAGTCAAAGTTCTGTCCATAATCTAATTGAGTATTTTGAGCAAGGCTCTACATCCATTCGAGTGAGCTTTGACTTAAGAAAGAATGTCAGCCTCTTGATGTGTGTAGTTGGTCGAGACATTCTTCACTTGCAGCTAGTGAAAGATGGTTCTACAAAGTGTAAACTACAGAGGGACTGAATACAAATGCATATGTCACTCTTTCAATTTGTTTTGTTTGTAACAAATAACTTACAAGAATGTCTTATTTTCCTTCCACTTTACAATTATGCAATATTTTGCACTGGCCTGCCATATAATCCCAATGAAGTAATATACAATAACAATCTGAGCTTTACAATGAGATGATAGCTGACAACAGCTATCCTGAAGTAAAAGTGTGCAGTATTTTAAACCTACCAGGAGACAGTTATTATCCTGACTGTGCTGTCAATCACTATGAGCCATGAGAAATAACTGTACCTGCTGTAGTCAGATCCCCTTTGGTAATGAACACAAGTATTGCATGCAAACCACTGGCAGATGACTTCCTTGTTTTGGTGTGTCGAACGCATCTGAGAGTCTGGCTGATTGCGTCTCATAATGGATAATGCGCAATTTCTCCTTGTAAGCAGGCGCAGATGAGCTTTATTATCTGTCAGTGGCTTTGCATTGGTCAGTGGAGGAGATTAGTTAGCCCCAGTGAAGAGTGGGACACATGGGGGGAGGAATATTCACTGAAACACGTGGCAACATAAAAATATGTATAACTGGGGATGATGGAGGCCTCTACCGTAAACATATAAACAAAGTTTGTTAACCCTCCTGTTATATTGAGGGTCAAATTGACCCATTTTAAAGTTATATATATATTTTTTTTTTTAAATAGTTGGAAGTATTTTTTCTGCATCAAACTTTTTCTACTTGTCTTAATAGGTACACTCTGCATATAAGTTGAAAATGGTTCATTTTATACATTTCCAACTCCCCATTCCCGTGTCAACATTTTACATAGATGCTGTTTGGGTTAATTTCACCCGGCAGTCAAGTTGAAGCATAAAAAAGGTAAAAAAATGTCCAATTCTATTTGTTTCTTTGCAAGTATGAGACATATTTCACCACACATGCACACCATGCCACACACCTACATGCACATGTGCACGCACACAAGCCCACTTTCTCACTATTCTCTTTATTTGAATAGGAAACTACAAGAAAGCAGGTGCTCATACAACTTTTGACGGGAACCTTTTCTGTTCCCGTGGACAAACTCCACCCACACTGAGTGGACACTCAGCAGAAGTGGGGGGAAACATAAATATTCTCTGCATGACACATTTATCTTGATTTTAATCATTAAACTTTTTTGAACAACACAAAATTTACATAAATTTAGCACTGAAGAAAGCTCCAACCAAATATAAAAAATAGTAAGTTTATCCACAAGAATTTGTTTTTCATAAATCCTTAACCTCTTACCAAGCTTTATGTTAATGAATGATGCGCCTGCCTCATATTAATTATTAGTAGATGCACCCTGTATCACGTCCTGATTACTGCAACATTCAGACTTGACTAATCCTTCGATTGTTTGTTCTTTTTCCAAATTCTTTTGTTTTCTAACTATTTCTGATGTTTTTCTGCTACTTCAGTCTTTTAATTGGATCCACTCTATCAAGCAATAAATGGCTTGGATATCTTCTAATTCATAACTTTGATACTTTTCTTGAATAATTTACCAAAGCAATTAGGGTTGTAAAAACAGTTTTTTATCTCTGAAACCTTTATTCTTGAAAACCTAAAAAAGAGGTTCACCTATGGGAATATTCATGCAAGAACTGTCACTGTGTGAACCGATTCAGTGAGAATCGATAATTCAGCAACACCCAGATTTTCTTCGATTTATTCTAAGATTTATGCTTTTCTAATGCTTCTGCAAATTTTTATTTGTCATCAGTTGTTTCGCCATCTGTTTCAGTACTACCTGTTTCAAGCAGAAGAGAACACTAGAGACAAGGACAGTTCTTAACTGAAGCCACTAGAGGGCACCGTGTTCAGAGGGAAAGGGTGAGTTCGTTCACAGTGCTGGCCCCTGCTTGTTATAATCAGCTGTCTCAAAAGTTGTACTCTTTCAAAGGTTAAATACATAAAAAAGAAATTTGCATGCTCAAGCAGAATTTGGGTCTGGATTTATACATTTGAAGTTTACCACAGTGTCCCTGTTTGCTCCCTATAATGCAAGGCTTAGTTTACCTTCTCGTGTTTTATTTGACGATTTGTAAATACATGCTTGACTCATCTCATCATTTAAACCAGATGGCATAAGGCCAGCAGCTGGAAAGGTTTTTTTAGAAACTGCTTCCACATGTGATTCCAAGAGGGAATACTACTCCTTTCAGGAAGGGGAGATGATCCTTGTTGTAGAAGTTGTTCTTTCTTTTGGTGGAATATCTATTGGCACAGCCTCGAGCGAGGAAACCCAAATATTACAGAACAGTAAACAGAAAGCTGTTTTTGGGGAGGTGGAGGGTTCACCACACCGCACAAAGGTATGTGTGGTGTGGCTTTTATCAAGGTGAACGACACTGACCTGCAAGAACAAATCAGCAAAAGTTGTTTGTTTCTGACCTGGTGATCAGCCAATGTTTGACCTGGTTGCTAAGGGAACCGACAACACCCTCAACGGAGACTTTGGTGCTTCAGGTGTGTTCAGTCCCCTTGTGCTGCCCAGGAGGAAAACACACTCATCTGATAATACAGTGCACAATGTTGGAAATATAGATAAGGTATACAAAACATTCAGAGGAAAATAATGCATGACATAGGTGATGACCTTTAAGACTATTGACATTTTTTTTCTCTCTTAACTGATGAAGGCGGGAACTTCGGTGAAGGAAGTGATGCTTAGAGATTTGGGTCATGTACTGACATGTTCCCTACATGTGCTCTTCATGAGTTCCCAGAAAGCATTCAGGTCTTTTCATGTAATTATAACCTCTATAGCATAATAAGATAAAAGCTGTGTGCCCAGAACCCAAAATAAAACCAAATTAGAGGGTAACTTTACATATCCTTACAGTTTTGTTGAATTATCTTTTACATGTGCAATGCGTAATGAGTAAGTGCTTCTGTTCCTTTTCCCCCCAAGATAACTGGAACATATCGTGTTTTAGATTTTCATTGTACAGTAAAAGTTTAAAAGAATAATAAAACACTCATCCCAAATCCATCCATGCTGATGGGAGGGTAATAAATTTACCTTTTTCAGGCTACATTTAAGACTTATTCAACTTATGCAACAAAGTTTTACCTTTGCTTTGCCTTTTATTAACACATGAAAATTCATCCATCCATTGTCTGTACCTGCTTACCCTGAAAGAGTTGCAGGAAGTGAAAGGTAGAGTAGTCACTGGACTGATCGCTAGTTCATCACAGGGTAAAACCACAAAGCACATGATAAACAACCATGCACACACACTCATACCTATGAGGGCAAATTCAAGTAACTAGTTTGCCAAACACCCCTGCTTTTGGATTGTGGGGCAAACCCAGAGAGAACCCACACATGCATAGGGAGAAGATGGAAACTCCATGCAGAAACAGCTCAGAGTAGTTTTTAAACCCAGGATCTTCTTACTGAAAGACAACAGTTGCTGACCACACTGCCAAAGCGCATCCACATATAAAAGCTTTAGGCATAATTTGTGGCTGTTACTAAGAAATCAAGGAAACCTTTAAATAAATAAACTAGTTGTACTAAATGTAATTTTAAAACCAGTAAAGTTCACTCAGATGCCAAAAATCCTTTATAGTGGAAAACTTTGTGTGTTTCTCATTTCACACTTTTCATTGAATTAATGGCTGTTAAATAAAAGTAACAAAATGTTATTTTAATCAGCTGTTCAGAGGAGATTGGAATTTGATTGCTAAGTAACATGTTCAAAATCTAATGCAATCATTAATTTGGCGTTGGTTCATCTGTACTCTCATGTCAGCACAAACAGGATTTTAAGGAAGTAGGAAGGAGGAGGTGTGGCAGACGCTATGCTTCCATGTGGCTGACCGTTTCCCAGATGAACACACAAGCTTCTGTAGACTGCTCTGTCTGCTTATGTTCACAGTCTGGCTCATTACACACCGCTATAGCAAGGATATTCCTGGAAAGCCTTTTTCCCTGGAGAAATGGTTTCTATGAATCTCATACTCTATCATGTAGCCAACATACTTAACTCCATTCCATTTTTTTCTGCTGGCGTAAGAAATTTCCAGCATCGACAGAATGGAGGTCCGCGCAAAAGTTAAACAGGGAATCCATATATTGTACTGGGACCATAAAACAAGCTGGAGGAAGTTCCCCCAACTGCTGTCTTCATTTCACAATCTACCCCTAACAGAAATGAAAAGTAGCTCCTTCCTTTGATCATAAGAGTTTCATAAGTCTACATGTTTGTGAGAACGGAGTCTGTACTTTCCCAGAGAGCAGTGAAGCAGAACAGTTGCTTCAATCCTGTGCTCAGCTGCATAAACCTCCAGAATCAGGTCACAGGCCAACATCCAAACACCCCAAAGTGGGATTTGAACTGAAAAGCCACATTTCCGAAACACTTTTTCTGACATTATAATGGAGCCACACTGATTTATAGGACATAAAAAAGATGAATAATCTGATCTAGTCTGCAGTAACACTCTGGAGATTGAGGATGGGAGCAGACAGCTAGACCAACAAAAAGCCCAAAACTGCTGATCATCACTTCTGCACCAGGAACTGAAGCCACATGGTAAAATTGTCTTTGCGTCAGAGCGTGACCACAGTATAGCAGATGCAAATAAATGTCAGTACACCATGAAACAAGTAAAAATCAATAATTGGTGCTGTGCTTGTTTGATTTTCCCATCGGCTTAAGAGCTGGTGTGAAAAGGATTACTGAGCATTATGGACCCAAAAAACAGTCAACGTTTTCAGTGCTCCAGCTGCTATTAATGCTGCGGTGGCTCTTTGTAGTCCATCAAAATGTTTCTGTTACCGGGTCACAGATAAACATCCGTGTGTGGCATCAGACAACCATGAGCTCTGAGTATTTTGTTCCAACTTCTACTCATGCTGAATTCCAGGATTGAGACCAGTACAGACATTTTGATTGGTTCATTTTTATGACAATGCAGTGGATGTGGACTCTGGTGATGAACACATGTGAACATACACAATGAAAACCATCTGGAGTTGGATCACATTATTGTCAGAATGAACTGGGTAGACTCTAGCCAATTTTCAACTAATTTCAGCAAATTCAAAGACAAATTTTCTCACAAGGTTGAATATCTAAAGATATTTTGAGGGGAATTTTACATTTCCAACATCAAGTTTCAGATAGAAATACAGAATTGGTAGAATTCACTTGTATTAGCTGACTTCCTTGCAGAAACTCAGTTTTAAGCATTTGACTTTACTTAAACAACAGGTTTGAGGACAGAGGTATACAATTTTTTATTAAAAATGTAATGAAAGTTAACAATTTTTTTTGTCAAAACGGATATTGCCTTTCATCGTATTGCCATTGTTTGAGACATTTCTGTTTCGTTTCCAATCAGAAACAAACTTCTTCACTGAATGCAAATAATATTAAATCTAAATTGGGCAGGAGGATAGAAATGTAGAACTTAAATGTATAGCAAGTCTATATCATTTGAATTTATGCTTCATGTTGTAATGCTATTCCACTCTGGAAAGTAAATTGTTCAAATGCTTCAATCAAAAGCGGTTGTAAACTTCAGACTGGCACCGTAATCAAACTACTTCATTATTCAATTTATGTGACTGTTAAGAAACTTGTCTTCACTGGGTAACTCTGCAAACAAACACCTGTTGAAGAAAGCTGCAGACAGCAGAGGCTTTCCATTGATTGTCTCGGCTGCGCCGCAGACCACACAGACCCAAGTAAAAGCAAGTCGACGGGCACCTGTCTAATCCTGCTGATCATAGCAACATCGTCATTATCTGTGGGCTCCTGGCAGTGACTGTAATTAGAACTGCCTTGTATGATCTGAAACACAGATGGTATTGGTGAGCCTAAGCAAATACCACCGGGGTAATCTGTTGAGGCAGTGGCAGCAGACGAACCAGTGAAGAACTGAACTGAGCTGAGGCGAAATGCCCAGCACAATGAGCCAAACCAAACTGTCTGCAGTCATTCATTCTAGATCCGGTCTCTCATTTGCACCAATGGATCTTTATGGAAATGTAGATGTGTGAAAATAAATTATGACTGCAAAATGAATCCTATGTAGGCATGCTCTCTGGAATATGTTCAGTCACAGCAAGACCCGCAAACTAGTTTTCACAGCCTTTAATTTAATGCCCAGTATGGCTGCACCACTCACAAAAGATTCTGAAAGCTGCAGGTGCAAACTATTTATTAGAATTTGTGATGGTCTGTATCCTTTAAACCAGTGGCAGTTAATACTGCTATACAACTTTTATTTATGAACACGTTTGGACTCACAAAATGGAAGAAAGATTATTTTTATTGGGTTGTATTGATAACAATAATAAGTATAGCAGCAAATTGTAATTCCCATAGATTTTTCACCCTGCAACCAGAACAGACTTAAATATAGTGTGACATAATCCCTAAGAACATTTGGGTACTGTAAATGTATTACATTATAGATGTATCTCAAGCTATTACAATTAAGTTACATTACACACAAAAAAAGTTAAGCAGTGCCGTTTTGGCAGATTTGTCCTCAAATCTCAAACATATTTCAACACTTGTAGGGAGTGACTGTTGACAGACACAAAATGTATCTAAAAGCAAGAGTAATGCATACAAGAGATATCTAAGCATAGTGATGATTTTGGTTGAATACAGCCTAATCCAAAACAATTTGCATTTCACTTAGTTTTTTAACTTTATCCTACAGTATAGGTCAGCAAATTTCTTTTTATTCACAAAATGATCCTCAAGATACTTCTTTTTTTAATCATTTATTTTGTTCATCTGTCCTATCCTGGCATTTAAGACTTACCATAAAAAGGAGATGGCATGCCTACTAGTTTCATGGCTGTTTTGCTCAATTAAAATTATATTCCAGGATTGTCCCTATGGGTAGCTTTATTAGGTGAGACCATAGAGAAAGATTATTTACAATCATTAAAATCTGAGGGGAAAAGTGTTCTAACGATGGTGAAGAAAGCCTATGGAACATTTTACGTGATGAACTATTACCCCCAATTCTCACATTACTCAGCTTTAATGTTTCTTTGGGATGTTTTACTTGGTACTAATCTGATGGGAAGACCATACTACAAGAACAAAGACAACTGTTGCTCTTAAACCATGCAACCACATTAGGTCTGGAGGATATGCACAGATGGATCATTGTGGCCGAGACACAATCTCAGTCTGTGAGCTTTTTTGTTTACATGCCTGTAAACTAACCAAAGATTTCTCCATTAAGTCAGAAAGAAAGTCGCTGCAGTGGCTTCACACTGCTGGTGACCTATATTCAACTTGCCATGTCAGCCCAGAAAGTCAGGCTGGGCATGCATCCTGCAGACGGGAGACTCCCTGAGAACATAGCAACAGAAACTCTCCTCCCACCTTTCTCTCCCCTCCCTCCCTGGCTGGGGTTGGAGCGATGCGGGCCAGGCAGGCAGCGGGCTCGTTGCGTTCAGCTCCTGCTTCAGCTTTTTTTTTTTAGAGGGAGGAGGCTGGTTTAACATATGGCTTGTTGTGCATTGTAGGCTATATAGCTTTTCAGATCTCCAACGCTGTGCAAAAGCCACATACTAAAAGTGCAGGATGCATGATTTTAGGGAAGCCAAAATCACGGTGTTGCTGATGTGCGCAAATCCGAGCAGCTCTGTATTAAAACTTTAGTGCGCTTCCTGATTGACTTGTTGTCATGGACAGACTCCTTAATAACACCGTGTGCAACAGTTTAAAAGCGGTAATCACGCTGGCTGCCCACACCCGCAGACAGCTGGTGGAGAATGATGACTACCTGTTTGCTTTGGAGCGGGGCATGTTGTTGGCACAGTTTACGGCTCCGTTGCGTGCCTAGCAGAGCGGACCGCCACAGTTTGGTGACGCAAGGGGAACTATTAATATCTAAGGAACGGGATGTTCTCGGTACAGCGCCGGGGTCACTTGAGGATAAACAGTCCCCTATAATCGGTGTCACTGTGGCGAGGCAGGAGCGATGGATTGACGAGTTTTCTTTCTTTCTTTTTTTTCCAGGGAGCCACTATGGCCTCCCCTCACTCACGCACCCAAAGCATCTCGGTCAAGGGGGTTCATGCGTCGAGCTGCGGGGGTTGTGTGCGTGGAGCCTCGCCCACTTATGAACCCAGTGACACCAGTGCACATACTGGTCGGAGCCATGAAAACAGCCATGTGATGTAAGAACACCTCTGTGGAAATCGTTTGTTTTGAAATTCAGCCTGCCTGTTTTTCGTTTGAACTTTCCTTGCACCGCAGAGCATGGAAAGGGGGCGTCGAAAGGACAGCCTATTCTCCCCCATTTTTAAGTTGCAAGCCTGTCATGCATCTTAAAAGTGCACAACTTAAAAAATGCAAACTTCATAATGGCGTTTCAACAAAGACAGCGGTTCAGGAGTAGAACAATGCAGTGTTTACCCTTTCCAGATATTTCTTCTGTTTTTGATATATATATATATATATTAAACTTAAATGTTTTAGATTATTATGCAAATTGTAACACCAAAATAAAAATAACCAAATTTGAAAGAAAATACATTTTTGGACTGCTGAGTTCAGAGTCACAAGCCAAACCTATGCCTGGTTTCTGCCAAACTTTAGAACCAGTAAATGACTTACCAGTAATTGCATAATTAGCTAGGGTTTGTGTTCTTAATTCAAAAATCATCAAGACTTTCCTTGATAATTATTTAAAGGGGGTGCCAAAAGAACAGCCTATTCTCCTCCATTTTAAAATTGCAAGCCAAGAGTTTTGTCTCTTGGACTAAAGAGACAAAAACTGGAACTTTTTGAAAACTGTCCTGCTGTATCAAAACTAAGACATTTTAGAAATACTTTAATATAGAGAGCCGTGAATTTATACATCCTGAAGGAGAATCTCAGACTATCAGTTTGTGCTCAAGTGTATTTAAGCTAATCAATTATGGTAATTCAGACTGAGATGTTGTTTGATAAGCAGTTGATGCTCAGAAACACAAAACCGATGGTGACTATATTAACTAAAACAACTTTGCAAGGAAGAAAAGGTCAAATTCCTTGAAAGACTTTCTTGATACAGTACAATAAAGGATATTCTTATCCTATTCTGTATGTAGATGCACTGTCTGGTGTTCCAAAGCTGCGGAAGAGAGTATAAATGCTAAAAAGCACATTTTTAATTCACAAGAAAATTTTATGTTGAGTTTCCTTTTTTCCAGTCACATCTCTTCATAAGTTGCACGTAATGCGGTGGGTATGTTTTTGCATACTCTAACAATGCAAGAGCAAAAATCAAACAACTTCCTTAGAAACTACCACAAAAACAAAACCAAACAGAGCAACCTTCTAGCCCTTCGAAATATGTTTCATTTCACATGTAGATGGAGGTCGACAGCTCAAAAGTAAATAAATCATTACATTTTATAAGAACAGATACATAGCTAATTGTTTAAATATCTAATACATCAAATGTATGTTTAATTTACAAAAAGCTTATATGATTATGTCATGGTTTATTAATTTGTGGTCATTTGCTGAAGCACATCATGGCTCTGTTAGCCCAAACATCGCAATCAGGATTATTACCACTGTTCTTCCCATTGTGATTGGTCTGAAGCTAAACTGTTCTGCACATTGTCCAATCAGCTCCTACGGTCCATTAATCAAATTCTGAACTAATTGTTTATGAATTTAACAGATAACACGATACACTTTTAATGAATTAATTTCACATATCAATTTTTATCTCTATACTTAATTACTGAGACTTTTAAATTATGCAAAATGCACTTAATTATTAATTTGTTAAAGCTATTTATTGTATTTATATTTGCATTTTAACATATAAAAAATACATTATTTAATAAATTAGTTATGTATCACCCTGTGACACTTTTGGGCATTGATACTTTTGATTTTTATGTATTATTAACATAAAAAAGTATTTTATGCCTTCTATTTTTTAATATTTTATCTTCCACATGTGTGGGAGTGATAAAGTAATCCTCAGCTCCTCATGTGTTGCTTGCTTCACCATTATATAGATGTTCTGATGGGGTTCTTTTTCAGTGCGTAATGGCTTTCGTTTTCATCAATGTTTTTTCCCAGTGGCTTACATGTCATTTACACTGAATTGCTCTGAAAAAAAAAAGAAAAAAGTTTGTCATCTCTACAGCATCAAAAGTGCAAGCTGATGCAGACTCTGCAGATTGAATTCTATGTTTCAGAATCAGGTTCCCCCACCGTTTGCCGAGTGGCCCAGCCCCCCGACATCCACACACTGGAGTGATCCATGCAGTTTGAACAGAGCTGCTGCCACCGAGCAAATGAAAGCAAAAACAAAACTGTGTCGCCTTCACTTTGCTCTTTTGAGTTGCATTGTGTGGAAGAGACAAAGCCCCCACGCTGTGGTGAGGATCAACAATGATGGCAGTACCAAGTCATCGTGGTTCAACATCAGCCTGGGGTCAGCTGACTGACGCAGTTATTGTGAACTCAGCTCAGTTACATACATAAGGGTCGCCACGTTTGCGTCACATGAGAAAATAAGTGTCTTATTTTTTGAAGTTATGCAGGGAAGTACAACAGGGTCTGTCAGCGATGATGACCGCTCTTTGTGGTGGCAGCAGCATGGCGGGGGATGCAGGCAGGATTAACATAGTGGTGAAAAAGCAGCTTCTGTTATGTGGCTGAACGTTGAGAGCCTGAAGGCAGAGGGAATTCAACTTTTAGGCCAAACATCTCCCAGCACAGATCAGGCTCATCTCCCTGTTCTGTACTGATAATCAGATAACAAGACAAATTGCAAAAAAAAAAAAAACGTTGCAGTTTTGCTACTGACACCACTTAAAGAACGGAGACCTAGCCACTTTCAAGCATTGTGTGTAAATAAGAGTACAAAATAAATAATCAGAAAAACTACTTGAAGTAAAATACCACAACTCTCCTATACAGAAAATTAGAAGAAACCAAAGACATTCAGCAAATGTGTGTAAGCAGTGTCATTTGATATGTGTCACGTTTTCATGCTCTAGTCATTGCATGCCCTTTTCTCAAGCATTACCAAATCAGCAGTTTATCAGTTTACCGCTTCACTTGCTAAGGATCTTGTACTGAATAAAAAAATAATAATAATTTTTTTTTCTTCAAAAGTTGATTAGGGGACTTTTTATACTTCAGTCAGCTACATTAAAGCCAAACATTCTTTCCATCCTTGGCAGATTTAGATTTCAAATTGTTGTTATCTCCAAAACCCAGAGGCTCGACGGACTCCTTGCCAGCACCCTCATCTTTTAATCGCTTCATGGTTCTCTTCAGATTCAAGTCAGAACTTTGGCTGAACCACACCAAAAGGTCAATATTTCTTCCATAAGATGATAAAATTAAAATATTACTTTAAATCTAAATCTCAGTGCTATAAGTAAATTTGGGGTTAACTTATGAAAAGTATTCAGCGCCATCTGCTAATTTTTGAGTTAGTTTGTGTACTTCTGAAGAGTCTTTCTTTGTGTGGGGCATGAAATTTAACAAACAAAAGAAAAGATAACACAATGTAAACAAAAAAACATTCAGATGGAGCTTGAACTGTTTTAGTCACAGTTACCAACATACTTGTAATTCATGTTAAGCCATTCTAAGACACAGCAAGTAAACCTTCAGAGTCTCAGAAAGAATCAAACTAATTAAATCTGATTAATTATTCATTTAATACTGCATCTAGGAGTTTGATGGCACATCCAGCTAACAAGGACAAGAACAAAGACACATTTTCAATTCACTTAGTCTATTCACTGGTAAATAAGACTAAACGTTTTTTGCTTAGGGTCATTTAGAATAGTCAAAAGTATTATGAATGTCGGATTCTCAGTGAAGATGGTTATATTCAGTGTACGTAAACACCTGGTTTAAACCACAAGTAACAAAGTCCACTTTACAAGAACAGATTGGTTAAAGGGAAAGTACAAATATTTACACAAAATCAACATTCGTCTTGTGTTCACCGTCTTTCATGAAATAAGGATGTTTTTTTAAACTGATCTTTAATCTAAGTTAGACTAAAGATCTAGCCAACTGTTTCCACTTATTTCATACATTCATTTCTACATTTATGTACTGAAAATATCTGGGTTGGCTCAAGAATTGATTAGAACTCAGTTTTCAAAGTTTTTTGGTTAAACTACGGTTTCAACTACCTCAAACTCAGAATGGCAAATCTCAAAATGTTCAAAAACGCCAGAAGAAACAAATCTTTCAGGTAGGAAAATGGACTGGTGCTGAGCATTTTTTTTATCTGTGAATAAATTGGATACTGTGGCAATGAATATGAGATTCCTGCATTTCTGAGCTAAATGAAAATTCACCCAAACTTTTTTGCATGACACAACATGGAGGTTGACAATAGGAGAGACATGACAGTATTTGTCCAGGTTCACTCTTTGCCCACACGCGCATTTTTTGCCATCTGATCTTATGACAGTTGAATCTTGATAACAACCCAGTAACATTGTAACCAGTAAATCCTGCTGAGCGGCAGGCAGGCAGACTTTGTCACAATTACATGTAGTTTGAACTTGTTTTCTTGTTTCGGCCTCACCTGACGGATTCATCAGAGATTACTGCATTCACAATCTAGTGTTCCTTTCGTTTCCTGCTCAAAGGAACAAGGAACAATCTTTTACTTAAACTCCATTGAAACACAAACATGTGGGAGGCTGTAAGGTGGGCGGGTGTAAGCTCTGTGTTTACTCACGTGTATTAAACTTGCATGTTTAGACTTTAGCACCTGCGTGTCTTTTGTAAGACTAATCTTATTTTCTCTACAGGTGAAAATATGATCTTGTTTTGTCATCATTAGTCATGAGGCCCAACTGCTGATCTGTAGTGTGTTATTAACGATGAGTAAGATTGAAGAGGTGCAACACAAAATAGAAACTGTGTATTTTCATACTCTCACTCTGGTATCTCCCTACTCTGCTGTCGTCAAACAACTTTCTTTGTATGTGTGTCAGCGAGTTCCTGACTGACACACACTTAATCCCAAAGAAACTGATATCAGATAAGAAAATGTGACATTACCAGAAGTACTAACTTTATAACTGAACTGCACTAGAACACTTTTAAGCGCTTTATTACTTCTTCTGCTATGATAAGGCAGATTTGCTTTCAGAGATTTTTGACAAGTGCTTTTTTACTGCAACAGTGGCTTAAAGGAAATGGTGACAAATTGTTTAAGTTAATAAATTATTGGGTTTATGAGCAGTTACATTTTAATTTAAAGCAACAAAGGTGGCAAGGAGAAACTTAACTGTGGAACATTGGGTCAAAGTTGTAATTTGTCTGAAACTTTGGTCCCTTAACAGTAAAACCATCCACATATCTTTATGGATTTAGATATACACTCTGCATTAACAAGATTAAGACTTTAATCTTGGCACTTGTTTTATTATTGTGAATGTGTTACCATTCATTTGAGAGAGCTACTGCACCCAATTACAGTGCTGTAAAAAACTATTTATTTATTTTGTTTTTGCTTTTGTGGCTCACACTAAATGTGTCAAAAGAAACAAATTTTAAACTGGGTCAAAGATGGCCTGAGTGAGTACAGAAAGCATTGGGCACACACAGTTCCCAATCCCTTTTTGTGTACATATACCTGTTTTACCTGCTTTGATGCATGAAATGTAGCACAGGATATTGTTATTGACTCTTAGTTAAACTATGAGGAAATTTCACTGGTTTGTGGTTTGCAACTTAAATACAGCTCAGTTGGTTGACGTCATTCCTCAATTCAAGTTTTGAAAACCAACCTGAAATCTTTGTGAAGAAGCTGTTAAGTCCATGTTTGAGATCATAAAGTTTGAATTTGAGAAAAGAAAAAAAAAGAGTAAAATCTATGTAGATTTTCCTTAAAAGTCCGTGTTTTTCTTTGCCCACATAGGTATGCCCTATTTTTGGCATAGCATTTTTAATAATACAACCATTAGGTATGCAGCCTTCTTTTGTAACACAAGCACATATTTTTATTGACTTGAAAAACCAATTATGAGGTTGAAATGTCAGTGGATGTAACTGTTAGCTATGTTTTTTCCTTATAAACCTGCTTACAACATATGACAATTACGCAGAAAAAGGTTTAGAGTGTACTAAAATAAAGATGGCATCAATGTTGTATAAATGTACAAAAGTGTGTGGTATCTTGTTGAACTATAATTTTGCATGATAGCTCTCAGTAATGTGCAATGTAAAGACTTAAATTTAAATTGAATCATGTTCCTTAGTTTTTCTAAAAGCTTCACAGTACTGCTTTAACAAAAACTTCACAGTACTGCTTTAAAGTTTGGCAACGACGTCTTTCTTTACTCAAACTTTATCAGCTTCACACAGTTCAGTATTTTCCACTGATCCCCACAACCTTCTGCCAAGAGAAGAAGGTTCAAATTAGTTAATTGAAACTAATTTGTGTTTGTGGCTTTTATAGAAATTTCCTCTGTTGGAGGAGGGTATCTTCTTTTTGTTCTTCCACCAGAGCTTTGACACAACTGTCCAAGCAGCCTGATTGTTACAGGGGTCAGACTGCCCTGTGCTCACACAGAGGATCTTTTCCACTGCAAACAGAAGTGAAGAGGCCAATCAAATCGCTGTTCTTGCCTGAGAACATTATGTCAGTGCCAGACAGTGCGTTGTTTGGACACTGCGCACCGGGGGTTGGTGCTAGTATTTGGGAACATACAAAAACTCTCTTGAATCATCACAATGCTCCAGCTCCACCGATAGATAAACTCTGCTTTGAATTTGAGTTTAAAGATCGTTTTTACCGCTGCTTTTGACTTCACTGAGAATCAGTTGTATAATGCTCTCTTCTGTCTGTCTCGCTTGGCTTTCTTGCACTTGACGCCCATTGGTAGTTGATAAACACTTGCAGTTTCTGCACAGCTCTGGGAAACAGCTCTGTGAAAGAGGAACTATACCCTCTTGCTGTGCTCTCCTTAGAAAAGATTACTAGAGCACCAGATGAAACACAAGAACGCCACGTTTTTTTTTTGTGGTGAAAGAATATGTAAAATAATACAGCCAGATGGCCCTCTGAATGCCACATTGCCTTGCTCATACTGAACACTGGGAACTTCACTATGTGAGCTTTTGTGCACAATACAGAAAATGTGCATTCATCCTCACACAAGGATTTCAGCAGCTGCCGGAAAGTAGGCCTTTTGGGTAGAGCGTGAATTGATTCATTTTAAAAACTTTTTTTTTTACCCAGTTTGGCTTCACTGACTTTTAAACATGAAATAGAGAAATATTAGCAGATTTTACCATGCCATGAGAGAAACTTAACAAATGTTTATTAAGGACCAACTTAAGCATGGAGAAATGGGAAAACAAGTGTGTATGTCCCTTTAATCAGTACTGTTGACTTAGTTATTGCTTTTTTTTTTCATTGAATGACTTTACTGTGTCACTTCACTATTTTAATATTAAAGAAACATAAAGTGTATTAAAAGTAAAATTTATTTTACCTAACACTTTACTCAAACTTATCAAAATCAATAGCTTCATCACCTACGTAATAGCCTAGTAACTAGAAAGCCATAATGTTGCAGTGCTTGGTAGCTTTCCTCTTTTCTCTCAATAATGGTGTCACTTGTCTCTTGCTGGAGGATAAACTAGGGAAGTGTTTGTGGCTCCTGGCTGGATTTCATTTGGCTCAGACCAATGAACTGCTTAAAGCAGGGGTTTGAATCAAATTGCTGGTTTGCTGAATCGCAGCAATGCTTTTCCAAAAATGCACAACACATGCATTTAGAAGGACATTGCACACTAAGATATGATAAAAGCCTGAGACTCCACAAAGTTATTTTAGATTAATTAACACATACACTCATCAGGCACTTTATTAGATTTGCCTGTTCAATTCTATACTGGAAACCTGAAAACATGGCTCGGATCCATCCTGCCTTGTATCAACAGATAATGTTGGTCCTGTTGGTTTAATGTTGTGGGGGATTCTTGGCACTTTTTGAGACCCTGAGCTCTACGTAAGGGTCTGACTACTGTTTCTGGTAATATCCATCCCTATTTTGACCACAGTGTTGCCCATATTCTTATGTTTACTTCCAGCAGGATAATGCGCCATGTCACCAAGCATCAAATAATCTCAAACTGGAATCTGACAACAGATTCACTGTATTCCATTGGCCTTCATGGTCACCAGATCTTAAACTTGTTTTTAGCGGATGTGCTGAAACAAGAGATTTGTCTCTTGGATGTGTCACCTATAACAATCTGCAGCAGCTGTGTGATGTCAATGTGAAAATCTCTGAAGTATGTTCCCAACACCATGTTGAATTTATTTCACAAAGAAAAAAGGTGATTCTCAAAACTAAAGAGGGTCAATAGATTTATGCTGCTCATATATACATGAAAACCCTTAATATTTAATGAACTGCTGATCAACAAGTTCACCCCCAACAAGCTCATGGAATATATCTGGCCTTTTTGGTCATTCTTTCTGGCAGAATTTGTAGAGTTCATTAAAAATGTTTGGCTTCCTGGGACAATTTTTTCTTTCTACTCTTTTTCCATTCGTCTGTAGCAAATAATCTGAGCGGATGTGGTCGTGAATTAATAATGACATTGTTTAATTGTGTGAATAAACTCAAGTGTAGTTGATTGATTGATTGATTAATTGACTGACTGATTCAATTAATTATCCGTTTTGATTGTCCTTTTGAAACATCCACTCCCAGTTCTAATTATCTGGATGTGAATTTGGGTTAAAGTTAAAGATTTTGAAGACTGTTGGCTTTCTCGTTGTTTTTTACATTTTTCTGTTCAATGCACCAGTACTGCTGACGGTGACACAGGAACCCAGCATGATCATCCTGCCTCCGTACTTGACATTTGGAATATAGTGTTTGGTATTGAAAACCCTACCTCTTCCAGTTTACTCCTAACAACCAAATTACTTGATGCTTCTCCAGATGAAATTTGGCTTGTTAATGTGGGAATTGTCCATTTTGGATGGTGATTTCTTCTTGCATCATCTGAGCTCCTGGGCTTCAGTGAAGAATTAAATTGTATTTATGGCACTTTCCAGTTCAGGAACCTTGGTTGTTACTGTGTTGTGCCTGAACATCATAACCAACCTTAAAATAATGATTTACTTGTACTTACTTGAACTAGAGCTCTTGGAATCTGGAGTGGTTTAGGCTCCAAAGGACCTTTCCAACTTGTGGAAATCTATAATTATCCTCCTTAAATTGTTACAGAGATACTTTTTTCTGAGTAGTGGTTAATCCAATGTATGCCATCTAATAAAATAAATTATAGTTTAACGCCAGCAGAACTACCATCTGCACTCAATCATGATACCTCATTCCTTCAGAGTCACTTATTAAAGTATTTGTCTGAGTGTATGTCTATATTTGAACCTATATGTAAAACCTGGCTCTTTATTAAGAAAATCACTAGTAAATTTAAACTTCCCCCAAAAAATCTTATTTTTAAAATCCCAGCATTTTTTATTGCATGATCATCTGACCCTGGAAAAGGAGCACAACAGTTAAATTGTCAGAAAAGCTCCAAATTAATATGACCTTAATTCCCATGATGAGAGTCTTTGAACTTCTGCTCACACCCATACACTTACATGTCTATTCTGTCGAGTCATAATTAAACTCATTTGAGATCCTGTGGTGGAGAATTATTCTCTCTCTGGGGAATCGCAGCAGAACAAAACCAATAATTTGGCAGCAGTAAATATTTCAGCTCTGTGCTGCTGCACTATTGTAAGTCCCAGAACCCTCACTGTGTGCAAAACTGTTCCAAGAAGGTGACATGATGCTCGTAAAACTTTTGTAAGTAAAACTTCATTTATTCAGCACATTTCAATATAAAAATAACAAGGTTTTTAACAAATGATATATCTTCATCAAACAATAAAAACACACAGGGCAATATTAAATAAAAAGACACATAAAAAGATCATGTTTTATCATGCCTTCAAAGGAAGCCACTAATCTTAGAGTCACAGGAAGGAAATTTCAAAGTCTTGCAGACAAAAAAGAGAAGGGCTCTTTCTCGTTTGGTTTTCCATCTTGTATGGCGGACTATCAGTAGGCTTTGACAACAGGACCAGAGGGCCCTAATGGAGGTGTAATGATGTAGTAGTCCAAGTTGTAGACCGGTGTCTGACGATGTAAAGCTATCCAGGTCAAAACAATTAACCTTGAAGTGCACTCAATAATCAACCAGGAACCAATGAAGGTGCATTAGTAATTGAGTCATGTGACAGAATTTTAAAGATCTAGTCTGAAGCATAGCAGCCACATTTTGTACTGGCTACAGCCGGTCTGGGGAGATCTTAAGCGCACTCCGATAATCCAGCTGAGACAAACGAAAAGCAGGAATTCAAATTTCCACCTCAGGTTGGAAAACAACTCGGCTAAATTTGACAATGTTTCACAAATAGTTAAATCAGGATTGATCCAACAATTCTACATGATTCTCAAAGATAAAATCAGGTTCAAAAGTTATGCCAAGGGGTTTTTTTTTACAAAAGATTTATCTGAATAACCAAGAGACTGAAGGATCTGCTTTACCTTCATGTCTCTGGAACACTAAATTTAAAATGACAGGAAGAGTGTGTGTAAGTAGATGACTTCTCTTAATGACAGTGCACTTCTGTGTTATTTGTGTTTTCATTCATTATTTTTCTCTTCATGTATCACTTCATAATAAGAACAAATTAATTGACAACTCTGCACCTTGCTATCTGCAAAGAATATTCAAAATAAAACGACAAATAACAAATTCGTCATCAGCTCAACAAATCTCTAAAATATGTTCATAACTTTTGATACATTTACAACAAATGATTATGTAATATTTTTTGTGGTAAAAAAAGGCTCCCGTCCAACTCCCAGATGATCACATACAGATATTTTCATTAACATTTAGAGGGCTGTTAATGTGTTTTTTGCCCTGGTGACTGGAAGGCCACACATAGAATCGTTCTTTATTTTTATTCACACCAGCAAATGTAAAGAATGATGTGACATAAAAGCTTATGTAATTCATCTGTCACTTATTAACTCGACAGAGCTGCGGTTGTAAGACTTTTCATAACGACCTCAGTAATTGCTGTTTTTTATGAATCACTATGATGGCAACCATTTTAGAACAGCAGTTCTTCAGGAATTTTGTCATGTGGTGGGTTGTCAATAATGCAAAAAAGAGGAGGAAAGGACACAGTTTTTCATTGAATTATTATATTTAATTGAAAGATGCCATTTAATCATGTTTTGTTTGTATTTTAAGTTCCAAGTTACAGAGGTGAACAGAAGTTGCCATTTTTAGTGTCAAAGTTGGAGGCTTTCCACCATTCCAGCACCACTAAAGCCAAGTACCACCAACAGATCTCATACCACAGCTGGAGAAACATGAAGGTCTCTGCATAATCTCCATTTTATACAGTATGTTACTTAACTTGTGCAGGAAAATAGAAGTGACTTGACAAAATTATGTTTGTCAATCTTTGGCCGGCATTAAGGGGCTTTGAGGCTGAGTATTTCACTAACTCTGCTGTGCTCTGAAATCCATTCATTTCTACTGCATGCTCTGTGCAACAAAGGTTTTGCGTTGCGTGGAACAAAGCGCAAGTGGCGCACAGCTCCCACTTTGCTGAGTAGGTGTGAGCAGCTTAGTGGAGCTTGCATTGCACTCTTTCCAAAAGCTGAAATTTGCTAAACTTTAACTGTGGTGTGTGGCTGGCTGAGTGGTTGGTGGATACTTGTGCAGCCAATGGAGACAGGGTATGAAGCTATCTCATATCTCACAACAACATTTTCATTTTTATTGTTGATTTTAGCACAATAAAAATGCACTTGCAGATAAAATATAGTCATTGTCTACTTCTAATTATGAAACGCCCACTTTTTTAAACCGTGCTCTATTGTGGTTTAATATAGCGTGACACTATTTGGGGCATTTTCAGTTTAACTACGCAGGTTTCCCTGTAAAACACCCAAGGGAAGTTCCGTGAATTCTGCATTCAGTCTGAAAGCCAGTTCATCAGGAAAGTAAATTCATAGGAATAGAGCAGCCATCATATGTCCTACTGCATCTCGTAAACAAACCCAATAAGTGTTTCTACCTTGCCTCTTAGATGCATCATTCAACTACAGAATTACAGAAATGAAAAATATTATTTCTCAAATTCAATTATTTAAAATTATTTTGTATCTTCAAGAAAAAGATTCATGTTTAACCAAGTCTTTACAGCAGAATCTGTGCCCATAGAAGCTATGCAAAGCTTCCTTCTTTGCAAAATAAACATTTTTATTTCATTTTGAAAGCAGCAATTTTGAATGCCATTTAAGTTGAATGTACCAGTAGTGGCTGCCCAGTGGCGCAGCTGGTAGAGCTGTTGCCTTGTAGCAAGAAGGTTCTGGGTTCGATTCCCGGCCCCGGTCTTTCTGCATGGAGTTTGCATGCTCTCCCTGGGCATGCGTGGGTTCTCTCCGGGTACTCCGGCTTCCTCCCACAGTCCAAAAACATGACTGTCAGGTTAACTGGCTTCTCTAAATTGTCCCTAGGTGTGTGTGTGCTTGTTTGTTTGTCCTGTCTGTCTCTGTGTTGCCCTGCGACAGACTGGTGACCTGTCCAGGGTATACCCTGCCTCTCGCCCGAAATGACAGCTGGAGATAGGCACCAGCAACCCTCCCGACCCCAGTAAGGGAAAAGGGTGCAGGAAAATGGATGGATGTACCAGTAGTGCAGTTGATCATGCCAAAACTGTCTGTCTGCCCATCCGTCCTTACTTGAACTAGAATTTTGTTTGCCCTCTTGGGCGGATTGCAGATTACCATGGTGAAGAGGCACAGTGGGGGGTCCCTGCCCTCTTTTAATATTTAATTACATGTTTTGCAACTATAAAGACACAACCACACTCTAAGAGTTTATACACATTTTATTTGCACTTTCTAACCTAAACATCCACATAAAGTACAGCATTTACTGGCATTTTTGTCGCATTGACATTCTGATAACAAAATTTAACTCTCACATAATTTCAGTAAAACAAGAACTCAAATCACTGGAACTATATATTACATTTTGAGATGCTCATCCATTAGAAATTGGAAAGTTTCCTGCTTTCTTCTTTTTTTTCTATTTGAGTCAAATTCCATGTTTTCCAGACTTATCACTGCAAATAAACTATGAATCTGACTGGTCAAACTCCAACCACATAAGCAGAACATTAACCAGACAGTTGTGGTTTTCGAGGGTTGGTGTCTTGCAACTTTTGGACGTGTCCCATGTCCAACACACCGTAATCAAATGACTGAATGATCTCATCATATGCACCAATTCAACAGACTCCCGTTAATTACTCAATATGCAATTGATACAGAGATGCGTCTCTTTGTACAAGATTCTTGTGTGTTTAGAAGAGGGCTCATGAAAAGCGCCATTGTTATTATTAATGAAAACCAGGTATAATTTTTCTTCCATTTTGTAGGCTTTGTGTTGCTGCATCACGTTCAATCCCACTGAAGTACATTAATGTTGGAGGTGGTAACATGACAAAATGCTAAACAAGCTCAACGGTTATGAAAACCTTTGAAAACACTGCAAACCTGACTCACATAAGTGTATGTTTATCAGTTAAGGTCTGTGCTTTGACTCTTCTTCTGTTTTTATTTTTTTTTTGTAAGCGATGACCTCTGTGACATGGGTCGCACAAAGAGGTCACATGACACTGAATGATCTTGACATTTCCCTGGTGATATTCCTCAGCCCAAATGATGAAAAATGCACCAAATAAGAGACATCTAGTCTCGGGTTTCTACTGCATCCGTGTGTCTGTCTCGACAATTCCTCGCGGCAGGTAGAGGGATGCATCCTCTGGACGCATAGAAACAGCGCAGCTCAAACTTTCTAGTAACTCGTGTTGCTCGGAGCACTTGGGGACAAGCTGTACCCAATGAATGAGCCACTCCTCTGACGATGCTGCCGAGCGCTGCCCGGCTTGACACGCCCCCAGCATGGATACAGCGAGCTGGAGCAGGCGCTCAGGAGACGCGCTCACTGTGCTGGAGACAGTCTGAAGCCGCAATGGGAGTTAACGCATTCAAGTTTCAAGAGTTCCTGCTACCGGTGTCGCTGCACTAAACAAAGACTCCGGTTTCTGTTTTCTCCCTCCATTTCTCTCTCTCTCTCTCTCTCTGTCTGTCTCTCTCTCCCTCCCTCTCTTTCTGTGAGAGAGAGATCTTCTCTGCGTTTTTTTTTTTTGTTTGGTGCGAGGCGTTTCTCGCACAGGATGTTGATGATTTTGGAAAGCCGGGTAAGATCATAAAGTCAGTTCTCTCTGATGAGAACGACCTCCACCTCCAGCGCCACTACACAAAGGGAACCACGGTGCAAGTACTTTTTTTTTAACAACCTCCGACACGGGGATTTATTTCATAATAATTTTTTGTCCGAATGTCATTAAGAAGCAGAGGAGGCTGTTTCAAAGACAGAATGGATCACTTTGCAGCAGAGTGCCTTGTTTCAATGTCCAGCCGTGCAGTTGTACACCCCCCTAAGGGCAACAGGGAGATTAAACCGGAGATCCCGACCTCTTCCAGGACAGGGGAAGAAATAAAGGAGCCCCTGGTGAAGGAGAACTCCTCGATTTTCTTGGTGGCGAGGATCCTGGCGGAGTTTAACCAGCAGACACCCAACGGCGTTGCGGAGCAGGCAAAGATAAAGGAGGAGAGCACGCCGAACCTGAGAGAGGATGGAAACTCTGCCACACCTACCGCCACCTCCGATCCTGCGCTCAGACAAAGAGGCAAGAGATCGAGAGGTCGGACAGAGCAGGAGCCACCTCAGAAAAAGCACAAATGCAACTATTCTGGCTGTGAAAAAGTTTATGGCAAATCCTCCCACCTCAAAGCTCATCTAAGGACACACACAGGTCAGTTCGATCGGATGCAGGTGTTGAATGCTGCTTTGTTGTGTTCCCGTTTCACACGAGAGTAAAAGAAAACTGAGAATAGTGTCTGATCTAAATAAGATATGCATTAAACAGCTTTTTTTATTGGTGAAACTCAAGAATCCACCTAAAATCAATAAAAAGAGCGCGCTCGTGTTGCATAGCTTCACAATGATACATGCATTGCTCTGAGTTATATAAACTTTATAATGTCCTTTTAATTTCTGGGAAGGGAGGCTTGAAAACAGTGCCACTCCCACTCAAGTCTTTAAGCTTTGTCCTCCCCCCCTCCATTCCTCCTCCTCCCCACTGAACACACGCACATCCACCACCGCATTGGACAGTATGTTCAAACTGAAACTGCGGTGTACACGTAGAACTACATTAAGCTACGTTTCCTGAAGAAGATTGTTCCTTTAAAAAAATAAAATAAAATAAAACGAAATGGTTTCCTTCAAAGCAGCATGAGTTTCTAAAAAAATTAAAAAAGCAAAACATGTAGCCATAGATGCGCAGTCAGTCAAGTGTGCATGGGCATGCAGGAAGTTGCAGAATCAGCCCAAAAAGTCCAATAAATGCGCTGCGAATCAACAGCGTGTCGCATGTGGTCTCCCCCCCACCTCCCACACACACCCCAAAAAATGACCATACCTCCAGCTTTTAGCACTTTGCATTCCACAGGATAGGACACTGAAGAAGGGAGGGGAGATACAGATCGACTGAAATTGGGGGGTTGATAAGAGCCGTGCAGTCAGTCGCCTGTCTGCCCACAGCCCTTTGTTATGATGTGCCACACCCCCGCTAGACAGACTTGCCAGCTGATCTGGCCAGCAACAGACTCAGCTAGCTGAGCCTCGACTGAGGAGTCTCACTGCCGTTTCCTCGTGATGGGAGCGCTGCAGCTCACACCTCATCTTTTCGCTCCTCTTTTGCACACGCACGCACATGCATCATCTTGACAAGGCTGAGAAGAAAACTGAGCTCTCTGGATCACAGGATAAAGCACCTTGCGTGAGCGTGACCCACATTTGAGTCACTTGCTGCAGAAATGTGCAAGCATGAAAAAGCAGCTCCAAGAGATCCAACATATGTAGGGCACCCTCATATTCAAGGCAGTTTTTTTTATCCATAGTAACAAAACAAGAGTTTTGTGTTTTGTTACACACCTTAGTCTGAGTCCCAATTCTAACCATTCCCCCCTTTCCCACAGCGTTTAGCTCATGTAGTGGTTATGGGAAATAGGACACTCCTTCAAGGAGCTGATTCATCATCAGTTCCTACTGATTACTGCCAAACTGAATAAACTAAATAGCCACTCACATATCATTCTTTTTAAATATTTATTCAGTAAGAACAAAAAGTAGGCTTTGGGTCAATTTGCCCCTTTGTCAAAACTTATTGTATTCTTCCTCATAGTTTAGTGTATTCAGAAATGATGGGGATAAGTAATTATAAAAATGTGCAACTCTCACATGTAATTTAATTTAGCTGATTGTTAGAAGAAATTTGTATTACACTCCACTTATATTGGATTGGGGTTCTGTTACATTTTAGATTATAAAATGTAACAGATTGTAACAGAAAACAAATTGGCTAACCTCCTGCTAGTATTATTTGTGTTTATAAAACATATAATCACATTAGTGCAGAGGAGACAAATAGAAGAAGATGGAAAATGACTAAATCGTTTCTAAAATGGGCAGTAAATGGCCCAAGGTACATGGACAAGACTTTGAACACAGGCACCTGCGAAAAATTATTAAAAACAAGCTTTAATAACAATCTGACTTTTGTTTTTTGCAGAAGTTAGTGAGAAATATAAGTATTTACATATGCAAATAGTTACAATTGTTAAACTGATTTTTTTTCTATTTCTGAGTAACAATCTTCATATACAGTCATACAATATTGGATCACAATGACTGAAATATTAGTATTCCTGCTGCTAATAAATAATATGATTAATAAAAAAGAAGAGCAAGCAATTTTTTAATATACTTTATTCAACTAAATTATATAAAAGTTCAGTGATCCAATATTCTAACCATTTTATGCATAGTTGCTACAAACAGCTGATTTTAGTACAATAGTCTCCAAAGTTGAAAGGTTTGCTGATAAATTTTTGAGGTATATATATATATAAAATGCATGAACACATTTTATTTTACCATATGCAGATTAGCAATAATTAACAATGAAACCACATTACAATGGTCATTGTGCTGTCAAAAATATGTTAACCGGGAGGTCATTTTTAGAGTAGGAGGTAAAAAGCCCTCCTCCTCCTGCTCTATAGAAAGCTTTGGAACGCCACACCCCTTAAAAAAACTCTTTTGGGCAAAAATGGGATTCAGCCTTTGTCTTTCCTTCGTCGCAAACTCATCTCCCTGTCTGATTTGTGTCACTTTATTGTTAGGTTTATCAGCATTCATAACAACTGCACAAAGACATACTGTAATATTCAGTGAAAGCAAAAAGAACAGCCCAGCCTTAAACACATTGGGATTTTTTCTGTTCTGTGGCTAGTAGAGAGTCATTTGCTATTGATCGGAGTCAACTTTTACTGTTGCTCCAGTAGAGCCGACTGCCGGTTGTTAAATCACCATTTGTTAAGAAAACGCTAAAGGAGAGAAATGTGGCTTATAATTACAACAAAGAAGATTGTGTCTATTGTAATTACTGTTTTGTTTTGTTTTAGTGCTGCTTTACCACAGCTCATTATTTGTTTTGTCTTTCAATCTTTCAAGCCTTTTCTTTTGTTGCTCAGCTTGTGTCCTTTAATTTGTTTTAATAAGGATGGTTTGTTTTGATTTAATTGGTAAGTTCCAGAAACTCCTAATTTTGCTGCCTTGTCTCAGAGAAAGCTCCAGCCTGGCTTCCAGCAGTCAGTTCCCCCCTCCATCAGCCCAGACCATGTGAGTTTAGTGCGGTTTTATTGCTCCGCGCTAGCCCGGCCCTCGTCTCCGTGCCTAATAAGCGTTTCCTTTCGCCTGCCTCTCTGTTTGGATATACTCCGTCGTCTGGCTTGCTCCACTGGGCAGTGTCCTATAAATTCTGATAATAATGACTCTCTCTTCCCGTTTTACTGGGCAGGTCCAAAATGTGGGTCATCTGAGTTTAGCAGGGCTGCCTCAGCCAATCTTAGCATGTTTTCATGGAGTCAGACTCAGGCAGCCTGCTTCCTTTCAGCCCGTACTAGCAGAATCACGAGAGAACGGATCCCAGCCTAGTCAGGTTCAGCCAAGTGCTGCTTTCTAATTGTAGGAGAAACACTATAGACAACAAACAAAGAGCCAGGGACAAGATGTTCCCTCTGGCTTCTGACACGCAGGTTTGCCAGGTTTTTTTTTTTTGTAGAGGCCTTTAAAAGGAGCAGTCTGTTTTTTTTTTGTTTGTTTTTTTCCTCTTTTACAAAATGTTCATGACCAATAAAAAAACCCTGGCCTAGTACATTTAAATTTTAGAATGTTACTTGAAAATTCCTGCAACAACATGTAATTACAGTTCAGTTATAACTTTTACTTTGTTTTAGTATGTTGCAAGCTGTTAATGGGTTTGTAAAGGGCCAGTTTCTCTAATCATGAACAGCATTTATTTTATGCTGCTAATTTGGTTTTGCCCCTTACTTCCCTTGCATTAAATATTCTAATTCTTCCCTTTCTTAAGATATAAATATACATTTCTTCTTTGATCTGTGATTTGAAATCTTGGAACTCCAAGTTTGAATGCATAAACAGTTGCCGTGTGGGGGGACCCCCTCATTGGAAATAAATAGGTTTCATTTTACGTTTCCTTTTGTTCACGCTGGGTTCAACGGGGACATCCTGGGTGTAGCACACACTGGAGTACACACTGAATTTAAATCACTCATTATACTGCATTGAGTTTGATGCTTAGGAATCCAGAGCAGTTTAGGGGTCTAAGGTTACCAGACGGCTTTTGTTTGGTGTCCTTATGTTGGAGGTGGAGCCATTTTTTTCCACTGCAAGCGTCCAGTAAAACGTAAAAAAAAGCAGAAAAAATGTGGTGACTTCAGACCACATTACAAATAGAATGAGTAGTGGTCTATATTTTTTCAAGATTAGTTTAAATCTTTTCTTATCTTAATGTATTAGACCCACCCAGTGGTGTGTTATGATTTTAAGTGAAGTCTCATTAACATCCTGTAATCATGTCATGCACACTGCAATCTCCAGAAAACCGATGGCCCCTCGCTCTTCTTCCAACCAAGCCCCCCCACAGCCAGATCTTACAAAAGCCCATCTTTTCAGGGTACAATACACATGTGAAACCTGCTGGTCACACGGAAGGGTGGGGGGGGGGGCAATATTTCTTAACGACAAAGAGCCTAATGACATATTTTACAGTTGGGTTCATGTTTTTTTCTGAACTGCTTTTGTGTTCTGCTTTGGTACCGCTAATTCTGTTAGATGGTTGTAAAATCCTTTACTGTCCTAAACAATAAGTGGTACCACCTGGAAGCACAGCTACAGCCTGGTTCTTCAAATGTGCTACCTATTTTTAGTCAAATAACTCTGGTTAATGACATTTTTACATGGGAAATTATCCCAAATTCCACATGGAAAGAGCAGCAGGAGTCCCTCATTATATATGCTTCATTCCTGCCAGTGGTTTTATATTTGGCTGAACTGTAACACAGAGTGCTCAGTGTTCCTGTGTGGTTGGTGGCAATGATGAGGTATCAGGGTGGAGATTTGGGTTTTTCTGAATCCATTCTTGGCGCTCTAATGGGTAAAAAAAATACTGAGGGGCTGAAGAGTTCAGTCTGCCCAACTGACCAACAGCAGGACTCAGATAATGCTGTCGTACAACACACTATGAAACCTCTGAATCACATTCAGATATTTAGATAATGATGTCAGATTTTGCTGCTGCTACATTAATGACATAGCTAGCATTTTTATATAGAGCCTATTCAAGTAGAAAATGGCTTGCTCTGGACAAGAAGCATATAAGGGCCAAGAGCCGGTGCATAATTTCAAATGTTTCTTTTAATACCCGACTATGATCCAAGTATGGCTTCCTACAGGTTTTGTCTTTATGTATAGTATTGCTTTTAGCCAAACCATGTGGATCAGATATACAAAGCCCATTGTGAGCCCAGGCCCACTTAGTACCCATCATCATGAATGTGTATTGGAGCCAAGTATAGGACCCCGATACACACAGGAACATCATCTCTTTATGCAGCAACATAATGTTAAAATATAAATTTTTATAGTGCTTGGTGCTTCTCACAATTTTGCAATGGCAGTTGAGTTGAAAATTATTCAATATTTTGCAGCAGCCATAAGAATTTTTCAGCCAAATTTAAATCTGGGGTTCCAGTATGTGGAAAATCGGCTAAAAAATATCCCAAATGCTTTTGTTATTGGGCTATGTATTTTAATTGCCATAATGTTTGATGCAAGAAAACTGCGGAAAAAAGTTTGGGTTTGTATTTGGCCAAGATATATTGTGCAAATTGAACTGCCTGTCCTAGATATCTATTATGGCACCTATTTAGGGTGCCATAATGGTTTTTGACAATGTAGATTTCATGCAAGAAATCCATGGTGATTTCAGATCTACTTTGTATACAATCAGCATGAGCAAAATCTATTTTAAGGCCTCATATGCAGTTGTATCCAGCACTCTTTCCAAATCCTTTAGGAGGGTTTTGATAGTAGGTTAGTATTTATGTCATATTTTGTAGTCATGACTATGATGCTGTGAACATTTATGTATGAGACTCACATGAGTAAAGAATGGGCTGATAATAACCCCTAGATGGTATTTTCCATAGGTTAGTTATTGCCCCAATTTTAACCACCAATTAAATGTTAATACAGTGCAGCCCTGGATAATAAATGGGGCAGAGTTGTGTCAGGCAGCTGAATCTCTTGATACACATTTGAGACCCAGCAACGACCTCAGACCCATACAAGAAACCTGTTATTTCCTATTTTCACCCATTAAGAAAAGAAAAAAATCCATATGGGAGACATATACAGTACATATCTGGTCTATCCTTTCTTCTACTTGGCTACTTGGCCCTGTTAACATTTTGAAATATTCCATATATGGTCCTTTTCACTTTTTTCTATTTGAAATAGGGCTTAAAATATGATCATAACCAAACATCCTAAGCTTTTTGTACTTGAAGTCAAATTTTATTGAGTTATAGAAAAGTCAACACTACAAAGAGGGAAGATGGAGACCCCTGAGCCAGCCTGATCTCACTATCCAGTACTATAAAAAAAAAAACATGTTCAAGGAGGAATAAGTTTTAATTTCACATCTGACTTTTTCTAGAATATTGAATCAGAAACACATGTTTTAGCAAAATCTGCCAGTAAAAATGTGCTTAAATGTTAAGAAAAATGTTATTGGCCAGTATTGCTGAGAGAAGTTTGCGCCACAACAATTAGCATGCCTTGTCTGCATGTTTGCTTTCATTACTTCAGTCTAAAATACAATTTCATGCTGTAAAACTTTTGCTATACATGTACAAATGTGCCTTTGTTGCAGTGTATATTTTGCTATTCTGCTGTGAAGCAACAATGTTTGTCATTATAACTGGTTGGCCAGGGAAAGCCAAGTGGAGCAGTACTTTATGTGTCCACAGAAACAAGGTATTAGTTCAATCTACTTGATCCTCATGATGATAATAAAGCCAGAGTGGAGCCACCATCTTGTGTGGTAATCCTCTGGTGCAGGGTTGCTGCCCCACTGAAGATATCTTGAAGGCATTTCTTGGTGCATATGCTAACCATATGTTATCCTGCATGCGCTGATAGCAGATCAAATTCTTGATAAAGAAGCAATATATTCTCAATTTGACTGTGAACGAAGCAGTCGAGCATGCAGTGCTGACAATCATAGTGCTGAATGGCCTCTGTCAGCCACTGCCCTGGCTGTGGTATTTTCAGTGGCCCCCAGGGTTCATGTATTCTTTAGTTAGCTGTGGAGTAGCTCTATAAAAGCTGCTCTGTCCTCCACCAGCCTCTCCCATTGCTTTCCTGCCTGAGAAGCATAGTAGGTGCTGAAGCGGTTTGTGTTGAGAGATCAAGATCTGGCCACATCTTGTGGTGTGGGGTTGATTGGAATAGAGGGATACGGACCTGTGGAAGACTGTGAGTTTTTCTCCGCAACCACAGTATGAAATCTGCTACATGTCACATGTGATGAAGTGATCTGCAGCACAAAGACAGAATGTACAGTGGAGTGTGGCAGGATGGGGGTGGGGTTATATACCAGGGTATTCACTGTCAATGCCACCTATTAACATAGGTCATTTATTCAGCTGCAGCTACAGCCAATTTGACTAAGGTTTGTGGGTGCACAACCTTGGGAGTAGAACCCCCTTCTGTCAGAAATATACACGGACTGTGTTCATTCTGTGTTGTTAATAGCAGGTTAAATAAGAGATCAACTTCAGGCACTTTCAGTGAGAGTAGTTTATCTCAAGTCTTTGCGTCTCAGTTTGTTCCTCTACAGTATCTTGTAAAACCATTAGTACCTCTGGATCTTTTCATTTTTGGCACAATACAAATGTAAACACAAACCAAAATATTTCCATCTTTGAATGATGGGACAAAAAGTCCTCTAGAAAAGTTCGAAGCTTAGGTTATTGTTTTGTAATGTAACAGCTATAAAGTTCCCTTCAACTTTGTCTCTGACCTATTTGTTGTGTTCCTTGGTCTTTGTGGTGTGGTTTGTTTTCTTATTTTCCCCAACAAACCTCTGAGGCCTTCTCTGAACATATGTTCTTATATAGAGTTTAAATTACTCACAGGTGGACTCTGTTTTTCTAATTAAGTGACTTCTAAAGCATGTTGATGAGTCTTTGGGGTTAACAAAGCACAGGGGGCTGAAAGCAATTGTACGGTACACATTTTAGATATTTAATTGTTAAATGAATTCAATTCAGTGTGTTACATCTATCCATCCATTTGCTCCGCTTATCTGGGGTCGGGTCGAGGGGTAGCAGCTTAAGAAGGGAGGCCCAGACTTCCGTCTCCCCAGCCACTTGTTCCAGCTCTTCTGGGGGAATCCCAAGACGTTACATGGTGGCACAAAAGTAGGTCCTGAGTTTCCTAGCCAGGGGTCTTATTGCATGGAATTTGCATGTTCTTCACATTCATGTATTAGTTCTCTCTGGTCGGTTCTGGCTTCCTCCAACAGTCTAAAATCATCATCTTTAAGTTGACTGAATACTCTAAATTCTTCTAAAGCTGGGTATCCACTGTGCAATTTTTTTGCCATTTCGAGTCAATTTTCTACTTGTGTGACAATTTTTGAGGTCGGACCGAGTTTCGGTTTAATCATGTGTCGAGCATCACACATGATGCTCGACACATCATGTGAAACGAGAAACGATCAACATCTCAACACTTACTCTTAATCAACAATCTTAAGATGACACAAAATCAAACCTGTTTGAAATTCTGTTGACTGACTTCTTGCACACACACGTACAGTGTGAGCAGTCGGGTCATACATAGAACAATTTGCGAGCTATGAATTATTGAACCCTATGATGTAGTCATACAGTTTGAGTGGGAGCTGAATGCAATTACTAAAAATATAGTGTAGCATATGCCCAGCTTTAGGAGATATACCAATTATACCACAGGTACAAGCAGTTGTATACAATGTATGGACTGAAAAACAACATTTTAATTATATGTCTTTCTTCTTCTACATCACAATTACGCAGTACTTTGTGTCTGTCCATCTCAATATATCCTAATGAAATATATTTATATTTCTGGTCATTAAAAACTGAATTTGAAATAGTATCTTCACTGTATGTGCAATGTGTGGACAATAGAGTGTGTATGACTAAATGAGCAGTTATTTGTCATGAGTTAAGGAAGAGAGTGGCTCATTGTTTTATCAGAAAAACTTCTAAACTTTTCTCTCTCGTCCGCCATTGGCCTTTATTAAGGTAACTGGAAATTTCTCCAGGCTGTATCTCCTCCAATCACAGTGTAATGTGGCCTCACAGGATCTGGCCTTTTTTCAGTGGAGGATGTTGATATTATGTGAGTGACGGTATCAAAAATGTCAAGTGAACTGGCATCATCCTTATTGACAATTGTACATAATGATTGGACATCACTGTGGAGTCACTGTAAACACCCTTTAATGACAACAGCTATTTGTCTGCTGTCGGTTAACTTGGCTTTGAAGCATAACGCTGCCTGCAGCACATCCAACGCCACGTGTCCAGATCTAACACAGTGATTGAGTGTTGGAAAACGTAATGAGATGGCCAGTGCAGACTGCTCTTCCCTAAATTGTTGGATGGATGAAGTAATGTGTGTCAAAGTGTGAGCAGGAATCAGAGACTCCCACTTAACTCACCTCCACGGCTGTATGTGAATGTCAATAGGCCTGCAAGCTGGCCGGTGGGAGAGAGTTACGGTTAGTGTGAGCAGCAGCCCGTACGACTGAAATGCATTACAAGAGAGCCACTCCTGCTGGGAGAAAGGCTGCTGCTATTGTTCTCAACGTGACAGCTACCGGCTAATGAACAGGAGCAAGCTAGCTAGGGCCCTATCAATAAGGGCAAAAGATTATAATACACGGAACACAAATGTTTCTGAAACATCTGACGTCACCCTAGGTGTTCCAGCAGAGTTTGTTTGCAACTTACTCTTAATTAAGGTGCCAAAAAAACATGTTACTACTTAGTGATTTTTTTCCTGCTAATTTGTCTTCTCTCCTACTGAGTTATTCTCTCATAGCCGAGCAGACGGATAAACAGTCGCTCTGATCACAGATGTGTTTCAGCTCAAGCTGTGTCTTTCTGCAGACCACATTACTTTTGTATGTGTGTATGCCTGTGTTGTTATTTTTGCACATCCAGAGCCTGTGTATGCTGCTATGTGAACAATGAAAGGAGGAGCTGCAGAAGCCTTAATGTATATTTTTTTTTGTCTTGCCCACACATGTTAGTGTTTATATCGTCTTGGCACGTGATGGTGCGTGTAAAAGGAAAGAGGGCGGGTGCGGTGGGTTAACCCCGTCTGCTCCAGCAGTTTGTGGCAATGAGGGACTCGGTGATCATTTTGGTGTTCTTCAAAGCCATGCGACTGGTCTGTCTGCTGGCTCCTAGCTGGTTGCAGGTTATAGCGTTGTAAACATGAGACAAAATTATTGGGTTGTGCTCAGCTCTACCACTGCAGTGAATGTCCCTCTCATTTCATGTTGCCAAGCTGGCTGTTCCACTAAACTGACACAAATGTGGAGTAAATCCAACTCCTATAAGGTACAGGCTGCATTCTGTCTAAAATAATTTGCTCCCTTCTTTATACATTTGCTTCTAAAAGTCTTTGCATGTTTAAAGAAATTCTTCAGGGATTTTCATCTGATCTTCATCAAAATGTTAGAAGCAGTGAATATGCTACCTAAAGTAGATCACTGTCATGGCGTCCTTCAAGTTATTTTTGTTCAAACTCAAGTTAAATCCTTAATGACTAAAATTTCCATTTTCACATTTCAGATGTGCCATTTAGTCTACTTACAGCACAGGAGGTGTTAATTCAAGTCATTAACCTAAAGCCAAACTTAGCACATAAAAACTACACATATTAATTATTTTCTGAATATTGTACATGCAAAAAGTTTTAAAATTTAAGCATGTATTTTAGAAGGCATTACAATACTTATCTTATTAAAAATCTAATACTAGTTAATACAGAATTTCTGAATCAACAGGATGTACTTTTATTATAAAGAATGGGAGGTGACTTTGGACCGCTGTGCTAATTTAACTGTATTAGAATAAAATGTCAGATATAAGCTGTGCTTATTTTGTAATAACCTGTCCTGAAGTTATTTAATGCACATTTCAGTTTTTGAGGCATTCATGTGGTCCTTATCATGATGCTAATGATTACAATTAGAGCCAGTCATTTTCTTTTGCGACAGGGACGAGATCAGCCATTATCTTAAATTGTTAATAACTACTGGCTTACTTTGATTCTTGAAAACTTGAGAGAAAGACTGTTTATGGGACTAAATCCCAGACCTACAGAACGAGTCTAGGTCAGCATTAAGCCTTTGTTTTTGCAATTTAAGTGATTCATGAAGACAAACCTCTGGCATTGTCATTTAGTAGGAATCTAGGTTTATGTGCATTTCATAGTGAGAGGCTTTTAAAAAGAAGACAATGACTATTTTCATAAAAAATAATAAAAAAAAAACACCAGTTCAATTTTCATAATAACTGACTGTTAAAACGCAAACAGAATACAAGTTTAAAAGTGTATAAAATACCAATCACATGAACTATTCTGATATCTTTGAGTTTTAAGACAGACGTCTGCTTTGGTCTTGCTCAGAGTAGTTGTTTGTGTTAGGGACCAACTAATCCGGGTTTATGCTAAATAAAGATCTCAGGACCGTTTTCAGCTGCAGGGAAGACATTAACTGCAAAAAACCTTTTACCAAAACTCCACTATGCCAAAGTATCCAAAACAAACACATTTTATGTGTTAAGTTCTGTAAAATATTTATCCAAGTTGTAAATGAGCAGGAAACAGAAAGTTAACTTCAAGGTGATCTTTGAATTATGATCAGAAACTGTAATTTTCCCCTATCACCCCAACCAAGGAATTTACTTTTGCTCACTTCTGGCAGGGAGTCACATGGAGGGAGTTTTTCAGGGGTATGCTGTGTGCCTGTGCCTGAGGATGCAACAGGAATTTTATCTACATTTAGCTGAAATGCTGGTAGCCCTTGTTGGAGCAGGTGATCAGGTTCAGTTCCTGCACCGGTGCCTGCGTCAAAAGAGAGATTTGATCTCGCCTTTGCAGATAGAGTCCTTTACACCTCAGGGGTAGATTCCATTTCTCTCAAGCGTTTTCTGCAGAAACCACTGAGATATGAATGAGTTGAGGACGGAGGGATGAGCTGCTTATTTACTGACCCACTGGACTCAGTGAGAACAGTTATATAACTGCAGCACCTGTGACATAATCACACCACCTTTGAGTGGGGGGGTTAGCAGGGGACACTAGTGCTTAGTAGAGGTGGTTTTTGCGTGCATGATGTAACTCACATTATGGGTAACTGGGTCACTGTGTTCGTTTGAGAGAAGCTTCCCTCCTGTCTCCCCCCACCAGCCCCTCCCTTCACCCTCGCCCTCTGCAACTGACACGTTCTGCGAAAGGCAAACCATGCATGTGGCAAACTGCCAGGGATGGGATAACCAATCGGTGGGGCCTGACATCACAGTCGCCACGCTGCCCCGCTGTGGGAGGACTCTAACTGGATGGGAAGAAAGGAAAGCTCTGGTCACATTTTTTTTTCAGCAGAGATGCTGAGTAATCGCTGCAGTCTACAAAAATAGCCTGGACAGTGACTTCCCAATGGCGCACGCAGTGTTATCATTTTCATTCAAAGCATCTAAACATGCATGGATAGTTGTTGTTTGTAATGTAACAAGTGAGTCCATGATAAATCTTTTCAAAATGTCTTCAATTTTATTTTTTTAATGTAAAATTTAAGTAAAAAAAAACAGGTTGCAAAAAGTGGACACTCTCAAAATACTGTTTTGGAGAAATATTTTTTTATTAAATTTTAGCACTCTTTTATGCTGGGAGTCAATTAGCAATCCACTAATTTATCAATATTTGCCATCTCTGCCCTGCAGTAACTCTCCAAAACTATTAGAAACAGCTTTAATCCACAGCTGAGTTGAATTTAGATCTGGACTTTGCCTAAGCAAATCTTCATTTTATTAATTTATTCTTTTGTGAATTTGGAGGTATGCATGGACCCACAGTGATGCAGAAAGATAAAATTCCCCTTCATTGATTCGTTCAGGTGTTTGTCAGACTCTGTGGCATTGTTTTAAATTTTATTCACCTTGACAAAACCACAGATCCATCTCAAGATAAGTAATCCCAGAGCATGATGCTTCCACCACCATGTGTCATGGTGTGTATTCTGTGCTTTTACTTCAGTTTAGTTTCATTAGACCATAAATCAGGTTTTGGTTTTAGACAGTTCAACGCTTTGCCCTGGCATACAAAGAATACAGACGATTCTTCGCAGATTCTTTCACAGAACAACAGAACAGTAAAAAGTTCATGTTAAAAATGTCTGCCATCCTTGTGCCATGGTATAAAAATAATGTTATGTAAAAAACATAATAAGAGCTCAAGGATGCAAATATAGAGAAGTTAGTAAATATGGATCACTATATTTAATGGAACTGATTTAAACTTTCAGAGTCTGAAATTGAATAAGATGGTGTTTAAGGATGTGATCACTTATGCAACCAGGTCATTGCACTTTTAAAAAATTTTTTCAACACTTGTCCACTCACCAGATTAGTTTTTTTTTAATAATGATTTTATGTCGCCCCATTTCACATCACAAAACCTTGAAGTCTGCAGAGTATTAGTATATGAGACCCACTGCATAGCAAAGAGTTGTTCGGCACTAGGCCTGTTTTTCTTGTTTAAAAGCTGTAGTTTTTAAAGCCAAAAGCTTTTTGAAGTTTATTCAGAATGCTTTAGGGATTCTTCTCATTTACTGAAATTAGATATCTGATGCTTCCACGATACGTTACTGCATCAGGCCAACCAGACGGGGTAGCTCAGCTTTTCATCTGTTCAAATATTAATGTTGGTTGGATCTGTTACGCTGGTTATTGACCCTTAAGCAGCTTGCAGAACTTGGCTCTACCTTTAGGGCAGTAACTCATTTTGCAGTGGCAGGAAAGCAGCCCAAGCTCCCTTCTGCTGCTGATATGATATTAAATCAGTCCAACATGACACACCTCAGTCAGATGAGTGTCTAGTGATTTAAACTCTTTTTTAACCAGGCACTACATGTATTCTTACTGTAGTTTCAAGCTGGAAAATCAATGTGTTTTTACTAGTTTTCATAAAAAAACAGACATTATGTCCATATGCAAATTTATATGCATCAGTTAGTGAGTTAAAATACATGAAGTGATGCATGACTCTGTAGGAACTACAGTAGGCAGGGCTGGCTGTGTTTGTCTGGAGCTGAGGTAAGGCGTCAGAGGCAGGAACACAAACCATACTGTCTAGACTTGCTCTGTGTGTCTGCATGTTTTGTAAGCATACAGAAGGGGGGGGGGTTGCTAGGAGGGATCTAGATTCGTAGTGAACCGAGTTCATGTTTTTGTGACTCTCTGGCATATGTTGGCGTATGAATGTTTGACGGTGAACAGTGCTTGTTTCCATTGTGGCCCACAGGGGAAACCAAAGAACAAAGAAAGCCTTTGGCGGCCATTTTTTTTTCTTTATGTGCCATCTATAAACATTTATGCATCTCATTATATTTTCTCATTCATGCCTCAAACCATTGGCACAGGTTTGTATAACGATTGATAATTCTTATTCAAAGGAAAAACCCTAAATGTTTCAAGATGAAGTCCTGTGCTCGCTGGATGTGTTATTTTATTATTGAGAAACTCAGTACTCAACAGCATAATATATCAGGCAAACTTTGTAGGTTGGTTTCATGTGCACCATTTACACAGTAGAATGACATAAAAACATAATATATGAGGTATCATACAGTGGTTTTTAGTGAATTTGCTTAAATCCCTTACATCTCCATGATGTAAGGGAAAATGTGTGAATTTCCATGTTCCAAAGCACAAATAGCTGCATGTTTGAAAATGGGTTGAGTAGTCATTGTGAGTGTGATTAGCATCTGGAGCTGTATAATTAAACTGTGTCTGCTAGTTCAGTGTCACGCCAGTTTGTTGATAATTTATCACTACTAAAGTAGTTACAGCTTATTAATTTTGACATGTTTTCAGATAGATGTATGATTTTTAATATCCTTCTTACAGAGTTATTAGACTGTAGGAATAACTTTGTTTATTTATTTATTCACAGAGAATGAGTCATCACTCCTGATGATGAGGTGTTTATCAGATTAAGATAACCAGTGTCATTATCAGGTTCCATATGGCTCACTCACATACACTCAAACTATTAGTGCTGCCAAGCAAGCCTGGTATACCAATGTAATCAAACATCAAATGGAAGCAGAGGCCTGTTGTGGCCCATTTACTGCTAATCACATACAGTTTACATTCCTGCACGCAATTCTCCAAAAAAATATTTTACCTTTTTAGAAGTCAAATCATGTTTTGATTGTGTTCTTTAAACATCCAAACTAGTCATATGTATCTTACCACAGTATTAAAACACTCAGTTCTAGTTTTATAATAGGGAGCATATTTACATATTTAAACATTTAGCACACAAACAACATGGCTACAGTCAATACTTTATATTAAATACTAAAGGGGATGATTTAATGTCCACACTAAATGAACAGAATAACCCCTAAATTATATTACAAATGAAGTGATGTTTGGATTATTTTAACAGATTTTTAGGTTTACATTAGTTACACAGTAAAATATATGACTTTTTAAAAAGCAAACAACCTGTTATTGGTTACGCAGAATTACTCAGTTACCAGCATGGATGTATACCAAAATGTTAGGAAGGTAATATTTTGAACCAACCAAGTATTTCCATGATTTTACCATTTCTTGTTTCCTCCTGTGAAAGTGAACTGGAAGTCTGACTGAGTCGTTGGATAGTTCAAAATGGCAGTGTCTAAAGAGTCATGAGAATCCTATTGCTTTCCCCTCTAATTGCACAAAATGTTCACAATTTTTTCTTCAGCGATTGATTGACACTTACACAAACTTATGTTGCAACAGCACGAAACCAGTATTTCAGCAGAAGAAGTGACCCAGACGTGGCGGGGTGCACGTGTGTGTGTACATGTATGTGTGTGTACACTTAGCATGGGAACTTGAAATTTCTCAGTTTGGAATCAAAAGCCACAGAGGAAGTTTCTATTGCACTTTAATGTTATTAGAAGTTACACAGGCTTTTTGAGTTTAAAAACAGTGTGGCCTCACACAAACCTTACATAATGTACTTAATCTTCTTGTAAGATTGCAATCAATGGAACCCATCCCACTTTGGAGGTTATCACCCCATTAAATGGACATTATCATGTCTTATCTCTCCCCTGTGGCCATGAGGGGTCAACCTCCGTCCGTCCGTAAGGACCCTATATCAGCTATTTTCACTCATCCTGATAGAATATATACAACCCTGCAGAGATTACTGATGAACAACCTCTTCACCTGTTGTTCCTCTTCAGTTCACCCCAGTCAGCAGACATATCTCATTTAGCATGCAGCATTCTGCTGCCTTCTTCTCCACATCTCTCTTGACAAAAGAAATTTCAATCATCATGAGACAATTTACCCGCTAGACACTAGAAGGATCTAATTGTTACTCCATATTTCTCCTGTCTGTGTTCTGCAGGTGAACGGCCCTTTCCATGCACCTGGCCCGACTGCAGTAAGAAGTTTGCCCGTTCTGATGAGCTGGCCCGCCACTACCGCACCCACACAGGAGAGAAGAAGTTTGGCTGTCCACTTTGCGACAAGCGCTTCATGCGCAGCGACCACCTGATGAAGCATGCCAGGCGCCACTCAGATTTCCAGCCCGGCATGTTGAAGAAGCCCCACGGTGGCAACGCCACGCGTCCCAGCTCTCTCAGCGACTACAGCCGCTCGGATGCATCCAGTCCCACCATCAGCCCCACCCTCAGTCCAGCCAGCTCGCCTTAAACTGAAACCTGGTCGCACTTTTCAGGCTCACAGACATGAGGCCTGCAATTTCATCATAACACTTCTGTTGCACAGTTGTCAGCAACCCGCCACCCCCTCCTTTGCTATTCCTGCGCTTGCTGTGGTGTACCATACTGTACATAAGTGCTTATTGTAGTGCAATTACTTGTGTGATCCTAAAAGAAGATAATGCCTTTCCCAGATGGCAATATCTGCATTCTGTACCACATGTCTGTATTTTTTAAGCTTCTGACTATGGCTAGTTGTTTATTGTACATTCACAGTTTAGAAGAAGGAAAACAAAATGGACACCGTCATATGTCTTCTCAAAATGTTTTGATTTTAACAGATTTTTTTATTGAATGGGTTAGGAGAAGGGGTTCACACACACACCTCAGGATTGAAGACAGTTGCTCTTTCTGTAATACCACAGTACTCAAGAGTACTCACATTGACTGCACAATATACTCATCACTTTATTCGAAAATTCAACGGGGAGTTGAATTTTGCGCCCTGCTCAGGGATGGCCTTGTTAGCTTGAAAGAATGAACATGGTGAAGAGAAACATACAGTACATACTACACTTCAGCCTTACACTCAACACAATTTGCACTCTATGCTTTGTTTGTTGGCTTTCACATTTGAAGAAACCAGACATAAAGTCATGCGGTCGTTTTGCTAAGCTTCAGTTCGTGTTCTGTCCTGCGTCTAAGGTGGAGGTCAAATGTAACTCTTCTTTTCTGAGAAAACAATCATTGAACCTGCCGTGGAAAACAAATACATCAGTGCTTTTCGACATTACACTGGGTATAAGATGTGCACTGCATTAAAAAGTACTAGAAGTGCAAAGTATGTGAATCTACATTTTCAGGCGGATTGGGATTATATTGGGTTAATATTTTTTTATAAATGTACATAGGTTTAAAAAAAACCCTGAACCCTTACACTCTGAGAATGAAGTTTAAAAGCAGCTGTTGATGCCTAAGAGTAACAGGGTTCCTGCAAGTTTCAGTGAGTTCAATGAAATGCTTTTGAAGGCTGTTTTGATTTACATTAAAGACCTGCATGATTTATGAGGAATAACTTAAAAACACATTTACTTAAAAGCTTGTAACTAGCTTAATTATTAGCTTAAGCAACATAAACACAGCATTGAAAACTTTAATTGATGTTTTCCAGCTCCAGGATGTGTGTTGAGTTCCTTTACATTAAGGCAGTAGTTCCCAAAGTCGGTCCTTGAGGGCCGGCATCCTGCGTGTTTTAGTTCTCTCCCTGGTTGTAGCAACAACTTTTTCAGCTTGTCAATGTTTTTCTTAGACCTTCTAATGAGCCATCATTTGATCCAGGTGCGTTAAACCAGGGAGAGAACTAAAACATGCTGGATGCTGGGCCTCCAGGACCGACTTTGGGAACCACTGCATTAAGGCTACTCAACCCTTCAAGGCATTGTGGAGTTAATAAGGTACATTAAACTCTTTTAAAGTCAACAAATAACTAGTCTCATGGTCTACATTGCAATCTGTCAAAACATTTTCTTAAGGGAGATTTTTTAACCTCTTAATTAAATAAAAAGTTGAATCTTAATGACTGTGCAGAAAATCAACATAATTAATACCATTATTAACAGTTAGGGTAATTTTTGAGCAAAATGTTACACAAGTCAGGAAAGCAATTAGAAAACACTGATGAACAAAAACCAGCTAATACTTTTGAAGAGAGAAAAAGAGGCTAAACTAGAGATTAATATTGTCAAACTCACAAAATCTAGACACATGAACTCAAGTGGGCAGGAGAACAAATAGTCACTGGAGATGAAAGGTCAAAGTTAGGAGGTCTGTGTACTTTCCTGCAGTATTGAAAGTTTCAGAACAATTATTGATGACGGGTTTTAGCCAAACTAAAATCCTTGTTTTCACACCAAATCTCTTTGAGTTCATACTTTCCTCTGACGAAGGAGCTAGTTGTGGATAACAACACGAATGCTTAGATTTTGATTATCTGAACATTCAACTTTAAGGCCAAATAATGCTTTATGGGGTTTGTAGTTTTGTCACGGTATGAAAACAATAACATTCCTTAGTCAGAGCTAAAAATCACCAACTTAACATTGCCAGTGTGTTTTTAAAAATATATATAACACACAAAGGTTGACTAACACAAAGGTTAGTCAAAGAAGCAATGAATGAGTGAATGAGGTATGCCATAACTAAATGTATTTTAGGATTGAAACTGGAAAAATCAGGACAGATTTAAAACATATAAGGCATAAAATTGAGATAGCTGAAAGTAGGACTTGCAAAAACCCTGATTATTCTCTGATCAGCACACTTTTCACTTTAAACAGAGACAAAACATCGTCAGTAGCAGCAAGATATTTTCATCTCATCAAGCACAGGAGAATGTACCAAAGAAGCGCTTTTTATTCATTGAACGTAGGGAACATTGAAGGTAGAGTCACACACTCAGTCACTTCCTCCTGGTTCAAGTTCCCTGGAGGAAACAGCTGCACCCAAAAGAACACATTCCCTCCCTGCTGGAGGTAGAGCTAGCATGTCGTTCGCCCAGCGATGCCTTTCTCATCTGGCTCTACCTGTTCTTTCAGTAAGCCAGCTGAATTACATTAGTATTGCCTAATTAGGAGGTCAGATGTCGGCTAGCGCATTTGGTTGATCTGAGCTGAGGGAACAAAGCAGATATCAGCAGTAAACAGGCAAGAGAGGGCAGGTCCTGATAAAAGAGGAGAGGTTTTATCACAAGCCGAACAGCACAAAGGAGGAGACACACAGAAGCAGACACCCCCCATTTCCTCCTCCCTCCAACTGTAGAAACAGCCAGCAGAAAAATAGCTGTAATTGGTGGCTTGATCTGAACTGCAGGATAAGAGGAAATGTGTATGAACAAGAGTTGTTTGTAGACAGCACTAGCAGCTTGGGTGGGAAGTGCCTGACTCCATCCAAAGCACAAACAGAATTCCTTCTCATACAAGCCGGAGAATCAGATTTCACAATGCAGAGGAAACCGTCACTCTGGGCTTGCATTGATAAACCCGAGCTTCCTAACAGCTGCTTTCAAACTTCCTGTCTCTTTACAAGTTGGGGGATTTGGGGACTTTCGAAGAGTTGCAAAAACATCAGAACCAAAATCAACATATCAGCAAATTGCAGCGTTCACCAGACTGATGTCAACCCAGCACTTGAAGCTCAAATGTCCCTGTGAGAAAGCTGACAGACATGCCTCAGTTAGTCAGGCGAGAGTGGAAACAAGCACCACTATCAAAACTGCTGCACCCCTACCGGTCTATATGTTATGTCCGCACTTTTTAAGTGCTTCACTGTTGCAGTTGGATCCACATCCATGCAGTTCAGACTCCTTCAGACTTACTGCCATCAGAGCTAACTCGAGCGGTATCTTGCGTTCGACGCTACATGCATGTTAACTTTGCTCTGAAAGCGAAGAGTATTTCCTTTTTTTTCCTTTGAGTCGGTCTGGCAGGTGTAAGTTCATGAATGTCAGGCCTTGTCCTTTTTCCTCAACTGCAGCCATCTTCTCTAAAGTCAAAATGAATCCCCCTCTCATTCTCCCTTATTTAGCTTGAAAAGCAATGAATTTATCACAAAACACAATCCTTTTTATGATGTTAAAATAGTTTGCAGGCTGCAAGATGACACTTTGAATGCCACTGATCTGCAGCTCTCAAAGACAGAGGTGAAAGTTCACAATTTTTTCTTGAAGCAACAACTGCTGTTGATCAGCTTACCTTCTGTGTATTCCCGTTTTGGTTCAAATTTTTCGACCTGGTTTAAAGCACTCACTTGCAAAAGAAAAAGAGAAAAGGAAAAAAAAATGACGCATTAATCAGTTTTTAATCTATAATCTGCACATTTTCCTCAGGGTCAACATCTGCCAAGCAGATATGGGACAGTTTGTGGATTTTGTTGTAAAACCAGTCGCCGCACGCATATGTCAGGCTGCCTGTGCCTGCCCATCGGTGGTCCTCAGTGCCCAGTGTTCACTGCTGGTCAGTGTGTGACCATTCTGGAAACACAGGACCACCTCAGTGCAGCCCTTTTCGCCTATTATATGTCTTGAAAACATCGCACAGTCCTGCTACCGATCCACTCTGAAGCTGTTTAACTTATACAACCATTTGAACAGAAAAGCCTGTACCTTCAGCCAGACTGCAAAAGTGACATGTAGGCATCCACAGACAGAGCGTCTCAAAAACCTTTACTCTCACTGTAACTAATGTACTTGAATAATTCCAACACGCAAGGCCATTGAACACAATTTTGTACATGTCCGATTTTACTGTTCTTTGCTTTTGTTGTCCGAGCCTTTGAGAGAAAAAGGAATATAATCGCCTGAATTGTTTTGTTTTTTTTCTTATTAATTTCAGATTTTTTGTCAGTTCATTTCAGTAACTGTTTTAGAGTTCATTGCAGTTCGAGGTTTGAGTTTGTTTATGTGTAAATTTAAATTTTGTGCGCTATTAACAGGGTTTTTTCCCCCCCTGAGTACTCTGTTGATGTCAGGGATGCAGGTAAATCCTGTTATCTGCAATTCCAAAAAATTCCTTTAATTCATGAAATGAAAACAAACAAACAAAAAAAAAAACAAAAGAAACTTTGGGGTGGATGGGGATTTTTTTTTACCTCTGTCTATGTCAGTTTCAGATTCAGTGATTGATTTCTTTTTATTGCTTTAGATTATTTCAAATGTTTTCCATATTATTAGAGACCACAGAATTGTGAGTTAGCAATGTAGTCATTATTTGTTTTATTATTTTGTATTATTATTATTATTATTATTATTATTATTATTATTATTATTATTATTATTGTTGTTGTTGTTGTTGTTGTTGTTGTGTGAGGTTATGTTTTTATTTTTTGCAGAATTATACCTCTTGAGATATTTGAATTTTCATTTACCTTCATATCTTTTCAGAGCATCCATCATGTAGCTTATGTTTGCTTAATGAGTAGCAAAAATAATGTTGGTTTCATTTATTCCTACTTGAATGAAGAAGTAGACAAAGAGAGTTAGTTTTTTTTCTGTAGAAAACTAAAACAAAAACACTGGGCTGCATTTTATATAACCGTTCCATATTGCCAGATCCTGCATGTAACTCAAAGTACAAGGAAAAAAACATCTTTCTCAAAAAATATTTGTATATTTTTATTGCTTTATGCTAAGAAGTTCTTTGAGTATCAAAGTGATCCTAACCATTTACATTCTTTTGGCTTCAGATCCATTTCTGCTGAAGATCACATAATTCTACATGTAAGGATTCTAAGATACTGACAACACATGTACAAATTCAAGCAGCAAGCTAACAATTTAAAGTTCACAATATATATTTAATTAAAGACATCAGTTGTTACTGATCAAACATCGTCAACAGAAGTACAAGCATGATCCGCGCAATCGTGTGCCAAAACTATAGGTGTAACTTCTTAAAGAGGATACAAATGTCGAGCGTAAATAATCTAGCTTCTATCAGACGTTATAAAAAAATAATAATCTTGTATAGTTTTATATAGAGTTTGACCTGTCAAATGTCATGTACAGGATTTGATCAAGCAGTTCTGCTCTAAGTTAAATGTTTCTGTTCTTTATGCTTTATGTGAGCATTTGGTTTCGTGTAACTGTGTTGTTATTGTCATTACTTTTGCTCCTTTTTGTTGTTGTTGTTTCTGTTCAATGCTGAAGCAGTGTATATTGCTTACTGCAGCTGTTTTTAACATCTTAACAACTTTGATGATAGTCGCTTGTCCATTCCAAAGGATTTAAGATTGCATTTGCTCTGAAAGTGCTGCTTCCCTTTACCTGATATATTTTTATTTTTTTGTGGGTTTCTGAATAGAAGTGTGTCCTGACAGTATTCAAGGTACGTTTTCTAATGGCCCACATGCTTTAGATTATGTTTGGACTAAGCCAATTTGAATGAATACCTACAAAATGTAAAAGTTACAGAGCATGTCTTCCCTCGCGACAAAGACCTAAAGTTTTGCTTTTCACAGTCGGGGTTTTTCTTTTATTTGTATTTTTTAAGATGCAGCCATATAGAATTATAGAAGGGTTGTTGATCTTTGTTACCAAAGGCTCTGAAGGGAAAAGAATGAATGTTGGAGTAGTTTTTAATCCAGCTCTGTTTGTACCGATGGAGTTCAAATTCAATGTGTTGTACTTGTTGATAGTTGGATGTCGTGCTTGACATGGACCTTTTTCTACAACTCAAGTAGGCAACTTTTCTTTTTTTTTCTTTACAAAGTAATTTGAATTCAGTCACCCAAGCCAACGAACTCAGATTGAGTCTAAAATGAACAAGGCAGAAAAAAACAACAAAAAACAAGCAGATCCAAACTGTTGGTACTTTAATTTGAACTTGTCTGCTTGAAGAGACGCTGCGCAGCATCTGTTCCTCACTGCAGAGAAAGTCTGTTGAATAATGTTTGTCCTTTAAGGATTAGCTTGTTTCAGGTTATGCAGCATACAGTGGTGTCAATGACCTCTTTGACAAACAGAGAGCCTCTCACCAGCCTTTTCGGTTCTGTTTCCTGTACCTGTTTGTCTTCAGTGTACCTCCTCAGTGTAATGTTGCTCTCTTGATACCTCTGTGTATTTTTTCCTCTGCACCCTCACCATCAGTTGCCTGTTGTAGTGACTCCATGGTGCTGCTTCCCCTCTTATAGCACCATTATAATCTGTTCTGTAAATAACTCTCAGCTCAGCTATGGCCAGTACATTCCTCTCAATGACCTCACTTAAAACCTTCAGGTGACTCTGTTATTCTATTTTTATTGTGTGTTTTTTTTTCCTCAGCAAACCAAAATCACTACATTCAAGTATTACAGCTGTACAGTTCAATGAATTCAACACACATGTAATGTGCTGGTCTTAGCTGCTCTGTTGTATCTTTCTATGGCATTATTTTTTACATGTTAGGCAATATATTGTGACCATGTCCTATGCAAATATGAGAAATAACAGATTGTTGAATAATGTATGTTGTCATAACTTGTATGCATGAAATAGTGAGTTTACATTTGGAAATAAATTCATAAAATAAGCCACATGTTAATGAGTAAGTAAGCATCATTTAAAGTTTAATTAAACCTCATCACACCTTGTAGCTTTTTTTGTGTTCTGCTATTCAGGCAAATCTTTATAATGAAGAAGTAGATCTACAATATGCAAGCACAATCACAGCCAAGGTGAAAAAACATCCTTATTCTTTTGTACTGCCCAGTTAAGGTACAAAACATTTGTTTTTACCCAGATATTGAAATTTAATGGTCTCTAGGAGAAACCTCGAAATGTCAAAATCCAACATGTCTGCCTTGTACCTTGTACAAAATCTTTTGTACAAGGAATAATGCTCCCTTATTTAGTGGCCACCTTTCTACAACATTTGCAACAACAAAATGCAGTTGAACACATCTTCATTAGCTAGTTTTCTCAATAATAGTTAGAATAGTTAGTTTTCTCAATTCTTCTATTACCCAGACATGAACTCTGGATGATGTTACAGTGAGTGTGGTACCAATACAAACTACAATAAGTTTTAAACTAAAGTTGTCAGTAAAAACTGTTAATTTTTTAATCCATTTCATGATGTAGAGCATAACAGAAATTAGGACTTGTTTATCCTTCTTTATGTAATATACTTTACACAAGGTACCTAACGTAACCCAGTGCGGCTAAAACGCAGCTAAAAGAGGGAAGCAGGTCACCTTTTTCCAGAGGTAATGTAAACAACAACCAGTTTTGCATTTTGTAAGCAACATCAGGAAGTCACTAAAAAAACAGTGCTCAGATTCAGGTATAAGCACAACTCTTACTTAAAAGGTGATATCTTAAAATAAATGTAATTTATAAGGGTTGAATCAGAGAGAAATTACCCCAAAACTGAGGCAAGCTTAGGCTGGTAAATTATCTACAATATCAAATAAAATATCTTAAATATTTATTCGTACACCTTTTTTTAGCAGAGCAAACACTGAACCATATTTCATAAGGGAGAAAAAAATACTTAGACTTACAACTCACTGTGGTCAGACATTTCAAAGCAAGTCAGAACGTGTTTAAGTTTTGCTCTGCTTCATCTGATCTGATAATAAATCATTTGCTCGTCATTTAATTTCAAGATCCTACTGAATTTGATGGGATGCTTAGGAAATCATTCAGCCATTTTAATAAGGCATGTTGGAATAGACATAAATGTAAACCATGTACAGCCCTAATGCAGAAGTCATTTTTATAAAATATATTGTCTGGAGTATCACTGTGAGCAGCCTCTGAAAAACTGCTATGCAGACTTTTCTGAAGTTTTCTGAATCACTGACAACTATACTGCGAAAGTCATTATCCTGTTGTGGTGTACTATAATTATCCTCAATTTTGTTCGAGAACATTAGAGAACAAACAACATCATGAAGACCAAAATACACAGCAGATAGGCCTGGGATAAAATTTAAAGCTGTTCCAAGCTGTTGATGTTCCACAGTTCAATCCATCATCTAAAAACGGAGAGTATGGCACAACTGTAAATTAAACTATCAAGTCAGCAGGATAACTATTAATCCTGCATAAAACTAAGAAGAAAGTCATTGTTGAAAGAAAAGCCTCAAGAAATCCAGTGTAAAGTTTGCAACAGTGTAGGTTTCTTTTAGCTAGAATACTTTTTGAGGCTGATGAGAAGGTGCAATGCTCTGTATAAAAGTTATTGTTCTTTAATGCATTTAATGCAAATGAAGTGAAAAATACAAATTTTACAGGTTAGACATTTGAATGTGAAAGTAAGTGAATTTAGTGGTTTGTCACGTACATACAAGGTGTTTGTAAGTGTTGCAAAGTGGAATCAAAATGAAGAATGACACAAGAGGTGTCAGCTTGTCGGTGGGAGACCACAGAGAAACTGTCTAGGTTCCATGTTGCATTAATCAGTGTTACAGCACACAAGTAAATGCTTTCTTCTGCAGGGGTCATAACAATGCAAATGATTTTCCTGCACCACACATTTTATATGTTTAATCCTCTAAAAATCTCAATATGCAAAAGTTCTGTTAGACTGACCAAGTCAAGAGTGTGCTGTAAAGATTGTTTTTTGCACCTTTAGTAATGTTTGAAGGACTATTTTTGTCAGTCCCCCCATGAAGTCTGGTCTTTCTTTATTACTGTAAATATTTTCTTGGGAACAGAAGCACAAGTCACTGTACAGCTGTAGAGCAGTACTCCCCGGTTACACTTCTCACAAGCCTGTATTATTCTTGCAACAGGAAGTTCACTTTGTTCCCGCATTTCACGCATGCAAATATTTACAGTAACTGCTGGGGTATCATAAGAGGGTGGAGCAACAACTGCTGGGGACTCCTTCCTTCCTTGTTGCACTTCAGGTCAAACTGAAAGATAATCTGTGTATGGTTCGGTGGAAGTTGCTACTGCAGCGTAATACATCATTTACAGACGTGCTTCAGCTTTCGTTTGTGCAGAACACACACTAGAGTCAACCTGATACAAGCCAACATAGTACCTCAATTAATCTAGAAATACATTTAAAGCAAAATAACCAAATGTGGCCCCTTCCTGTTTTCATGTCAGTTTGGCTTCTGACACCAATAAAGATAACAGGTGTGGCTAATAGTGAATCATATGTGGTTTTAGATTGAAAGAAATACAATGCCTGCAGGCAGTATATTTTTCCAATGAAGAGCCCGATGTTCTCCTCCTCTTGCTGCACTCCTCTTGATTCCAGGCAGGTTGGAGCTGCAGACACAGACAAGCTGTCACCCCTGGCACCACCACAGCACAACGGCTGGCCATGACAAGTGGTATTTTCCAAAAGTCTATTTTTGACGGCATTTTCGGGATTTTGATTTAAAATGTTTACAGGAACACACATGCAGATTCCTTATTCTTTTCCCATTTTGGCTTATTCCAACATGACAGACATGGAAAACACAAAACATGGTTATAAAGTGCAAGTAAAATAAACAGTTCTTAAATTTCCTTTTAAAAGCAAAACAAAGCAATCCTCTTTGCACACTAGGAAATATGGTAGTGGCAGCATCATCCTGTGGACAAAAAAAGACGCTGGAGTTGATGGGAAGGTGGGTGGAGCTTAAATAAGATTGCAAACAAGGAGAAGCATCTCTCTTCAGAACAGCAAAGCTGGTAGAGACATATACCATAACCCTTGCAGCTGGAATGGAGGCTCTATTGACACAGAGGGAGAAAATGTTACTTCAGGCCACACTTTTCAGATTCTCCAGTTTCTTCCACATTATTATTTGAAACTTTGTTTTGGACAAGAAAACACAAAAAATATCCCCATAACGCATGTAACTGTAATGTGAAAAAAAGTGAAAAAGAGAATGGGTATTATGACTTTTCTGAGGAAAGGTAGATTACATAGATTATCTTTGTTAGCATCTAGGATCTAGCAAAATTAAACTGATAACATCAAAAATGTTTCAGTCCTGCATCTTTCTTTAAGCTCTGGTCAGACAACAGAAGAGTGTGTTGGAGTCCTTCCATAAAACACTCAGCTGATAATTAACACTTACATAACAGAACTACACAAAAGATGCACGACTTTGCAGATATTCTGTCTAAATCTGATGGGTTTTAATGTCACGAGATGTAAGGCTTCTTCTTTTAACTGAGGTATACTGCTGAAAACTCGGGGCAAAGTACAGACATTTATACGAGCAGTGGGGACTCATCTCTGCTAGTATCACCCTGCAGACAGGATGTGGGGGTGGAGGAGGCGGTTTCACTTTGATTGATTCATCTCTATAGTCACAGTTTTTCTTTGGATTGTCAGCACAGTTCCCACGTGAGATTTGGCACCCAGCAGAAACATAGGCTCAGAAACTTAAAATGTTCTTCTTTCCTGAAATAGAGGACAGTGAGTACAAAAAAGCACAACACAAATGAGAGAGCATTTGGGTGGTACTAGTTGTCCTCAAATCATCTGAGGCGTGGGAGACTCCGCTGGCTGGAAAGGGTCTATGCTCCACTGAGGTGTGTGGGCAACTCTGACTTGAGAATCGGTGGAATTACGCCACAAGAGGGGGAAAAAAAGGAAAGGAGCTGGTCAGAAGTCGCAGGAGTGGTGGTTTTAATCACACTGGGGCCTCTGTGTTTGCACGATCTTCCAAGCCAACTTCCAGAAGGTAGGATGGCAGGCCATGTGATGCCACCCACTCTCCAGCGTAGTGTATGGCCGAACTGGTGCTAAGATCTCACAGTGCGAATGGGATGAGTGCACATATTGGAGGCTGGCACTGGCTGAGAATAAGGCTTAGCTATGGGAGGTGGGTGGGAAGGGGCTTGGCATACCACTCACAGCAGCAGAGGCATCAAACGCAGAAACCCTGTTGAAAACAGACCTGCAAATGCTGTCAGGTAGAGCGGGATCCAGTTTACTGAAGGGAATTGTTAGAAGTGTGCAGATGAAACCCAAATATATCATTTATATAATTAAAGGAGGAGTTTATTGATTCCACACTTGAATTTAATTGGTATTAATGAGATGCATGATTACCATAAGAATCCAAATTTATGAGCTATGTGCTCAGGTAAAGGCTTCAAAGGAATCATAATCACAGGAAGGAGGAAAAAGATGCAAGAAATATAGTATTTATACAGTCTTTTAGCCCAGTTAGAATAGATTGAGCCCATTTTACAACATGTCTGCCTTAAATTAGGCTTCTGCCAAACAAGCAAAGCAAGCAGTTGTTCTTTTGAAATTTAAAAGGAAGGCTCCTCATGCAAATTCAAAAGACAGAAAATCCGAGAAGGAGAACAATGTGCTCAGTCTAATTCAGGGCTTAATATAGAAGCTGCCAAAGAGAGGCACTGAGGAAACACTACTGAGAATGTGGAGACCCTGAGGTAGCTTTGTAGGACGAGCAACGGACAAAAAAATGCAGATACAGCACGTGAAGTTATCAAGATTTAAAGGAATAGTTTTCAAGTTTGGTTACTTTGAAAGCTAATGAGTGGTAAATGTTTAACCTGTCCACATTTGTTAGTTATTTACATAAAAATTTTTTTTTTTTATTTGTTTTTTTTTGTAAAACCAGCAGTGACACTGAGTTTGCATTTTGTAATATGTGTGTTGTGACTTTGCATAATCTTAAAGTTCATTTGCCTGATCACATTCTAAACACCAGTACTGTACCATGCATGCAAATATCTTACTTTATCCAGATCCATTTCTTGATATTACCCTTGTAAATACATTTTCTAATGGTAGTTCGAAAATAGCTCTCCAGATTACATCCTTCTGAATTCAAAGACCTTTGTGCAATGTACCTTATTGTGTCTCTGTACTTTTAATCTGACTCCTCGCCAATATGAAGTTTAAAGGGTTTAAAGGGCTTCTTTGTTTTAATGCAGATATAATTTGATTTGCAAGAAAAGAGGATATTTTTACTTTATGTACTCATTTAATTTGCACACATTTATAGATAGTGCTGGAAAAACAACTTAAGTTGTAAATAATATTAGCAAAGTAAGAATGGCCAAGGCAATTTTACAGAAACCAATTATTTCTTGATATGGATCCCCCTCATCCCACTGTCTAACTCAAATCTAATGTGCTTTTCTTACATTTCACAGTGAGATGTTTTAACTTTCCATTATCGAGGGGTGGCTAAATGTTTTAAAGGTACTTTATAAATCAGCTTCATGCATATAAAAATTAAGACCTCACCTGCCTCAAAATCAGTCAAAGATTTCAGTTATTTGAAAAATGCCCTGAACCTAAACCACCCAACTCTCAAAATCCTCAAATGACTCTACAGTTGCTGGGTGTGTTTGTGGTGCACAGGAGAGTGAACATTAAGAACAAATGTGTGGCTTTTTGGTATGCTGTGCAACTGATTGGTGTATTAGTCAACAATCTTAAAGAATGCAGCTATTACTTATTGTGGAGGGACATGATTCTGGAGAGTCATGCATAGGGTGAGTAGGAGGCTAGAAACTTACTTTCAGTTTTTAATTAAGAAGGCACTGAACAAACATGAGAAGGTGGTTCTGCATTTGCAATTGCTCTTCAGCTTGCAGAAATAAGGGAAATGTTGCGATTTTGAAACAACCTTGAAACATTTTTATGATGAGAATCCACACTGTAATCAAGTTTTATGTTCCATTTGGGAGCCGTAATTTACTTTGCCCTCTCTGTTAGTTTTTTTTCCACCTGTATGTTGGCATTTAACTTTTCAATTGGAAGGAAAGCAAATGCAGTCCGACATAAAATGTTAACTTTTGATGTTCTTTTGGATATAATTGTGAATTTATACGCCAAATTCCTCCACAAAATAATGTCTAACCCTAAAGCAGAGCACATCTAGACGTTGGAGATCATTGAAGTTATATTTAAATTTCAGGTTTATCCTCATAGATGAAAACGTTTGGAATAAAGAGAAAGCAGTGATATTTTTAAGCCATATATGAGGGAATTCTCAAATTAATTACAATATTTTCATAGAAACTGTTATTGCAGAATTAACAACCCCTTCTTCTTTGGGTATACTCAAATGATATGTTTGGTGTTTTGCAAGTTACTGACAGATTTTAGGCGAACACACCCATCAAGATTTTGACCATTTATGGTCATTTGGTGTGTTCACATTGCAGGATCAGTTCAAATTATGATTGATTAGAGCTGTTTTCAAAGCATTTCTTAGTTTCAACAATTTATGTTTTGTTTTCAGCACTGCTGGATAAACATAGATTGCAAATGATTTACTGATTTACATCACAACTCATCTTTTTGAAAGAGCTACAGCATGAAACATGTCTCAGAGCTGTTCATAAACGGCAACCCTTCCTACATTAAAAGATTAAATGAAGCCGTAATTAACTTCAGCCCCATACTGCTGTGACGATAAATAAATCTCTCAGAATATCCCATGAGTCAGTTTGTGGGGTGTTTAAAGCCGTTTTGTCCCAACATGCTCACATGCAGAAAAACCGCACTTTTATTTAATGATCTGAGAAACTAAAAGACAACTCTCACCAAAGTGTCTGTAGACTTTTTCTGCTTTCTCTTTTCTTTAGCACCAGTTTATCAGTCTGATGTCGATTCTTCAGGCAACAAAGTGTCTCTGGAGTAAGAAGGCACAGTTACAGCTCCAAGCCTGGAAGGCTGTCCTACTTGGCAGCTCACTGAAGATTCTCATCTCAGTAACCCGAAAGCAATTTTGGTAGGAGTCATCCCCCCTGACTTTGGCTCAGGTCATTTAAAAAGAAGGAAAAACAGATCTGCTTTCTTCCAAGCAAAACTCCTGTGCTAAAGAAAAAATGATTGAGGATGTTCTTTCCAAACTGGAGCTATAAAGTCTTGTCGTGAATAAAATTAAATATTTCTAGCCACAATTTTAAGATACAAGCGCCCTATAGTTGTAGGATTTTTCCCCCCTAAGATTTAGCCGAAAAATAACTTTGTTCAGTTGATTTCAATACTGGCTTTGCTGAAGATGTTGGTTTAACGTTGGAGATTAAACCAACATTCATTCTCTTTCCATGTATGTTTTTTGTTCTAGTAAAAAGCTAAGCTGTAACATGTTGCAGAGGACAAAATTATGAGGAGTTTCTTTTGAGTACCAATCTGTGTTAAACAGCTTACATTAGGTGTTTGTGCCCCCTATGTTTTAATATATCTTTGTCTTGTGATATAACTTAGCACATTTCTAGATATGAGCTCTATATTTGGTCAAATCTAATAAACCCAGCAGTGGACACCAGTTTGACTAATTGCCCAGTTTGCTCAAGGGTTTCCATTTTGAGAAAAATCTACCTTTACAAAAACCTCCAGTTTCTCTAATAAGATGACTTACAACACTGCTGATAACCTGTGAAATTTTCCACATTTTGCCATGTTGCAACCTCAAATGTCAATTTATGCTTTAAACTGACAGGCCACGTATGAAGAGCAACAATCATAGCATATGGTGAATCATGATGAGCTGCAGAAATTCACATTACAGGTGGGAGAATGAATTACATAATTACTAAATGTTAGACACAAGCTATGCAGGGCATTACATCAGATGGTTTAATTTACACTATCCTGTGTGAATTTATCACATAAACTCTTCATAAAATACATTAAGGTTTGTGGTGGTAACGAGGCAAAATGTGAAAACATTTTAGAAATATCAGTGCTTCTGCAAGACACTGTATGAGATTATAGCGGTCTACCCGTTTGATGCTGGTTAAATTCAAATACTGATAAAGCTGAGTTTGGATAAGAAACAACAGGAGGACATCATCAACGTATCACGACACCCATCAAACCAGTTCCAACTCATTTCAAAAATAAATAATACACAGACACGGGAGGTTTGTAACAATAGACTATTTTTTTCATATTTACATTTGTACCTAATGTGCAAATTAATAATTTAAAGTAGTGTAAAACTCTCAAAGGAATACAAAATCATATCTTACAGTCCTAACATGGCGGGAGTCCATGAACTGGTCACAGAGAAACAGAGGGGAGCAACACTGCAGTGTGTACAGGAGAGAGACAGAAGCAAACCCAGGGTGCAGTGGACATCCTTGGCCAGGACACACTTTGTTAAGGACAGCATGGCACATTATCCAAGCGTCACCAGGACAAACAGCAACACAAACACTGCATCTTTACAGTAGTCATTTCAAATGAGCAGAAAGCACTTAAGAGGCCCCGGGTTTTCTTTTTTTTTCTTTTTATTTTTTTTTAATCTCTTAAAAATCCCACTGATTGGTTAAAGCACTGAAGATCACAAAGGCTTGAGGTGCTCGTAGCAGCAGGTGCTTATTTTGAGCCGGCCTCTGCATGAGGAAGAACAATAACCTCACACTGACCCGGCGACTTGTTTTCCTTTTGTTTTCCGTTTTCCTGCAGGTCACCACATACCGTAGTGCTGTTAGCATGATTGCACGTCGTGTTGTGTGGGCGTGGGAAGAGGGGCTAGAAACACGTAATAACACTTCAGACAAAAAAACAAAAGGAACAAAAAAAGGAAAACCAGCCTGCTGTCACGACTCAGAGTTTGTCTCATCTACGCACATTTATGGAGCAGATTGGTCGACAGGCAACTCAGAGAGACACACCACAATCACTGCATATTTGAGAAGCAGTTGTAAAGTGTTTGGCACAGAAAAACTTTGAAAATTTTGATTGTAATTAGTTGTTTTTTGTTAAGAAGCCAGCATGGCAGTGCTTGTGGATTTTAGGATACGTGCAAGAATGTGAAACATGATATCACACAATATTTTGAGTCCAATTCTGACACGGCAAAACCCTTCAACATGGAAAAAACCCAAAACAAAAAGGTACACAAAACAAATGAGAGTTCAACATTTCATTCTAATCCAAGATTACAGTCTAAAACTCTTGCACGTTTTTCATTTCTGTATCTCAAATTCGTTTACAAAAAGCACACTGTGATGTTCCTTTACGAGTCACAAGACACAGTTAACCTACAGTATCCATATTATTGGTGCATAGACAAAACCGGGAGAGAGTGTAGCAAAAAATCACCAATTTATTGCTTTAAAGTCTAATATCAACCCCCCATTAAACTTCTTTTGATTGCAAAACAACTACAAATATCCCATGGAGAACCAGGCAGAGGTATTGCATTCAACTGATTAAAAGAGCTAAAATGTCCCTTCCTGATGAGATGCAAATCTTTTTGCACTTTGAAAAATAAAGAGCTTTCTTGCACATAAATTTACATCACAGAGGTAAACTTTTACTCTAAAACAAGTAAAAGACTAAATTTGATGGGACAGAAGTAAAAATAACTAAAAAAAAGAAATTAAAATCTGGCCAAAGCTGCTCACTGTTTCAAGTTCTGCTTCCCTCATCGTGAGGTAACAAGGGACTGGGGACAGGAACGCACGAGCATTACTCAATAAACCCAGAAAATGCTCAATATTATGTTTTTTTCAAATGCAGAGTGCAGATGGTGTTGTTCCCTCAGGTGTCCTGCGGCCGCGTTGATGCTGAACGAAGCGGTGATGGCTATACAGGCCTCTGGATCTTGCCCTCCCTCTCCCTGCGCTTCAGCTCCTCCCTGTAGCAGTAGGAGCAGTAGTTGTCCGTCTCCGGCCTCCCATAGAAAGAGCAGTTCTCCCTTTTGCAGCGGCGCTGTTGAAAGCAGTACAAAGGGCTCCCGGAGCTCCGCCCTTTGGTCTTGTCTGGTCCGAGCCAGGTGTGAGGCATGCTGTCCTCGTCGGCGAACTCGAGGCAGTCCTGAATGTCTCCCGCGTTGAATCCGTTGGTGTACGTGTGGGACTTGTGTTCGCCAGGCATGTTGTAGGACAGCGTGTCCATGGTGTTGACTGTGCGGACCCCCGACAGGCGTGCGGGGCTGTAGCTCTGGGAGGAGAGTGTGCGGTTCTGCTGGGGGTAGGTGGCGCATGTCTTGAGGGTGCCCACCACTGGCTTGTAGGGGTCATCTTGGAAGATGGAGGATTGCATGTTGACATCTTGTAAGTGAATGACGCTGTGCCTCTGGATGGGCGGCGTATGGCTGTAGTGGGCAGAAACAGGGATGGGTCCGGGTCTCTTAGCACCAATGGTGGGAGAGGAGTAAGGCGCAGGGGCTGAGACAGGGGTTGGGTGGGAGATGTGATGCAAGCTTGGCGGAGGGGTGAGAGGAGGGACTTGGACAGTAGAGAGATTGGCTGTAGGAATGGGACTGTTTCTGCCCTGTGCCTTGAGACTGAGCAACGGTTGCGGGTTGCTGTAGGTGTGGTGGGGCAAGACAGGAGAGCAGCTCTCCAGAGGAGAGCTGTCAGACCTCTCCTTCTGGAAGACGCTCTCGTGCTCCGGCTTCTTTGACGACACTTCAGTAGTGGCAGGAGGCTTCTTCTCTGTCTCCTTCCTCTTTTGCTCCTGCTCCTGGCTGAAGCGCTCCTGGGCGTTTGTCAGATAGTAGCTGATCATCTCCTCATGGAACTGGTGTCTATGGCTGGTCAGCAGCAGTGCTGCAAATATGAACTTGCGCTCCCCCTGCATGGCAGCCCGCAGGATGTTGAGGCTAAGCTTGACATCTGTGCTGTATTTCCAGTTTTCCAAGGACTTGTCCCCTGAGCCTCGCCCCGTGCTGTCCTGTCTCTCAGTCTGGGAAGAACTCGATGGTCTGTCTCCATCTGTAGGGGAGGGACTTGTGGCTTTCTCTGAGGAAGTGGAGCTGGTTGAATGGCCCGAATCTTCCTTGCTCCCTTTGGTTGCCTTTGACTCCTTCTTCTTTGCCTTTTCCCCTCCATTTTCTCCATTACGACCTGAGCCAGAGTTTGACTTGTTCATTTTGCCATGCACAAGTCCTCCCAAACCCCCCATGTTCTTCTTCAGCTTGATACCGAGCGTTTTGCTAAAGCTTCCTAATCTGTTAGCTACAGAGTCTGTTCGACTCTTGTCCTTGCGCTGCTTGTCTTTGTCCTTTTCTTTGCTGGGCTTCCCGGTGTTAATGTTTGAGTTGCTGCCGACAGACTCGCGGTCAGACTCCATGGACTCAGCAAGAGATTGGACATCCTCACCTGCAGAGGCTGTAGGAGACTCTGGCTGAGCCAGGGGAGCCTGCAAAAAAGTCAAGTTTAAAAAAATAAATACTTTTTAAACTTGGTCAAACCTTCCTCTTAAACTTTTTCTGATTTATTTATCATTATGTATTTATTTGGAATTGTAAGTGACAGTCTGTCAAAATTAGTGTACTATTGTAAAATGAAAAAAGAAAAAAGAATAAAAACAAAACGTTTTTACAGAAAATAAGAAAAAGTTAGTGCCCATGTATTCATTCAACCAGGTATTCTTCTAGGATAATTAGCTCCAAGCAATCTTCTTCTCATCAATGCTTTTCCAGCTTTGTAAGAAAAGCATGCCCTGAATGTAACGCTGCTGCCATCATTGTTCCCCATGTAAATGTGCAGTGTTTATTTTCTGCTATGCATAGTGTTTTTGTAGCCATGAAGTTAAGTTTTGGTTTCACCCCACTAGAGCAGTTTGCTCTTTCTCCTGCGTGGAAAATGTTTAAGTGAGACTTTTTACGACTTTCTCTCAACAGTGACATTCTTTGTGCTAAAATCCAGATTTGTAGCGGGTGCAACCAATAACTGTCCTGTTGATAGATTATTGCACCCAAGTCATGAATCTCTGTAGCTCCCTCAGAGTTAACACTGGCCTCTTAGGGGAGCTTTTCTGACATTTTAGGTTGGTGGATATATATTGGTAGATTTGAAGTTGAGATGTATACTTTCTATGTAAGCTTTGCGTATTATTTTATAACTGTGCCATGCTTTAAATGTCTCCACAACCTTTTCTCGGCCCTGTCGGCTCAGTTCTTTGGTGTTCATGATGCTTTTTGTTTTCTAATGTCTTAACAACACAGTGGAGCTTTCACTGATCATCTGGATTAATATTGAGATTACACAATGGTGGACAAGGTGACTTTTGAACAAAAATGTTGGTACTGGGTTTTATTTAGGGGATCAGAGTAAAAGAGACTCATGTATGCCACACTATTCAAACCATGTATCCTGTTTTCATTTTAAAGATATGCATGGATACCTTCATGCATATCTGTTAGAAAATGGTAGGTTTTTGATTTTCACTCAAAAACCTAACATAACACATGCAAAATAATCCAAGCGGTACTGATGTCTTCGCAAGGTAAACTAAGCAAGAACTGGAAATATCTAACACAGAAATTTTCTAAAAACTGTTGGGAAACAAACAATTTTGTAGTTTTTTGTGACTCATAACCACAAATGTGAGAGATTATTGCATTCTGACACTAAATAGAACCGACTGATGATAACCAAGGCGTTTCAGAAACATCTGGAACAACGGAGTCTCTAGAAAGCTAAATTAACCATGACAAATACGACACACATGTGACAGCTGAAAAAAAATTACCCTTGTTTCAGAGGGAATTCGGATCCATGTTACATTCATGTAGTTGTGCAGCAGGTTGAGTTTGGCCTCCAGGGACAAGATCAGACTGTAGAACAATATAAATACACTTTAGAAGAAGAAAACACAATTACATCTGACAAACATATCACTAACATATCTATTGGAAGCATGCAGAACGATTACAGAAGCTAAGCTGTATGAATGATGCCTGCAGTCCTCTAAAGGAAATCCATGAAGGATACACATGGAGTGGAAAAAAAAATGTTCATAGAGAATTTTATTGGTGCAATAATAAAGAATATAAAATCAAATCCCTTAAATAAATAAACCTTTCAAAACTCAGTGAAGGTGTTGCAGATTTCCAGAGGCCACTTCTGGAAAAATGCGACACTGGCCTCAAATCTTCTGATCTTTTTCTTTTTGAAGTGACCCAAAGCCAGATCCAATAATCACAGTTAAATCCCAACACGTAACATGGAAGGAGGTCGACAGATGGACTGGCAGGACTGTTTACAGTCAGTAGTTCTGTGTGCTTTGCTGATAAATATCAGCCGGTGATGTTTCAGGCTTACCTGGCTAGCTTGGTGTTATCATTGTCGTCCCTTCCCCACTCCCAGTCCACACCAGGATCCACAGCAAAATGGAGCGCCAGCAGCTTGTGCTCAGAGTCGGTCAGAGGGATGACAGCTGGAAGAGGGGAAATTGCAGCTACATTACTTTGGTCCAGCTTAATCTACAGTAGAAAGTCTAAATGATGCTGGTTCTCACATGCGAATGTGGCACCAAAGCATTTGGACATTTTTAACTGATTGGAGCTCGGAGCTAGTTTGCTAAGAGCAATGTCAGAGGAAACTTAACTCAGTTATCCAAATCATCTTTTCCCCACATTTTCATTTGTCAAATTCTGTATTTTTCTAGAGTCATTTTTGGGGCTCTCTGTCATTTTCAAGAACATTTTCAAATATAAATGCAAAAGTTCATTAAAAATTTAAAGTAAGTATTCAGTATGGAAGATTGGATGGAAAGGTAAGTAATTTTTGTTTTCTTTTTCCAAAGAAAAAGACAGAACACATAAATACATATTGATAACATCATAACTAAATAACACTGCAGAGATAAAATTCTATTTTTTTCCATTGACTTCTCCAGATTTCACAGAAACTCTGTAATTTTGGTTTTGTGTCCTCTAGTTATACACTTTCTTGTTCTTACCTTTTATTTTTTTATATGTATTCGTGAAAAAAAAGAAACCAAAACTAAAAATGTTTAAGATGAATGCAGAATATAAAAGTAGTTGTTTTTTTGCAGTTGAACCAAAAACACAGCATAATTATGATGATGTTTAACATGATATATTTGCAGTTGTCTGAAATTTTGGGTTATGTTTTACACTTGTATTTAAAGAAAATTGCTTTTTGTATTTCAGTTCATGTAGCTTTTTATTCATTTTAAAATTTAGGGGCAGTCTCTGTTTTAATATGTTTCATGGCGTTTGTTCAGTTCTGTGTTTTTTGTTGTAATCGTTTTCATAATCTGCTCTGTAGATTTGAAGCTTAGTGCTACAGTAGACTGGGACAGCATGCCTTCATTTTGTTTAGTGACCGACTGAGATCACAAGCAGTGTTAAAGTTTAAACAATGAAGAAATGTCATTTTTATCATGGGCATAATAAACAGTGTTTTTCTATATCCAATATGATTAACTACTTACAAGCAGTAAAAGAGTTTTCAGCATCAATCAGTGGGTAAAGAACATAGAACAGGCACCAGGCCAGGCTTCCTCTTGTGGGAAATGCACATGCACAGGGCAGGAGTTTACAGTAGGCTACATGTTTCTTTCCTCTGAACGTGTGGGAGTCTTTTAAAACAACAGTGCAAGATGGAGTAGCTGGGCCTTGCTGGCCCACATAACTGCTCTCATCAGGCTACCTAGTGTGGGGGCTGTTGTCTGCATGACTGTAAAGACAGGCAGGCTGTTCAGGCTGAGGACATTCCAGCCTTCCCTGTCAGACCCAGATGGAAGGCACAGTCTCCTCCTGGCCTCATCAATTCTTCCACTGCCAGCAGGCTGCTGTGCTCTGTAGGCTTCATGGAGACTGTGAGGAGCAGAAACAACTACCCGAATAGAGTCCAAATGGATGTTTCAGGGCCAGTCTCTGCTCTTAGTGCCTTTCTTCTCCTCTGCATAAATACAGAGTCAATGTGCTATTGCATAATGCAATCTCTTAGGGCTTTGTAAAAAAGTAGTTATTCTATTTTTTGTTTTTTTACTTTTTCATACTTTATATTACAATCACAAGCTTCAAAGTATTTTATTGGGGTTTCATGCGATAGATCAGGGCTGTATAACTCCAGGAAAAATTCAACACACTGGACCAAGAGCTAAAATGAGAGATGTAGTCTGACTAGAGCAACAATAGGTGAATGCCTGGATAAAATGGATGTTTGTCTATGCATCAAATCAGCTGTTACCTTAGCACGCAATACACTTTACAGTAAATCCCCAAAACAAACAATGAATGACTAACGGTAATAGGATGCTGGCATGCCAGTTTTGTTGACAAAGAGGAAAAAGGGATTCCATTAAGTAGGGTCTTTCCAAGCAGTTTTGCCCAGACAGTTTCATCTAAATACAAATTAAAAACACAAACAAAGCTAAGCTAAGAAGAAGACGATAAGCTTGCTCCCTCCTTAGTTCCCACTCGGGTCATGCAGTAGCCAAGCGGAGGTCTGTGAGGTGGTGTCCCTGCTCCCACGATGCAGCTGGCCTCCCTTGTGTGTGAGTCAGTGCACGCACGGCTCTTCCAGCTTGAGCCCGGTCCAATTTCAACTCTGCCAGCTGAACTCTGGGGGACACAAGTGTGCTGTAATATATTTACTATCCCCTGTCGGCAGCCGTGTTTTGTTGTCCTCCAATGACCAATTCCCACAGTCCGTGCAAGGATGACATAATAGCCTTCTTTGGAATACAAGCTGTTCAGTCAACGTCATAGCTGCTGCTCGTTTTGCAAGCTTGATTCAAGAATGATACAGAAAAGCAGAGGACGAGCAAACATGGGTGTGACCTGTAAGGAAATAACTGCTGGAGATTAACTTCTACCAGCTTGCATTCGGGACACTATGCTGGAGATAAGCTTATTCTTTCCTGATTTGTTAAAGAATCTTAAAGATATAATGCATTGGGTTGTGAGAGCAGACTAACATCCCCTCCCTTATTTAACTCAGCTTTACGGGACAACAGCACCTTTCTTTTACATGATTTGACTTGCAACATTTAGTCAGTCTTTCAGCTGCAGTGAGATTCAAGAACAATTTGTGCAAACTGGAAAAGTAACGCATTCAAATTCCTGAGTTAGTGCTCTGCACAGCTGCAGATTTCCAGGCTCTAAATCACTAGAGTAAACAGCAGTCTTGCACATAAACAAAACTGAGATGTTCACCACCATTCCAACTGCAGAGTCAAGGACATCATATCTAATCAGTGACTTGCAAAATGATTGATAATTGAACTTTTTATTATGTGACAGAGCAATAAAAGAACCACCAAACTGAAAAGTTTTGCAAATTAAAAGTCTAAATTGTTTTGAAAAATATTATCTTTAATTCTTTTAATAAAACACATTTGTCACATTACCATTATACCAGGACAGCATAAAACAGAAAAAATAGCCCCTCTGATGTTTTCCTATGGTGCTGTTATCTGAACAAATAGACTGCCCTGAAAGAAAGAGCCAATCAGAGCCAAGAGGAGGGTCTTAGCACTGTCAATCACCCTTGTGTATGAGCTACTCACACCATGCTGGTTGCTCTCTGCTGTGTTACAGCTTGTTGTTGTTGCTCTATCACATAAAATCCTAAGAAAATACAAGGAAGTTTGTATTTTTAACTTGACAAATGTGAAAAGTGCTGAGTTATTCTGCCAAGCACTCTCTAATTTCAATAAAGAGCTGTGTGTTGGTGTTACTGCAAAGATGGAAAAGTTGAGTAAAACAGTGAATCTATTGAGAGATCAAGATCTAACCCCCACTGACCAGAAGTTAATGGTTACACCACACTCTCATGTAGGTGGTCCTCTGGCCAGTTTATGTAACCAGATGGGTGCAAGAAGTTTATCAGTAGGACGCCAAAGAAAACTTGGGAGTGTTTTGATTTAAAGAAATGAGCTTGAAATAGGCTCAAGAGTTTTCCAGAGGGTCAGTTCCCCTCACACGCAGCTGGACCGCGTGAGCACAAACAGGCAGATGAAAGACCTTTGCTAGCGTCTAGTGAGGGTTTACTCATTATCACACAGCAGGTGAGCATTGGTGGGTTGGGCAAGAAACACACATCCAGGTACACTTCGAGTAGAAAAACCACTTCACCAGTTCTCCTAGGATGTAGACATGAAAAACTGAAAACAAACAGAAATCTTAGAGCAACAACGCTCAGCCTCAGCCACCCCTCCTGTGTTTTTTCATCATTAATGTAGCTTCAGATTCCTTACACATAAAAAGGAGCAGGAGCATAATCTGTCAAACCTCTGAACTATGCCTTGTAAAAATGTTTTACACCCCTTGAACTTTTTTTTACATTTATTGTATTGCACACAAAAAGATATATGCATTTCATTGAGATTTTATTTGACAGGACCAACACAAATACTGGAAAATTATAAAGTATCATGATAGGTAGTTTTCAAAGTTTTGTTTTTACAACTTGACTACTTTGTCCTTTACTGCAGTTATAACTAGGTGTACACCGATTGCAGTTTTCTGGCCGATCACCTATCTTTAAGAAGCTTGACCTGTTGGTTCTAATTTTGTCCGGTACAGATTCTTTTGTTTGAGGTTAGTAAGTAAAGTGACAAAATTGCTACGCTAACGACAGTGGGGTGACTATTGCTAACCGCGGATGTGCAGATGTGACCTGGTGGGCGGGTTTGTCTGTCTGCCTGTCCTCTCTCACAGCATAGCAAAAGGGGACAATTGCTGACTTTCAGGCGTTTGTGGAGATAGATAAGATCAGTGGATTAAGTTGTTTCTCATGCAAGTGTCGGCAGATTGCAGATCTTTTAAAGTAAAATTAAGGAAATCGGGGCAGATTTATTGATGCAACCCTAGTTACAGTCATAAGTGTTTCTGGGTATGCTCATTCCTTATGCAAAACAGTTTAAGCTCAGTCAGAATGGATAAAGCACATCTGTGAACATCAGTTTTGTGATCCTCAAAGCCAGTATTACATCTTTTGCAGCCTCTAACAGGTTTTCTTTCCCACAGCATGATGGTCCTTCCACCATGTTTCACTGTAGGGACTGTATGGTCATAGTGATGTTCAGTGTACAGTTACAACTAAGCACATGTGACATAGTAGATTTTAAGAGAGTTTGAATCTTTCAAGAGGTGATGCAAAATTTAATGGTGTGACAGAATTACTATAGAAATCGAGAGGGTAAAATGGCTTTTTGGGTTATACTGGTTCCTGATGTCTTTTTTAGGCAAACCCCTTTTGTCCTGGTAGCATTGTACCATATTCTTCCCATTTCATTGACGGCACAAACAGTTTTCACAGCTTAGAACTTACTTTAAATAATTTTCTGCAAATGTTCCAGATTGAGTTTGACAAATTAACATGCATTGATGTTTGTGGCTATAACATGACAGATGTGGAAGAGTTTAAGGGTATGAATACTTTTGTACAGAAAAATGAGGTTCTAAGACTGTTTTCCAGTCCTCCGACACCTGAACACACACCAGACCAGCAGCACCTCTTAGATGCTCTTTGCTGAGTTAGGGGAAACTAACAGCAACAGTCCACCTGAAACATCCACACAGTGGACTGACTGTTTAGGCACGAGCCGGCCGGGACTTTACTGCTGAGAGGTGATTTGCTGAGGACAGACAGTGAAATATCTTCTGGTCTGTCTGGCAATAGTTCAGGCAAGAGAGCCGTAACTTGCTTCTTTTGATTCAGATGAAACAGGGAAATGCAGACGGCCACTTTTTATCTTATAATTATACCGTATACCGGGCATTTTCAGGAGACTTTCAATTAGAGCAATGCAGATTTGCATCGCCGCTGTGTAACATGAGTTGCCACATGACATTCAAATGCACCATGTCAAGAGTTCAAATGCTTTCATAACATCCTGGAGAGAGTGCACACTTTCTGATCTTATCAAATGAGGACACAGTGTACCAGGATGAAAAAAGTACAACCACGCACGGCTGTTGTGATTAAGCTGTGCCGTTTTATCTGGACACATGCACCATCTGGTGGATGAGCAGAGAATGTCAACATTTGGCTATGAAACACCCACTAAAGTGCTGATTAGCCTAGAGTGGTGGGACTAGCAGGAGGTTCTTCTGAGGCTTTGTAGGAGTGACTAGTTAAGGAACAGGCAGAGGAGGAAGAAGGAATCCATTTGCATAACTGTGTTTGTGTTCGAAGTGAGTATCATTCTGCATTTGAATGAAACTCAGATTGAGACGTCAGCAGCCCACACGAAACAACGACCGGGTGTCTCCCGAGTGCCGTGACTGCCGAGGCCGGTTGTCAGGGAGATCCACTGTTGTTGCCATTTACAGGAAGTCAGTGACCTCAAGGCTGTGAGCGGGAACACAAGCATCTGAATGCGGAAAAACAAGAGTGTCTCCACAAAGAGAGATGGGGATTAATATCTGTACTTCGCCTGCCACAGCTTAACACAATCAACATGTTCTGCAGAACTCCGCATCACAACCTCCTCCCCACCATGTTTATGTGTGAGGAAAACGCATAAACAGACACACCTACTGTGACGACCCGCAGCTGGAATGTCACATCAAGAAAAAGTGCAGCAGCTTTTGCAAGCTTGAATAATTTTGTCAGCATTTAGGAGTCGAAGCTGGCCGGTTTCCTCAGCGATGACCACTCCCCGCTTGATGCTGCCAACTGGCCTCTTTTAATAATGGATCTCAGGTAATTAGGCTGCTGTCTCATACATTATTCACCTCAGACAGGACAGACAGAACCTTCCCTTTACCCTCTAGGCTTAAAAGCAAATTCCGCCATGCTGCTGTGAGAAGCTTTTTATCGTGCAGGATGCGTGCTTACCTTGTTCTCGCTGCTGGTCTCTCTGCTCCATGGACACCAGCGCTGAGAAATGAGCCTGATCGTAGGCCAGGACCAGGGGGGAGCAGTGACAGCGGCTCGGAGGCACTTCCAGAGGCAGATAGAGCCCTCCAAACGGGATGGGAGCAAACGCTGCAAAGGAGGTTAGCACATGGCCGGTTCATTCTTTTGCTGTTTGCAGTCAGCCACACATGACTGACTGAATGAATACACAATTTCCCTACCTTCTCCTCCAGAGTCTCTGAGCATCGTGTCGGCCACCACTACAATCGGCCTGCGTAACACATGGGCCAGCACAAACACATGGAACTCCTCCAAACTCTCGTAGACCGGATCCTCAGAGTTATCCACGCTGGGGAAAGAAAAACACAAAATATGACGGGACACTGATCTACACGAGTCCGAAGAGATCCTGCCCATGTTTGATTCATTTTCCAAAGCTACCACAGATTTTTAGAATCTAAACTCCATACTTCAATTTCCACAATTCACAATAATTGTTCATCCCAGTGTTAAACTATAAAATATTTTATCTTGAATTTACTGTTGATATTTAAAAACTAGCAGGGCTCGTATCTAGAACATGCATAAAAAAGCTTCAAGGATGCAGAATAAAGTTTGGAAATACAAATATTTTTCCAAGCTTTCCAGATTTTTCCAGCAAGATCATGGCCCCTCATTTTCTCAAAGCGGTGCTCAAACAGGTCAATAAAATTCATAATTTCGTAGGCGTGCTAATTAAATAAAATAGGAGAAGATGGGGGGAAAGAAAGGGATGCAAATGGAGAGATGGGTAAAAAGCACAAGCAGCACTCTTGAGCGTGCAACCACCAGGGAAACTGTGGATGAGCAACAATTAAGCTGTCAGCCACACAGCCAAATTCACTCTAATAAAGAGCCTCTTAATATGTGAATCCCACTCAGCCCATTCACAGGCTCATCTCACACTACAACCATCAAACATCCCTAACCTTATTACTCTGTTACAGTCAAGCTTAATGAGAGGTTCAAACATTCACAATAAATAAGTAAATTGCTCCCCTGAAACGAACATTTTCAGCAATGGAGTCTTTTGTACTTAAGTCTACTTTAGTAATCATGTTGTGAAAAAATTACTTTTGTTGTGGTATTAAAGCCTTTAGTGCAAAATATCACTCATCTAATCTACGCCAATTGCTGTTTCTGCTATAAAAGATGTTATTTTTTTCATTTTAATCACATTTCCCCTAAATGTTAAATGGGTGTTTTTTGTTTTTGGTATGCACTTGAATGACATTTTAATCTCGGCTGAAACTTTCTGCTGTACACACATCTTCTCTTGTTCCACCGGATCGGCAGCCTACCTCAAAAGAGCTGAAGTATGTGACAACATATGTGTGTTTATTTCAGTGAATATGGAAACACAGTGAAAACCACAAGGTTTCTCTGCGTGGGAGGAGGAAACCAGAGTGAGTTTCCAATCCGCCTCTGTAGCTTGAGAAAAAGCCACTCTTACATTTATTTGTGCAACCTGCTGCAGCTAAAAGTAACTCAAACCCAAGACAGGGAGGGTGGGGAATTGAGCTCTTTGAGCAGAAAAGAAAACTTATATAGAAGCCAGTAGGTGGCACCGTTTCACATTGCGATTTTGAAGAGTAGCGACAGTTTGATTTGCATTTGCCTTTTTTAAAATTTTATTTTAAGATTTGTGCATTCATGTGTGTTGGTTAACTTACCCTCCACTGGTGTTCCCGTTTTTGCTGAGAAGAGTGCGAGGCTCACTGGAGGCCAACTTCAGCAGCTCGTTCCACTCTTTTTCCCATTCTTCTTCTGTGTAAACCAGCCCTGACTGCACAAAAAACACGGTAATAAAATTTTAATGACAATTTGCCATGGAATCACTGTTAATTCAAAGTCACTGTGTGCTTCTTTTCAGTTAAGTCATTTTTTAAAATGAAAAAAGTCAAGAAATTCAGCACTGTGTTAAGGCATCTCCCATTTGTTTACAATTTACCCTCAAGAAGTAAAATGGTACTGATCAATAGTTCTCCTGGTTTTCTACAGTATTTTTAAAGCCATCAAAAAACCACATCAGGCATTGAATTGGTAATAAATATAAAGGCCAAAATACGATGGAATGCTAAATTTTCATCAATTCAAATGAATAAAGAAAGAAAACAGTCAATACTTCTTTAAAAGATAAAAAACATTCTGGCAACCTTGAGTAAAATATAAATAATATTTCTGCAATTTCACATTTTAGAACAGAATAGCAAAACAAATTGAAATACTAACCATAACTTCTAGTTGTGTATTTATTAAACTTAACTTAAGGAGAGTTTCATTGATTTCTATCGAAAGGTTTAGTGAGAAGATTTAACTGACCACCTAAAACCAACTTGTTATACTGGCTTACCTTATAAAAAGAACACCAAAAACAAAATCTACGTATTGAGCTACTGAAAACCACAGTTGCAGTTAATTAGGTTATTTTGCTGTATTCCACATGTCAACTACAAATTAAATGGTATAGATAACAACCATTTAACTGTAATATTATTTTTTAACAACAGAGGAATGATTGGTTTTCCATTTATCTACACAGAAATAAGATCAATGTTATGCACTTTACATGTGTTTTTTTGTGTAATTATTGTGATTCTGCAGTTTTTTTAAACATGCTGTGAGAATCCAGCCGATTGGTGCCATACGACGGCGATCCCTTCCAAAACTCAGATCACCTCCTTTCATGGACTTTGTCTTACATAACTGGGCCAACTGGAAGACTGGAAGATTGGAATTTTAAAATATAAACATCTGGACAACTTCTTTGCTTGAGCTATCTTTGGTGACACACTTCTTCTCATAGATTGAAAAAAAAAAAAACTTTAATCCGACATCAGGGCAACAGGAGGAGGCAGAGGAAGTGCAGAGGATTTTGCAGCAGTTCTTGAACTGCTTCAGCACTAATGTACATTTAGAATGAAAGAAAATCTGTTTCAGATTTTGAGTGAAGCTCAGTTAAGAAGCAAAAATCAGCATTAGTTTAACCAGAGGTCTTCAGTAATTGCTCTATTGCTCCTCTCTTATTAAAGTATCATTTGGAGAGGAGTCATTGTGTTTGATTTGCATGGATGGGCGTTCGGCGAACCTCCTTGTTCTGCTGGGTTTGCTGCCACCTCCACCTCCTCTTCAGAGCGTCTCTCTCTGCTCCACTTTTCATCATGATGTACAAAGATTTCCTTAGCATCAGGTCTCTGTCATGGAAGCCCCACATCCCTGGAAGACAAAAACATGACGTTAGGAAAACTCTGACCGAGAAAAGAATGCAGTGATCACTGGCTGTCCTTATGTTGTCATTCTTAGATGACCGCAGCTCCTTAACTAAAAATGTCCTCCTCAGACAGAGCTTGTCAGGACAGATTACAATAACTCTGGTGCCTCTAGACCTCGGCTGCCCTTAGAGCCCTCGCACTGGGGAGGAAAGAGACGAGGCCGAACATGCCATGTCTCCAGAACACAAAGTACAAGTGAGCTACTCTTTCCTCTTGTTTCTGTCCTTTTAGCTTTGACTTGTCCTTATTCTGCAGGATTTTGGAATCATTAGCTGTGACACAGTTTACAACACTAGATGTTTCCAATCCAGGAACTAGGTTCGTGTTTTGGGGGTCAAGATTTAATTTGTGGTTGAATATTCACAACATTTTGCTTCAGTAATTTCCCAGTTAAATCCTTCAACAGTTTTTATTTTTGCTTAACTTTAGGTTTCACATACAATGCAGCAAGTATTATAATTTCAAAACACAAAATTCAGACCTTGTTACTTTTGTTGAATGTCTCAGTATCTCACTGTGCTTACATTCAAATACAAAATTGGTTAGCATTAGAACAAAATATTCATTTAAGTACACACCTATGATTTTAGTGTGTCTGGAGACAGTAAAACTCGACGTTTAAGGAGTCTGAATGAAAAAAATTAACATCTCGAGATCGTGGATTGCTAGCAGATTAAGACAAGTTACGATATATATTTCTGTTTAATTCCAATGTGAATAATAAGTCTCGTTGAAATTTCATACATTTTTTTGTGATTTTCTATAAGTAATAAAGTGAAATTGTTGTGACAAAATCATAAGTTAAAGGTTTTAACACAGGAGCTTTTTCCCCCACTTTTCTTGCACACTCAAAGTAATTCATTTAAAATTCATTGCAGCTACACATTTCCACCAAGCTTTTGAAGTGACTTTTCTTAGCTAATAAACTATAACCACTGTTAAATCATCTGCGATCAATGATATGCTGAAATTATTTTTTGCAGCATTCTGGACAATGTCCATCTCCTCACTGAAGCTGAAGAAATGTGTTAAAAAGTTGTGCTTGCAAACAACAAGAAGCATTCCATGTGTAAAACTGGCATTTACCCAATTAACATGTTAAAGAGGTTAATGCATTTTACATAAATGCCGAGATTTGCACTTTATAATAGAAAGGAAACCCAACTGAAGATCAGTATAAATCAGAAGGGTCAGCAGAAATGTGAGTTTTTATGGGTTACTCACCCAAAGAGGCAGCATGGAGGAGGCAGTTACCATCTCCTGTGGTGGCCAGAGGAAGAAGCTTCTTACAACTGGTGCACATGGTGGACCACCAGTTCAAACGTCCTGAAAACACAAGAACACTCAGAAAGTCACCTTTCAGGACAAATACTGTCGCCTGCAGACAAGCTGGCTGTAAAAATACACCCTGCAGCTCACAGTATCAAGAGTGTTAGTATTCAACACAGAGTGCCGCTTTGCAGAACCATGACAACTCTACTTCATAATCAGTTGTTCTGATATGTATATTTAAGGATCCTTGATTGTAGATCGATGTTACAATGTTGCTCTTCCTGCAGGTTAAAGACAAACACTGCAAAACTGACATAATTGGTGGTTTAGGAGAGAGCGTAGCTTAGAATAAAGAATCTGAACTATGGAAATCTTCAAATGATTACATTGCACTTAGTTGAGTACATGCACTTAATACAAATTGTCCAATTGCAAAATAAAGAAAAACATATAGAACGTTGTTTCACACATTGCACTATGCACATGCATGAGTTGGTTACGTTCCTTTTTAGCCTGCATACATTTCACTTTTTTTCATACAACCACAGCGGTCCCGCAGAAACTACTCTGAAACCACTCCTCCAGCAAAAAAAAAAAAAAAAAGGCGAGAATGAAGAAGAGCCCTAAGCACGACACACAGGCTGGCTGCAGGCGGACCGCGCTGCTCTGAGTCTGGCTGATCTGCCTCTATCATTTATTTAACAACAGTAAACACAGAGGAGCCTCTGAATGATTTATCCTTCACTGTAGTCACAATTAAACTGCAGACTTTCCTTTTTTTCTACAATTTGCAGTTCTTTATTTCTGAGCTACTGTAACCTCCTGTTGTTTTGTGATGCTGGCCTCAGCATGTGCTCCACATGCAGTACATATGGACAATTCTACCTGCTAGGAAATATAGAAAGATGCATATCGGTGCATTTTACAGTAACATTTGGATAATTTGCACAAAAAAAAAAAACATTTTACTAACTGAAAAATTATTTTGTATTATTTTTCAGCAAGCAAAAGTATTTGACATGCAGTTTTAACTCGCTTTGTTTTTTAATTATTAGCAAAATATTAACCTTTTCTTCTTGTTTGTTATAACATCAGAGTGAGAGGTTCTCTGCAAGATTCAAAACTTTTGAGCAGCTTTCTCTCCTTCAGTTGTGTCAGATGGGATCTGAGCCCTCTGGGATCCAGGAGGCTTCGAATTAGCTGTTGTCATCCTCCCTCCCGGATGCTGCTGCTCTGATGTGTTCTGTCTCACTGGGTCAGACTCATCTTGTGCATCTGTCTGTATTTCAGACTTAATGGAATTTTTTATTGCACTACTCTGTCACTTTAAACAGGTGAAGAATCAAAGAGACAAAATAGCTCAATTTCAGTCAATGTCTGTGGCTATCTATTTTTTTTTTATATTGGAACAGAGTCAAAATTCTATCAAGCCCTGGATTTTGACTGGGCAATTATAGCAGAGGAGTATGCGTTAAACTAACCACTGCTAGGAAGTGAACCTCTGCCCTAGTTTCAAATCATCTCCAGCATCTAACAGACTTTCTTTGAGGTTGTCATGTATTTATAGACATTTACATGCAGCTGCGCAGATATTCTCCCACCCATGCTGCAGGTCAACATGGGTGTCTAGCAGCTTCAGCTTCTCTGATTAATGCTATGTAGATTTGCAATTGTCACAGTCCTTCAATATTTAAATGATGGATTTATGGTAAAGCTTTATGACCAAACCCTTATTTGAACTTCTTCACACCCTTTTCCTTCACCTGTCTGCTGTGTTCTTTGTTCTTTGAAGCTATTTGGTCACTAGGTAACTTATGAAGGTAAGTAGTTGATAGATTGTAATATTAAAATTGAATTACCTTCCATGTCACAAGGATGCACAGCTTTGTGTTGGTCAATCACATAAATTTCCAGAAAAATACATTGAGGTTTGCGGTTTTAACATGACAAAATGTTCTGTACTATATCCTCATCAGACTCACCCGCCTGCTCCAGAGCCATCATGGTGGACTGCTCTATTAGATCCCTCTCAATGAAACTCCTAAAATCCTCGCTGTAGACGCTGAGATCAGGTAGCTGGAATGTGTAAATGGGCATCTCGAGAGGGAACTGCTCGCTGGTGCAGTCGTTTGCCACCTGCAGCCGAGCCAAGGAGACGATAGCAGAGCTGGCGTGGGAGATTCCACGGGACAGACGCTTCTCTAGAGGCGAACACAAGCAAGGTTGTGGACATAAGACGCAAGACGTGGTTCCCTGAGAACAAAAACAGAAATGAAAAACACCACTGCTGATACTGAACTGGCTTTACTACCTTGTGCATTGTCCTCCTGCTTCTGGGCACACAGCCTGTCGATCTTGCTGACATGGCTGGGTGTTTCACGTGTCTCTGGCTGTTTGTAGTAGCGGCCCTCGTTGAAGACCTGCGGCAGGTTGGCAGTGTGGACCTGCCTGAGCTCCTCATAGTCGTTCAGAGCAGCACTGAGGTCCCAGTTTTTACCTGAATGAAAAAAAAATGGAAGTCAGAGTCTGATCACAAGCAGGAAAAAAAGAACTCCATCAAGTAATCTGGTTCAATTTCATTACAGTCCAATGCATGTAAACAGACATTAGTGTGCAAGAAGACACTGCCCACACACTAAAGTTTACAGTAAACACTTTACAGTTGCAGATCCTGGAGATTAATTAGACAACTATTTCACTGAAGCATTTAAACAACTTGGTTTGCTTTTTTCAGAACATACTTTAAATCTCTAACATAAAAAAACACATTGGTCCACATATCTTCACTGATTCACAGCTTCTCCACAAGAGAAGATGTTGCAGTGCTTTTATCAGAGGAAAACATGCTGAATCATAGGGAGGCTGGGTGTTGGCACAAAAATAAAGTCAGAGAGGGAGACAGAACCTTCAATATGGTGACAGCAATATCCTGACATGCACAAAGAGACACCCCTAGCTGTCTTCCTCCGAGTTCTGTCTCTTTAACAGAAATCCACTCAAGGTTTAAGACAACAAGTCGGTTTTTCATACACCACTGTCTGACTTTTACCATTGCCAAAGGGATCATCCAAAAACATAACAAAAAAAAAGAAAAGCACATAAATGCCTACTTCTACATTCACTGTAACCTGAGTGTGTTTATGAAACTCGATCTACTAATGACCTCGGCGTGGTGGAGACCCGAGGAGGAAGACCTCGGCCTTCCAGACAGGATGTCTGTCTGTGAGTCAGAATATGAAAGCATGTCCTGCTAAGCAGCAGCTTTTGCATTTGTCAATGCAAAACACATTTCACGGAATGGATTTCAGTAGCAGGAGATTCAGAAACACAGGCCTACAGCCTACAGTTCAGCCTTGCAGAAACATTCAGCACCTTAATGCATCGCCTTTAAATGCTTAAGTGGAAAGCTTTCTTTCAGGACCATGATTGATATTTAGCACAGACTCTTCTGAAGCATGAAAATACATAATCAATATCCATTAAAAACACTTCAGAGGCATACATTCAGATTCTGATATAAGAGGCAAAGCATGGGCCGATTATGGGTGTCATGGTTATACCAAGAGTTTAAAAAATTACAGCTTCAAAATTCTATGGTTCCTTCATTCAATTTAAAATCTGTCTTATAGAATGTCGGTATAAATGCAAAAAGCATAAGTATGCTCCTTCCTCATTTGTTGCTGTGCACTGCCATCAGCTAGCTGAAAGAGAAACTTCACAAGTTTCCCAAACTAAGACAAGTTCAGATATTTGTAAAGAATTTCCACAAAAGCACAAGTGGAAAGGGTGTGGAGATTTAAATGCACCTCCTATTGTTCTAATTAAAGGAAACAACAGCATTAAATCTGCAACTGACAAGCAGCAAGTCTGTTAGGAAGCAGATTGCAGTCTGGCAACTGGAGCAAATAACACCAATTTGTTTGACTCCTTGTTCTCTAGAAAAAGCAAACTGGTAAAAAAAACAAAACACAACAAAAAAAAACTTCATAATTTTTTTGAAAATAAGCACTTAAAAACTGCCTATCTAAAAGGGGCTCTGTTGTTTCAGACTTTAATCATTTATTTTATAGCTTACTATATGCATTTTATCTTTTCAGTATTTTTTTCAATATTTGTAGTAGTAAAAAGAAACAATTAACTTAAATGCATACCATTATTCTAGCCATAATAATCAATATATGTTATTACATTACATGATTATCATGTTTGACATTTTTAAAAATGTTTGGACAACATGAATGCTTTACTTGTAAATAGCTAGCAAATTGAGGTAAAACGACAAAAAGTATTCCTCATAGAACAGTCTCTAAAATGGAACAAAAGAAATAAGAGTCAGAGCAAATTAAAAGGCAGTTCAATACCCAAAACAGCCTGTAGAGAGCACCACATGTAGCACAACTGCCTCATCTTCCTCCTGGTTGGGACCGGAGTGCAACAGAGCAGCTGGTCTATCAACGCAGGTCTGTGTCAATGCACATTCTAAAGGCTAAGCTAATGTCAGGGGGCAAAAAATAAACCGAGACGGCACAATCGGGGCCTGAGTCTGCGTCGTCTGAGTGCACTGTCTTGTTTGATGTCTGCTCGTGTCACACATATTCCACTGTGGTTTCGCACCAGAGCAAGTTTTGGGGCAAAGCAAGGAGAGAGACTGGAAAAACAGGGACATATTTTGTGAACACAGATGAAGATGTATCCCGGATGTATGTATATTTTGCTCAATGTGAATTTAAATGTAAAGGTTTAATATTGAACTTGACCTGACTGACATTGATTCACCTCTCTGCTGTTTCTTTTAACATATGTGAATCTTTTATCAGATTCACATATGTGCCAGCAGCCCTCTGCTACTCAGTGAGCACCAGTGAATGGACACAAGGCTTCTCTTGGGGCGTTGTACTCGTAAACCTGTCAATCCTGCCTTTAAATCAGCAAACATGCCTCCTGTTTCAGGTTCCTCTCCTCCTGTCCTTTGATTTTGTCATCTTCCTTCCTTCTCCTTCCCGTCTCATTTGTCCCCCGCGCGGTTCTGTCTCTGCTCTCTTCAAACAGAAAATCTTACCTTCCAGCAGGTCTCTTGCCAGACCCGGTTCTGCCCCCGTGGACCGAACAAAGTCTGACAGGACCGCGTCCATGTCCAGAGTCATGTGATCATGTGTATGTGCTGCCCACGGTGCAGCAGTGGCCTTGGTGGACGCCAGCCTTCACGTTCTCATCTGGGAGAAACAAAGCAGAAAAGGAAACCTTAGAAGCAACGAGGACGCTGTTTTACAGTAAACTGTTTAGCCACACCTTAAAGATCTCATCCCTGGCAAGTTCCTGTGAGAAAATACGAGCGGGATTGCCGTGTCTCTTATTTCAGTCCTGGCTTGGGCCTGATTGTACCGAGGCGTAATGCTTCATAGAGTGCTCCTGCCAGGAGCCATAACATAATACCCAGCATCAGAGATATCAGCAACAGCCAGTGCTTATTTTTCCAGGACACACCTGCCCACTTCCAGAGGCTTTCCTCTTCTGTCCGTAATCACAACACAGGGATTTTGAATATCCCTGTGTTATATTTTCAGACAATAGTTTCTGGATTTTTTCTTTGTTTTTCTCCTGACATTATAAACATTTGTGGGCTCAACATTTAACTTGTGGGGTTTTATAATGAAAGAAATCTCTTAAATATGACATCTGACAATGCACAGGCAGGTAAAAGATCAGCAAAGGTATCCACTTCATGCCTGGATATAAAGAAATTCAAAAACAGATGAGAAACCAAGTTATTGTAATCAATCAGATTGCAAAAGTTTAGAAAAATACTCTCATTGAACCATGTTGAAAGCAGCTATCCACAGAAAACACAGAACAGTGCTGGACTGTCCCAGAAGTTTCCAAAATGACTCCAAAAGCACATCGAAGACACAGTCAAGATCCCACAAAAGAACCTAGGAGGCCAGAACAACATCTAAAGAACACAAAATGGTCAACTACTGACTGGATAAAGAAAAACATTGAAGGCTTTGAAGTGACCAAGTCAAAGTCTGAGTCCAAATCTGGTTCAGTTGTTGTTTCATGGCTGTTCGTGAAAACCAGTCAATGTGGCTGAATTAACTCAACTGTGTAATAAAAGTGGGACAAAGCGGTACTTTCACGCAAAAAGGGGCATCGGTCATCAAGTTGGGTGGGGAACATTTACTTTTTCATACATTTTTTAATGCATCACTGTGTTAGACAAAAAATTAAATGATTATGTAGAAAAACAAGATCTACAGAAGTATTGATTTTATCCCATACATACAGATCAGAAGTTTTTTCCAAACTCATTTTATAATTTTTCATGGAACAAGGAAAATTCCATATTTTTTCACGTTTTTCTAGACTGTGTAAGAACTCTAAATATATTTAACCTAGAACAAAGTATTAACCAGAAATCATAAGGTGTGAATCAGAAACAAAACTTCATTTTGACTGAAAGTCAGGACGCCTTGTGCCTGTTTCTGTATGATTCTGGATGATTAAGCGCAATGCTATTTAGTTGCTAGCTGGAGAGCATATTTGAAACTAAATAGCACTGTGGATCTAATGTTCAACAAGCGAGACACTATTGGGTCATAAATAACAGTTAACATGCAGATGCATTCACTCCTGTGGTTTGGGGAATAATTTAGTTCATGCATAACTTTCATTCCAGCAGAGGCTGGGTGGGTGACAAAGGAACTGATCTCAGAGCACCAGCAGAAAAAAAAACAAACGCCCACAGGCTGGAGACTGTGACACCAGGCCTCTGTATGCAGACCTGCAGCCTGAAGGCTGAGGGGTTATTAGTGCACAACCATGTCAGCAGGATGGTGAACAACAGAAAAAAACTGGACAATAATGTGAAGAAAATTTATGCTTATCCATTTGACCATAATTAAACGGATCATAATAAGATAGATCTGAGTAATACTAATACAATACTTATCATTTTTTTGTAAATAAAGAAACAAAATGTATGATGTTCTTTTCACCTCCACAGTATTTGTGTTGTTCCGTCATAATAATAATATTTTTAGAAGGTGCTGTGTATTAACAAACTGTTATTCGTATAACATGTCTGAGTTCTGAATGTAATCAGTTTAATGTTGAAGATTTTTGCTGCAAAACAATATAGTTATGAAAACGGACATTTAAAATGTCAAATTTATCAGTGTCCTTAAAAAGAAAACCATGTTCACAGGAACCTCCATCAGACCTAAGTACAACTAAGGAGGCATTTTCTTTCTTTGGGGAACTAAAAGACTTCACTACTGCATAAAGAACTTAATGGGTGAACTTTAAGCTAACCTTTAAGAGAGAATATTGCTTTGTAGGACTAAACACCTCATTCCTTGTAGTGTAGAGCAGAGACTAAAATAGTGGATTATTATAAACCATGACCTCACTTTTCCCCAACCTATAAGCAGCAATGTTCAAATTGCTTTTCCATGTGGGAGTTAATTATGACTCAGAAACTCCGAAAAGCGTGGTCTCACACCTGACGTAAAACAATGTGGGCCACAGAAATGTGCCGTCCAGCTTCCTCTTAATCAAAGTGACATTTTAGCAAATTTGTCAGCTATAATGAATCAGACTTACAAATATGGAGTGGCATTACAGCAGCAACAAAAACAAAAACGGACAGAACTCAACTGAAAACTCTACTCTAAAAGAAAACACAAGAAGACCATTAAACTATTTCCACATCACAGCTTTACAGACAGGAAGTACTGCATTTAACCGCTGCTAGTGTTGGTGAATGATTATTATATAGTGCCCAGAATAAAGAATTCCCCACCTGCATTTTTATGGCCATCATTAATTGGGAATATTTTATCAGTCACAGACACTAAAAGAATGTGAGTTCTTAGTCGACCCACTTTGCTAACTAGAGAGACGCCAACACCCTCAGTCAACAACCATGAACCCTGGTGGAAACAATCACTTTTCTGTGCTGGTATATAAAAACCAGCCCATATAAAATAAATGTGAAAGCCGAGGTAGTGGAAACTATGGAAATCAGTTTGAAAGAAGAAATGCCTGATGAGTTTTGCTGGAACAAACACAAACTCTCAGATTTGAAACTCAAAACTCAGCAATTAAAAGTAAAACATCCTTTTTGTTTTGCATAATTTTATAATAAAGAAAAAACAATAACAGGATGTCGATTTAATGTGAGTCATATAAGAGTTGAATAGTGTATGAAGTGAATAAAAGCCCTCTTGTCTTAGTTCGCCTCTAAACTTACATCCAGAGTCTTTGCTGACAGTTGGTGAGAAGCCATCTGATGACCACAGGACCGCCAGGATCAAACGCTGATCTAGTCCATGGCTTCAGTGGCAGCAAAGTAGAGGAAGACTCTGGGGAAGCAGAGAATCCTGTAAAACACAGAAAAACAGAGCTCATCAAAATAAGATACCAGACTCACTCTGAATAAGGAAACAAAAATACATACTAAACTAAATATATAAAAAGAAACATGTTGGGAGCAGATTATAGAAACCAAATCCCGAAAATGGTGAGTTGAAGCATTAAGTTCATTATTTCTGAAATTAAAAGGTGGTAATTTTAGCATATTAATGTTGTATGCATCTACATTGGTATTTCCGTTGGTCTGTTTCAGAAAATGTTGATCTCCTGGGATTTTCACTCATTACCATCTCTCAGGTTTGCTGAGAATTGTCAAAAAAAAAAAAGAGAAAACATCTGGTGATTAGCAGCATTGAGGATAACAGTGGTGTTAGAAAGCCAACAGTAGCTCAAATAACCACTTGCTACATCTAAGTTATGTTGAGTACCATCTCTTAATGAACTACTCATTGGCATGCTGAGAGGCACTCCAGTCAGCTAATAACAGGAAACAGAAGCCACAAGTTGAACGAGCTCACCAGATTTGGACTGACAAAACATTGTTTAGTGTAAGAAGCCTCTACTTCAACGGCAACATTTAGATGGTTGGATCACAATCTGGGAGAAATAGCATAAAAGAATGGATCCATTCTGACTTGTAATATTTCAAATCACCCATCCATGATCTTACACGCATATCCCTAGTGGGGCTGTGAGGAGTGCTGGTGTTCATCTCCAGCGGTCAAAACACAAGAGGAGTAGTACACCCTGGACCTGGACAGGTCGCCAGTTCAACACAAAGACAAACAGGACAAACAACACACACTCACACCTATGGAGAATTCAGAGAGGCCAATTAACCTGACAGTCGTGTTTTTGGACCGTGGGTGGAAGCCAGAGTACCCGGAGAGAACTCATGGATGCCCAGGGAGAACATGCAAACTCCATGCAGAAAGAACCCGGGCCGGGATTCAAACCCAGAACCTTCTTGCGGCAAGGCAACAGAGTTACCAACTGTGTCACTGTGCAGCCCTATTTCAAATCAACCTAGTTAAATTAGAACAAAGTTTAAATTTGTTTTTTAAGAAGTTCAAACATTACTTAAAATACTTGCATATATTTTCATATTAAATATACAAAATCAATTTAACAAGATACAAACTCAATTAGGTGGCACAATCTTAGACAGAAGTGAATGTATTTTCTTTCGGTTTTAAAATAAAATGTCTTTGTTTTGTTCAGTGTTTCAGTGGAACTACCAAGATGGAATAATATAAACACCACATCAGGGCAACTGTGTCTGGTTGACCATCAACACTTTTGTTCTAAGCTGAGATTTAGAAATGCATCAGTAACTTCTTCAGTCATAATATTAACATAAATTGTAAAATGTACAGGCACTAAAACAGAGCCGTGAGGGACACCTTTTGGGATATTTAGGAAATAGAAGGAAACACACTGCTTATGCGTAGACAAATTACTTAAAACACATGCGGTGACCTCCAAAAGGTCTACAAATTAATTAATCTGAACAGTTACTGTTGAGATTCAACAGCAGGGATTTCTGCTTTCTTGTATCTCCACACAAGTCATCATTTATCTAACTTAAGAAAATATGTCATTGGAAAAACTCACAAGTGAAAGTTGACAATCTGATTCAGTAGTTCCCACAAAACTAGTTTCAACACACTTTTGCAAGTACATGCTGTAGCCCTTTGCACCTGGTCAAAAGACATAGCTTTGTCACTTCTATTTATGCACCAGATGAGTAACCGCAGTTTTATCTTTCACCTTGTGTAGACGCTGTAGTTTCAGACCAAAACCCACCATGTCATTGTCACTCTGCTCTGTTTAAACCTTGAATTCAATGCTGCAGGTAGCAGTGGAAGGCACAAAGCACACTGTGTTGTTTACTTCCTGAGATCAATTGGCCCAAGAACCTTCAGTCTAGTTCCTTCAGGTATATGGAGCGAATTTACGGTGTAGATTATCTAAATCATCCATGCATCCATCCAACTATCCATCCATCCATTCATCCATCCAAAGCACACAGTGCTTCACAGACATAAAAAAAGACTAATCTGAGAAAACTGGAAAAAAAAAAATCAGTTTCAAAGAAGGACGGACTGAAAAGAGATAATAGCATAGTTTACTGAAGGAGCTGGAAATATTTTAAAATGTCTTATTAAAAACAAATTACATATTAGTAATATGAAACATAATAGATGTAAAAACAGAAACCTTTGTCAAAGATGAACAGTTCCCCATAAATGAATTTTAAAATTGATTGATTAATACTCTGTTGCAGATAAAGATGGGATAAACTATTTTTTCCTGAGAAATATTTTTTGCCACTTCTCATTAAATGAAAGAAATTTATTCTTGAAAGCTAATGCATATTTTTTTTAAACTTTAGTCTTTCTCTAGCACATCACAATAAAAATATGACTGACAAAAGCAGGAATGAGCCTACAAACAAAATTATTTCAACTTTAAGTGGAGGAGTGAAGCAAACATTTAAGTCTAAAATAAAGACAAATAGCGGTGCAGTTAAACAGATGACATCTTTGCCCATGTTGTTAATAACTACGAACTACTTCATTTAAAAGCCAAACTGAATAGATGTGTCTTTTAGTCTGCTTTAAAAACACACAAAACTGAACAAAAGCAACAGTTGGAAAATCTAAAATAAATCAAAAAGTGTCACATTTATGTGGTAGTTGGAAACCTCTGATGTATTTTAAATTTTCTATAAATAAGACAGATTGTCATTATGCTGAAAATCACAGTTTCCCATAATAGCTACAGATTGAAGCAATGGATGATCTGTAAGCAATCATAAGGTTGTTTGGTCAACTCTACTCAGAAGTTTATGATCCTCAAGATTATTTAATATTTTCTTTAATAATTTGTGATGTTTTATATTAATACATAATATATAAATGTACTTTACCTGTGTAAAATTTGAAGATTCTGGAGCTCCTTTAAAATCAAAATCAGTCACTTTTTCAAAAAAATAAAAAATAAAGCACATCTTCTGCAGCTCCAACTGTCAGTAAATACAAACGATAAAGAAGCTGGCTGGTTAAAAAAAATAAAAACTCACTTTACTGGGAAAAGACTCTGAAGGAACCTTATAAATAAACTGCAGTCTCGCAGACCAACACTGGAAGCGACCAGAAACACGCTTCAACATAATAGCTACAGTCAGAAAAGTATTTATCATTCAGAACCCTTTTGTACATAAATAAAAAAAATAGAAACTTGCAAATGAACTGCTGGCAATTTTTCCATGATGCACATCTTAATGTGAATGTAGCCATCTTCCAGTAACAAGATGATTTATAGCTGAGACAATTGTCTCCATAGTGAGCAGTGATCGCCCACATGTGAGGCTGCTACACAGTAGGTGGGAGGTGAAAGCACGCACTGAGACTCCAAGCTTTGCACTCCATCTTTTCCAAAATGGCAAAATATTAATTATTAGGGTCAACAAGAGTTTATGACTTTTTTGTGTGGGTCTAAATAATATTTTAAAAGTCGTTCCTTTTTTTTTTACTTATATTTATATTATTACTATTGTAAATGTTAGTGAAGAGAACATTTAGGAAACCCATGGGCTTTGAAAGAAGTCACATTTATGTACAGATGATATTTTGTTTTAACCTCTACATAGGCGCCTTTTTAATTTTTACTTTATATTAGCTTCAGATTTCTTTCATTTTTAGGTTTTCAATATTTTTTCAAAAGCCAGCAAACAGGTGTACGGTTTGTTATACAAAGGAGAAAAAAATCAAACAGAAGCAGACAATTCTCAAGGAGTCCAGACACAGAATATCCCTTTCTAATAAATGTCCAGTAATGTTACAGAAATACACAAAAAACAATAAATGAAAAATTAAGCTATAGCAACAAAAGCTACATAACATAAAACAAATACTATAATTAATGCATCTAACTGTGAAAAGAAGAAACAGGAAACAGTTCATATAGAGGCACCACTTATCTATTGGCCGCAGAAGTCCATGTACAGTAACAGGAAATATTTACACAGATTTTTATTTTTATTAAAAAAAAAAATATTGGTAACATTTTGCAAACAATTTTCTGAGCATTGCTTGTAACATGATTGTTTAACAAAAGGAAAAGTCATTGGTCACTATTTTTAGCTTTTATTTTAGTCATCTTCTTCAATGTTGGAATTAAACAGGCTCACACACATTTCCTAAGTCTCTCTTTCGTTGTCGTTCTCAGTGCCATTTTCATCTCAAGGCAAATTCACTGTACTTGTCATCAAGTTGCAGGCTAGCCTTTCAAAACCCCTTTGGTAAAAAGCTGTGTAGTGTTCAAAGTGTGAAAGAAAAGTACTGGCTTCTAGTCTAGAAATTACAGTAGACGCCTGCAGCTCCACTAAAGTTACTACGAGCCTCTTCTCTTCACTACTTGACTAGTACTCTGCCAGCCCAGCATGATGTGTGAAGATGGATCACATCCTGTCCTGGTTTGCAGCTGTGCAATGGCTTTTCCCCTTCAGAAGACGAATTGAATGGTTCTCCTTGAAATAGGATATTGTTCAATAATGTAAAACAAAGGGTTATAAAACTAGGAGAACTTTCAGGAAGAAATTATCCTCAGCTATTTTCCTGACCTTTCAGCTGTGTTCCTTGGTCTTTTTGATTCTGTTTATTCACTAATTTTCTCAGACCAACTGCATTAATAATGACAGTAGATGCTAATAAACTCTCCTTTCCAGATATGTTGCAATGGATTTCATTAATGGACGTCACATTAATACATTACAGTGTAACCTGGCATACCACACAAATGTCCAACACAATGCACTAAAAGTGTATCGGCGTATTATGACAAAATAAAAATGTTCAAGGCTTATGATTACTTTTGTAAAACTGTAAATTAATAAAACCTCAGTGAGTCAGATCCTTCCCTTGCTAGTCTGAATTTTTTGGATTCTTCAGGCCAAACAGGGAATAAAATCTACTTTGGCTTGGTTGAACCGCTTGGCCTGCGGGCCGAACTGCGGCTTCATCACCAGAGAGAGAGTTAAGCTGCAGCTTCAAGGGCCAAGCAGCAACAAGCTGTAAACGCTGTGTTCACTTTTAGATAAACAGCCCATGATCCCCCCTCTCTGGAGAGCACAGGAACATATCCATGTCTGTGTATATATGTGTGTGTGTGTGAATTTTACTGGTTCGCCACGCAGTGTGCCCTCAGTATGTTAGCTAACCTCAAAGCTAGCAGAGCAAGTGCTTCCACAAAGCATAGACAAAACACAGAAGACGAATAAAAGAAGGCATTCATTCCTACGCCGCATTTGTTCACATGCTCGTGCGCAGCAAAAATGTCAAGCCACCCTCTCAGTTATGGTCAGGCTGAAAAAGAAAACAACAAAAAAACAAAGCACAAGCCTTTTATTCCTACAACAATGGTAACAGCACAGATATTTCTGATATGCTACTAGACTGTGAAAGCGGAGAAGAGTTTCAACACCGTGTTGCAGCAAAACTGTTAACGTGCAGAAGCTAGAGAGATATGTTGAGGAAATAAATGAACACCCTTGTGGAAAAACCTAATTTCCACCTCACATCAATATTTAATAATCACCAGGCTATTAGAATGATTGAAACAAGCCACAATTTACAAGCATAGAAAATGTTGTTTGTTCTTTTGTGATACAAAAGATTGATTATTTATTTAATCAATAAATAAATAAATAAATATTAATTTATTAATTTATTTACATTTAGAGCAAGGTTAATGTGAGACTTTCAGTTTTGTCTTAAAATTAATCAATATACCTCAAAAAGTTATTTCTGTACTGCCAAAATAGAACGATTTTAGTGACGGTGGTAGAACATATCTAACCACAGGTATATGATATAATAAAATGCCAATGTGCACGGTTTGCACTTCTAAAAGAAATGGCACAATATTCAAAAAATATTTAATAGCAATTATACTGCTTAAAATTGTGATAATGACACTAATCATGTTTAACCCACATTACAAGGGCACTTTTTTGTTGTTGGTCTTCATCACTCTTCATTAGCTTCAGCATCTCAACCACTAATTTGAGAAGGAAAATTATTATTCATATGAAGAGTATGAATGCCTAACACTTGAAACATAACACCCAACTCCGATATTGCGCACATCACCATTGTGATGAAAATCACACTTCAATATATTGTACAATCATACTTCTAAATAATTTTATTGGAATATGTTTCAAGAATGCAAAAGCCACCAGGGACTCTATAGGTCCCAGCCGATCATGATAAAGCATTTGAATTGAATTGTGTGGAGTTTAAATTAAATTCTACAAAGACATCTTCCGTCTTTCTTCTTCCTGAAATTAAAAAGATGTGCTGCTTTCTGCATCCTGAGGGAAAGACGCTGCTGGAAGCAGTGATGTCTCTTTGCATCTAAATGCTGCTCTGCACACTATCTGCACTGAACATTTATGAACTACAACCTCTGTTGTCAATTTTCTGCCAAGAATAATCACAATTTTCAATACACCACAAATAAAATGGAAGAGTTTTTTGATACAGAAAAGACAAGATTTTGTTAAATAATTTCCAAATTTTCCTCACATACTGTTACATATATCCTATACAAATAAAATTAAAAACATTCAATATCATAGCAGGAAAAAATATAAAAAATTTAAAAATGAAATAACGTGGCTGGCTGAAAATAAGTACACATCTTGAACTTTTTAATTCAATTTCAGGATTCAGTTATTTCAAGAATATTCCCATCTATACTGAAATGTAGAATGCAATTCCATTTTCTCGACACATTCTTTATGTGAAGTCATAATTTGCAGAATTTACAAAGGATGCAAAAGAAAATGATTCCAATGTCAAAAGTAACAGTTAGGACAAGAGTGTAAAATAAAACCTGCTGCGCTATTTACACACCATGGAATAGAGAAGCTCACCATTATTTGCATAATATGTGGAACAACTTGCTGAAAATTTGCTGACAACTTTCCAACCACACTAAACACCCAAACCTGGGCAATAGTTTCCAAAAGCCTTAATGAAAAAAGTTTTATGAATGAAACCAAGCTTTAATTTATAAAACCAAACCAAACTTGGACTTCGTATAAAAACAGTGACAAACACTGTGTGTAGAAGACAAAATATCATTATCTGGACTTATATTTCTTCAGACGGAACCGAAGTGTTTGTCAAGTTATGCTAATTAAACTAACTCAACCAGAAAATTGAGAATAATAGAGATTCCATTCTTTATAATTACAGTCAATCACGGTATGCATTCAAATAAAAATATAGAACGACAAAATTAGGGGAAAATTAAAGATTTGAAATGGCCTAATCAGACTTTAGAACAAAATCTGACAGAAAACTTGTGATCACCAGAAGAGGACAATGGGATAAGAGATGTATTCACAATCTGATAGATTTGGTTAACTATTGCAAAGAAGAGGTGACAAATACTACAAATATATTAAAATTATATGACTGTCAAAAAAAAAATTGTTTTTATGCTACAAAAATGATCGTTTTTCTCCCGTTGTGTTAACAACTGCGTTGGGCTCTTATCCTGATATTCACAATAAGTTTGAAGAACTGCAGCAACACACCAATCTGTTGTCCATGCCATTTATACTAACAATCTGAGCTTTTACCATCTATGGCACCTCTGAGTCAGAATCAGAATTAATTATCACAGCAATGATGCTGCAGTTACCCAAGTGACATTTACTTACAACAGGAAGATTCATTATTATCTAACATATCTGGGGAATTTCTAGCCTGTAAAATCATTTCCTTTCATTAAATCTAATAAAATGGCCTTGGCTGGTCATGCTGGGAGTTTGCATGAATAACTATGTCTCTATGTAGGCCCTGTTTTAAGGAGTAGCCGACTCTCTAGCCCAAATGGTCTTAATTATAAAAAAGGACCCATATTCTTGTATGTTCCTGTTTACGTATAAATGAATTAGAAGGAAGCATACCAGAAAGTGAGAAACTACTTTTTGAAAACAGCTAATAATCTCTCTCCTATCCTCTAAGGTAAAACAGCTCTTCCTTTCTGACGGAGAAGCCGTTCATCTAAACTAAGAGCCAAAACTAGATCATAGCCCTTTAAAATATCAATCTTATCAAACATTCAATACATCGATCCTAAGTGACACTTTTAGAGACATAAACAAACACCTACAATTTTTTTGCACATGATGCATATTACAAAAAACAAAAATTTAAATTTTGCATCAAGAAAAGACATGGAAAAACTAAAATAACTAGTCACTCTCTCTCTCTCCAACCACATTAGATGCTCAGGGCAACAATCTAATTGCCATGCTAATGCACATATTACTTATGGTAATAACTAATATGTTATTACTTATTAATAAGTAATAATAAGTAATGGCATTGTTCTAAAAGCTAATGCCATCTGCATTGGCTTTTAGAACATAATGTAAGACCAACAACATAACCGTAGCCATGTTATCCGTCAACATTTCATGGTAAGAAGGACACAGTTTAGCTTGTCCTGATCTCTGCTTTGATTCTTTGTTTTTGTTTCAGAAATAAGAAACACCCACAGCCATGCAGCTGAGCTGCCTGGAAATAAAGTTCCTTATAATCTCCTGTCAACTCAATAAGTCAGAGCAAAGCATTTAACTATGTCAGGTTGGTCTGATCACAGTCAGGTCATTTCTATGTCAGAGCACAAAAAAACCCATCTCAGTTCAGGTCAGTGAGTGGTACCAAGCAGGGTCCTAAAGCTCTGCTCCAAATTCTTCTAAGTCAAGAATGTATTTAATGAGACCTCACAAAATCGAGCTCAGTCCAACAATCTGTTTGATGATTTTCAGCTTTGCCTCCATTAACATGTTTTGCAGGATTGGATTGACTTTGTTTTTAATTTTAGCCAAAATAATCTAAATAAATTTATTGAACAGAATCATCTGGCTACATTTGATCATTTTCACTACATCAAACAGCCACACATTTGGAATATATTTAGAATCTATTTTATTTATTATTTTTAAAACAATGAAAAGAAATGTGTTTATTGCAACTAAAATCTAATTGTAACTATTACATATAAAATAATCTCCTATTTATACTAAATTAATTAGAAAGTGGGTAATGTTCGAATTAATTTACTTCCGTTATTTATATACTTCCAATTCACAACAAATATAATCTCAAGGCCCTTTAAATAACTCATTTCTGTTTAGTCATACATCCAATTCATCCTACGTCTCAAACAGTTCTTTATGTTCAGTTCATTATTCAAATGACCTTAAATTTAATCTTCATAATAGTGAAAATATGCAATTTAGGGCATTTAGAAGAAAGCAGAGAAGGTAGGGTCTCAAAACCTCTGTTGTCTGATGTAGTATCTGAGATAAAAAAATTAAAAAATGGTCGAGAAGCTGGACTTGCATATTGCAGAAAGCTCCAGAATGAGGTAAGTGAAGCGCCCCACACTGTTGAGAAAGCAGTGAATCTGAGGCATGAAATCAAGATGGCTTTTCAGTAGTTATGTTCTTAGGGATACAACACACATAACCCACTGCAATGTGAGAGGGAATTTGAGTAAATATAACTTTAGACCACTTCCTGTTGTAACTAATCTGCAAACTGCTGTAACTTTAACAACTGACATTTTAAGCTTCATCTCTGGAAAAGAAACAAATGCAGGGCAGAGGTCATCTTGTAGTTTTTCTAAGGCATAGAAACATCTAGATCCGTGATCTGTAACCTGTATCTCTTTAGGCCTTCTGCAGTAGCTCTTTATAACCTTAATGATTTAGAACACATGACTTTTTTTCAATGCAAAGGTAATAAAAAACTTAGTTTTTCATGCTAAATTTACTTGGAATCTCTAGAACGGAATGGCACTAATTATACAAGGAGTTCCTTTCCTTTGTTTTGGTCTTTTGTCACAAGGCTGCAGATTTCGTTTTAATGTAGGATGTGGAAAGGGTGATACCAGAGCTGCTTGTGTTAAAACAAAGGGAAAAAAAAACATTCTCTCCTCTACTGTAGTCTCTTTGATATATTTGAAAATTCTAATTAAAAAATGTGTTCAAAATCCCAGACAATTGGTAATGCTTTACTAGGTGCTTTCCCGAGAAATAAAAACAGTACTGGCCGGTTTATTTAATTTCCCTTTGGGATTAATAAAAGTATTTTTCAATTGCATTTGAATTTGTTACTGTTGTTTTTGGTTTAGTGTCTACTCTTAAATTTTTATCTTTTCCTACTAACTTTTTGGGACTTTAATTATAAATTGGTCTGTAGCAGCATTAATTACAACTTTGCTAGCGTCAAATTTAAAAAAAAATTACTAACAAGAAGCTTTCAAGAATAATAATTAAAATACAGGAACAAGGAACAAACTTTTACACATTTTAAAACAGTGGTTTTCCTCTGTCATGTTACATAAAGTAGAAACAACAGGTTCTTAGGTTCTTAAATATTAAAAACCTCAGTCAAGAAAATCCTTTAATCTGAAAATTTGTTTTTTTCCCCCAATTGAAACGGTTTAAATTACATCCTGACAATAATCAGTACTTGCATATAAAACTGAATATAAAATATTTTTGCAATAGCCATGTTTTGTAATATTCAGTAACAGAATCTAAATTTGTACTTTTACAGATCATAATGTAATCCTAAGGTCAACCTATTTTCTTCATTTAGCTGTTCCTGTCAAAACAGCTAAACTTCATTTCTTCACTCCATTTTAAGGACTCACTAGTCCTCATCTGATTGTTGTAGTCTGAATAATTGTTCCTCATGTTAACCTCCTCAGCTAATTTTGAGCATGTTTTATAGCAGACTTTCTGCTGCAGATGCGTTCTCACAGCTGCGTCCTGATGGAGCACAAAGCGAGGATGTGACGCAAAAAGCGTGCCATGAAAATCGCAGCGTTTTGTTTATAGTTCTCTGGGATCGGACAACAGAGCTCGTTACATTGGGAACATCAGCAAAAAAATACATTGAGGCAGCAACTTGCAGCAGCACGCTCACGTTTGTCACAAATGCATGTTTAATATTTTTATTTATTAAGAGAAACTACTTTTAAACTTTAGCGTAGTCTGCCATTTCATAAAGAGCTTTATGAGCGACTTATTTTAAAGATCCAGCATGGTTTATAAGGAAAAGATAACAACAAAAAATAGACAACCATGAATATTTTTTTTTACTTTTAGTACAAGATGAAAGCTTTAATGATTAGCCTAATATACACAAACTAACTTGCCAAACTACAACGTCTGAACAGCTATAAATGTGATAGAATGACAACACCCTGAAAAACCAATCCAGTGGGGTGTTTTTTTCACAGAGGAAGAAGTGTGACCTATTTTTCCTGAGTGAATGAAAATGACCAATCTTGTGAATCTGAATTGAGTCACCAGGGGTATCCGGTGCAACGGTGTTCTGTTTGATTTATAAACGGCTCCCTTGCTGATTGGAAGGCAGTGCAGGGGATGGCTGTGCCCTGCAGGCTTTGGGACGGGGATGTTACACTGGCAGACGTCTCCAGGAGGCACTCTCCTACCAGACTCAGCACCAGACAGGAGAGGCAGCAAAGCAAATGAAAATAAGTGCAAAAGGAGCAAAGGCCTAAAACAAAACACACTGTCTGACTTGGATGACTGCATGCGTCACATTTTAACTAAAAAAAAAAAGGTAGGCTATATAAGACACTGATGAAAAAGTTCTTGTCTCTTTCTTTAAAGCTTAATCAGAAATAAATCCAAAACAAGCAAAATACAATTATAGACCTATCTTTTATCTTAACAGCCATCTCAGGTACTGACCATACTGTGTCGTACATCCATCCATCCATTTTCCTACACCCTTCTCCCTTATTGGGGTCGGGAGGGTTGCTGGTGCCTATCTCCAGCTATCATTTTGGGCGAGAGGCAGGGTACACCCTGGACAAGTCGCCAGTCTGTCGCAGGGCTGTGTCGTACATGAAAAGTTTATATTACATAAACAGTGGAGTAAAATAAAAAGCAAATACTGTCTGTAGTAAATTTTGATTCAACTGATACTTAAAAAAAACTAGGTGTTGTTATAAAAACCTGAGAATTTCAGAATGGACCATTTAAATTGTCAATGAAACATTAAATATAAGTGATACAAGCACTTTCTTTCATGTAATTTGCCAATTTGCACAATCTGTGATTGAAGTACTGTTGTGTATAACAACAGACAGTTTTGGTTCAAGAATTTGAATTGAAAACATATTTTTTAAAGGCTAATGCTCTAACCTTTAAACAAGATGGACATGACCAAGATTAGGAACTTAAGTGAAAGTGGTAGATATAATGTTTGGTTGGAAAAGATAAGGTAGTTAGCAAAGGCTGGTCAAATTAATAATAATAATGCAATGTTATGTTTTCCCCTAATATCGTGGAGCCTTATTGGTTACTAAACAAATGAATTAAGAAACCTTAAAAGTTTTCAGATTTGGAACTGGAACACTGCTAGATAGGGAATTATGTCATTACCACATCCAAGTCTGGATGTAAATCAACTCATTAAAATTAAAAACTGTTTAACATTCTGTAAAACAGTATCTGTGTGCTTGCAAATACATGCTTATAGTTCCTGTTGTCCGCACCATTATGTCATATCATACTTTGATAAATTAAAATCTAGTAATGCCTAATAGTACACAACACTGTTCTGCTATCAAGTCATATCTGAGCATAGCAGCAACTCCAAGATGGCTACCACAGCCTCATCACCTTTCCCCATTATGATTATCTAGCAGAATCCCTTCTGTGAGCTTCCACAACTCTGGCTGACCTCTCTTCCCCTGTAGACACAACACTTACCATTCGCGTCTTCACCTGCAGCTATGTCTGAAGAACAGCTCCCACTTCACAGCTGTGCACTGATTGGACCATGATTACAATAGGCACTTGACTCGTTCATGTCCTCTAGAAACTAAACTTTCAGGGAATCAGGCATGAAGACATGGAGTTCTCTTTTAAAAGGAAACAGTGGATGGAGTGTCATTTGCAGGTTCTTTTAAAGTTATTTAGTTTCATGATATAAATGAATAAAATGGACCTGCTCATTTCCCAATTCCAACACTGCAGATTTGGCAGTGTCAGACCCCATGTTTGTGGGGATGATATTCTATTCTGATCAAGCGTTAATTTGTACCCAGTAGGTAAAGGTTTAGTAGCTATTTCAACAATTTGAATTAATCTTCTATAAACTACCGCTAGTAGTAAAAAAAAAAATAATTAGACACATATAAACAATATCAGCTGGACTTATCTTGGCGAGATTAGGGCCCCTAATGTGTCACATTTTCTAAGAATTGCTTACAATACAAAGTTTTTGGGATATATCACACAGTTTCAGTGGATATAAAATTTCTACATGTATGTTATGATGCCAGATTTCTACAAATTAAAAATGGTAGACCAATAGAAATCATTTAGGAAACTTTTATTTTACCGTTAATGCAACCTAAAAACCTCACAGCCCATGTCAATTTAAAAAATAACAATAATTGTTTATACTTGTTATATTTTAAAATAACTGTTTGGAAAAAAGTGGATAGATAACCGAGTACACCCTTTTTTTAACAGAAGTGGCTGTGCTCAGTATAACCCAACTCATTCAAACTCATGTTATGCACTTGCCATTTAAGGGTATCTGGTTAACCCCAAATAAAGCTCATCTGTTGCAACCGGTGCCCTGCGATGGACTGGTGAACTGTCGAGGGTGACCCCGCCTCTCGCCCGAAATGTCTCGCTGGAGATAGGCACCAGCACCCCTCCTGACCCCACTAGGGATGAAAGTGTAAGAAAATGGATGGATGGATGGAAGGATGTTGCAACAAGTTTTTCCTGTCTCTACTTAGTAGCACAGCCTTAGTCCTGAGAGCGCTTCCTAATTATCAGAGGGATCTCATTGTCAAAAGGTGAGAAGAAAATACCAAAAGATTTCCAAGTGGAGACAATGTACTTGTTTGTTTGAGAGCTTTTATCTTGACTATTTCTACTATTCTTAATAGAATGTCGATTTATTTTATGCATTTGTTTTGCTTGATCAGCCCTTTGGTTGAAAGGGCTATATAAACTTGAAAGGTGCAATATAAACAAAGCTGAATTGGACAGCGTTATTAACAGCAATGGCACGTTAACCTAAACATGATGAAAGTGAGAATAAAACTGGTCAGGGAACCCGGTAAGAGGCTTACGGTAATACTAATAGAGCTGGAGAAATTACTGACAGGTACAGGCTCTGTAGTACATGTGACAAAAATCTTTTACGATTTTACTAAGTCTGGGCTACAGGGTCTTTGTAGGTCTCCTGAAAGCATGTTAAAAGGTCAGGTCTTATTACATCAAGGCTGTCCCAAACGTTTAGGACACAATTCTAAAAGGCATCTTTAATGGAAAAACATTAAAGATACCCCCACAGTGAAACAAGAGCATGGCAGCATCATGCTGTTTTTTTATCCTCTGGAATTGAGTCAAGCAGGAGGAAATTATGAATAGTTCCAAATACGAGTAAATGCGTAGGCCTGTTTTAAAAAGCTGAAAGACAAAGAGAAACTGTATCTTTCAGCACAATAACAACAACCACAAGCACATATCTAGATCAATTTTTCTTACCTCGAAGAAGTTTCAAGTTATGGAACAGACCAGGCATTGTCCAGAGCTGAATCTCCCTGAATGTTTTTGCAGTGATTTGGGCTTTGGGCAGGAGATCAGTCTGGGGATTTTTGTGGGAATGTTTTGCAATGTTGCTAAATATTACTAAAATGTGTAACGCAGCCAGACTTCAATGCAAAAAGACTGAGTTCTGTTAATAAAACTTCAAGAAAGTATTAACTGAAGTGTGAGATAACACTTATGAAAGTATAAAGATTTAAGTTGTTTTGTTTTTCTTTTGAAAGATTTCTGGTTGTCTTTAGTTAAATTGTAGAGATTATAAGTCACAATAAAGAATGAAAATTCAGAGACAATGTATCCTTATCTCATATTTTACCCGCACTCGAATAAATGATAAGTTGGACATGAATATCTATGAATGTTTAGCTCCATTATTCTTAATACGTACTAATCTTCTGGGACAGACGGATGCACACTGTTTTAAGTATATGGAGTTCAAATTTGTTTGTTTCTGTTACAAAATGAGAGTCGGAAGAAATAAACTGACAACACTTTGGTTGGAATTAAGTAATTCAATTGACGCACAAGTAAATTGACCCAGAGCAAATAATGAATAATGAGACCAGGGGAAAGAAATAACGTGTTTGCAGTTAAACTTCAAGTGTTATGTTAATAGCACAGCTAATTCTTCTGAAATTATCTGATGACGGTATCTCTCCACTCGGGTATTTGATGTGGGTGGTGGACACAGATGTTACAAGGACCTGTCATTTTGAATCAGTCCAGGAATGGTTTGATAAAGCAGCACTGCCTCAGAGACATGAAAGCCCGACCAGGTTCAACAACAACAACAACGACGATAGTCGTCTCTGGCTCTGCTGAATGCCAGAGACTGAAAACAGAATTCACTGTGGCAACTGATCAGGTGCCAGGCGCCCTGTCCCCAGTGCCCTGCTGCACCCAAAGCCTCCACAGAGCTGACGTTGGCCTTGCTCGGCCCGGCAGCCACGGGGCCTGCTTTAGTAGCTCAACCTTCCAACTATCTGAGCTACCTGCTGTCAGCTGCCTGTCTTACAAATCAGACCAAAGCGATCAGAGATGATGGAATGTAGAGTTGAGATAACCTGATGTTAATAAAAAAAATCATCATAATCCTTTAATTGAGATTGGGCAAATGTGAAGCAGCTCAATGTTATTATGTAGGTCTTTGTCAGGGAACATGAGTAGGGTTTAAAAATACCACAGCAGTGAATCGGTGGCCTCACTATCTTCACAGGCAGGCATCGACAGATATTGTGAACAAGACCTACAGTAATGTAAAGCAGACAGGGGTCTTCTTCCTGTGTTTCATTATGTGCATCTTAAAGTGGGACTTGATGCTTTTCTTCACCATCAACACGTAGAGCCATCTGGCCTAAATAAACACTGATTGTTAATAGCTAATATTTGCAAATATCAAACACCATTACAATAATATCTATATGGGTGCACACCTTAAAACTCGAAATTTTAATGATCTGCTACCATCACACAATCCACCCATCAGACTCATAATTAGGCTATAATACATCGCTACTATATGGTTCTACATGACAAAGGTCTGTGACTAAGCATGCAGATGCATGTTTGTACGGCGTTTTACTCCCATCAGCCCGGCTGAAGCCTCATCCCAAACAGGCGATGAGGTTTTTAGGGGCCTCAATGTGTCTGCCTTCGTGCTAAAATAAAGCCAAGCGCACCGAACCTGAAGTTGATTTCCGAAGCACGTACTCGCATAAAGACAGGTGCACCTGTCTGCAGTGTGCAGCCTTTTGTTTTTAACAGCAAATGAGCCACGGATCGTCCAGTGGTGCGCAAAACGTGAGGATTTGGTGATAGAACAAATGAAATCGGCTCAAGCCGTCTTACCGTTGCCTTTTCAGTCATTGCTCCCCATCATTACGTTTTCGGCCCAGACCTCTGACGAGCCGTTTATTCCAATCAGGCTGTCTCACTCACTCTCTCCCTCCCTCCCTGCCTCTCTCTCTCTCTCTCTCTCTCTCCCTCTCTTGCTCATCCCCATGTCATGTTTCTCCGCTGCAGCAGAACCAAGCCGCGCCTCCTCCGCAAGCGCCGTGACGTCCGCGAGTGACCCCGGCGGCACCTCCAAGGGGGCTCCGCCAGGTGTCGCTGTCTTTGAACAAAAATATATACATAAGTCAGTCCATTGAAGTTTTTTGCATTAAAGTCGCGTTTGGGGCCTTTTTAATGTAAAAAAAATAAATAAATAAATCAAGTCCAAGCATTAATATAAATACTATAAAGAAAACCACAAAATAATTAAAGGTGCCACACATTTCATTCATGCATCTTATCTATAAAGTCCATTTTCTTAAATAAAAAATACTGTTTAGTATAATAAAAAATATATCTTGTTCCTGATTTATTTTTACATGCTCATGTTTATCTTTGTCTCAGCCCATTAGGCCCAACATTTTTTATTGTGACAGCAAAACATTGTTCATAGGACTAAGACAAAAGGCTTCAATGACTGAAGAGATTTAAACTTCTGAAAAAAAATCTGTTTATGCAAGTGAGGGACACAAATCCAGACTTGCATGCTGCAGACGTTTCAGTTTGATCCTGCTTTATTTTGTCTTCAAATTCTGTCTTAGTGGTGGAGCTTCAACTAAGCTCCTTTCCAGCTCCTTTGTCTTTTTTACTAACTGTGCAAAACAATCTGTAACTTCAACTTTGACTGAAATTTGCAGCCACCCACAAGGACTATCAAAAGGTCATCATCATAATGTTGTGTAATGAAGAAATAATCCTTCCTTCAGTTACCTCAATTCACATTAACAGATAGTTGAAACTTTGTCACAAGAGGGCGTTTCAGCAGGACAATAAACACAAAAACACACCAAAACTGGTTTGGAAGAGGACAAGGTTAGTTATTAGTTTCCCTTGAACACAATTTTTCATGTTTATAATTTTTTTTCTCATATACTCAAATGACTCAACTCATCAAACAAAATGAAACAAGCAAACAAAGAAATATTTTGTATTGTTGAATCAGGAAATCTGATCTCAGCTAAGGAGGTACATGAGTTTTGCAGTACCTTTACTGTCATTCTGGTTTATTTTGTGACTTATGTGAAGATTTATTCCCAATATAATCACATCTGTGGACAGTGGGCATCACTGTGCTTTACTCCCAAAGCCTTTGAAATGGCTCTATAACTCTTTTCAGAAGGACACACATTATATAGATTAATTAAACATTGATTGAGGTTTTCAAGCTTTTACTTTAGTTACTGTATTTTCCGCACTATAAGGCGCACCACATTATAAGGTCTTCAATGAATTACCTATTTTAAAACTTTTTTCATATATAAGGCGCACCGCATTAGAAGACGCATAGAATAGCGTCTTGTGTACAGTAAAGGGTAGGATTACGTTATCATCCATTAGACGGAGCTGCATTAAAGGTTAAAGGGAATGTCAACAAAACAGTCACTTTATTAATAGATTACAAACCAGCGTTCTGACAACTCTGTTCACTCCCAAAATGAATAAACAGCTGTTTTATTTCCGAGTTCTTATGCGTGTCTGATCGCCTTGAGTTTAAACTCTTCGTCGTAAGCGAGTCTCTTAGTAGGAACCATTCCGGGGTCTTTACACAAACACTTTGCGCAGTCATATTTCCCAGCATGCACCGCGCGCTTCTTCTTCTACGGGGAAAAATGAAGTCGACGGCTGCTTACCTTAGTTGCGAGACCTGTTGTGGCTAAATATTGGCCCATACATAATGCGCACCATATTATAAGGCGCACTATCGGCTTTTTAGAAAATTAAAGGTTTTTAGGTGCACCTTATAGTGTGGAAAATATGGTAATTGTGATTATTTTCATTTTATAGCTAATGAAAACACAAAATTTCTTAAAAGATTAGAATATAGTATCAGACCAATTAAATAAAGGAATGTGGGCTGAATGAAAGTATTCTTTCTATCTGCTTAAATTTTATTTTCAAGAAGTACTGATTAAAATGCCTCATCATTCAATTTATTGAATCTGTAAACACTTCACTTAACTGACTAAAGCTATTCAAAAACACCTTCAGGTTATTTCAGATTAAACTAATTTATTTTTAATTATCTCTCAGACTACCTCTCATGCTCAAGAGATAGTCCAAAATGAGTTTGAAGAAGATATGACAAACAGTTTGCAAAAGGTGAATTATCTTAATCTGTTGAGTGCTTATAAGTAAACATCTCATCAGAATGTAACCTTGTCTTTTTTCCATAATAATAGTATTTCATATCACTCTGAGTCCTTGACTTCTGCATACAAAAAGAAAGATATGCTTATCATTTATTTTTGGAAGACTTTTTCTGTGAGAAAGTAAACAAATGCGTTTCAGGAAAATGGTGGAATAAAATTTTCCTTGTGGCTAACTGATATGTAACAAAAGGTTTAAACCGTGTGTACTTCGAGAGATGAGTCAGTGAATCAGTGTGAGAGACACCAGCAAACAACTGCGTCTACAAGTTTGATCCATTTATTTAAAACTTGGTTCTGATGGTTTTTTTGTTCACTCGAATGTTTTGAATCTTTCAGCAAGATAGATTTTCTGAGATGCTGACATTTTTAAATTCCAAGAGTGGAACAGCATTCCAGCATCAGAGTAAACCACCCGGGCAGGCAGCACCAGTGTGAGTCACTGACAATATTTATTCTTCAAACAAGGACAAACAACCTAGAGCAGAAGCCTGAGCTGGCTTTGAGAAAGTAAACAACATTTGACCCAAAATGGAAGTACTCCCCTGACCTGTCATTTAATAATGTTTTCAGGTTCACTTCCACACCTTTACACACCTTTCATGAATTTTTCCAAACTTTCCCTAAGATTCATAGAGAGATATTTAAATGCATGCAACTTACTTTCTTTTTTTGCATAAATTAAGTTTTTGCTTATTTTACTGTTCCAGCAAGAAATTGGGAGAAATAAGATTAAATCTTTATCAGCAAACCTGATCATTTATCAACTCCTTAAGATAGATTTCATCTTTATATCTGATAACTTATTCATAATTTCTTTAGTTTGATTGCTCATAGTTACTAGATGCAAAATAGTCTTTCAATCTTCTAAATAGATGAAATTGTCATGTTGGGTTCCAGTTTCTTTACCCACATACAGACAACCAGGAGGACAGATAATCAGATAAATAAAGTTTATTTCAACAATGATGAGAATGTGAGTCTGGTCCTTGGGAGTAGCTACCGGGGTCATCTGTTTTTCTGAAGAATAGTGAAAGGAAAAAGGTGAGTTCAAAAGTAAAAGGAATCTTTGAAACAACCAGAAAGATCTGACTTGTTCTTGAAGGTGATTTTTGCCAAGGAGGAGATGCTGTGGGTTCCAGGATTGGGTTTCTTTGTAGGCGTGCTTGTAGTGATCCAGGTTCCAGTGAGTTCTTGACAAAATTAGTGCTTTGTTGGAGACGGGGAGACTGTGGTGGAGGGCGGTTGGGTAAGTACAGGTGAGGAGGAGCGAGGAGCGAGGAGCGAGCAAACTACCAGCTGAGAACCCAGGAACGGATTATTTTAGTTCTGAAGAGACGATGGAGGGACTTGGGCAACGTGTGGGTAATAGCCACAGTGTCACGAAAGGAAAACCCTGAAGACCAGGTCTCAGGCTTCACAAGGGATTTTACCAGGGGATCACAAAGAAACACCTGAGAAGGAGGCGGCAAGAATAAATTACTAGAAGAGTCTTCATAGAATAACACAGAGAATTATCTCAGGAGGGCTCAGAACTGGCAAACGCTCAGGCGTCGAAGTGCTGGCAGCCTGCTCCTCATGTACTCCAGCATGATTGTCTCATAGATCACAGGTGCGGCTGTGAGGTGACTGGAGGCTGCACTCCACGGAGTGCAGCCTCCAGTCACCATCTACTGGATGAAGGGGGAAGCAGCAGGCAAACAGAGAAAAACCCACAAAGAAACAAAAACCCCGGTTACCAACAGAAATGTGTTCCTGAAAAGAAGACATTTTAAAGTACAATCATCTAGTTTGTTTTGATACAATTTAGACTCCCATAGAAAGAACATTTCCTCTTCAGATCTATGATGAATTTGAGACTTATAATATTTTTTTATGAAATAAGACTAATCTAAGTTTTAATACTGGTGCTTCCAGTAAATCAATTGGTTTTAATATTCAAAAATACACCAAACCTACCTATCTACGTCACAACCGTTCTTTAACGAGATCTTTTATTCTACTTCGTGTCGTTAAGGGCTGCGAGTATAAGGCAGGCGAAGCTGTGGTTAATCACAGTCAGTGCCTTATTTAACAAGTGGAGGTGTGTATGTGTCAGAATGGAATGGGGCGCGTGTGTGTGTGTGTGTGTGCTTGATGTTTGGAGGAGGGGGGTGACTTTTCAAGCAGGGAAAGATGTTTTGAATAGCTTTTCCTCCTCAACTGAAATAATTAAATGAACTAACTGCTTGCAAACTAATTTTTGTATTACCTCAGATTTTCTTTTTCTGATGTAAAATATGACATTATGGATGTCACATTAAGTGCATGTTACTGTGCGGTTTATGACTCGTGTTTCTAAAACAGGTGCTTTGCTCTAAAATGGACTTTCTCTCGGGATAATTTATGAAATGCTCACCATGGTCACTTCTCATTCTCAGGATGCGTCACTTATCAACTGGTCCAGCAAGTTATTTCTGTGTAGCCGCACACACATCCACACACATCCATCAGGCAGCCAGCGCACCTGCAGCGCGGACATTGCGTCTCCCTCAAACCTCCCTCTTCGCTTTCCTCACTTTCACTCGTAGTACTCCAGCATAGCCATGAGCTCCATCTCTGCGCTCATCTCCTTCCTCCTCTTCTTCTTTTTGTGCGTTGGATTTATTGGATGTAAACCCTCGTCGTCTTGCCCGAGCGGGCAGTTTCTGCTTAAAAACCAGTGCGTCCTGTGTCATCCCACCTGCTCCGAGTGCGACGGACACGAGCTGTTTGACTGCACTACCTGTGGAGTTTGTGAGTGAGCGATTTCTCTTAAATCTGGGAATCAGGGTTAAATTGATAGCTTCAAATGAAAGATGAGGGTTAAACTTGTTAATTTCTCCCAGAGCCACTTTTCTATGGGTCACCTTTACCCTACATAAAGATCTCATTATTTAAAGTCGCAATATATCAAGAAATGTAGACTTTCCATTGCTTTTCCCCTCTTGTTTTTGTTCCTTGTTGTGTCTCTTGTCCTATAAATGCCACCCAAGTTCAACAATCCTGGTTCTTTTTCTTTTTTTCAAAGGGGCACTATTTAATGGTTAACAAAGCTGAGTGCTTTAAAGTCCTTTGTGCTGCTGAACGACATGGTCTATCCTTCCCTCTTGTTAAACATTCAAAGAAAAACCATAAAAGTTGCTGATGTTTCTACCTGAGGGGCAAAAAAATGTAGGTGCAATCATTTCACTGTCTACTTTTCAGAGTGTAATTTGATCATGTCATAATGGAGCCTTTGTTAATCAAACGGGAAATATACACTGTTGTATTGACTAAAAGTAGGATTCTTGTGACAAGGTTCTAGCTGTCTATTAAAAACATGTCTTTAGTTAGGAAAACAGTGAGGATGAAAAAAAAACTATTATGGCTGACACAGGTGCTGCTACAGGCCCAATGTAGTGTGAAAAATTAGCATTAAACACATTAGGACTTTTCTTGATAAATATATTTCTGAAGAAGCCATTGATGTGAAATTATCTCCAGATGTCAGTCACAACCCAAGTAATAACTACTGAACAAAAATTTTAATTGAAATTATTCAGCACTTCACAAGAAAACTATTTTTTGATACCTACTGCCTTCGCCGTTTAGTCTGTCGGATGCATTGTGCAGGTGTGATTTTCATCGGTTCCTGCTCAGAAACTGTTAAAATCTTTAAGGATGGCCTTTTCCATGTAAATTGACATTCAGTTCTTTCCATAGAATTTATGTTCAGAGGCTGAAAGGGTCAATATTTGGAGCGTTATTTCCTTTTCAGTTTTATTGGCTCTGTGTTTGGAATCATTGACTTGTTAAAGAAATCCTATCAAGACAATAAACTGTTCCATCCCTTTATTGAATTACTTAAGTCTACCAGTACTATGTAGATACATATCTCAAAGCTATGTTATTCCCGCCACCAAATTTCTCTGCTGGTATGGGGGTGATGTGAGGTGCCATTGTTCCTGGTGTGCAGTGACATCTAATGACATACTGTGGTATACTTTGACTCAGATTCTGCCAGCATTTCACCTTTTGTTCAAGTTGTCTGCAGCAAATTTCAAACAGGCTTTAAGACACTTTTTCTTCGCTTACTGGTCAAGGCAGTTGAAGGCATTACTTATTGTTTTCATGATGAAACAGTGCCAGCTAATTTCAGATCTTTCTGCATTGCCTTTGGTTGATTCTGCTGTCTTATATTATTATAAGAAACATTTGGTCATGACTGGTTTAAAAGGAAACTGTTTTTTCCCCTTTCATTGATTATGAATATTATAATAGAGCATCCAGAAATTTGGGAACACAACATGTTTATAACAATACATCTACTATATTTTGCAACAATGAGGTTGAGAAGGACTAAAAAGAGCTCTTTGGTTTTATCCATCATTGCATTTGTGACATAACTTTGTAAAGAGGAGACTTTCATAGTCCATCATGATTAAAACAGCTAATGTGAATTTGCACTGATAAGAAGTTGGATTTAATTCCAATTTACTGACAGATCTCAGCTATTTATTTATGTTCCATAACCTTTTGTGACTTCTTTTCATCACATGTTCAATACTTATTCCTTTTACCTGTCCATTCTACAACACAAAATATGATTCATGGACTTTTTTGTTTTGGTTCCAATCTCTATGTTTATTATTTGCAACAGATGCAACTGCCATCTGTTGCAAATTTGATGTCAATAGGACCGTAAAAATATATTGACTGAAATAAAATTATTAGTGTGGAGAATACTTATTTTCCCGCTGTAACAATAATAAGCCTCTGAATGAGCCTCTGAGCCTGATTACTCTAATTTGAAGCATCACCAATCAGTCTCTCTGCAGCGATCTGTTAGCTGTGGTCAATATGTTTGAGATGCAGTCATTGCCTGCTGCTGTTATCCGCTTTTATTACTCATCTGATTGATTCCCTGAACGTCCTGGTTCTTAATCATTCGCACTGATTCGCTTGGTGAGCCTTTCCATCTGTTTTAGTGACAAATACTGAACATCTCTGCAGCAACTGTGCTGTGTCATCTTTCTTTTATACCTTGAATTGCATTTATGTCCTAATTTATTGTCAGAAACATGATTTATGCATCTTTATAAGCAATAATAATACAATATCGGCTTGAAGGCTGTAGGTTGAGCGTCTTCCTCTTCCTCCACAGATGAAGACGGACAGGAGCGTTTCCTGCACCAAGGTCGCTGTCGGACGCACTGCCCCAGGGGATTTTACCCTGACAGGGGTCACTATGTCTGCCTGCCCTGCATAGCCAATTGTGAACTCTGCACAGATGGCAATTTGTGTGCCAAATGCCGGGAACACTACAAACTTCAGAATGGGGTCTGCCAACCAGCGCTGTGTGGCATAGGTAAAAAGGTGAAGCAGATTCATTGTGCAGGCTGTACCTTGATAGAAAGACCTTTATTGTTGCTGGTTTTGTGTGTTTCAGGACAGATGCTGGACCCCGACACAGGAGAGTGCATCAATTGTGAAATGGCTTGCAAAACATGTTCTACAGGTAAACTGACTTTTTTGTTTGAGCCCTATTGTTTTTACCCCTCATGGAAAAATTTTATTTTTACATGAGAGGTGATGTTTTTGGTGAGAAGTGCCATTTGCCTCTGCTTCTGAATTCTAATTAATCCCCTTTTCTCCTTTGTACTGAGAAGACCCTGAGATTTGCAGCAGCTGCGTTCAAGGTTACTTTCTGTGAGTCTTTTATCTTCATTCAGCATTTTCATTCAATAAGTAGAATTTTCATCGCTCACACGTTTGCTGTTAGAAAAGTCAGGCATAGTGGTATGATTATAACCTGTAACAGAAATGCTGCACTATACCCAACGCTTTTCTTTTAATCATGAAGAAAAAATTATAGCAGTTCTCAAACTCTTTTGTCTTTTGCACTATGTCTTGAAAAGGTAATCCCGCTCCTTGATCTTTTAAATTTTTTTTTATTGTAACAACCACAAACGTTAATGTATTTTAATAGGATTTATGATTGCTGACCAACACACAAAAGCTGGGCATGAAAGGAAAATTGCACTGTGTTTTACTCTAAGACGCATAGCTTAGGGCTGAATGCTGGTGCAGTTGTTAATTATGTTTCTTTGGAACAAAAATGTCCTGGATTTGAATCCTTGTCTCAGGCATTTGCATGATCTCCACATACATAGATTCTCTGTCCTCTTCTCAGTACTCTTCCTCCCACTGTGAAAAAATATGCATGGCAACTTAATTGCTCTCACTGAATTTCTCTTAGGAGTGAGTGAGTGCATGCATCTGTGATTGTTTTGTCCTGTGTGTCTCAGTGATGCTTTGTGTTGGACTAGTGACATGTCTAGGGTTCACCCCAACAGTGACCACTGAAGACAGGCAGGATCACAAGGGGGCAGTCAGTGGGTGAGAGGCGGGGGACATTCTGGGCAGGTGGCCAGTCCCTCTAGGTGCAACCAATGCTGGAAAACAATTGTGCATGCACACAAATACATCTAGCGGTAATCTACAGTGGATTGTCCTAATATGTGTGTTTTTCCACAATTGAAGGAAACTGAAGTAACCAGAGTGAACCTATGCATGCATGAGGAGAACGTGCAAACTCGTAAACTCCTCTCAGCAGCCAACTGAGCTGACTGGATTCAAACCAAGCATCTTCTTCTTACTCTTAAATCTTACTGTTTGGTTTAAAAAATATGTTAGGCTCTGTAAATGGTAATATTCCACATCATTTTCCAAACACTTCAATTGAGTTGTCTTCTTTATATCACAGGAACATTTTCCCTGGATTTCTGTTTACAGCAACTTATCACTTAGACCCAATGAGAAAAACTGGTTTAAGAGCTCAAACAGAACACCAATTGTGTACTTCTCCCCCGAGTTTAGGCCTCCTGGTATGATGTGAATCAGGTTACCTTCCATTTTCAGTCACAAGCTGTTACCTGAAACTCAGATTGAGCTTAGAAGAGACCTAACAGAGCATGTTATGAAGAAGAGGAGTAGAATACAGAGAAACAAATACATGAATACCAGACTTTACCAACTTCCTGTGTGAATGACAGAAGATTATGTCTTAAACGAAACTCTCCACTTACCTTCTTTCAGAGGTTCGCAGAGATACTCAGTCTTCCTCAGTGAATGTAGCTGAGTCAGAGTAATCACTTTAAAAATGTAAAATGACAGACCATCTCAGTAATTCCTGTAGCCACAGTTATTATTGCATCTACGATGGGTAGCACAAACCAATAAAAGAAACCCAATAAACTATGAGTCAATCATAAAGTGAAAGAGCCACTTCTCTGGGATAGATTGTGACAGTTCCCGGTGCTTTAAGAGCTGGCGATATTTGGGTTTCTGCTTTCAGCCGCAATGTAGAAATGTTAAAGGTTTTGAAGATGGACAGTTTTGGTGGAACTATGAATCCCTGGGGCCTGTGTCACTGTTGAATAAAACACTTGCCTGTTGGACAAAATCTCAGCATGATGGATGCTTGGTATTTGTTGGCATTTATCTTTCTCCCTAAGGCACCAACGAAGTTCAGCTAAACTGGAAAATTGCTGTGCTCCATTCGGAATATAGCTTAAACCACTCATTTTGGGAAGTTTATAAAAAAATATGCACAAGCTAAAGTCTAGTTCCACCTGTTAGCAACAAAATCATGTGGTAAAAGACCAAAATGAAAGTTGCAAGGGATTGCTAATGTGCTCTCCTGGAATGCTTAGGCTAATATTTGCAGAGAGGGCTTCTTAAACATCCCGCAGATTCTCAAGCAGAGCATCATCTCCTAGCTTTGAGACAGACCCTTGGTCTCCATTTGCAGCTATTGTGAGTGAGCTGATGGATGTGGTGTGGCGTCTCCAGCTGTTCTTCCTCAAACAGCTACCACATCTTATCAACAAACCCACAGCAACGCAGTTGGAAGTGCAGCTTGGACTGTCAGTGGTCATATTCTGTCATAGAGAAACTTGTCAAAACAGACAAGAGAATTATTGTTAGGCATGGGCTGCGTATGAACTAATTAGTTTTACTTAACAGAAAAGCAACAGTTATTCTGATCCCTCCACATATGCAAAAACAAAAATAATTAAAAGGATTATCTGAATTCAAAAAATGGTTTTGTCATGAAGAGTATGATACTTTCTTGTCTTTTGCATATTTATAGATGAACAGATTGTAAAATTGTAATTTTTCTGACATTTTGAATTTTATTACCTAGCCCTAAACACATCTCAATAAAAAATACGGATGTTGCTCCTTAAACAAGACTACCAATGTTTTTTGTTTCTGGAAATAATTCCCCAGCCATCATATTAGTAATTTTTTGTAAGTAGCAGCTTTTGTTCTGCCAGACTGTGACTGTGTAGTGACAGATGGGGGAGGGGTGTTCTGGCTTACTCTATACTTCATAGCTGAAGAAAACATAAGGCACTCCCCTAAGTTCAATGACATCCCAGTAAAAAGGACTTCAGACTATTGGAACGATTTGATTTACATTCTTAAACCAGCCTATGCTTAGCAGTAGCCAGCTTCAAATTATTTGCAAATCTTTCTAAGTTTAATTTATTTTTCTCGTGACATTTTAAAGCTTAAAATTGCAACGTAATAAACAAGAGATTAAAGCTCTCAGAGAACAGAATAAGAAACCATTTTTACTTTGTTAAAAAAAAAGCTCACTCTCTCTAAGCTGTCATGCTATTGTTTGAGTGAATAAAGCTTTTGAAGGAGCAGTGCATTGAAGTCAACAATGCAGCTGCAGGTGTGCCATGAACTGACACAGGCCATGTTAAGGTCCCTGGTTTCCAATTCATCTAGTCTCAAATTTGAGTGTGCAGTAGCCGCTTGCAACACCAGTCACCTTCATCATTTTGAAAACAGCAGCTGTTTGATATTTCTATAGCCTGTTTTTGTCCTGCACTTTCACCAATGACAAAAAAGGAAAAAAAAGGAAGAAACTTCATCTTGTTTAAAAAGCATGACAGCTAAAAGTCAAACGGTCATTAACCAATTATGAATACTTGAAGCGAGATAATTAATTTTCTAATTACTCTGGATTTTTAATCTATTGGATGCAAATGAATATTGGGAATGGCATTTGGTGGTATTTGAGTGAACCATTCCTTACAGTTTCAGACAGAAATGCCGCAGACACTGCCCTCAGAGCACCTACGAGGACCACATCGGGGGAGTCTGTCTGTCCTGTCCAGCGCCATGTGAGGACTGCAGCACCAACACCCGCTGTCTCGCCTGCCAGGCGGGTTACTTCCTGAACGGTACAACTGCAAAAACATATTCCCTTCACTCCTTCCTTATTTAAAAAAAAAAAGAAATGAAAGTGACGTGCAAGTGACAGATCCCGACAGTTCTTATTATTGAAAAAAGCTTGGTTTAGTTTGTGACTCTGAGCATTTATCCTTATTACAAACAAATAATGGCACTCCTGAGTCTTCATTTGGTTTGCAAATCAGGTGAATGTCAGCAAATTTGGGAAAAAAAGATATGCAAATGTATGGCTTATGCAAAGAATGAATTAGCATTGCGCTGTTCTCTATCAGCAATAAGCTTTGAGACTGATTGTAGAAAAAACAAGGAGAAAAAGGTTTAATATTAATAAAGATGAGCAAGTATTCTGTCACTTTGTTCAACTGGATAACTGGGTGTCCTTTGGAATATATAATTTGATTATGTGTAACCACAAGGTTCAGCCTTAAGATGGCCGTTGTGGTTGTATGTCTGATGGAATTTGGAGAAAAAGCCACTTTGACGAAGCAAACAAGAAATTTTAATTGTTGCTTTTTTAAGAGGAACTAAAGTACTGTGAAAAATTAGTAACACTCTTAAAGATTCCTTCTGTTTTGCTTAGTATCACAGCTAAATGTTTTAGATCAAAGTAGGGGCCAAAGCTCCCTCAGGGACCACCAGAGGGAGCCAGAGGGGCCTCAGAAAGCTGAAGCAATGGGGGGGAGAGGAATCTTATAATCTTTTAAATCATACATTTTAATATTTTTTTTAAACCATAATATGTTATCTGTATTTCAATCATTATTAAATAATTTATTGAAATGTTTTTTGTCATGCTCATCTGTCTGACTGGGTGCCAGTTAAATATACCCGCAAGATAGTATAGCAAGCGCAAAATGGAAAAGGTTTCTGACAATCTATTGTTTAATAGGCAGGTTGATTTGGAAAATATTTTTTATTTCTTAATAATTAAAAACTACTTTCATTACTTACTGTGTTAACCTTTGTCTGAAAAACATTTGCTTAGTGACGTCTAAATAAGGGACAAATAAGTCACAGACAGAAAAACTCTAAAGGAAGCAAATATTTGCTCAAATTAGTACCGTTTACGCTTAGCTAGCTTAGGGACTTTATTATTGGAATAAAGTCACCTTATTCTTTGCTGTTTCAGGAGAGGAATGCATAAAACAGTGTCCCTTGCAAACCTTCAGTGACTCCAGTGGGTGGCGCTGTCAGCTTTGCCACAGCTCATGCCAGACCTGTCATGGGCCTCATTCTACAGACTGTGATCTCTGTCTGAGTGGGAATCTGCCTCTGCATGGACAGTGCCCCCAGGTTAACTGCCCACTTGGCCAGTATTTTGATGGTAAGTAGAAAAACTGATATAAAACTTCATTTAATTTGGCTAATGATGAAAGTAAGCTGGCTTGCTGAAGAAAAAAAAAGGCTTGAGTCCAGATTTGATGATGAGGGTTGTTAAGTAGCATTAGAAGGATGCAGTAATCAAGGTGCTTCACCATCACATTCTGCTCATTGCTGCTAAAGATAAATCAGGACCATCCGTGCTGTAAATCAGAAGAGTTTGTGAAACAAAGAGAGAATACAAGGTCAGTAGTCTATCAGTTTCAGCTCTGACCTTGTATCAACCAGTGTGTCCTATTGGTATGTTTCTTTGTGTTGATGATTTCAAAAGAGTTTCATTAATTGATGAAACTCTGTAATAATCAACCTTTGACATAATTAATGACAAATATGTAACATAGCCAAATATTGACTGTCAAAGGAAACCATGTGTAGAATATGATTAACTAAATTACTGACTGGTGCAGACGCTCATTTTCAAATTGAAATGTCTTTTCATATACAGTTCTTAGACTAAGTTTTATTTGTACTTCTTTTTATTTTCATTCAATGTGTTGGTAAACATTTCCTAATCTTTAGCCATTTCAAATTAAGTGGTGCAAATGTCCAGCTGGAGTTTTTAGTATTTTGACACATTCTACCAGCATTCTATTTTCTGAATAAAGTCAGAGAAGTGACCCTACTCCAGCCTCTGGCTGGAAAAGATGGCACAGCTGACAGAAGATGGCACACATGGGCTGGGCAACACACAGGATATCTAAAGGTCTGCTCATGTTTCACTGACATCTCAGACACATCCAGTCAGATTGAATGGAGAATGTCTAAGAATAACAATTTTCAAGTCTTGCCACACACTTTGAAGTGGTTTCCTGGAAGGTGAAAACTACTGTAGTTTCAAGTGTTATGCAACCTTCCCAGATTTTTCTTTAGGCTAGGAAGCAAGGTAGAGCCAAAACAGAAGATAACCCTTCATGCTGGTTAATAATAAAATAATAAAAATATAAGTCTCTATTGCATTCACAAACATCAATATATTATATATGTTACAGCCAGAACATTGCATCAGTTCAAAAATGTATTGCGAAGCTCTTTTAGCTAACTGCCTATATTCTTGGGCACTTATTGTAACCTGCATTTGTCATTTGTTTGAATGGGAACAAACACCATAAATGACATTTTAATCTACAGTGAATCTTTATTTTTGTTTATATTCAATAACAGCAAGTGTTTGAGATTTTAGAATTGGGTAACTTTATATGTGGGTGATCTATATGGGATTCCCAGTAATAAAGTGAGGCAGAGCGAGCAAAGTAACAGAACAGCCAGTTAGCACATCAGCACAATATTAAACGTAGCTCACAAAGATAACATCTTACAGACT